>OZ005655.1:38093443-39388443 GCA_963930645.1 Salticus scenicus | reverse complement strand
AGTAAAATGCAGCAAATTAATACGCTTTTATTAATAACTTGACTTGATGTATGTAACTATTAATATATGTAATGGAATCTTGAAATTCAATTTTCAGCCACCTCCGATCGTCCGGTTGACCTAAAGGTTTTGCACACGACTTCATAATGAGTGGCAATACAATATACAAGTCCCCTCAGGGCATTTTTCAGAGGCAGATTCCAGTGGCAAACGAAAAAAATCTATAAATGTTAAACACTTGCTGCACAGGATTTGGCCGTATTTGTATAACGTCGAGAAGCGACAGATATATATTTTTTAAATGATTTAAAATTATATAAAAAATTTGGTGTGTCACTCACACGATTTTTTTTTTTTTTTTTTAATGTTAACATGTTCATTGCTAAGCTGAAAATTGGAACTTCATGCAAATAAATAAATAAATAAATAATAATAATAAATTCCTTCCCTAATTGCCAATATATAAATACTACGCTGATGCCACTATACTATTCCGCTTAGAAACTTAACAGCGACGTCCCCGCAATAACGTGTTATCAGCTGTTTGATGAGAGCTCGCCTCACGCGATATTGCGTGATTGGCATTTAACGTGTTATTAACAGATATATATATACAGATCACTCGCTAAATATTGAAGTTCCGTATTCAGGGCACCTTAAATTTGATATAACACAATAAACCAGAGTTGAAAATAGAATTTCGAAAAATATTTTATATACAGTATAGGTATGAAAAATTAATTTTCTTTCTTAAGAATTGATCGGGGACAGAGTAAAATGTAGCAAAATACTGCTGTCTAATACATTCAAGGGAAAAAAGCGTTTAGTTTAATTTTTGGTAGCGTTGTATATTGTGTATAAACTATATACACATCGCGTCGTATACTTATATTTAGTCGTATATGAAAAACACCTAACAAAAAATGAAATACACTTCCAGAAATTTCCAGGTATAGCCTCAATGAATCCAAATACTTTGAGTAGCCCTGTAAACGAATAATGCATGATTTCCATACCACAATCTACAAAAAGATGGTTTTATGCATGTACAAAAATATTCTGATTTTGTTTAGGACAGTTCATAGATATTCCACTGTACTGACCAGAAATTTCTCCCATAGACATAATAGATTTGAATTCTCTTAGATGTCTCTGTACATGAACCATTTGCTTGATCTGAACGAAAAATTTAGGATAGCATCAATATAGAATACCGAGTTTGCACTTCTGCTGCTTGTTCTTGAGACACGCACGCACACGCACATAGAAACCAAACGCTAAAAACGTCATTTTCGGAATCAGAGAACCTAAAAACGTGTAAATCTAACAAAAACTCAATTTTGAAAATTTAACCCCAAAACCTTACTTTCTCAACCATTTCTATGAATAAGAAAAAGTAATATTATCACTGAGATTAACTGGACACTCTTCCGACGCGGACATTCCATCAGACCGTGTCAGTTTTGGTCCAGACAATATTCATGTAAACCAATAGAAATAAGTTTATTTTTATTTTATTTTATTTTATTTATTTTTATTAGGACAGAGGACTATTAGTCTCAATCTACGGATTTTTACGATACCAGTTTTACGATAGTTGGACATTTATCGAAATCGAAAATTTATCGAAAATATATTGAAAATATAATTGAATAATTTGAAAGCGATGTTATAATTTAAAGGAAAAAATAAATAATAATAATATACCTCCTTGCTAAACTAAATTCTGCTTTTGCCAGAATTTCCTCAAAATCTTTCTTTCTTTTTCTTTTTTCTTTTTTTTTTTTTTTTTTTTTTTGAAAAAAAAAGAAAAGAAAATTAATAATAATCAGTTTCGAAACGGACAGTATCGAAAAAGTTTTTTTTTAATAATTTTGAATTAGGAAATAAAATGCGCGCGTGCAAAATGAAAAAAAAAAAAACAAGATAATTAAATTTGAGTTTATTTTTTATTTATTTATTTATTTATTTATTTTTTAAGAAGGTTCTATTAAACAGGCAAAATAAATATTAAGTCTTTTCTGAAATATCTATAAAATTTTTAGCATTTTGAAGAACGTGAAATCATGGGAAATGCAAGCTAAGAAAACGCAATTTAAAGATTTCAAACCTGTAAAAAAATATATCAAAAACCATAAGAATTGTTACCTGAACGTATATTTCATTGAACAAAATTAACATAGTTCCATTTATAAATATTAAATGGAAATATAAACTTTTATAAGAAACCTTCAATGGTGTCAAATAAAAGGTGCCAAATCCCCCTAACTATGGTCTCATCTTATGACATTTAAAATAAAAAGACCATTTAATTTGAAGCACATATCTATTTTTTTATTCTTACCAAAAATCCTGTTAGATGGCCTACAAATAATTCAATAATTTAATTTTTTTGAAAAAAAAAAAAAAATTCTGCTTCCAAAAACTAATTAATTAAAAGAACTTTTTTAACTATATTTTTGTGCAGTAAAAGTACGATAAAATTCGATTCTTGCCTGAAAGTATTAAAAAAAAAAAATACAGCTCAAGTAATAAACTGCTTATTGAGAATAATTTCAATTAATAACAATTAATTGAAAAGAACTTCATTTTTAATCTAAAATTAATGCACAGGACAGCTGTATAATTATTAATGCACATGTACCAAACTAGGCTGATTTATCTACAATCAATATTTTAAGAAATTTGGTGCTACTTTTACTCATTTAATGGTGCTTACTAATAAAAGGCATAGAAAATTCCATGATATCTGAAAACTGTAATAAAATAAATAAATAAATAAAATGCAAAATATTATATTTTATCAATGTGGTATAAGAATTTATTAATTCAATGGAATATAAGTAATGGCAGGATAAATGTTTACCGCCAAGAAAAGTAATTCAAACTTAATAATTCAAAAAGCTGCAGATTACACTGCGTTTTTAAAACATATAAGTTCTTTTTTTTTTTTTTTCTTTTGAAATAATTAAAATAAAATTGAGAAAAATCGTGCTAAAGAAATGGAACAGCTTCAGCTCTTTGCTAAATTTGAAATTTGGGACCGAAGTAGCTCGGACGTTTCTCGCCAAGATGTTTCCTTATGCAATTGCAATAGCCATTTTAATTCATCGCTAAAATGATAACAAAGATTTAAAAGCCACCAAAGGGCTCCTATGCTAAAGCTGTACTAAAGAAAATTTCAGAAATGAATAGAGTAACAGGTGCTAGAGACTGAAACTCAGTTACTGCATGTCTTATTATGGAAGAACAGATTAAAACAAGTCCTATTGTACTGAATAAATTAAATTCTGTTTCATGTAGAATTTTATATCTATTACTTAAAAAACAGAAGTAGGCTAAAGAATTTTTTTTCCCTGAAATATCTTTCATTTTTTTATTTTATTTTGCTAAATACAGCTATGGTACCGCTGAAAGACGAATGTTGCCATTAATTTTAAGTTAGGTATCTACCTAACCACGGTAGATTATGCAGTCATGTATTTGGGTCGCATCCCTTTGCTGCTGGCCAAGCTTTACGTGGCGATCAGTTGTGTAAAGTCACTGAATGTTCCTCGTATAGAAGAAATTGATTGCTCAAAACTATCAGGAAATATTGGTGTAATGATGACGCATTAAATGAAATGGCTAGATTAGATTGCGAAGACATGAAAGAAAGAATTTTGAACTAGATTCATTTTATAATTAAATTGTAAAGATGAAAGCGTCATAAGTCATAAGTTCAGTTTTGCTTTACTACTAAAACTGTTTATACTTTAATAAAATGAAAAGACTTAAGTGTCATTAATTATAGGCTTATTTTTGTTTAAGACAAAAAAGAAATAAATGATATTTTAATAAAATGCAAAAACTTGAGTGCCATCAGTTATAGGTTAATTTTTTCTTTAAGACTAAAAAATATAAAATAAAATTATACTTAAAAAAAAAAAAAAAAAAAAAAACTAAAGAACACACTTCTATTGAAATGTGAACTAAAAACCGCAAAATAATTTATAAATTTAAAGTCTTTATTGAATAGCGGTAAGATATCCCACAAGTCGATGTAACCTAATCTTTGAACTGAGCTTCGAATAAGAGTAAAATATTTATAAAAATGCAGATAAATATAACTAAATTTAATGGGGGGGGGGAAAGCATTGGGTACTCAACTTTAGTCGTCGTGAATTTTTGATGGCTAGTTATTTATAAAGACAGGGTAATTATGAAAAAGTAAATATAGAGCAACTTACGATTTTTTTCCATTAAAATAAGTTATATTTATCTGTATTTTTATCAATGTCTTATTCTTATTCGGAGCTTAGTTCAAAAATTACGTTACATCGAGTTATGCGATATCTTACAGCTAACCAATAAAAGCTTTAATTTTATAAATTATTTGTGCTTTTTAGTTCACATTTCAATAAAAATATGTTCTTTAGTTGTTTTTTTTTTTTTTTTTTTTTTTTTTTTTTAAGTACTAGGGGGCTTTGTCCCCTGCTCGCTCCGCTCACCAACCCCGAAGGAAGGCTTTGCCTCCCCCCCCCCCGACTCACTTTACATATTAACATATCCCCGCCTATTCGCTTCTTTCTTTCACTGAAAAGGAATATTAATAGTGCATATTACAAGACAAAAGCAGAAAAATATCATGGAAACCCTCACATTCAATGTCAAATTTAAATAGATAATATTTATACATGTATTTTTAATAGAAAGAAATTTATAATATCTAGACCATTTTACATTACATCTTTAGTATATGACCCTTTTTATTTCTTTTTTACAACCTTATATCCGGATCGCGGTACCCCAGTCGTAGAGAGTCGAGCTCATAATTGGAAGATTGCGGGTTCGGTTCTCGAGACGGCCAAAGACGGTCGTGTACACTAATGGTGGCTGGTGCACGTGAAAATATGTCGTGGCCGCAATATCCTCCAAGTTCCCATCAAAATTATACCTCTGGAGGCCACCGAAGCAGGGGAGCCATCCCCTTCATGTAGGACCAAAGCTGCAATGGCATGTCACTGAAACATCCTCCCAGACCGTCGCCACTTATCCATAGCGCAGTAATGGTGCGACGTCAATCACAACCTACCTAATTATCTACCTACCTACAATCAAGGACCATATTTTAATTTTTAAGTGTAAGAAAATTAATTTTCTAAAAGTAGAGAAAAAAAGTTGATATTTATATTTATTTTCTTTCTTTTTTACATCCATGGTTTCCGGCCGCGGTACCCTAGTCGGTAAAGCGCCGAGCACGTAATTGGAATCATAAGATTACCTATTTGATACTCGAGCCGGTCAAAGACCGTTGTGTACATCAGTGGTGGCTGGTGCATATAAAATCTGTCGTGGCCGCAAAATCCTTCACGTTCCCATCCACACTATACCTCTGTGGATCACCAAAGCGGGGGGGGGGGGAGGGGTAATCGCCAGTGGATCAAAATATTGATGTCATGTCTCCAGAACATCTCTTGGAGTGCGATCCAGACCGTCGCCAATTACCCATAGCACAGTACTGGTGCAACGTTAAATCCAACCTAACTACCTACCTACGTACAACCATAGATCATATTTAATTTTTCCATGTAAAATGACTTCAAAACAGAAGAACAACGTCACTGGGAGGAACTTTTTTCAAAATGGCAAATAGAGTACCTTCATGAATTTGTCGTTTTTGGTTAATAACTTCTTTAATTAAAATGATAGAAATTTCTAAGCAGCTGAACTGTCCTCCTATTCGGAACACATTGATACCTCTCATGACGCGAAGGACCCTGCCCTCCGATAGAAGATGCTGTCGCAGACAAAAAAAAAATTGACGCCAGTGACAGTAACATTTTTAATATATAGAGATATTTTTATTAAGTATATTTTTTATGTTTAAATCGGATAGATGTTGTCGCATAATGATATTGTGGCAAAAATAGCTGAAAATTGTCATCGCTGGTCGAAGGACACGAAGCAATAAAAAATTACAGGGGAATTTTTTTTTCTTTTTTCAAGTTTATTTAAGAATCATTAAAAAAAAAAAAAAAAAACGCTCTTATGCAAATTTGATGTGCATTACTTCTGTGAAATTATGATTTTATATTTTCGATCTAAATCTATCAAATGTAAAATTAAAATCTGCGAATATATTTCAAATAAAAATGGATTTACATTTGTTTCTAGGCTGCATAATTCGCCTAAATGTTACGATTTGCAGCAAATCACTTACAATTTTGCATAATAAAAATTAGTCTATTACAGACTCTAAAGAGTTTATAAATACCTAAAGAAAACAGGTCCGATCCGAATCTAATACAGGACTCGAGTACTTAATTAAATTTCTTTAAAAAAAATTTTTGTGTGTATAATTTTAGTACAATGTAATCTTAATTTTTCATTCAAGTATAGAAAAACAGTACAAAATAAATAAAATATTTGCTTTAAAATATAAAGTTTAGTTTTTTAGCAACGTTCACTATGTACATTTCAATAAAAATTCAAACCATTGTACATGCCCCCCCCCCTTCTTTTTTTTTTTAAAACTTAATTTCAAATCATATTTCGAAATTTTTATCATTTTATTTCAAAATTATTATTATATGAATCTCAAATTAAATGATGAAAAAAGGCATTTCACAGGTGGACTTCCTAATGATTCCTATTTCCTATTCATGGAGGTTTCGGAGAAAATCACGGGAACCTAGAATGGCTTAGCCAATGAGCGTATAAAGCAAAACTTTTCGGTCACTGGTGGGAGTATATATTTTTTATAAATTGATGTTAAACATTTTCAGTATTCTTTGTCGTCTTAATAGGTTTTTCCATAAAATGTGACAATACGACCAAATTCTGAACTAGTAGTTATCTGAGAAAGAGATTTTAAGTTTTTGAAATATCATGCGTAATCAGATGTTTTAAAAGCAATAAATTTTGTATAACTTGACTGCATAGTCACTCTACTATAGCAGACATGCCAAGATACTACTAACGAAAAATCAGTTTCATACCACAATAAAGAAAAAGTAAAACGTATCTTATTAAATTGCAGATAATTATTACAAAAGAATACATTAAAAAAATTCAGGTATTAAGATTACGGACAATCCATAATCACTTGGCATCTCTGATATAGTGTCACTTTTCTGCATTATTACATATTTTCCGGCCATTTATACATTTTATTTTATTGAATCTCCAATGAAGTTTTTCTAATCACTTTCATTTACTTCTTAAATTTATAATACCTTATGAAAGATTAAAAAAGAAATATATCTTGTTAAATAAACGACTTTTAGTCTTTTTGTATAAGCTGACAGATACATGGGTGTACAAAATCAAAGGAACAATCTGTTTTCCCATTATCTTTTACACATAATTTTCAAACAAATAAACATAGGCACATAAAAATTGAATGGCATATTTGTTATCATATCAATAATCGAATTTTATATAAGGTAAAAAGTAAGTAAAACTTAGGTAAAAATTTTCAAGTTAATTTTTTTAAAAAGAAAGGAAAATATAATGAAAAATGACCATAAGGATGCATTACAGACAAGTGAAGACGCACATGCGATGTGTTAGATCATAATCGTTTCTTCTTGTATTCACTTTTCTGTTTCTTTTCTTATTTTTTCCTATTTCTCTTTTTGCATGTGAATAACTTTTTAAAAAATATTCATACAAACATGAAAATTGTATAAGATGTTCATTATAAAATTATTTTTCAACATCTTTGTTATTCTGATGATTCTCATAGTTTACAAATTAGTAATTATATGTTTTCAAAACATCCGTTATAAAAGTAAAAGTGAATTGAAAACAGAAAGAAAAGTCGGGATTAAGTTTAACATTTGCAGGCATGGGTGTCTTTTTCTATCTGCATTTCATCTTTAACACAATTTTTCTTATACTTCCCCCCCCCCCCTAAAATTGTTGAATTTTTCTATTTTTTCCAAAGCTTACATTTGAGAAAAATGAATGATATGATTATTATTTTAAAAAGAGTTGCTTATGCTAAAGTTATATAAAATTCGATTAATGATACGATAACGAACATGGCATTCAAATTTTATGTTCATATCTTTATTTCTTTAAAAATTATGCACGAAAGAAGAATCATCATTATGAATTTGTTGAGGACTACCCCACCCCCTCTTAGTATATTTATAAACTACATTGTACATCGCATGTTTTTAGTAATTTTTTTTCTCTTTCCTTTAAATATTCGCCCCACCTTGTTTAGTTATATTGCACTTTGTTGTTTTGTTACCTACTTAGTGTTGTCAAACAGGTTGCCAAATGGTCAAAACGCTAGGGGTCAATGAGGTGAAAGTCGATCCCTGGGTTTGACGAGTGATGAGATTCAGAGATAAGAGAAAATTTTAGATAAAGATAAAACAGAGGATTCTGATTAAGAATTTTAAAACAAGACATATGCATATGTACGTTTGTGTGTATATTTTTTACAGAAGAATTAGTTTCATAAAAAGTACGAAATTATTATTACATAAATTGGCCATTTCTATTAGAAGGGGAAAAAAATATTGTTTCAAACGTAATCTTTATCGATTGCTTCTTTATATTTTTGTCTTTGTCTGTCTCTAACTTTTATTAAAAAGAGATAGAGAGAACTAGAATGAAATATTAACAATTGGGTGTATGGGGGTAGAAAATAATCTCTCGGAAAATTACTCTATTACTTGACGTTTCGAGATTTTTCAACGCACAAATATTTTATATTTTTACACATGATAAATGTTGAGGTATCAATACTTCCTTTCCAAAAATGAACAAGAACAGCAGCGAAAAAACATGCGGTGCATAGATTACAAAATATGATTACAAACACTTTGCAAGTTTTTGAGAAAAATCATTAAAAAAACCCGAAAGGCTGTAAAAATAAGTGCTACCTGGGTTTGAACATGGCACTTTCCATTTATCACATTTTTAGTAGATCATCTCGGCCACTAGTGGGTCTGGATGATAATGTAAAGGAAATGAAAGGTTAAAAAATTTGTTTTATTTGATTTTTATTCGTCGATTAAGTTCATTAGTGTCAATGCACCAGTGAATTAGCTAGTACTACTAACTTTACTTGATTTTAGTTGAAGTTTAAATTTCTTAAAAGGTAATTCGTTGTTTTTGACGACTCGTAATTTTGCTCTAATGTTAATGCTTGGTTTCGTTTTCCGTTCTGAAGAAAAATGCATGTGTCAATAGGTGGATTAATGCTAATTCTTTTCACAAATCTACCTTTGCTTGAGACACCCTCCATGCATATCTATTTAAAGGTCTTCAGGCGGATTTCGGAGAAAACTATGGAAAAACTCTAATGGTTTGGCAAACAAGCTGGCCCATGCTTAGGCAGGTGCGAAAAGTGCAGTTGCACTAGGCCGCAAAATATAAGGAGATGCAAATATATATATATATTTTCTTTTTTCCTTTAATATTACATTGTATTACTTTTTTTTTTTTTTAATTAGGCTTTTAGAATAAAAAAAACACTATTTAGAAATGCGATCTAAAAATATTCTTTTTTAACACTTTTCAACAAAGTGTTTACCGAAAATAGATGTTTATTCAAGTTTACTATGGCATATTCTCTAATGAAAATGACATGAATAGAGAAAACGTTATTGTGTGCAAGAACTCACAAAAGAGTTTTCAATCATTTCATTATGGTCTATCAGAGGACATTTTTTTAAAGTATATATTAATAACTTTATACTATGTACAACATAAAGAAATTGACATAAATTATTCATATTTATAAAATGACCCACTTTTTTTTTTTTTTTTTTTTTTTTCTTTTTTAATAATACGACAAAGTAAGTACTTTATGATTGTTTAGAGTCTCCAAAAATTGTTCAATTACGCTATGGGATTGAATTTAGGTAAAAATGGCAGCAAAAAAAATGGCAACGGAAAGGATGGCAACCGGAAAATATGGCAATGGAAAAAATGACAACGGAAATAATGGCAACGCTAAAAATTATAATAATCATTATTAATGATTAGAGTTGAAATTATTATTATTTGTTTAGAGTTGAAATAGAAATGAAATTTTACAACATGCCGTTTATCAGATTATATAACATTGGATGCGAAGAATTCTTTATTATTTTCTCTTATTATATGTTGTAGAAAAAAGTTTTATTTTTGTCTCCAGTTTTGGAAATTGAGTTTTTGCTAAACTTTCGCGATTTATGTTCCTTGAATCAAAATATCAGTTTTTTAGCGGTTATTTTGCACGTATTTACTTGTATGTTTGTAATCCAAACTCATTATTCTAAATATTTTTCATGTGGGGAAGTTACTTAAAATTTGTTATTGTGATCGACATATTCATTTTATGAAATGGGCTCACCCCTCCCATCCAATACACACCCACTTTTTTTTTTTTTTTTTTTTTTTTTTTAACTTTTTCTTATCAATGTATTGCAGAGAAATGATTGCTTCGTCTGAAATTTTTGAAATTCAGTTTTTGCTACACTTTAGTTTTTGCTAGTTTTAAGGTTCCCTAATTAAAAAAAAAAAAAAAAAAAAAAAAAAAAAAAATTAAGCTGTTGGTTTGTGTGTGTACGCCTGTATTTATTGTCATCATATTTGTAGAAAGTCCAAATTCTGGGAAAAGAATAAGTTGTTCGTGCTCAGGGACTTTCAAGAGAATTCAGATGCATTACGTTTATCAACGACATTTCTGATAGGTACCATTTAATATCTTTAGATTGCATAAAACAGAATAAACTGAATGTACATTTTTATTTTGCATGAGTAAAAGAACGTTTCGTATAAAATGCGAATGAAATCATTTATTAATCATTTGCACATAACAGCACAAAACAATTCGGATGCATTACCCCTGTACAAAAATTTTGCTCAAAATTCGTTTCAAGTAAAACCATGTATTTTTCATACTGTACTAAATTTAAGTATACTATATATTGAATAAAGAAGCATCACAAAACTGACGTTGTAAAAATTATTACTTACAAACTTTGAATAAACACCATAAAATGCAATAAACTCGCAACAATTGTTTCGGGTCGAAAAAACACACGACCCTTCATCAGGCGAATAAAGTAAGCACGAGTGCTGCAGTCAAAGCGGCAACGCACCTAACGAATAAAGTAAGCACGAGTGCTGCAGTCAAAGCGGCAACGCACCCAACGAGCGTTGCCGCTTTGAATGCAGCACTCGTGCTTACTTTATTCGCCTGATGAAGGGTCGTGTGTTTTTTCGACCCGAAACAATTGTTGCGAGTTTATTGCATTTTATGGTGTTTATTCAAAGTTTGTAAGTAATAAGTAATAATATACTATATAGTTTTTGTAAGAGACGAAAAAAAAAAAAATAATAATAATCCTGGAAAAAATAATCCAGGAAAAAAGCTCCCTCAGAAAAAAAAACACCCCGGAAAAAACACATTTAATTTTTTTTTTTTTTTTTTTTTTTTTTTTTGAAATTTCTAAATTAGAATTTCGTGGCCTATTGGAGTTGTGCTATGTTCAAAATTTGTCACTTGATATAGCTGCTCTAATGCAGACTCGGTGACCCTTGCCAACGTATATTATGTGAAAAGTGCCGAGCTGATTTTCAGCCAGGGTAGCTCAGTGGTTTAGAACATCCGCGAGTTAAGCGGAAGGCCCGAGTTCGATTCCAAGACTCTGGTATTTTTCACGTATAGTGGTAAAAATCAGCCTTCCACTCCAATTATAAGAAGTGAGATTTAAGAGTTGATGCTTGAAATTTCTAAAGTAGTAAAATATGGTTTATATAAATACCTTTCTCAGAACGCAATGTTCTGGAAAATTTTCGGGTGTCCGTGTACATAAACCGGCAGAGGTATTCACTCCATTTTCATTAGGGAACATCCGGTTGTGAACTAGAATAATATATATGAGTTTCAAAAAATTCCATAAGCATTTAAGGGAGGAGGACAGACAGACAGTCACCATGGACAGACAGACGGGCAGACGAACAGGCAGACACATACACAAATTGAAATCATGTTCACATTTAAAAATTGTTAGAAAGTACTAAAAATACTTAATATAAACGAAAGTGCAATTCCAGCAAATTTTTATTAATATTTCTTAAAGGAACTGAATATTTTTGTGTGTCCCTGTAAGTTTAATACAAATATACAGAAAGCATTCTTTTGTGCATATGAATAACATATTTCAATTTCATTAAGCTTTGTACAAAGTAAAGTTATTAAAATTTGGTTTACAGAAATACCTTTCATAGAATGTAATGTTTTGGAATACTTTCGGTGTCCCTGTATAGAAACCAGTGCTGGTATTTATTCCATTTTACATAAGAAACATCGGATAGTGAACTTGAATAGCATATTTCAATTTCATTAAGATTTGTGTACAGAAAAGGTATTAAAAGATGATTTATCGAAATACCTACCATAGAGCATGCACGCCGACTATGTGGGTGCCGTGGGTGCCGCGCCAACTGCATGGGTGATTTGGGTGCTGAAGCATCAAGAGATTTTCCCGTGGGTGCGAAGCCCCCACAACAAAATTTCTCATGAGAGGATGGTTTTATATCACTTTTTATTGATTGCAATGAAATTTGATATAATTATTTACTGACTGTTACAAAACACGATGTTTATATATAACTGAGGGAGAAAACGGGGAAGAACATGATATAAAAACCATCTTTTTCATTGCAAACTCCTCTCTCAATAGATACATTTAATTTTTACTATACTAGTTATTTTAGTACTAATTGAGAACTTTACTAACTTTTGAGATACCGAAAAAAAAGGGTTGGATGGTTGGGTTTTACGTCGCACTAGTGCTGCGCAGACGGGCAATTGGCGACGGTCTGGGACACACCCCTAGAGGTGGTCGGGAGACATGCCATCACAATTTTGATCCTCCACGAAAGGGGGAAAAAAAGGATATAAAAATCTTCTTTTCCTCTACCTTTCTCCGGAATATTTAGTCTTTGCTGTTTTTTCTACCTAATTAATAGGTAATAACCGAAAAAGTTTAATTGCAATTAGTGAAAAAGTTATATAGAATTTTTCTTTTTCTATCGAATCTCTCCCCTCCTGTTAGTATATGTTATGTAAAAAAAATAATTATATTAAAAAAAAAGAATCCTAGTAAAATAATTTGTGCTTTAAAATGAAAAGATAAGAAGCAATATAAGTTTGCATTGAAAAATTATTTTTAGTTTAAAAAAATCTTTCTTTGGATGTTGGTGTTTGGGATGATCATGCTTGAGTCCAGGCCTGGTTGAGATAGGCAACGGAGGCAACCTAGCTCTCATCTATGCCAGTTCAGGAACGCTGAACAGCTATGATGATGGTTGCGACCTGATTCGAGCCTGACACCTCTCGTCTACTTTTTTTCTTTTTGATTAGGAAAACAATAGTTTTATAATGAATTAGGATATGCTGTGATAATTAAAGGAAAATATAATTTTCTTTTCTTATAAATGTATTACCTATCAACATTTTTATTCACTTTATTAAGAATATGTTGTTTTCCAGCTAGACGAAATTACAACATAAATTATATATATATATATATATATATATATATATATATATTTTTTTTTTTTTTTTTTTCAACTAAAATCAAAAGCGGAAAAAAACAATAATAATAAACAAATAAATAATTTTCGGTTAAACGTAAATCTAAGGGAATATCTATAAAAATCTAAGTTAGAAAATAAGTAAATAATTTATAGAGGAATAAATTATATTTGGAAGTTCTTATTGCATAATGAAATGAGAGGAATATTTCTAAGTACTTTCAAGTGGATGAAATAATTCATTCAAAAAGATTTGTTATGAATATTATAAAATAACACAAAAATACTTTGAAGATCATGATGCACATAGTTACTGAAATATGAATATATATATTGAAATTTTTAATAAATGTAAAAATGTAGTTTTTTCCTCCCACTAGTGTCTTTTTAAGATATGGAAAAATATGAGGAACAGGTAATAAAACTTTTAAAACATCTAAAATAAAAATCTAAAACGAAGAGACTGGGGAGACAAGCAGTCTAGAAATAATTGAGTATAAAACAGGCATTTGTGTCCACTTGTAGTCAAATGATAAGAACACCTTTACAAATCGTTCAGTCAAAGAGGTTAAATCTTCTAACCCTTTTGTCGTTTGGTAAACGTCCCATGAAGAAACAGCTTTCAACAATTAGCGGAATTCTCTTAAAGAACGTCCATCTGCAGCCACCTGAAGGATTAGTTGGAATGAAATAAGAAAAACAGCACGAAAATAAAAGATTTATTACTTTTTTGAATCCAGACGGAAATAATTCAAGTAAACTTGAATGAAAATGCATCACCTCACCTTTATTTTGTTTATTTTCAAAATGTAATAACTTTTATAATTTGCCTCAACAATCGATTATAGCCTTCTTGTGGTGTCGTCCTCTTGTTTGCTTTTCCTAAAGTCGGGGGGGGGGGGGATACTTAACGCCTTTTGTTCCCTCTGTAACGTCATGTCAACTGAAATGTGCCAGAAATTTCTCACCGACAAACATAATTTTTCGATAAAGAAATTAATTTTTTGTTTGCTTTAATGTGTCATATAAATATATACACATCAGGGCTAGGAAAAATCTAGTTTTAAAAGAAAAAGAAAAGTACTCATCATTTTTCAGTATCCTGGAAAAAAAGGCATTTTGATAAACTATATTTTCTTGAATTGTTAATTGTGAAACGCAAATTTTAAAGAATGTTGCAAACGCTTTAGTGAATTAGGGATGCAAATGAAAAAAAAAAAAAAAAGAAAAAAGTTTTTTTATACTTTTTTTTTTTAAGCAATTTTAACCATCAACAAAATTTAGTACAACTGTTACTTAATAAAGGAAAAAATATAATGGGGGTGAAATATTTCTGAAGAAAACGAAAGAGAGAGAGGGAGGAAAAAAAAAGTTGCTTATATATATATACAATACATATATTATTATTATTATTATTATTATTATTATTTTGTTTAATGGAGTCTAATTAAATTTTGTCTAATTATCATTCACTAATTTAAGACAATAAAAAAATAAAAAAATAAATACTGTTGATGTGGATTACCTGGAAGGATCTAGAGCAGCATAAAAAAAAATAATATTAATATTTTTCATATTTTTCCCCTTTTCTTATGACACAATTTAATTTTATCTTTACTCTCTATAATTATTTATCAATATATCACAGTATTCATTTTCATTTAAAATTAAATTTTCTGGAAATTCGGAAAAGATGGCTTTACTAAAAATGAATTACTTCAGAAGCAATCTTTATTTGAAAATACAGAAGACTGGAAAGTATAGTTCAAGTTGCTATTCATAATATTATGTTTATTATGCATTATTTAATTACATTCATAAAATTGTTTTACAGATAAAATTTTAAGATAACTTTTATGCTGCCAAATAAATATTTTTCTACAAAACCTTCAATGAATTTTTTTCTAAAAGTTTTGTTTATGTAAACACTAGGGGGTTATGGTGCAGCTGAACAAGTTTTATGAATATAAATTAAAGCTTTTGGATTTCCTTCCAACATTTTAAAGAACTCCTCTATTTCCTAAAATTATATTTAAAATAAAAATACTTTAACTACAATCATGAGATGGTTTTCTTGTATGGTTGAAAATAAATTTTAAATGTTTTTTGATATAAATGTAGTTACTTTTATTTCCGAAACAAATTATTTGCTTCTTTTACCTACATTAATGTAAACATAATATTACAAATTCTCATATTATTTTCTTTGGAACTTAGTTTGCGTTGATATATTATACTTAGCTTGAATCTCAAAATAATTTATTTATAATTAATAATAGCGGAAATACAACCGTTGTAAGAAAAAAAAAGACCCTTTTACACCGTCCCCCCGGAAAAAAGATAATAAAAATAAAGGTAAATTAATGTAAAATTCCACAAATGCATTAAAAAAAGATATAGAGAGAAAAACAAACAAATAAAAAATCTGGTACAAATCCATTAGTAACATAAACCTGGACAATGAAATGCAGAAAACCAACTTTAAACGTACTTTTTACTTGCACTTTTTTATTTTTATTTTATTTATTTATATAAGTATAATTTTATTTTATTTTATTTATTTATTTTTTAAGGAAATGTTTATGCAAACGATTTATTATATTTAAAAAATATATATGAAAATAAGCATTAAATTTTTATGGCATTCTTTGATTTCAAACCGGGAATAAAATGAGCTGGCGGGGAGTTAAATTGTGCGACTGAATTATGTTTTGATGCGGTCTTATATTTAAAAATTGGAGAAAACTAAATTATTAATATCACCACCTAGTTTTAAAGGAATATATACATGGTAATATATATATATATATATATATATATATATATATATATGATTAAAATTCCTCTGTGTATTAAAATTTAATGAAAATGTTTTGAATTAAAATATTTAAAATTTTGTTTTTCCAATGTTTAATTTATGTTTTCTTTCACATCTTTTAAAATTATAATCTTATGATACTGGTATAAAAATTGCACTTAGAAGTTTAAGAATAATTATCTCAGTTTTAACTTTTTAATTGTTAAAATAAGAATTTTAAAATCAGTATTTAAATAATATTATTTGTAACACGTTAAATATTTTAGCTTTCTCCTTCAAATCATTTATTTAGTTACGTTAAAGAAATCATAACACCAGCTTAAAGCGGCAGGCGCACTTTTATTTATTAATCACTCTTTATCTTTGTATTCTCCCCCTCCTCAGTTAACTTTTCGAGATGATTATTCTTCACAGGTAATGTACATTTGAATAAATAGTAAACATGTAACTGTACCATAAAGCAGAAAGTGACTCCTGTCGCCAACTTTCAAAATTTTTGGTTTTTCTTTCATAGCCTAGAATCAGTCACACAATCAGTAGATAACTGTGTTTAACATCCTTAATATCAAGCTATTTTACTCTTATATGCTTTAAAGAGGTGGATATATTTTTCTTTAAATAGAAATATTATAAATCACAGAATAAAGATAATTTTGCTTCAAAGTCAAGTAAATCGAATATTCAACCTGAAACATTTCTAAAAGAAAATGGATCCTCTGGAAAAAAATTTCAAATATAAAAATACATTTCCATAGGCTTCTTACTATGAGATTAAGATAAAGTGTTCTGTCAAGTATGCAAAGATGCAGCATTCACAGTGGCACAAAGCAATTGGGCTTTTTAACATTCACGGTAAGTACCGGTTGGTTCGATCCCAGCTCGCACTCATTTGGAGTTTTCCATGGTTTTCGCCGAAACTCATGTAAATAAGGGCTAGGATCACTTAGAAAGACCCCTTTATACTTTCGAGACAGTTTCATGTGTCCGAATAGGGAGTTATTATTTACAGTATTTACAGTATATTATTGACAGTACAGTTTTATTTACAGTATATTGCAGTATAATATCATAACTTAGTAACATATAGCTGAGCTAGTCTGTATCTCAGTAGCAAAGTTGTAGCCTTCTCTTCGAGAATTTATTGGTCTAATACTGTCCCAATATATGTGAAATTTATAATAATATTTATATATTACTATTAATCTAATACTATATATTTAATTATATGTGAAATATAATGAAAGCCCCCTTAAAATTAAGGCTTCATTTCTCAAACTTAAATGATTTTACTTCTTACCAATCCACTGATAGAGTCCTAATTAATTCTTTATTAATTTATTTTCTAAATATTTTATTAATTACAAATTCTTTAACTTGTTCTCAATTCTTATTTTTTTTTTTTTTTTTTTTTTCCGATGAAAAAACCGTTATTTATTATATTGTGCAATGCATAGGTAAATTTAATCCAGAATGTTCTGACTCCTTCTTGTGTATAGTATGAATCTCCTAAGATAATCAGAGCGCTCGCGATCACGTGATCGCTCCCGCAAGAAGAGAATGCTCCAGTCAGCTAGTTGTTCATTTGAGTTGTTAGTCGGAAGTTGGTTTTTCAAGATAAGTTTCAAGGGGGTCCGGGACACCAAATTTTTGTTTTTATTATTTATTGAAGAATTGTTGTAATTATTTTTTCTGAAATTGAAGCTTTTTTCACGATGAAGTCGAGCAAGAAAGAATCTTAAAAAGAAATTAAATAAAATTTTAAAAATTTAAATAAAAATTTAAATTTTAAAATTTTGATAAATTTAAAATTTGTTATATCTCATGAATTAATGGTTCAGTTTACAAACTTTTTTCACCTTTATATACAGAAAGGATTTATCTTCATTTGTCTTCAGGATTTCTGATTATAAAAATAAATTATTTAAATATTACTTTTAATTTGAAAAAAGTACTTATTTCATGCATAATTTTTGGATTACCAAAAAAGTTTTGCTCCTAATTAAAAATCCTGAAGACAAATTGAAGGTATATCTTTTCTGTATATAAGAGTGAAAAAAGTTTGTAAATTGAATCATTAGTTCAGGAGATATAAAAAAATTTTAATTTATCAAAAATTTTTAATTTTTAATTTCTAAAATTATATTTAAATGTTTAGAATTTTATTTAAAATTTATTTAAGATTCTTTCTTGCTCAACTTCATTGTCAAAAAAGCTCCAATTTCAGAAAATAATCGTTGCAATTCATCAATAAATAATAAAAAAAAAAAATTGTTGTCTCGCGTGAAGGTTGTAACTACTCCACTTAATTGAATAATTACTTAGTCCACTGACTGCAAATTGTATCTTTTCATTTGTGACTGTGCATTTTAATATGACATATATATATATATAGATAGATAGATATATTTCAAACGTGAAAAGGGAAAAAAAATTCTTGAGAATAAATTACAGGAGTAAGATTATGATTGTGGGTTAAGACCAAATAATTTACGTCTGGGTGGAATATCGTCCATCGGGACTTTATAAGGAGTCACAGTTCGTACTTACACGAGTTTAAGAGAAAAACCACGCAAAACTCCGCACAGCTAGGCCGACAAGCGGGAGCTGGAATTAACCTCGGGACCTCCTGTATTCCGGCTTTGAAAGCAGAACCTTTCATATACTAGTAAAGCTAAGCAAAAGTAATATAAAAAAAGTAATGCATTTAGCAAACGAAACTACTGCCTGAAATTTTAATTTCGAAATATTTGACACTATGGTTAAGATGAAATATACCAGTTACAAAAGATATTTTAAGAGAAAAAAATATGAAGATCATATGAATACTTATGTGGGTATGCATTTTTCTATGCTATCAAATATAATTGGTGATGCTTAAAATTAATTCAATTATGTGTATAGTTATACAATTAAATATTCGAATTGTAATCTTTCTTATACCAACTTGTACATACAGGCAATTAACTTAAACCCCAATGCAGAAAACTACTTTTTCTTTAATTTTTTTGCTTGTGATCTAAATAGCATGTGGATGTGGAATACATACTTTGATTATCATATAGGGGGAGAGAGTGAGTTAAGTCGCACTAGTGCTACACAACAATTTCAGAGAGGAAAATTTTACAAAATAAATTATTTTTGTTGATTTTTTCCGCTAACGAAGTCACGGATTCCACTAGTTTATTATATATTTAAATTAGCATTATATAAAAGTACATTGCATTAAGCTTTTATTGTATAACATGTATTCTGAAATATGTGTTATTGTCGTTCCTGTGCAATTTTATGGGTGTTAGAGGGGCCCGCAAATCTAAAGTCTGTACTGGGCCGCAAAATGGGTAAGCACAGCTCAGCAAAAAAATGTTTGAATCTGACACTTTCCGTCTATGTGATTGAGAGCACTGATCTCGGCCACAACCGTAAATGAAAGGGTAAAAAATCTGTTTTTATTCGAAATTTATACGTCGACTTCATTTTATTTTAATAGATTTGATAGATTTAGGCCATACAGAATTGAAGTACATTAAATTTGCATTAGATAGATGTGGAAATTTTTAAAACGATATTTTAAATAATTTAATGTTTTCTAATAAATATAATTTTAAAGAGAATACTTTGGATATTACATGCAGCTTCTAAAGTTTAGATTAAATAAACCTTTTCTTCTGGGATTTTCCTCATTTAAACTTTGATTTCTAAATTTTAAAATAATTTTTTCAATGTCTTGGAATATTTCACACGATTATAGGTATTGTTCACGGTAACCGGTAAAACTGGTATAGGAAAAATAGTAACGGAAAAGATGGTAAGCGGATAAAATAGTAAAGGAAAAAATATTCAGCAGAAAAAATGGTAACGAAACTTTTGATAACGTCTGAAACTTATTTGATATTTGAAGTAATTCTAATTTGTGCTCAGACATAATTGGTGTAGAGATGAAAGTAATTCATAAAGTAATTGTAGTTAAATTATGGCTTTTCTCAATAGATTTTCATGAAAGATTTTAGAAATATATGTTTAAAATACAAGTAAAACTTAATATATATTCAGATATATTTATTCCACTTTTTTATATATGCTGCATTTATAATTATGAAAAAGTAATAAATAACTTTCAGCATATCAATCTTATAAACTTTAATAAATTTTAAAACCAACGTTTCGGCTAAATTCCTTCATTAGCCTTCCTCAGGGAAGAATGATGTTACAGGGAAGAATGATGTGGTATCATGTACTTAAATTTTCTATGTTTATGTGTTTTGTAACATCATTCTTCCCTGAGGAAGGCTAATGACGGAATTTAGCCGAAACGTTGGTTTTAAAATTTATTAAAGTTTATAAGATTGATATGCTGAAAGTTATTTATTGTGGTATCATGTACTTAAATTTTCTATGTTTATGTGTTTTGTAACATCATTCTTCCCTGAGGAAGGCTAATGAAGGAATTTAGCCGAAACGTTGGTTTTAAAATTTATTAAAGTTTATAAGATTGATATGCTGAAAGTTATTTATTACTTTTTCATAATTAATATATATAATAAAATTTTATTTCGTGAGAAAATATTTGAGATGATAAAACTTTACATTTATTCGTCATAATATTTTTTAAAAATTATTTATCTTTTATTAACTTATTATAAGTTTATTAGTATTTTCAAAAAGAAGGAAGAAAATAACCATTCTTTCTTCTTCTTCATGGCCTTCTTCTTATTATTTATTAACTTTTCTAGAGTTAAGAAATATTTTTGGAAATATATCTATATATATATATATATATATATATTACAAAATAATTATTTTCAAAAAAAAAAAAGAGCAAAAACTTTTTTTATTCAGAATTTTTCACTTATATTTGTTCATAATTGCGTCTCAGCATTAACCTTTTCCCAAAATGTCAGGAAAGTTTTCCATTTCCTACACAGTAAAAAATCTGTCTTATTTCTTTGACTCATAGCTGCTGGGTACTTAATTCTTTGTTGAAATAGGTGTGTAGAATTGCAATGGACATCAAAAGCCCAGCCGCTTGCATCTTTAGAAGAAAGGTCGTTAGAGAAAACTATTCATGTCTTTCTCTAAATTCGTTATCATCAGTAAACACTTCGAAATACCTTCACTGAACCCCTGTTATATGCCCAGAGGGAAGGTTATGCCCAATGACAATTAAAAAAGAGTGTCTATCTTTGGATCCCGGAAAAAAGGGCACCGGAAAAAAGGGCACGGAAAAAAGGGCACCGGAAAAAAGGGCACTGGAAAAAAGGGCACCGGAAAAAAGGGCACCCGGAAAAAAGGGCACCGGAAAAAAGGGCACTTTTTCAATTCGCAAATCGCAAAATAATAAATATCAAATAATGATGTATAAAAATGGCTTTCAAATTACACATTTAGAAATTTCAATTGATTTGGTACAACATTAATTTAGTATATACCTCGGGGAAGATGGGGGGTGGGGGAGGGGGGGGCAGGAGCAGATCGAAAGAAAACAATTGTTTTTACATAAAATTTTACCGATTTTAATGAAAATTTGTATAATCACGTACAATTTGTGAGAAAATTACTGTAAGTGTCAGGCAAACTTTAAGGGAGGGGGGTTAAAGAGGGGGGTGCTGAGGAAAATAAAATTATCTTTTATATCACAGTTTTATCTACTTTAATGATATATTCTATAACTATCACTAACTTTTTATGAAGATCACAGTGAGTGTATTATATACCTGGGGGGGAGCAAGGGGGGCAGATAAAAATAAAATATATTCTTCTTTAAATTATTCTATTATTGATTAATTTTTTTTTTTTTTTTATAATCACGTATAATTTATTAAAAATTTACAGTAAGTGTCAGACATACTTAGTGTGTGTGCGTGTGTGTGTGTGGGGGGGGTAAACAAGGGGGGGGAGGAAAAATTAAGTGATTCTTTATATCACCATTTTAGCGATTTTAATGATATATTCTATAACTACCACTTAATTTTCATGAAGATTACAATGAGTGCATTATATACCTGGGGGGAGGCAAGGGGGGGGGACCGATGGAAATAAAATATATTCTTCTTTAAACTACACTATTATCGATTTAAACAAAAACTTTGTATAATAGAATACAATTTGTGAAAAAAATCACAGTAAGGTCAGACATACTTGAGGGGGGGGGGGGGCAGAGGAAAATAAAATATTTTTTTATATCACCATTTTACCGATTTTAATGACATATTCTATAACTATCACTTACTTTTATGAAGATCAAAATGAGGGTATTATACATTTGGGGGGGGGCAAGGGGGACGCAGATAGAAATAAAATATATTATTCTTTAAACTACCGCATTGTCGATTTAAAAAAACTTTGTATCTACGCAATTTTCTGCTTATGAAAAATTACAGTGAGTGTACACATATCTGGACGATTTGCTAAGAGGGGGGCAGACTGAAGAAAATGTTTGTTTTTATATAACCATGCTATCTAATTATATAAAACTTTGTACCACTATCACTTTCATTTTATTAAAATTATAGTGAAAGTTAACTAAAGGTGATAAGGGGGGGGGGTTAGGGGGGACAGATGAAAAATAAAATAATCTTTTTAAACAACACTTATTATCGTTTGTTTTATTGTTTTATTTGCATTTGTGTAAGTATCAATTACTATTAATGAAAAATTATACTGAGGTATGCAAAAATTCAATGTATCATTTAAATCTGTAAAAAAATTATTCAAAAATGAATTTTCTACTTTTTAATCTGTCTCTTTTGTCCTTCCCCCGATGTAGATAAAAGACACTTACACTCTCGTTGATGTTTAGCATCAGTTTTACAAGGAGAAATTAAAAAGTGCACTTTTTTCCAGTGCCCTTTTTTCCGCAATCCAAAAATTCAATACATTGGTAATATCAGGCATTAATTAAAAGTTAATATCAAACATTGGTAAAAGATTATTCTAAAACAGAATATTTTTCTTTGATCTGTCTCTCCCCCTTCCCTCGTAGAAACAAAAAATTTTTGCTATCGTCCACGTTTAACAAGTATTTTACAAGTAACAATTAAGAAAAGTGCCCTTTTTTCCGGATTGCGGAAAAAAGGGCACCGGAAAAAGGGCACTTTTTAAATTTCTCCTTGTAAAACTCATGCTAATCATCAACGAAAGCGTAAGTTTTTTATTTCTACGTGAGGGGGGGGAGGGGGGACAAAAGAGATAGATTAAAAGAAGAAATTTCATTTTTTAGCAACTTTTTTTCAGATTTAAATCATTGAATTTTTGAATACCTCCCTGTAAATTTTCATTAATACTAACTGATATTTACACAAAATGTAAATAAAACAATAAAACAAACGGTAATAAGTGTTTTTTAAAAAGATTATTTTATTTTTCATTTGCCCCCACTACCCCCCTCCCCCCTTATCAATTATAGGTAACTTTCACTATAATTTTAATAAAATGCAAGTGATACTCGTACAAAGTTTAATATAAATATGTAGCATGGTGATATAAAAACAAACATTTTCTTCACTCTGCCCCCCCCCCCGCAGCAATTCGTCCAGATATGTGTAGACTCACTGTAATTTTTCATAAGCAGGAAGTTTTATATATACAAAGTTTTTATTTTTAATCGATTATACGGTAGTTTAAAGAATAATATATTTTACTTTTATCTGCGCCCCCCCCCCTACACTCATTGTGATCTTCATAAAAAGTAAGTGATAGTTATAGAATATATCATTAAATCGATAAAATGGTGATATAAAAAATAATTTTACTTTCCTCTGCCCCCCTCCCTCTTTAACCCCCCCCCCCGAAGTACGTCTGACACTTAGAGTGATTTTTTCACAAATTGTATGTTATTATACAAAGCTTTTGTTTAAATCTATAATTGGGTAGTTTAAAGGAAAATATATTTTATTTCCATCTAACACTCTTGCCCCCCCCCCAAGTATATAATAGACTCATTGTAATCTTAATAAAAATTAAGTGGTAATTATAGAATATATTATTAAAATCGCTAAAATGGTAATGTAAAAATTCAATTTATTTTCCTCTGCCCCCTTCCTAACCCCCCCCCCCCTCCAAGTATGTTTGACACTTATTGCAATTTTTTCATAAATTATGCGTGATTATACAATTTTTTTTTTAAATCGATAATTGGATAGTTTAAAGAAGAATATATTTTACTTTTATCTGCTCCCCCTTGCCCCCCCCCCCCCCCAGATATATAAATCACTCACTGTTATCTTCATAAAAATTAAGTGATAGTCATAAAAGTATCATTAATTCGGTAAAATGGTGATATAAAAAAATCATTTTGTTTTCCTCTGCCCCTCCCCCTCTTTAACCCATGCCCCCCCCCCCCAAAAAAAAAAAAAATGTCTGTCACTTACTGTAATTTTTTCACAAATTATACGTAATTATACGGTTTTTTGAATCGATAAAAGGGTAGTTTAAAGATAAAATCGATAAAAGAGTAGTTTGCATATCCCCCCTTGCCCCCCCCCCCCCAGTATATAATGCACTCATTGTGATCTTCATAAAAAGTAAGTGATAATTATAGAATATATCATTAAATCGGTAAAACGGTGCTATAAAAAGAAAAGATAATTTTATTTTCCTCTGCCCCCCCCCTCTTTACCTCCCCCCCCCAAGTTTGCCTGCCACTTACTGTCATTTTTTTCACAAGTTGTACGTGATTATACAAAGTTTCATTAAAATCGGTAAGAGTTTTTGTAAAAACAATTATTTTCTTTCGATCTGCTCCTGCCCCCCCCCCTCACCCCTCTTCCCCGAGATATATATTAAATGAATGTTGTACCAAATCAATTGAAATTTCTAAAAATGTAGTTTGAAAGTCATTTTTTAAATTTATTATTTGATATTTATTATTTTGCGATTTGCGAATTGGAAAAGGTGCCCTTTTTTCCGGTGCCCTTTTTTCCGGGTGCCCTTTTTTCCGGTGCCCTTTTTACCGGTGCCCTTTTTTCCGGGTGCCCTTTTTTCCGGTGCCCTTTCTTCCGTGCCCTTTTTTCCGGTGCCCTTTTTTCCGGGATCCGCCTAAGTTTTCGTTGAGATGAATCAAACGGTTCGTGTACAGGGACACTCAAAAGTATTCAAATACATTACGTCTATGGGGGAAATTGCAGGTAAGTACAGTTTAACATCTATAGACTGCACTAAACCAAATGAAACGTGTGTAATAGAGATAGTCACTAAACCAAATGTAATAGAGATAGTCAACTGGGAAATTTTTTTTTTGTGTATATAGGGGCCTCGCCTCCCCCCCCTTGGGGGGGAGTCCCCCCTCGAGGGGAGTAAATTTTCATAATGGGTATCTTTCAAAAGAGCTCGCCAATACCTTTAAAACAAATGGGTGAACCATCGATCTGGGATAATTTAAAATAAAGTTATCGATTTCTTTGATTCTTAACAAAAAAATAAATAAATAAATAAATATTATTTTATTTATTTATTTATTTATTATGTAATATTGAGAACAAATTAAACTTTTTTTGGGATATTTAGTGTTATACTACTCTTAGAATAACTTAAAAACGAATAATTTTAGGAGATCCAAATGTTGTATTTTGAAGTTAATATAAGTTTGTTGCTGAAAAAGTTTGATCAAGATTGATAAGTTTCAATGAATGTTGCGTGTGAAAATTGTCTGTATAATTTTAAGTAAACTTTTAATTTCAATAACAGAATTAAATTCTATATAAATGTAGGTGCATTAATGAAATGGGTGGTTGCCCCCCCCCCCCCCCCTCCCATCAGACAGAACTAATTATCATATAAAACTCTTCGAAGCCTAATTTGAATAGTTTAACATTGGTTTACATAACAGTATTTGTTATCTTACCTCTTAATCTCCGACCTGTATTTATAGTATTAAATTTCAGGGTAAGAGAAATTCGTGTGAGTAACATACCAGATTATTATTGCCTACAGTTATGCCAGTTTATAACTGCACGATATTATTTTCGAAAATATTATAAACTCGATTACATTGATTGATTTTAAGCACATTTTTGTGAAAAAGGTTTCTTATTACATTGAAATAAACATAAAGAATTTATTTCAAGGTACACATTGTATTTTTGTTTTGGATATTTTAAAGAAGTGCGTGAAGAACTAATTTAATTAAAATAAGAATATGTTGCTAGCTATTTTGCAAGAGCACTTAGTATGATTAACTATTTTTGCTTTTCCATAAAACCAATTTAATTTGAGGCGTCAAATAAGAAGATGAAGACTCAGAAATTCTGTTACCATTTTAGCACATGACAAAGTTAAATGAAGACATAAACACAATGTATACAGAATACAAAGCATTACATTTTAAGTAATTCTCTGTAATTAGGGAAAAAGTCGTAATTTACGGAAAAATTACGTTGACAAAACGTATTTTTCTGTAACTTTCACAGAATTCTGTAATTTTCACTGAGAATTTCTGCCAAAAAAAAATTGCATTTTTTTTAACAGTGCAGTACTCACAGCGTGCCTTTCACATTGGTTATAGGCTTTATTTTTATTTATTTATTTTATTTTATTTTATTTATTTATTCAGAAAGTGTTTAAAAAAAAAAACTGTTTATTATTACAAAGATCGTATAAGTGTTATTATTAATATTTTCTTAATTTTGAATTCCAATATCATTCATCAGAATAAATGTATTAAAAATAGTTTCTTAATAAACACTCTATGTAGTCATTCTATTTAATTCTAGTTAAATCATTATTTCTTTGCGGATATTCTCACAATTCGTTTAATAATTATTATAAGGATTTGTTATTATTCTTATTATTATTACACAAAATGATTTAAATTAATCTATGTAATGTTATTCTCAGATTTTAGTTTAGTTTACAAATTCTTCCCATCCGTACAGAAATATAACGAACTTCCCTCTCCTTAAAAATCCAGTATGTATATCTGATTTCATCTTTACAATAATAGCCGCTTTTGCAACAATTTTACTGCAAATTAGATGCCACAGTCAGGGTTTAACCTGGCAAAAAAGTTTCTTTAGCATTTTAGCTAAAACTTATAAGCAGTATTTTAGCTTTTTCGAAAATTAATTGTTTGAATAGAATTGATTTCTTTTTCTTAACTTGGTTATCCCCAATTTTGTTTTCTGTTTGTTTTGTTCACTGACGATTTTAACCAAGCATATATTGTGATTTAAGAAAAATGAATCAGCAAAATTTTGTTTCGATTTTAACAAACGCAATACTAGCACTGAGAATACATCTATGAAGCAAATTCTTAATTATGTTTTTAAATATTTTTGCATTTAAATTCAACCATTAAAAGTTGAAATTAAATCTGAATATACTAAATAGATAATGATTCCCAATATTTTTTAGTGATTATGTAATTTCTGTTCACGAATATTTGCATAAAAACTAGAGGTAATTATATAAAGATATTTTATGAAATTATCTAGTTTTATCTTTTTAGCGAAATTCTTACTGACATAGTTTAGCAAAATACAATATCTTTTAGCAAAATGCTAAAAAAACTAATGGCAGTTTAAACCCTGATGCCAGTATACTTGTTTCGTCATTTATTTTTAATGTATATGTATTTGGCGACAGTATGGTATGATGTCGAGAAAGAGAAAGAGATCTTCATTGCTTTGCGTGAGATTTCACCTTCTTTGTATATGATACGCTGGATGCTTCTTCTAAGGTTGGATGTAACAAATTCGAATTGTTTATACCCTTGGGGCCACTTCCAAAATTCAGGATTATTATTAATTAAAATAAATGTAGATTGAAAATGATAAGCTCTTCTACATTGCACATGAAATATTATTTTTTTTAAATTAACTTCTTTACTCCACTATAATATCCCAAAAAATATATTTTAACGAAAATTTCCGAAATCTAAAATACAACCCTTTAACCCTTTCAGTCGCAGTGTTCCCGCTGATGGAACACCTAATTTTAATTCTCAAGTGTAAAAACTAGTCCCGGAAATTTTTTAGCAAAAATTTACATTTATAACATAGCACAAAAGGCCGTTTTTTTAACGAGAAAATTTAAAATTTCTTTTATTTCAATTATGTTCGTAAATTCCGGTGGCACTGTAATTTAAATGTTCAGAATTACCTTGCGCATCAAAGGGTTAAAATACTCCGGAATAAATTGAAATGTTGGAATCTATGCAACTTTTACGAATTTTTGTTGTCGATAATGTTTACTTATAAAGTAATTTATTTATTAAATTAAATATTATTTGAACTTAATAAGGTTTACTTACAGATGTTTCAAACCGAAAATTTCTCGAAAAGGAACAATGCTATTTTTTTATTTTTTAAATATTTATGATCAACTATGTGTCTAAAAGCCATTTAAAAAATTAGTTTAGTAATTTTTAAAATAAATTAAGTAGTGAACGCTAAAGGGTTAACTCCATTGTCTCATTCTTTATCTTTGTTAACTATTTATCACTCTAGAATTTTTTTTTTTTTTTTTTAAACTAAACTCGACAAAATGACAACAAATAAAAATAAAAATAGAAGTCATCATTTAGATTAAACTTAATTTTGGTACCATTTTTCTTGCAACTAGAAGATGGAAAATTTTTCTCTGATAACTTTGCAATTTTTCTGAACTATGATATGGTACCATATTGTACAGAAAAGTGCTTTGTTGACATTCTTACATATACATACTTGCCAACATCCTAATTAATATTCCATAGTGTTGTGTGTCTTGCCCTTTTTCTCACACTAGTAAATTTTTAGAGTAATACCCTCCAAATGCAATTACGACGAAATAAGAAGAAAAATACTCTAAAATGATACTGATGTGAAAAAGAAGGTGGGGCTAACAATACTACGGAATATTAATTAGTATGTTGGCAAGTATGCATATATGCAATAACAGTACCTTTAATTTCTGGTTTTTTAGTTATTCTTTTATTATATATTTCTTTTTGACTTCGCATATTTCGGGTAAATTTTTGAAATCTAGCAATATTACAATTTTTCTGTTCCATGAGACAATCGAACTATAGACCTTCATATTAGAGAACGGTAGCCTATATTAATTTTATTTCCATTACCCGACTGCCATAGGAAATGGAAATATTGTATTCGGTCCGAAAATTCGATATCGAGTTTTCACCTGATTCGCAATATTTAAGATCTTCTGAGTCCAAAAAAGTAGTTTTTGGCGATTTGTCTGTGTGTATATGTATGTGGGAACCTTTTGGCTATCATATCTTCGAAACTAATAAAGAAACTTCAGAATTGAGACAGGTCTAGCGTATAGATGAATTTACGAAATTTTGCTGAAATTTGGAAAAGCGAGACATCGGAAACCGGAAGTGGCACCATAAGCCCATATCTCAAAAATGGCTCTAACGCTTTTCTTCAAAGTTGCTATATAAACACTCTATTAGATGTCCTTTTAAATGATATAGTTCGTTAGTTCAGAAAAATTGATAGGCGGTTCTGTATAAATAGCTCAATTTCAGGTCTCGCAAGTGCGTTCCTTTAAAAGCGGCTGTACGGATGTTTTCCAAATTCGCCATATTAACTCTCTTTTAAACATCCTTTTGTATGCAATTATTGCTTTCTGGTCAATAATTGGGTATGACAAGTTTTGGTAAAAGTTGTTTTCTCAAAAACGGCTCTAACGATTTTCAAGAAAATTGTAGCATAAATCCATTTCAGATATCCTTTCTCATGTATTACGTGGTAATTACAGGAAAATTAACAGTCATCCTGATTAGACAGGTCAGTTTTAGATTTCGGAAATTGGTGTTCCAAAAAATAACTCTAACATTTTTTTCTTTTTTTTTTTCTAACTCGCTATGTAAGCTCTATTTTATATGTATTTACACGTGTATCAAGCTTCTCTTACTAGAAAACTTTTAGGTGTCTACTTCGGTAGGTCCATTTTATGTTTTCTGATCACTTTATCTCCAAAAAATGCATATAATACATGTAAGTGGGTAATGGAAGTCCTGTGGTTGTTTCACACCAGATTTTTTGAAGTTGTCATAATAACACTTTTGCAGTAAGCAATTGTTAAATTGTCAACAAGTCTACCGATATTAAATAAAATTATATATATGTCCAAATGTTAGAAATAAAATATTTGAAACTGAAATCAACATTTTTAAAGTGGATATTTTAAAAACTAAAAAAATAAAAATAAAAAATATTTTTTTATATATTGCTTAATTGTGATTTCTACATCACAATGTATAGTAAAGATACTTACTGAGAGTTCTGCAGAATTATTTGTTCTGATTGGCTGCAATTTTAGGTGAAAGATGTAATCTTTGGTAAAAATAAATATATTTTGTCAAGATATAATCATGAAAAAGATATATTTGGAAAAGAAATTTGGAAAAGTTTCATACTGAGGTTATCAAAATTACAACAGATAAGTTGGATTTTTTTTTTCTCCGATAAACTTATATATACAACGTCTATATATATCAACAGATTTTTTTTTTTTTTTTTTTTTTTTTTTTTTTATATATCCCTCCACATACACACAGGCTGAAAACACTGTGTGTAGAGAGAAATTTTTTCAATGTATTTTAATAAAACTATATATCCTGAAGGCTCATATCGATTAAGATAATAGTCGGAAACTTTTCTCGATACAGACAATTATTTCTATTTGTTGCGAACAGGGGGCAATAGAAGGGTGGGTCGAGTGTAATCTTTTCATCCGAATACACGTGCGTTCTAAATTTTCTGAGAAATGCTTCTTAATATTTTTCAATTGGAGACTTATACAATTACATAAACCTCTGCATTGCCGCTTATTTTAGCGTAACACATTTCACCAATTACACGGGTTATTAGGCGTCATTGAGGCAAATTACACCCCTCCCCGTAAATAAATGGTAGTGGGGGCAATTACAAAATTAGCGCCGTCGCGCATATTTTATTCGTAGATGAAAAGATAGAGGTCACGGCGGTCCTTATGAAATTTATTTCCTTTTGTTTTCTATTCTAAAGAATTGTGTTCACAAGAAAGAAAATAAGATGAAGAACTAGTGTGAGGAATATTGATTAACAAAGAACAAGTGAGTATTATTGATAATAAAGAATAAGTTTACTTAGGTCATTTTGATCACTGAAGAATGCCTTTTTGAAAAGAACATTTTTACCCATTTATAAACTAGTTAGAATAATGCTTCAATTTTTAGCTTATTTATTTATCCTTTTATATTATATTATATTATTTTATTTATATTTATCATTTATCTAAACTAGGGATGAGAGTTTCGTTTTTTCTGCCACGAGTATTTCTATATATAATAATAATAATAATAATAATAATATTTTTACAGTTATTTTTGGGATTTTATAAGTTAGAAATTTTTGTTGGAAAATACTGGTGGCAAAAAAGCAAAACTCTTTCATCCATATAAAACATAAAAATTTTTAATTATAATTATTTTTTATATTTTTATTCAAGCAGTTTAACACCAAAAATAATCTTTAAATAAAAGAAAAAAAAACGTAAATTCACTTTTAAATTTACCAAAAAAAAAAAAAAAAAAACTTAAATTTTTAAAAAACTTTTTTTTTATTTTTATTTTAGTAAATTAAAGTTTATTTTATTTATTTATATACATTTTGACAAATAGGAAATTTTAATAATTTATAAAGCTGTTTTCGCATGTTCATTTAGGGACGGGAAAGCAAATTTGTATATAATTGTATATTCTATTTATTGTATTTTTGTTGTTTCTACAATATGACATTTGACATCAAAAGGAAATAGCATGAAATGACGTAAGAAATGTTTACAATCAAAACACAAATAATTGATAATATCAGAACCAATAATAATAATAATTATAAACAATTTGAATTTTTTTTAAGAGCTTTTGTCCTTTTATTATAAAAAAAAATAAAAATAAATTATAACCTTCAAATAACATAATTATTTATCTTATAAAAGATTATAAATTAACAGTATTTAACCGAAATTAAATAATTAAAACTATTAATTTAACTCCTATCTATAAATAACTCCATTACTTACCGAGAGAAGTTACCTTTTTCCACATTTATTAATGATATTACAGTGGAGCACCTTTTATACGTTTTTCATGGGACCGGTCCTAAAAAACGTATAACTGAGAAAAACGTACAACTGAAAATTCAATTTAACATTAATACACAATAAAGTGTCATATTAATAATAAAATTCAAATCAATTTTCATGATTTCCTTTACATTTATTCGACTAAGGTATATTTTTAATTAAATTTAAAATATTTTTAAAAGGTAGGATAAATATTAAAGAATAATTATAAACATAGAAATTAAGAAAATTTTCTCAAAATTTCGATTCTAACCTTTAAAGATCATTTCGTTCTCTAAATGAAGATGACATTTATGTAAACGAAACATATAAAAACTATAAGAAATAAGATCTTCCAGTATCCTATTCAAGTCGCCCAACGGAAGTGAGTTTACAAAATGCCTATAAAGTTGTTTTTCTTTCTTCCCCCCCCCCTTTCATACCCCATCCCTAGAATCAATTAAAGGAGAGATTGGGAGGTCTAGAAGTGGTCACTGGCTACTTGTATACCTACCATTCAACCCAGTCCCCAACTGCTTATCTCTGAAAAATTTTCGAACACCCCCCTTCCCCCAGATTATCGATGCAGATCACACTTTGTTCTATAGCCGCACTTTGTTACCATAGCTCTAAGAAAAAATAATCGAAAAAGGTAAGAATAAAACATAGAGAGCATACATCTTTTTTTTTTTTTTTTTAAATCCTGGAATGAAACTTAAACTTGGGATTCTACAAGGAAAAAAACGTATAATTGAAATTAAGAATTTACTCGTGTCGTATAAACGAAATATTTTAACATTAGAATTCAATGGAATGATTTGGGACCGAAGTCGAAAAACGTATAAATGAGAAAAACGTGTAAATGTGAAACGTATAAAAGGTGCTGTATTATATGAATAGTAACTATTACTAATATATCAATCTTTTGCAGTATCAACAGATTGACATCAAAATGTGGCAGATCTAAAAATTTTCTTCTTCTGAATGCGACTTTTGGAAAAACCATGTAAAAATATTTTTATGATTCTGTATGTTGCGAGATCTAATTAATTTAATCATACTTCAATATGGTAATATTTCTCTAACGTGGGCCAGTTACAATTATTTTTTGTAGAAACGATACGACAATGGTGAAATTAATAAAATGCACGAGGATAAATAATAATAATAATAATAATAATATAATGAACAAAAGCACGCGGACTCAGTTTAATGAACTAATTAAAAAAAATGACGACATTTGTTTGATGACGTTATTTTATGGAAAGGAAAAAATGTATTTTTAAAAGTTGCTTCTTCAGAATCTTTCTTTGCAAGCGTCACTTTTAACCTGACATTATTTTAAATATGTATACGGAATGTGAATCACTATCATAAATTGACTAAATAACGCAATAGTAGTGTAATCAAAATAGTTTTTTTTTTTTTTTTTTCTTTTAACAAAAATTATGCCAAAATAAATAAAATGGCATCGCACTCTTGGCGATAAAAATTTAAAAGGAGTTATGGGGAAGTATGAAAACTGGGTCGTCAACCATTAATTTTATTTTTAAACATTTCTTTGAATGATTCTGGTTTCACTACTGCAAGATATTTATATGGTTAAAATAATAATTTGGCTTCCGGTAAATTACAATTTTAATTAGGTGGTGAAATTGGTATAATATTTATGAGTTTCAAATTTTAAAGGTAAACAAGAAAAGAAATAAAGTGCGAAAATTTCGCACGGGTTTGCTAGTAATAATAATAAAACGTTTTGGCTAAAAGGACACAAATACCTTAAAATATGTGAAATTATAAGAATGTGCTGAAGATAACGCCTACAAAAATTGGTATTTTTCCTATGACTCTTTATGAGGGATGATCAAGGCTCGGGAAATACGGTCGACTGGTCGCCATTGGCGACCAATCTTAATTGATGACTAAGTTTTCAACTCTAAGAAAACTCGACCTTTTTTTTTTTTTTTTTTTTTTTATATATATTTTGGTGAAAAAGTTGGTCCCTGAATCGGCTTCTATTACACTCTCGATGTGGTCTAACTTTCGCCATTTTGATTGATTCCCGCTCCTCTCACTACGTTTTGAGACACTGTGTTGTATGAATACACCATTAGAGTTACGTTACTTTTCGTCATGCATGTTTCACAACTTGGTGTTAAATTGGTGCACCATTTTAGAGAATTGGTTTACATTGTTCCTGAATGTGCATGCTTAGCAACTTGGTGCTGAATCGTTGGACGGTGTAATGATGTATCAATGTAGATGGTGTATGTGTTTGAGAAAATAATAAAGCCGGTTTCATGATGTTAAATTTAAACTGTTTTTCCTGATGTATCATTATAGTCTAGTAAATATTTGGTTTTTATGCATAGAATTTTAATTACTGTATTCAAGTAAATTAAAGGAGAAAAAATGCGGGGGTGGGGAGGGGGGCGGGGAAGGGCTATTTTTTACTGGCTATCATAAATTTTTGTTCATGAAAATTCCAGTTTTTTTTTTCAAATTCCTGGAGCCCTGGTGATGATCATCAGTTGTTTCTGTGTCTCTATGAGTTTGCCAGCACCGATGAAGCGGGAGATAACCATCTTATTTCATTAGTAGCAGTGTGCGCCCGCTTTGCTGGTCACTATATTTAATTGAATTTTCAAAAGAATTGAATCGCTATTTGTTTTTTATATCACATTATAAAGAAAAAAAAAATTACGTTAAAGTATCTTTAATCCTCGTTTCGGGTACCCGCTGCCTACGGCAGCTCTTTTTCCACCCGCACTGCATCGAGTCCAGGTTCCCACTGCCTACAGAAAAGGTCTTTCTCGGGCACTTCAATCTGGATATTTATCGACGACAGCTGGATCTGCTATTATGTACGAATTACGATTTTAAAAATAACTGTATCTCAACATCTTTTTAATATTTTAGTTTTTGAATCATGTATTTTATAGCCTACGCTGTTTGCAGTATTTTACCATATGATTCCGACCAGTATATAACAAACAAAAGAAAAAGTAGATTTTCTTTTAAAAGGAACTAAATAAATTCTAATTCAATCAGTTATTATTAATTTTGTCAGGAGACTGAACTAAAATTATATGAAAACTTTTTTTTTTCTTTTTTTTTAATTCAAATTTCATTATCTATAATTTGAAATTATATAAAATTCTAATTTAAAAAAATAATAATAAAAATTTAAAAAAAATCAACGAAATATATACTCACGAATTATTGATAAATGACAAAAACTGAATAACAATCTTAATTTAAATAGAACGTTTTCTGGAAAAAAAATTATATATATAATATATATATATATATATAGGAATAGATTATTAATGAATAAAGTAAATTATCAATGAAAAAAATTAAATAAAATCCCAAAAAACACTGAGGTCTTCATCTGGGAGGCCCCTCAGTGTAGGGGTGAAAGAGAAGTTTCTGAAAGGGCGTAGCAATTAGCTAATAACTATCCTTAGCTCCCAACTTCTCACCAAACAGAAAACCACTATTAACTGAGAAGAAATCTGGCATACATATAATTTAAAAATTACAAAAATTACAAAAGTAGTACAATTACAACAAATTAATATATATGAAATATACAAGAATACAAGAAATTACAAAATACAATAAAATGAAACCCCCTACCTGATAAACTAACCCTCTTCGGCCGACGTGGCTACACATCGGTACTTAAATATCGCCCTTAATTTAGGAACTAGAACAAACCGAAAGAGGAAATAACTGGAATCACTCGGTTAAAAATTGAGAGGGGTAACAGTTAACTTGCAAAGTTTTTCTTCAGTCTTCAAGAGCATATGAACTTCGAGGGAGTGACGGAGTGCCGAGTACCCGGGGTCAAAATTAACACGACCCCACACCTCAGCGAACCAGAAGATGGTAGCAGAATAGGTTCAAAAACGTGATGGCTTGTACAAAATAAAAATAAAATGAAAAGGGGGAAAGGCCGGGACAGAGTAGCAAGAGAAAAAATTCTGAGCTCAATGAGAAGAAAGAGGGAATAAAAGGAAAATGGCAAATTAAGTAAACAAAAACCTAAGTAAAAATAACTAGAAAGAAAAAGGTGATGGAGAATTCACAGTAAGTTTAAGTATAACATTGCAAAATAAAACTAAATAAAAGAAAGTTTAAGTATAGCATAACAAACAATTAAACAAAATTTAAGAATTTTTTTTTTTTTTTTTTTTTTTTTTTTTTTTTTTTATTTAAGTTGACAAGAAAACAACGGAAAACTAAAGAAGAGTAGTAAGAATAGTACCAACATTAGGAGGACGCCTATTGGCAGGATCCGTGTGGTCATACACATCGAGACATCGAGTGTGTTTAAAGCTTGATTCTCGATAGATTCTAATTGTTCATGGAATTTAACATTAAGGTGTTGTATAAAATTTTCAAGTCGTGGGAATTTAATTTCGCGATACATTTGATAGTTGTGTATATAAGGTGGAAGGTTATAAATTTGCCTAATGGTTGCATTTTGGCTTTGAAGAAGCAATTTGATATTAGATTAAGATGCAAATGACCACACAGGGGAACCGTACGTAAGAAGAGGACGAAGATGGGAAGAATAAAGGAGCATTTTGTTACTAGTTGACAAATCACTGTTCCGAGCAATTAGGGGGTACAATTGACTTCTAGCACGTCGGAACTTATTTCGCGAATTTTTAATGTGTTGTTGGAATGTAAGTCTCTGATCAAGAATAATACCTAAATATTTACATTGGTTAGACCATGGAATTGTGTGGTTATTGAATTTAATTTCGTATTTATCCCTGTTTTGGTGGCTCATAGCCGAAAAGAGAATGGTCTCCGTTTTATCGTAATTAATGGCTATTCTCCATGTTTGGAACCATTTGGTTAACACTTTAAGATGTTTGGAGATAGCAGTAATAGTAAATTTCCTATTTCTGTGCGCCGAAAAAATGCAGGTATCATCTGCATAGATAGCCAAATGGGTATGGGGGTAATGGGGCATATCGTTAATAAACAGATTAAAAAGTTTTGGCGAGATTTTGGAACCCTGAGGGAGACCAAAGTGGGCAAAGTAGTTATTAGAGAGCTTATCTTTAACTCTAACATGATAATTACGATCGAGTAAATAAAAGAAAATAAGTTTAATAAGAGGGGGTGGAAAATTATAATTAATTAATTTAAAAATAAGACCGGCAATCCAGACCTTGTCAAAAGCTTTTTCAATATCAAGGAAGACGGCTGCTGGAATTTTCTTCTGAATTTTGTTAGTGGTGATGTACTCGACAAGACGATAGACTTGATGGGTGGCCGAAAGGTTGTTCCTGAAACCGAATTGTTCGGGTTTCATGATATTATTATCCTCAATGAATTGATCTAGTTGTCGAGCAATGAAGACCTCGGTAAGTTTACTAAGCGAATTTAGAAGGGAAATAGGTCTGTAGCTGGAGGCCTTCTCGGGGGGTTTACCAGCTTTATAGATAGGGGCAATAATAGCCGTCTTCCAGGATTTAAATCATCATCATTATTGCAAATAGTGCGAATTCTTTTTAACTGTGTGAACATGATATTTTTCAAAACTTTTCTACTGATATTTGAAAACCAATTGGTGAGACTGTTTTCTTTTATCGTATAAACCAATAAGCCATTTATCTTTATTTCGCTTTATGTTAAGATCCAAGAATGAAATTTTATCTGTATCTGTACGATTTAGAACTAATTCTTTAGGATATATTTTTTTAGCAATCTTTTCGAAATCATTACAGTTAAAAACAATCAAATCGTCAATATACTTGAGGAAAGTAATATTTATAAAGAAATTTTTCAAAAAAGTATAAAAATAAATTAGCGAAAGCACTCGAGAAACTCGTTCCCATTCGAATACCCCTCTTTTGTAAAAAGTAATCTTTCCCGTTAAATAAAACATTTTCGAAAATACAGAACTTAATAAGATTAATCCAGTAGTTTTTTTCACAATTTAAGTAACTTCCAAATTCCTCATAAATGCTTTCAAAAACTGTTATTACTAAATTGTACGGAATGCTTCCAAACAAATTTTCAAAATCGTAGGTACTTACTGAAGTAATGCTTTCTGGGTAAAACTTTAAATATTCAATAACTTTCAGGTTATTGAATATTCTGAGGGTCCTCCCTGATGAAGACCTCAGTGTTTTTTGGGGTTTTATTTCATTTTATTTCATTGATTATTTATTTTATTCATTGATAATCTATTCCTATATTTAAGTTTTGCATTTCCTTTTGCAGCAATTCTGCGCATTGGTTTGCAATTCTCCGTTTTTGTTTTTCTTATCTTTAAACTCATAAATTCGTTACAATAGTTACCAATATATATATACATATATATATATATATATATATATATTAAAATAAACATATATCACATTCGCAATATTCAGAAAAAAAACTGAACTTAGTTTATTTAGTTTTTTCACAACAGAAGAAACTACTCAAGTCTTTTCATTATACAGTACACTCCCAGAAATTTTCACTTCTAAAATCCACAAACTCCAGAAATCCGCACATCACAACAGTGTAAACAATAAAATTTATAGTAAACTTTTCAAAGAAAAAAAAAAAAAAAAAAAAGAACTTATTTTGATGGTGATATTTCAGAAATTGAATCAAATGAGATAAGGTAAGTTTATTTTAAGCAAGATTCAATTTTTGGAGATGCACCTAAATTACTTTAATCATTTGCAAATTGCTTGGAACCATATGTTAATTGTTTTATGTAAAGAATCGTAAGTTTTATACTCTCGAAAACACTTCGATTTAGATTCTACCAAAGAAAAACTTTGTACTCTGAATAAAATATAAATACGCTAAAAATAATTTCCCAATTACATAAAGCAAAACATGTTTCCTGATAATTCAAATAAATTATTTTCAGCGTTAGGTATTTCAATTAAAAGAATAATTACGAAACAATTCATAATTTATTATTTCACAGCATTTGATGATACGTAATTCACATAATTACTACTTTCTTACCTAAATTATTCTCTATATAAATGGGAAAATTCCTAACATTTTCATGCCTTTATATGTTTTTTTTCTAAGAAGAGCTTACTCATATAAATACCGCTGGAGGGTAGGAACTAAACATCATATCATTTACAGGTGTAAGTGAATTATTTACTCAGATATAGTCAAGTGAGCCTCGAGCCAAGAAACATTTAAGTGAAACATTTATAGTACTTAACTTTTAACCGTAAATGTTAATTTTGTTGCCATTTTCGGAATATGGCACTTACTGACTTCCCGCTCTGAATGAAATGGGGGCAAGATACGGGCAATCATCTTAACAAATTACCCGCTTTATAACTGTTTTAAAAGGTAAAAAACAAAGCCTGCCCCCCAAAGTAGATTGGGATTTACCGAAACAACTTAAACATCGTCATTCTATTACGGTGTCATCGGTAATGAATAGTCAAAGACGATATTAAATGTTGTTTACCATCTTCTAAAGATCTGCGATTGTTTCAGAGCCGTTGGCTATAGAAAAACGCAGGTAAATAGGCAATTAGTAAAAAGAGAAGCGGTTCGTTGCTGTAAGAGATATATGATGTTTGACCTCTAAGTACGATATTGACTTCTTTTCTTGGTCTTTTACAGGTAGTAAAATAACTCTACTCTCCCCCCCCCCTTTTTTTTTTCAATTCATCGTATCTGAATACAATTACTGAAAAATGGTTAATACCGAATTGTCTCTCTCTCTCTCTTTTTATTACTTTCTTATATATATATATATATATATATAAGAAAAAAGTATTGGATTTGTGAAAAATTTTGAACTCAAACTTTCGATGGATTTACACGTTTCAAGATGTCCTGAACACGATTTGACTGTTTATATAAAACGTCTGTCTGTGTATCTGTGTGTGTCTATCATAAACTTTATGGACGCTGTGTCTCACGAACAAATGAACGAAATTTAACCAAACTTGGTATTTAGTTGGACTCTGACCTAAAAGGGTGCTGATTAGATTTGGGGATCAATCACGCAGTGTTGTTATTTTTCTAAATTTTTAGTGGGGCAATATAGGCCAAATATTCGAATAAGTATACATAAGGAGAGTTATTTTTAATGTGTGATTCTAAAATTAATAGGTAGTAGTAGTAAATTAGGAGTAAATTAGGAGAGTAAATTAGGAGTAGTAAATTAGGAGAAAATGTTTGTGCATGTAGGTTATTGGTTTGTGCATGTAGGGTATCCCCCCCCCCACACACACACACACCTGGGGGAGAAGGAATATCCCTACATGCGCAAATCAAATCCTCAATACGGGTTTTTTTCGAATGTGGCCCAAATTTTCAATATGGTTATCTTTCAAAAGAATTCGTCAATACGTTAAAAACAAATGGTTGAATCATAGATCTGTGGCAATTTAAAACAAATTTATCTTTTTTTTTTTTTTTTTTCTTCTTTTTTTTTTTTTAACAAAGAAAAAAAATAAAAAAAATTAGTAAAAAAAGAGTCACATTTTTTCTTATGTTCGCACAAAATTGACTTCCTTTCGGCATTTTGAGTTATGATTCTATGTGAGAAAAATCTTACGAATTCATCATGGAGAATAATTTTAGTAAATAATAATTTAATACATAATTTGCTCTGCCGGAATTTGTGTAAATTTGTACAGAAGAAAGTTTTGTAATTCCACAACATACTAGTTTAAGAATTGTAACTATAAAAAGAAAAAAAATCTGATAAAAAAAAAAAAGAAATTAAAAAGAATAAAGAAAAATGATTATAAAGGATATTTAATTTCATTAATACATATTTTTTAAAATTATACTCTCATTTATTTATTTACAATGGCGTGCAAAATTAAAATAATAACCGATTTTCTTCTTTTCTTCTTTTGAGCATAAAATTAAAAAAAATAAATATATAAAAATAAAATTTGGATGGCACATTCGTTATCAAAACATTAGTCGAATTATGTATAACTTTAACATACTTAATATTTTTTAATTTTTATGTTTTATTATTAATTTTTGTACTCCTACATTCATTTGTTTAAACATTATGGGCAAAAGAAGAAAACAAGAAAATAGGTTGTTGCATTCCTTTTCTACGCCTGTGTATTATTTTTTTGTCTCATCTTATTTATACACTGTAACGTTCTATTTAATACTGAATTTTAATAATTTATGCTAAACAGTTTGATAATTACAGAAGTATTTGTATTCCAGATATTTTCTACTAGAATTTTTAACTGTGATATTATAGAAAGTTTTCTAATAATGTTTAGCAATTAACTGTAACTAAAATTACAATTTGTAATTACAAATGGAAAATAAAAATTAAAAAACCTGGAATGCAAACATCTCTGATAATTTTTTAAGAGTAGATTATTATTATTATTTACTATTTTCTTTACGCATCTACGAGTTATTTTTTACAGGTAATTCTCGATATTCAGCACATATTCTTATATAATAATAGTTATTTTATTTTTATTGAAATGGGATACTAATTAAACGAAAAGAATAGAAAAGAATAATGGAAAAGGAAAGAACAAATAGAAATTAGTTTTTGACCAATATATTTTCTTGTTCGCTATGTTCTAATATGATACATATTCTAACACGTTTAATAATAATAATAATAATGAGAACATATGCATTCCAGTACTTCTCAAAGTTTTATGCTTTTACTAATAAAATAAATTTCATTAATTTCACGAACAAGGAAAAACTAAGATACTTACTATTTTCAACTATAATATAAAAATATTTCCTATTCAGCTTAGATAAGTAATTAATATACTTTTCAAGCATATATATTTCTTTAATTAAAACCCTTAGAATAACTCCATTACAATTTTTCGAATAATTAATTATTTTCCTTTAACAGGAAAAAAGTATTCATTTATTAAAATATCTTATAATTATATATTTATATTATATTTTTTTCATATTTACGAAAAGCAAAAAAATTTCTTCATGTGAAAAAACATTAGTTACCCGATAGTTTTGATTTAAGGACATCACAAAATCAGAAATTAAATAACAATCGAAGTATACAATTTTTATTTAAAAAGTACAATTTTGAATATTGATGCATGAAACCTGTAACGTTTTATGAAAAAATAGAGAAAAATCATAATTTTATATTCAGTAGGAAAGTTAAAGAAATACTCCTGATCATCCTACAAGTAATTAATCATGACATAAAAATAAATTCTAGTCTGCTCAGGTGTCCAACAACTGTAGACAAATTTTTCACTAAATCACCTAAAATTTTGTATTAATATGTCAATCAATAAATTACATTCATCTTTACTTTATATGTTTTCCTTGCGACATAATGGTAGACAAATCAAATGGAAATGTGTTACTGCAGTAATAAAAATAAACCCCAAGCCTATTTTTATTTTAACAGTAACAGATATTCAGTTCTGCCCAAAACAAAATTTAATTTAAAACGACATAACTTATTTTATTTTATTTGTCATATAAAGACGTGTAGTAACTGTGTTTCATTCCCTAGCTTCGGTTACTATATTAATTTTTATTTATTATTATTATTATTATTATTATTATTATTTTAAAATTTACTTTGTATAGCTTTAACATAAGAACACCTTGGTGGCTTTTAAATTTTCGTCGTCATTTTGGCGATGAACTAAAAGTTCTATCGTAATAGCGTAAATAATGGTGCGTGTGAGAAACGTCCGAACCACTTCGGTGCGAAATTTTAAATTTCTTTAGTACGATTTTTCTACTATTTTTCTTATTTCTTTATTTAATCAATTTATAGTTTTACTTTTTTCACTAGTTTCTTTATTTATTTTCGGCACTTTTTTTTTTAAATAATTCTAAATTTAAAATTGAGTTTTTATTTAATATATTTTGAAATAATTATCCGATTAAACAAACAAACAAACAAACAACAACAACAAAAAAATGCAGTGTAAGCTAGATGTTATCCTTATTAATAAGTGCACTAATTTTTATAGCGATCTGTTGAATGGTGTAGTTTTGTAAAGCAAAGTCCATTCAAGGTGATAGAGTGCAAAATGGTAACAAAGCAAAATCTCTGTTTGAAAGAAATAGCACGATCTGTACTAAAAGAAAACGGTGCGAAATTTTTAATTTCGTCAAAGAATCCAGAACTAAAGCTTTTCCATTTCTTTAGTACGATTTTTCTACTATTTTTCTTATTTCTTTTTCTTTATTTAACAATCAAATTATAGTTTTTCTTTTTTCATTAGTTTATTTATTTTCGGCATTTTTTTTTATTTTTATTTATTTATTTATTTTTTAATGTTAAAATTGAGTTTTTATTTAATATCTTTTGAAATAATAATCCGATTAAACGAAAAAAAAAAAAAAAAAAAATGCGGCATTAGCTAAATGTTACACTTATTAAAAAGTGTACTAATTTTTGTAGAAAACGGTTGAACGGTGTAGTTTTGTAAAGCAAAGTCCATTCAAGGTGATAGAGTGCAAAATGGTAACAAAGCAAAATCTCTGTTTGAAAGAAATAGCACGATCTGTACTAAAAGAAAACGGTGCGAAATTTTTAATTTCGTCAAAGAATCCAGAACTAAAGCTTTTCCATTTCTTTAGTACGATTTTTCTACTATTTTTCTTATTTCTTTTTCTTTATTTAACAATCAAATTATAGTTTTTCTTTTTTCATTAGTTTATTTATTTTCGGCATCTTTTTTTATTTTTATTTATTTATTTATTTTTTAATGTTAAAATTGAGTTTTTATTTAATATCTTTTGAAATAATAATCCGATTAAACGAAAAAAAAAAAAAAAAAAAAAAAATACGGCATTAGCTAAATGTTACACTTATTAAAAAGTGTACTAATTTTTGTAGAAAACGGTTGAACGGTGTAGTTTTGTAAAGCAAAGTCCATTCAAGGTGATAGAGTGCAAAATGGTAACAAAGCAAAATCTCTGTTTGAAAGAAATAGCACGATCTGTACTAAAAGAAAACGGTGCGAAATTTTTAATTTCGTCAAAGAATCCAGAACTAAAGCTTTTCCATTTCTTTAGTACGATTTTTCTACTATTTTTCTTATTTCTTTTTCTTTATTTAACAATCAAATTATAGTTTTTCTTTTTTCATTAGTTTATTTATTTTCAGCATCTTTTTTTATTTTTATTTATTTATTTATTTTTTAACGTTAAAATTGAGTTTTTATTTAATATCTTTTGAAATAATAATCCGATTAAACGAAAAAAAAAAAAAAAAAAAAAAAAATACGGCATTAGCTAAATGTTACACTTATTAAAAAGTGTACTAATTTTTGTAGAAAACGGTTGAACGGTGTAGTTTTGTAAAGCAAAGTCCATTCAAGCTGATAGAGTGCAAAATGGTAACAAAGCAAAATGTCTGAAAGAAATAGTACGATCTTTCGTACTAAAATAAAATAAAATAAAAATTAAAATTAAAATGAATATCTACATTGTATTTTATTGTTTAGTTTGTTTATCATTTAAATACTATTCATTTAACGAGACATGTCAACATTTCTAATTTTTTACATAAAAAAAAAAAAAAAAAAAAAAACTCCAATAATAATAATAATTTAAAAAAAAGTGATTAAAAAGACGGATAGGAGTATAGAGGTCTGCACGGGCCGGGTTTGGGCCGAATTTTTCAATTTCCTCTCGGGCCGGGCTTGGGCTTAAATTTTTTTTGTAGGCTCGGGCTGGGCCGGGCCGGGCCTGGAGGAAATTTTAAGCCCGAGCCCGGCCCGGCCTGGCCCGAATCTTTTTCTAAATTCCTCGATAATCAACGAAAAAGGAAAATGATAAAATACTTTTTCAATCATTTATTTAACATAATTTTTCAGTCTGGTATGTCACATAAAATTTTATTTTGTTAAAAGGTGTCTGTAACTACAATTTAATTATCTATCAGCTTGACTGTTCGCGATCGGATTTTCTGCAAATATTTTAAACATGTCTCGAAATTAATATATTTTATTTAAAGTAATGTTAGATGGTTTCTAATTCAAAATAAATGTTACTATCAGTTTGCGTACATGTAAAAAACAAAAAAAAAAAAAAAAAATTAGATACGTTACTGAATATAAGGCTTTGTTTTCTATGGTCTGTAGTCTTTAGGTGGTATGAAGGCTATAAAAATCCTTCCGCTGTAACTTTTCCTCTAAGGCTTCTTTTTCTTTTCTCCGGGGCACTGGATGAAAGTAGCATCAATTTTAGCATGTGCAAAAGCATCTCTTCTATTGAATATGGTTGGATTAGCATTAAAGTTTTGTTTACCAGATCACATGAAAGATTTGGATACATTACGGTGCATAACAGGAAGTGGTTGAAAGTGTATTTTTAGCCATTTGAAATATCTTCCTATATTGTTTGAGGAATGCTAATATTTTCGATTTGACTTTCTGCCTGTCTTTGTGCCTTCTGTACGACTGTAATAAGGAAATACCGTTTATATATAAATATCTTGTAAACATTCAGCAGTTTTGTTAAAGAACATTCTATTGCTTAGCTATATAAAACCTCTGCAGAACACATACTAAAAATCTTTTTCGTAGAAAGGCGTGTTTTTTTTTTTTTTTTTTTTTTTGTAATTTTACATATTTTTGAATCGGGCCGGGCCGGGTAAGCAAACCTTTCCAACGAGCCGGGCCGGACTCGGGCCTGAAAATTTCGGCCTCTAACGAGTAATGCTCCAGAATAAAAATATTGGAATATGTGACTTAACCACTACGCCTAATTTAAAATCTCCATTTCTTTGTAATAATTCGGTTAAGGATGTGTTAAGAACAAAAATAAAAGCTGAAATTTTAATAATCATGTCACCTTTTCTTAATGCTATATAATGTAGCGTATATTCGACCGTAAATTCTATTAGAAATCAGAGAAATGTTTTTCACTTGCATTTAATCATAAAATTGAATATGTCTTCACAAAGACTCTTGGAAATACATAAACTTAATGCAGATAAATTCAGTGTAAATGCGTCTAATTCAAATATCAAAGAAGCCTTTATCCACATCTGATACTTCATTTATACACATGTATGTAAAACAATTTCTGTTGAAATATTGGCATTATCTCGTTAACTTGTTATTCATCATTTTTGAATGCTCGTGAATAATTTAAATAAAATTAAAGAAAAGCTCTTTAAAATGGACTTTTTAAAGTCGCAGAAAAGTAATTGAGAATTAAATATTTATTCATTAAAACATCCCACCCATCTTTAAGGTCGCTATTTTATGTAATAGTTATGAAACAATTTAGTGTCTCAAAAGAATAAACAACTAATGCTGAATATTAAAGAGGGAATTATTCATCTGACAATATTGATTTGAAAACATCATAAAAGCGAGAATTAAGTAACGCCCAAGATGACATACGCCCTTCACCTTTTCTAATGCAGTATACCTCACTGACATTTATTTAAATGTTAAAAGCTTTAAGAAAACTAAGAAGAGTTTTAGCTGTTATATTCAATCGGAAAAATAAAGATGCCTTTCCAAATATACTTGCATGCAATTAATCACAGTGCAAATAAACTCTAATACGTAGGTGCTGGACAAAATACAAACCAATTCTTCATTTATATCCTATACTTCACGTCATATACATCATATGTTTAAATTACTTCAATCGAAAAAACCACCCAGCTTTGAGTAAAATATCTGAAATACACGGAAAAGCCACAGAGGTGGTGACCGAGCAATTAATGACCCGCTGGTTCCATTTCAGGTTGAACGTATATTGCAGCTTTTGTTGACCATCTCCTACACATTTATCTAAAGCTTGACTGATAATAATTCATTTGTATGCATCATAGACACTTCGACCGCTGAAAGAAAGAAAAAAAAACATACAACTTTTTATGAGCTATTTAGTTCGAATTGGTCGTAAATGCGAATTAATTTCTTTTGTTCCGAAGGCCAAAAGATCAAGTTTTTGCCCCCATAAAGCCGAGTTAATGTTTTTTAGAATTAAGTGGATGAGGAAGGCAAAATGTTGAATTTTATTACAGATTAAGTTTCAATTACATCGTATCATATGAGTAGCATTTTAATACGGTTGAAGTTCGTCATCACCAGAATAACAACCAGTGTTATTTATGCAAACAAATACCTGTAAACCATTTTCTAAGGTGTTAAAGACATGACACACACACACACACAAAAAAAAAAAAAAAAAAAAAAAAAAAATCAAATTTGGAATGGACAAATTCGTAACGTCAAAATTTATTAAATATATTTTCTATCCCAATACTTTACAATCGGCAGCGAAATTACTGATGTGCTAGCAATAATTCATATTTAAAAGGTGTGCACCAAATACTGTTTTGTTAAGTAAATATTTGTCGAATCATGATCTAATCTTTATGCTGTTTATAAAAAAGTAAGTTAATGATAAAAATTAGTAATCAAACTATATATATATATATATATATATATATATATATATATGTGTGTGTGTGTGTGTGTGTGTGTGTGTGTATTAAAAATATGGATGTGTGCTTCAATAATTTTGCTGTCGATTGTATTTTAATATTTTTGAATAAATTGGCTGTAAAAAATTTAGTACGAAATATAAATGTGTATAGTATGGATGTCTGCTTCAATATATACATATATATATATTTAAATGCATTAAATTCACTGGATTGCATACCTTGAAAACAGAACTATATTTTCTGTTTTACTATAGAAAAAAAAAAAAAAAAAAATCAGGAAATCGCATCGATTTTGGGCAATTTCAGCTGATTTATTATATACTAAAATACATATTTTCTATCAAGCTTTTAAAAACTTTTTTCCCTCAAGCACCTGGAATTTGCACGTATTTAACCTTGATAATTAGAAATCTATTGGTGTGCTTCAATATCTTAAAGAAATTTTCAGAAAATTACACTAATGACGTAATTATTTTTAACAAGGGTCGCATTCTAGGAACGTCATCATCCACATTTAGTGAAAGCAGACTATACCATTCAGTTTTAAATCTTTTATACGATAACATCAAATTTATTGCAGGCATTGCAGTGCTAAAAGACGTTTATTTATTTATTTATTTATTTATTTTTTTCCTTGCCAGTTTTATATCATAATTAGCGAATAGGCATAGCTCCGAAACTATCTAAATAATAAAGTGAAGTTTAGTTGTACTTAAAAAAGAAAGTATAAAGTTTTTATTTTTCAAAAAATGCGAAAAAACAACTTAGAACACTAGTGTATTTAAATTTATAGAATTTTACTTATTTTTATTAATCTTTTGAAATTTTATAGACAATTTTTGATTTATAATAATAGATAACATTTATTTTACAAAATAATAAAATGTGCTTCAATGAGTTTTTTTTTTGTTTTTTTTCGGCATTCAAACGGCAAAAGTAAAATGTGGTAAATATAGGATGTATTTTTCAATTATGAATCACATTTCCAATGAGAAAAAAAAAAAAAGAAAAAAAAAATGTTATATGTACTATAAAAGCTGCGAAACTACATAGAATACTAAAACTTTAATGATTCATGTAATTTAATCATGCAACTTAATCTATTTTAAATAATAGGCAAAGTTATATGATTTTCTTTGTGGTAAAAAGTCCCTATTTTGTATTTTATATTTGACTTTGCTTCCACTTAAGGTTGGCATTACTACCAAAGCTATTCAAAATCACGAGCATAAATTGTATGTTTCATGAGGTAAATTTTCATAAAAGGTTAAATATAATTATAATTAAATATAATTATGAGCATTAATAAAGGTTTTTCAGTACATACAAACTAAAAATAAAGGACATGTATTTATATAATTACACTTCTAAACTAAGCTCATACATTGATTACACTGCTCTGCATGAAAATTTGCCCCAACACAATTTTTGCAAATTGTTATGTAAATTGACCTCCTGAATCAGAATATGGCCTTTCACCTGCCGTTTTTTAGGGACGCCCCCCGCCCCCTATTTGTATCACTTTTCACTAATTTTATGGATATAAATTTGACTTGTAGGGGGGGGGGGATTATTTTAACTGTTAAATATCTTCTGAGGAGCTACAGAGTTGGAAAATTCTGAAACACGAACATTTGCAGCAATGGAGAAATTTAGGGGAGGGGGGGGATTTACCACTGAAATTATATGTTACATTTATTATATTTTATTAATTAATAATAATCTTTATTTATTATACATTATATTTTTTTGTTCTTAAATGTTAAAATAATTCTTTTCCATTCTCCAAATCAAATTCATGGTCACAAAATTACCGAACAGTGATATAAATTGGGGGAGAGAGTGGCGTCCCGAGAAAACGGTGGGAGATTGGGCAAAACAGGGGTTATATTCGGATTCAGGAGGTCATTTTACATAAGTATCAGCAAGAATGGTATCAGGGCTCTTTTTTTTTTTCAGCGCAGTGTTGTTATTATTATTATACGGATCAACGCCATTTCCGAACAATCAGTTTTTCACATCAATAATAACAACCCACTCTAGGAATTTGAAAAGATGCCTACGATTCTTTTTCTTTTATTAAAATCTTAAGCCGGAAAATACCTGCACAGTAGTTGATTAAATGTGACTCTTCCGCAGATAGGTTCACTTAATCATCTCATCAGTACAACCCACTGCACACGCTTTGCTGAAATATTGGAAAAAATAGTTACTTGATTACATCTTTTCATCGTAACTTATTCTTGTTTTTTTTTTTTTTTTTTTTTTTTTTTTTTTAAGTTACTAATAAAAATGCCAAAAGTTCCTGATTGTGCATTTAATATTGTATATTTATTAAATTCCTCCAACAGAAAAAATTACCGAGCATTTTTTAAAATTTTGTCCTTATTTTTGTTGTTTTGTTAAATAATTTCAAAATGTTCAGGCCTCAATTCGATTTTAAAGTAAAGGGGTTTCCAGAAAGTTACATATAAAATTAGCCATGAAATATATCGAATATCGAAGAAAAAAATTTCCGGTAATGAAATCTCGGACGAATTATTATTCAAAAACACAAGTTCTTCCTCAAGGCCATGGAATTTGAAGACGGAATTAAAAGAAAAAAAGTATTAATAAGAATATCAAATCCTAGTTAATGAGTAATTCTGTAAACAAATTTCCCAATGGACTTTCGTGGTCGGTAAGATAGATATTGTACGCTCTTAACAGCTTATTATACTAACCTTACTGTTAACTAAAACACATATTTTTCTACGGACAAATTTGTTCCGAGAATTACTCATTATACAGGGTGTCTATAAAATATTGGACACATTTTGATGTTTAATAATTCATAAAACAATGAAGATGTAAACAAACTTATCGTATTTATATATAGAATAATTAATATATTTTCATTTATAGGGAACATTCCTATAGAAAATTTCTTTTTCCCATTTGAATACCATTTGTTTTGTAAATATTGTCTGCCTGTGTTGTTAATTTTATGTTTTTAACTAAAAAGACACTCACATGATCTGTTATTTATACTTATACATGTTAGAAGATTTCGTATTTCCACAACTAGAAAGGGTTCAGCCACATGTCTTTTTTGCAACAAGATGGTGCACCACCTCATTGGGGTACCCTATTTTGTAGTTCTTTGTATAACCATTTAACAGAAAGGTGTATTGGACGAGATAGCCCGATTCCTTGGCCACCCAGATCACCTGATATAACGCCACTGCACATTTTCCTTTAAGGATTCGTAAAGAACATCGTTTACAGGAGGAAAGTATCGAATGTTGGTTGGCTTAAAGGCCAGGATTATAGTCGCAATAGCCTCTGTGGATGACGACATGCTTGCCCGTACTTGGAGCGAAATTGACTTCCGTATTGATATTCTCTGTGCGACGAACGACGCACATGTGGAAATCCATTGAGAAAGGCCATAAAACTTTTTGAGTCTATCTAATCATTAGTGTTATCAATTTAAATTTATCTTCATCAGTTTATGAATTATTAAACATGAAAATGTGTCCAGCATTTTATAAGACACCCTTATAATGTATTTTTTTTTTTTTTTTAATTCTGTTTTCACATTCAGAATATTCACAATCGTTAAATTTGTACTAGTTACCCCAATGTTATTATTATTTTTATTATTTTTCTATTTTTATTATTTTTCTACTAAGTATTTTATTTTTGTGTTTAAACATGCGAAAAATTAACTGAATGTACTTTTCGTATTTTTTATAGTTGTAAAATGAAATATTAAAAATTTAAAAAATAAATTTTTGGAATAGCAAATTAACGGTTATGAATTTTCTGAAGGGAAAAAAAAAATGCGCTTGATAATGAGTAAAATTCCAGAAAGAAATTTTAGTATAGAATAACATGAACATTAACTGTTTTCGAAGTTAGGTGTTATACGCATTTAAATGGTTTACCCACTTTATTATTATATACAATTATAATTATTAAACTATTTTATCATTCTTGCACATTAATAAAACTTTATTATTATTACGTCTGCAATTACGTGAGTTCTGAGGAGTGCATATTTTTATTGAAATACTGTACGACAAGCTTTTCATTGCTGTTCCGGGCCGCGGCAGCCCAGTCGGTAGAGCGCCGGCCTCGTAATTGGAGGATTGCGGGTTCGGTACTCGAGCCGGCCAAAGACCGTCGTGTACACTAATGGTGGCCGGTGCACGTAAAATCTGTCGTGGCCGCAATGTCATTCCATGTTCCCATAAAAAATTATACCTCTGGGGGTCACCGAAGCGGGAGAGCCATTCCTTCCTTAGAGGATCAAAATTGCGATTGCATGTCTCCGGACCACCTCTAGGGGTGAGTCCCAGACCGTCGCCAATTGCCCATCTGCGCAGCACTGTAAAACCCAACCAACCAACCAACCATTGCTGTTCCTGAACGTGCAATATTCGTTCGCTGCATTTGTAATCTAATGTGGATGTACAAAGAAGTCATGCGATATCCGCATCAGATTTTCTTGGAGATATTAAATTTTCTGGAGGATGATTCTTTTTTGGAGATATCATATATATATATATATACCGTTTTTATCTAGAACGAATATGTAGCTTTTTTTTCTGAATCCCTAATCCCTAAACAAGAAATATAAATTTCCTAGCTACTCGTATAAGGTAAACAAATAACCTGTATGGACGAAATCATCGAGAATTTCTAGTCTACACTTTTCTAGGTGGTGAAACAATATTATGAATATTACGAATATTATGAACCTTTATATTGGGAGAAATTCTTCCTTGATTTTCTAGGTTTTGGTTATAAAACCAAATTATAGCTACTAAAACTCGCCTCTTGTTTTTGTATTTATTTACAGAGATTTGTAGATGAGATTGACCCCAGAAGAATAGAGGGAAACGCTCTAGAATTCTAACAGGGATTTTTAGAATTTGCTAACAAAGTGGGCTATAAATTATAAGGATGGCATAGAACTATTTTTACTAGAGATGTCAGTCACACAATATTTTCTCAGTGATGAAAATGGGAATTAAATTTGCTAATTACGGGTATGAAATTAGTTTCTTCATTTCTAGAATTACGAAAAACTTTTTAAAGACTATTTTTTTTCAGTATTATAAACTAAGGTATAAATTATGTTATCACTCATGTAATTTTATTTATTTATTTTTTACGATATTACAAACTATTACTTTATTATATGTTAATTTCAACAGTAAAAAATATATCAGGTAAATATATCAAACATAATCCACAAATGCGTTTAAATAGCCACCTATGAGTTTTAAGTATGCTAATAGTTCTTTTATGACACTTCCTTTATGACACTTCCGTGGATTAATCACACTTTTACCATAATGAATATGAACTATTTTATTGCCTCTTAAAGAAACTAATAAAGTCATTTTATAACCACAGAGATTGCAATAAACTTTAAAATGTTTTTCGAGGTTACTAATTTTGTTAATAAAAAAAAAAAAAAAAGAAACGTTTCTTGTTTTTAATTGTGTCGTTGAAAGACTTCCATTATCAGTTCGATTTTGCGGTTTAGTAGATGTTCTGTAATTTCGATACGAAGCTGAAATTCACATTCGCACACATCTGTTCACAAGTTCTATGTTTAAGTTTCTTTTTGCTTTCATGTTTAGAAGTTTTTAAGGTTTTTCTTATATTTCATTTTATTTATTTATTTATTTTTTTTTTCAGGTAGAGCGTAGAGATGTCATTTTTTTTTTTTTTTTTTTTTTTGCATTCTCCGACCACAATTAGTCTGCGCAAGTGCTGACTCAACGAGTTCAGTGTTAAAATACGGGGGGGGGGGGTAGTCATCTGATTCAGAGAAAATAAGCTGTAAGTGAGCTTTGATGACTGTCTATTTTCTAAATCCCAACCTTTCGGTCAATTTGGCACCCCTCCATGCTTTTGGACTCATTCTCACTGCAGTGATGCCATATTGGGGATTTTGTCCCCCTTTTGGGGATTTTTGAGGCTTCTGAGGACAATTTTGGGGACCAAATGTTTGTGGGGACTTTTTGGGGAATTCTAAAATTTTTGGGGACAAATCTGGGGAGTTCTTCAACTTTCTGCCAATGTTGGCAACGTAATGATTTACCCCTACGACTAGAGACTTTCAATAGCTTTATTGTTATTTGGGGAATTTTTTTCAAAAAATTGTCTTCATTTGGGGAAAAATCTGAGCTTAAATCATAGAAAAATCTGCTTTTTTTTTTTTTTTTTTTTTTTTCCCTTTTTAGTAGAAATCAAGTTGGGGATTTTTTCGAAAAATAGCCCTGATTTGGGGAAATTTGAAGACCTGTTTGGGGGAAATAATTGTCGACCATCTGGCATCACTGTCTCACTGCTAGTTTTAGGAAATGTGGCTACACTATGCATGTGCTTTGCGATAGATATGATAAAGCCAAACATAAAATTCTAGTTTTCCAGTTTTTTAATTTTTTGTTTTTTTCGCTTTTAGAAATAAAAATATATGAAGACTTGGGATTTTTTGTTAACAGTTTTATACTATATACATATAATTTATATTTGAACATAACTTTAAGTTTTATTTAAAAATAAATTTGGATAAAATAAGTGCAACAAATGTTACCTTTGAATGGTGCACCTCATGAATATCCAGTATAAATTTGTCAATTTAAATCGAATTTTTGAAGGACTGATGAATTTTGTTTGAATTCTAATGAGAAATATCTACTAAGAAAGGAACTGGAGGTGTTGATTTGTGTAATGGAAGAAGCAAATGTTCTTAATTTTTTTCAAACATCAAATTCATTGTGTTTGCTATTTTTCTTATGACGCAGGTAATAGGCCTATTTTTATTTCAAACAGGTTCAGTGGGAGAAGGGAGGTTATGTTTTTTCTAGCAGGTTTCATCGTTTAACTTCCAATGTAACTTACCTACTTGATCACAGAAAGACAGACAGGTAGACTAATTGAATTCATAATCACACTAAAACATTGTTGGAAAGTATTAAAAACACTTTAACACAAACCAGTGGCGGATCCAGAACTTAACTTTTTTTTTTTTTTTTTTTTTTTTTTTTTTTTTTTTGGGGGGGGGGGGGAGGGGGCTAAGAGTTTTCAAGATGTTATTCCAGATCAATGAAAAATTTACAATTGTAACATTGAATTGTGAATGTTAGTGCTTTTTTTTTGGGGGGGGGGGAGGGCTTCGGCCCCTAGCACTCACCCCCCCCCTGGATCCGCCACTGACACAAACGGAAATACAATTTCCAATTGTAGAGCTTATTTTAGTGCAGCCTATGTAACTGTTAACGCTAAAGATATAATCTTCTGTATAATTTTTTTCTTTTCTTGTTTTTTTCTTGTTTTTTTCTTTTCTTTTCTTTCTTTTCTTTTCTTTCTTTTTTTTTTTTTTTTTTTTTTTTTTTTGTATATAAATAACAGATATAAGATTTATTATGATTTGAGCAGTATAAAATTACTTAAATAAATAAATTGCCCGCATAAAATGCAGTGCATTGGCATTCTTTCGAGCATCCTTGTTTATAAATCAGTGGTGTGGTGTTATTCACTTCATTTTCTGTAGGGAACATCCCATGATTGACTTGAATAATATATATCAGTTTAAAGAAATTCTATGAATACTTACAGGAGTGAAAACACGGACAGACGGTCTGACAGACAAACCGAAATCGTTAAATCTTTTCAACTTTGTTTGAAAGTGTTAAAAAGAAAACAGTTCCTGATATAATATTACAGGCAATTTACTTGTAAATATATGGGAAGAAAAATGTGATTTGACGATCTTTGCAGATGGAGGTATATAGAGGTATAAGGTTACATGAAGCAAGTAATAACAAAATTCTCGCATTTGTGAACTATTTACGCGCAGTTGTAATGCAAGTGTATGAAGACGTAGGATGTCAGGCAAAAGGGTGGGTCTGAATTACAGTTCTAAATCGGGTCCGGTAACCCAATTTTACTTGAACCCGATCCGACCCGCAAGTCGGGTTTGGATCGTGTTGACTAGTTTATTTTTCGTGCGAGGCGGGGTTGACATGGGAATACATTTAAAAAAAAAATATTACCTTAATATGTAGAAATCTGTTTCCTATAAATACCCATAAGTAAATATATGCTTACCCACAAATTTTTATCGTGAAATAAACATCCATATCCGACTAAATTAATTAACAAAGAAACATTAAATTACTATTATTATTCTTTAAAATATAAGCTGTGGAAGACAAACTCCCTCTCCAACAAAAATCAGATGTGTGATTCGCCTGTTTTGATTACTCAAATCCCTTTGAAAGAGATAGTGAACTTAAAATGATAATTAATATTTTTTTTTCTCTTGCCGTTTTTAAGAAGTTTTTAAAATGTACTTAGGTGAGAATGGATGTTTAGTCGGCCTTGTGTAACATTGCATCAAATTATTATCATTTTACTTATTTATTAATTTATTTTATTTTATTTTTATTTATTTTATTGTGTGTATGTGGTAATCATTAAACAATAAACTACAAACATTAAATTAAAGACCATTTTTGTGCACTTGAAGTGCACAATACGCATAAACAGTTAAAACTATTATTAATCTATTTTTCAGATTGTTAAATTTTTAACTTAGTGTTAGTAATTGTATATTTTATTCTTTTTAAAATGATTTACCAACTGTGTGATAATGAAAATTTACTTTATTTTATAATTTAATGATTTGCACGATTCTTAAATGAATTATTAATTTTCATTTAGCTTCAGATTTCAGATGAAAAGAAGTCGGGTTTCAGGACGAGTTCCGCTATAAAGGAATCGGTTTGGGGTCGATTTTGGGTTGTATTTTCTATTGCAATTTCGGCTCGATTTTCGGGCCGATTATTTTTTTTTTTATCGGGTTTCTGGTTTATTTAAAATTCACCTATCGGGTTCGGAAGGTCTCTTGTCCGAATGGGTAAATTGTGTTTCTCAACGAATTCCGAATGATCACGCAGAACGGAGTATATGCTGCATTGTAACGAAAAAAAGAACAATAACAGTGTAGCAAATTGAAACAGATTTTAACCAAGAACCCTTTTAAATTATTCCTGAGTAATCTGTGCTCCGTACTATTATTTCTAGGGCTTTGAGAGTTAAAAGTCAGTGCGAACAGTGCGGGGTGATCATAAAAAAAAATTACACTCTTAATGTATGTATATAACAGTAAAGGAAAAAAAAAAAAAAAGGGAAGAATATGAAATGTAAAAAAATAGACATATCTAAAAATTCATGCGTAGTCTTTTTAGTATTTACTAGTAAATTAGTATACTTTTTTAATTATGCAAAAAGTGCTTTTTTTACTTTTTTCTTTTTTTTTTTCTTTTTCTTTTTTCTTTCTTTCTTTTTTTTTTTTTTTTTTTTTTTTTGTAGGGATTTTAAAAATTTTAAAATGTTAATTAAATATTCATTTAAAAAATATTTTTATAATATACTATTACTTCAACGCTGAAATGCATTAAGCTCACAATTTTCATCATGTAAAAAAAAAAAAAAAAAAAGTGAAAAGTAAACAGCTGTTTGAAGGACATATACAATCTGCATGCAGAATATGCATTTTACCATTTAGAATATATACGCTTAATACACAACACTTCTTAGAGTAAATACGATTTTAATTCTCTGCTGACTAGATTATCAACACATAATTTTAATAGCATATCCAGGAACTGTCTTGTTGTATATTATTTATAATATCTCTGCACAGTAAACTCTAAAAACAATTCGTTTTATTAAACTTTATTCCTTTCCATAGTCAGCTTAAGTGATCGATCTTTTTATAAAACCTCATCTTTTTTCTTTCATCCATAACCTTTTCACTATATTTTTCTACTCGATTTTATTCCACATTTCACTCCTGTGAGCTACAGTTTTCTTTTCTAATATTTTCTTTTGTTAGTTTACTTACTCTTTTTACTTTCTCTTACCCATAAGGTAGAGAAAGTATTGTTTTGGGGTCAAATTTTCGAACGCGAGAATTTGTTATATTTACACGTTTTGAGGTCCCCTGAATACGAAAATCATGTTTTTAGCAAATGGTCTGTGTGTATGTGTGTGTGTCTGCCTATTATCAGCATATCTCAAAAACAAATTATGGCAGAAAGTTCAAACTTGGTATTCTAAATGTGTATCATATAGAGATGCTACAGTAAGCTTTTCGTTAAGATCAAGCAAATGGTTTGTGTACAGGGACAATCAAGAAAATTCTAATACATTACGTCTATGGGGGAAATTGCAGGTAAGTAGAGTTTAACGTCTATAGACTGCACTAAACCAAATGAAACGAATATATATATTTTGTAATAGAGATAGTTAACTGAGAAAATAAAAATTGTGTATGTACGAGCCTCCCCCCCTGGGGGGGAAGTCCCCCCTCGAGGGGAGTACATTTTCATGATGGGTATTATTCAAAAGAGCTCACCAATACCTTTAAAACGAATGGTTGAACTATAAATCTGTGATAATTTAAAACAAAGTTATAGATTTTTTTTTTTTTTTTTTTTTTTTAATATTGAGAGTAAAATGGACTTTTTTTTGGATATTTAGTGTTACACTACTTCTCTAATATGGAAATCGTCTGCATTATTATAAAAGATAATTTTTTTAAATAATAATTTTAATAAATTATTTTTTAAAAACAGAATAATTTTTTAATAACCGAATTAAAGTCTATATAAATGTAGGTGCATTAATGAAACGGGGGGTTGAGGGGGGTGGCAGCCCCCCTCACACAGAACTAATTATCGTATAAAACTCTTCTGAAGCCTAATTTGAATTGTTTAGCATAGGTTTACATGACAGTTCTCGTTATCTTACCTCTTATAATCTGCAATCTGTATTTATAGTATAGGGTAAGAGAAAATCGTGTGAGTGACACACCAGATTATTATTTTTTTTTAAACCATAGATAATAGTTTATTCTTCCTTGTCGCATCTATTACGTCACGTATATTGGTAAATTATCCTTTTTATTTCTGTTTACAGATATATTTTCAAACCTGTGACACCACCGGTGGTAATCACGAGTCTTTTAAAATGTTAATCATGAGTCTGATGACAAGAATTTTCATTAGTTTCATAGCGAAGATAAAACATTCGGCAATGCATAAAAACAAAACAAATAATAACAGACATTTTATTCATATTACACATGCAAATATTATCCTTAATGTTATTTTTTAAATAAAAACCTCACATTTTCTACGTATTTATCGTGACAAAATCATTTTTTTATTACACAGAATAAGATAACTCTGACTTTTATTAATGAGTATATAATCTGTGATTTTTTTTTTTTTTTTTTTTTTTTTTTTTCACAAAGTAACATATTTAAAATACAGAAAACCTTAATACATTTGGAGTGAAAAAATTTTTTGTGTTTGTTGTCATTAATTTAACGTATTCTTCTTGTGTTCCTACGAAATGGGATATTAATTAGAAGCTAGATTGTAATTGTATACCTATCATAGGTCTTATCAGACGATCTTCAAGTTATGAATGAATTTATAAATGCCTTAATTAATTCCTTTAATTGCAAATGAAACAGATGTTTTGATCTTCAATCTTATCTCTGTCATCTTTTGGTACATGTTTATGTTAGCTTATCTCATATTACAAAGGATGCTGACATTTGAAAAAGAAAGAAATTCTAATTCTGGGGTATTTATGCCTTTGAAAAATATACAGTTAAACGATGATCATATCTCCAAAAAATCATGCTTCTCTAACTGTAAATTTTTAATTTGTTAGTTAAAGATTTGTTTGAAAATCTGTAATAACATTAGACTTTCAACTTCTAGCAAAATTGTAACTTTGCAGCTAGATAAATATTTGAAACTTAATGTTAATTTTCATAGAATCAAAAATGTACAGTATTTTTAATTCAAAATTATTAAATTATGCACCTTTCGAATATTACTAATAATTACAAATGTTCAATTATAAAATTACATTAAGATTTACAATGATTTATTATACATTCATTTATTTCTAGTACAGTTAATGCTATGACAGCTTTACATGTAGTTAAACATTTTTTCCCAAGGTTGTGTATAATACGATATAAAAACTGAAAACTGTGTGAAACAAGGACAAAATCCAAATACAGTACCCGCTGCTGAGTGAAATCACATTCGTTCTGATCTAATGTGATTTTATTAAGCAGCTGATTTTTATATCTGATGAAAGTTCCTAGACAAAAAAAAAACAAAAAAAAAAAAACAAGTAATATAAAAAGAAAAATTTTTAAGTCAATTTCTACTTATAAACACTATCGAAAAAGTTTTTTTTTTTTTGAATTAGGAAATAAAAAGCGCGCGTGAAAAATGAAATAAAAATAATGTTAAGATTAAAAAAAAAAAAAAAAAAAAAAAAAAAAAAAAAAAAAACTTTTTATGCACCATGTTTTAAATTTTCTGATGAATCATAGAGCTCTTATCAATGTGCATAACATTTTTAAAGTGATAATGACGTCAATTTTTGTGAGATGCATAATTTAACTTTTTATAATTTTTTAATGTTCACGTTTAATTAAATGTATTTATATTTACGTCAAAAGATTTTTTTTTTTTTTTTTTTTTTTTTTTGCAACAATTAAATTATAGCTAATATTTTAATGGCTATTGTAACGCTATAAGGAAGTCATATATTATTACAGATTTTAATTAATTATAAGAAAACTAACCAAAAATTCGAAAACCGGACTTCGAAGTATTGTGCTGTCACCGTGTTCTGAGCAATCCTGAAAGTTTCAAATTTCTAGCTAGTCGGGAAGTTAGTTGAAAGTTTGTACAAGATATAGGGAGAGTGTGAACTAATAGTAGGAATTGAAAAAAGCATTATTTCCCTGAATTTAGAAAAAAAAAAAAATTCTAAAGGTAGCAATTAAGGAAATTAATAAACAATATTAATTAATTTTTGACAGATAATTAATTAATTATCCCTTTAATGTAAGTAAAATAAACAGTTATTTCATATATAATTAATAAACACACACTGCGTTTAAAATTAGTCAATATATCTACATTAATGACATATTGGGCATTTTGAAAAATTAATTAATAGTTCTTTGTTCAGACAGAGTAATTGATTGTTCAATATTATATCAAAAATGTAATACTGGTCACATTTTTGCAGTTTCTACCCCGATTCTACAGGGTTTTTCAGAGTGTATGAAGTGCTTTATTTGCATCACCTGCTGCAGTTGGCAGATCCAATTCCTTGTCTAAATCAGTATTGTCATTTTTAATCGAAGCCTCCCTTGAAAGTTGTAAAGCTTGGACTAATCTATGCTTTTAATATCAGATAGCTTAAGCCAAAATTTTCGACAATTTGAACATTTAAAAAAAATCTTCCTTATATTGATCCTTACGCTCAAAGATGAAATATTTTTCTTGTGAATCTTCTTTTGACTTAAATACACACGATAAGCAATTTTTTTGTGTAATGTTTATCGTCACGGTAGCCCCCAAGAATATTTCACGAAATGCATTGCACACAGAAGACATCGCATACGGATTTTGCTATACTATTTAAAGAAGAAGCTGGTGAATCACGTTACTTAGATGTACGATTCCTTCCTGTAATTGTCCTTAAACAAGTGGCTGAATGACAATGGTTGCTTTAAGTGGAATAAACGTTATTTTTACGTGATGCAACCTTAAATCCGTGGGATGTACAGCGCAGTTTTCCTAAATTAGAACAAAATTTTCCGTTAACTTTTTGTTCCATTGTACAAAAAAGTAAGAAAAATTGCAAATGTCATCCATGAATTGCGCTAAACCGCAGAGGAATTCTTTATTCCTCTACGGCATCCAGCTTTTCTGCTTCCAGCAATATTTGAAGAAATTTTATTGATAAGCGGTTAAATGGTTTTATTGATTTATGTGACCATCGTACTGCGCGTCGGAAGATCACTTACTAAATTTTCTTACATTCTTCATTGTATTCGGTCTTGAACATATGAGTGTGCTGACAAAACAGTTTGGTTTCATAAATATTGAAAATTCGAATTGGATCATAGCCTTTCAGTAAAAAGTTTGTTTCCCTAATCATTGTGAAAATCAGACACCAGCTTTTCTCCATAAAGTTTATAATAAACAGTATTTTTTCGGTCTTCTATCCTATGAAACAGCTATATGCTGGAAAGAAGTTTACACAGTTCCTTATTCATCTGAAGTTCTCAGTTTTTTTTTTTTTTTCCGACAAAATTGTACAAGTTACGAGAATTTACTTGAGTATGGCATTCTAGAACCAATCTACCGCCTCAACTTATTCTGCTTTTCTTTTGTGATTCCATTTCTGTTACAAATTTGGGCATTGATATTATTTTCATTTTCAAGCAAAGTACAAAAAGCTAATTCAGGAATCCCATGTTCTGTTTAACCTTCCTTCCGCCTCATTTGAAAAAAATCATCATGACTTTGTCAAAATTCCAAGTTATTATTTTTTTTATTTAAAAATTTTGCGTTTAAATCAGGTTGCCAAACAATCATTAGTAAAAAGAAAAGATTAAAAGTTTAGAAACGATTAATCGATTTAGGTGCTACAGAAATATTTTAATTTATTGCATAATTTGTTAGCTATTAATCTTTAAAAGATTTTAACAATTTTAAAAAGGTGATTTTTAATTTTAACGTTAACCTTTTTAAAGTTCAGTTTATTTTTAACTTTCAACGTAGCGTGCGCCATCTCACGTGAAAAAAGGATTTACTTTTAGGTAAATACTTAATATGTACGGTTTAACTTAGAATTTTTACATAGTTAAGTTAAATTTTTAGTCTTAAGCAATCTCATCCAAAGGCCAACATGTCATGATTAAGACATTATGATTATTGGTGAATTAATTATTGTATATATATATATATATATATTTTTTTTTTTTTTTTTTTTAGATCGTAGTTTTTTTAATGAAAACCACCAAATTTGATTATTCATTTAATGAAATCTGAAGTGGGAATAATTAAACAAATTTTAAGAAGGAAAAGTTGGATCTTTCATAATATCAACCAGAAAAAGAATATGTATCCTGCAATTGCAATAATACTATGCTTCCTTTATATATATCAATAATAATAAATCACCACAGAACTGGCGTTTTAAAGTAATAATTACAAAATTTTGAAAAAACATCATAAAACGCAATAAACTCGCAACTATTGTTTCGGGTCGAAAGAACACATGACCTTTCATCAGGCGAACAAAGTAGGTACGAGTGCTGCAGTCATAACGGCAACGCACAAAACAGTTTTTAAAGAAGAGCAAAAATGTATAAAGACGAATGTAAATATAAATGCTGGTGTGAGCAGAATTATGAAATAAAACTAGAAAATAAATAAATAAATAAGATTAAAACATGTAACAAAATCTAAAAATCAAAAAAACATCAAAATTAAACGAAAATCGAACTTATGTGAGTCATTTCCAAGCATCAGACAAGAACGGAGTGAAAAAAAATATCATTAACAAGATTTTTCGAATTTTTAAAGATGTAAAAAGCTTCATAGATATCCAAATGGGAAGAGGAAACAGGAGATGAAATTATGTTAGTTTTAGAAAAATGAAAACGATGACCATGAACCCAGCAGTGGGACTGTGGGACAAGCCATTCCTCCTTTGACTGAAGCACTCGTACCTACTTTGTTCGCCTGACGAACGGTCGTGTGTTCTTTCGGCCCGTAACAATCGTTGCGAGTTTATTGCATTTTATGGTGTTTATTCAAAGTTTTGTAATTATCAATATGTATAATCCATTTGACAATAATAGAAAAGAATGAGAACGAAGAATAGTCAAATAAATTACCACAGAAACATACACAGGCCAAACAAGTAACTAGTTATCTTAAATTGATTTAATTTTTAAGATTAATAATATTACTTACTTTAATTTATTAGACTACAATATCTGATGAAATATAATATAGGACCGTGTATTTTGATGTTGAAGAAAAGAAGGATTACTTTAGGATAGCATTTTAAGTGGTAATAATAGAACTTTTATTAATGAAAAGAACCTTTTTATTTTGAGATGAGAAAAAAAAAATTTCGGACCAAAGCAAAATAAGATTGAATTTTAACTGAAAAGCTCAAAATGCTATATGACATTTTCAAGTGCTATCCCCATAGCATTGAGCAAAGAAATGTAGGTTTCCTGTATTTGATAAACATTTTAACAAAATATCAAATGATAGCACGAACCACCAAGGAAAAATTACCTTGAAATGAAATAATTGAAATAAAAACAGAATTTATCCTGAATTTTTGAAATTTTCCCAGAAAAAATAACCGGCCAAAGACCGTCGTGTACAGTGTACACGACGGTCTTTGGCCGGTTATTTTTTCTGGGTTATTTTTTTTTCCTTTTTTTTCCTTTCCGGTTATTTTTTATTATTAGTGTACACTGTACACTAATGGTGGCTGGTGCACATAAAATCTGTCGTGGCCGCAATGTCCTGCATGTTCCCATCAAAAATTATACCTCTGGGGTTCACCGAAGCGGGAGAGCCATCCCTTCCATGGAGGATCAAAATTGCGATAGCATGTCTCCGGACCACCTCTAGGGGTGAGTCCCAGACCATCGCCAATTGCCCATCTGCGCAGCACTTGTGCGACGTAAAACCCGACCAACCAACCAACCAACCAGAAAAAATAAAACATAACTTGAATCTTCAAGGGAAAAGAAAAAAAAAAAAAAAATCATAACATGAACCTTTAAGAAAAAATTACCTTGAATGGAATTAGACGTAATAAAGATAGAATATCCTGATTTTTTGAAATATTTTCCAGAAAAAAAAAAAAAATATATATATATATATATATAGAGAGAGAGAGAGAGAGAGAGAGAGAAACTTTTTAAACTGGATTTGTAATTTTAATCAAATCCTTTCTCAGAATGTTGCAAAACAAAGAATATTTAAATGGTACGCGCGCGCACACACATTTATGTACATATATATATATTAAAACATTTAGCCTGCCGCTTATTGAAGAATTATTATTTATTTATTTATTTATGTACTATTTATTTTTAACTGGAACATGTATTTTTCTTGCCGGTATTACTCGGCAAAGATCGCCGAAACACACAGTTTAGCCTCTCTTACAAAACCGTCTAGTAGCTTATTACGTGAGGGCGAAAAAATTACTTCAAAAGTCCGGCCATGATTTGCATTTAATTGTCTTCATTAGGGAGGTGTTGCCCTTCACGCTTCTTGAGGGTCGCGCGCACGCGCAGTTAAGTTAAGGTATTGGGCAGATTTTCGATAAGTACAGACCGAAATGTAACTTAAACACTGTAATTTGCGGGCTACATTACATTGCGTAATGGGTTTTCGTATGTCAGATCTTACATGGTTACTGCAGCTGTAGTCAGAGGTGTAAGTTACTATCTCTTGATCAAACCAGTTTTAATAATATAGATAGCAATGTTTGAGTTTTTAAAATTATTCTTTGAGATATTACAGTTCGATAAATAACTCAGATTTATCACTTTTATTCATTTATTTATTTATTTTCGTAAAAATGGTAACACTAATATACAGATTTTTAACAAAAAACTGTACAGTTTCATTTTATTATTTCTTATAGATTTTTACTCAATAAAACTGGAAAAAAAAAAAAATTATAAATGTTCCATCACCACAATCTTTTTTTCCAAAATTCATAATTTTAGTTTGATTTTGCGTAAAAACAGAATATCTGTCGTTGATTATATGATCCCCTTGTCTATTATAAATAAACATAATCAATAATTATCTCATACTATAATGCTTCTTTTATAGTAAAACAATATTTATAAAAGTGAATCTAAAAAATAATGGAAAATAAAAAGTAATAGGAATGGAGGTGGGGTGAGGTCTGCGGTAGGGGTGAAAGTGAAATAGTATTCGGAGGCACATCAAAAAGAAGAAGAAAAACTTTCACAGGCAAAAAGAGTGAACACTAAATGTTAAATATATCTTAAAAAGGAACTGCATGTTGAATTATGAGATTATGAGAAAGGATGTGTTTAGTTCAAAATAATAAAATTAGTTTTTTTTTTTTTTTTTTGTAAAAACATATTATTTTGTAAAAACAGCGTGTGTGGTGAGCAGAAATAGGGGTCATTTTTGGATTGAACATCCTCGAAAACATTAACTTATTTTTTTCCAACTGAGTTTTTTTGAAAGGATATAAGTAATTCTGAAAAAAAGGTACTGATATTTCTATCCACCATTCGGTCTTAAACTTCAGAAAAATAAATAACTTAAATTGAATAATATAAGTTTTACTCTGGTTATAAGATGTTCAAGTACTACTTTAAATTCACTTTTTAACCTTATTCTAAAGTTTATTTTACTTTAATATTGAATCTAATTATATAAACCATTTTTAAAAACAAAGTTATGTCATTTTAATTGAAGAATTGATAACTCTACTGAAAACAAAGCGTAGAAATTAATAGCTTTACATGTTTCGTGCACTAAAATTTGAATTGAATTTTGATTAGACTGTGAATAGATTTTAACCAGTAATAATAATAATAATAATAAAAAATATGTTTAATTTTAAATATTTTACTTGATAATAAGTTTGATGTCTATGAAATAACATAAGTTACATAATTTTTAAAGGAATAAAAGTAAATATATACGGCATGACAAAGTTTACAGATGGGAATTCTCCCAAAATGGATTGAAGAAAGTGTTGATGCAAAGAATCTTGATCGAATAAAGGGGAGAATAATGTCATTAATGAACTTTCAGTAACACATATGATTGCTCACCAATTAATTAATTGTGACAATATTTAATGTTCTGTAAAGAACACCAAATTTTCTGTTTATAATTTCCGCTTGATGAGGTTAAAATGTAAACCGACTCGAATACAGCGTACTCACTTTCTACGTTTTCTTCTTCTGGCAAGATGAGCTCTTTCAATCTTCTGATAAAAAAATTTTAATACTTAAAATCATGTAACATACAAATATTTTTATAACTTAATAAACTAATTAAATATGTTTTATATTTCAAGAAATATCTTTATTTACGAAAATAATGCACACCCAATTAAGTAAAAAGTTTAATGGACATTAATGTGAATTAATTGATGAATAAAATCAAAAAGGTATAACTAATGAGAGATGCTATTGCTGACGACTTGGTCATGAAACTAAAACAAAGTAAATAAACCTTTATTGAGGATTATTACTTATATTTTCAGTGATGTAATAATAATTTTAATTTATAAACACTAACGTTAACCATTTATTACACAGCTAGAAATAATAATAAAGTTATTCCTGTCAAAAAGAGCTTCATAGAAATATGGTGTGCATGAATGTTTTTAAATAAGACTTCATACGGCAACCGAGAGGCCTCCATCTGATGATTGACAATAGAGCAACGCTCATGTCCATACGCAAAATACCTATGGAGCCTTAAGTTAATATTGGAGAAGCAATGATTAGTAATCTAGATGAGGTAAGTAACTTTCGATTTGGCACCATTACAGTGGGGCTTAACAATCAATGAGAATTTATTTAAAGCATTGCATTATAAGAAAGTTCCAAGTAGTCATTAAACGAATCATTAAACGAATGGCTTATATCGTTTTATGTAAAAAAAATTAAAAAAAAAAGGGGGGGGGGTTGTTTGAAAATTTTAATACAGTTATCTACTGTTTGAGCTATACTATTTCAGGTACTAATACATTAATGTAGAGAGGCGGTTGTTTTGATATTGAGAATGGCAAAACATAGCACTTTAACCAATTTGCGTAGAATGCGCAACTTCGTGATATTATCCCTTCTAAAAGTCGAAGCAAACAATAGAGCATTCATTATTATCTCTCCTTAGTACTGTTACGAATTTGTAAGTAATAGTTGTTTTTTTATGCAATTTAATATATAAAGGCTTAGTCAAGTTATAAGTTGTTAATTTTCCGCACTTTTGCTGTCATTCGGCATTAAAATAGCCCATTTTCCTTTAAAAGCACACATAAAAGCTTCTGCATGGCAGAATTGGCCTTGGCTATGAATTTGGCGCCACCTTGGCGAGTTTATCGCCCCTTGGCGACTTTTCGACGACTTTGGTGAAAAAAATCTTTATTATCGATTATCGAAGCTACAAATCGATTACTTCGCGAATTACCCGGAACATTCTGTAAATATACGAGGCTATATAAAGGGATCGCATTCCGGCAATTGAGCTCAGTTGAAGCCAAACTTTTGTGGTGTTAAACGCTCTCTCTGACCGTGCTTCAGATGTTGAATACAGCTTATGCCGTGTGTTATGCTTTTGATACAATTTATGCTTCGACATTTTATGTTGTCAACTATTATTTAAGCGGTATTTTCTAGTGTAACTCAAGTTGATACTTGGTTAGTAGACTTGTTATCTTCTGGAATAGTTTGTAAATGAATTTTAATCCTCTGCAAAACCTGTTATTCATTCACGGACAATAAACGAACCCCTAGTACGCAACAGCATTAAAGAGTCTTTTTAGAAACAGAGGTATCAAGTGGTGAAAGTAACGTTATGGTTACGGGGCTTGTGCTAAGTAATTTTTTACCTTTTTTATTCCAAACATTTCTTAATTAAATATCAGAAAAAAAAGTTAATAAATACATTTGTTATTTGTTATTATTTTTTTTTTTCACATCTATAGTTTCGAGAGCGAGCACAATGTTTTCAGTCCATTAATACCATTTTGAAATCTGGATGGTACTAAAAAAAAAAATTAGTTGTCCAGTCAGTCAGAGGCTGATTCTCTAATACACTGCTTGAAAATTGTTAAGGAAGGTATAACTGCTTTTTGTAATGTAACCTTCATGAAAGCCGACTAATCATAGTAAAATTAAATATAGAGTGCTTAGCAGGGCATGACCTTTTACTTGTATAAAAGGCTGTGCATGAAATATCTTTATTCATTGAACAGTTTACGCAGACTTATTTCTGTGAACGGTGGGACAATAATTAAGTGAAAAATTTCTACAAAACTTCATTTGAATGCTTACGACCGTCCAGGAGTAATTGGATGGCCCAAAAGAGGTTAATGTATTACTAAAGTGGACACAGTAATGAGAGTGTGATATTACGATTAAAAAAAAAAACTGCTGAAGGTGGGAATGCTATTAGAAAGCAAGCCTTTGCTCACTGAAGAAACATCATACCTCAAAAGCATCGATGTGTATTGCTAAAAGGAACAGGAATATCACTCCTAGCACGATTAACTCGATTACTCAGATAGCTGCAGACCTTGCAGCCGCTATCGCCACTAATGCTCGTGTGTACGACAAAAACATTTCTTGGCATTTAAATCAGGGTGTTTCGCATACATGGAAGCCTTTGAAATGCATTGTACATCATCCACGTCATCACTGAGGAAGATTGTGTCGGTGTAAGAATTATATTGATTGGAATCAGCAACAGTAGCTCAGAATGATGTTTCCGACGAATGCTACATTGTGAGAAGTGATTCTGGCCTCTAGTTAATGTGGAGAGAAGAGAAAGAGCGGTACACGTTATGCACCACAGCATATTCATGAACGTAATCGATATTGTCAAGGCGTAATGGGAGGGGGGGGGCATTATGCACAATGGCAAAACACTGCTTCATATCTTTCAGCGAGGTACAGCTGTATTGGAGAGAGATTATTCTGTATCAAGTTCATCTTTTTAGTGATGTGATAGGTTTAGTCTTTCTGTTTATGGACAACAATGCGCGTTCAAACAAGACTGATGAAGTATCGAACACACTAGAAAATGAAAATATTGCAAGTATGGGATGGCCTGCTCGCTTTTCGGTGCTAAATCCTGTAGAGCATTCCTGGAATGCTCTTGTCAGCCGTGTTTCTCAAAGAACTTAAACCCTTCCTGAACCATACCAGAATTGAAAAACGTTTCGAGAGAGGAGTGTGACGACATCAATAAAGGACAACTCGACAATTTAGCGTGAATAACAGGTGTGCTCTAGTGTTGAGGAGAGGATATTCCTTACTGAGGAATTTATATCTCTAATCCTTAAAGAACTTTTTTGGGACTCTAAAAATTTTCAAAGGTCCACTGTATTTAATATTTGTTATTCCGCTTTCCCATGCGATGAAATCTGTACCATTTTGCATGATACGAGTAAATGTAATACTCCCTTTATATTACGCATGTACATAGCCTTAGTTTCATTTCTTCAATCATTACATGTAATTATTCCTTTTAAAAAATTGAAAATTCCATTTATTACCGTAACATCAAAAAAAAAAAAAAAAAAAAAAAAAAGCTTAGTCAGATACTTATAGCTTGTAGCTATTCATAAAACTAAACTCGCTACTTTGAATCATCTAATTATAAAATTATTCCCATCGTCACTTAAAATTTTCCTATATTCTAGTTGAGATTGCACAAACGAAATTTTTTTGAGTAATCAACTGGGTGAAATAATAATCTGTAATCAGCCAAACATTATTAAAATTCGAAAATAAATACATTGAAGTACATATTTGTTCACAAATCATTCTTTCTAAGTTTTTTTTTTTTTTTTTTTTTTTGATTGCTGAAATAAATTCCGACGTCATACCGTATCATTATCAATTAGCACACTTAAAAAGACATTTTCTACGCATACCATTCTTAACATTCATACATCCTTATTCTTAAAGATCAAACTATATAATTACTTCCTTTTTATATACTATACTTTTATATATTATTTATATTTTATATTTTATATATTATTTATATTTATACTTCCTTTTAAATATATATTTACTTTCCTTAAACATTAAAACCCCTTAAAAAAGAAGTAAAATAAAATCTGTTCTGACCTTGGGATTTCTATAGTTTGAAAATCGATTCAAACTATTTTTAGAACATGAACTATATACGGAGAAAAATTCGGAAAACAGAGAGATAGTTTACTAGAGGAGATAACGCATTAAATAGTGTACAATGGTATTAAAAAAAAATCGAAAAATAGCTCAAACAAACTATTTCAGGGCTTTTAACTAAACTAAATAGAATAACAACTGTGCTTAAGGCTGATTTTTATACACTTACCCTATCCGGAATTTCTAAGAAATGATTTCAATGATATTATGCTAAATATACCAAATTATATTTATAATGATCACGGCGAACTCTGATCACATCATATTGGACATTATTATATGTAAAGATGAATTCTGATTTACTTCATATTGTACTGTAAATCGGTAGCAAACTTTTCACACAGCCCTGTTCGTGCATATCACGTAATTCATTAACTAATCAGCATCAATCTTGAACTTATCTGTTATTGCCATGCAAAGAACGGGCGAACTTTTCCAGAGATCTGGTCTGGTCTGTGCGTTTTCTGTTCCAGTCTGATTTCGGGAACAGAAAATACTGAGTTCGATATTCCGAGTAAGGCATATTGATATACGCTCACATCCTCATATGTGTAAAAAATTTCTAAATAATTATGGGTTGAATTTTTTGAAGAAGGTATAGATGTTTGCTCAACTCCTCATAAGTGCATAAAGTGTACATGGTTATTGGTTGAATTTCCCGTGAAAGGCATGGATATATGCTAAAGTTTTTATACATGTATGCAAATTGTACATGGTTATTGACAGAATTTTTGTAATGCAGATGATTCGAGACAACAGTCGCTGAAATTATAGGTCTCAAAGCTACATGTCAAATAAACAAACGGGCGAACTTTAGCGTTCATTCCTTTAGAGTTTTGAAATATTTATTTCGTTGCTTTTGATTTTTTAAGACATGTTCTTTCTCCATATACAGCGCACTGACTAAAATTTACAGCAAATTTATTTAAAAGAACATCGCAAAATTTATGCTCGGTGAGTAGGTATTAATTTACTTGCGCATTGTCCTATAATATTAGAAAATTCTTACTGGCGACGCCTTTTTCCAGAAACATTTTATTAAAATATTACAGTCGGTAACAAAATTCTCCGAACACTAGCAAAAATTCCTATATAAAAAAAGTTCACTTAATACAGTTTTGTTAAATAAATCCTTGTCAAATCCTGTTTTTAGGCTGACTAAGAACAGGATTCGATAAGGATTTATTTAACAAAACTGTATTAAGTGTACTTTTTTTATATAGGAATTTTTGCTAGTGTTCGGAGACTTTTGTTACTGACTGTACATACAAAATATGATATATTGCTCACAATTAATTTTATTCTCCAACAGATAAATAAAATATTTGCAAAATACATTAATTTGGAACCAAAACTGTTTCAAAATTGATTTTCTTGTGATGAAAATTTCAAAAAGATAACTATGTAGTAACTCGACTATGATTAAACCTGACTCGTCTAATAATCAATACGGTTTCATTCTTTGGAACTTAAATGAGACAAAATTAGGAAAATAATTTAATAATTCAAATGCTTTTAATTAAATTTAAAATTCGGTGAAAATAACATCAAATAGAAATTATTCCTTAGAATAAGAACAGAGTATCAGAAAAAAAAAAAAAAAAAAAAAAAAAAAAAGGACTTTTTAATATATTATTACTTTCTCTTACCCATAAGGTAGAGAAAGTATTGTTTTTGGGTCAAATTTATAAAATAGAATTTTTCTTTAATTTACACGTTTTGAGTTCCCTTGAATCTATAAATCATGTTTTTAGTAGTTGGTTTGGGTGTCTCTCTCTCTTTCTCTCTCTCTCTGTGTATGTTTCTGTGTGTGTGTGTGTCTGTTATCAGCATATCTCAAAAACAAATTCTATCAGAAACTCCAAACTTGGTATTCTAAATGTGTATGATATAAGGATGCTACACTAAACATTTTGTCGAGATCAAGAAAATGGCTCGTGTACAGGAACACCCAAGAGAATTCGAATACATTACGTCTATGGGGAAAAATGCAGGTAAGTAAAGTTTAGCGTCTATAGACGGCACTATACCAAATGAAACGAATATATATACTTTATATGCGTAAAAACATGTTTCGTGTAGAATATGGTATAGAAATCATTCACTGTTCATTTATAGGGCTACACAAAAAATCTAGATTATAGTACGACAATACTTGAAAATTGATGGAAGTGCACTTCAGGTTGTGCCGTGTGTTATTGATATAGGATTATATTTATGTGTACCATGTGATGTGTACATAACTTTCAGAAGATATACAGGGCTGCCAATATTTAAGCCATAACATTCTTTTTTATTGTTAGTGGAAGTGCTTTACAGCAAATTTTACCATGTCCAGGAAAGCTGCTCAGGAATTGAAATTAATTCCTCATAGCCATATGGTAAATAATGTATTTTTTTTTAAAGCTAAAAATTCACCCCTTAGTTTTTTGAATATTTAGACGTTTTGAGGCTTCCTGAATTACGAAGTCAAGTTTTTAACGTTTGACCTTTGTCTGTGTCTGTTAGAATAAATTAAAAACAAATAATTTTAGGCGATCAAAATGTTGTATTTTGAAGATGTGTTTGTTACTAGAAAAGTTTCGTCAAGACTGATAAGTTTCAAGGAATGTTGGTGTGAAAATTGTCTCAATAATTTTAAATGAATTTTTGAATTTAATAACAGATTCGAATTCTATATAAATGTATGGTTAATGTTCAGGGCCAAACAAAAGTATTCGGAAATTACAGAACATTACTGGAGATAAAATTTTAATTCTGTTAACCTTTTTCTATATTCCCGAATGATGATGAAAAGTATTTATGACTTTGTATTTATAATAATGTGACCGGTAAATACAGTTCAGAAGTGTTTTATGATACTTTTGAAAATATTTGGGGAATTAAAAACCTAGACAGACAGGCATACGAATCGAAGTTATAAATACTATTATATTTTGTTGTAAAGTGATTAAAAAAAAAAAAAAAAAGAAAAGAAAAAAAAAAAAAAAAATTCTAACCTGTTTTTAAGCAATGAAATATGATTAACAAGTAAAACTCATTTTCTTAAATTATTGAATGATAAACCAAAAAGATGAACAATTTACAATTATTCTAATAATTTTCACACGTCTTTTTCATACGTTATACCATGATTAGATTGAATGAAAAACGAACATTTACGGGCCGAAATTGTATGGCGTTTTTTAAATTCTGTTTTAAAAGTATTTTCTAATTATAAAAAGCATAAACTACCTGAATATCTGAATTCAATTTATTTCAGAAGAAGATTATAAAGAGAATTTAAGAAAGAAGCCTTTGAGTCTGAGATTTTTATAGTTGAAGTGAAATAAGTATAAAAGTTACGTCTATTTGTTTCATTTTTTAATTGCAGTGTACACTCTTGTGGAGTGCAGTCGAATCCCGTAGTAGCCTGCAGATTTAATATAAAGTGCTCTATATGCAAATTTGGTAAAACATTGATAATATCATAGAATTTAATGAGAATTTTGTTAGAAATATTCACTACAAAAATACATAATTCACTAATAAATTATTAATCACTTAAATATACAATTAAAAATTAGAAAAGCAGAAATTTAATTAATATGTACACATACTTTATCTTTACATAACTTCTAAATAATTAGTTTTTTTTTTTTTTTTTGTGTGTGTGTGTGTGTGTATTTTGAATATTATTAGTCGTTTTCACTTCAGAGACTAAAGGTGCTGTCATTTAACTTTCTTCATCTGCGGGTCATTAATCTATTTCATCATCGTTATTCGTTTGCTTTATTTTGGTCTAGCTGTCTTTAGCGACCAGCTGGTTCGCAAACCATGAAAATTCTTACCGTTTCAAATTTTCACTTACACTGTTAAAAATTTCGACAGAGAACTCTGTGTAATGTATTATCTTAAGTCTTACGTAAAATTACAGATAAAAATAATAAATTATTGGTGTGAATATATTTCGGGCTCTTTCTAAAGTAGAAACAGTTTTTTCTAATTTTAATTACAAAATTAAATAACAAAATTAGGTAAAAATGCAGAACAAAGATTGATAATCTCGATTATTCACTTTTAACTAAGAATTTGTAAATTTACAGAGACTCTGGATAAATATTTACATTAAATTTACAGAAATTTTTAACAGTACAGTCGCTCCTGTTATTTCCATAATTTAACAAACTGTGTCCTATGATGAGACGTATAACGTCCAGATGCAAAGAGCGCCATCTCTCGGGATTCTAATATACGTTTAAGCTCATTTTTTGAAAGAAAATTAAAACTGCGAAAGGGACATTTAAAATCCCTATAAGCAAACTTTTCTTTTCTTATCAGTTTACTATAAGCGTTATAAATTAACATAAGTTGAATAAGTATTCAGTTAGGGCCGCTGTAATCGTTCTCCGAGAGTTTAGTACATTCTGGGTTCAATATAGTGGGATTAAACTATATTAGAACTAGTTGGCATAGGTGGACTCTGCTCAGATCCCCAACATATTTATGTTCTCATAAATTTCTAGTGCGAGACATATTATAATCATGTTAACAGAAATGAATTTGACCAAAGCTTGATACAGTGACAGAATGAAATCCCCGCCTAATAGGCTATCCACCGTTCACTTCGATATATTTATCTTATTCTAATCTATTAATTTATTTTATCAGGGTCCATTCTGTTGTTTAGTTTTCATGCTACTATTTCCAATGCAATAATCCTCAAAATTCATAATTATATGAAAAATTTACAATTTCGCTATGTTGATAAAATCGTAAATTACGAATAATTTACGAAATTTTCCTATTAGAATATTTGTATTCAATCATGTTCAAACAAATATCATAAATATAATTTTGAAGTTGTCTAATGTATTTAGGATCCTTAAAATGGATATTTATGCTCAATTTTGCCTTTTTCTGACATGTTAAGTAAATCGTAAATTCCAAAGCTTATAATTATATGAAAAATTTACAATTTCGCTATGTTGATAAAATCGTAAATTACGAATAATTTACGAAATTTTCCTATTAGAATATTTGTATTCAATCATGTTCAAACAAATATCATAAATATAATTTTGAAGTTGTCTAATGTGTTTAGGATCCTTAAAATGGATGTTTATGTTCAATTTTGCCTTTTTCTGACATGTTAAGTAAATCGTAAATTCCAAATAACTTACGAATTTTTTAAATTGGAAAAATCATACTCTATGATATTCATGCCAGTATCCAAAATAATATTTAAAAAGTAGTTTGACATCTTTACGATGAAAATATCCCTCAAGATTGACGTTTATGTGAAATTTTGCTGTATTCTGACATGTTAAGAAATTCGTAATTTTCCAATAACTTACGATATTTTTATATTGGAAAATTCATAGTCATTAATATTCATGCAAGTGTTCTAAATAATATTTCAAAAGTAGTCTGACATCGTTACGATGGAAATATCTCTCAAAATTGGCGTTTATGTGAAATTTTGCCCTATACTGCCATGTTAAGAAATTCGTAAATTTCCAATAATTTGCGAAATTTTCAAAGTAGCATATTTATAGTTACTGATGTTCATTCCGGCATCAAAACTGATATTTTAAAACTGGTCTGAGATTTTTACAGTAAAAAGTTTCCATTTAATGCACGTTTAAGTGAATTTTTGTCCTATTCTCCCATGTTAAGAAAATCGGAAATTTCTCATAACTTACGAAGTTTTTTAATTCGAATGTTGCAAATGAATAGGGTTCTTGCCAGTATCGAAAGTAATATTTTAAAACTAATATGACTTCTCTGCGATCATTTGTTCGTGAGATATCGTGTTAACAGACTAACAAACTAACGGACTAACACACTAACGGACTGACACACTAACGGACTGACACCCTACAGACAGACACCATACAAATTTTGTCATTTTCGGATTCCTCACACCTGAAAACGTATAAAAAAAGTCAAAAAACCGAGGTCGAAAATTTTCACGATTACCTAAGTTCCCCATACCTATAGTATGATGGGGAACTAAAAATTAAACGTACCCCTTATTCATTTTGATTCATATTTTTAGATGATAACCTTTCAAATTACTTTTGGGTGAACATGTATAGAAATTGCTGATGATAATCATATACCAAAACAAAATAAAATTTAGCTTTTTTCAAAAATTCATTTCTACTCAATTTATAGAGCAACACATTTAGAGTAATTGTCATATCCAGTGCATAATGTTAATGGTTTTACACAATACATAACATAATAAAATTTAACTCTGTAGGAAAATCTATAATATCAATCAAAATATCATCCTAGTATTTATTGTAATAAACAGAGATAATATATTCCAATACCTTTGTGCTACCTTGTATATAATTCAAAAATTTTTATACCTACCTATTATTTCGAACAATTTCATTCCTATTTAAATCACAAACAAAACTCTTTTTAATAATAATCCTCATATTTTAGTAATACAAACCAGCCAAAATTGATACACTTGATAACTTTGCATAAGATATAGTATATGACATTTAATTAAGCTGCAAAACACCCAATTCTACTGAAAACGCACATTCAAGGTTTTTCTGCTGTAAATGACAATTTATTTTAATTTCGTTCGTGCACTTCACAAATACATATAATCTTTAGATTACATACGCTACAAACCATAGCAAAGTTTCAAATAAAACTTGAAATCTATATAAATAAATAATAAAATGTATAAAGCGTATTTTCATTAATTACCATATATATAAATATCAAAATATCTTTTTTTTTTTTTTTAATCTTAAGCATATAATTTTTCAGGGATTTTAAACTAAATCAAAATTTAAACTTGCGTAAGAAAACGAAAAGACACTTTTAATCATTTTTGTTTATACGCAGAAATGTATACGTATTTAAATATATATAAATTGTAAGGTCTTCTGTTCTGACTGTAGAATTTTTATAATATAATGTTCATTCAAACAACTTTATTCTATCGAAAAACATAAGGTATTAAAAAAAAAAAAAAAAAAAAAAAAAAACTAGCAATTTTTCTAGAGAGAGTAACACATTAGACTTTGTTTATGTGTTCCTATGAAAGAGTAGTGTAGCTCTACCCCGAAATTCTCTACAATAAAAAACTAATCAGAATTTACTATCTTCATGAACTTTGATATAATTTGTTATCACTGTGGATGCACTACAAAAAATTACTATAATACATTAAAATGTTGAAAAATGTGTTGTCCTAATGTTTGTAATGTAATGTCTGTCGTTAAAGTGACTTTTTTTTTTTTTTTTTTTTTTTTTTAAATAGAAACCGTAATGTAATACTTTTGAGCACCGCAAATTATTACATTTTAATATCTGCATTATAAAGTTTCATTTAAACAATTACAATTCATAAACCGTAACACTTTCATCCCCCCCCCCCCTTTCTGTGTAAAAGAATAATAAATATTCCATGCAGAATTCTGGAAAGGAAACATGCTCTTGTGAACTTTAATAACATAAAAATTTCATGAGAACTGAAGCACATAAATGAAAGGCATAGTGATGAAAGACATATAGACATGTTTCAGTTTTGTGGGGAAAAAAAAAAAAAAAAAAAAAAAAGATCTAAGAACGAAATAATGGAGTCTCTGAATAAATATATTTCGGGAAAAAAAAAAAAAAAAAAAAAAAAAAAAAAACTATTTAATTCTGTGAAAGAGAGACTAAGATATTGAAAAGAGTTCTCGCTACCCAATTTCAGCACGTATTTATTTATTTATTTTTTAACCTATACCACCATAGACCTGCAACTTACAAGATCTCTTTTTAAATGTTGTAGTTCTGTTAGTCTCGTAATCCCCAAAAAACTGAATTTCAAAGACTTGAATGAAGGAAAATAAAATGATAAAAGAAGGAGAATGGCTCTAGTGCTGCCATCTATCGATATCAATAGTAAGTATGCATTTATGTGGGCGGACAGATTGAAAATTGAAGCGATAGGTCTTACAAATAAATTTATGACGAAACAACGTGAAATATATATAAATAGTAGAATAAAATGATTTATTTCAAAACTTTTAATATACTGGAATAATTTATCAAAAAGGATTATTTCCTTCGAAATTAATACATTTAATGTTTCATTTAAAAGTATTATATTTAGGAAATAGGATTACAAGTCGATGCTTTAAATAACTAATTTTACTATTGCAAATGATAAATCATGATTTACACGCACTGCTTTGAAACGGGTAATTTTTTATTTTCTAGTTTCTGCTATAAAATATTTATTTCTTAATGTAAATAAAAACCTTGATTTAATAAAATTAAACATAATTTAACATAATAACACATTTAACATAATAACACTCTAGTTTTAATAAACCTTTATGTACAATAGGATACTATTAAACAAAATGTGTTTTGTTGTTTTAGGAGTAAAGCCGATTGACTGCATTAGGGTCTTAGTCCTGAGGGGAAGTGCCTTCCGTGGGGGTCTTTATAAAGGGCCCTAGCCCGTATTAAAGCAACAAAATGATTTTTACTTTTAAGATTAAAAAAAAATAATTGAAAGTAATAAAGCAACTATATTCGAATCCATTAAACTATTATAAGAATTTTACTTTTCACCATCAGTGCTATGTTCTCCTGAACATAGCACTGATGGTAAAAAGTAAAATTGTTTAATGTTAACTAAATTCATAAAAAAAAAAAAAAAAAAAAATCCAGATTGAATTCCAGGTTAACACAGCTGCTTAGTGGTTTCCATTATTTTCTCTGAAGTTTTCGTAAATATGGGTTAAGAGCACTTTTAAAGACCTGCCAAAGACGGCAATCAACGCAAGCCTAGAATCCAAGTTCAGTATTAAAATTGTCTTAACCCCAACTCAAACATCAGCAAAGGTTCTCAATAGATTTACACGTTTTATGGTGCCCCAACCCAAACATAATTTGACTAATTGTAGAAAATTTCTGTCTATGTGTAAATAGTGAACTGAACTTAGTACTAACTTATATACAACTGCACCTTGCACTGAGAAAAAAAATACATATACCGTCTCCATCTAGAACGAACAAGTTAGTCATTTTTTTTTATCCCCTAAACTATAATTATAGATTTATGCGCTATACTTATACGGTAAACAAATAACCCGGATAGACGAAATGGTCGAGAATTTCTAGTCTATACTTTTCCAGATGGTGAAACAATATTATGAATATTATGAATCCATTGCATTACGAGAAATTCTCGCTTGATTTCCTAGAATTAGGTCATAAACCAAGATTATATTTACTAAAACGCGCCTGTGAGTTTGCATTTATTTGCAGAGATTTTTAAATATGTTTGACACCAATATAATAATGGAAAAAACTCTAGAATTCTAAGAGGGGTTTTTAGAGCTCGTTAGCAAAGGGAAATAGCATTTATTATGATGACGTGGAACTATTTTTACTAGAGCCACAATCTAGTTTCTAGATGTCAGTAACAGAATTTTTTTCAGTGTGAGATAAATCGGTGCCTATCAACGTTTGGCGTAAATCTTCAACGCTGTCATTCCATGTTTTTTATAAGTTTTACTTTCGCAGTATAGGAAAACATTTCGCATAATTTTACACATTAAGAATTATTTTTGACCAATCATTGTGAAATTAAAAAGAAATTATTTTTAATAGTAATAAGAAACCAGTTTTCTTTTTTCTTCTTCTTCTTTTTTCTTTTTCCATCAACATTAAAAAATATATGTATATCATTCGATGCTCAAAATTTTCTTTTTTTTTTTTTTTCAATTTATTACTTTATTAATATTACTTCGAATTAATTTATCAATTTATTTAATATATATATATATACATACACACACACACACACATATATATATATATATATATTAGATATTTATTAATAAAAGTGTATTTGTATAAAATGTAATTGTAACAAAATTATATATTTTTGTATAATTTTTAGTGCTGCCTTTGGCGCCTTTTTTATACAAATACACTTTTATTAATAAATATCTAAAATATATGTATGTAATGGTTTCAAGCTGCATTTGAGCTAACATTGCATGTCACCAATAGTATAAGTTTCATTTCATGTGGGTGTGCTTTGTTGTTTTACTTTTCTTGTTTATTGTTCATTTTTCTAGTTATTTCAAAATTATATATTTTTGTATAATTTTTAGTGCTACCTTTGGCGCCTTTTTTATACAAATGCACTTTTATTAATAAATATCTCAAAATTATATATATATATATATATATATATATATATATATTGTTTATTTTTATTGGGAAAAGGTTATATTTATTTACGAAATTTTTAATTAGAATTCTCCGTATACAATAAATTAATATGAAATTAATTATTGTACATAATAATAACAATAATAATGTCCATGTTATTAATAAAAATCAGAAATTAATACTAACTGTAAATCATTAACGAAGTCTATATTAGCCGTTATTTTTTGTTTTTCCAAAAATAAACATAGGTAAACCAAATATTTTACTAACAGGACACTCACGAACTGCCAGTCTAAATTATACCTATTTATAAAAAAATAAAAAATAAAAAACCTCTCCTAGGATAATAACAATTGTCCCTATTAATAACTACATATTTTGGGTATTAAACACGAATCTTCTTTCATGAAATAAACCCCTAACTCTTTTAACATATTTTTTTTTTTTTTTGTTCATGAAATATTTTACAGCAGTCTTTGTATCACGTGAGAAATTTTACACCTCTTAAGGAGAAGAAATATTAAAATAAGTCTTTTCCTGCTTTTTTCTCCTCTTTTTTTTTTCATTTATTTTATTTTATGTTATTTTATCGGTCAAAACTATAAATTTTCCAAAATAGGCAATAAGAAGTAGATGGCTTTACTCCAAACCTATTCAGAGAGTCATAGATATAGATATTTGTCTCATTTCAATTCAGTTAGCAGCCACACAAAAAATAACGACTTCGAATTTATAACTCTCTGACGGAAGAGGATGTAAAAAATTACACTTATATATGCCACAATGGGTGGCTTAATATATGCTTTTCTGCATGCTGGTGACTTGGGTAACAATGCATAATAGAGTTGCGGTAGTTACTAGCATTGTAATCGTACATCATGAATTTCTCCCTAAGCGACCTTAACAAATCACTGCGCGACAGCCACTACATCAAAATATCATGCCGTAAATGGCGGCCCGCAAGTTCTTAAATGTGTTCATTACTTGGTATCCACTGTCAATAGCGACGCAGTCGTGAAGGCCCTTTTATTGTTGAACGTTCGCAACCGAGGCCATAACATTAACTCATGGAGTATGACGTTGGGCTGAATGGGGCATAATGGGCAACCGACGGATCCCCCAATGAATTGTTGGTCCAGATGAAGATCTCACGGGTACGACAACTTTTTTGTAAAGTAGGGCTGAATATGAAAAGGACTGACGATGTTGCGGGTGTCGCCACAAGTTAGTGGGACATTAATTTTTCCCAAGAGTCCTCGATTTCATTGGTCCCTTGACGTAAAGGAATTGATCGTATCAGGATGATGTTGTCTAATAGAGAGTTGGGGCACGTGGCTATGGCATTTCAAATTATACCTATAAAATAATCCTAAAAGTATTTCTTTAAATTACTGGCATTTCAGGACTTTTCATTGAATTTATATTACCTTAGTCTGTCAAATAACATAGACTGTCATTCTTCATTTCTGCATTAAAATATTTTTTTTTGAATAACTTTGAGCTATGAAGATGAAATTTCTTATATTATCTACGCATCAATCAAAGTTTAATAGTCTGATCATCTTTATTCATTTTAAATATTAATGTGACACATTGCTGGTTTCATTGCTTCTTTGTTATAACATTTAAGTTTTTTTTTTTTTTTTTCCCTTTCCTTTTCTTTCTTTCTTCCTTTCTTTAGAAAAGAAAGAAAGTAAGATACTACACATACTTTTATTTTTTCCTTTTCTTTCCTTTATTTATTTATTTATTTATTATTAGTATTTTTTTAGAAAATATTTATTTTTTGGAAATGCATTTTATAAGACTAAGAAAAAGAATACCACTGTTCAATTATTCACATCTTAAACCAAAGCATGTATTTGTGTTAATTCAGACTTAACAAAATATAGTTGATTCTTATAACTTAAATAAATCTAATAAATAAATTTGAAAATGAAACATATTTTAAATAAGTTTTCTGTTACTTATATACTTAAAAAAAAAAAAAAAAAAAAAAAAAAAAAAAATGAAAAAGTAGAATTCATTTGGTTTTAATTAGCAATTACTTTTCTTAAAAAAGGATTATTTCATGTATGTAGTTATGTAAAAATTATTACTAAATTATTTGGGTAAGATATCTAATAAGTTATTTTTACACAATATATTATAATATAGCTGATATTGACGCAATATATATATATATATATATTTAATAACATTTAATAACAACGTATCTTCAAGATAACAATTATTTTAAAGCTACTTTTACCTGCTTTTAAATGATTTAAACTCAGTTTTTAGAAATTCGACATTTTATTTAAACTTAAATATTCGAATTTACCAGACTATAGTATTAACGTAAAAGTAATTAATATAACTCTGGAATACCCTATTGTTTTTTTTTTTTTTTATGAAATTATTACTTTGTTCTACATTTAGACAAAAGATACAACGTATATTTACGTCGCATTTTCATTACAGAGTAATTTTATTTAGATCAATTTTCGTCAAAGTATAATTTTCATTTAAGTGCAATTTTAAAAGCTTCATATCTAATAACACTTTAAATTTTCCCTTTGACCCATTTATCATTATCATTTTTATTTATTTATCGTTTTATCATGGAATAAAAGTTCACTAAAGGGTGTTATCAATGATGAAGCTAATCAATAAAAGAAAATATACTATATAAATTATATTTACTTTAAGTAAACATTAAAAAAAAATCAATTTAATAAATTATTAGAGAAAATATTACTACATATATATATATATATATATTTTAAATGGCATTGTTTTGTGCTAGATATTAAAAAAAAGAAAGGGGGGGGGGATAGATGTTTAATCACTTTTTTTTTCGATTAAAAACGATTGCATCGATATGGATTAATCTTTATAAATATTACCTTTGATTTATTTTGTGCTTCTTGAATTCACAATTTATGCTATTGATAAAAGAACATTTTTTTCCCCGAATTAATTTGCTCTACTTTTGAAACAATATAAATTAAATTAAATAAACCTATTTTAGTTAACATTTGTGCTGTTATATATTATAAAGGTTTATTGTTTTAATCTAACGCTTTTTAAATTCGCAATGGTACCTATCTTCTTGATCATAAAACAATTTTTTTCTATTAAATAATTTGATTAATTTATGCAGAAATACCAAATCTACTCAATAAATCTATTTTAATAAACTTTGTAATATTATATATTAAAGCGTTTTATGAATTTATTTCATATATTTCATATTTCATATATCATTTTATAATAAATATTAAAAACCCATTTTTATTAAAGAGCAATAAACTTTTACATCGTAAATAATCTTTTAAATTATTTCATTGCACCTGTTTTATTATTTATTCGATTATTTACATATTGATTAGGCATTGCAGACTTCCTCCATACCTGTTTTGTTTCACCTATAAAAATAGAATTGCATTTCAGTAATCGTTACATAAAAATATATAGGTATAATCTTACTCTTTCAAAGAGGATTTTTCATTTCTTTTCTTTTCTTTTCTTTTCTTAAAAGAAAAAAAAAAATCCTTATTGAAACAATTTTATTTCGTGATTTTTTATTTCAGGAATACGCTCACTAAGTGTGAATAATTTTAAGTGAAATTTTTCATAAATACCATTATTAATATAAGATTTATCCTTTGGATTGAATGTTAGTAATTATTCGCTAAATAATTCAATCGCATTAATTTCTATTCGATAAAAGTTTATAATTATACTTATTTATTCTTATTGATTGTTTTTGTGTGCAATTTTCATTCACACTAAGAAAAAAACTAAAACAATTAATTAAAGAAAAAATATTTCCTTTAAATTAGAAATGTTAATTTTAGTTATTATATATATTAACGAATCTAGGAAGTTTTAGCCTTTAAAAATCGACTTAAAAATATTTTGAAATATGAACATTTCTTAACATTCTGATGCTTTATTTAGGATTCTAAGTGCTTTGGTTCAAAAGATATGACCAAAATTATAACTAACTAGCAAGCTACGCCCTTTTCGCTGGTCACTATATTTAAATGAATTTTCAAAAGAATTGAATGACTGTTTTTTTTATATAGCTTTATTTATTTATTTTTCATGACTTTTATGGGGATTTAATTAAAATATTGAAATTTCAAATAAAAAATTTTTTGTTATCAAAATAAATTATAGTCTCTAGCACTCAGGGGTACTGTAGCTTTTGAATACTGATTCTTTTTATTTATTTATTTATTTATTATTATTATTATTTTAATGTTCAGTACTTCCAGAGATTACCCTACGCATACAAACAAAGTTTCCTCTTTATATATTAGTATCGATAACATAAACATGATTTGCATAATGAGAGAATGAAAAATAAATAATTTAAATTTTGACCAAAACCATTTTTAAACTATTTCCCTTCACGGGGATCACAAACTCTGATTTCGGATTGGATTGGATTGGATTGTGCTTATTAAGGCCGATTGACTACATTAGGGTCCTAGACCTGAGGGGGGTCTTTCTAAGGGGAATTAGTCCGTATTTACGCAAGTTTCGTTGAAAACCACGGAAAGCTCCGATCGGCTAGGCTGACGAGCTTGACCTGGAATTGAACCTGGTACCTCACGTCTACCAGCTTTGAGTGCAGAAGCGCTCGGCCTCTGGTGGGCCAAACTTTGATTTCAGAGCTCGACGCTTTACCTCAATCCTCGGTGTTGAACAGTTCTCGTTGCAATATCTGATTCTCTTTTTTATGGATTTTATGGGGATTTTAATTAAAATATTGAAATTTCGAATTAAAAGAAAATATTTTATTAAAATTAATTATAGCCTGTAGCACTCAAGGATATTGTATATTTTCATAAGTGAAATATTTTTTAAATCGTTTCAGTAGTTCCAGAGATTACCCTCCACATACAAACGAAGTTTCCTCTTTATATGTTAGTATAGATGTCTATTGATGCCAGTATTGAACTTCATTGCATTTCTATACTTTAACCTCAATTTTCTCAAAAGTGTATTTTTGCTATTCCACAAGATTTTGAAAAAAACTTTACCTATTTTAGTAAAGTTCTGCGCATACATTTATATAAAGGACAAAATGAATTAAAATTAAAATAACTTTATTTATTTGGAAAATTTTTGTACGTTTAGAAATTTTTCAAATAATTGTTTTACGCATTTTTTAAAATAGTAAATTTTAAAATATCTCTAAATCATAAATTTATTTTATGAAAAGTGTTTGTACAAATATCTTAAGACCATAAAAAACCAATAAGTTGACTTCACAGTATGATATCCTATTAATAATTAATTTGAACACTTTCTAATTCAGACGTTTCGACAAATATCTAGAACAGTTCTTCAAGAATTATCTTGAAACTTTTAGAGTATAAAGAACATATTATTCCTCATATATTTCATCAAAATGTTTGTTCTGAAGACGAAAAGGGGACCATTAAAAAATTAAATAAAAATCAAAATGTTTTGGATCACCCTGTAAAAAGTAATGCTCGAAAAGCCTTTTTGCTGTAGCATGTGATTGTGAGGATTTTTCTCATTATCTGTATAATTTTTTGTGAGGACATCACATATATTGATGGAACTATAACAGTTTCTCTAAAAAATTGCAAAAGAAATTGCCACTTTTATAATTATAATACGTAGGGTATTAAACGCAGTGAAAAGTCATTTTTAGAAAACTTAATGTACTACATTAGGCACAGCAGACAGTAATCAAAATAAAAAAAATGTTATATACCTTACGAAATATGACTATTTGTACTAAATAATTTTTAACTACTCATGCGCAAGTTTTTAAAAAAATTCGTTTACACAATTTAATAGCCAAAAGTACTGAGCTGTTTATATGAAAACCCCAAACAAATATTACGTAAATTCAAAAAGTTATGAGAGATAGAATTAACAGATTTTCAATTTTTCTCAAAAAAAAAAGAAAAAAAAAAAAGGGGGGGGGGGGTTATGGACATTTATTTACAATCAGAAAATATTGCATTACAATTGGATATTGATTTAATCAAAATAAAAATGTAAGACCCTTTATAGTTTAGCTTTTATTTTGAGAGGAGCTGAAATTCTATTAATTCTATCTAGCATAACTTTTTTAATTTACACGATATTTGTTTGGAATTTTCACATAAATAGATCAATACTTTTGGCTATTAAATTATCCAAATAAAAATTTTTATAAAGCTTACGCATGCCTAGTTAAAAGATATTTTTTAAAAATTCTCATATTTCGTAAAATAATTGATATTTTTGCCTTCTGATTGCAGGATGCTGTGTCTAATACAGTATGCCATGTTTCCTAAAAATGGCTTTTCAATGGGTATAATACCCTACCTTTTATAATTATAATTCAAAAAGTGGTAATTTATTTTGCAATTTTTTAAAGAAACCGTTATATCGCCGTCAAACCTCAGATAATTAGAAAAACTCTCATAATCACATGCTACAGCAAAAACGCATTCCGAGCATTTCTTTTTACAAGGTGATCCAAAACATTCTGAACATTGTTTAACTTTTTACTGCTCCTTTTTCTTTCTCAGGGCAAAATTTTTACTGGAATATGTAAGTATAACCATGTTCTTTATACTCCCAAAGTTTCAAGATAATTCCTGAAGAATTTTTCTAGATATTTGACGAAATTTCTAAATTCAAAACTGCGCAAATAGTTATTGGTATGTAGTGTGTGTGTGTGTGTATATATATATATATATATATATATATATATACAGGGTGCTCCAAAATTCCCACACCTCCATCCTAACTCGAAAATGAGTTGGAATTGTGAAAAATGGCGAAACACGTGTTCAGTGAATTCGAGAGGGACCAATTTTGGTGAAAAAAATTTCGGCCTGGGGGGCTAAAAGGGACTGATACTCGTAGAGAGGGCAACTTTAAAATTTCAAATAGGAAGGTATGTCTCTGAGAACATCTCTTGAAAATAATGAATTTGATATAAATAGTTTCGCTCTACAATGCTTATTAAAGGAGATACATGAGTTTTTAGACTTTGAAATGTGTATTTTATACTTATGTATCCTTTTTAGTAATCATTGCAGGACAAAACTATTTATACCAAATTCATTGTCTTGGAAAGACGTTCCCAGGGATGTATCACAAGACATAACAACAATAATTTGTGGCCACATGCCATAATTAAAAAGTATATTCCGATGTGTCCCTCTAAAAATCTATAAGTGCTAGACTCACCAAAATCTACACAGTTAGCGCGACAGTGTTCTATAACATGTATATAAATTTAAAGCTGAATCGAATTAGGCATTTAGATGATCTTGTATATTTTAAATCATTTCAACCCGTAGGGAATAATGTTAAAGAATTTTTCTTTGTGTCCCTCTAAAGAAACTGTTAACACTAGATACACCAAAATTTATATGTGTATAAATTTTCAGCCTCATCGAATTTGATCCCGTATGCCATGATAAAGATTTTTTTTTTATTCTTATGTCCTTGTAAAAAAAACTGTAAATGCTAGATTTCTTTCAGCTCAATCGAACAAAGCGTTTAGACTCTATCATATTCACTCACACACATATGCACACACATACATACATCATCACAAAAATAGCAAAATTGAACTCGGAAGACCTCAAAACGTGTAGATATTTAGATATACCAAAATCTCAAAGACGAATTTTTGTCAGGATTACAAGACTTTTTCTGACATAAGTATGTTCGAAAAGTAAAAAGAGCAATTTTTAGTTCTCCATCATACTATAGGTATATGGGGAACTTAGGTAATCGTGAAAATTTTCCACCTCGGTTTTTTGACTTTTCTACACGTTTTCAGGTGTGAGGAATCCGAAAATGACAAAATTTCTATGGTGTCTGTCTGTAGGGTGTCTATTAGTCTGTTAATGGGTTAGTGTGTTAGCCCGTTAGTTTGTTAGTCTGTGTACACGATATCTCAAGAACAAATTGTCGTAGAGAGCTCAGATCAGTTTTAAAATATTACTTTCGACACTGGCAAGAACCCTATTCATTTGCAACATTCGAATTAAAAAACTTCGTAAGTTATTAGAAATTTACGATTTTCTTAACATGGGAGAATAGGACAAAAATTCACTTAAACGTGCATTAAATGGAAACTTTTTACTGTAAAAATGTCAGACCAGTTTTAAAATATCAGTTTTGATGCCGGAATGAGCATCAGTAACTATAAATATGCTACTTTGAAAATTTCGCAAATTATTGGTAATTTACGAATTTCTTAACATGGCAGTATAGGGCAAAATTCCACATAAACGCCAATTTTGAGAGATATTTCCATCGTAAAGATGTCAGACTACTTTTGAAATATTATTTAGGACACTGGCATGAATATCACTGACAATTAATTTTCCAATATAAAAATTTCGTAAATTATTGGAAATTTACGAATTTCTTAACATGGCAGAATAGAGCAAAATTTCACATAAACGTCAATCTTGAGGGATATTTTCATCGTAAAGATGTCAAACTACTTTCGAAATATTATTTAGGATACTGGCATGAATATCATAGACTATGATTTTTCCAATTTAAAAAATTCGTAAGTTATTTGGAATTTACGATTTACTTAACATGTCAGAATAAGGCAAAATTGAGCATAAACTTCCATTTTGAGGATCCTAAATACATTAGACAACTTCAAAATTACGTTTATGATATTTGTTTGAACATGATTGAATACAAATATTCTACTAGGAAAATTTCGTAAATTATTCGTAATTTACGATTTTATCAACATAGCGAAATTGTAAATTTTTCATATAAATAGGAATTTTGAGGATTATTGCATTGGAAATAGTAGCATGAAAACTAAACAACGGAATTGACCCCGATAAAATAAATTAATAGATTAGAATACGATAAATAGTATATCGAAGTGAACGGTGGATAGCCTATTAGGCGGGGATTTCATTCTGTCACTGTAACAAGCTTTGGTCAAATTCATTTCTTTTAACATGATTATAATATGTTTCGCACTAGAAATTTCTGAGATCATAAATATGATGGGGAACTGAGCAGAGTCCACCTATGCCAACTTGTTTTTTTTTTTTTTTTTTTTTTTTTTTCTTAAAGAAATTTTCATATTTTCATGAATATATGCTGTATAAAATGACATAACAACAAATAATAACCATTATACGACAACAATACTTAAAATTTTACCAATCATAGTTACATATAATTATTGATACTGAAATGAGTATGAAATATTTTCATTATTGCTTCATTTTTATTGATAAGAGTAGATTACTTCTTTGCATTTTACAAAATCTCAGATTTTCACGTCAGCATTACTATAAAAGTTTTTTTTTTTTTTTTTTTTTTTTTTAAGTCTTGATTGTCTTTTAAAATTACATAAAAATAAACAAGTAGAATTATATAAAAGCAAAACTAATAATTTTACCAATCGTAGTCGCATATAATTATCAAAACTGATATAGAGATCAAATATTGTCAAAATTAATTCTTAGTTATTGATAAGAATGCCTGCGTGTCTATGTGATTGTTTATCACTTCTTTGTATTTTACAAAATCTCATATTTTCATGTCAATGGGCAAAAAACTAATTTCGAAATTACTATATAGATAAGATTTTTTTAAATTTAGATTTTCTTTTATAATGCCTTTAAAGTAAATATTAGCAATTATACAACAGCAATGCTTACATTTTCCCAAATTACATTTATTTATATTTTCCGGAAAAGTGTGCACTATAAATACATGCTTTTGAAATTCAGACACAAACGTCACTGAAACCGAGTGTCTTCATATAAATGAATTGAGATAAGTATCTGAATAATAATAATATATCTTAAATTGAGACACATTACAGTTCAGACACGCATACATTGAAACATTTTATAATTTACACGCTTAAAAATTCAAACATTTTACAGTTCAGAAACTTAGAAATTCAGACACTTTTAATAAATTTTAAATTTTTTTCATATGGAATTCATTTTATGCAACATGCATATATTGTCTGAATTCGTTTCATATCATCAAAATATAATACCACGTATTAATAGTGTTTAAACAATTTTAGCTTTATGGAACTGAATTTTCAAAGAATAATATGCTCGATGTATATATATTATTTGCAGAAATTATATTTGAAATAATCGATGAACTAGATTTAAGAAAGATTTTGTTGAAAAAATAATTATTATTATTTTCTATTTAAAGAAACTAATTTTCTAACAGTTAATAAAAATAAAAATAAAAATAAACTATTAGAATTAGTAAAGCAAGTAACTTGTAACAAGAAAACGAAACATTTTTGACTGATTTTCACATAACTGTACTACTACTTATTATTATTATTATTCGTTTAAAAAGAAAATGTCTTTGCATAACTACCATATACTACAGTTTGAAACAGCCAATTTTCTAAATTTTTATGTGTATGATTTGTTTTCTATTTCTTAACAGCTAAGCAAAAGAAAAAAAAAGTCTTTAGAACACTATAGGATGCATATTTCACATATTTGTTATATGTTTCTCAAAAAACTACTAAACTTTTACCACTGAAATGTAACATAAAATATTTATTAAACTCTACATGTATTAAACACAATTTTATTACATAAAATATTGATTAAAAAGACAAAATCGCAATTTTTTTTGCGAATACGAAATATTCATATTATCAAATAAATGGAGATTATCATCAGTCCAGTTAACCCAGTTTGTAAAATATTGGTGTTGTAAAGTCCATTTGTCCCATCCAGCGGGAAAAAATTGCAAAACGAAAAATTTTAGCATAAAAAATATTAACATATTATGTATGATCTAGAAGATTCGAAAACCTATTTTTAACTGAAAGATTCACACGTCACTCTCATATTATTATTCTGTAAAAAAAAAATATTCGTTGTGGTCAGTTGTATATATCAAATCTGAAACCTAAGTGTGATCAAAAGTAGCAGCATTTTAGACACTTTACGCCTCTGAAATAATGTGCCATATAAGTTACTTCCAACTGTCTGAAATAAGTAAGACATAAATGTTAAAATCAAATGTTTAAAATTCATTCACTTATATTGACATTGTATTTAAAAATAAATCAATAAATTGTATCTTTAAAACCCGAATAAATTACTACGTCAGAAACGCCAAAGAAAATCCTTTTTGCACTGAAGACGGCACGCTTAAGGCTGCCGAAACAGCTGTATGCATTTCCAATATTTTTCTTTGGCGTTTCTGACGTAGTAATTTATTCGGGTTTTAATATTCCAACGCCAAGTCTCTTGTAATTAAATTGTATCTTTATTGTGGACAGTTTCAGTAACATTGAAAACTATTCTATCACTGACTGTTCATCATGTCAACCGTTACATCATATTTCATATTAAGGCAGTGATATACTTCATATAAATATTACTCTAGACAGAATATTAGAAAATCTTTTGTTCTCCTACCAGTACAAAAACAAGTAGAGTAAACTCTCGATTATCTGCGAGCGGTTTATCCGAAATTTCTATTTCCCTTGGCTTTCTTGCTACTATAAATTACAATGAATTTAAGCAATAACAATATATACAATTAGGTATGCAATTAAATTTTTAAATAAAATAAGAATTAAAGACTAAATATAAGGGAAAATATTGAGATTAATGTCGCGGATGATCGAGAGTCGACTGTGAATGCATAATCATAAAGTCTGATAAAATCTTTTATTTTGAGGAATGTTAGAATCAAATTTCGAGTGTTGAAAAATAACAGCATCGGTTCATCTTCTACAACAGCCTCCCTTTTACCCTGAAATCGTCCCAAGGCGAAATTCCATCTACAGTTCTTTCTCAATTAGAGGACTTATTTACTTTTTATACGTTTCCAGTGTTCTACAAATATAAACATTTCTCTCAACGCGTAGCAAATCTGCATGGCGATAGCGTCACCCTGGATATCATCTGATCTGGCCATTTACACAACTACCACAGAGCAGCAGCACGTAATTAACCCATGGACGACAGATTTACGTTTGTTTATCGTAAAAAAAACGGTAGCTGAGTTTCCGCTAATATAGTATACTACGTACGTCCCGAGAAGGGAGATAGTTGTTTGGTGCATAATGTCTGAAGCATGGGAATTTTTTCCTATCTCAAAATATAAACTTTTAGGAATTATCTTCTAATATATATCAGTTGAGGAATGCATTTAGATATCTAAATTTATTTCTTTCGGTAGTATTATTTAGTTCACTGTCTTTAAAAATATATATATATATATATATATATATATATATATTTAAAAAAGAATTTCTTAATTAATTCTATATCTTCCGAAGTAAATTTAGAATAATAGATTTTTCATTTGTAAGCATATTTTTGCTGAAACTTTGAGAAACTAATCCCGAAATACTTTTCTTTCCTAATTCATGCACAAAGAATTCACATACTAAAGTTCATATTTGAATAAAAAGTTAATTTGAGGAAATTTGTTTACTCACTCTTACAATTTCTCTAGTCACAAAATTCCATGGGGAATTACTGTAAGGAAATTTGTATTATATGGGGACATTTGTTCTTATAAAATTACTCATTACTTAATATATTTTATTAATTCCGTCGTTACATTCGAAAAACTCACAATATCGCCCAATTTGTCTTCCGAAAAATTATTTTTTAATTTTCAGCATTCCATTTTTGCAGTTTAAAAAATGAGAAAAATGCACTTAGTTAATTTTACGCATATTGAAACACAAAATTAAAATTATTAACATTTAAAAAAATCAATTTTTAGAAGGAAAAAAAAAAGTACCAATTGAACTTTGTGAATTTTCAGAATGGGAAAACGGAATTAAAAAATATCAGTTAGGTGATGTGTAATTCTATAGTAAAAATTTCCCTTAGAATAACATGGACGTTGGCTGACGTTGACGATATGTGGTGTATCTCCTAAAGAGTGGACATTATAAATCTCCATTGAAATTTAATGCTTTAAAAATTAGAAAAATTGCATACATGTAGATGTTAAATATAGCAATATTAAGTATGTTATAAATAAATGTTACCCGAAATTTTATTTTTTATTTATTCATTATTATTGTTATTATTATTATTATTTAAATACTATAGCGTGTTTGATTTCAGACTAAATTTTATTAAAGTTATTGTAAAGACGCCTTATTACTATTCAAATAAATTTGTGTATCCATATCAGTTTCCGTTTAAAGTTTCCGTTATCCATGTAAGTCTTCATTAGGCCTTAACCCTCCAAGTGTTGATCGTTTCACTCTTATAAGTGCTAAGCATTTTTAAGGCACCGTGCAGATATATTAATATATATATATACTATATATATAATAAATACAAATTTGTAACTATATATGGTATATTATATATCAATGTATTCAGAAAGAATCAGAGAATAAGATAATAGTAGGTTTCTTTATTTACATGTATCCAGTAAAAGTATAATGGACGATTAGTCATATTAGAAATATATATATATATATATATATATATATATATATTTCAATTTTAGACGTTGGTTACAAGCACTACTTTATCTGAAATGAAATTCTAAGACATACAAAATGTGCGAAATTTCACCACAAGCACAATGATATATAATAATATAAATTAAATGAATAATAAATCAATAATAAAAAAATCAATAATAATAAAGTCCCCAACCAAAGATCAATTACTACTGCTTACCAGGTAGAGAATTAAATTTCGCGTGAGACTATTCGGAAAATCGATTGGTATCTCAATTTTACGAGTTGTTATATAGATCTTTTACGAATCGTCTCACTGCGAGACGATAGCACTCTAGCGGGGATCCGAATCGTCTCGCAGCGAGACGATAGCACTTCGAGGGTTAAAGCCCAATAAAGATAAAATTCGCATAAATTTCTCCATTCAAACATAAAAATATTTTTCATAAATTAATTTGTTAACGGATTCAGAAAATAATGTCCAGTATTATTAATAACGTTTTAAAAAAATTCAAAAAGATTTAAATATCGAGTTTTAATTTTTTAATTCAAATAGATTTAAGAAAAAAAATGTAATATACTCAATATTATTAATGCATATATATGCAACATTCCTTAATTTTAAGAAGATATTAACAATAATAAAAAAAAGATGTCTTTATAATGACCAACATATTTTTAACGACTATAAGTGTTGGATAATTTTTCCCATTTGCACCGATTTAAAAACGAGCTTAAAAGTATAATTTTATAAATATTTGATCAAAGAAACAATTTTATACTGAAAAAAAAAAAAAAAAAAAAAAAGAAGAAGAAGAAGAAGAGATATATAGATAGATAGAGAGAGGGGGGGGGGGGGTTACTTATACGAAATGTATGTTAGACAATATAATTTATGCCTGTGTTGATATATAAAATATATTCAGTAGTAACCTCAAAACAACATAATTCATATTATCAACATGAAATGTAAGATAAAAGATAAATGGGAAAAATAAAGTTATATGTTTTGAATAGCTGTTTTAAAAGGATGTTCAAAACATATAACTATTGAAGATTATAGATAATTATATTTTCTTGAAGAGAGAAATATATTATTTACTATTCCAGCGGATATTTTTATCTGCACATATTCAAAGTAATAACAACAAAAACAATATTAAAAATAATTAAATAAATATAAAAATATATGGAACTGTACTTTTTCTATAATTGATATTTCATGAGTTTTATTCCAAATAAATAAGTTTTACAAATATCGTAAATGTTACTAACTCTTTACTCTAAAAAATATAATATTACAGTGCTAACTCTTTATCTGCAATATAATCTAACAATTTCTTTTTCATAAATTTGACATTTTGTTTTTGGAAAAGTACAAGCTATTATTGCTATTTTCATCCCTTCATTAACAGTGGAATTGTTGTATGAAAAGATAGTTTTTAAAATTGATATTTTCGTTGACAGTAAGCATCATCTGAACTGAAAACTAAATACATATTCAAAATATTATTTAAATGAAGGATCAAAATAAAACAAATAAATCCAAAAATAGTACACACATACAAAAATAATAATAATAAATAAATAAATAAATAAATAAAATTAAATAAATAGAATAAAACATCAATATTAAAAATCAAAGAATTATTTGTTATTAATGGTATTTAAATAAAAGAAAAAATTGATTTGCTTTGTATTTTTGCTCTACGATGTGTTAATGCGCACTACATAACAAAAACTGTCCGTATGAAAACGTTGTTTAAAAGTGCGTAACTTATCCACAGCAACCATTGTTTTAAAGAGTTTTTATTCACCGCGGTTAAATTACTCATAATAACGTTCAGTTTACGTGGTTGAAAGAATTGTTGAAAGACAATTTCTTTACCATAGGTCAAATAATATTTGTGTAAATTGGTAATACTTTATGGTTTTCTGGATAAATGGCAAGACAATGTAATGCAAGTCCTACCGACTCAGTCGGAAAACTGGGTTGATTATTTATTTATTTTTCATTACAAATAATCACCATTTTAAAAACAAGATTGCGGATAAAGTTTATTAATAAACTTGAAGAAGACATTGATGTGGGATATGAACATATGGAATTGATTCATAAATACTTTTTTATGTGAATTTAACATTATCAAGTGGCCGATACTTGAAAAGAAGAATTGATTCATAAATATTTTTATGTGAATTTAAAATTTTCAAATGTCTGGCACTTGAAAAGAAGATGGTGGATCAAGTTTGACAACATGCATATCAAAGGTATTTCTAAAATAAGCCTACTGTACAAATTTAATTCGAATTATTTAAGTATTTTGAAAGTTACCGTAGCGACAAATTTTCACCTGGCCACCACTTGAAAACAAAAAGACGGATAAATTTTGCCAACGAACTCATCGAAGGTATTTGGAAGATAAATAGACTACACATATTTCTTTCGGATTGATTCAGTATTTCAAAAATTATCATGATCACAAATTTTCAAGCGGCAACGTAATTTTAAGTGGCCGCCACTTGAACAGAAAATGAAACAAGTTGCTGAACGAACTCATCCAAGACATTTTTGAAGATAAGTCTGGTAAGTCCACTGTACAACATTGGTTGCAGCTAATGTGTTATGGGCAAATTTCGGTGATGGCAAATTTTTCAAATTTTTTAAATACAGTATAATATTTTTAATAATTTAAAAAATAATGCATTTGAAGCTTTTCCAGTACTTCAATAGGGATAATTCTCAAACTTATATTTTTTACTTATTTAGATAAAATAGTGTTGGCAACTCGTTTTGTGTGAATTTTGAGTTTGCAAAACATATGGATATTTTTTTTTTTTCTTTCTTGACTATATGATGGGGTAAATCTCTGAATTGTTACGCTTATTTATTTCCTTTTCAAAGTTGGGTATTATCGCAATATAAGGAAATACACTGTATTTATTTATTTATTTTTCTTAATACAGCTATACAGTTTCCAAAATCATACGATATTGCAGCTCCTTTTCCAGAAGATTGCATGTTCCCTTATAATAAAGTACTTCTAGTTTTGAGCATTTCCGAATTCCAGTTTCAATTTCAAAATACCTTTGCTCCCTCTTTTTTTTTTTTTTTTTTTTTTTTTTTATTGATGGTTTCTGAACCTCCCCCTTATTTTTAATATTTTTCTCCGCCAAATAATATTTTTTGAGTCTTATTTTATTATTTATATTATTATTTACTTTTGAAAACAATAAAAAGCTTCCCCCCTAACATTTGTTTTTGTAATTCCCCCATAACATTTTGTTTTTCTTATAATATTTTTATATTCGTTCTCAGTAGTTTTGTTTTTAATAACAGCTTTAGAAGTTTGTTTTATTGTTGTTGTTATAGGTTTATTATTGTTGTAAGTTTATTATTGTTATAGGTTTATTATTGTTCACTGTATTATTGTTGTTTAATTATTCTAATCTTGTGAGTATTGTTTAAAAAAAAAAAATTATCCTTCTATAGTTGCAAATTATATACAAGTTCTCTTTTATTATAAAATACTTTCTAATGTATTTTTTATTTGGAAACTGTAGCCACTGTAAAGATAATGAGAGTTTGAGAATAGCCTTACATCTTTCAAAGCTTCACATCTTCAGACAACTTCCCAAGACATGATCAATATATTTTCTGCCCAGCTACTGGAACGGACATCACCTCCTGAGGAGTCTCATCGAAGTCCCTACTCCATTGTGGTCACTAGTTGTAGCGTGAAAAGGGAAAGTATGATAAATTACGTTACGGTGGTGTTGCCCTGAAAAGAAATCATAAACTTTACTATAAAGTAGGTGCAAAATGGTACAAAAAGCAATCATAAAGAAAGGTAATTGCTGTACGGGGCGCCGACATGACGCCCCATCTGCTTCCAGTAAACAGAGAGGTAAGATTGATTGTAAAAGTATGAACTTTCGTCTATTCATAGTTTCTGTATTAAATTCAGTAGTTGTCCAGACAGTATCGACAAAGGTTTCCCACAGCTGAAGTCATGAGTTTGAATTTTAGGCGCCGATATAGGACTCTAATGTTATATTTCTTGTTGACTTATGCCCCAATAATAATAATAGAGATATCAGTCCGCTACCAAAAGGATTTTTTTTTTTTCCATTTTTGTTATCAAATATCTTGCATTTACCATCAACATCGTGTAGTTCTATATGCTCAATTAAATTAAATTAAAAAATAATAATAATTTCAACTACGCAGCGATTCTGATTTGACATAAAGCATTAGAAATTTTTAGAAATGCTTATGGAAAACTATAAAAATGAAATCATAAAACTAGGTAAACTTTTTCATATATATACACACAATGAAATGTTAGAAAGAAAGTTACTCACTGTGACACACGGAATTGTCCCTTTAGAGACAATATAACTTTTAATTGAGATCACCAAGAAAATTATTATTTGGGTAACAAATGCTATAAATTAAATGGTTTAATTTGCGTTATTTATTTACCATTGCTTTGTAATAATCGTTGATATTGCTGTGATTGAAAATGAAAGATTTAATCAATAATTCTTTTTCCATGATTATATATAATATATATAGGGTAGGTGCTCCAGTGATTGGCATGCTCCAGTAATTGAAATCTATCCCGAAATAATTAATAAATAAGAAAAATAATAAAATCATATATTTTACATATAAGAATTTTAACATTTTATGTCAAACACTGGAGCATAGGGTGCTAATAACTGATAAAATGAATAATTAGCAGTGTCAAACATTGGAACATAGGGTGCCAATTACTAATAAAAGGAAAAACTGGCAGTGTCAATTATTGAAACATTGAGTGGGTGTCAAATAAAAATTCACAAAAAAAAAAAAAAAAAAAAAAAAAAAAAAAAAAATTGTTATCAAATGTATATATTTAAACATATATGTGGTTCTGAATGCCTTTCATGCCATAGTTATTAACTTAAGATTTCTAAAAATATTTTCTGATGACTAGTATATTAAAAACATCAGAGATTGCTCTAAAAGTGTCAATCACTGGTGCACTTACCCTATATACTGGAATATATTGTTCAGCTTAGTATATTTTCTGAATAAAAAAGATATTTCTACTAATAGATTAATTTCCACTTAATTTCCCAGCAGGAAATACAAATTTTGTGTTTTATGTTTTATCTTAGCCAGACGATAAACATTTATTTTGTCATTTAAAGTTACTATATTAACTATTTAACCACTGCATGTAAATTTGTTAAATAATATTATGATACAAAATTTCCTTTTGTAAGTTTGATCCCCATCTCTTACGTAAAAATATGAAGTCTTATTACTTGTTTCTTTTATCTATACACATTTTTTTTTATTTTATGCATGGATATTAACCTCAGTAATATAGTAAACATTAATGGTCAGTTTAACCCCCCCCCCCCAAGAAAAAAAAATCTCGCTGTATGTACTTTTTAAAAGAAATATATAATTGAACATGGACATTTAATGCGGTTAAATTATTATTAAATTCTACTGGGAAATTTAGAACTGGAAAAAACTGGCACAAAAACAAAAGGGCCTTCCAAGCAAGGTGAACTTTTAGAGAAGTAAAAGTTGCACTGTATGTTTTATTTAGAGTGTATGTAAAATGTCTAAATGTTGAAAATTTTGAGTCCTCAAAAGTTTGTCAACAAAAAACTTTCTCTGATAATAAATGCTCAGTTTTATAATGATATATCTTTCTATAAAAAATGGTCTAGTGGGTCACTTGTAATACTTTCTCTTGTCCTACATTACTATAGATATATTATTGCATTTTATGGTATAAGATATGAGGTACTATATCTGAACATTTCTATTATATTCCATGCAATAATTCAAAACTCTTTAAGTAACAGTTTTATTTCTCAAAATATTGCGCGAGGGAGGTTACCGCTCTTTCAACCTCTCCCTTTCCCCTTTTGAATATTGCAGCTAAATTTATAAAACCTTTATGGCTGTTATTAAACTTTAAAATTTGTTCATAATTATTCCGATAAATGCCGCACAAACTACTCTCTAAAACTTATTGGATTTTTCATTATTTCTAAATCACATACGTACCAAACGATGCATTTAGCGCAGCAATAGGTAAATAAATAATAAATATATAAGTAAGCAAAAAATAAATAAATAATGACACAATTTTAAATGTACTTCGAACAATTTTGAGGATAGAGCACTATTATATACCAATTCTTTTATGAGTCCCTGTAAACAAAGTATAAATATTTTTCATTCCTTATTTAAGTGAAATATGCTCTCGTGCATATAAAGAATGCATGTCAGTTTCATTTTGTTTAGTGTTGTTTAAATATGTAAAATTGTACCTAGCAGAATTTTCTCTCACAAACAAAATGTATTTGCATACTTTTGTATGTCCTTGTACACGAACCTTTTGACTGATTTTAATAAAATTTTTAAAGCAGCATTCTTGTATTATGCAGATTTAAAATATTGAGTTTGTTCATATGTCTAACATTTGTGTTTGAGTTATACTGATTATAGAATCACAAACACAGAACGGACAGACACACACCGACCAATCACTAAAAACCTGATTTTCGAAATTAAGAAACCTTAAAATGCGTAAATATAACAAAATGTCAATGTCAACTTTTTGTACTTTTATACAAGGGAGTGTAACGCATTTAAAATATTTTGTGCTTTCCCGTAAACGAATATAAATATAGTAAAATACAAATTTCAACTTTTTGTACTTTTATACAAAAGAGTGTAACGCATCCAAAATATTTTGTGCCTTCCCGTAAAAGAATACAAATATAGTAAAATACCAATTTCAACTTTTATACTTTTATACAAATTTTATACAAGTGTAACGCATCCAAAATATTTTCTGCCTTCCCGTAAAAGAATATAAATGGTGAGCGCACTATTTCCCGTAGTTATTATTCTGTATCATAACTCTGAAACATTGCATCAGTCTCTTTTAAACAATTAAATGACTTCCAGATAATTTGCCTTAACAGGACGTAACATTTATAAATTCTTTTATTCTTCTATAAGAACTTATTATAAATAATACACACATCACTTTGCATAATGACTATATATTAACCAAGCAAATTATTAACATATACCTTTTTTTCATGTTATAAACAATTTAACATAAGTAAAACGAGTTTACAAGTAAATCGTATATTTGTGTAAATCCGTATAATTTCTGTGACGATAGTCTATAACATAATTACCTAATTTCGTCGTTCTCGAATGTATAGTTTAGACGCTATGATTTCTATGCCGTAATGCTAATTAATATTTCTTTATGTAACTGATAAAAAATATAAGTCCTATGTCTTTGAAAATGTATACAATTTGTGCGACGTTGAGCTATAATATATATTTTAATTTTTAGCTCAATCAAGTAAAGCATATAAGAGCTATCGCGTTCACTCACACACTTACACACATACATCTTCTTACGCATACATCCACTCATACATACATACATCTCCGTAAAATTACGGAAAAAGAATTCGTGAGATCTTAAAAAGTACAGATACACCAAAAGTTCATAACCGAATTTTTTCGCGAGTACAATATTAACGTGAATATATCGTGATTACAATACCTTATATAGTATATGTTTGAAAAGAAAATTTAAAAGTTGGCGGCTGTATGTTCTATAGATTATACTAATTCAGCTTTAAATTTCCAAAATGTCTCGTAAGGGCTTTCAGACAAATATATTTGAACTATGTAAAATTTTCTGACTCACTAAAGGAGGTATTTTCAGACCAAGATGCATAAAATTTACAAGTTTTGCGATTGAAATACCTTATTTGATAGTACGTACAGTCGGTAACAAAAGTGTCCGAACACTAGCAAAAATTCCTATGTAAAATAAGTACACTTCATACGGTTTTGCTAAATAAATCCTTGTCGAATCCAGTTCTTATACTGACTAAGAACAGGATTCGACAAGGATTTATTTAACAAAACAGCATGAAGTAAACTTTTTTTACATAAGAATTTTTGCTAGTGTTCGGACACTTTTGTTACCGACTGTATTTTCCTTTATTCTTTATATCGAGTATAGAAGAAGTTGCAATCCATTACCTCATTCTGACAATTTTTCTCTGCAAATGTCCTGTCACAAAAACTGTTTAAACCTGAAGTGTATCTAAGTGCAGATCTTTTAAGACTGTTTATTTATTTGTGAGTGGATTAATTAATTTGATATATGCATAACATTTTTATCTATAAGCATATTAACGTAAGTTTTTTTTTTTTTTTTTTTTTTGTGTGTGTGTGTGGAAAATATTTCCTATTTGTGAATGGCAACGATGAAAAGAGTAAAAAGGTTTCACATGACTGATAAGTTAAGTTTTGTTTTGTTCGATAGATCTTCGAAGCGTGCCGGCGGCTCCAGAATATTACTTTTACCCTCAAATGTACATAATTAAACATTTTATGTTTCATTGTTTAAATAAATATGTGTTTTCTTAATATACGGCTCTTCAGTTAAACGTATCCGTAGATCATACCGTAGATCTTTTGAAACATTTGTTAGTGTCAGTTACACTGAAAAAAATGTTTTCTTTACAAAAAAAAAAAAAAAAAAAAAAAAAAATTGTTGAATATTTTTTTTCTTTTAACAATTATTTTATTCAGTTAATCAAATCAACTTGCTTCGATTAACTAAACCAACATGGCTGAAAGAAAAAGAATTGTCACAGGACAGTTCAAAAAACTTTAGTTATAAATCTCTCTGTAAACAGTCATTGAGCGAACGATGTATTGAATCAACAAAACTGTTTGTTTAAAACAACAAAATAATTTTATTAATGCTATACGCGCTCTCCTGTTTCGAGCAGTTCTGTACGCTAGCAATAAAACAAAATAAATAAATAAGAACTATTTGATTAAAAGTGCAAAATATTTTGGATTTCAATACCAAAACTTTTGTTGAGGCTATATCAACAACAATATTTGGTTAATTAAAAAGAAAAAATGTCGTTTCAGCAAAACATTTTTTTTCTATGTATCATGCACATAGCAATTCTAAAAATTTTTTATTAAAATAATGTACATAATCTGGTGTGTCACTCACACGACTTTCTCTTACCCTGAAATTTAATACTATAAATACAGGTTGGAGATTAAAGGCTGTGAGTGCGTACCACCTATTTGATACCACCTATTCTTTTGTGGAGATAATCGTTAGAATCTTTTAACTCATGATAATTCAATGTTCAAGTTTCTTAATTAAAAACCTTTTCGCATGAAGAATCATATTAAAAATGTATCTCATTACTGGAATAGCAAACTGGATTCTTGGACAGTTTTTTTTTTTCCTATCACCAGTAGGGCTTACTGTTATTCTTCTAAATGTTTAATTTAAATATTGCTCTGGAGTATTCTTTTATCCATAATGTTCGATTTGTGGTGCTTAGGAATGCAAGTACACAGAAAAGGTATTAATTTTATTTAAATTTTATAGTTAAACAATGTCAAAAGTTGTTTCGTATCAAGATTTTTTTTTTTTTTTTGAATCAGAGAGCATTTTAAATTACAACATATCAATCTCAGTCTTTCGGAGTCTATTCGTAGCATAATTCTATGGCAGAAATGAAAGAAACGAGCTAAATATACCGTATATATCATTAAAACCATAATGATATACATGATTAAAAAAAAAAAATACACTAACCAATGTTGTGCAATGTTAAAGAATATTTGTTAATATAAAATAATAACGTATGTATTTTAATAATTTGAAGAGTTGTTACAGCATTACGTCTTCTCATGAAATAGTGTGTTAAAAAATGTACAAAAATTAAGATATTTTATCTACTTTTACATAAAAAACTGTATACCTAAAGAAAACTCCCATTGTGCACAATGATTATATACTATTATTACAATATATTATTATTATTTTTTTTAATGCCTAAAACTACTGAATAATAGAAATTCCATTTATACCGAATTTACTGATATGTTATGCTATTTTAGTAGTTTAAAGAAAAAGGAGAGAAAATAGATAAATAAATAAAAGGTTATTTCAGAAATTACATAAGTTTAGCTCGAACTCATAATTTTTTAAGCATTAAAGTAAACTGTAATTCAGTGTATTGTTTGCCAATTTGGGTTACTGAGTGTTTTACTGTATCCATGGGTTGAGGCCATGGAGCTTGTTCCTCCGGCTGAGTTCCTTATAATTAATTTTCCCCATTTGTCTGTTGGCAACGAGAGTGTGAAAAGTTTCGTTACAATTTTTCGGCAGCAGATCGTTTTTAGAAAACGGCTTTGGTGATACATCGAAATGAAAGAGGATTTTTATCCGAATGCATTTATGTAAAATCAAAAATGGTAATTTTAAATAGCATAATTTAAAGTTGAATTTATTGGAAAAGAGTTTCAAAGCGATAAAAGCAACTTAAACCACTGATGAAAAGGATTTATCACCGTCATGGAACATTTCAGGAACAATCGTAATCTGGTTGATATTGAAGTGCTAAAGGATTTGTTAAAATGAATCAGGTGGACTATAAACTTATGAAAAATACACATGCATGAAATTTGTTCCAAAAGATTTTGAAATTTTCGATGTCTGTGAATTAATTTTGCATTTTTACATCGGACTGTGATACGATCTCTAAAGCATTTGGTGAACCCAGCTACATACTTCCACGTCTACTTAAAAACAGACAGAAATATGTGCCAGAAGATTCTTAAAATTCTTGATACATGTGAATGTGTATGTTAGTTCTTAAGGATTTACCGAAAAATGAAGATTGGATATACATCCCCACACTCACTCGGAAGAAAAGCCTTTCGTTTGAGGCGATGCTCTAAAGGATTTTCCCAAAAGGGAAATTTAAATATTCACAACGCATCGATAGAAAAGAAAAGCCATACCTGTGTGAAGCATGTTCTAAAACATTTTCTGTAAAGAGTTATTTGAATTTTCACCAACACATCCATACAGAACTAGAGCCATACGTGTGAGAAGCATGCTCTAAAGGATTTTCTCGAAAAGATCAAAATATTCACCAACAAATCCACACAGGAGAAAAACCATACGTGTGTGAAATACGTTCTAAAAGATTTTCCGTAAAGAGTAGACTATACATACATCTACGCATTTCGCATACACGCAGGAGAAAAGCCATATGTGTGTGAGATTTGTTCAGTTGCAAACTCATAATGCAAGTGTTTGTGAAATATGTTCTAAAGGATTTTCCGCAAAATGAAGTTTGACTAGACATTTACGCACTCAGACAGGAAAAAAACTCTACGTGTGTTAATTATGCTCTAAAGGATTTCCTTCAAATAGTGATCTAAATAATCGATCACTCGCACAATTTTCGTGATGTACAGTCGGTAACAAAAGTGTCCGAACACTAGCAAAAATTCCTGTGTAAAAAAATACACTTCATACGGTTTTATTAAATAAATCCGTATGAAGTGTACTTTTTTTACATAGGAATTTTTGCTAGTGTTCGGACATTTTTGTTACCGACTGAATGTTCTACGGGTTCATACTTCTACGCATTCATACAGGCAACAAATGCATATGTGAAATATGTTCTAAGAGTTTTCTAAAAATAGTGATCTAATAATCATTCACTTTCACATTAAGGAGAAGCCATTAGTGTTTATTTTTATTTTTATTTTTTTTTGTTCCAAAGGATTTTTGCATTAAAACGGATGAAATTTGATAAATGTCCCTATATTGAAATGTCAAGTTTTGTCAGTCACCAATTGCCCATCTGCACAGCACTAGTGCGACGTAAAACTCAACCATCCATCCAAGTTTTGTCCCCAAGAATTGTGCGAATATAACGGAAATGTTTTTGGGTCATATGTTAATTCAGAAATATGGTGTTCATATTTATATGTTCTCAGTTTTATGAAGTGGCCACTCTTTTTTATAGGGATAAAATTTAAAAGAGAGTAGTCAATAACAACTTGTATATTCCTTTTAGCGTGGTTTTAATTTTGTTTTTAAAATACTTCAAAAATATTGAATCAAATACTTTCAACATGACCCACAAAGGCTGGTGGGGTAAGTAAAAATATCCTTTACAAGTTTTTCAATATTTATAAATATATCCATGTGATGTTAAGATTGTTTATTCTTTATCGATTAACGATTCATTCAATGGAGATTTATGTGTAATTTTTAGTAATTGATATAATTTCAAATAAATTTATTTCTCATGTTATTTTGGGATCACCTGTGGTTATTTGGGGTTAGATTGTTAATTAAATGTAAGATAGCAACTTTGATATAAACAACGCAACACTTTAATTTCTATACGATCATTTGTTTGGGTATATTTGAATAGAACTGTTCAACAGTAAATGAAAAATTAAAAACCCAACAGATAAACTTACTTATATTTAAAATTTTCTTAACAATCAATGGTCAAAATGTTTCCCAAATCGATATCTTAACTTAGTTGCATCTCAAAATAAACACATGTTGTCTTTATAACTGCACACTAACATTCAGAAAAAGTGCATTTAACTTATAAGCAAAGAGCACTGTATTGATAGAGAAAACAAAATTGTACTTATGTCATAGAGTCAACATCTTTTGACTTTACTTTCACTCACTCTTTTTTTATTTAATCATTTTTTTTCTTAAGAACATTGAATCAATATGATTCAATATGTCAGACAGGAAGCGATATTCCGTTATCTAATATGCATAAAACGTTGCGTTAATAAAAATATTCCATAAACACTAGTCATAATAAACTTCTGATTTTATCTGAGAGCAAGTATTTATACACAGCTATTTTTATGCTCAAAAATGGCAATGTCCATGACCCTTGTACGTCCTTACACGTACACAAGACAACGCGTTTCATTTAAATCAAACAAAATTTTAAGAAATCCTTCTAAATTAATCGCTTGTATTGACAGCTTTACATTACATACACACAGCACACTCTTCTTATCGCACTTTATGCGACAGCACTTATCAGTTGATGACTAATAATTTCGTGGGTTCTTCTTGGTATTGAAGCATCTTTAATCTGATTTCATAAACACGTGAATTTCCTATCATGATTAGTAAATAAAAATCTAGCTTAGATCTAAAAATTAACTGACATATTTCTGGGCAGAACTTATCAGTGACACGGTGGCAAACGAGTATGATGTTATTTACACTATTGTTGGTCATTTTATGTTTCCAATGTATGAATAAAAGATGAAATTGTTGATATCGCTGAAAAAATTTAACATATTTTTTTTTCACACGTACAATTTGTAGAAGCTATCTGGGAAGTAGATGAGTTCAACATTTACCTCCCCAAGTTTTGTATAAACTAGCTAGATTCGACGATCCATAAGCTTCATAAAAATTTCTGAAATATATTTCAGGTGGTGGTGATAAAAGGTTTAAGTCCGATTAACAGCACTTGGGTCTTAAGCCTGGGTGAAATGCCCACTGTGAAGGGTTTTTAAGGGTTTCCAGCCCGAGTTTCGGAGATGTCCAAGAAAAACTCCAAACGACTAGATCGACGAATGTGATCTATGATTGAACATGGTATACTTCCTAACTGCCAGTTTTGAGAGCAGAACATATTAATTTAGGAAAAATTTATATTTGCCTAATTATATATATTATAGTGTCTGTTTATATTGCCGTTGTATTGTCTATCGACTTTTTTAAGCATTTCAATTTAAAGAAAAATATTTTATAAATTACTTATTACATACAGAATTACACGAGAAATTATAGGTCATATTACAGAAATAAGAATGCATACATTTGTAAACACCTTTGAAATGTTACAATATAAGTAACTCTTTTGATAAATAAATAAATAAATATATTAATAAATAGGATGTTGGTGGACTTTGTTAAAATTCATATGAAATTATTTGAACCATTTTATTAAAAATTTTCGTAAGTTGTATTTTTTAAACATTTAAATAGTCTCTTAGAGCAATTATCAGCAACAAAACATCCGCTCGTGCTTTTGCGCTTCTGTGAGATATTTAAGATCACACTCTGATATTCACTAAACATTTATAAATAATTTATATCTAATTATAATTTTGGAATCAAATCCTGAAGTATTTTGAATATATTTTTCAACTGCAACTAGTAGCTTTTGAATTATTTTTAAAATCATCGTAACAAAAGCATTGTCGACTGCAGTCTTAAAGATTTTTAGCATAGACAGAAATCACAAGCTATAAAATGTTTAATTCGTGTAAAAAAATTTTTAGGTAATATTACTAAATTACATGAATACTAAATTTTGAAAATAAATCTTGTACTGATAAGCGTTATGAAATACGAGTGTTATGGAATGTAGATGTCATAAAACACAAGTATTACCGATACGAAGCACGTCATTATTCGTTCGAAAGACGTTTCTAAATGTAACAAATTATTTTTTAATTGTAGATGTCACCACCGTATCCATCACTTTCTTTTCTTCAGCTCTTGAAAAAAAAAATTTTTTTTGATTTATAAAACATGTGATAATGATACCTGCCATCATTATTTTTCCAACGTTGACTTGGAAGTTGGTGAGTAAATTGGAGATTGATTGTGCCATAAACCAGGGATCGGATCAAACACAGAATTATAAAATTATTTTCATTAAAGCGTCATTTTATTCATATATTTAGCAATCGTACTTCAGTTATATATTATTTTATAAAATAGCAAATGCAGATATACGAGTGCAACTAGAAGAGTATACTTGTGCGTATACCATTATGTTGAAAGCATCATAAACGCATTAAAGTGCACTTAAATAAAAAAAAATTCATGGGCTCTAATGTTACGAAATACTTTTGTGTGTCTCAGTAAACGAACCATAAACATTGTATACACCAGTAAAAACTATTCAGCTTATTATACGTTTTTCATTAATAATTGTACGAAATTAGACATAATTTGGCTGATTACGTTACATTGTCAGAACATTTCTGTGTGGTCCTGTAATTAGGAAGCCTAAGAGCACATACTTTCTGTAGAAAACATAAGTTTAATCCTCTCAGTAATGTACGCTAATTACATTTTGTTGATGGCAAATTAATGATGTGAAAATGCCTTTAAACGAAATCCACCCCATATGCTGTAATGATAAGAATTTTGACGCGTCACTGTACACAATCCATGAAAAGTATAGACATAAAAAATTATATAGCTATTTCTATACAGAGCCTGAATGTGTGTGCCAATTTGCAAGTTAATCGTAGGAATTTTTCGGCCGCTATCGCGGTACATACAAATTCCTCCCATAGGCCGTAATGATAAGAAAAACTTTGGCGTGCCCCTGTACATGAACTACAAACGGAATACACACCCAAAACTCTACAGCTGATTCCGTGAGGCTCACGAAAAAGTGTACCAAATTTCTAGTCTATAGCGTGATTTTTGCGGTCGCTATCGCACGACAGAGAGACAGACGGAACCCAAAATCTTTTTGAGTTTCAACAGAGGGCCTCCACTGATGTTTAGGCAAAAATTGCAAGTCAATAGCTTGATTTTTGCGGTGGCTATCGCGGTACATACAAATTCTTCCCATAGGACGCAATGATAAGAAAACTTTGGCGTGTCCCAGTATACGAACTACAAATGGTATACACACCTAAAACTATACAGCTAATTCCGTTGGGCTCATGAATATGTGTACTAAATTGCAAGTCAATAGCGTGATTTTTGCGGCCGCTATCGTGCGACAAACAAATTCTTCCCATAGGCCGTAATGATAAGAAAACTTTGACGTGTCCCTGTACACAAAACTACAAATGGTATACACACCCAAAACTATACAGCTGATTCTGTGGGGAGATGATGAACACGTGTACCAAATTTCAAGTCAATAGCATGTTTTTTTCGGCCGTTATCGCGCGACAGACAGACAAAGACAAACAAACACACAGGCAAAATACACAGAGGGCCTCCACTGACGTTTCGGCAATAATAATTTCTTTTAATTTGAGTTCTTGCAGAGACTAATTAAGAATAATATTTCTTTTTCCCTTAATTTAAATGAAACGATACATACGTGATTTTACATATCGAAAGAAGGATGCGATGATAATTTCAATTTTAATTTCAGGAAATCTCACACAAATCAATTTTTAACACAATTTGCAAATATTTAACACAACAAAAATTTAAATGATAAACTATATAAAATTAAAATGAATTAGAATGAATAACATAAAACACTCCTCCAAAAAGTACAGGAAGCTTTTCATCAGTAGATCTTTCTTCATGTAGAGGACAAAAGTAAATATTTTCTGAAGGATTGTGAATTTCCATTTTTTTTTTTAAATAGTCTATAAAAGTAAATTATAATACATTTAATCATATATAAAGTAAAATAAATTTAAATTGCAGTAAATTTAATCAGAATTCACAAACATTAAGTTTGTGAGTTTAATAGTCTGTTTCCATTATTATTATTATTATTATTATGTATATTGCTAACACAATTTAAGCATATTGTGTTGGGTTGTCCGGAAAGTACGTGCCGATTGGGAATGAAAATTGGAACGCAACACATTTTAATGCTCGTGGATAGTGGATTTTCATATTTTTAACATTTCTGCTAACTCGCGTGTCGTATAGTGTGGGTTATTTTCGATCGGTGCATCAATGTGATGTTTATCTGTGGTGGAGGGCCTACCTGGGCGTTCTTGATCTTGAAGGTTGAAATAACCAGCTTTAAACCTTGCAAACCACTTCCGCATAGTTCTTTCAGCTACAGCATCTTTGCCATAAATAGCGCATATTTTGTTCGCTGCATGTGTGGCATTTTTACCGCTCTGGTAAAAGAAAAGCATTAAATACCTATAATGCACTTTATTTGCTCCTATATTCAAAAGCATATAAAACTGACAACAATTAGCGTATCTTAACCAATTTTTTTTCTAAATATGCCTAAAGTACCGACTTTTAGAGTATGTACGCATGTCATTTGTTTTCAATCATTCTGGTATATTGAGACCCGTTTTTATGCCACCTAACGAAAATCGGTGCGAACTTTCCAGACGACCCAATAAAACTACTCAGAATACGTTACGTACTAAAATCTCTCAATGTATACAGAAATAGTTTTTCGGAGATAGATGGAAATTTTTAATACGCTAACAATATAAATCATTTACACGGTTCATGTAAAATATATCTTGAGTCAGCATGATATCGGGATATTTTTTACATGTTATTGGGATGTTTTTAAACTATGTTTTGTTATTTTATGTTTTTACTTTCTTCTATATAGAAGAAGGTGTTGGATTCATAAAAATTTTCGAATTCTAGTTTTTGATTAATTTAAAAGTTTTGAACATGATTCGAACATTGATATGATTTGAAAATTGTTAAAAGACTGACATTTTCTGACATCTCTAGCTCACAACTTCATAGAAAATTATATTTAGTTGTTACTTGACATGAATTGATTCCTATTAACATTTGGTGCAAATTATCCAATAGTTGATGTTTTTATGTTACGATTTCCGCCATTTACAGAACGGTTAAATCTCGATTTCTGTTTTACATAATTTCACAATATGTGGGAGTACTCATATTTATAATTTATAATTTATAATCAGAATAGAGAACTGGTTGGAGTTCATCTTCAATTAAAATTCTAGAAGAATTTTTAATATATTTTTTTTTAAATTTTTGTCCCAAATAAAAAAATTTCTGTTACACAAAATACAGTTATGTTGCTGAGCAGATCTTTCACATAATTAAATCTTTCATACAAAAACTACGCGTACTGCATTTTCCGCTTATAATCCGCAGATCAGATCAATTCTACTCCAAACAGACAAATTTGCATTTGAATGAGAGATTTTTCTTGTTCATGTAGAGCTTTTTCTCGTTCATATAGAGCTTTTTCTCGTAATTTAAATTTCTGGTGGAGAAGATATCTATCTGATCGGCGGATTTTACGCAGGAAAATATTGACTTATTAGAAACAAAACACTGCAGTGGTTAAAAAAGAAAAAGAAAATCTAATGTGTTAAAATTCGCTTTTAATTTTTTTTTTTTTAATATTTTAACAGTACAATAAATAAATAATCAAAGTTAAATGCGGAAGCAAACATGCATTAGACGATTAATAACGTTAACATATAAAGTTTTAAACGTTGCGGTTTAATATTTATGTAATTTTAATTAAATTCCTGTTGTGAGTCATAGGCTTTAAACTGTTATAGAAAAAAGGGAATGTCATATAATCTCTTGATTCAGACGATTTATAATAATAATAATAATAACGTAATAAAATTCTTCAAAATGAATAAATAAATAAAAAAGCGAATCAGTGCAAACCCAACTCGTATGCGACTTGCAAAATAGGTAACCCGTGGATTTCCGATCGAACTTTAACACAAACTAATCCTACTGCATGGTGCTATATATTTAATTGCTTTTAAAAGAGTATTTTTAATTTATATTTCATAAAATAGTGCAATTTATGATCACAGTTAAGAAGAAAATTAGACACCCGTACGCTGTTTACGATAAACCTCTCACGTTAACAGGCTCTAGAAAAAGTGTAAACTTGCATTGATAAATGTCGTAACATCGTAATTGCTCTGAGGATAGATATACTACTTCCAGGAAAAATTTCTTTTTCCGCTACGCTGTAGTGGCTGCAAACATCTCCATGGCCTGACGACTGAGTTATTAACTCTGCTTTCTGTATATCGCTTATATCAGAATATCGAGGATATTTTTCTAATTTGTTTATTTTGTACGGCCATTAGCGATAGAAAGGCGACGACGTATGAAGGATTGTTTTTTTCTAATTTTCAGTTGCAAGGAACGGAAAAAGGGTTATCGCCGAAGTGAGAAGTAAACATCGGGATGCGCGTTTTCTGATACTTCTCGTAGACTGTTTATTTTCATAATTGCGAGTGTGAAGCAGTGACATAATGCTCAGTGCCAAACAACACTTTATAGTTCTTTTAGCAACAGATATTAGAAAAGGTGATGAGTGAAAGCAAAATGTTTAAAAAAAAAAAATAAAAAAATCAGGCCATGAAACCGATAATAAATTGTCAAGTGTGTGTTAAAGTTCATTAGGCCTCTAGAGATAATAAATGTGGATTTATTTAATTTAACCTCTTTTACCTTAACATGATTATTACCTGATTCATTTTTTTTTTCTCTAAATACTCTACAATATATATATATTCATCTTTTTATTTTCCTAATGTCGCTTTCTGGTACTTCCGACGTTTTTTCCTACACTTGTTTAAAAAAAATTTGAAAAGCATTTATGTTCTTGACATGTTTGTATGTGTGAATGTCCACATTTTAATTTCAGTAAATATTTTCAGATTGCATGATAATTATATGTTACATAAATTCATTATTCCATTCTTTCAATCGAAATAGCACTATTGTTGTATAAGGTACAAGGTGTGGCAAAAAAATTATATGCATAAGAGTATATAAGATTTATTTTTAAAGAGAATTTTTATATTTTTATATTGTGCAAAATAAATGAAAACAATATATGTTATTCAAACACTTAAAATATGCTTCCTATTTAGAGTAGGGTATGGTTAGCAGTTAGCATTAATGATTAGTTTACATGACCACATGAAAATATTCTGTTAGATTACAGAATATTAGTAGAAATTTTCGGAAGTGTATTTTCAATTGTGTTCGAGCATTCCCCCTACCCCCCCCCTCCCCACCCAAATCTAATTTTTTATTTGTTTTCTTAATGGTATTCGTTTTCCAAACGATACATATTTCAATAGCAAATTTTGTCTTTATTTTACAATGCACTAACGGACAAAAAAAAAATAAAAATAAAAAATAAAAACTGCAGTAATATTGACTTATTCGTCTTACTTTCTCTTACCCATGAGGTAGAGAGGCTCAAATTTTTGAAATTGGATTTTTGTTATATTTACACGTTTTGAGGTCCCTTGAATCGAAAAATAATGTTTTAGCTGTTGGTCTGTGTGTGTGTCTGTGCGTCTGCCTGTGTGTGTGTCCGTCTGCGTTTCTGTCTGTGTGCTTGTCTGTTATCAGCACATCTCAAAAAGAAATTATAACAGAAAGTCCAAACTTGGTATTGCAAATGTGCATCATATAGGAATGCTAAAATAAACTTTTCGTTGAGATCAAGCAAATGGTTCGTGTACAGGGACACCCAAGAGAATTCAAATACATTCCGTCTGTGGGAGAAATTGCAGGTAAGTAGATTTTAACATTTATAGGCTGCAATAAACCAAATTAAACGAATATATATTTTTTATGTACTTAAAAACATGTTTCTTGTAGAATATGGTATAGAAATTCTTCACTCTTAATTTACAGGGCTGCACAAAAGAACTAGATTATAGTGCGACAATACCTGAAAATTGATTGAAGTGTATTTCAGGTTGCGCTGTGTGTTATTAATATAGGATTATATTTATGTGCATCATGTGATGTATACATAACTTTCAGAAGATATACAGGGCTGCCAGTATTTAAGCCATAACATTCTTTTTTATTGTTAATGGAAGTGCTTTACTATGATATTTCACCATGACCAGTAAAACTGCTCAGGAATTCAAATTAACTCCTCATAGCCATGTGGTAAATAAAGTATTTTTTTAATCTAAATATCCATCCTTTGGGTTTCTTTCTTTTTTTTTTTTTTTTTTTTTTTTTTTTTTGTATATTTACATGTTTTGAGGCTTCCTCAATACCGAAGTCAAGTTTTTAAAGTTTGATGTTTGTCTGTGTTAGTTAGAGTGAATTAAAAACATATAACTTCAGGCGATCAAAATGTTGTATTTTGAAGTTAATACATTTGTTACTAGAAAAGTTTGTTCAAAATTAATTAATAAGTTTCAAGATATGTTGCGTGTAAAAGTTGTCTGAATAATTTTAAATCAGCTTTTGGATTTAATAACAGATGTAATTTTATATAAATGTAGGTACAGTAATGAAACAGGAGATAATTGTATGTGAGGGAACGGTAGCCCCACATACAATTATTTGTTAAATAAATCTGCTCCGAAGCCTAATCTGAACTGTCTGAATGAAATAAAACTATTTATTTGTTAGATCTAAACTATTCCCTAATAAAAATATATATTCTGCATTGGGTTAATTCTACCTTTATATGGAATTACAGTGTTTTAGTATAAATCGCAGAAATTTTACAGTACCAAATATCATAAATATTTTTTTTCTAGTTCTTGCAGAGCTGTAGGCCGCAAATTTCTAATCCTCACCACGCCTTTTTATATACTAAACACTTTTGAGTGAACTGAGATTAGGACTGGCAAAGAAGAAATTCTACGATATTCTTTGTGGGATTTAACTTAAAGTGAAAAAAGATATAATTACTTACAGAAATATAAGTGCTCATGGGAATGGATATGTAATTTTAACACTTTGAATCAAATAAACGTACCACAGACGCAGTATAGCAAGGTGTATTATCATATTGAAATACTCTATGCGGAAAAGTCTCAGACACCTCCAAAATAATCAGTCAGGTAACACTTTTATAATTGTTATATTTTATTTCGAGTTAGTTGGATCCCTTGAGCAGAAAAATATGCCCGACTTCTTGAAAATTTATGCACCTCCGTACCGTAATGTACGGAGAATGTGCCCCCATTTTAAGAATGCAATTTTCATTAAGTCGGTCACATTTTCATCGTCCTACTAACTTTTTTCCGTCAGCTAGAAATAAATTAAACTTGACTTATCATAGAAAACCAGTTCAGCGCAATAATTGACTGATATATATATATTTTTAATTTTTGGCCATCAAAAGCCTTGGTTTTTTTTTTTTTTTTTTTTTTTTTTCTTTTTTATTCTTTTCCTTAATAATAGATTTTGTTCGCAGATCTTCTGGGTTTTAACCTGCTTTGTTTAATTGCTCCCGCACAGTGTTTGGAGAAAGTATTTAGCTATACACTTTTTAAAAAATCTTTTTTAAGTTCTGGACATGATACAAATCGATTTTTTAAACATTTGTTTAATAACTTGCGGTCATCTTGCCTAAATGAGCAACATGGCTGCCAAAAGCCAAATTTCCGGTTTAAACAGTCAAAAAATTTTAGATCTTGCTAAAAAAAATCTTACCAGTATTTTGTTAACCTTTAAGTATTTTGTCATCTCACGTATTAAAATATTTTATGATTTTTATTCTAAAATGAGTAGTTTTTGTAGATCCTTAATTGCCTTATTCTTGCCTTTTTTGAAATACTTTCTAAAATTACGATTTTCCTGACAATTGCATTTTGTTTTTAACACTGGGCTCAATCCTAAAGAGTACGTGGAGGACAACGTAATAAAAAATGTTCGAAAATTGGCTTTTTAAACTATAAAACTGACGGTTGCGGAAAGAGAAACGGAAAATATCCAAGTGCGGCATTTTTTTTTTTTTTTTTTGTCCCTTAGTGTAGACTACAAAATATTTTTAATTTTAAAAACCGCCTTGGAATATTAAAAAAAAAACTTTATTTTATTCCTATCTACTATTATTGTTTTAAATAAACTACTGAAGATTATGCAGTTTTTCACCTCAATTATATATATATTTTTTCTGATCTCTTAATTTCTACAACGTAATAAAATTATTTGTATTAACGTCGTCGTCTATTGTAATGAATTTACATTCTGAAATATCATATTAAATGTATTTTTCCAATGGGCTCTTCCCACCTTACGTCAGAGGTGACATGACATAGCTAAAGAAAGAGCAGACGAAGTCTTGTTTATCTATAGCGATTGCAAAAACAACACATTTTCTATTATAGATCCGGTTTAATCTGTGTTATTTTTTTATATATCATTTTAAATCCCTCTTACATCATTATCCATCTTTTTTTGTTTGCTGTATACATTTAGAATCATCATTTAGTTTATATTTGTTATTAATGTTGATGGAGAACATGTTAAGTACTCTGATTTTTGGTACTTATATCCTTAACAGTACTGTATCGTACGGTGTAAAGCCGTTTCGGCCAGTAGCTAAGTTAATTAACTTGTTGTAATACTTTTACGCGATTAAATTTAACTTAAAACATTTTAAATTAATTTCAAGTTATAATCTATAAACATTCCACTATTTATTTCTAGATCAGTTAATGCAACAGTTACACTACAACATACAAAAATCGATTCTTACTTGTGAAAATAAATAAACATCTAAAGTGTTTTTTAAAAATTATTAAACTTACAAATACAATTATTCTTTCTGTTTACAAACGCACAATATTACTTTTATTTTATTTTATTTTACATTAAATATTAATATTTTTGTTCTTAAGAACAATATTTAACTGAAATGAATTCGATTCTTTGTTTTTCTATATCACGTTATTGAACAGACGACGCTGGGAAGAGCCCATTATGAGCAATCAGAAAACCTTTATTCTATTTCAAGTTCATATTTGAAAATTATATTCATTTATTACATTTTTTTTTCTCACAACATTCTCAAATATATATTTTATTGGATAATTACTTCTGAAATGAATTTCAAATTTCCCCGTTTCAACCGCACGTAGATAAAGTAAATTTTTTTATTCTGTTATAAATATTTAGATTGAAAAAATATATTTGCCGACAAAACTAATGTTTTAAATTTTTTTGCAGAAATTTTAGTATTTTAATTCATTTCTTTGATTTTTTAAGTAATGTTTTTGAAGTAAAAAACGTTATTACGCGCACTTACAAACATTTCACCATTCAGAGTTTTTCCTTCGATAAAATAATTTTAGGCTTAGGTTAATTTACTGAATAAAAATAATAATAAATATTAAAATATTTGGTAAAGTTCTAGAAAAATGCATATTGTACAAACTTAGAAAATGGAGGATTATAAATATACATTGAAATTTCTAAATTTAACAAACAATGCACTGTGAAAAAAAAAAATGGATTATCATGTAAAAAAAAGAGCAAAATGCTCATTAGTCACTTCCTTCTTTTTTTTTTTTTTTTTTTTTTTTTAAAAAAAAAAAGGATAGGATTATTGTTTTTAATCAATGGTTTCAGTGTTGTGAAAATATATAGTAGTCCGTTTTGAATCAAGCATATGCATGTATATACACATATATGTGTGTGTCAGATTATTCTCTACATAAAGTCACATCGTTCCACCGATAGCTACGAAAATTGGTGTATTTATTAATCAGGGCAAAATCAATCTAACGCCGTATTTTATAGTTCAATCGTATCCTTGATACAAAAGTCATTAAATATAAACTTTGTTTTTTGAAATTATGTAAAATCTAGTATGTTGTGGCCACCACAAGATTTTCTTCTATATTTTCCTATACATATTCACTCAGTAACAATATATATAAAAAAAAAAAATCGATAACTTTGTTTTAAATTATCACAGATGTATAGTTGAACCATTCGTTTTAAAGGTATTGCCGAGATCTTTTGAAAGATATCCATCTTGAAAATTACCCCCCCCCCTCCCAGGGGGGGAAGCGATACCCCCACATGCACAGAATTGTTTTCCTAATTAACTACTACTATTATCAATAATTCATATTAATTTTACAATCACAATTAAAAAATACCTCTCATTATGTACATTTATACGAAATTTTGTCCTATACTGCCATGTTAGAAATTTAGAAAAAATGAAATCACAGCGCAACCTGTTGAGCGATTGATCCCCAAATGTAATCAGCACCAGTTTATGTCGGAGGCCAACTAAATACCAAGTTTGGTTACATTTTGTTTATATATATATATATATATATATATATATATATATATATATATATATACGATTTTTTGTTTTTTCCGTTAAAAAAAAAAAAAAAAAATCGATAACTTTGTTTTAAATTATCACAGATTTATAGTTCAACCATTCGTTTTAAAGATATTGACGAGACCTTTCGAAAGATACCCATCTTGAAACTTTACCCCCTCAGGGGTGAGAACCGATGCCCCCACATGCACAAAACTTTTTTCCTAGTTAACTACTACTATTATCAACGAGACCTTTCGAAAGATAATCTTTTTTCAAGATTCTCTTGAAAATTTACTCCCTCCGGGGGAGGCACCCCCAGGGGGGGTGGGGGGGGGGCAATCGATGCCCCCACATGCACAAAATTTTTTTCCTAGTTAACTACTACTATTATCAATAATTCATATTAATTTTACAAATCACAAGTTTAAAATAACTCTCATTATGCACATTTATACGAAATTTTGTCCAATACTGCCATGTTAAAAGTTTGCATGAAATGTGCTCACAGCGCCACCTGTTGAGCGATTAATCCCCAAATTTAATCAGCGCCAGTTTATGTTAGGGTGTAACTAAATAGCAAGTTTCGTTAAATTTCATTCATTGGTTCGTGAGATACAGCGTCCACAAAAAAGTGATACAGACAGACATTTTCTAAAAACTATCAATTAGTGTTCTGGACATCCCAAAACATGTAAATCCATCAAAAAAGGGAGGTCGAAAATTTTCACGAATCCAATACTTTCTCTCTGTTACATATTGAAGAAAGTAAAAATACACGTTCATGTGTTTTTTCGAAGGGAAAGCAATATATTTATTTTTATGTCGGAAAAAATTTATCGCGTAAGAATTTTCTTTTATTTAATTACTGAACAAAATTATTATTTTTTTTTTAACGCTTTCTCTTTTATATTTATTGACCAATAATAATAATAATAACAATAATAATATGTTTTCCTTTATTTCCTCTTGCATCAGCACATAATATGTATATATATATATATATATATATATATATAAATTGACGAATTTAATTTCGTTATAAAATTTAGCAATTAATACATTGTTAAAAATGCAACTTTGCTGCCAGAAATTCTCTGTAATTTGAGAAAATAGTCATAAATTACGAAAAAATTGCGTTGACAAAATGTATTTTTCTGTCATTACATAGGATTTCTGGCAGCAAAGTTAAATTTTTTTCACAGTTTATAGATACACGATAATGCCAACAACATATACATAAAAGTGACTGTAATTCAATTTAAATGTTATCACTTGTCTTTTTTTTTTTTTTTTTTTTTTTTTATAAATATGTATATTTAAAATAAAATTTAAAAAATCGTGCTAAAGAAATGGAACTGCTTTAGCATAAGACCCCTTGGCATAATTTGAAATTTGGCTCCAAAGTAGCTCGGACATTTCTCGTCAAGTTCTTTACTTGCGTAAATTAGCCATTTTAATTCATCTCACCAAAATGGAAACAAAAATTTAAAAGCCCCTAAAGGGGTCCTATACTAAATCTGTATCAATGAAATTTTAAGAAGTGATTATAGTAATTATTAAGAAGTGATTAAGGAGAGAAATATAGCTATCTGTTTAGTGTTTTAAATGTTATCGTGATGGCATATTTTCAAGTGGCAGTGTGACTTCAAGTGGCTGGAACTTAGAAACAAAATGTCGGGACAAGTTGCCCAATGAAAACATTCAAGATAATTATATGATAATACCATTGTCCAAATTTGGTTCGATTTGGAGTATTATTTCAGAAGTTATCGTGATTTTAAATTTTCAAGTGGGAGCCTGATTTCAAGTGGCCCCGCTTAACTTAAGATATCTGGCACGTTATTAAAAATGGCGGATATAGTTTAATTATAAAATTTAATGAGATCCTTATGTGGTCTGTATTTACATCAAAATTCAAACAATTTCGGAATACGCTTTTTACAATTTAAATTTGAAAATTTCAAGTGGTCTCCACTTTAAAACAAAATGGCGGAGCAACTTGATTAACAAACTCATCTAAGATATTTATAAGATAAGTTAAGACACTGTTCAAATTTGGTTCCATTTGGAGTATTATTTCGGAAGTTATCATGGTTTTAAATTTTCAAGTGGTAGCCTGATTTCAAGTGATCCCGCTTAACTTAAGATATCCGCCACTTTATTAAAAATGGCAGATAATGTTCATTAATAAAGTTATTTGAGACATTTGTATAATCTATGTATACATCAAAAAAAAATCGGAATACGCTTTTTGCAATTTGAATTTGAAATTTTCAAGTGGTCTCCACTTGAAAACAAAATGGCGGGGCAACTTGGTTAACAAATTCATCTAAGTTATTTATAAGATAAGTTAAGACACTGTCCAAATTTGGTTCGATTTGGAGTATTATTTCAGAAGTTATTGTGATTTTTAATTTTCAAGTGGTAGCGTGATTTCAAGTGGCCCCGCTTAACTTAAGATGTCTACCACATTATTAAAAATGACGGATGAATTTCATTAATAAACTTCATTGAGACCCTTATGTGGTCTATATTTACATCAAATTTCAAACAAATTCGGAATACGCTTTTTACAATTTGAATTTGAAATTTTCAAGTGGTCTACACTTGAAAACAAAATGGCGGAGCAATTTTGTTAATAAATTCATCTAAGATTCATCTACGATAAGTTAAGACACTGTCTAAATTTGGTTCGATTTGGAGTATTATTTCGGAAGTTATAGTGATTTTAAATTTTCAAGTGGTAGCCTGATTTCAAGTGGTTATTCTTAACTTAAAATATCTGCCACTTTATTAAAAATGGCAGATAAACTTCATTAATAAATTTCATTGAGACCCTTATGTGGCCTGTATTTACAACAAAATTCAAGCAAATCTTGCTTTAAATATGCTTTTTACATTGTCGGTTTGAAATTTTCAAGTGGCTGCCACTCGAAAAAAAATGTCGGAACAACTTGGTTAACAAACTCATCCAAGATATTTATAAGATCAGCTCACTGTCCAAATTTGGTTCGATTTCGAGTATTATTTCGGGAGTTATCGTGATGACATAATTTTCATTTTAGATAGATAGATAGATAGATAGATAAACGAAGTGATTGGAATAGGTCGATTTCTAAAGAAATCAACCTAACAAGAGGTGACCGGGACGTGTATCCAATGGTACAACATACCATCAATCCAGGTGGTGACTCAGTATGCGGCTACCAAAATTCTGATTACCCTCAATACTGCATCACTGACATGGGCGCCATTAATGTGTGATCAACGATGAACCTGGACGCAGGAATGGCGTGAAGTCACTTTTCAGACAAATCACAATCCTGTTTACAGCATCAAGATTGCCTTATTCGTATTTAACGGCATTATGAATAATGCACATTGCCAGCTGGGATTCGACATGATCATACTGTCCATCATTTGCAATGATGTTATGGGTTCCCCTTGGATACACAACTCGATTACTTCATGTTCGTATTCCTAGCACTCTGAACAGCGGCCATTAAATTTCTGATCAGTTCAGGCCCGCCCTTCTGCCCTGTATTCGAGGCCTCCGTAGCGCAAAATTTAAGCAAGATAATGCACGTCCGCAGGTTGTTTGTATTGTACGGACCTTCTTTGATACAGAATGTGTTCGACTGTTGCTCTGGCCAGGGCGTTCTCCTGATCTCGCACCAATGAAAATGACTGTTTAATCATTGAAAAGAGACTGCCCCCCCCCACCACTCACCAGTAACTTCGATCGATGAATTGTGGCATCGTGTTGAAGCTTCATGAAGTGCTCTACCCGTACATGTCGTCCAATCGCTGTTCGATTCAATGCCTAGGCAGATATGTGCTGTTATTGCTCACAGAGGTCGCTGCTTTATGTACTGTTTTCTCAGTACATATTACTCCAAATTTCCTAAAATTTTAATCATATGTTCTTCCTACTATAATGTATGAGTCCAACAAATTTCATTCCGTTATGATCATTCCTTCTTGGTGTTGCATTTTCAATGTCGAGCAGTGTATTTAAAGATGCTATAATATGAAGGAGTATTTTACAGAGCTCCTTTCTATTCGTGGTTACATAGTAAAATGATACATGTACTTGCATATAAGCAGAGGAGTTAGAATCAAAACTGCTGATGGAGACAGCTAAAGTGCAGAAGTTGGGAGCGTTACATATTTGCGGTACGTGTACAATGAGAGTTCTTTAATAGAGATGAAAAAAGTTTTTATTAAAATTAATGTCCTTGAATACGAAAATATTGAGCACAAAAGTAGTCACAGTTTTTCTCCTTTTTACATCATTTGTTACGTGAATATTAGAGCATATATTAACATAGAAACTTTGGTATGACGGCTGACACTGGGTAAGACACTTCGGTACCTTTGGTAGGTTGGTTGAGTGGATATAACGTTGCACTGGTAACTGGCGACGGTCTGGGACACACACCCGGAGATACGGCATTCCAATTTTGATCCTCCACGGTGTGGATGACTCCCCCGCTTCGGTGACCCCTCAGAGGTATAATTTGAGTGGGAACATGGAGGACATTGCGGCTACGACGGATTCAGCCGCCGTTAGTGTACGCTGCTCGAGTATCGAACCCGCAATCTTCCAATTACGAGCTCGCTCTACAAACCTGGCGAAATATATATATATTTTTATTATTTTTATTATGTTTATACTTAAGAAAATTTTATAGTCTAATTTTTACAGAAAAACAGAATCATATGCCACCTTTATTTATTTATATATTTATTAAAAAAAACCTTTAAAATGGCGGTAATTAAAACATTTGCAGTGTCTTAATTTCAGATGGGAAAAGGTGTCTTAAAAAGTAAAACATTTTGTTCACTTAAAATGTGATCATCCCTTTAAAACACATTTTAACTGAATTTAAGACGTTTGCTTTTACAGTTTTTATGACTGATTGTTTTCTATTAATTTCAGACATGGTTGAAAAAATATATATATAAATAAATAAATAAACTTAATTCTAAAAAGATATTTGAACAAAAAATGTATTGATGTTTCAGAAATATAAATTGTACAGACATCAAATAATGTCTTAATAATCAGTAGATGCTAATAAAAAACGGTAAAAAATAGTTCTTCTTCTTCTTCTTCTTCTCTCTCTCTCTCTCTCTCTCTCTTTTTTTTTTTTTTTTTTTTTTTTTTTTCTTGCTCAAATTTCTTGAAATCAATCCTCGACGATATGAGTATAGGCTAAGGCCTTTTAGAAAAGAAAAAAAAGAAAAAAAAAAAAAAAAACACTATTGCGACTTTCCTTAATTTAGACCCCCTAATGCAGACAATCGTTCCTAGAGAAGATAATTAAATACCACCACAACAACAACACCCCAACTATATCAAAGTTTTTAATTTATATAATATCATTAAAAAGATCATTTACATAAAATAATATTTTATAGCAGGACACTATTATTCCTATGATATTGTTGCCATGAATCTTATAGGACAAACAACAGCTTTAATACCTAACAGTAGCACATGCAGAAAATTCAATCTAGTGTCAGACGTAGATGGCTACACCATCGGTCATCGAAGTCATCATATCAGTCTTGTGGCTGAATTTCTTAGGAATGAATACTCTATAATAATCATAACATCACATGTCTCTAAATTTTTTCACATCTGTATTGCAAAGAAAAACATTGCCATCTTATATCTCATTGTGTATGAGAAAAATCTCCTATAAAATAAAATTACTTACCTTCTACGAAAAATTGAGCTGTCTACTCCTATTGTTTTCTTGAAAGGTAAGCTGTCTAAGTTCAGTTACACAGGTTTAAAAATACCTGAAGAATGTAAATATATTTTAAACAACATAACATTCCTCAACATAGCTTATTATCTCATTTTATGCAATCCCCCACCCTCCCATTAGTTCCTTCTTATACGCAGTTGAGCCATTCCAGGGGTGATCAATACATTCAATTCCTTAACCCCAAACACACCATTGCTTTGATTTAAGGCTTCAGTTCCTCAACATTCAGTTTAGAGGCATGCATCACGATTAGAAATCCGGTTGTCTTGACAAGCTGTGTTGACGAATCTTTACTATAGCAGTACATCCCTGACAACTTTATTGCTGAAGCCGAGGGTCAGGCATTTTGGAAAACTTGCAAACAGTCGGGGACTCCTCCGTATTATATTTTATGCCTGTTGGCGTTGTGGCCAACACCTTGTATAATGTGAGGACTTGTCTCGCGCCATGACAGCACCAATTACACCCGATGGGACCTCCTCCCGGTTTTATTTACTTCTTTGAAGAGGGTTTTTGCAGTTCTTTTTCGATGTATTATGATTTTTTTATTACAGATATGAGGGGCTAGGCAGAAAATGAATCTATAACGTACTGACATGATAAGCTAATGTAAATTGCGCAAGAAAGAAACGAATCAGAAGTAAAAAATTTTGAATGATATGCAACACGGCGTTTCTGCTACATTTTAATTTTGTAACTTTTTTTTTTTTTCTTTTCCAAAACTCACTGTCATTCATGAAGTGGGTATTGAATTCAAACTTCGGTGCTCTTCGCAGGAAATGAATGGGGCGGGGGAGGGGGAGGGGGTATTCTTGTAAAAGCGGACTGAGTGCGAAAAAAAATTATGATATCTCAAGCTAAATCATCAGAAATTTAAAAATACGTAATGTTGAAGAAATTTCCTATTTGCGACCTTTGTCTACATATGAATTAATTATTGATTAAACCAATTTACAATGTTTTCTCTCTAAACATCCTGTCACAATGGAAATGAAATGTTGCATCAAATTTTGTCAAATGTTTACATCTTAGGTTTGTTTTATTTGTAGCCTTGGACTTATTTTTCTTTATTTTTTACTTATTGATATTTTTTAATATTGTACTTATTGGCTTTAATATTGTACTTATTGTATTTATTGGCTTAATTGGCGTTGCGCTCTTTCAATGCCTGATAGATTTAAAACCTCTTACACTTCCTTTATATATATATATATATATATATATATATATATATAATTATAAATTTAAAAGACTATTTGAAGCAAAACGGAAACTGTGATTTCTGAATTATGACAGAATTATTAGGTAAGGTAATAGTTTGTAAAAGCAACGTGCGATTGTAGTGGATTTAGGCAATAAAAATGCAAGGATACATATTGTTTTATAATTATTAATATTTATTCTAAATTTTGATTTAAATTTTCAAGAAGATATTTTTCTTATCGGATAAACAAATATTAAAATATGCCCGCAAATTTTATACAAATAACAATTTTTAAAAGCTTTTCTTTTTTCTGATGGAATTTTTCATTAAATGTATAGCAAATATTATAAAATTGTACATATAATTTGGATGAGAGCATTGCGACAACGCTGTATTTTACGTGTACTAACTATTATTAATGTATAATTAAATATTCGAGATCAAATAGTTGGATGATCTGAGACTTACGTGAAACATAAAGCGAAAACACGAAAGGTATTCTTGGTAAACAAAGGCATGCGGGGTGCAAATCATTAAACTTTCGCTATAAACAGAATCTTACAGGCAAATTAGGCGAGCAGATTGCTATCATAATTGATATGCGGACGACTCTTGAAACACGATGAAGGAATTAAAGAAAGAAAAAATTCTACCAACACACACTTTAAATTAGTACAATGGCGAATTTTATAGGTGGAATAATTTACACAGTATAAAAAAGTAATCAACGCATATTCAAATTTGAATTAAAGAACTGATATAAAAGAAATAGCAATAGCAAGAATTCTTGCTTTTGCTTCTGAGGTAGTAGCACGTTCTGTAAACGTATTGCACGTGAAACTGTTCGTAACAGTGAGCAAATATTTGCACGTGCCTATTGAACCTGAAGAAGAAAGCCATGCCCTTTCGAAACCAGTAGTGCAAGCATTTATTTTATAGTGCGTGAAAAAATTTCAAAGTTCAAACATGTTCAAATTGTTAATGCATTCCGTAAAAGGCAATTTCATTGTTACTCCCCCCCCCCTTTTTTTTTTTTTTTTTTTCACGCAAAGCGCCAAAAAAAAAAAAAAAAAAAAATCATGGAGCGTACCTAATTAATCTATCACATACCAAATTTGGTGACGACCTGTTTGCATAGCGAAAGTTTAATTAAAACACTCTTGCAAAATCATCAACCGTTTCCCTTCTCTATTATTAGTTGTTAAAACATATATCAAACACTATATATCAAGTAAAGATACTATTCAGTTTATTGCTTATTGAATAAAGATTGTACTAGTGTATTTTATCTACTAAATTTGGGATAACAGAACTAGAGATTAAAATACGTATGTCATTTTGGTGTGAAACATTTAATATGAAAAATATTTAATATGTTTCTGCATGTTCTGCTTTATTTTTCTTTTTTTTTTTTTTTCTTTAATTAGAGAAAGTGATGGATTTGATTTGTAAAAAACATTTGACTTCAGTTTTTCGATAGATTTACCCTTTTTTGAGATGTCTTGATCTAAATACAATCTGACCATTTTTTAGAAAATGTTCATCGGTCTGTATGCGGGTTGTTTGGTTGGTTGGTGTCTTTTTATATGGCACAAGGTCCTAAGAAGGACATTCTGCGCCAAAGAGGTCTGTATGCGGGACAAAAATTTTCTACCAATTCTAGTTCGAGAACTAATCCACAAAATTTTATAAAATTTATATTTAGTTGCACATTAACATAAATTTATACTTATAAACTTTTTTTGCATGTCGTCTAACAGATTGCTCTGTCGTCTTGATTTATCATCATTTTTAATGTGACAATATTTGACAAAATTTCTTATAACTGCACACAATGAGGATTCTTTTTAAAACAATCTTTGTAAAATAAAAAAAATACTCCTAATATTAAAATTCAACCAGGATAACATCCTTGTATATTTTAATCACATTAAAAACTGAGACAGAAAAAATACATTAAAAATATACATTTTAAAATATTAAAAACACAAAAACATAAATTTAAACGTTTCGAGCCTATTACAGGCTCCTCATCAGTAAAAACATCAAGTGCAAATGATGAGATGAACAACAGACTTTATGTGAGTACAACGTATTCATCAGGAACTGCGCATGCCTCATTAAGTGGAGAAAAATGTTGATTTGTGTACCAGCCCTCCAGGAAAATTCTTGAGTGATAATTTAAACAATTAGATACGATTATTTTAGTATTGTTAAAATCAGGTAAATGGTCAGTTTCTATGGCATGTTGTACTATTTTTGAACGTATATCACGGTTTTTAAATATTTTTAAAATAATCCTTGTATACTTATGTATGAGAATTGCCCTCCCCACAACTGGAGGGAACTTCTCTTCCGGGGGTGTAAATTTTCAGTATGAGTATTTTTCTGGAAAAAAAAAAAAAAAAAAACTCGTCAATACTTTTAAAAGAATGGTTGAACAATGCACCTGTGATAATTTGAAGCAAAGTTATCAATTTTTAAAATTATTTTTTATCAAGGGAAAAAAAACCTTAAAATAAGGCTTTTCCTATGATGTTGTCTATAGGATACGAATTGACTTTTCCGAGATGAGAGTTCTGAGATGAAAATCATCCGAACTTACCATGGTAAATAATTTTGGTAAATATTAATTTTAATAAACAATTTATATTGCACAAATTTGTATAGTAACATACAGAAGAGTGTTTTGTGATGGACACTACATACTAGCTTAGCGTTAGCATTGTACTAGTTCTCTTATATAACAAATGAAGGGAATGGATATGTCAATGAACGTATAATTATTTAGCTTATAAAATATTGCTTATCTACTGTATTTATTAATAGAGCGAGTAACAATTTTAAATTCTATCTTCTATGATTGACTATAGTTGAAATGTATAGTGGAAATTTCAGAAATTCCGGATTTTTTAGTAGAGCTCTACTAAAAATGTTACAAAGGTAATGAAAATAGCCATGTGTCTTCTTTAGAATATTTCCAAAAACACATTTTCGTTTTTTTGTGATTTTCGATTTGATTTTTTTTTTTTTTTTTTTTTTTGGGGGGGGGGGGGGTGCTCACGAAATTTCTGTGGTCACGAAAGTTGGTGCGTAAATTGTTTATATGTATCCGACACTTATTGAAACGGGATTTTACGAAATTCGCCTCCTTACCCCCTTGGAGTCGGGGTGGGGGGGGGGGCAATAAACACGCGAAAAAACACGTTATCCTGTTTCAATTCGCCTTACATTATCTTAGAATGATGAATTTTGGTGTGTGGATGTTGATTAGGTGTACGCATTATGTACTTTGGTGAAATTTTGCAAAACTTCTAAGTTAGCCGCTGGGGAAGGGGAAGTAAGAAGTGGGTAAGTTCATGCCGAAGGCAGTGTGGACCCGGACTCCTCACGTTGCGAGCGGGAAAAACCTCTACGGGACACAGAGGAAACTTTAATTTAGGTTATTAATAATGATATGGAATTTTGACAGCTCATTTAAGTATAGTGCTCAGCGAAGCGAGCAAAGCCTGCTAGTAAGTAAAATATAATGGATTAATCAAATTCTTAAAAATTGTAAGTATAAGTAAATTTGTGCATATAAACTGCAGTGTCTTAGCTAAGGATTCAAACAAATTACTCAAAACTCATAACTGCTAATTACTCGTAATTGATAATTAATCAAATAAGTAGAGTGTTTAATGCCAAACACACAATCGTCCTAGTACATTGAAGGGTGGTGGCAGCTAATGATTTCTTTACCTGGCAAGACATCTAAACATTTACGAATCTTTAAATATTTGCTAACAATGGGTGATGGGTGTACATCACGGATCGTCAGTGTCATCCAAAGTCCATGTTATTCTATGGCGTAATTTGTATATGCACATTAACTAATTAGTATTTTAAATTCCGTTTTTATATTCTGAAAATACGCAACAATTAAATTAGTAGTACTCGCATTCCAAAAATTTATTTTAAAAAGTTTTTTTAATTTGAATTTTGAGTTTAAAACTGCAAATTTTCTCTAAATGTATTTTTCTAATTTTTTTAGCTGTAAAATGAAATATTAAAATTTTAAAAATTCAATTTTTGGAAAACCAGTACTGATTTAACCGTTGGGAATTTTTTGAATGTGAAAACGGAATTTAAAGATGCCATTAGATAATGAAGAATTTAAAAAAAAAAAATTCGCCATAGACTTACATGGGATTTAGTGACTGGAGACGGAGAAATCGTAAGAGGGAGTGATCAGCCTTAAGATCAGTTGACTACAAGATATTTTTGACATAGATCCCCACTCTCCATGTAGATCTTTATAAGAGTCCTAGCTCGTATTCAACTTCAGAAAACTCCGAATGGCGACACCGACGAGCTCTGCCTGAACTCGATCGCATATAACTCTTCTTGTCTAACATAGTTTCGAGAGTAAAATCCCTCATAAGGTCTTAAAATATTTAGTTTTTACTTATATAAACAGAGTTTAGTACAGCATATAAATCGATCATTAGTTGGAGATAAAATAATGTTACCTTCTTGTAAAAAATTTTATATTTAGTTACGCATCAATAATTTTTATTTATGATGTTTGTCTATTTGTGCGTTTGTCTAATCGACTATTATATATATGAAACATTATTCCTTTAAATTAGTGGTAATTATTACTTAAAAAATGTTCTTTTGAGTTCGCAACACTGATGTAAAATCTATATCACAACTTTATAAGAAACAATACATATACTTTATACTATAACTTTCAAAAACCATATTGCATATTCTTTAAATCTGAAATTCAATCTAATCCTTGGATTCTGATAGGTTTAAAAGAAATTCACGAAATAGAAAGAAAATGAAACAATATAAAATGCCATGAAATAAAAAAGGCTTTGAAATAGTTGAAACTCGTTCTTAAAACTAGTGGTGAAAAATAATTATGGTTATAAATTTAACAATGTTCCTTATCTCTCTCTCTCGCATTATTGTACACATTGTCTAAAACACTCAAACTTTTCTTTTTTTAATGGTTTTTATTTAATGCGTTTTTCTTTCTTTCTTTTCTTTTTCTTATCAAGGAAATGAAACATAGGACCTAGAGAAAAAATTTTCTTTTTTTTCTACAGAAACTGGAAAATGTAACGAAAATAATCGAAGAATACTAAAAGTAATTCATAACCTCTAAAGAAAACCGTACAGCTCCATCTATTTTTACAATTACACAAATGCTTGTTATTATAACCCGCCTGGACCCATTATTTCATGTTCACCTACCAATATTGACAGAGCACTTGAATGCCAGATATCCTCCCGTTATAAGGAGGAAAAGTACGAGAAAAACAAAGCGGATAAACTCCCAGATGGTCAAGTATATTTCCAATGCTTTTACTCTCTTATTTTAAATTATCCAATCATAAAGCCTTCAGGCGGCGGAAAAGGCCAATAGAGAGCTGTGACGTAATATTGGACGAGATGGATCAAGGGAAGAGATTATGAGAATGCTGATTGAAGCAATCAGAGCTGTGAGGGGCTTTGAGGAGGAGGAAATGTTATAGCAATCAATAAAATATGATTAAATTTATAGAACTTCTGTGCTGTGCTTTTTTTTCTTTTTCTTTTTATCCTTTTAGATAAGGGTATATTCCCCGGAAAATAAAATTACACCCAATGGAGCAGTTTAGGCAATTCAGTTTGACACGCTAATTTTATATCGTGGAGGTATCAACTAAATGAAGCTCATCAAATTATTACAAAGCGTTTACTCATCTATCAAAAGTATCATTGCATAAATGATATAAATCTTTGACATCTTTGTCGATGATCAAAAGAATTAAATTTTAATCCCTTTTTTATTTATTTATTTATTTATTTATTTTGTGGAATACTTTTACAGAAATAAATTTTACGTCAAGTTTCACACAACCAGATATATAAAGTAGAGTGATAAATGGCAACCCTTGAGAAGGTCCAAGATGAGTCATGTGACATGCTCTCCTTGCACCTGCGTATTCGGTGGTTCCCTTGGTAACAGCTTATTTTCAGTAAATTTCTATGGCAACGGTTTGGAGATTGTTCTTCGCATAAGTCATAAACGCCAATGTTTTTGTTTACTTACGTAATTTAATATTCTTTTCTCCTAAATCATTTTGATTTTGATTTTACTTCTTTTTTATTTCGTGTAGTTGAACTTTAACCGACAAAATGCTTAAAAACAGTTGAAAAATTATTATTTGTTGTTAAATTTAGCTCTTTAAAAGTTTAAATTTTCTTTTATAAACACTTTTAAACTTTATTGGGAAACGATGAAAAAAAAAGGTATTTTATTATTTATTAAAGTGTGAAATATGTGTAAAATTATTTCAAAAACAATTTATTTCAGTCATAGGACTGTCATGTTACCTAATAATAATGATAATTTGACGAACTGATATTTTAAATGCCAAAATAGCGATAAAGGGCCAAACACAGCAACCTATTGGAGCATGTCACGTGATTCATCTTGAACCACGGAAAGCTAATCCTTCATCCATCGAATCAGCACTCTAATTTATATATCTCGTTGGTTTCATATAGCATTTAAAAAAACATGTTGCCCAAATTTTATTTATTTATTTTATCTCGTTATTAGTGAAATAAAGCTTGAATATGCGTTAATAAGAATCTATATAATATTTCTCTAATGTGGACCAGTTACAATTATTTTTTTAGAAACGATACGATTGTGACTCAATAAAATACGCAAGGATAAAAAAATAGTACATAAGCAATATTTAAGCACGCGGACTGAGTTCAGTGATCTAAAAATAATAATAATAAAGACATTTGTCTGATGAGATTATTTTATAGAAAAGTTGTTTTTTAAAGTTGTATCTTTACAATCTTTGCAAGCGTCATTTTAAACTTAGCAATACTTTAAAGATATAAACAAAATATCGACTTTTGACATAAACTGACTAAAAAACGCAATAAGAAAAAGTATAATCAAAATAAGTACTAAGTTAAGGGGGAAAAAAAGGCCAAAATGAATAAATTAAAAAAATAAATTAAAAAGTATCGCGAACATGGCGGCAAAAATTTGAAAGTCGCCATAGGGGTCCTATACAGAAGCTGTCCTGCCTGGGGAAATATGAAAACTAGGATGTCAAACATTAATTGTATTTTGAAATTTTTCTTTGAATGATTTGGTTTAACTATCATTAGCGTTTCATTCCACAAAAACTAAAAATAATCTTGTTTCACATAAATTAAAGTTTAAATAGAGTGGTGAAATTGCTCTTTTAAATTTCTTTATGGACTTATAAGTTTTAAATTTTAAAAAGAAATAAATTGCGAAAATTTTGCACGCGTTTGCTAGCAAATAATAAAGCTTTGATACATGTTGCGAGTCTGTGTGTATATTTATCAGTCTTTAGCAGTCTACATAGATTTATGTACTTCAGGTAGAAAACAGAAAACATGACTAAATAGCATGTATAAATTTTGTAGCTATAGAAGCATACTTATAGAAGCAACTGCTCAGACATTCAAATGAACTAATAGATAGACGAACCGTAGTCATAAATACTCTTTAACTTTGTCCTTGAAAATTGTCAATAGCATGTATAGAGAAATATAGTGTAGATATCGATTGGAACATAAATTTAATACATTTTTAATTTATGATTGAATCAATTAAAAAAATAATAAATAAATTTTCTTTAATATAATAAAAATATTAACTGCATGATGAAACATTAAGGGAGAGGTTCTGATCTCTATCAACTCCCTCCTGTGCACGCCACACTGCCTTCGATACATTTTGATTAAAAGCAACTTAAATAATTACAGATTATCTTCAGTGAAATTTCTAAATCTCCTTTGAGCAATGCAAAATATTTTGTATTGTCATTATGAATTGCCACTTTTCTTTTTCTTTCTTTCTTTTGTACATTTGCTGAGTATCTTCTTAAGATACGAGATTTTTATAGTTATAAATATTTAATTCTTTTAAATTTTAATTCTTAACGATTACATCTTCAAATTTCTAGCTTTAAGTTCTTTCCCCAAAGCACGTAATATTTTATGGTTATAAACGTTTAATTCCTTTATATATTAATTCTTTTGATTGCTATTTCACATTTATACGTTTAAAGTCATTACACAAAGTGAACGGTCTTATTTCAATTAATATAAAAAATGTTATTTTCAACGAGTTACTTATAAAAACCATATTTTTATAAACAACTAGCATGGAATTTTATATTTTAAGTATTTTTTTTTTTATAACATGGTGAAATACTAATATTAGACAGCTTTTGTTTTCACAACCGTTTGCCAAAAACACATATTTATAAATCCAAAAAATATTAATATATAGTGATGTCATGCCGCAGGAAATTTCAGAAAGTCAAACTGGCAGCTTCCAATGAATAGTACAGAGGTAGTGGTATCAGAACAGTACAAGCACTAGTAATTTGCGTATAACTCAAGAAAATTTTTTCGAATATGCAAGATAAGTTTGCTTGAAAATTTGAGTAGATGGTAGTTTGTGTTCAATAATTGCCTGATTTCTATGTTTTATATTTATAATATAATACATTACAATTAGAAAATAATTAGAACATTGATTAGTAGATTTTAATTAAAAAAATTATTGTAGAAATCATCAGATCAGACATTTTTTAGGGATGCCCATTTTCACCTTTTACTTAAGCTAGAACCGCCATTTTAATTAAATATCTTCTATTATGAACAGTGTTGCCAGATCTGGCGGATTTCTTATACAATAATTACCAATAATGTTTAATTGTAACGTTTGCATAATCACTTCGAAGATCGATAATTTATTATGTATATCAAATATCACTTCTCAAAATTATTGGTGATTATTGAATAAGAAATCCGCCAGATCTGGTAAACACTGATTGTGAATGTTATCGACTGATAACTAACTACTCATGTTACATAAAGTAATCAATGATTTTATTTTCTGCCAGTTTTCAATAATTAGTGTAATCACATTGATATTTAAAGCTTTTCCAGGAAAACAAACAAGCAAACAAAAAATCATTAAACCATTTTCGTGAATTCGTTCATGAATTATTGCAATTCGTATTCCTCTTAGAAAACAATAATCTGAATAATGATCTACTCCCTGTAAATTTTTCCAAATATAATCACAGTGATATTTAATTGTTTAAAAAAAAAAAAAAAAAAAATGTTACTTAATGCATTTTCATGAATTATTTTTGCGTGATAATGACATAATATACATCCACCTTTACAAATGCCTATTCCCACCAATAGTGATAACGCTGGTGTTAAGCAATTAAAGCAGCAGTCCCACGTAATACTATTATGGATAACGTGCAATAAATTACAGAGTGCTTCCAGAATCATTGCAAAAATTCTGACATTCACTTGTGAAAATTTCGACAAAGATCCATTACGCTACGAATTAAATCCTTGTTAAGTGAATGGGTGTGTTCTACAATATACTTTGTATATATGTATTTCTTTCTTTCTATTTTCTTACATATTTCGATGTAGCACAGCTGTTGGCCAATTATCGGGCCGGATACGTGTTTGTGATGATCGAAAGAGAAAATTGGGAAGGTATTTAAAAATAAAATAAAGCAGTGAATATGTCAACGTTAATGTTTGGAGTTTAAAGCGTTTTAGCTGGAGGTATGTAATGGGAGATGAGATGAAGATAATGTGTTATGCGGATACACCTGTGTTGCGTGGGATGATTTGGGGGCGTTTATACAGATAAAAGAGGGGGAGGGGATTGATGTTTTAAGTAGGAAGTGCCGGTAAACGAATATTTTAATTGATATTTTAGATGAAAACTGACTGGAATCAGTAGATGGTATCTCCGTAATGTTTAAACATGCGAAAAAGTTTTATACAAAAAGAGTTTTGATTTTGTTCATAAATGGTGAATATGATAAAATCTGAAAAGAAAGACATGGAATAATTAGCAAATTCATGTGATTGCAAATATTAAAAAAAAAAAAAAAAAAAAAAAAAAAAACTTAATAAACAACCAGCCATAAAATGGTCTACCCTAGATAGCTTGACCTGGAGAGAGTGCCTCCAGGGAATTTTTCTGAGAAATCTTAGCCCATATTTACACAAAAAACTGCAAAAACACGAAAAATTCCGAACGATAAGGTCAACAAGCACAACCTGGACTCGAAAATCACTTGTGATCTATCAGCTTAGAACTGAGTTGAGTTGAGTGAGTTTTAAAGTCACACTACAGCTACATAAAGGGCAATTGGAAACTTTGTAGAATTACCCCAGATGCGATACGGAGACATATCATCACAATTTAATCCTCTCTGGTGGTGATGTCTTCTCCGTGGAGGTATTAACAGTAAGTTAATACCTACGCGATAATAACATGCGAAAGTATTAATTTTACAAAACAAAACCAGCTTAGAGAGTAGAGCCTCTCGGGCATTAGTGAGAGCATCCAAGTAAAAGGTGTGGCTCAGTTTCTTACTGTCATACTACACTTGACTCATCGGCTACTACCAACGATCAGAGATTCATCCCTAGGGATGGTCTTATCCAAAAGGGAATTTTTAGTGAAATTAAAATGCTAATTGTTTATTAATAGAAATAACTGTCATAAAAATTAAACGGTGTAATAATATCTTACTTTGGGCTGTATTTTAAATTGTAAGATTGTATAAAAATAGTTTCAAAGATATGACGAGACAAAAAATAAACATGAACCACTTTTCACTGTAGCGATATAAGTTTTCAAATAATAATAATAATAATAATAATAATAATAATAAAATGAAGCATACTACAAGATCGCGTTTCGATATAATACACAAATAACTAGTTAAAACATTGATAACGTTACATTTTAATTTTAGAATAATCACTCAAAATCTATATTTCAACATACCTTAGCGCTTTTTACTTTCCGAACATACGGAAAGAAAGTATTGTAAGGAAAGAATTGTAATTATTTCAAAAACCATCACAATGAAAAATTCTGCATTATTATGCTCTATGAGCTTAAATTCTTTAAAGTGCGGTCTAAACGCCACATCCAAATGAACTGAAAATTTATATACATGTTATAGATCACCGTCACATCAACTGTATGGATTTTAGAGAACTTATAGTTTTTCACAAGGACACAAAGAATAATTCTGTATCATTGTGGCTCACGGGCTCAAATTATTTGAAGTGCGATAGCGTCTAAACGCTTCATCCGATTGAGCTGAAAATTTATATACATATTATAAGTCACCGTCGCACAAACTGTATAGATTTTGGTGAGTGTAGCACTTACATATTTTTACAGGGGCACAACGAAAATTTCTTTTATTATTATGATCTAAGGGCTAAAATAATTTTAAGGGCAATAGTGTTAATTTAAACAGCATACTACATAGAGAAAAATACTCAAATTCCCTATTATAAATTTCTCTTTTGTTTATTTAATGACTTCTCTTACTTTATTTATACAACCCTTAATTACTTAATGCTCGGAAAGTCGAATAGAGCCACTGCAGATTTTTTATGTTACAATGCTAAAATTTTGTACATCACGTTATTATGGAATAAATTTTACTTCTTGGATTATTATTATTATTAATTTTTTATGTTACTTTATGTTATGTTATTTATTTATTTGTATACTGGCAGTATGCACACAGATTGGCAGACATACATTCATCAATAACTTTTAAAATTTTGCAAAGTATTAAAATTTAGTTTAATATTAATTCATGAAAATTTTAATAATTAAAAAAATTATAGTAAGAATGAAAATATCGATTGTAAGAAAGTACCTTATCTACATTTTTCCGGGAATTGTTACTAGTTATTTACTAAAAACTCATCTGGAAAAGTTCCATTACATTCCATATATCTATTATTTTTTATATTAAAAACAGATTAAATAAAAAGATTCAATAAATGTTTGTAGGTGGTTCCCTGGTTATATATAAATATTAATTAAAACTTATAACTATAATTCAGGACATTTTTCCGGTTTATATTGTGTCGAGCAATGCAAACTTTATTAATCTTCTTCTTTCCTTTTCTTCTTTTTTTTTTTTTTTTTTTTTTTTTTTGTGTGTGTATGTGTTCCAGAAGCAAAATTTCTACATAGAATTATTTGCACACTTAATAAAATTTTCGAACAATTTTAAAATTTAAAAAATAGGCGGGAAGACAAATAGACCAAGTGAAAAACGTTTTATTTTCTTTCCCCCCTTTCCTCGTTAAGTTAAAAAAAAAAATTAAATAAATTGAAGAGAAAATCTTTTTTTTTTTTTTTTTTTTTAATACAATACCTTGCCAAATTCCTTACGAAAGGTACACAATTAAATGCTTGAAATTTTATATATTTAAATTCTTTTTTGCATGTTTAAATAAAAATATACTTATTATATTGAATTACACAGAATATATACATTAAATGTGTGAGAATCTCCCACCTTATTTGAAAGAATCTTAGAAAATTAAATTATACCAATTTTATAATTATACGGAATTAAGATAATTGTTTTGAGTATTTTGGCTAGCTTTTGAAAAAAATATGAAGAATTTTCATGAAAGTAGAAGGCCTTTGCATTAAATTAAAATGTGTAAAAGAGATATTTTTTAAGGCAAGTGGGCCATTTATTTCAAAAAGTAAACAGCATTCTTAGCATTTTATCTTGGGTATTTTTGCGATGAATAAAGCAAAAAAATCTCACAAAATACAATTGAAAAAATTGGGGGGGGGGGGGGGGGGGGAGCTTTGCGTCTAAAAAGTAAATTTTGTTTAGAACACACTTTTTTTATTTAATTAGGATTTATTTTTATAAACACACCAACAATAATAATAATAATAATAATAAAAAGGAATATTTATTAGGGAACCTACTAATGTGTAAAATCATATTGATATTAATTTAATTCCCTCTCGTCGCGTTCTCCATTCCAAATTCTGTGTTCTTTTCTGTGCTTGATAAAAAGTTTAAAAAGGCAACTTCAGAAAATAAAGAATCAAAATGGAAGTAGAAAATAGATTTGTCTTTTTAAATCAAGGCTTATCACCGGAATTCTCTTTTACTTTGATCTGCTGAATTTGAGTAAATTCATTAATCTTCATTAAATAAACTGTGCCAGGTACATTTATAGACGCATTCGTCTTCATCGTATGCCTTTGACAGTTATTGCAAAACACTTGTGCATGTATAATTAATAAAAAACTGATAACATATTTACTAATTATGCTTAATTATTGCGTTGAATAGTTTTAAAATAAAAATAATTAATTATGCCTTGATTTGCATCTGTGGAAATATTTTTTTTTACATGTTTGTTAAATTTTAATTAAAATATCCTTTCTTAATTAGGTTAAAAAAAAATCATGCTAGACCTTATTGTTATTGCTTAAAAGCAGAATAAACGAGATAAACACAATGTCTGAATTAACCAAGATAAAGATATATATATAATTAATATCAATATTAATATACTCAAATAGAATTATTTATTTTAATAGGTTGTTAAAAATAATATGAAGAACATTTCACAATACTTATGACACAATTTTAAATTGTCAAAAGCACGAAATATATGATTTTTACATATTTAAATTTATTATGAATAATTACGAACTAAATTTTTAACAGTGCGATATGCATTTATTTTTATATCAGTAAAAATGCAAATTTTGTGTGTTCTTTCATTTCTTGAATATTCTCATTTTAGATAATTTTATCACTCTTTCTATCAATTAAAGTGGAAAAACGATTGTTATAGTTTCTTCATAACCAGGGGTGCACACGAAGCCCGCCAGGTAATATTTTGCGGGCCATGACGGAATTCCTGAAACTTAAAATCTGATACTTTTTTACAAGAAAATTTGACAAGTATGTTCTGTTTCTTCGGAATTAAAATAAAATACCTTATGCAGTTATGTTAGCTAAAGAAACAAGTATTCCGCTGAATATTGTTGATAAAATATTATTCGTTTGTTTGACGTTTTGTAAATTCCTCCTATAATACAGGTATAAATTTTTTACCGTTATTTTGTTAATTTATGGATAAAATTAATTTAACATTAATATATTCAATTTCAAATTTCAAAAATAAATTTAAAAAAAAACGATTATCTTATAGTAATAAATGTATTTCAAAAGTATATACATACATATATATATATATATATATATATATATATATATATATATATATAATATATATATATATATATAATTTTTGAAAAAAAAGGAGTAATTGCAGAGTACAAATTAACGTAGTATACAATGCAACTGAGATGTGTTTTTTACTTCCTTAATGTTGCAAATTTATGTGACTGTCCTGATGTCTAGTTATACACTTACAACGTCGGTTTTAATTTGAGCTTCTGTTTCAGAGATATCAACGACTTTAAACGAATTTTCGCGATGTGTGTATGTAAGTATGTATGTGTGTGTATATCTCAAATAATTCAAAAACGGTTGGAAGTAGAACGTTGTAAATTGGTATATAGGTTTGTTAAAACATCTAGTTGTGCACCTCCCCTTTTGGACTTTCTGTGACTTTCCGTTTTCGAAATATTTAGGAAAATTTTATTTATAATGACCGAAAATACAAAGGTTTTGGCCATTAATATGAACTACCACCATGGAGATTTCATAGGAAGCTAATGATAGAATCAGTAATGATGTTGCTATGAAAGTTAAAAACATTTTTGCATGCAGAAAGTTATGCTTAAAGACGACGAATGCATTTTATTTAATGAATATTCAGCTCGTAGATAGAACCTGCAGTGATATTGTTATGAAAATTGTCTACGTTTTTAAGTTTAGAAAGTAATTCTTAAAGGAATAAACAGGTTCTAGTCAAAGAATGCAGTTTATTTGATAAATATTCAGCTCGTAGATAGATCCCATAGTGTTATTGTTATGAAATTTGTCGATATTTTAGCGTGCAGAAATTAATTCTTTAAGACAGAAGCAGGTTCTAGTCGACGAATGCACTTCATTTAATGAATATTCAGCCCGTTGATAGAGCTTGAAATGATAATGATAAAAAAAAGTTGTCAACATGTTAGCGTGTAGAAAGTCGTTCTTAAAGACAAAAGCAGGTTCTAGTCGATGAATTCACTTTATTTAATGAGTATTCGGCGCTTAGACGGAACCCGTAATGATATTCTTATGAAAGTTTTTCGCATTTTTGTGTGCAGAAAGTAATTCTTAAAGACATGTGCATGTTCAAGTCGACGAATGCACTTCATTTAATGAATATTCAGCCCGTAGATAGATCTTATAATGATTTTTATAAAGAACGTTGACGACATTTTAGCGTGTAGAAAATAATTCTTAAAGAAATAAGCAGGCTCTAGTCGAAGAATGTACTTTATTTAATTAATATTCAGTAAACAGTTGAATAAATCTCTTTTTTGTGCTTCAAAAATCAAAAATCAATGAATATTCTTTAAACAATTCAATGAAATGGTCATTTTTACTACAGAAATCAAATAAACTTTGTTAAATACATTATAGAGCATAAATTTCGCTAAATGAGAAACAACCGAATATTTCGAAGTCTGAATGGAATTTGAATTCATCGAGAGTATTGTGAGTGGTTTATGGATTTTTCAAGGTATTTCTGTGTGAGAAATCAATGCATCATTACAAATTTTCCAGAACTAGACTCCTTTTGAGGTAAGAGCTTCCAAATTTTGTGAATCCCGTACTACAACTTTTCAACACATTTGAATGCCTAATTTGACTTTAAGTGAGGGAAATAAGAACTTTCACCTGTTTCCGCTTTTACTACGCGTAGAAAGTAGCACATAAAGATATAGGCAAGTTCTAGTCTACAATCATCAACAATCACTCTTCTTCTTCTTCTTTTTCTTTTTTTTTTCTTTTTTTTTTTTTTTAGTTCTTGTGAGTCATTTATAGTACTGTCGAAGAATTTAGTTTTGGGTTGTAAACTAATAAATTTTTCCGGAAAACTCCAGGGATGTTCTTATTAAAGTTAGAGCTTCCAAATTTTGGCAAATCTAAACTACAAATTTTTGCCCAATTCTGTCACCAACTCGCCAAATTCGACGCCGAATCACCAAATTCGATGTTAAGACCAAAAATCAACTCTGGCTTCTAACTTGGCGGCTTGGCGAGATTAGCGACAAAATTTTGCGTCAAATATTGTTTCAGGATAGTCTGAAATGCTTTTTGAATTTCAACTGAGTTCTTTAACTTAATTGTTTTGTTGAAATTTATCATTTCTCGCCGCTAATTTTTGCCAAAGGGAACAAAACTGGGCCAACTATACTGGAATGATTTTCATTGAACTCTTAAGCTGTGCATTTGCCAATAGTCTGTAATAAGCCGTGGAGTACTATTCCTGAGAAAACTACTATATTTGTCTCGGCGGTATATATGATTGTATTATCGCGCCTATTTTGGTTGGAGTAGATATTTTTTTCTTGCTTTCTTTTTATTTTAAGGAATGTTCATGGACTGAAACGTGCCTATATATTTAAGAATCGTTCACCTCACACAAAAATGTCAATATTTTCATAACAATTACAATATGTATATTTCTATGGTTGTATAACGAGTCATGTGGTGTCCACATCAGATTTATTTTGTACTTAATATAACCACTGATGCTATTTAAATCATAACTTTTCAAAAAATGAAAATATAAAATTTTTATAATAAATACACGTAATGCAATTAATTAAAATACAAATTATAAACACTCTGAAATAAAATAAAAAATATTTGAAACAGCTAATTCATTTGATTCTGAATAGAGTAAAAATAGAATATAGTAAGGCTCCTATATATACGTTCTGTCATGGATATTCGTCTCTTTTGTATGAACGTTTCAGTAATTTGCCGCAACGTGTAACTTAAGGCTCCTATATATACGAGCTGGCGCATCAGGCATTTTGTTGCCTTAGGGTTGCCACATGTACCCAGCGCGTTTCTCTGATAAACAAACGACAAACATTTTTTTTTTTTTTTTTTATCGTCTTACGTTACTTTAGAGTAACTTGTTTTATTATATTTCATAATTTCAGCTAAGTAGACTATGATATGGAAGTTTGTTTAGCGATAAACTGCTATAATCCTTCAAGAAGCGAGTATAAAGTGTTCTCAGACCTTCTATTACTGTGTATTTGAGTTTTGGCGACATTTTGTAAAAGAAACAGAAACCGCCCTAACAACACATCTTACCCCAGTGCATCCATAGGATATCCTCAGAATAAAATGACATCCTGACTGTGAAAAAAATGTGTTTTTAGGAATATTATTGTTGCTTATTCCTCTTATCTTGACCGGATTAGCTTTAGATCAAAATTTCTTAAAATCATTAGGTAAGCGATAAGGACGCCAAGAGGGAATGCTGTCCTCTTCAGAGGCAAAAAAATGGCGGTGATGCGCAAGCATATTATTTTATTTAAGGGCTCTAGAATATAGTATCCTTTCATTCATCAATAGGCATAGCGAAAACGCTTAATATATATATATATTTCGGTAATAAAATGTATATAGATTATAACATTGTTCATTTTGAATCAGAGGAAATTTTAGATGGTAAGACAGAAAACCTTAAATGTTATGATTTGAGTTGGCATCAGGGGTATAAAAAGGTTAACACGAATTCGTAAAATCCTTTTCTGGAGCAATTTAATGTTTTAGACAAACGCAAAAAAGCCGGTCATTATTTTCAAAATATGAAAATACCCTGACAAAAATGAATTAAATCTTTAACGTTTATTAATTTCGCACTTAAACAAAACATTTAACATTATTTTTATACAACAGTTTTTCAATTTTTGTTTTCGCATACCCATATATTTAGAAAAAGTATTGTTTTGTGGTAAAATTTTCAAAATTCAGTGTTTATGAAATTCACACATTTTGTTATCCCCTGAATCAGGAAACATGTCTTTAGCGGTTAATCTGCTTGTGCATGTATATGTGTATTTCAGCATATCTCAAGAACAGATAGTAGCAGGTAGTACAAACTTGGTATTCTAAATCTATATCATATAAGGATGCTACATGAAATTTTTCATTGAGGTCAGGCGAATGGGTCATGCACAGGGACATCCAAGAGAATTGAAATGCATTACGTCTATGAGCGAAATTTTTCATAAGTACAGTGTGACTGACCTAAAAAATTGAAATTAACATATTTTTTATATGCATAAAAGCATGTTTTTGTAAAATATGGTATGAAAATCATTCACTATTCATTTACAGGGCAACCTCTAAGAACCAGTATGTATGAGAAATATATTTGGAAAGTGCTGGAAGCGCCTTTCGTGTTAATAATAATTCCCCATGTGTTAAAAGTATAGGATTATACTTAAATGGAGAATGTGGTGTGAACATATTTTTAGACGACACACAGAGCTATCAAAGAATACTTATTACGAAAACATTCTTTTCTGTAAATGTAATTGGTAGAAATGCTTTACTACATAACATGTCGAGAAAAACTACTCAGAAATGAAAATTAATTCCTCATACATGTACAGTAAATGAAGTAGTTTTTAAAATTAAATTTTCAGAGCTAGGTTTTTTTGTATAATCACGCGTTTAGAAATCTTCTGGATACCACAGTCAAGTTTTTAATGAGTAACCTTTGTGTATGTGTGTTATCACCATAACTTAAAATCAAATAATTGCAAGAAATTCAACTGTCGTTTATTGAAATTTATATGAGGTTTTCTACTTGAAGAGTTTGATCAGGATTGGAAAGTTTCAGAGAGTGCACCGGAAAGTAGTGTGAATAATTTGCAATAAGTTTTTAATTTTAACAGCAGCTTTGAATTTTATATAAATGTAAGCACTATATCTGAATGGGGGAATTAAGGGAGAACCGAATTATATCTATATAAATAAAGTAAAGGGTTTGTCGGCGGAATACATCCGGGCGAACCACTCCTATTTTTGATTGGTCTAGATTTAACTACTTTGGTGATGAAAGTCGGCCATATTTTTTAGTAAAAACTAATGATATTTTTTTAAAAGATACTGCATAGATGTTATACTTTATTAAAAGAGCTGTAAATCTGTTCATTTTTTGTGAAAACGCTATAAAGTTATTAGATTTAAAGATATTACGCTGCCAAGCTTCCCAACGCTATATCATTCGATTGCTTTTATCTTAAAATAAGAGTCTAATATTAAACAAAACAAAAAAGTCTAATATTAAAGAATAATGAATAACTTTTTAAAAATTATCAGTTTTGAAATTCTATGAGCTGCAATTTTAAATTACAGCGTACTTATTTCCCATACATAATCCATTAAATTTGTAAACAATTGTTGACCATGGAGCATTGTTGCAAAACGAGTGAAAAACGGAAGAAATATTTAATTTAATTTAATTTGTAATATGTTATTTTGATTTTTGACCTTAAAAGAAATTTTTAATTATGTTACAAAGCCAAAATGTGATATAAAAAATAAATAGTGACTCAATTCTTTTGTAAATTCATTTAAATTTAATGATCAGCGAAGCGGGCGTAGCCTGCTAGTGTCAAATAAAACTTCTTATTAAAGCTAGTTTGTAATGTTTTTAATGTAGGTTTATATACAAAAATTGTTATCTTACCCCTTTATCTGAAATCTGTCTTCATAGTATTGAAATGCAGATAAGAGAAAGTCGTGTGACCGCCACATTAGATTATCTTTTCCTGGTTTTAATCTATTTTATTTTATTTTATTTATTTATTTTGTTACTTTCCTGTTCGTTAGCTGGCAACACTATCCAAAATTTATCAAAAATACTTAAGAGGAAAGCATATACTGAAATCAGATTAAATTTGTTAAAATCCACCGGTTTTTAAAATATGAAAAATTTATTTATTTTGAATAATACCATGTATGTACTTAACCATTATACCATTCAATCTTTCATTGAAAATAAATAAAGAAATTAACAGACGTGTCAGAAAAAATAAGTAAAATATACTAGGCGAGTTGCATTATTCCTTGACGATAGGTCTAATGCCCCAGTCCTATAGCCATTTTTTTTTTCACACTTTGTGAGTTTTTTTTTTTTTTTGCTTTCTATTGAATTTTGACTCTTTTTTCCCGTGTTTCTATGGGTTTCTTTTAGCTTTTTTTCCTTGTTTTCTATATTCTAAAGTGCTTTATTCATCTTTGATTTCATATAAAAAGCAAACTGTATTATCTGTCGTATTTTATCAGATGAAAAAGCAAAAAAATTCCATAGGAATTGAAAGGAATTTCATTCACAAGGCTTATTATTTTCATTTATAGTATTTTATTCATATAAACGAGCAAAAAGTAATTATAATTTCATTTTGCGTAATTTTGCGTTTTTGAATTGCGTAATACGAATACATATAGTATAAACAAGTGTTTGGGCGCACATGTGTGTATGTATCTTTATATATTCTCTCTTATAAATATAAATACTTGATTTAATTATATAATTTCCTTAATATTATTATTATATTAAATTCAACACACATTTTTATATGTTAAATTATAGTCAATTTTATATAAGAGCAATCTAAAATATAATTTAGAGTAATCTTTTGCATTGGTTTGCCTAAGAAGAAAAAATAGGGCTGTTATATCTATCAATGATTTTACTGTGAAACCAAAAAATTTCACTAATTATTAAAAATAAATTTTTTTAATGTATTTTTAGTCAGTTATGTATCTATAAGCAATCCTTGAAATTAATTTAGAGATTTTCAAAATAAGATAGATAGTGAACGTTAAAGGATTAAAAGCACTTACATTCTTTTATCACATTTATTTTGATTTTGAAATTTTCATTAAATTAAAATCTTGTACATTTTTTTTTTTTTTTTTTTTTTTTTAAATCTGTAAATAATTTCCGATAATCATGCTATTTTATGCTTTACTGTTCCTTTTAGCTGCGTTAATGGTTTATTTCTGTCTTTAGCGCAATTTTGTTCATAATAGCAATTGTGTCACTACCATTCTGAAATAAAATTTAGATTAAATAAAAATTTATAGAACAGGTGGGAACCACCGCCACTTTAGAATGTAGAAAAAGAGGGGAAAAAAGGCTAAAAAACCCCATAGGAATAGCATGGGAAGAAAAGCAAAAAAACTCACAATGTCAAGTGTGTTAAAAAAAAAAAAAAAAAAAAAAAAAACAGGCTCACACCGGAAGTAATAAGGGGACAAAATTGACTAGAAAAACACATTGAACAGCGGGAACCGGGCGGGCTGGGGCATGGGTCCTATCGTCCAGGATTAATACGACTATTACGATTATTATACTCTGTTATGAATAATGATCATTGTCAAATTCACTGTTACGTCACTTAATTATTTTCTTGGATTTAACTTGTCATTTTCTTATATTTTAAAAAATAGCTTCTGATGATTCGGTTATTTTGGATTTATCGTTTGTTATTCTTTAGAAAATGCAAATTGTTTTTTCGGTATACTATTGCAAATATGACAGAAAGCAAAAGTGTCATATTCCATTTTTTTACCTCCACCTGAGATTAAAAAAAAAAAAAAAGTTTCAAGTTATCACAGATCTATGGTTCAAAGATTTGTTTTAAAGGTATTGACGAGTTAATTTGAATTATATCCATAATAGAAATTTTCATGACCAAGGGAAAAATCGATGTCTCTATATATGCAAAAATATTTTCCTCGTCCATTATCACAATCCTATTTATTTATTTATTACTTTCTTTTACCCATAAGGTAGAGAAAGTATTGTTTTTCAGGGTCAAATTTTCGAACGTGAGCTTTTAATATATTTACATGTTTTAAGGTCCCCTGAATCCGAAAATCATGGTTTTAGCAGTTGATCAGTCTGTGTGTTTGTTATCAGCATATCTCAAGAACAAATAGTAGCAGAAATTCCAAACTTGGTATTCTAAATGTGTATCATGTATAGGGATGCTACACTAAGCTTTTCGTTGAGATGAAGCAAATGGTTCGTGTACAAGAACACTCAAGAGTATTCAAATACATTACGTCTATGGGAGAAATTGCAGGTAAGTAGAGTTTCTGTAGACTGCACTAATCCAAATGAAATGAATATATATATTTTATATACATAAAAACATGCCTCATGTATAATATGGCAGGGAAAAAAAACTAGATTGTAGTTCGACAATAGCTGAAAATTGATGGACTTGCATTTCAGATTGTGACGTATATTATTAATATAGGATTGTATTTAGGTGCACTATGTGGTTTGTACAAATTCTTCAAAAGACATACAGGGTTTTGCAAAGATTTAAGCAATAGCATTCTTTTTTATTGTTAGTGGAAGTGCTTTACTATTATATTTTACCATGTCCAGGAAAGCCGCTCAGGAATGGAAATGAAGTCTTCCTGAGAGGGGCAGAAGCCCCCCCCCCCTCTCACAGAACTAATTATCATATAAAACTCTTCCGAAGCCTAATTTGAATTATTTTAACATAGTTTTACATAACATTTCTCGTTCTGATACCTTTTAATTTCCAACCAGTATTTATAGTATTAAATTTCAGGGTAAGAGAAAGTCGTGTAAGTGACACACCAGATTATTTTTTAAATAATTTCACATAGAGATGTCAAATATAATTCTTATTTTGTACATTTATTCGAAATTTTGTCCTAAATTGCATATTGGAAATTTTGGAAAAAAAAAAAAAAAAAGAAAGAAAGAAAGAAAAGAAATGGGATGGTTGAATGATTGAAGTTGAATACTACAAATTTGATGATTTATCACCAAATGTAATCAGCACAAATTCAATTAAGGTTCAACAAAATATAATGTTCGGTTAAATTTTGTCCATTGGTTAATGAGATACAGCGTCCACAAAGTTTTTGAAAAACACAAACACAAACAAATGGATATTTTCTAAAAATGGTTAATTCGTGTCTAAGACATCTCAAAATGTGTAAATCCATAGAAATCCGGAGTTCGTAAAATTTTTCACGAACTCAATATCACTTTATATATAAGAAAATAACCGATTATATAAAATTGCAATAAAACCAAAACTTTAGATGATCACATCTTCAAGTACAAAAACAATATAATAATTATTTGCGAATTCGTTTGATAAACGCAAATACAGACAAACAGATATTTTCTAAAATTGATCAATCCGTATCCAAGACATTTCAGAACGTGTAAATCCATAGAAAACTGGAGTTCGTAACATTATATATCTATAAGAAAGTAAAAATCGATTATATAAAATTGCAATAAAACGAAAACTTTAGATGATCACATCTTCAAGTACAAAAACAATATAATAATAATTATTTTCGAATTCGTTTGGTAAACGCAAATACAGACAAACAGATATTTTCTAAAATTGATCAATCCGTATCCAAGACATTTCAGAACGTGTAAATCCATAGAAAACTGGAGTTCGTAACATTATATGTCTATAAGAAAGTAAAAATCGATTATATAAAATTGCAATAAAACCAAAACTTTAGATGATTATGTCTTGAAGTACAAAAACAATATAATAATTTTTTGTTTATTCAAATAATTATTATATTGTTTGTTATTATTGTTATTTATATAATTGTTTCTACCAACTAATTGTTTTTATTATTGTTATTTATGTAATTGTTTCTATATGCAAATTCGAATAATCAGTATAAAATTTTTCATGTGAATTTTTTAAATACTGCATCATTTACGCATTTTCTTTGTACAAACTTTCTCATTCCTCTGCATTTTTTTTTTTTTTTTTTTTTTTTTTAAAGTATAGTACATAGACACTTTCTGTATGAACAACGTTTGCCTTTGAATATTTCTACATATGTCAAATAATTGAATCAATGAAAATAAATTGAATCTTCCGGCTTAATATCAAATAGAAATGTGTAAAAGGTTCAATAATAAAATGATAGGCATCATTTGCTATCATTCAATGTAAATTCATTCGTCTATATTTCATTTCATGTCCATGTGTATTACTCAAAGCATATATAACTTACATTAAATCGTTTATCAACAGAAGTAATAATCAATGTAGATATCTTTGGTATCACGCCTTTTAAAAAGAAGAATACAGGGGTGAAAACACTCACTTTAATGATATAGTTAAATAGAGCATTTAAAATAGTTATCTTTTTATAGAAGTTGAGTTTCAAAATTATATACCTAATAATCTACTTATAATTTATGTAAATTACTTTATTCAAAAGTGCAATTATTAGCCGTATAAGGAAAACTTATTGGCTAATTAAAGTTGATTATATTTGTCTATTTATTATGCATTTTAATTTGATGCATTTATTTTTTAAAGAAAATGACACTATGTAGAACGTTGACAGTATTTAAATTTTAATTAAATAAATTAATAGCCATATATTTATCGAGAATTAAATTAAAATAAAATACTGGCGTGAGAACAGTTAATTCACTCTTATTGCAATTTTGAAATATTATTCAGTTAAATGTAACATATGAAACATAGACGAAAGGTAAGTAAAATTTCGCTTACCTGTAAATCTTCTTACCGGAAGATTGTTTTCGTCTTATGTCTCAAAGCTTTTATTAATCCTCTCTACCACAGCACTTTAACTGGAATTGATCACTGATTATTCTGAAAAAAAAAAAAATCTAGAATATTTCAAGATTATTCACTGTGGATTGATTATTGTATAATAAATTAATTCTGATCTTGTATTTCTTCTTGATTATTTATTGAAATATATCATGTTTGGAGCGAGCCCGAAGCTCGTCCTTTAGAGAGGCACTTACATACATATACTGAAACGGTTTTACAGAAGCGAAAAAGATACAGAAGATACATCTACATTGAAACCCGCAGGGTGTGGCGAGAACGCGGAAACAATTGAGTTTAATACATCTACATATCACGTACTGAAAATTAGAGTTCTTTAAATGAAAAAGTTTCTCGGTTAATATTAAATATGAATTTCGGAGTCTATAATGTTCTAACATCCCCACTTAGACTCTGAAAGTCCTTTTCTAATTTAATAGTTCGTTTCTATGTTTAACAAAGAGAGTTCTGGGTAAAGCCTTAGTGAGGATGTCTGCAATCATAGTTTCTGTAGATTTATAAACCATTTGAATTTTTTTCTCTTTAATGTTTTCACGAAGCAAATGATATCGCAGATCAATATGCTTCGTTTTATGATGGTATTTATCGCTTTCTGCTAATTTGATGCAGGACATATTATCCTCATACAAAGTTATTGGTTCCTCTTGATTTAAATCTAGTTCGTGCAATAAATTCTTAATGTATATTATTTCTTGTGCAGCGTTCGCTGCGGAAACATATTCAGCCTCAGCGGAGGACATAGCTATACAATTTTGTTTCTTTGAGCTCCATTGAATGGGATTTCTTCCGACCATGAACAGGTTTCATGCGATTGATCTTGTATCGGATGCATCATTTGCCCAATCTGAATCTGCATATGCCCTCAGGATAGGTTCTTCTTTATTGCTAAATGTTAATTTAAGGTTAATTGTTGTTTTTAGATAGCGTATGACTCTCTTAACCGCCTCCCAATCCTTTGATCTGGGACACTCATTCCTTCTGCTTAGAATCCCCACTGCAGCGCTAATGTCCGGTCGCGATACCGTGGCTATGTAGAGTAGCGCTGCGATAGCTTGTCGGTATTGGGTGTTGTGCGGTAGAAGGTTTTCGTTATCGACTAACTTTATGTAGCCTGGCTCCATGGGAGTATCTGTCGGTTTCGCATTTTCAAGCCCAAATTTGGTTATTAGTTCCATTATTTTGTTCGTTTGGTCGAGCGTTATCGTGCCTTTACTGGGTCTTTCTAAATTTATACCTAGATAATACTTAACTTCGCCTAAGTCTGTCAACGGATATTCTTCTTTCAATTTGTCTATTAACATGTTTATAATTTTATTTTCACCCGCAATTAATAAATCGTCAACATAGACTAGAACATATGTTGTTGAGTTATTTTGTTTTCTTTTATAAAGACATTTATCGTACTGGCTTTGATTGAAACGTAATTTGAATAATGTATCATTTAATTTCTGATTCCAAGCCCTCGCGGCCTGCTTTAACCCATACATGGCCTTTTTCAACTTACAAACCTTATGCTCTTCGCCTGGTGCAGCATAACCCTCTGGTTGCTGCATATATACATCCTCCTGTAATTCCCCATGTAAGAAAGCCGTCTTAATATCAACATGTCTTAAACTTAAATTTTTGTACAGGGACATTGCTAGAAAACTTCTTATGGTTGTGTGTGATGCAGCAGGTGCAAAGGTTTCATCATAATCAATGCCATATTTTTGGGAAAATCCCTTGGCTACCAACCTTGCTTTATATTTTTCCACTAGTCCCTGATTATTGAATTTTGCCTTAAATGCCCATTTACTACCTATTACTTTAGTTCCTGGTGAGGCTTCTACTAATTCCCATGTGTCGTTTTCCTTAAGTGAGTTTATTTCCTCTAACGTGGCTTTAATCCAATTTTCTTTCTCTATGGGATTTTTCATTTTCATTATATCGTCCCAACATTTCGGTTCTTCAATTCTTTTATTGTTTACTGTGAACGTAAATCTATCAGGTGGTACCCCCCTATTAGATCTTTGCGATCTTCGCGGTAAGTCTTCTGAATTATCTGACAAACTGCTATCATCTGTGTTTTCTGCTTCCGAATCTATTATCTGCAGTTTTGGTGATAACTTTATGTTATCAGGTCTTTCATCATTGTTTTTTAATGTTTCATTATTTATTATTTCTTTATTTTCATGTTCTATAAATTTTACAGTACGACTTATAATTATGTTTTTACCATTCGTACAGATTCTATACCCTTTACTTCTATTATCATACCCTACAAATACACCTTGCTGGGCGGTATCATCTAATTTTCCCCTGTGTACTTTTTGTACATAAGCATAGGCACGACAACCGAAGGGTTTTAATGTTGACAGGTCAGGTTTTCGACCCGTCCATAATTCATAGGGTGTCGATTCACACGCGGAAGTCGGGAGTCTATTCTGTAAGTATACAGCGGTATTAATTGCTTCACCCCAGAAAAAATTCAGTAAATTTCCATCTTTTAATAAGCAACGTGCCATCTCAACCAAAGTTCGATTTTTACGCTCAGAAACGCCATTCTGAGGAGCCGAATAGGGGACTGTGAATTGATGGTCTATTCCTAATTTTCCTAAATATTCATCGAATTCTTTTCCGGTGTATTCCCCTCCATTATCTGAGCGGATTGCCTGCAAAGTTCTCCCGAATTTGTTTGAGGTCATTGCTATGTATTGTTTTAATTTTGATAAAACTTCGTCCTTATTTCTTAATAGGTATATAACGGTAAATCGACTAAAGTCGTCTATGAACGTCAAAAAATAATACTTTCCACCGCCCGGGGGGTTTTCATCGGCCCGCATAAATCGCTGTGAACCAACTCTAAAACTTTTGTTGCCCTAAATTGAGCCTTTTTGGGATAAGGATTGTCAGTTAACTTAGATAATATGCAAGTTTCGCATACACTATCATGTTTGCAATCATCTAGTTTTATCCCTGTTGCCATGTTTTTGTTTACTAACTGTTTTATATGATTAACATTTCTATGACCCAATTTAACATGCCATTTGTCTATGCAGTTTTTATTTTCGCATGTTTTCACAATGTTTATGGTGTGTGTTGTATCTGAATTTATTTTACATTCATATAAATTATTATTGATATACCCTTCAATACATGTTTCGCCTTCATGCATTATTTTGCATGATCTATCTTTAAATACTGCTATACACCCATTTTCTGTTGCCCCTTTCACAGATATGAGATTTGTCTCAATATCCGGTACATACAAGACATTTTGTAACAGTATGGTGTTTTGTGTATTATTTGAATTTATGGTATGTAATTTTACCGATCCATGTCCAAGCGATTTTATTTCCTGCCCATTCGCGATTGTGACGGACGAGGAGCTAGGATAGAATTCATAAAATTTACTTTTATCGTTACTTACATGTGTCGAACACCCTGAATCAATATACCAATTATCTGATTTCATACCCATATATAATGTAAATACCTTATTTGATTTATTTTTATCAGTTGCCGAAGTCTGTGTTTTGTCTGCGTTATCTCTATCATGGGAGCACATTGCAGATCTAAAGGGCTGTCGGTTGTTATTATATCTAGCGTTCTGTCTAGACCTGGCATTATTTTTCTTTTTTAGAATCCAACACTCATCAATATTATGGTTATTGCGTTTGCAGAATTTACAAAATTTCACATTTTCATTTTTTGTTTTAGTCATAATCTTTAAAGCCGACATATTGTTTTGTTGTTTATTTTCTTCTCTTTTTAGATATTCGTCTATCAGCTTAGATCTATTAAATTCCGGGGAAAGGTCTGCTTCTTGTCTTGATTCGAAAGCGGTAATTAGCACGTCGTACGATGGAGGCAATGAACATAATAACAAAGCTGAGAGATGCTCATCACTTATTTTTTCTCCAATCGCGATTAATTTATCTCGCGTTTGATAAATTTTCGTAATGTGTTCTGTCATGTCGCCTCCTTCAACTAATTTGATAGAATATAGTTTGCGTAGGAGAAAGAGTTTACTAGAGAGTGATGACCTTTCATGTATTTTTTTAAGAGCTTCCCAGCATTCGCGCGCGGTTGATAAATTTTTTACGTATGTGATTTGATCATTGTCAACTAATAAGTTGACAATTGCACACGCTCTACGATCCCTAGACCTCCATGTATCAGTTATTGGCGTTGGAGGCTCATCAGTTATAACTATGAATAAATCATCTTCTTGTAACAAATTTTCGACTTTGAATTTCCATACGTCGTAATTGTTTGCATTTAGCGCCTCAATATTAGTTTCCTTAAATAAGTTAATTTTGTTTATTTATTTCTCCAAAATAGTCTGTTTGAAAATAACAGTTTGTTTAAATTCGTTAATATATAGGCATATAAATAGACAGTTATTTTTTTAAAGATAGTTCATCAGTGTTCATAATTTATTTTTCACCAAGAATAGTTTATTAGAAAAACAGTTTATCAACTATTTCTTTTTTATGATTCTATTTTGAAATCAGTCTCATAATCTATCGAGAATTAAATTAAAATAAAATACTGGCGTTGAACAGTTAATTCACTCTTATTGCAATTTTGAAATATTATTCAGTTAAATGTAACATATGAAACATAGACGAAAGGTAAGTAAAATTTCGCTTACCTGTAAATCTTCTTACCGGAAGTTTGTTTTCGTCTTATGTCTCAAAGCTTTTATTAATCCTCTCTACCACAGCACTTTAACTGGAATTGATCACTGATTATTCTGAAAAAAAAATCTAGAATATTTCAAGATTATTCACTGTGGATTGATTATTGTATAATAAATTAATTCTGATCTTGTATTTCTTCTTGATTATTTATTGAAATATATCATGTTTGGAGCGAGCCCGAAGCTCGTCCTTTAGAGAGGCACTTACATACATATACTGAAACGGTTTTACAGAAGCGAAAAAGATACAGAAGATACATCTACATTGAAACCCGCAGGGTGTGGCGAGAACGCGGAAACAATTGAGTTTAATACATCTACATATCACGTACTGAAAATTAGAGTTCTTTAAATGAAAAAGTTTCTAGGTTAATATTAAATATGAATTTCGGAGTCTATAATGTTCTAACATCCCCACTTAGACTCTGAAAGTCCTTTTCTAATTTAATAGTTCGTTTCTATGTTTAACAAAGAGAGTTCTGGGTAAAGCCTTAGTGAGGATGTCTGCAATCATATTTATAGTATTAATAATACAAATCTAGATTGAAATTTTGATCCATTGACGAAAAATATATACCTTTCAATTTGTGAAAGACGTTAAATTAGATTCTTAATATGCAATTAAAAAATTAAAGACAACATAGGAAAAAGAAAACAATAATGAAAAGAAAAAAAAGACTATAAATAAACAAAAGTCTGAATTCTTTGTCAAATGATATCTTTAATAAGCGATTTGTTATAAATAAAATGAAATAAATAATTAAAACAAGAAAGAAAAATCACGCAGTACGCATTTATTAGTAACACTTTCCAACTGTACGTAATTGTTGTATCGAACAACTTTTAATATTCTTTGCCTACGTTATCACACAACAGACAGAAAGACTGAAAAATATACAGATAGACTAATTGATTTTACAATTACTCTTAGGCATTTTGGAAAGAGTTAAAAAGGCTTAACGCAAAAGAAAATGCAGCCATTAGATTATAATTGCAGCTTTTGATCTCTCTAAATATTTTAGCGTAGCCCTGTAAATCAGAGAGTTAATATTATCATATTCTATACAAAACATTATTTTAGAATATTAACAATACATTTCAATATTTTTATATTTTTTACAGTAGAAAGATTTTTAAATATAACTTTCAAAAAATTCTGTCCTAAAACGTAATGCAGTGGCATTATTATTATTATTATTATTATTATTATTTTGTCCCTGTAAACAAACTAGTTATACAGGACCTATTAATGTCATTTTAAATGGGGAAAATTCTATAGGGAATATATTTATAAAAATAACACTCATAGAACACAATGTTTCGACTGCTTTTGGGTGTTCATGTACACAAACCAGAAGAGATATTCACTCCATTTTCAATATGGAACATCCGATAGTGAACTTCAATGAAATATATCAATTTCGAAAAATTCTATAAATATTTACAGGAGTTAAAGCGCGGGCAGAGAGACAGACAGACAGACAGATGGACAGATACACAAACTGAAATCATATTCAAACTTAAAAATGTTAGAAAGTGTTAAAAATGCTTAATGTAAACGAAAGTACAATTCTAGCATTTTTTTATTAATAGCTCTTAATATAAATGGATATTTTTGTGTCACCCTGTAAACCCAATGCTAATGATGCTATATTCTATGAAAAGCATTTTTTTGTGCATATAAATAACAAATTTCAATTTCCTAAAACTTCGTGGAAAGTAAAGTTATTAAAATTTGATTTTTAGAAATATCTCTCATAGAACGCAATGCTTTAGAATACTTTTAAGTTTCCCTGTACATAAATCGGTGGTGGTATTTCCTCTATTTTATGCAGGAAACATTTAATAGTGAACTTGAATAACATATTTCAATTTAATTGGGATATGTCTACAGTAAAACCAATAGGAATACTTCTCATAGAACACAATGCTTTGAAATACTTCCGGGTGTCCCTGTACATAAACCAGTAGAGGTATAAATTCCATTTTCAATAGGGAACATCCGATAGTGAACTTGAATAACATATATCAATTTCAGAAAATTCCATATATATTTACGGGAGTTAGAGCTCGGACAGACAGACAGGCAGACAGACCGACGGACAGGCAGATGTACAAAACTGAAATCATATTCGCACTTAAAAAATGTTAGAAAGTGTTACAAACGCTTAACGTAAACGAAGGTACAATTCTAGAAATTTTTTATTAATAGCTCTTAATGTAACTGGATATTTTTTGTGCCACCCTGTAAATCTAATGCTAATCATGCTATATTCTGTGCAAAGCATTCTTTTGTTAATATAAATAATATATTTCAATTTCCAAAAACTTCGTGGAAAGTAAAGTTATTAAAATTTGATTTATAGAAATATCTCTCATAGAACACAATGCTTTGGAATACTTTTGAGTGTTCCTGTACATAAACCAATGGTGGTATTTCCTCCATTTTATACAGGAAACATCCAATAGTGAACTTGAATAACATATTTCAGTTTCATTAAGATATGTCTACAGTAAAGGTAGGAAAATATGGTTTATAGAAATACCTCTCACAGAACACAATGCTTTGAAATACTTTTGGGTGTCCCTGTACACAAACTAGTAGAGGTATAAACTCCATTTTCAATAGGGAACGTCTGATAGTGAATTTGAATAACATATATCAGTTTCAAGAAATTCCATAAATATTTACGGGATTTAGAGCGCGGACACACAGGCGGACAGACAGACACACCGATGTCATAAACAGTTTTCAACCTTGTTGGAAAGTGTTAAAAAGAGGTTTAGTAAAGGATAAAAAAGGTTTGTGCACAGTGCAATATAGAGTTAAAAAATTATAGTATGTTAAGTATATATTTTATAACTATAAATTTAATTCTTATATTAAAAAAGTGCCATATAAAATATGACACATTTCTTCATTTATGCTATTTATGTAGTGCTGCCCTTTTATCTTCAAAAGTGGTTGGCATAGGTGAGCTATGCTCAATTCGCTATCATATGTTTTTTCCACATTAATTTCTATGGTAGGGCATACTATATTCACCTTAAGAATAATAAATCAGTCCAATCGCTCATCATGTTCAAGAATGAAATGCACACTTACTTGGCTAACTTACCACAGATTCGATACATCCACCTTATCCTAAACGGCTGACTAATTTTATTAGAGCTAGTTTGATATTTTAGATTTCATATTATATTTTAAACCAGTTGGCCTAGGTAGAATCTGTTCAGATCTACAACATTTGTAAATTTTCATGCAATAATCCCAATAATGCAAATTTATACAAAATTTTGCCTTATTTTGCCATATTTGCTTTTGAATAACTTACGAAGTTTTTGAAATGAATGCTTATATTTAATAATTTTCATATCATTATCGTAAATTATATTTTAAACTACTTCGAATTTTTTTATGACAAAAATAATTCTTATAATGACGTTTGTGCAAAATCGTACCACAAAATCTTAAATTTTAATTAATTTACAAAGTTTTTTTTTATGTAAACTGTTTAAATTCAAGATGGTTATGGCCAGTATCATAAGTGATATTTTAAAAATGGTTTGATTTGTTTACAATCATTCATATTCGAAAAAATTGTCTACTCAGACTAATAAACTAATTGATTAATTTACAGTTGGGCACTAAATGAAAAGCCTATGAGTTACAACCCTGTAGACTGCAGCTTCAGTCGACAATTCTCAGCTAAGGTGAAACATTTTCACTAATAACGCTTTATCCACAAAGCCAGCATAGCAATAAAAACTTCCTATATGCACGAATGGGAGGGGAAATTAGAAATGAGGTGTTAATCACAAAACCGTGCAATTTATAATACACTGGTTTACATATTTCTTTTTGCACGTCTGTGCAGCGCCTTCAATCGACAAAAATTTTATTCAATTCCTACTATTAGTTCACACTCTCCCTATATATATATCTTGTACAAATCTTTCAATCGATTTTTAACTAACTTCCCGACTAGCTAGAAATTTGAAACTTTCAGGATTGCTCAAGACACGGTGACATCACAATACTTCGAAGTCCGATTTTCGATTTTTTTTATTAGTTTTCTTATAATTAATTAAAATATGAAAATAATAACATCCTAATAGCGTTAAAATAGCCATTAAAATATTAGCTATAATTTAATTGTGTACAAAAAAAAAAAAAAAAAAAAATACGAGTTCACTTTTTTTCGACATAAAAATAAATACGTTTAATTAAACGTGAACATTAAAAAATTATAAAAGTTAAATTATGCATCTCACAATCTCACAAAATTGACGTCATTATCACTTTAAAAATTTTATGCACATTGATAAAAGCTCTATGATTCATCAGAAAATTTAAAACATGGTATATAAAAAGTTTTTTTTTTTTTTTTTTTTTTTTTTTTTTTTTTATCTTATCAGTAATTTTTTTTTTCATTTTGCACTCGCGCTTTTTATTTCCTAATTCAAAATTACTAAAAAAAAAAAAAACTTTTTCGATAGTGTTTGTAAGTAGAAATTGACTTTAAAAGTTTTTCTTTTATATTACTGTTTATATATTTATTTTGTCTTTACTAAAAAAATCTCCCATTATGAAAATAAACTTTTCTTAAACCGCATTCATGCACAATTTTACCAATTCCTTCAATCCTTATGAATTTTTAAAATGTCTACATACTTATAGAACACCTGGTTTGTATGTATATATATATATCTTTATATATATATTTCTTCTGTGCGTGTGTATGTCACTGAACTCCTCCTAAACGGCTGGACTGATTTTAATGAAATTTTTTGTGTGTCTTCAGGTGGATTCGAGAATGGTTTAGATTTACAAATCAAAGTTGTAACTTAATTAGTTCTTTCTTAATTAATTTTTAACCAACTCTTTCAACAACTTTTCCACCTAGATGGCGTGAGTTGTCGTAAACACGATGTCAGACTTTATTTAATGTTGAAATGAAAAATGAATTTTTAACCGTATCTTACGAAGTGTTTAAAATATTTTTTCAAAATTAATATTTTTAGAATCGTAACCGTATCTTACGAAGTGTTTAAAATATTTTTTCAAAGTTAATATTTTAGAATCGTAAACACGATGTCAGAATTTATTTAATGTTGAAATGAAAAATGAATTTTTAACCAACTCTTTCAACAACTTTTCCACCTAGATGGCGTGATGTCAGAATTTATTTAATGTTGAAATGAAAAATGAATTTTTAACCGTATCTTACGAAGTGTTTAAAATATTTTTTCAAAATTAATATTTTTAGAATCGTAACCGTATCTTACGAAGTGTTTAAAATATTTTTTCAAAGTAAATATTTTAGAATCGTAAACACGATGTCAGAATTTATTTAATGTTGAAATGAAAAATGAATTTTTAACCGTAAGTGTTTAAAATATTTTTTCAACGTTAATATTGTTAAAATGTTAAAATTAGTTAAAATGGTATATTCTTTTAAAAAATTCGTCAATATCCGACGGAGTTATTTTATGTTAAAATGAAAAATGAATTTTTAGGCCATTGTTGTTTGTGCAGATGGAAAATGTACTAAAAGTTTTCCGAAAAATTTCACGATCACAAATGTTGACGGATATCCAATATATCGTCGAAGAAATCCCGATAATGGCGGACAATCTTATCATCTATGGCGGTCATCTATGTCAACAACATAGATATTGACATTGATAACCGTTGGGTGGTCCCATATTCGCCTCTGCTGAGCAAAACATTCAATGCTCATATTAATGTTCAGTTCTGCAGTTCAGTGAAGAGCATTAAATACATTTGCAAGTATGTGAATAAAGGCAGAGATATGGCTGTATTTCGAGTTGAAAATACCAATGTGAATGCTCCTCCGGTGAATAACAACGATGAAATAACACTTTACCAAATTGGCCGGTACGTCAGCTCCAATGAAGCTGTTTGGCGTATCTTTGGTTTCCCAATTCATGAACGGGATCCAGCAGTTCTTCATTTAGCCGTCCATCTTGAAAATGGCCAGCGCGTATATTTCACGAGCGAGACAGCGATTGATCGTGCTATAAATCCACCAAAAACTACACTCACCGAATTTTTTGAATTGTGTAATCGTGCGGATGCTTTTGGTGCTTTTGCACGGACATTACTCTATTCAGAAGTACCACGCAATTTCACATGGGCTCCAACAAAAAAATGGATGCCCCGCAAGCAAGGCACGCCGATTAATGCATGTCCCGGTTTATTCAAATCAAACACCTTGGGATGAGTATTTACAGTCAATCCAAGGCAGATTGAGTGCTTTTATCTTCGACTGTTATTGGTTAATGTCATCGGCCCTTTGTCATTTCAAGATTTACGTAAAGTGAATGGACAACAGTATCCAACGTATAAAGATGCATGCCTTGCACTCGGCTTGCTGGAAGACGACAACCAGTGGGAGTGTATGCTTACTGAAGTAGGACTGAACTGTACAGCAAAAAAAATTCGTCTACTATTCGCTATAGTGTTGACTACATGTTTCCCGGCCCGAGCAGAGACATTATGGGATAATCACAAAGATTCAATGACTGATGATATATTGCATCAACATCGTTCACGGTGCAACGATCTAACGATAGTATTCAGTGACGCTATGTACAATGAAGCATTGATTGCTATTGAAGATCTTTGCATTATCATTGCCAACTTACCACTCAGTCATTTCGGTATGCATTCAAGAAATCGAAATGCATCTGATTTAATAAGCACTGAATTGAATCGTGAACTACACTACAATACTGTAGAAATGGCAGCGATTGTAGCTCGCAATGTCCCACTAATGAATGAAGAACAAAGAACCATTTACGACCGCATCATGCTCGCAGTTTTGGCAGGACAAGGTGGATTCTTTTTTTTTGGGGGGGGGGTGCACCAGGTGGAACTGGCAAAACATTCCTTATTTCGCTAATTCTCGCCGAAATACGATCAAATAATGGCATCGAATTGGCTGTTGCATCATTGGCATTGCAGCAACTTTATTGGATGGAGGCAGAACAGCTCATTCATTATTTAAACTGCCACTTATTATTCAAAATAGCCCAGACGCAGTGTGCAACAAAAAAAAAAACAATCGCCCATGGCCACAGTGTGTAAAAATAGTGTAATAGTGTAAAAATGTAATAGTGTAAAAAGTGTATAGAAATAGTGTAAAATTCTTATCTGAGATGAATGCACTATGGCACACAAACATTTGATTGAGGCGTCGAACAGGACATTGAAAGATATAAAAAAACAACGACAAACTATTTGGCGGCACTCTGTTACTCTTTTCTGGTGATTTCAGACAAGCACTTCCCGTTATTCCGCGTTCAACATACGCTGATGAGATCAACGCGTGCTTAAAATCATTGTCATTGTGGCTTAATGTTGAAAAAGTACAACTGAAAGTAAATTTGTGCGTTCAAAAGCTTCAAGATCCATCCGCTGAAACATTCTCAAAACAATTGTTAGATATCGGCGATGGAAAAGTTACTACAGATGAAACTGGATGCATAAAATTACCGACCGATTTCTGCACAATCATTGATTCTCAAGATGCTCTTATTGACCAGATATTTCCCGATGTACACAGACGATACACAAATCATGAGTGGCTGGCAGAAAGAGCAATTTTAGCAGCAAAAAATGTGGACGTCAACGAATTGAATCTCAAGATACAACATTTGTTACCAGGAGACTTGGTGTCATACAAATCTAATGATACAGTTTGCGATGCCACCGAAGCTGTAAATTATCCAACAAAGTTTTTAAAATCATTGGATTTACCAGGCATGCCACCGCATATTTTACAACTGAAGGTTGTATCTCCGGTTATTTTGCTTCGTAATTTGAACCCACCATGGTTGTGCAACGGCACGCGATTAGTCATAAAAAAATTAATGAAAAATGTTATCGAAGCCATCATTTTAAATGACAAATTCCGAGGTGAAAATATATTACTACTGCGAATCCCTATTATACCCACAGATGTGCCAATTCAATTTAAACGCCCTCAATTTCCAATTAGATTGGCATTTGCAATGACTATCAATAAGTCTCAGGGCCAAACGATGTCTGTCTGTGGCTTAGATTTGAGCACATCATGTTTTTCACACGGACAATTATATGTGGCTCTCGAGTGGGCAAACCATCCAGTTTGTTTGTATTGGCGAAAGATGGGATAACAAAAAATATTGTACACTCTGTTGCATTAAGGGATTGCTATTGTTTTTTAGTAATATTGTTATAAGTAGCGATATGTATATAATTTTAAAGAATCAATTTTAATAAATTAAAAAAATAAATGATTGGTGGTTTGTTATTTTTATATTCATTCACCGTTCACAGCGCTCCTTACATCTTCCACTTATATACCACATCCTTACACACTTACAATAAGTTAGTTATTTTTTTCTCGCAAAATATTCTCTAGAAATAATTTATATGACAAAACAACGTTTGTCGGGTCAGCTAGTATATATATATATATTTGTGTGTGTGTGTGTGTGTGTGTGTGTGTGTGTGTGTGTGTGTGTGTGTGATATTAATTTTACATTAAAATATTATTTAAATAAAGCCTCATTTTTGCATTTAGATGATTATAAAATGACACTGAAAACTTCAGCGAAAAATCAAAAGTTGACAAAGCTTATCATCTGCCTTTAAAGAATTGTTAATTTTTCTTTTTCAAGAAAACACTACTTCTAACTTTTATGGCTCTTTCTGTCATCGTAATAATTATATATTACTTAAAACTGACTCTTCTCAAGTACTTTTGTTCTATAAATTTAAAAATAAACGCTTCTTTATCTCTCTACTTACGACATTAATTTTATATTAAAGTATTATTTACGTCACATTGTGTCATTACACCCGATGACGGCCGCCAAATTAGATAAGTGACATCATGTCCGATAAATGTATACATTAATCAATATATATTGCCGATGACTATCTTTCGATTCCAATTATCGATCCTCAATGATTACAAGTCTCAACGATTCTATATCTAGAAATCGGGCATATCGTTTGCAATCACTTGTCCTGTCACATCTCAGAGTTTGTCATGAGCGCTCAGCCGCACCCTCCCAGTATATAGTGGTCGGACAGAGGATATCTTAACATCTTAATGAAGAAGTTGAATACCCATGCGTTTTCCGATGATACGAATAAAACAGAGAGGCTGCTACTAGTTAATTTAATCGCCAATAAATTGGAGAGAAACGAACGCCAATAACTGAAGTGGATTTGTATTCTTTTGTATAGGAATGAGTTTTAGTAAATAAATGTAACTACATTGAACTAAATACTTGTCACAAAGAAATATTTATTTTTTTTCCAGTAACCCCATAAACAAAATGTATTTATATTAGAGATATTTCATTATAGCAAAATTTGTTTTGGAATTCTATAAAATTTGTTTTATTAGTACATTAAAAAAATATATATATAGAAAAGAATGAACGAAATATTGTTTTGATTTTAAACCGGAATATTCATGTATTCATATCGTACCAAAAATATATTTCATTTATATGACAGTAGTATTAAATTATATGCTTTGTTTATAAAAGAAACGTCTCATTAATATTGTATGTTATAAAATTTATTACTATAAAAAATGAAATGTTTAAATATTGTTTTAACACATTTTTTAAAACATATTTAGAAAAACTTTATTTTGCACCAATCTCAGTGAATTTGACATTCATCATTCATATTTGAAAAGCCTTTATTTTGCACCAATCTCAATGAAAAAACAATCTATAGTAAATAGTATGATTAGCATTAAGATTTATAAAGACATACAAATGTATTCACATACATTAGTGTCTATAGTTAGAAATTGTTACAATTCCATTTTCGTTTATATTAAGCGTTTTTAATACTTTCTAACTATGTTTAAGAGTAAATATTATTTCGATTAGTCTATCTGTCTGTTTTTCTGTTCGCCAGCCTATTTATTCATCTGTACCTCTCTAGAATATGTAAATACTTTCAAAATCTATTCAGAATAATGCATGTTATTCCATTTCATTTTAGCAAGTTTTTTATTGAAAATGGCACAAATCGAAAAAATTATTTGTGTACAGGGACACCCAAAATAATCCAAACTCATTGCGTTTCATGAAAGTTCCTTTTATAAATTATATTTATTTCGTCTTGTACCACACAAATTATAAGGAAATCGACATTTTTTATTTATATTACAAAAGAAATGTTTTTCTGTAAAATGTACTATGTTTGGCGTTAAGGTTTACAGGTCTATACTAAAATTTTCAGATACATTAAAGACTACGATTGGAAATTCCTGGAATTGCATCTCCGTTTCTGTTAAGTATTTTTAACACATTCCAACAATGTTTAAGAGTGATTATGGATTCAATTAATCTATCTGTCGGCCTTTCTTGTCTGTCAGTTGTTTCATTACGCAAGAAAAGTACATTCAAGGTTAAATGATGCAACGAGTACGCACAGTTTGATAGTGTTAATAAACTATGCGATCCGCATGATTTTTCATTCTTGTTGTCACACATTCAATACAACATGTGAAAAAGCGGAAAATTTCTTCTATTAATAAAAAATATCAATTTAATATTTTATATCATCCTTCAAGAATTAATAGACGCTTCTATTACTGTTTATAATTTATTTGTTTATATTTGTACTCTTTCTTTTTATTTCTAGTCTTTCTTTACATTTGTAGTCTTTGTTTACAGTTAGAGTTTTTGTTTACATTTAGAGTCTTTGTTTACATTTGTAGCCTTTGTTTACGTCTTAGAGTCTGTTTACATTTGTAGTCTGCTTACATTTAGAATCTTTGTTTACATTTGTAGTCTTCGTTTACATTTAGGGTCTTTGTCTACACTTAGAGTTTTGTTTACATTTAGTGTCTTTGTTTAAATTTGAGTATTTTTATTTATTTATTTATTTATTTATTGATTGATTTTTTTATTTATTTAAAAAAAAAAAAAAAAAAAAACTGCTTGCACCTTAAACAAATTACACTGTATGGGTGAAAGTATTTAACCACTTTCTTATTCTGACGTCTCGTCCAATATCGTTTATCCTGTCGAGCATGTTTTATACCACATACATTTCAGCGACTATTTTTATCCGGAAGGCAAAAGAGACCTTTACAAATTAAAAAGCAAAATAATGTCTGGGATCACACTGTAAAAGATAATGCTTAAAAGGCATTGTAGCTATAGCACTCGATTATGATTTTTTTTTTTTTTTTTTTTTTTTTTTTTTTTTTTATTATCTGTATTTATTTGTATATGACTAGCACGTACAAACATGGTGATATACAGGTTTATGTTGCAATTAAAAATAAAATGGTACAATTCATCATATTCAACACAGTGAAATGCCATTTTTAGAAAACTTAACATACTATATCAGACATAACATACTGCAATTAAAATATAAATATATTAAACATAGGATGAGAGCATTTTACTAAATTAATTTTAACACCGCATACGCAAACTTTAAGAAGAAAATTTTAATTTGGATAATATATTAGCCAAATGCATTGATTCGCCCCCAAGCAAATGTCATAAAAATTCTAAAAGTTTTCGCCAATAGAATAAACTGATTCTTTTTTTTTTTCTCCCTTTTTTATAGAGTTGTTTAAATTCATTTCATTCTATCGACAATACGACAATAATTCATGAGAACAACATGAAAAATCATAAGTAAAAATAAATTGTATTAGAATATAACAAAACAAGCCAATAAATAAACAATAAAGTTTAATGAAATTAATTGGTAGAAATCAGACAAGTTAGCAATTTTCACAGCTATATTTTTCTTAAATTGTGTAAAAATTATGATTTTCTTTATTAACTTAAATTTTATATTAGTTTTCGGAAATATGACTGTATGTTTAAAATTTATATCTCTAAAGTTTTGTTTTGAAACTTGTGTTCTGGAAGAAATTTCATCCAGGTTTAGGCTCTTCGTGTACCCAATCGGTCTAAGTCCGAACCAAACACCAGAAAAATATTGCACCAAGTCGTACTGTACAGTTTGTTCGAAAACCTTTGACATCGGGCTTTAATTCTTAAAATACTAATCTTAATAGGGAAATGGTTTAAGTATTTTCGTCGTGTTACATCTCAGAGACCTTTTACGATATGATGCAGAAATTTTGTACATTACTTTATTAATGTATTGGATACATTTCACTCACTGGACATTTTATTGTACATTGTTGTCGTTTTTTTTTTTTTTTTTTTTTTTTTTTTTGGGGGGGGGGTTAAGGCCAAATGACAGTACGAGGGTCCTAGGCTTTTTTTTTTTTTTTTTTTTTTTTTTTTTTGTTGTTAGAGAGATATAAAAAAAACTTAAATTTTGTATTTCATGAAATTTAATCACTTAAAAATTTTAAGTAATTTTATGAAATATTGCACCTTTTTCATTGAACTAAAATAACCAATTAAATGACCAACCTAAATGAACCAATTTAAAATAAAAGCATAAGAGAATAATCAAGGAATTAAAGCATATGTCAAGATTTTTGAAACATTCTGTATATCTATGTTGTTACATAGATGCTTACTAATGTTCCAAATTCTACCTTTCGCCAACTAAGCGATTAACTAACTTATCTCAATTTCAGAGATACCAGTTCAGAATCAAAATGACACGCCAAGTGAAGATAAAGTTGAACAACCCACATAATCTAACTTCTACTGATTTCACCCCTCCCTAGTTGTCACTCAGAAGTAGATAGAAATTGCAAGCTCCATAACAAACTTACATAAACTTGGGGGGTGGGGAAATGAAATATCTTCATATCATATCTGATATGTTTGTTTTAGGGTAACTGGATACATGTCAGTGTCTGCAGATGGGGAAAAAATGAAATAAAGTCCAATTTGACATTGAAACGTTTCATAACCTATTATAAGGTGGCGACCCTAGTGTGAAACAAAGCCTAGGGCACTCAGATTGCATTTATTTTTAATTCGAATTTAAGTGGTTGGGTGTTGTCACTAACCAATTGAGAAGGGGCCCTGATAAGGTATTGTCGGGGGAAGGCATAGACACGATGGAATAAGGTTGTCGATGAAAGGTGTTAGATGCAAAATCGAGATTAGTCGTGAAAGATCATCGGGTATCGATCATTTACAATGTTTTATTTGTTAATTTCAGGATCAACAGACAGAAAAAATAAGACTCAAGAGAATTAATTACCATATTTGAAATTACTAAGTTGTCGTCGTGCGATAACATCTCACTTATAATCGATTTGCATGGGCATCAAATTATGAGCCGCTATTACTTTTTTTTTTTAATTCTACTTTATTTTAACAAGCTATAGACATTGATAATTAACCGAACTTAGAAAGAAAAAAATGAGATGGATTAACTGATGATTTTTTATCTATACAAATGAAAATTTAATAATAAATTTATTTTTATTAATCTGTCATGAAAAATGAACATTTGATAAATATATTTTCGTTTATTCAGAAGGGAGGAGTCATTAAAATTTAAAAGATGAAGGAAATAAGCAGCAGACAGCTACAAAGATGAATATCTTTATACCTAAATAATGAAATAGTTAGATGTTTAGCATACTATAGTAATTTTAAAATTTTCTCGTAATTTGCTGAAATATATGCTTGTTGATATGTGATTTTTGACGTTTTTTATATAAAAGTTTGTTGTTGTTGTTGTCGTATGCCACTCGGAAATTCCGAGCCCCGGTAGGACCTACCTGCCAACTACGATGGGTACCTTTTTTTATGGTCCGACAGCCAGGTGTGTTATTAAAGTTATCCAAACCTCCCAAATATAACAGTTTAAAAAATATAACACCATTGGTGCATCTAGTATTTTCAATCGTTTCTGAGTTAGGAAATTCATTTGAACTCTATATGCAGTCACAGAATAGCAGTGTTTTAATATAAAATTCATTTAATAGAATTATTAAATGGATTAACAAAGTAACCTTAATTTAGTCTTGTAACTCAGCACGACTTTTGTTGTAACTGGTTTCTTAAAATCTAAATACAAAAATACGTGAAGGAAACAAAGAAAGTAAAATATGCATATGAGAACATTTTTGCCATAACTTCCTGAAAAAAATAAATCTTCTTTGGAATAAAAATATTTAGCACAAAAGAAATTAAAAACTACGAAAAAATTGATTTGGAAAAAAATAATTTAAAAATTTTTCTAAAAGTAACTCAACACTTACATATAGTATCTTGGACACTACTTACTAACACACGCATAAGAGACTTTATTTATTATGCATTGCGTATTAATAAACTTGCTTCTGGAATTTTCAGAGAATGTACCTTTATTAAAATTATTTTTCCTGAGAGCGTCGCTGCACGAAAGTAATTATATATTTTGAAGAATTCATAAACTAAAAACGTATTTCTTCTGCATTCATAGACTGTAATAAAAAATGAATGAAAAAAAAAAAAAAAAAAAAAAGTCAAAATTATTTAAATAGCAACTATCTAGGAATAAAATTAAGGTAAGTTCGAAGTTAAATTCTATAAAAAAAAATATATATATATCAATAAATAAAATTTATTGTTTCAAAAATCAAAAAGTAAAATTAATTGTTTAATAATTAACAATCAGTCTTCATAAGTAATTTTAATTTGATGAAATTTTATTCTTATTGGTCTATGTGGTTTCAGTTGTCTTAAATCCATTGTTTGGCTTTAACTACGATTTAAAAATTATTAATATATATATATACATATATAGTTACAGTTTACGTATAAGGTTATATTCTCACCGGAATCATTTTACTTATTGTTATTCCGTATTGTTATTCTTTTTATATCTATATTAAAATTTTACTGGTCAAATTATTCATATTTATATTTTAGTTATTTAGTAATCTACTGGTTCTTATGGATTATTGTGGCAATTTAATAATCTGTTGATTTTGCATTATACTTCTTTTTGTTATCATACATATATTCTCGTTAGGTTTAATTTTTTTTTCCTTTCTTATTTTTATTTTATTTTATTATTAGCAGGCTTCGCCCGCTTCGCTGGACCCTATTTTTAAATGAATCATTATAATTACTGAATTCTCAAAATTGCATTAATTTTTATCACGTGAAAAAAAAAAAAAGCGAAACAAAATCTGATTAGGAAAAATGTCGATTTGTAAGTATCGAAAACCTCTATGTTCCAATTTTGAATGATCTAACAGTAGATATAAAACAGGGATACACCGCCAGCGGCACCAGCGGCACGGCACGGGGCGTGGGGGCTGAGCTGCTGCAGCGCCGTTATCTTATCAGTATCCTTCCGGTGACGCATGCTGACATGAAAGATAAGGAGGGTTAGAATTAGGATGTTATCTTAAATGATAATGAATATTATTTTAAGAGAACTTTAATTATTGATTTTTCTCAAACTTATTTTTCTGTGGTGCTGACATCTATTGAGGAAGCATTGAACTCCTTTATTTTCAAAAATGATGCTTCGCCGTCACTTAGGATCGAACCTGCTATCTGCGGGTTGCGAGCCCGCCGCGCTATCCACTCGACCATCATGTGTTGATAGCGTAAATTTTAATTACTTAGTGTATCGTTTTGCGATGAAATTTATTTTAAATGTAAGTTATTTTCCAATTTAAGAAATGAATGTATTAATATTAGTGAGGATTTTTAGTGCATAATTAATATTTTAATTGTTTTCGTAGATTTTATGTGCATAATTATTATTTTAATGATAATTTGGGATAAAATATTAAGAAATTTTTTCTTGTGTTTGAGTGATTAAAAATTTTCGTTCAAGTGTGTTTGATCAGTGGAAATATATGATTTTCTACTGTTATATGTTCAAACATTTTTTTTTTCTATGTGAACATATATTAAATTTCTTTTTTATTTAATCTTTAGAACTCTGCTAAAGAGTTACTTTTTTTTCTGTGAAATTCTCAAAAGAGAATTTCTTATGTATGTTCAAACAGATTTTTTAATCTGCGTGAACATATTTAGACAGTATTTTTAATTATGTAAAATATACGATTTTTCGCGAATGGTTTTCACTAATATTTTTTAAGGAAAAATTGTGGTATAATTTAAATGCGTACAAAATTTAATAAAATGATTGCAAATTAAGGAAATTTTCTCTCGTGTGAAATATTAGCATATGTGCTGCCATCTAGCGATTATTTATTGAAACAGAGAAAAACAATTAATATTATTGAAGTAGAGAGTTAGAAAAAATATATTCAGGCAGAAATAGAGATATTTATTTCATTTAGTAATAAAGGATTAGAAAAATTAACTAAGATTTTGTGCAACCAATAACATTTTACCACGCAGCAGAGTTATAGTAGATTTTATTTAACTTATCATAAGCTAAAATCAATTCATGCACTTATTAATCTTATATTTATGTATTTGCATATTTATGCATCCTTTAGTATTTTAGTTATGTAATATTTTAAAATGTGATTGGGAAAAAAATATTTCGCATTATAAATGTAATTTAAGTTTATGCACGCACACACATAGAAAAATTTAATTATTTATTTTTTAATCTTAATAGATTAAAACGGAAATTCAAAAGTTAAGCATATGTACATTGCGAAACTGATTAAGATTTAATATTACAAACTTAATTATATTGAGTGAAATTAGGATGTAGCTTATTAGAGGAACAATAGTTATAAATATTGCAAAAATGTCGAAGTACATTAAGGTTTAATAGTTATATTTTATGATGAACAATACTTATAAATGATGCAAAAATGTCGAAGTACATTAAGGTTTAATAGTTCCATAGTTTTATTTTATGTGTACATATAGTACTTTTTGTGATGTTATGTAGCTTATTAGAGGAACAATACTTATAAATGATGCAAAAATGTTGAAGTACATTAAGGATTAATAGTTATATTTTATGCGCGTATATAGCACTTTTGTGATGCGAAACAAAATATTCTCAGGGGATAGTAGTTTTCAAAAAATTTAACCACAGGAATACACTCTATTTAAGATAGAAATAGGTGCACTAGTATTGAACATGGTGGCTTTTTGGGGTCACGTGATTTTTTTCGTCCAATCAGAAGCATGGAATTTTAATGATCGATGGTGTTAGTCGATCTGAGAGAATTTATTTTTATTTTTATTTTTATTTTTTATTTTTTAATAAAGAATTTAACGCGAGGCGATGTATTTCGAGGACTTAGCATTTTTCATGATGGTCGGAAAATTTAATTGAATGAATTTAGGTGTTATCATTCGGAGATTTATATTAGTAAATTTTTATAGAGTTTATAAAATTAAGCACTTTGTGAAATTAAGTGTTTTTTTATACAGATATTTTTGAGGTACCATGATCCAATTGAAACCCTATATTTTTAATTCGAGGACTTAGCATTTTTCGCAAGAACTTAATACTTCATATTACAATAAATTCATTTTGTTTGATTATCTTATATAGTTCTACTAAACTAGTTAAAAACTTTTTTAAATTATTCACCTTAAAGTGAAAATACTATACTACAGAGTTACCATTTATTTAATTCATTAAAAAATATGCTTCTTTTCTACACTTCCAAAGAAACAAATGAGTGATAAGCTTATTTCTTATTGACCATGTTGATACTACGTCATACTACGATAAACTCATTTTGTTTGATTATCTTATATAGTTCTACTAAACTAGTTAAAAAACTTTTTGAATTATTCACCTTAAAATGAAAATACTATACTACAGAGTTACCATTTATTTAATTCATTAAAAAATATCCTTCATGAAAATTATGAGCTATCTAGAAGTATTTTTCATTGATATGTAGGATATATTTATTTAATAATATTGATTTAAGAACTTTATTTTATAAATTAACTTCTATCAACCAATAACATTTTACCCGCAACAGAGTTATAGTGGATTTTATTTAACTTATCATAAGCTAAAATCAAACCAGGCACTTCTTAATCTTATATTCATGTATTTGCATATTTTGTATATTTATGCATCCTTAAGTATTTTAGTTATGTAATATTTTAAAATGTGATTGGAAAAAAAAAAAAAATTTGCATTATAAATGTAATTTAAGTTTATGCACGCACGCACATAGAAAAATTTAATTATTTAATTTTTAATCTTAATAGATAAAACGGAAATTTTAAAGTTAAGCATATGTACATTGCGAAATTGATTAAGATTTAATATTACAAACTTAATTATATTGAGTGAAATTAGGATGTAGCTTATTAGGTAAACGATAGTTATAAATGATGAAATACATTAAGGTTTAATAGTTATATTTTATGATAAACAATACTTATAAATGATGCAAAAATGTCGAAGTACATTAAGGTTTAATAGTTGCACAGTTATATTTTATGTGCATATTTAGTACTTTTTGTGATGTAATGTAGCTTATTAGATGTTCAATAGTTATAAATGATGCAAAAATGTTGAAGTACATTAAGGTTTAATACTTGCTTAGATATATTTTATGTGCATATATAGTACTTTTTGCGATGTTATGTAACTTTTTAAATGAATAATACTTATAAATATTGCAAAAATGTTGAAATACATTAAGATTTATTACTTACTTAGTTATATTTTATATGCATATTTAGTACTTTTTGTGATGTAATGTAGCTTATTAGATGTCCAATAGTTATAAATGATGCAAAAATGTTGAAGTACATTAAGGTTTAATACTTGCTTAGATATATTTTATGTGCATATATAGTACTTTTGCGATGTTATGTAACTTTTTAAATGAATAATACTTATAAATATTGCAAAAATGTTGAAGTACATTAAGGTTTAATACTTACTTAGTTATATTTTATGTGTATATAGTACTTTTAGTGATACAAAATATTCTCGGGGGATAGTAGTTTTCAAGCGATTTTAACCACAGGAATACACTCTGTTTAAGATAGAAATAGATGCACTAGTATTGAACATGCTGGCTTCTTTTATGGTCACGTGATCCAATCAGAAGCATGGATTTTTAATAATTATAAAATTAAGTGATTTTAGTATACAAGTTTCGGAAAAAACCATGAAAAACTTCAAACGAATAGTTTACAAGCTTTAAAATCTGTGATGCGCAAATTATTTGTTTTAACATGTTGATAAACTAGATTACATTAAAAGGTTTGGGTATTAAAATGATACATATTTGACGTGATTAATAGGGGTTCTAAAGAATTTGGCTGCTTCACCTAGTGTATGAATTTAGCTTATATTTGGCATTATTTCGCCAATAATTACAAATTTGGTGGTAAACCTACAGTATAAATGCATTCGCAAAGAAAATTTTGTCAGTTGCTGCTGTATTTTTAAGAAGTGCGCACGTTTAATTTATCAACTTGTATTTTTTATAACACTTTACTTTTTAGTGAGAGAGATGGATTTATCTGAAAAGATGCCTATTTCAAATGAGTTGTCATCAAACTTGGATACTAAGAAACTACCGAAAACTTTTAGTTGTGTTTCTTGCAGCATGGTATTTAAACGAAAATGGGATTTGCTTCGACACATGAAAATTCATCTCAACGAAAAATATTTTATTTGTAATGTATGCCAGAAAGCATTTACCAGATCAGATAAGTTAAAGAAACATTTAAAAATTCGTGAAAAGACGCCCATAGAATATAGTTGTGAACAATGTAGCGAATCCTTTAATCGTAAGTATCAGTTGCTGCTGCATATTAGAAAAAACCATCGAAAACCATTGTTAGAACATGCATGCGATCAATGTGCAGAAACATTTAAACAGAAATATAAATTATTGAAACATGTTAGAAGAAATCATCGAAAACCACTGCCAGAGCATTCATGTAATGAATGTGCAGAAACATTTAGCCAGAAATATAAATTATTAGACCATGTTAGAGAAAATCATCGAAAACCCTCATCACAAGGTGCATTAAAGCAAACGATGAAGTCTGACCGAGATCTGCTTAAGGAGAAAACTATGCATTTTAAAAGAAAAAATGCTCTTAATACATTTACAATCACCACATTTGATAATAAAAACAGTGATATGGATTTGTTGTCATTTTTTAATAATTTAAGAACTGAGATTTTAAACGAATTAAACTTTCAATTAAATGAGAAAAAAGCATTTAAATGGTACACAAACGTGAAAGTTATCCTTAGTCGTACCTCATCAGTTGGAGAAGAGTATATTTCACCAAATTTTAGATCAAAAACTATAATAGCTCTTTTATCAAGTGATTTGGATAGTGATCTTGAAAGGGCTTTTAATAAGATGATAAAGAGTTTTGATGAATTTAATGAACGAGGATCTGGTTGGATATTATCAGAAATTATTAAATTAGAACTAAGTATGGCAAAATATCAACCCTTACTGTAAACTAAAATTTATGAAAACTTTGTTACAAAACTATTTTATAAAACGATTGTATAAAAAGCTGTATGTAAAAATACTTATAATTTGAAAATAAAAGTATGTGTATAAAAATTGTATTTTTAATTATTTATCTCATATAAAAATTTTATGTAAAAGTTTAAACTATTAATCGGATTTTTAAAATAAATGCACTTATGTTAATGTACAGGTTTTTTTTTTTTAAATATGATTTTAAAACTATATATTTTATAAAAACGAAAAATGTTATTTCATAAATAAATTGATATTTTATAGTAAATAAATTTATATTTTATAGTAAATAAAAGCATAATCTTATCAATTTTAGAGATTGTATCAAAAAATCATGAACTTTCCAATTTTAGCATTAACCATTTAACATATAGTCTAGAGTAATACTAACCTGCTTAAAAGTTTAACTTTTCTGCGTGCTTGAAATTAGACATGAATAAATTATCTGTTTTAACACGTTGATAAACTAAAATAGTTTACGTGATTTTTTAATGGGATTGGGGATGTTTTACAAGATTTGGCTATTAAAATAACATATCTGCTATGATTTGGCGAGATTTTTTAAATATATTTGGCAATAAATACTGATTTGGCATTAAACATAGAGTATAAATTCAGTCTCAGAGGAATATTTAATCAGTTGCTGACTTGTTTTCGTGCTTCATATAGCATTTTTAAAGTTTTACTTTGATTATATTTATAATGGATTTATCTGAGGAAGTGCAAGTTTCTGTTCATCAACAACCCTCTTCATCATGTTTTGAAGATGAGACTTTACACTTAAAGGATGCAAAGCCATATGTTTGTGATATATGTAAGAAAGCATTTAGTAGATCGTACGGTTATAAAAGACACTTAAAAACTCATGAAAAACCTCGCATAGGATATGGGTGTGAATACTGCATGGAAAATTTTACTCGTAAACGGGATTTTTTAAAACATAATGCAAAAATTCATAAAAAGACTATACATAATCACAGTTGTGATGAATGTAGTGAAGTGTTTAGAAATAAACAAGATTTATTGAATCATAAAAAAATGGTACATCGAAAGGTTTTACCTGAATATCTATGTGTAGAATGCAATGAAAGTTTTCGATATAAGTATGAATTATTACGTCATAACAGAAAAATCATCGTAAAGATTCTTCTGCTTACGTATGTACAAAATGCAATGAACGAAATACTCTCAACTTAGACAGTGAAAATATGAACTTAACGAATTTTTTGAATACTGCTTTTTTAACCAACACCTATTCTTTAGCCAAAAGCTTTCATGATGAAAATAACAATACGTATTTTTTAATATTTTTAAATAATGAAAATATGAATACCGAACGCATAACACAAAATATTGACTCACCAACCAACAACTTTGAGAGTGCAAATGCGAACTTAACGAATTTTTCAGATAATCAAAATATTGTTTTCGGTTCATCAACCAGTGAAAATGTGATCTTATCAAATGTTTTGGATAATAATGAAAATGCATACAACGTTTTACCCACTGCTAATGGAAATATAAATACTGAATGTTTGACACAAAGTAATATTTATGACTCACCAACGAACAACTTTCAGAATATAAATGTGGACTTTACGAATTTTAATGTAGAGTGTATGAGTAATCAAAATAATTTTTCACCGGTGAGTGTTAATAACGACTTGTTGACATTTTTGGATAATTTTAATGCAGAATGTATAACTCAATGTAACCTTAACGATTCAACAACAATTTAGATTTTTATGAACCTGTTTTTATATTGACAATAATAATGTAAAATAAATTATTTTAATCAAAAATTGTGTTTTTATTATGAAATTACTTTCTACACACCATTTTATATTACAATAGATACGTTAAGTCACGAAAAAAAATCTAAACATGTATAAATATATTTTTGCTTTCTTATTAACTAAATCGTTTAATACATTTATATACAATAAGACTTGGTGATTTTAATTCGTTTTAAAGAAATTCTCTCACAACAAATTGGAATGGGACGAAGTGACTTATAAAAACCGTAAAATTAAGAACTCTAATATTGCTGATTTATTAAATATTTTCTACGAATAAGAAAGTGCCTATCAATGCACAGGGAGAATTGTTGCAAACTCTTAATGATATGCCTAAAACCTTTATTAAAAACAAATTTTTGTTATCTTCTGTACCCAAATGTAGCCCCACCTATTGGTTAAATTTTTAATATAAAACACTGGTCTCTTTATTTATGTTTAAATAAATGATATAAAAACTGGACTTACCTCAACACAGTTGTTAATTTGCGTCCTTCTCTTCTACTCGCACGGTGTGAAATGGGCGATAACGCTATTTCTTATCAAGATCACGTGGTAAGCTTTCTTATACACTATGTCACATTACATTGTCTACGATGACGTAGTAAGCTACCTACGTCACATGACATTGTCTACTATACTACATTAGTGTAGGGTTTGTGTTTAGCTTACTACGTCATAGTAGACAATGTCATGTGACATAGTGTATAAGAAAGCTTACCACGTGATCTTATTATATTAAAAATTATTTTGATTACTCATACACTCTACATTAAAATTCGTAAAGTCCACATTTATATTCTGAAAGTTGTTCGTTGGTGAGTCATAAATATTACTTTGTGTCAAACATTCAGTATTTATATTTCCATTAGCAGTGGGTAAAACGTTGTATGCATTTTCATTATTATCCAAAACATTTGATAAGATCACATTTTCACTGGTTGATGAACCGAAAACAATATTTTGATTATCTGAAAAATTCGTTAAGTTCGCATTTGCACTCTCAAAGTTGTTGGTTGGTGAGTCAATATTTTGTGTTATGCGTTCGGTATTCATATTTTCATTATTTAAAAATATTAAAAAATACGTATTGTTATTTTCATCATGAAAGCTTTTGGCTAAAGAATAGGTGTTGGTTAAAAAAGCAGTATTCAAAAAATTCGTTAAGTTCATATTTTCACTGTCTAAGTTGAGAGTATTTCGTTCATTGCATTTTGTACATACGTAAGCAGAAGAATCTTTACGATGATTTTTTCTGTTATGACGTAATAATTCATACTTATATCGAAAACTTTCATTGCATTCTACACATAGATATTCAGGTAAAACCTTTCGATGTACCATTTTTTTATGATTCAATAAATCTTGTTTATTTCTAAACACTTCACTACATTCATCACAACTGTGATTATGTATAGTCTTTTTATGAATTTTTGCATTATGTTTTAAAAAATCCCGTTTACGAGTAAAATTTTCCATGCAGTATTCACACCCATATCCTATGCGAGGTTTTTCATGAGTTTTTAAGTGTCTTTTATAACCGTACGATCTACTAAATGCTTTCTTACATATATCACAAACATATGGCTTTGCATCCTTTAAGTGTAAAGTCTCATCTTCAAAACATGATGAAGAGGGTTGTTGATGAACAGAAACTTGCACTTCCTCAGATAAATCCATTATAAATATAATCAAAGTAAAACTTTAAAAATGCTATATGAAGCACGAAAACAAGTCAGCAACTGATTAAATTTTCCTCTGAGACTGAATTTATACTCTATGTTTAATGCCAAATCAGTATTTATTGCCAAATATATTTAAAAAATCTCGCCAAATCATAGCAGATATGTTATTTTAATAGCCAAATCTTGTAAAACATCCCCAATCCCATTAAAAAATCACGTAAACTATTTTAGTTTATCAACGTGTTAAAACAGATAATTTATTCATGTCTAATTTCAAGCACGCAGAAAAGTTAAACTTTTAAGCAGGTTAGTATTACTCTAGACTATATGTTAAATGGTTAATGCTAAAATTGGAAAGTTCATGATTTTTTGATACAATCTCTAAAATTGATAAGATTATGCTTTTATTTACTATAAAATATAAATTTATTTACTATAAAATATCAATTTATTTATGAAATAACATTTTTCGTTTTTATAAAATATATAGTTTTAAAATCATATTTAAAAAAAAAAAACCTGTACATTAACATAAGTGCATTTATTTTAAAAATCCGATTAATAGTTTAAACTTTTACATAAAATTTTTATATGAGATAAATAATTAAAAATACAATTTTTATACACATACTTTTATTTTCAAATTATAAGTATTTTTACATACAGCTTTTTATACAATCGTTTTATAAAATAGTTTTGTAACAAAGTTTTCATAAATTTTAGTTTACAGTAAGGGTTGATATTTTGCCATACTTAGTTCTAATTTAATAATTTCTGATAATATCCAACCAGATCCTCGTTCATTAAATTCATCAAAACTCTTTATCATCTTATTAAAAGCCCTTTCAAGATCACTATCCAAATCACTTGATAAAAGAGCTATTATAGTTTTTGATCTAAAATTTGGTGAAATATACTCTTCTCCAACTGATGAGGTACGACTAAGGATAACTTTCACGTTTGTGTACCATTTAAATGCTTTTTTCTCATTTAATTGAAAGTTTAATTCGTTTAAAATCTCAGTTCTTAAATTATTAAAAAATGACAACAAATCCATATCACTGTTTTTATTATCAAATGTGGTGATTGTAAATGTATTAAGAGCATTTTTTCTTTTAAAATGCATAGTTTTCTCCTTAAGCAGATCTCGGTCAGACTTCATCGTTTGCTTTAATGCACCTTGTGATGAGGGTTTTCGATGATTTTCTCTAACATGGTCTAATAATTTATATTTCTGGCTAAATGTTTCTGCACATTCATTACATGAATGCTCTGGCAGTGGTTTTCGATGATTTCTTCTAACATGTTTCAATAATTTATATTTCTGTTTAAATGTTTCTGCACATTGATCGCATGCATGTTCTAACAATGGTTTTCGATGGTTTTTTCTAATATGCAGCAGCAACTGATACTTACGATTAAAGGATTCGCTACATTGTTCACAACTATATTCTATGGGCGTCTTTTCATGAATTTTTAAATGTTTCTTTAACTTATCTGATCTGGTAAATGCTTTCTGGCATACATTACAAATAAAAGATTTTTCGTTGAGATGAATTTTCATGTGTCGAAGCAAATCCCATTTTCGTTTAAATACCATGCTGCAAGAAACACAACTAAAAGTTTTCGGTAGTTTCTTAGTATCCAAGTTTGATGACAACTCATTTGAAATAGGCATCTTTTCAGATAAATCCATCTCTCTCACTAAAAAGTAAAGTGTTATAAAAAATACAAGTTGATAAATTAAACGTGCGCACTTCTTAAAAATACAGCAGCAACTGACAAAATTTTCTTTGCGAATGCATTTATACTGTAGGTTTACCACCAAATTTGTAATTATTGGCGAAATAATGCCAAATATAAGCTAAATTCATACACTAGGTGAAGCAGCCAAATTCTTTAGAACCCCTATTAATCACGTCAAATATGTATCATTTTAATACCCAAACCTTTTAATGTAATCTAGTTTATCAACATGTTAAAACAAATAATTTGCGCATCACAGATTTTAAAGCTTGTAAACTATTCGTTTGAAGTTTTTCATGGTTTTTTCCGAAACTTGTATACTAAAATCACTTAATTTTATAATTATTAAAAATCCATGCTTCTGATTGGATCACGTGACCATAAAAGAAGCCAGCATGTTCAATACTAGTGCATCTATTTCTATCTTAAACAGAGTGTATTCCTGTGGTTAAAATCGCTTGAAAACTACTATCCCCCGAGAATATTTTGTATCACTAAAAGTACTATATACACATAAAATATAACTAAGTAAGTATTAAACCTTAATGTACTTCAACATTTTTGCAATATTTATAAGTATTATTCATTTAAAAAGTTACATAACATCGCAAAAGTACTATATATGCACATAAAATATATCTAAGCAAGTATTAAACCTTAATGTACTTCAACATTTTTGCATCATTTATAACTATTGGACATCTAATAAGCTACATTACATCACAAAAAGTACTAAATATGCATATAAAATATAACTAAGTAAGTAATAAATCTTAATGTATTTCAACATTTTTGCAATATTTATAAGTATTATTCATTTAAAAAGTTACATAACATCGCAAAAAGTACTATATATGCACATAAAATATATCTAAGCAAGTATTAAACCTTAATGTACTTCAACATTTTTGCATCATTTATAACTATTGAACATCTAATAAGCTACATTACATCACAAAAAGTACTAAATATGCACATAAAATATAACTGTGCAACTATTAAACCTTAATGTACTTCGACATTTTTGCATCATTTATAAGTATTGTTTATCATAAAATATAACTATTAAACCTTAATGTATTTCATCATTTATAACTATCGTTTACCTAATAAGCTACATCCTAATTTCACTCAATATAATTAAGTTTGTAATATTAAATCTTAATCAATTTCGCAATGTACATATGCTTAACTTTAAAATTTCCGTTTAATCTATTAAGATTAAAAATTAAATAATTAAATTTTTCTATGTGCGTGCGTGCATAAACTTAAATTACATTTATAATGCAAATTTTTTTTTTTTTTTCCAATCACATTTTAAAATATTACATAACTAAAATACTTAAGGATGCATAAATATACAAAATATGCAAATACATGAATATAAGATTAAGAAGTGCCTGGTTTGATTTTAGCTTATGATAAGTTAAATAAAATCCACTATAACTCTGTTGCGGGTAAAATGTTATTGGTTGATAGAAGTTAATTTATAAAATAAAGTTCTTAAATCAATATTATTAAATAAATATATCCTACATATCAATGAAAAATACTTCTAGATAGCTCATAATTTTCATGAAGGATATTTTTTAATGAATTAAATAAATGGTAACTCTGTAGTATAGTATTTTCATTTTAAGGTGAATAATTCAAAAAGTTTTTTAACTAGTTTAGTAGAACTATATAAGATAATCAAACAAAATGAGTTTATCGTAGTATGACGTAGTATCAACATGGTCAATAAGAAATAAGCTTATCACTCATTTGTTTCTTTGGAAGTGTAGAAAAGAAGCATATTTTTTAACCCGTTAGTAGTCGCTATAGACAGCGCCACCTATTACAAATTGGGCACTTTTTATTTAACTCGCACCAATAATTTTAAATAGTGATGTGATCAACGTTTCTTCGATTTTATTCGCGTTTTATGCATATCAAATGCCACTTCTAAAAATTTTTGGTGGCTATTGAATAAAAAAATCTGGCAAAACTGAAGGATGGGCGGCAAATCGACCAACTAGCGACTACTAACGGGTTAATGAATTAAATAAATGGTAACTCTGTAGTATAGTATTTTCACTTTAAGGTGAATAATTTAAAAAAGTTTTTAACTAGTTTAGTAGAACTATATAAGATAATCAAACAAAATGAATTTATTGTAATATGAAGTATTAAGTTCTTGCGAAAAATGCTAAGTCCTCGAATTAAAAATATAGGGTTTCAATTGGATCATGGTACCTCAAAAATATCTGTATAAAAAAACACTTAATTTCACAAAGTGCTTAATTTTATAAACTCTATAAAAATTTACTAATATAAATCTCCGAATGATAACACCTAAATTCATTCAATTAAATTTTCCGACCATCATGAAAAATGCTAAGTCCTCGAAATACATCGCCTCGCGTTAAATTCTTTATTAAAAAATAAAAAATAAAAATAAAAATAAAAATAAATTCTCTCAGATCGACTAACACCATCGATCATTAAAATTCCATGCTTCTGATTGGACGAAAAAAATCACGTGACCCCAAAAAGCCACCATGTTCAATACTAGTGCACCTATTTCTATCTTAAATAGAGTGTATTCCTGTGGTTAAATTTTTGAAAACTACTATCCCCTGAGAATATTTTGTTTCGCATCACAAAAGTGCTATATACGCGCATAAAATATAACTATTAATCCTTAATGTACTTCAACATTTTTGCATCATTTATAAGTATTGTTCCTCTAATAAGCTACATAACATCACAAAAAGTACTATATGTACACATAAAATAAAACTATGGAACTATTAAACCTTAATGTACTTCGACATTTTTGCATCATTTATAAGTATTGTTCATCATAAAATATAACTATTAAACCTTAATGTACTTCGACATTTTTGCAATATTTATAACTATTGTTCCTCTAATAAGCTACATCCTAATTTCACTCAATATAATTAAGTTTGTAATATTAAATCTTAATCAGTTTCGCAATGTACATATGCTTAACTTTTAAATTTCCGTTTTAATCTATTAAGATTAAAAAATAAATAATTAAATTTTTCTATGTGTGTGCGTGCATAAACTTAAATTACATTTATAATGCGAAATATTTTTTTCCCAATCACATTTTAAAATATTACATAACTAAAATACTAAAGGATGCATAAATATGCAAATACATAAATATAAGATTAATAAGTGCATGAATTGATTTTAGCTTATGATAAGTTAAATAAAATCTACTATAACTCTGCTGCGTGGTAAAATGTTATTGGTTGCACAAAATCTTAGTTAATTTTTCTAATCCTTTATTACTAAATGAAATAAATATCTCTATTTCTGCCTGAATATATTTTTTCTAACTCTCTACTTCAATAATATTAATTGTTTTTCTCTGTTTCAATAAATAATCGCTAGATGGCAGCACATATGCTAATATTTCACACGAGAGAAAATTTCCTTAATTTGCAATCATTTTATTAAATTTTGTACGCATTTAAATTATACCACAATTTTTCCTTAAAAAATATTAGTGAAAACCATTCGCGAAAAATCGTATATTTTACATAATTAAAAATACTGTCTAAATATGTTCACGCAGATTAAAAAATCTGTTTGAACATACATAAGAAATTCTCTTTTGAGAATTTCACAGAAAAAAAAGTAACTCTTTAGCAGAGTTCTAAAGATTAAATAAAAAAGAAATTTAATATATGTTCACATAGAAAAAAAAAATGTTTGAACATATAACAGTAGAAAATCATATATTTCCACTGATCAAACACACTTGAACGAAAATTTTTAATCACTCAAACACAAGAAAAAATTTCTTAATATTTTATCCCAAATTATCATTAAAATAATAATTATGCACATAAAATCTACGAAAACAATTAAAATATTAATTATGCACTAAAAATCCTCACTAATATTAATACATTCATTTCTTAAATTGGAAAATAACTTACATTTAAAATAAATTTCATCGCAAAACGATACACTAAGTAATTAAAATTTACGCTATCAACACATGATGGTCGAGTGGATAGCGCGGCGGGCTCGCAACCCGCAGATAGCAGGTTCGATCCTAAGTGACGGCGAAGCATCATTTTTGAAAATAAAGGAGTTCAATGCTTCCTCAATAGATGTCAGCACCACAGAAAAATAAGTTTGAGAAAAATCAATAATTAAAGTTCTCTTAAAATAATATTCATTATCATTTAAGATAACATCCTAATTCTAACCCTCCTTATCTTTCATGTCAGCATGCGTCACCGGAAGGATACTGATAAGATAACGGCGCTGCAGCAGCTCAGCCCCCACGCCCCGTGCCGTGCCGCTGGTGCCGCTGGCGGTGTATCCCTGTTTTATATCTACTTCTAACTCTATTTTATTTATTTTTTTGCCCCTCCCCCCCCTCCCGTCCCTCCTAATAACGTTACACTTTCAAAAATATCCCCATTCGATTTTTATTAAAATCACACAATCAACTGTGGAAGAAAATCATATTTATTGAAATTTTATTTTTCCGAATGAGTGAAAATAATGCCTGGACCGGGACTCGAACCCCGGATCATTGACTTACAAGGTCAAGGCTCTACCAATTGAGCTATCCAGGCCGACACCCCGGTCAGCATTACTCACTCAGACAACCTTTAAGCAGAAACATCTCATCAGTCGGAAAAATAAAATTTCAATAAATATCCCCATTCGACTTGCATGCCTTTAAAACCAATCTGTACCAATTTTTAACGGCCTAACTGCATTTCTATTTGTTTTTGCAATGTTGTTTTTATTGCATTACTTTAAAAATATCCTAAAACAATATTTACTTCAGTTTGAAAATAGAAAGTGACTACGGATATCAAGATGAACCTAATGACATTTTTATGTGACTTTCATACTTCAAAAACAATCTAAGAATCTATAATTACATATTTTTTAATTATAAGTGTTTAAAAAAAAGAACTATTGCTCAGTGTATGGAAAAATGCGCATCCGCCACACGGAGAGATATTTTTTTAAAATATCTTTTGCGTTGTATAAAGTTTCATTTCTATATGTTGTTGTTTGTTCATTAATTCGCATCTTCCTTACTGATATATAAATGACTGTACTGATAAATTATATCTATCTCTATATATATTATATGCAAATGAGAATATAACATAACTGTGAAGCCTCTATAGCAGAAATTTTCTATCAGATTTTTCAATTTATTCAATAGCTGAAAATAAATGAGAGATTTGTATTAAAATATAATGATGATAAATCTAATTTAATAACTCAAAATGTGAACAAATACGTAATAAGATACACCTGGATTAAATTATTTGTTTTTTTATATAAAAGCAGTTTCACATTGAAAAAAGGCAATACGAATTACACACACACACACACACACATATATATATATTCAAAACAGAAGCAAAAAATAGTAAAAAAAAAAAACAAATATATAGTCTAGCTATGAAAAATAGATATTTATAATGTTGAAAATCATCTTTGAATAGCAACCTTTACAAAGCACCCAGCAAATAATTGCATTCATTTGCTTTGCAGCATGAATCAAGAAAACTAATAATTTTCAAAATCTCCTCCCATTTTATCCCACCTCTACAATCGCCTATCATTTAGTGCTAAAAGAAACATGTTAAGGTATATATCAAATTTTTACAATCCATCAGCAATTTCATTGTTTACAAAACACCCCAAAAATCATTGGCCACAATTTCCGCCATTTTAAAGCCATTTTTCGCTAGTTTGATTCTTTTTCCATCTACTGTTTAAAGTTCGTGACACGGCTATTTACGCTTCGTAAATCGTGCTTTAGTTTTTCATCACCATCTATTAAAGAACATTGTATTGTTCTCACTCTTCAAAATAAAGCTTTGATTAATTTCTTTTTTTAAAGAAAAAGAAAATAGCAATCAAAGAGCACTTTCTTAACCTAAAATCTCATTGTTATCCCAACTCAATCTGTTACATTAATTTTTAGTATAAACTGTGTGGTTTATTTTGACAATTATAAAGAACCTAAACACCAAACGTGATAGGGTGTATCAAATAAAAAATAAAAAATCATACTAATAAATTTGATGTCGCCTGAGGATATTTGATCACCTGACGTCATCCATCATAACTGCGCACGCGCACAGATGGGGCTTGTTCAAATGTGAGATGCTTTTTTTTGTTGGTAAGGTCAGCTTAAAGGTCAATGCAGGGGTGTTCACACGCTTTTCTTAACCCTGAAAATTTCGTGTTAAGACTACGTATTGTTAAGCTTATATGCTCTAAAACGTCTGATGGAGTAGCTGGGCGTGAACCTTCACATAATGATATTAGAAATGTATTAATGATTCGATTCTTACAGTGGATAGTGGAATTTCGTGATTTTTCCAAAGTAATAAATTGTGATTTATGCCCGATATGGATTAATGTGAAAGGAATTAAGCTCTTGAAATAGCAGGGGTGTAACTTGAAGTTCCTCCAAGTGCTTAAGAAAGTAATTAAAAATTGAAGCAATTAATAAACCTACACGTACTTTGTCATGATATAAACCTTTATTGTATTACGCATGTGGAATTTATTATAAATACTATTAAAAAATGTGCCAGATTTATCCAATAAAGAATATCACGGTTGAATTTGCCATGCAAAGAGACAACAATGGGCAAATCATATGCATGCTGCGCCGGTATTTTATCTTCCTGCGCTCAAATAGAAGCAGACAAAAATATTCAGCTTAAAGTAGGTTTTATATGATAAATAATATACGTAACGAAATCAGGATTTAAAAATAAAACCTCCAAACTAGCAATGAGCTTCTAAGTCTAAAATAGAATAACGCTCAAAAGTTATTCGGCATTATGAATGAACATTGGAATTTCCTCTTATCGATATCAAATTTTCTGTTGAAAATTTCATATGTCGAAAATTGATATACAAAAATTTTTGTCTTTAGAAACTGACTTCTGTACGAGCGTGTATTGATAGTTAATTAAGAAAAAGCACTTTCCTATATTAAAATAAATATGAACAATATTATCTGAGTGTATTCATATAATTAGGAAAATTAATTAAGAAAGAAGACTGACCAAACATACCAGAATAAACACAAATTAGTTACATTGATATATATATATATATATGGGAAAATTACCATTTTGTTCGTTTGTTTGTTTTTTTTAAGTGAAGAACACATAAATTTAATTTGCATCCATTTTTCTACTGTATTTTCCCAAAAACGGTATGGAAAATTTCGAATGAAAGTAATTTTACTTCCCTGGCCATAACACAACTTGAAGTATATATATATATATATATATATATATATATATATATATATATATATATATATATATATATATATATGTATATATATATTAGTGTATGAATTAACTACGCACATTTATATTTTATGATGCATTTATATACATTTTATATACATTTATATGCTTTATTATCAGCGCGTTCGTAAGCTCCACGCTAAGTGCACTAGTTTTCGTGGCAAAACTTAAATTAGTGTGGCGAGTTACGGTATAATGTAACCAGTTTTCTATGAGTTCACGAACGCTTTTTAGTGCATTTAGTGTTGCTCTAAACTTTTTGACTTTTTGTACACAACTGATCTTTTTAACGTGTTTTGTTATTTTGAGTATGCTCATATTTAGATTATTATTATTATTTACTTTCATAAAGAATGTGATAAAAAGGAAAAGAATATGGAAAAAGAACAAAATTTATTTGTTTAGCATATTTTAAAAACAATGATTATTTTCGAACACGTATGAAAAAATATGTTCAAAATATTGTAACGAAATAATCTTTTGATGATTTTAAATAACAATTTAGTCTTGAGATAAACATTCTATGACTTTTATAAATGCGAGAAATATCAATGTTTATTTATTTATATATATATTTATTTATTTATTTTAGCTATATACAATGTATTATTTATAAAAATTTACAAAAAAAAAAAAAAAAAAAAAAAAAAAAAAACTACTTTTTAAAAAAATGTTGTAAGTTAAATGTAAATCACTTTAATATAACTGATTTATTTATATTTTTATAAATTATTAATTTTGTGTTGTTCCAGAGTGACTTTATAGAAAAATATTTAGTACATGATTAACTTGGCATTACTCATTAATGTAAAATAAACTTTTGAAATTTAGTAATTTTGAAAATCTGTTTGCTGATCTGTTCTTAATCGAATGCATAGAGAATTTCTATATGTATCAATATTATATACTTATCCCTTTCCGACCGAGAAGGGATTTTTACCTTAAAGCATTGCATTCTTCTGTTTTTGCAAATTAAAAGAAAAATATGGACTATAACTAACATTTGTTGATTGAAAATTGTACTCTACATTTTCTGCTAATTAGCTCGATCGTTTTTTTTTTCTTTCTGATTTTATTACATACGACTGTTCCAGATGCAAAAATGTAAGTGGGTGTCGTAGATGTCTAACCCGTACGATCGTACGCTTTCAGTCGGAAAGGGATATATTATTAAGCAAAAAAATTCTTCATTTATGAATTTGTAAATCAGAAAATAACATTATTTTGAAGAGTATATGAAATATCCATATTACTTAATTTAATTTATTTTTTTTATTTTTAAGAAATATTCTTCACCGTTTAAATTGTTTGAATGAAAAAGGAATCATTTATATTTTTACATGAAAATCCAATTTATAAAACTATATTTTGAAAAATATCAATTTTTCTATGCATTAAATTTAAATGGGAAGGAATACTTTTGAATTAAAAAAAAAAGTACTCTTAAAAATATTATATATATATATATGTGTGTGTGTGTGTGTGTGTGTGTTTAAAAGAAGGGGATTTCTTTTTATTTTTATAACAAAATGTTATACACATATATTTAAATTCTTTATACATTTAATTAAGGACATCGAACTGCTGTTCAAAATTTCTCACTCTCAAAATTTTAGTCCAGTTTAATGAGTAATGCCATATTAATATTGTAATTTTGTTAATTTAAATTTTAATAAAGAAATACATTTTTAATAACTTAATTATACGTCTATATTATTATTTTTTTCGTAAAATGACAAAAAATTAATAATGTACAAAGATAAAAATAAATCTAATACAATAAAGCAACTTAAATTTTTGTTTCTTATGAAAAAATAAAACAAACTTACAAAATATTCCTAAAAAAGAGTCAAATCTAAATAATAAGATAAATAAAATTAAACTATTACATACAAAAATAAAAAGAAACACAAGGTTTTAACAAAAATACGCAATCTCATAGAGAAAAGAAAATTATCTTTTGCGCCCACTTCAGTTTGCACGAAGTAAACTGACTTTTTCTCCAGTGCATTTAGTTGGAAAACTGAATGCACTGATTTCAGTTTAAGAACATAGTTTTGAAATACACTGAATGCACTGAGAGACTTCACTATCAGCTAGTTCTAAAACAAACTAAACTAGTTGAACGAGTTGTGACTTTATGAACACGCCCAATGTCAAAGTACATTCAAAATTTAAAAGATAATTCAATATAAAAATACTCAAATTTACTAATTCTCAATAACCAATGGAGAGTTAATTAGAGTTCTTAAATAGATCATCTTTGAATATTTACAGCAAGCTATAAAAATTTATTACGATCGTAGCAAATGTTGCCAACTTATCCTCTTATTCCTTTTATATGCAGGAAGAGAGAATTAAATTCGTAAAACTTTTCAGCTTCCGGTTTTTACTCTATTTACAGGATTCGAATTATCCTGAACACAATTTCGCACTTTTTAGAAAATATCGATCGATATGTTTCTCCGTGTGATGCCAAAATTTTGCGTAAATTTCTTGCTCGGTATCTCTTAAAATAATTAGCGGAATTCTAAATAACTTTTGTTGATTCTTCATTTAGATTGGTGCTGATTGAATTTTTTAAATATCGCACAGCAGGTGACACAGCTTTGCAGAAATATTCCTGAATTATGAGAAAGCTATATCTTATATTCTATAGTATACATGTGCACTAAACTTGGTATAAGGAATGACTATCATAAAAAACTAATTTAATTTCAGTATATATTAGGCAAAAACTAGAGCTGTTTTTAATCAATTTTTGCTACTTTCCTGATGACTACATCTTAGCATCTATAATAAAAAAAATTCACAAAATTGCATTTTTGAAAATCTTCACCGTTAGAAACTATTTTTCTTAAATTTTTGTGCATGATAACTGGTAGTTTATGCTGTTTCATAGAATGATATAGGTGAAAGTTTGAGATAGCCACAGCATACTAAATTTTGAAGGATTACAGTTTATTTGAGCATTATCCATTTCACATTTTTTTTTATATCACTTTGATCTGGATATTATGATTATCATTAATGATATCGAAAATGCGAGAATTAATACAAATTGTCACATTCGGTGTAAGGCAAAAGCGGCACAACGACTATATCGCGAATGAATTTCTTTAGATTCGCAGACATCTAAAATGCAGTGAAGCGTTTTTGGTATACGGACAATGTGATCAATAGATCTCGACACAGCAGACCAAGAAAAGTTTATCAGCGAACGCATTTAGGAAATGTATTAGCGTATGCCCTCGCCCAGGCTTAGAGTAGCTGAAGAGAGAAAAACCAATACATTGGATTTCAAAAGAGTTGCGTTTGGAAAATCTTAAATAAATGATATGCTCATCTTTATCGGCAGCACCTCTGCCGGCATTAATGATAGGGGATGCTGATGGACACTATGTTTGTCTCAACTCATCATGAACCGCTTAGAGGTTCCCTCAACGTTCTTTACCGACATCATACGAACAGATGAGGCATCAATTTTGCGTAATACAATGTACAACAACCAGAATATCCATTTCTGGTAGCTGGAAAATCCTAAATGCGCGGTAGACGCTCAACATCAAGAACGGTTGTCTATAAATCTCTGGAGAGAAACTTTCAATAATAGTCTTATTGGCCCGGCATTTTACGACAGCACGTTAACGTCCTCAAGATATTTGAAACTTCCACGGGACTTCATATCCGATTTTCTAGAGGACTTGTTATTGTTTAAACTGTGGAATGTAAGGCTTTAACTTGACGGCGCACCCATCCGCACAAGGTATCAAACATAAAACCAGTACATTAAGTAGACCTTAAAACAATATGTCATCCAGTATTATGGTTGTATAGAATGGCCTACATGCTCACCTGATCTCACACCATTGTATGTTTCTATAAGGATGCACCAAAGAACCGGTTTATTCAACTCCTCTACCAACACTGTAGGAAATTCGAAAATGTATTACAGATGCTTGTGCCAGCATTCACTTGCCCTGTTGTACAATGTGTAGAGGGGATTGCAGACCAGAGTCATGATGTACATTGCTGCTGACGGAAAGCACTTTGAGGATAAAAAATAAATTAGACTAATGTCAGCCTGTTGTTTTGAAAAACACGACCAAACAAATGTGCATTTTATACTTTGCATTCGTAGCATTATTTTTGCGCAATATATTTTTATGTAATAAATCGATAATGCTGAGCGTTTTTCAAATTGACATTTTTTTTCCCGTATCTCGTGCCATTTTTTAAATAAGAATGCTAACTTCAAATTTCGCAAGATAGCCTTGATCGTTTATACAAACTTTTTAAGTCCTTTACATTAAGATTTTATTTAAAAATGCTTTTCAGGACGTTTAAAAGCTTTTTTCTTAAATTTCCTTTTTTTCCCCCAGAAAGTCATATTATTTATATTTTAAGAACTCAAATGCGATACGTCTTTGGTCAGATAGTGAGTACGATTTGTATGAGCAAAAACTATTTTCTTTTTAACATTTCGAATTTTGTGTACATTTTCATTTTTTTCCAATTTAAAATTTTCCGCCAATTTTAAAGTAATGAAATATTATTTAATCGTTATATTTAAAAATTTATATAAGTCCTTGTTTTTCTTACAGTGGGGATTAAATGTGCAAAATTTTGGGTTAAATGTACTGTTTTTGTTAAGTTCGTTGCAGGATTTAGTGTCGATTGCCTACTAAGGTCGATTGGATTTAAGGTCTTAGGATGTAGGCCTAGATGAAATGCTTCCGCGATGAGTGTTACTAAAGATTGCCTGTATTCTATCATAAAGGGATGCTACACGAAGTTTTTCCATTGAGCTTAAGCAGACATCCAAGGGAATTGAAATATATTACGTCTATGGGCGAAATTTCTGATAGATACTCTTTGACATCTATCAGCTGCGTTAAAAAAATGAAATGCGCATTTAAATGCTAAAGTATATTTTATTTCCCTTATACCGTGTATTTTCATAAGCACACTATATTCATGTAATACGAGTCATTTTCAAATTTCTTTTACCTATCATTGACAGTTTAATTAAAATCTTTACTTTAAAAATATTTCTTATTTGAAATTTATTCGAAGTTTAAAGTTAAATTTATAAATATCTTAGTGCAAACGACTTTCAATTTAAACAACATTAATAATCTGGTGTGTTGCTCACACGACTTTCTCTTTCCCTGAAATTTAATGCTAAAAATATAGATTGGATATTAAGGGGTAAGATAACGAGTACTGTTATGTAAACTTATGTTAAAACAATTCAAATTAGGCTTCAGAACAGCTTCATTTGACAAATAATTTTGTGTGATGTGGACTACCGCCCCTCCCTCAAGTCCCCTTTTCATTATTTTACCTACATTTATATACAATTCAAATCTGTCATTAAATTCAAAAGTTCATTTAAAATTATCCAGACAACTTTCACACCAACATTCCTTGAAATTTTTCAATCTTGATCAAACTTTCATAACAATAAACGTATTAACTTCAAAATACAACATTTGCATCGCCCGGAATTATTTGTTTTTAATTTACTCTAAGAGACGCAGACAGAGATCAAACTTTAAAAATTTAACTTCGGTATTCAGAAAGCTTCAAAACGTGTAAATATACAAAAAACCAAGCGATGAATATTTAGCTTTCAAAAATACATTGTTTACCATATGACTATTAGGAATTAATTTGAATTTCTGAATATCTTTTCTGGACATGGTATAACATTATAGTAAAGCACTTCAACTAACAATATAATTTGGTGTGTCACTCACACGATTTTCTCTTACCCTGAAATTTAATACTATAAATACAGATTGAAGATTAAAAGGTAAGATAACGAGTACTGTTATGTAAACTTATGTTAAAACAATTCAAATTAGGCTTTCGAACAGCTTAATTTGACAAATAATTCTGTGTAAGGGGGGCTACCACCCCCCTCAACTCCCCGTTTCATTATTGTACCTACATTTATACAGAATTGAAATCTGTTATTAAATTCAAAAGTTCATTTCAAATTATTCAGACAACTTTCACACACAACATTCCTTGAAACTTACCAATCTTGATCAAACTTTCTTAGTAACAAACATATTAACTTCGAAATATAACATTTGGATCACCTGAAATTATTTGTTTTCAATTTACTCTAAGAAACGCAGACAAAGGTCAAACGTTAAAAATTTTACTTCGGTATTCTGGAAGCCACAGACTGTGTAAATAAATACACAATAAACAAGTGATGAATATTTAGCTTAAAATATACATTATTTACCTTTTACTATATGGCTATTAGGAATTAATTTCAATTCCTGAGCTGCTTTCATGGACATGGTAAATATTATAGCAAAGTACTTTCACTAACAATAAAAAAAAAATTATCGCTTAAATGTTGGCAGCCCTGTATATATTTAGAAGGTTATGTACACACCACATGGTGCACATAGATATAATACTATATTAATAACACACGGCACAATATGAAATACACTTTCATCAATTTTCAAGCATTGTCGTACTATAATCTAGTCATTTTGTGTAAACTAACAGCGATAGATTTTCATACCACATTCTACATGAAACATGTTTTTGCGCATATAAACATATATATTCGTTCATTTGGTTTAGTGCAGTCTATAGATGTTAAGCCCTACTTACCTGAAATTTCCCCCATTGACGTAATGTAATCTATAAAATGTATTTTAATTATCTTGGGTGCCCTGTACACGAACCATTTGCTTCATCTCAACGAAAAGCTTAGTGCAACATCTTTATATGATACATATTTAGAATACCAAGTTGGACTTTCTGCTATTATTTGTTCTTGAGATATGCTGATAGCAGAAAAACACACACACAAACCAACCTCTAAAAACATGATTTTTGGATTCAGGGAGGCTGAAAACGTGTAACTATAACAAAAACACAATCTCGAAAATTTGACCTAAAAACAATACTTTCACTATCTTATTGGTGAGAGAAAGTGAAAAAGAATGTTATAGCTTAAATATTGGCAGCCCTGTATATCTTATAAAATGTTACGTACACACCACATGGTGCACATAAGTATAATTCTATTTTAATAACACACGGCACAACCTGAAATACATTTTCATCAATTTTCAAGCATTATCGCACTATAATCTAGTTATTTTGTGTAGCTCTGTAAACGAATAGTGATAGATTTCCATACCATATTCCACATGAAATATGATTTTATGCATGTACAAAATATATTTTCGTTTCTTTTGGTTTAGTACAGAATATAGATTTTAAACTCTACTTACCTGTAATTTCCCCCATAGACGTAATGTATTCGAATTCTCTTGGGTGTCATTGTACATGAACCATTTACTTCATCTCAATGAAATGTTTATTGTAGCACCCCTATGTGATTCACATTTAGAATACCAAATTTGGAATTTCTGCTATTTTTGTTCTTGAGCTTTGCTGATAATAGACAGACATACACACAGATAGAGACACACAAACCAACCGCTAAAAAATATATTTTTGGATTCAGGATATTTCAAAACACATAAATATGACAAAAACTGAATTTTGAAAATTTGATTCAAAAACAATCCTTTATCTGCAATGTGTATGGGTAAGAGAAAGTAAGAAAATTTACTGGCAGCTGATTGTGCTTATACATGCAGAGAAATTATTAAGTTAATAAATAGATTTTCTGAATTTTAATTCATATTTACTTGCATATACATATTTCTTTTACACATACATATACATACACTTGCATATACATATTTCTTTTAATACGTACACTGATTTCAATCCGAATTCTCTTTCGCTTTCTACTGTCATTTGCGTAAGAAGAACGGGTACAGGTGCAATAGTTAATTATTCAGTATGGTTGAATGAAACATTTTGTTCAACTATTTTATTATAAATCTCTTCTGAATTGTAAATTAAAATATTTATATGCTGATATATTATAAGTTGTGTCTATTCAAAAAACATTCAAACACGTTTTAAGAGACCATTTAAAATTTAATAAAAATAACACAGATCTACAAAATAATAATAATAATAATAATAATAATGTTGGAAAAATTTGATTCGCTTTGTACTATGATACACATGTTTTTTGGTGCACTGAAATAAAAAATGAAGCCAGTTTATCGCTATCACATTGTGACATCGTCAAGGTTTTCTTCTTTTGTACTCGACTGCCAGTGTGAGGTCCGAGGTGCCCCTCTGTCTGCAGACTCATAAAACGGACATTCCATGCAGCCTTTCACACTCTCAGATACAAAGTCACCGCAATTTTACGCTTGACTTTGATAATGCCGCCTTGCGCCCCCAGGCGAAGGTTTTACCCAGACATTTTGACGCCGAGCAAACACCAATGAACTATTAAACTAGGTGTGAACTTATGTATCTCACGTGACCAAAAACTTTCTGATTTGTTGTCATCTTGTGGGAAAATAGTTTTTCCCCACCTTTGCATATCATCAAAGTTTTGAAGGACTGAAAAATCAGAAATAACTCTAGAGACTTGGATTATGACAGTGTAGAGAGAAGTCGTTCTCCGAAACTTCTCTGTAACTTTTACACATGCTCGGAATCATATATATATGTGATGCATGGTTGTATGATTTTCCTGTATGAACAGGATATTAAAAAGAATAGTTATGTACTATTTCGTATTATTATTAAAGTTTTGTTAAGTTTTGCACAAAAGTATTTATTTTTTTAGTTTCACTAAAGTAATAAGATGGATTTTTAACAAAAGTTGCAAATGTCTTCTGTACCTCATTCAGAATATATCGCAACATATAGATTTTTGTCAATACCAGGTGTCTACCGACACAATTTCTTTTGTGACTCTTCCGCCAATATAATTGTAACGTAACATTTAGAGCATGTTTCCACTTTTAGTTAAAGAATTTTTTTTATATCAGTATAGTGGTGGGAGAGCCATACACACACACAAAAAGGCGGAACAGTAATCACTCTGCAATAACAACTGTATATTAACTCTCTGAGAGACAAGGAAATTGCGTTCATCTAATTTTCAAAAATTTCCGAAACATACTTTTTTATTTTTTATGAAGAATTAACTTTTTGTTTCATTAGTATGTAAGAAGAGTAAAATATTTGTTTTAAATTTCTGGGACAAATGCATTTATCACGAAAATATTGCGAATTTTTCAGTTATTTTAGTTTTAATTCAATCATTGCATTAAAATGAGCCTTTATGGGGAGATATTGGTACATTGGCCCGATATAAGAAGCACAATCTGACTATAGTGAGGAAAATGACTAATGGCCTTATTCACCATTAAATTCAATGCCCAGTTCAAAGCAAAAACTTAAAATGCATCTAAAGGCAGAGTGCAGCTTTCCAAGAAAATTTGGCCCGCTGTTTCTGCCATCTAGGGTCAGAGTTTTCATATAATTTTTTATTGATTGTTTTCAGCTAAAAAAAATCTGAAAATAACAATGCCGCTAGATAGCAGATGCAAAGTGTCAAATTTTGCTAAAACGTTGAACCCTGAATTTATACGCTTTTCAAGTTTTCGTGTTCACAAACAACACTTGAAGTTATTGATGAATACCGCCGTTAGTCAAAGTAGCCCTGATCAGGGGTTATTTTTACCTAATTATTTAAATTTCTCTCCATTATTTAATACAATTTAAACTTTGAATAAATGTATTACTCATTTACTGAAAATACACATTTGATAATATGAAAAACTTGTCACTAATATTTACTATGTTAGTGGCTAAACCTTTTACAATTTAACTGCGAGCCACTTAAAGAAAAAAAAATTATGAAAATTGTGTGTTTCATGCTTCCACAGTCTATGATTTGGGTCAAGGGTAACCTCGGCTTACTATCAGGTTGTAACATATGAAATGTCCGATTCTCACCAGTAAAATATTTGAGATTTGGTTCCTTATAAACTTTTTTGATACAGTCGTTAATTATGTATCATTTTAGAGCTAAAACCTTTTCTTTTTCATCTGATGTGTTTCAAATAAAAATATTGTGATTTGGTGGTAAGTTTATTGCTTTAATCGTAGGATGAATTCTAGAGATTTTAGAATGCTATTTTTGTATGAGTGGAAAAGTAAGCATAATGCTGCAGCAGCTGCCCGAAACATTAATGCTGCATTTGGAAACGGTTCTGTAAATAAACGTACCATTCGAAGTTGGTATGCAAAGTTCGAAACTGGAAATGAGAGTCTCACAAACGAAGACCGGGGCAGACCAGAGACTGTTGTGGATAATGAAGTTTTACGAGCAATAGTTGAAAAAAATACAGGCAATACTGATAGAGATTATGCAGAAGAACTAGGTGTATCTCCTACAACCATTTCACGTCATCTAAAATTGATTGGCAAAGTTAAAAAAAAAGGGATAAATGGGTTCCTCATGAATGAATGAGAATCAGAAACACAAACGTTTTGAAATCTCGTCTTCCCATCTTCTTCGCAACCAAAATGATCCTTTTCTCAATCGAATTGTAACTTGTGATGAAAAGTGGATTCTGTACGATAATCTTAAACGTTCAGCGCAGTGGCTGGATGCTGACAAAGCTCCACAACACTTCTCAAAGCCGAAACTCCATCAAAAGAAAGTTATGGTGACTGTTTGGTGATCCTCAGCTGGTTTAATTCACCATAGCTTTCTAAAACCACTTGAAACCATCACAGCGGAGAAATATTGTAGAGAAATCGATGAAATGCACCAGAAACTTACACGTAAACACCCGGCATTGGTCAATAGGAAGGGCCCTATTCTTCACCATGATAACGCTAGACTGCATGTTTTAATGATCACTCGTCAGAAGCTGCATTAAACTATGAAGTTTTACCCATCCACCATATTCACCTGACCTCTCACCTACAGATTTTTACTTTTTCAAACATCTCGATAACTTCCTGCGGGAGAAATGCTTCAGAAATACAAAGGATGCTGAAACGGCATTCAATGAATTTGTTGCCTCCAGGACGACTACATTTTATGATACCGGCATAAAAAAACTTGTTTCTCGTTAGAAAAAGTGTATTGAAGCTAATGGTTCTTATTTTTAACCGACTTCAAAAAAGAAGGAAGGTTCTCAATTCAAACCGTATGTTTTTTTTATGTTTGTTAGCTCATAACTTCTGAACGGATGCTCCGATTTTGATAGTTTTTGTTTTGTTGAAAAGGTCTTGGTCTGAAATAGGTCCCATTGCAATTTCTTTACGATCTAAAGAAAATAAAGGGTGTCCAAAAAAAATCAGGCCTAACTCTTTTAACTTCAACTGCTAAACGGCTGCAGCTATAGTGATAAAAATGGTATGTAAGTATAGCAAAGTGGTCATGCAGTACAAGGTTAAAACGCTTGCTGCACCACCTGGTGGAAAATAGCGGAGTTAGTGTTCCTATCTCGAAAACGGTTCTAGAGAAAAAAGTGAATTACAAAGTTGAAAAGTATCACCGATTTAGTACAAAAAGGTAGTTTAGACATTCATGCTAGCGTTCCTATCTCGGAAACGGTTCAAGACAAGGGGAAAAAGTGAATTATAAAATTGCAGAGCATCATCGATTTAATACGAAAAGATAGATTAGACATTGATGCTAAAAATACAATGCTAAAAACGTGCATTTGTTTGTTCGCAATTTCTTACACTATGCACACTTGAGTTATATTGCACACGTTGTAGCATAGCTGGTGAGACATAAACTATATAGTTTAAAATAGTGTTACTTGATAATTTTTGTTTTGTTGTAAAGATCTTGATCTGAAGTAGGTCCCAGAGTAATATCTTTACAATCTAAAGAAAATAACGCGCCATCTGGTGAAAAACAGCGGAATTAGCGCTCTTATCTCAAAGTCGGTTCAAGATGGGAGAAAAGTTAATTTCGAAATTGTAGAGCATCATCGATTTACTACGAAAAGACAGTTCTTAGACCTTATTGCTAAAAATAGAACGCTTAAAATGTGCAGTAGTTTGTTCGCAATTTCCTACACTGTGCACATTTGAACTACGTTGCACACTTTGCAGCGTAGTGGATGACACGTATACTCTGTGGTTGAAAGTACTGTTACTGTAAGCGGTCACATAGATTAGCGCAAAGTCGTTTTCAACCAACTTCAGCAAGGAGGGTGTTCTTAATTCGAGCTATGTGTTGTTGTTGGCGTTTGTAAACTTACAACTTCGTAAGAGATGCTCTAATTAACCGACTTAAAAAAGGAGGAGGTTCTCCATTCAAAGTGTATGTTTTTTGTTTTTGTTTGTTAGCTCATAACTTTTGAATGGATGATCCTATTTTGATACTTTTTGTTTTATTGCAAAGGCCTTGGTCTGATATAGGCCCCATTGTAATATCTTTACGATGAAAAGAAAATACAGGGTGCCCAAAAAAGTAAGTCCCGACTCTTTTAACTGCTGATCAGCTGCAGCTATAGACATAAAAGTGGTATATAGGTATAATAAAAAGGACATGTGCTACGTGATTCAACTGCCTACAGCGCCAACTGGTGGAAAACAGTGGAGTTAGCGTTCCTATCTTGGAAAAGGTTCAAGACAGGGGGAAAAGTGAATTTAAAAATTGCAGAGCATCATCGATTTAGTACGAAAAGATAGTTTAGACATTAACGCTGAAAGCAGCTTAAAACGTGCATTTGTTTGTTCACTATGTCCTATTTTGTGCACAATTGAACGACACTGCATATGTAGTAGCGTAGCGGGTGACATTTATGCTATGTAAAATTCAAAGTATGGTTATTGTGAGCGGTCACATCGATTAACGCATAGACGTTTTAAACCGACTTCATAAAGTAAGAGGTTATCAATACAAACCATGTTTCTCATTATTGTTGTTGAAATTTGATAGCTTATAACTTCGTAAGAGATGATTTAATTTTAATGCATTTTTTGTTGTCGTAATGATCTTGGCTTGAAATAGGTTTCATTATGATTTCATTAATATATAAACAAATTACAGGAAACTCACAAAAGTCTGTTCTCACTCTAACTGCTGAACGCATGCAGCTACACTGGTAAAAGCAGTATGTAAGCATCGATGTTGAAACTTCCGTCCGTCAGCTGCAATGCATATTTTGCTCTTTGTTTGAACTTTACGCTGCGCAATTTCCAGCGCAGCGGGTGACAAGTATTCACTGTAAAGTTCAATATATATGCCTAACAGAATTTTTGGTTACGAATACAGCGTATCCGTTCTTTGTATTTCTAAAGACTTTTTAATTTAACGTATGTTCGTTCAATAGATAGTTTTTTGCTCATATCCGATAAAGGCAAGAAAAGTGACCCAACATAAAAATACAGCATTTGAGAAAAATCAACTTAAAAGTAACTTGACTAGAATAAAACTGGCACAACTGTCTCTCGAGCGGATAACTTTCTAGATGGAGATGTAACTTTTTTGTTCTCATTGGATGCATTTCATGTATTTTTCGGTGACATATAAATCATTTTTTGAGTTATGTCACTTTTCTTGGAAGTTGCGTTTTGTTAATCTGCCGTCGAACGTCTTCTAATGTTCTGCTATATGAATAAGTTTTCACTGAAAAGAGAAAAATAAAATCTTTTTGTAAAAAAATAGAACCGACTCCAAAAAGTAAGTAATTGCGCCTAAAAGTATAAAATAATTTCCTTCGCCAAACAACCTATAACACTACAATTAATCATAACTTTTGAAGTCGGCGCAAAATTAAATAAAATTGATACCTTAATTCAATACAAAAATCAAATCCTATTCAAAATACACATCTCACAATTTCATCGGCAAAAGTCAGCCGAAAACTTCAAGAAAACAAATAAATTTTCGTAAGCAGCAAAAGTTGGCAACGATGATGATATCTGATGTCCTTGGTGAAAGAAAATAGCAAAATTATCTGGCAAACATATTTAATTTCTTTGGGATATCATGATTTTTTTGATAAGGTATATTAAGAGAGTAATCAAGAATATGAAACAATACTTCATACAATATATATTATGAAAATATGCATCTTGCGTGTATATTTTTGCATTACGTTTTGATCGCCAAATACAAAAGCCACCAAGGATGATAGTTATCAAAGTTATACCAAATTTGCAAAGGAAACTCTAACTTCGTAGAAACATAAATACCTCATTGTGAAGAATGTTCACTGTTCTATGTAGATGCTACTAATAGACCAATTGTATACAGTGATAAAATAATAAAGGAAACATGAAAATGGATCATTCGAGACAACAGCATTTGTTGCTACCGATCTAAAAACAAACCTTTAAAAACTAATTTAATTTTATTTAATTTTGTGCCGACTTCAAAAGTTATGATTAATTGTAGTGTTATAGGTTGTTTGGCGAAGGAAATTATTTTATACTTTTAGGCGCAATTACTTACTTTTTGGAGTCGGTTCTATTTTTTTACAAAAAGATTTTATGATTAATAAAGTTTGTTCTGTAAAAATATATTCTTTCTTTAAGCAGACCATGAAAATCGGACATTTCATATGTTACAACCTGATATAAACATATGAAGTAGATTAAAACATTTTAATGTACTTCAGATGTATGCGGAAATGTTTTATTCAAGTTACCGGATAGTGAAAACAACAGTAATTTAAAATACCATAGTTTAAAAAAAGCGTATAAAATCAAATTTATAGAAGAAATGTAAAAAGTATTTATAAGAATAGAACGTATATACCTCACTTTAACATGCCGTTGTTATTCCAGAAAATATTTTATATAGTGCTATTGTTGTTTTTACTTGGAAGTTTTCACGATCTTGGCATGCGCTACAATTAATTCATATATTATCTCAAGAATCTCTCTCCAATCTTAGAAAAATTAAAAAAATAAAATAAAATAAAAAGTAACTACTTTTTTTACGCTATTTTATGATCCAAATATGTTTTTTGACCTCCATGTACTAGTGGTACATGGAGGTAAAAAAAACCACACTATCAAAAAAAAAAAAAAAAAAAAAAAAAAGTCCTATTAGCTGCCAGAAAATTTCTGTAATTCAGAAAAATACGTTCTATCAACGTATTTTTTCCGTTGATAAAACGTATTTTTCTGAATTACAGAAAATTTCTGGCAACAAACTGCCGCAAACAGGACTTTTTCTTTACAGTGTACCTTACAAAGTCCTCAATAATTACTATGACGAAGATATATGTATAATTTTTCTCGCAGATATCATTAAAAATTACTCTTAAGTAACTAAAAAAATATATTTCAAATACATTTTTTGTATGTTTCACAAAGTGATATGTAAAGGGTTAAAATTCATCAAATTGAGGATAAAAAAGGACCTAAAGCAACCCTTGTAGATCAGTAGTCCAAACGAAAGAATCGTTTGTGGCATGAATGAAGAAACACCACATGATACAACCAGCTCTGCGGACAATGATGAGCAAGAAAAAGAAATAACAGAACTTCACTGACCATTTAACAAATAATGGAATATAAGGTGAAGTGTTGTACATATAACAATGTTTTGGTATAGTTTGACCTTCACCTCATTTTATTCAGTTGTACTTACGACATTAGTTTATGCACACTTCTGAAAATGCTTAGGCATAAACTAATAGCAATTGGCTCTGATAAAATAAGAAAATTTTACAATTTAACTGCGAGCCACTTAAAAAAAAAAAAAAAAAAGGAAAATTGGTGCTTTATGCTTCCGTTGCCTATGATTTGGGTCATCATGTGTAACCTCGGCCTACTATAAACATATGAAGTATTACATTAAAATATTTTAATGTACTTCAGATGGATGCGGAGATGTTTTATTCGAGTCACGGGATAGTGAAAACAATCAGGAATCTGAGTGTATTAGAATTTTTAAAATATCTCAAATCGTTATAGAGTTGAGAATTTTTCTACACGTCTCCAACTAGCACTTCAGAACTTGAATGTTTTAAAAGTCCGAAAAAACCTTTAAAAAGTTCAGGATAGTAGAAGATAAAAGAGAAGAGAAGATAAAAGAGAAGATAAGATAAAAGAGAAGATAAGATAAAAGAGAAAACTGAAAATAAAAATAAAAAACATATAAGTAATATAGCTGAATTGCTTGGGAAATGTATAAATATCCTTGTTACACTTCCTCAACATACAAAATTCTTAGGGCATGCGTAACCACGGGTAAAAAACCTAAAAGCTTTAGAACTAGAACTAGAACAAATTTAAAGTTATATTCTAAACCCGCATACTTTCCAAAAAACTGTGAGGTTTACTTCATAATTACATCAATTGCAAAGCTCTGAATTTTTAGAGGGACCTTCTCTAGGAAAGAAATATATGTGCAATTTTCCAAACTTCTAAAATTATAACTGTTTCACATTTAATTTGGTTTTCAAAAGCTATTTATAATAAAGGAAAGTTCTAAGAAACGGATAGGGAGTCTATAGGTCTAAAATTAGTTTATTAGTTGAGTTATAAACCGATGTTACATTTACCCGTGGTTACAGTTAACCCACAGTTATTACAGTAATTATCTACACCATATATAAAAAATCTAAACTGTCTTGAAATGAAGAGGTGTTGATGGTGTTTTCAGCTGTTTGTTTCTAATTCATTTTTATGCATTAGATATTTATTCTTCATATTTTTTTAAAAGACCCGGTTTTCATGAGCCTTCAGTCTATTTTTCCTTTTGAAAAATGAGTTTAACTGCAATTCACTAAAAGCTTCCAATAATTTTGAAAGAAATGAAAAAAAATATATATATATAAAATGGAAAATATATGCACAACTTTCATGGCAATAATATTAGTTATGAATAATAATAAAAAATAAATAAATAAATAAAATTTTCAGAAATTCTTTAATGAGATATTAAGTAATAAACATTAAAGTATGTGTAAAACAATAATAAAAAATGGTTCATAAAACTATTTAATAAATAGGAATTTACAACCTGTCATTGTAGCTATAAATATACTATATTATGTTATTTATCTTATATGTTTCTCATTTTATTTCAAATATAAAGTGCATATACTTTGTGACATATACTTTTCGCTTAAAGAAAAATATTTAGAAATCCAATGAACAGAGCAAATATCCGGATTAAGTAACAATAAATATATGTCTATATATTTCTAGAAAAATGAAACAGAATCAAGGAGATCAAAACTATCTTCATCTTCTCTGCTTTTCAGAAAAAAAAAAAAAAAAAAAAATATGAAGGCGTAAACACTCTTTCTTTTGTCCGCTGTATACGATACTGACCCTAGTCCTCTTGACCGGAACTCCGATCCCTTTATCCGTCGGACCCAGTCTGTTTGGCGTCGAGACGGAATTCTCGTGCCTTTTGTCAGGCAAGGCTAAGTTGACTTTCCGAGACACTTGACGAATCTATAGCACAGGACCTTAAAAAAAAAAGGAGATGCGAGATGCGAGACTTTTGTTGGAGAGAAGATGTTGGTTTTGACATATTAGAATCGGAGTCAAGTAGGGGGTGCCCAAAATTGCTCAGAAATATTGAGTGGGATGATAAAGATCATGTTGCTATTGTTGCTTTGAAATATATATCTGATGAGATATTTTCTCGATCCATGGTGGTCGACTATAAGAAGTGTTTATCACGTGAATAACTGTCTATTTGAGTCTGTGGAAAGATTAAAAAAAAAAAATCTATTTCTATTGCCTTTACTTTTATATCTTATCGTTTTAACGTAATTTTCATCCTTCAAACGATAAAACAGAGAAAGATAAAGTAAAAATAATCGTATAATTTTCACATAAACAACATAGAATAATTTAGAATAAGAAAATAAGAAAAAAGAAAAAGAAGAAGTAAAAGGAAATCTTGCTTAAATAAGAAAAAAAAAAAAAGAAAGCGAGACTATTGTTTGACCGTAAATGCTGGTTTTGACACATTCAAATCATTACAAAACAGTGGGGTGAGCGAAAAATGTCTGATATATTAAATGGATGATAAAGATCTGATTGCTACAAGAATATATCGTAAGAATTTAATTTTTACTAAGAAGTAATAGTAATAGAAGCTAAACTTTTAATTATTATTCTCATGACAAAAAGACAGAATATGTTTCAGAAGTTGTCATTGTAGATTAGAATGGGTGTAATCTAGAGCTTTACTGAAATCAAATAAATCAGCATTAATAGTTGTAATCTACAATATTATGCAAACGACCAATGCATTAACGATCATTCAGTATGTGAAATACATTTCATCTAGATATTTCCTCTTTTTTTTTTTTTTTTAGTAATATTTAAAACTTTGCAATACCTTTAATTACTTTTCCTTTAAAAATACACATCTAATGTAATGATATTCTGTCTGAGTCCAAAGGTGTTTGCTGAATGATAAGTCAAGGTACTTTAAGCATTCATTTGTACGAAGTATATCACAGAGAATTCACATAGAACACACACGCACGGAAAAAAAAAAGATTTTATAATCCTAGTTCTGGCTGCTTGATTGAAACTGTTAATAGCATACAACACCTACATTCACCAAAACTTCATACCAGAATTTCTTATCACCTAATGTATATCCTTTAATTCTTTTTTCACACTGAAAAAATTCACATCCATCTAATTAACACTTATTTAACACGCTTTTATTAGCTTCACCTGTATGTATGTATGTTTGTATGTATGTATGTATGTTTGTAACTGCTCTGGGAGCAAACAAAAAATTTATATTGTAAAAAAATACTTTCCTTACGTGAACGATGTGGCGTTGAGGTAAGGCGCCGCGCTACGAACCTAGCGTTCGATCCCAGTCAGGGGAGATTTTTTAAAAATGGTTTTTGTTTAATTCTAAGTTATTTTAATTAAAGATTTAAATGTATGTAAATATTATGGTGTGTCACTCACACGATTTTCTCTTACCCTGCATTTTAATAGTACTAAGATACATATTTTGTGCTTTTTTAGTTCACATTTCTATAAAAGCGTGTTCTTTAATTTTTTAAAACTATAATATTATTTTTTTTTCTTACTCTTTCCCCACTATATTCATATTTTTCTCTTCTATAGGATCAGGGGTAGTCACTTTTTACACACTTTTATTTAACTTGGTATTTAACGTTGAGTGTGGGTCAAATTTAAGTGCTGAATTTTCACCCACATCCTATCATACGATTGAGCTGGAATTTCGCATACATGTATAACTCCGACGACAATACATGCTCAAGTAATCATAAACTTAGAAGTAGGGTTCTGGACCCTAGTATGTTGTTTATGTGTGTAGATCAGGTCTAAGAACAGAATTTCCCCCTGCTTCCTATCGCCTGATTGAGCTGAAATTTTGCATACATGTACAGAGGCTGTTCGTACATTTTTTAGACGATTTTATTTCGCAGTAAGAAAAAATCGTTTGCATGGAGAATTTTATTTTCACAACAGTTATATTTTTGGAAGTTTTATTTATCTTCTGATATTTATAATTTTTGTTTAGATGCAAAAATGCGCTTTTAAAATGGCAGTGGACGGAAGGATAGGTTTCCGCTCTTTCCAAAGAGAGTTTTTACTGAAATCTTTATGAAAAGCATTTATCAGGAGAAAAATGGAAAAATGTCGCAACAACAGATGAATCTTGGGTCTATTTAAGTGGTTGTAATAAAAAAAGATCAATTTATTATCACAAAAGTGGAGAAAAAAATTTTTGCTACATAGTACCATGAATCAAAAGAAAGTTCTTCTAAAGGATTTATGATTGTCACTGGTTTTTCATACAAGCGCAAGATAAAAGCAAAAAAAAAAGGTGACAAAACTGTCAAAATTAGCTCTAAATACTATCAAGAACATATTTTTATTCCAATTTTTAAAAATGAAAATCCAGATCTTTATCCACAATGCTGTCAATCTGTTGAACTGTATCAAGACAAAACAAGCAGCCACACATCACAATTCGCAATTGCTTTTCTAGAAAAAAAATGGAACAAAAAACGGGAATTAAAACCATACCCTTCACTGATATTCCTGCTAAATCTCCTGATGTATCACTGTTGGATTTTTGTGTTTTTCGACTCTTAAAATCAGCATTATCCAAACACCGACCTACAACGCTTTGTGAACTTTGGAAAGCCGTTCAAGAGAAGTAAAGAAATATACCTCTTCAGATATTATAAAAAACATTATTATCATAGAAATTACGATGTAGAATGATAATTAAGAACAAGGGCTATCCAACTGAACAAATAAAACACGCAATATGAGTGAAATTGTTTCAGTACACTCCATCAAAATCGTCTAAAAAATGTGCGAACAGCCTCTGTATATGTCCAATGACAATACTTTCTCAAAGGGACTTAGGGGTGAGTTACGGATCCTGTACCTCAAACTCTAGTTTAAAATTTGTTTTTGTATTTTAACCCACTTCCTATCGTCAGTTTAAGCTAAAAAACTCCACACATGCATAATTCCGACGATAATACATTCTCAAGCAGCGAGGAACTTGAAAAAAGGGGGGAGGCTAAAAGCCTGAGCACGAACTCCAGTTTATTTATTTATTTTATGAGATTTTTTTTTTTTTTTTTACAATATTTCACTTTACAACTGAAAAGTGCAAACAAAAAAGTACTTAATTATTATTATTTTGCATTTTTATACACACAAAAAAAAAAAAAAAAAAAAAACATATTTTTTTAGAAATTGAGTACTAATTTAACGGATGTGAATTCTCTGAATGTGGAAACGGAAGTACTTTCTTCCAAAATCAAAACCGTTTTCCTATTTCTCTAAGTTCTTTTTTGTACAATTGTTGCGTGTTACTCAATTTACTAAATATTCTCTAGTCAATTTTTCTGTTGCACTGGAGGATGTTTTATTTCAGCTCTATTCATTCTGATGGCAAAAACATGAAATTTGCCTAATTACAGCTCTGTTTCATTCCAAGGAGAACAGTTTAATGATCATTTGCGATCATTTTTCCTAAATATCATCACTTGTTGGTTCCCCAGCGGACAATACCTAATATCTCCGGCAGTCTTCACCCATGTTATTCTATGGGAAAATTTGTTTACATAATTACTCCTCATTACCTAATGAATATTTTCCAATTCTGTTTTCACATTTAGAAAATTCATAAGCGTTAAATGAGTACTTGTTTTCCAAAAATTGATTTTTTAAAATTTTAGTATTTCATTTTGCGATTAGAAAATGAGAAAAATGCATTTTGTGAAAAATCGCATTTTTAAACTCAAAATTAAAATGTAAAAAAAAAAAAAAAAAAAAAATGAATTTTTCAAAAATGAGTACTCATTTAACGCTTATGAATTTTCTGACTGCGAAAACAGAATTTAAAAATATTCATTAGGTATTGTGTAATTGTAGCAACAAATTTTCCCATAGAATAACATGGGCGAAGGCTGCCGGCGAGATTAGGTATTGTCCCCTCTTAATATCTATAAGAGCGGACAATACCTAATCTCTCCGGCAGCCTTCGCCCATGTTATTCTATGGGAAAATTTGTTTACATAATTACTCATTACCTAATGAATATTTTTCAATTCTGTTTTCACATTTAGAAAATTAACAGATGTTTGGTTCATTTGCACAAATTCTTTTCGTACCACGATTTCCGAAAAATAACATTTATAACATAATTTTGCAAGTAAATCTGTACTTTACCTGGATAAATTTATTATGAATTTTATGATATGGAAATGATGGAATGAAAATAATAATAGTAATAATAATAATAATAATAATAAAGTCTCCTGTTGCAGCCCTGTTTGGGGAACATCTCAGAAATGTTCTTAGGAAGTGGAAATATCTTGGTTCCAGACACATCGCGTCGCTTCATCTTTAATACAACACACAGATCTACGCATGAGCAAAATTACCAATCTCCGTTCTTCAAATGTCTGATGAAGTGCATCTTGGAGACAGTCAACAGCAATATATTAGAAATGTTTCAACTAAACTGAAATGCGATGAAAATGAGGCGTTGTGATGTATGTAAGATATTTCTAGAACTTTGAGTATGAGTCAGTAACCAGTAAGAGTCAATAACCTGAAAATTAATTATGCTTTAAGAAACTTAAAAACCATTTTTTCCGCTATCTCATTACTTTATTTCCATCTTACGATATTAATAAATAAAAAGAATTTTTTTAAGTTTGCTCCACTTGCTGAATTATAAACGATTATTGACTTCGATCAAACGTTTCATCAAATTACACCACCATCCAATTAAAGCTTTTATTTATAATAACTTCCCTTCCATTAAAGTTTTCAACAACCTGAAGGATCGCTAACATAATTTGATGAGCATGAGCCATACTTTTACTAATTTACAGTATTTGCATCATAAATTATCAGCAAATAATAAGAAAATAAAAATTATAGCCTACTGCAATAATATTATACTCATTTAATGACTATCATCCGCATCTTATTAGGTAGATCATACACACCATCAGGCAGTTATGTATGATAAATTGTACGATTGCACTAACAACGGTGCACTATTAAACATTTTACGAGTATCATCCAGAAATTACGGTTAATGAGCTATAAGACTTAAAACAAAATGCACGCATAAAAGTTTCTACATTGCTATTATTTTATTCAATTTTTCATAAACTGTAGACCAAAAAAAAAAAAAAAAAAAAAAAAAAAAGATAAAACTGAAACACAAAGACTACAGTGATAATAGAATTATAAATGACTATCAGACGCGTCCCATTAACAAAATCATATTCACCACCAACCAATTATAGCTGTTGGTTTGTATGATTTGATTAAGGTCAAACACTTTAATCTGTATTCCAAACAGACGCAAGGTACCTGCTAAGTCGTAAAATACCAAAAAGCAGCGACACAAAGTGCAAATAACTCGCAGAGGAGATAATAAATGCTAAGAAATATGAAAAAGTCAAGCAACACCTAGAGAGGAAATAAATTTTACGCCAGGCGGTGCTGTTGGCATTTATTGTACAGTCGTTCCGTATGCTGACAGAGACCTCCTGCAGTTACTGTATGAAAGCGCCAATATAGCCAAACATTTGCTTAATCATAGCGGGCACACCCGCCGTTTTTAATAGGATATTTTAAAAGAGGTGTTGGAAGAAAATAAATTAAAACATTAAAAAAATTTATGTATCTACTTAACTTTAAGAATTATTGAGTTTAGCTGGTAAATGTAAATACAGATAATTTAAGACGGAAATCATTTCCACAGTAATTTCCTGGTATAAATTGCAGTAATAGTTCATACTCTGAAAGAGGTAAATGTATAGTAATTTGTATAAAATATTTATGTTCGTAGAGATATATTCAAAAATGTATCTTTTTTTCTTTTTTGACAAAAGATATAGCATTTATTTTATTTAACTTGATGAATTATTAAGAGAACGGCTGTTTTGAATTTCATGGAATATGTAAATGGATGGAGATAATGCAATGCTTAGAGAAATTACATTAATTTTTTATGACAGTATGAAGAGAAAATGTTACAAGATAAACATTACTTAATAAACCATTTGTGATGCTTGTGTAAATCATAATTACAGAATTGCTCAAAATGATCTTTATCTCATGCAAATGAATTTTTTTGAGAAATAGGACTCGTATATTAAAATCAAGTTAATGACATTTTTAATACATTCCAATAAAGTGGAAAAGTGTTTATGACTTCGGTCCAACTGTCTGTCTGTTTATCCATACTTTCATTTTTCGTAAATATATTTAATAAAACACTTTGGAATTGATATATGCTATTCAGCGTCATTATTGTATAAAGGATTTAAGAATTTTTATGCGTGGTAGTATACTCAACAAGTTTTCCTTCGCTGTAACATGAGAACTAATGAACAAAAATATAAACATTCCATATTTGGTTGCTCTTTTGTTTAAATTGCTGAATTTTAGATATTGTGTACATTTACCAAGAAAACACTGTTCGTATAATTATGCAGTTTTTCTTGTTATTATCTTGTTATTTCTGGACTGTAAACTGATGTAGCCGTTTCCAACAAAAAAACTAAACTACCAAAAATTAATAATAAAATTAATTTAGTATCTTATAACCCGAGAAGATTTGATTGATTTTAAATGATTTTTAAACTCTTTGACGATTTATTAATTTATATTTTAACTCCAATGCATGTTCATAATCTCTATCCCACTGTATATCATTATTATACACCTTCTCAATTTACACTGGTTTAAAACTACTTACGAACTGTATTTATTTATTTTATTTTATTTTTTAATTCTCCATTCTAGTACAGGTATGGGGAACTTGTATTTATAAAGATTTTAGACTTCGAATTTTCGACGTTTTTACACGTCTTGATGTGTAAGGAAGCAAAAAATCACAAAATTATTGTAGTGTCCGCCTATAGGTTAGTCAGTTTGATAGCCAGTGTAGACAGTATGTTAATTACAAATTATAGCAAAGAGATCGTGCCAAATTTAATATATCACTTAATGTCACATAATATTGAGAAGAACCCTTTTGATTTGGAAGGTTCTAATTTGAAAACTACGTAAATTATTCGAATGTATGATTTTCTTAGCATTACAGAGTATAGCAAAATTTTGTTTAAACGTGTATTTAAAAAATATTTTTTCCGTGAAAATGTCAGACCAGTTTTAAAATATTATTTATGATGCTGGCATAAACATTATTAAAACATTGAACATCATACTTTGAAAATTCCATAAGTTATTCAAAATTTACGATTTTCTTAACATGACAGAATAAGGCAAAATTTTGCATACATGTTACATATGAGAAATATTATCAATGTTAAAGTGTGAAACCACTTGTGATAATGGCATTGGCTATGAAAATTTTAATTTGAAAACTTCTTAAGTTATTCGAAATTTAAGATTTTTTTTTTTTTTTTTTTTAACATCGTAGGAAATAGAGTAATATTTTATACAAATTTGCATTATGAGGATGATTGCATCGAAAATGGTATGGATCTGCATAAAAACTGAAATACGAAACTAACTTTAAAATAATCAGGATGTCGTAAATTCTTGAAATCGTAGGGAGGGTAGCCTATTAGGTGTGGGACATTTTGCTCAGCGACCGTATAAAGTGATCGGACAAATTCATTTCTCGCAACTTAAATGTAGTGTAACTTATAATAAATATGTATGACAATGAAATATATGATAGGGATCTGAGCAGTATCCACTTATGGCAACTAGTTTCTGCTTTCCCTTACACACAATGGTAGAGAAAGTATTGCTTTAGAGTCAAATTTTCGAAATTGAGTTTTTGTTATACTTACACGTTTTGATGTCTCCTAAGTTCGAAAATCACATGTTTTAACGGTAGGTCTGTATGTGTATGTACGTTATCAGCATGTCTCACGAACAAATCATAGCATGGAGTTCAACTCAGTATTCTAAATCTGTATTACATCGTGACGCTACACTAAACTTTTCGTTGAGATCAAGAAAATTGTTCGTGTACAGAGACATCCAAGAGAATTCAAATACATTACGTCTATGGAGGAAATTTCTCGTAAGTAGAGTGTAACATCTACAAGTTGCCTTAAACAAAATGGAACGAATATATTTTTTAAAAGCATAAAAGAATGTTTTATATAGATTATGGCATGTAGACCATTCATCATTCATTTACAGGGATACCTAAGTATTGGGATATATTGGGGGGCTATACTTGGAAATTGCTGAAAGGTTATTTTATTTTGTGTTAGGTGTTTTTCATATAAAACTAAATTTAAGTACACAGTGTGATGTGCATGTAGTTTATAAAATATATACGAGTTACCCAGAATTAAGCAACATGTTCTTTTCTTTTGAATGTAATTGATAGAAAAGCTTTGCAACCATTTTACTATGTCGACGAACCTGCTCAGGAAGGAAAATAAAATTTTAATATTCACTCGTATTTTTTGATGCTCTACTTTTAGCTCTTGTTACTTTCTCTTACCCATAGGGTACAAAAAGTATTGTTTTAGGTTCAAATTTTCTAACGTGATTTTTTGTTATATTTACATTTTCTGAGGTTCCCTGAATACGAAAATCATGTTTTTAGCGAATGGTCTGTGTGTATGTCTGTGTGCCTGTTATCAGCATATCTCAAGAACAAGTAGTAGCAGAAATTCCAAACTCGGTATTCTAAATGTGTATCATATAGGGATGCTACAGTAAACTTTTCATTGAGATGAAGCAAATGGTTCGTGTACAGGAATACTCAAAAGTATTCAAATACATTACGTCTATCGGGGGAAATTGCATGTAAATAGAGTGTAACATCTATAGACTGCACTAAACCAAATGAAACGAATATATATTTTTTGTAATAGAGATAGTCAACTGGGAAAAAAATTTTGTGTATGTAGGAGCCTCGTCTCCCCCTCCTGGGGGGGAAGTCCCCCCTCGAGGGGAGTACCGATTTTTTTCCTTTTTAACAAATATATATATATATACACATATATATATATATGTAAATGTAATATTGAGAATAAATTCAACTTTTTTTTTATATATATTTAGTGTTATACTACTTCTCTAATATGGAAATCGTCTGCATTATCATAAAAGATAAATTCCTTAAATAGAAATTTTAATAAATTATTTTTTAAAAACAGAATTATTTTTTAATAATCGAATTAAATTGTATATAAATGTAGGTGCATTAATGAAACGGGGGGTTGAACACAGAACTAATTATCATATAAATCTCTTCCGAATATCCTAATTTGAAATGTTTAACATAGGTTTACATAACAGTACTCGTTATCTTACCTCTTAATCTCCAACCTTTATTTACATAGTACTAGCAGGCTTTGCCCGCTTCGCTGGACTTTAAACTTAAATGAGTTGTCAAAATCGAGTTGTCTTTATTAATAACCTAAGTTCTCGCTGTGATTGGTAGAGGTTTTCTCGCTCGCAACGTGAGGAGTCTGGGTCTCCCCTGCCTTCGGCATTAACTTACCCACTTCTTACTTCCCCTTCTCAGCGGGTGAGTTCGAAGTTTTGTAAAATCCCACTAATGTACATAATGCGTACACTTAATCAATATCCACACACCAAAAATCGCCATTTTAAGATAATTCAAAGCGAATTCAAACGGAAAAACATGCTTTTACACATGTTTATTGCACTCCGACTCCGAGAAGGAGGGGGGGGGGATTTCGAATTTCGTGAAATCCAGTTACAATAAGTTCCGGTTGCATTCAAACAATTTACGCACCAAATTTCGTGACCACAGAAGTCTTTAATAGAAAATATTATAAATAAATTAATACAAAAAGCACAGCTTTAGTATGGGACCTCTTTGGTGACTTTAAATATTTTAAGCCATTTTTGCGATGAACTGAATTGGCTATCTCAATTGTGCAATTAAAGATCTTGACGAGAAACTTCCGAGCTACTTCGCAGCCGAATTTAAATTTTGCCAAAGGGATCCGATACTAAAGCTGTTCCATACATAAAATGAATAAATAAATAAAATAAAATAAAAACTCTTTTCTGATATTTACAAAATAAAAATAAAAAATCTTTTAAAAATAAAAAATAAAAAATGCCAAAATCCAAATTATAATCATTTACAATTAAGGAAGAACATAAAAAAACCTCATAAGGTACATAATATTAACAAAAAATGTTGTTTTACTTCAGGAAAGAAAAGTACTGCTTAATTAAATAAAAATATTAAAATAATGCCAAATATCTCTATGAAAATATTTATCCACATACAAATTCCTGATTAAAAAAGAAATTACCAACTTTTGTAGGTATTTTTCTCTCTAATTTATATTATTATTCACATGAAATTAAAAACATTTCATTTTATTTCTGAAAAATTAAAAAAATATATAAATATAAAACCTTCTGCTGAATCTGGGTGTAAAACGGAAAAAGGGTAAAATGAATTAGAAATATCAGACCTATATTTATAAATTTGATACCAAATGAAAGAGGTGATTTTTTTTAATCCTGGGGTGTAAACAGTTTTTCGATACGACAATTAGATTTTTTTAAATTAACTAAAATATGGAATTTAGATAGCAACACTTCATTTCAATCTTTTCATAATTTGTAGTGCTAATCACGCGAATAAAAAGGTCTTTATCTTAAAAATTTATTTTTATATTTTATTTTTCCATTCAAAGTGTTTTAGTGAAAAAATATTTATGGCGCATGCGCAGGCGTTTTTTACCCACAATTTAAACACTAATCATAATTTTGAAAATATAGATATAATTTTAAGTTGGGTGAAGACCTAAGTTTCTGCCAAGCGCCGTTGAATTTCGTCCAGCCGTTCTCGAGTGATGCCCGGACAAACGTGTTTTAGTCTTTTACCCCCAGGGGAGAACGGGTGGGAATTTCTGAAAAGTTGATAGATATAATTTTAATTTGGGTGAAGACCTAAATTTCTGCCAAGCGCCGTTGAATTCTGTCCAGCCGTTCAGTGATGCCCGGACAAAAAAAAGCGACATACAGACACGATGACACACACACACACAGGCAAAATTTTCTGAAGTCATTTTCGGCTTTCATGGGGTGTGAAACGTGAAGATAACGCAAAATTTTTTGATTCCGACAAATTTACAGACAAAAGTCTGATTTTATTAATATAGATTAAATTTCAGGGTAATAAAAGTCGTGTGAGTGACACACCAGATTGTTTCTTGCATAATATCAGGTTATGTGGTGTTCATAATATAAAAATCTAATTTTTAGCGATTGAATTGCATGTATATCTGTTACCAACATAACTTGAAAACAAATAACTGCAAGAAATTCAAATTTGGTACTTTGACGTTCGTACTAGGTTGTCACTTGAAAAATTTAATCAAGATCGGCAGGTTTGAAGGCAAGTTAATAACAACCTTGATTTTATTAAACACAATAACACATAATAACGCGTAATACAAATGAAAAAAAAAATCTGGATAATCCAAACAGATAAGTTTACTTCACAAATTTTCATGTCCAAGATTTGTACAATTAAGCCTATATGTTGCATGGACATTTAACAAAATTAAGTAAATTAAAATTTCTCGAAAACCATATAAATTTAATAAAATTAAAGTTGAAAACTTTAAATATTTCACGCTAACTACTTTTCGATTTTTTTTCCGTTCGATTTTATGTTACTACAGTTTAATTTTAGATACATTTGAGTATATGTTTAGATTTTGTTGTAACACTGTAGTAATGTGGAAACAGGTGAGAAATTAGCAGGTAGACTTTTAAAATTTTTCAAAAGATTTTTAATTGAAACTTTTTTATTAAATTTTTATTTTAAGAAATTTTATCATATTTTGTATTGTTATATTTCAATGCACGTGTAAATTTTAAATCAATGTTTTCAATAAAATTTTACATACACATGTTTTGAAATGTAAAGATATTAAGCATATTAAAACTTCATAGAACTTGAATTTTTAAATAAAAAAAAAAATAATAATAATACTTTATTGAAATTATTTAAAATACTTCTCTTAGAGATATTTTTATTTCTTTCATCGATCGTTCATTAATATAGTTTAACAATAGAACATATAATATATCTGGTTATTAATTTGTGAATTCATTGATAAATTAAAGCTTTAAATATATTTTTGTGTTTAAATGCCAAAGTTTGCAATAAGGTTCAGTATTTAAACATAAAAATATTTTTACAATTTTTAACTTAACAACGAATTCTCAAATTAATGACCCAAATACGGTTAGTTTCTATTGTTAAAATATAATAATGTAAAAGGAAGGGAAAAAATAATAATTAGTCAGCAGTCAGCATCTTAAAACTTAAAAAAAAAAAAAAAAAAAAAAATCAAAATTCTGAGTTAAATATTTTTTTTATTTGTAGTTTTCCAGAAAGCTGAAAATACCTGATCTTGTTATATTTCAATGCATGTATGTAAAATTTTACAATATTAAGTCAATTATTCACACACATGAATAAAAAAATCACAAGAGAGGGTAAAAAATTAAAAGAAAGAAAATAAAGTAAATAAGTAAAAAAAAAAAAAAAAAAAAAAAAAAAAAAAAAGCATAAACAAACAATATATATATATAATACAATTTTAGAACATTCAAAGAACGTTTTTTATAGCGTTGTGAGAACGTATACATAATACGTTCTCAGAACGTTTCATTGGAACCAATAGAGAAAGTTACTCGTGTACAGAGTGTTTTCTGTACCGTACTATTCGACATCTTCAAGATAGACGTTTATAACACGTACAAGCTAAACGTTCTTTGAACGTGTCTGGAGAACTATTTTTGATCGTTCAGAGAACGTTTCGGTGCTACTTGGGAACCATGATCAGTACCATGATCAGGTTTACATATTTAATTAATTAATTATTTTTTATTTATTAATTTATTTTTATTTTTTATAATGAAGAAACAAATGGATAATAACATATTAACTTTTATCCATAAGCCTATTATTATGTTAATTTTTTTTTTTTTTTTTTTTTTTTTTTTGGGGGGGGGGGGAGGTATTTCGAGTTATTGGTAAATATGCGTTTTATTTTATTTTGTTTTATTTTATTTAAATATTCAATATTCTATCGATTTTCACAGTTTTCATATAATAAATGTCAATATTTAAAAAAGTTTGTTATAGAAATAAGAAATAAGAAACAAATAAATAAAGTATGGAAAATTTGGTTGTAAATTAATATTCCGTGGCACGTGTACCTTCATTAACTATAGTGAATAAGTAATACCATCTTTGTTTAATTACCTTTTCTAAAATGTTTTTTTTTTCTCCCTCTCATTAAAAATTGACATTTAAAAAAAACTGAAGTTAATTAGTATTTATAAATCATTCTCAATGTCAAAGTAATATAAAAATAGTTAATGATTTGGTAAGGAATCCGTCATTAAAAATTCATGTTTAGATATTTATTTAAGAGTTATGTTCAAAAATGAAAAGGAAAGAAACAAGTTTGTACTTAGCTATCTGAAACCGATATACTCATCTATTAACGATATTTTGCAATATTATTACAATTTGAACAATAGTTGGACTTAAAATCTAAACATATTATTAAAAATCTAAACATATTTATTTTAAAAACCTTTTAAACGTTAAAGAAAATACGTCGTATGAATATCATATGAAAAAAAAAAAAAAGAACAAAAACTGATTTTTAAAAAAATTAAGATAAATCTTTTAAACGAGTCAATCCTACACTTTAGAGATATGAAATACACCGAACGACGCATATTGAATTAATCTTTTTTAATTCTCGCAGAAATGTTTGTCCCACGTCGTTATCTATTCAAACACTGATCGCAGCCAAATGTGGTTGTCAAAAATTTTTCAACCCTATTTTTATTAATTAATTTTGTTTGTCGAATATCTTTTAGCGCATATTACCGTGGGCTCACCTGTACAAGCACCTGAATGCTAGCAGTTTCCCTCCCCGCCTTCAGCGTGATGAGTAATGAAGGCAATTATGAGCTAAATAAGTAACCGAGCTCATTACAGCACTTTAACTAAGCGACCAATCACTCCAGATATGTAAAAGTTCTATCTCTGCCGCACTAAATAAGAGGGAAGATCTCCTAATTGCTTAATATTTATTTCTAGGAGAGGTGCAAAATATTGAAAAATTAAAATTGATGAATTCCATTTTAACGCGTTTTATTATAAAATATTAAAAAGTTATAAGAAATAACTTACGTATTTTAAGTAATGAACAATGTTTTTAATGTAAAATGTAAAATTATCTCTTTTTCATCCAAAAGTTTTATAATGGCAACCAACAAAATTACTATATGGTCAGGCAGAGGTAATTATAATCATGAAGGTAATTCTGACCAACTCATACTCTTTCAAGAAAACTGTAATTAATAATTTTTTTTCAAATGTATAGATGTGAAGCTTATAACGTATTTTCAATGAGATGTCACTTATCATTTATCTGAAGCACATTAAATTTGTTACAAGTACTAATTTGATAGCCTACCAATTTTTTTAAAAAATGAATTTGACAACTCAATGCTCAAAGTTATTTAATCGGAAAGGGAAATATTTCAGGTCCAAAAATTATATTTAAAAGCATGCTAGTAATACATTTAAGTATCTCTGATATGCTTTTAATTATTCTAACATAACTGAATTTTAAAATGTATGATCATAATTACCCCATTCACTTAAAAAGTGGGGTAATTATTACTACACTGATAACATAGTCACATCACCTTTATTAGAGTTATTATTATTATTATTATTATTAAAGAATGTATATAACCATTAAACAATATAGGAAGCAAATAACTCCTGAAATTATTTGTGATTTGTACCAGAAGTTGCAACCTGTATACCAGGAAGAAAAAGTACCGATGAAAAGATTTCTAATACAAATGAATTTAAATTTAGAAGTAACTCATACTCTTTGTCTCTTTCAAAAACAAAAACAAAGGTTTTATTCCTTTTTTTTTTTTTTAATTAAACAAACAGAGACGAACTGCAAAAGATCAAAAGATAAAATAAAATAAAGGACATTTATGTACATATTTTTTAGAAACAGTTGCTGTTTCTGAACAGTACTAAACATTTATTCTGACTTGTTAAAATTATTTATAACAGCTCTAATGCAAGCTGTCGTTTTGTTTTATTTTAATTTAATAAATAGAAATTATTCATTTTGCGCTTAACCACTAAAATAAAAACGACATATATCACAATTACCTGTACTTAGAAATATTTTAACACGAAATCAAAACAACAATATTAGACTCAATGCCCACAGCGAATTTTATATTAAAAAGTATAAATAGAAAGCTAGGGTTTTATAATTTTCCTACCGGCATAGACCTAATTACCCCTACTTTTTGCAGTTTTGTGCTTTTGATGGGGTAAATATAACTGACCCCATTAATTTTAAATAGAAAAGACAAAAAAAAAAAAATAAAATAAAATAAAATAAAATAAAATAAATAAATAAATAAATAAATAAAAATAAACGTTTAATGGGGTGTTCTTGAAAAGTTAAATTTACTCCAGAATTATTATTATTATTATTATTATTATTTATATAAATTTGGAAAATGTAATAAGCGATCATAATTCTCCCTACTTGACCCTGCTTAATAATAATAATAATCTATATAAATATTTCTCTAACATGGACCAGTTCTGATTAAATTTTGTGGATCCGTTACGATAGTAAAATAAGTAATATGCAAAATACGTGAGGTTAAAAAATAATATTTATACATTAGATAATATTTAAGCACAAGGAATCAGTTCATTCGTCATTTTACCATGTTACAGAAAAATGTAATTTTAAAATTTGTATCTTTACAGTTTTCTCAAGCATCATTTTAAACCTTGGAATATTTTAAAAATTTAAGTTGGATGTGAACTCAAAGTCACAAATTGATTAAAAAACGTAATAATAGAAAGTATAATCAAAATATGATCAAAGTTTTATTTCAACAAAAACTTATGCCAAGACAAATAAATAAATTATTAAAAATGCATCATCAACTTGGCGACAAAATTTTAAAAGTTGCCATGAGTGTCTTATACAAAAGCTGTACTCCTGGCAAAGTACGAAAACTGGGTCGTTAAACAACCTTTCTTAGTATGATTTTGGTTTAACTATCATAAATTTTTCATCACGCAATATTAATTTGTTTCTAATAATAATTTCGCTTCGGATGAATTAAAATTCATATTGGGTGGGTAAATTGGCATAGAATTTAGGAGTTTCAAAATTTAAAAGTAAATAAGAAAAGAAATAAAGTGAGAAAATTTCACATGGGTTTGCTAGTAATAATAAAAAAATTTTAAATATTTTTCAAAGGATGTATGGTAAATGTCAGTTTGGTGATACATGCGTTATTTTAAATATTAGTTCCCGTAAAACTTTAAAACAAGAAAAGGAATTATATTCAGATTGTCCCTTACTAACTTTGTATGATATAAAGTGTTTTCTCCTACTGCATTTCTTACTATACCTCTTAGATACTGAAATCTAAGTCAATTAAAAAAATACAGGGTGACAAGAAATAACTTGGACGAAGTTTCAAACCAAATATCTGTAACTACCACTATCGCAAACTCATTTTGGAAGATGTTGTCTTACCTTGGCCGCAAAAGTTCTTTGGAAACAAAAGATGGACCTTCCAACATGATTCCGTATTTACACACAGAGCTAAAGGCACTCAAGATTGGTGCAAGACAAATTTTCCTGGCTTCATTGGAGCTCAAGAATGGCCACCGTGTTCCACAGATTTGAACCCAATGGGTTATTTTGTTTGGTCCATCTTGGAGACAAGAGTGTGTGCTAAACCGCATAAAACTTTGGCATTCCTAAAGGAATTCTTATGCAAGGAATGGGATAAAATATCAGTAAGTGAGTTGCGGCCCATAGCCGAAAATTTTGTGACGCGTTTAAAGCTGTGTATTAAGGCTAAAGGTAGCCACTTTGAAAATTTGTAAATATAATAGACAAAATAATGTATTCATATTTATTGAAGTTTGGTCGTAATATTTTCATTAGCAGTAAAGTTATAATGTATCATGTGTGGCCAAGTTATTTCTTGTCACCCTGTAAATAAATAAATAAATACGATTGTGCTATTAAAATATGCGGTTTAAGAAATGCTAAAAAAATGCCTACAACGATCTAATATATATATATATATATATATATATTATAGCTTTGTTACTGAAAAAGTTTGTTGAATTACAGCCGGTAACAAAATTATTCGAGTGATACCAATAATTTCTATATAAAAAATGTACATTTAATACTGCTTTGTTAAATAAATCCTTTTCTAGTCATGTTAAATTTCTTTAATCATGAAAGGACCATGTATAGAGCATATGCACACACACACACAGATATATAATTGTCCTAAAATTTCTGGTCTCATGTAATGCTTATTGCATTGCACATAAGTCTATATTTAACTAACAGACTGTGAGAGTAATTCTTTTCGATTAAAAAATAAAATAAAATAAAAGATGAAATATTGAGAAAGAACATGAAAATAAATTTCGATTTAAAACTGTGCAAGAAACAACGCTGAATAGAATTTTACAATATATAATTGCATTTATGAACAAACATTTCCAATAAACATTCTATTTTTACAAATATGTACATATACTTCAAGAAATGCTAGAAAAAAAATGCCTATATATATTATATATTTATATATTTATATATGAAATATATATATATATATATACAGGGCTTCGGGAATTCGGAAAGCAAAAACTGGTCGCCTGCCAAGGTTTCTGGTAGCCAGTAAAAAATATTTCCCTCTCACTTTTTTTTTTTTTTTTTTTTTTACTTGAATATAGGAATTAAAATTCTATGCATAAAATTCAAATACATGTCACGACTGGATGATAAACCAGGAAACACCCGTTTAAATCTAACATCCTCACGTCAGTTTTATTATTTTCTCTAAACTGATACATCATCGCCATTGTTGCATCATTACATCAGAAATAAAGTTTCAGCACCAGCAACGGGAGAGGTGTAAATCAATAAAAGAATGATTTTCCATAAAAGTTAAAAACATACTCGCCATTTAAAATATATTGGTCGCCAATGGCGACCAGGAGACCGTATTTCAAGAGTTGTATATATATATATATATATATATAAAGTGGATGGGAATTGTACGAATGTACAGAAACCGAAGCTTACGGAGAGGAATGCATAGAAAGGCACCTCTGATCGTAGAGAGTTTTTGGTAACTGTGATTTTGTTGCACTTTAAATGGAATTAATATTTATAAAGCTTTGAAAAGACACCGACTTCGAAATGAGTGATATATACTTCCCGTAATAAGAATGAAGATTGAATAATTTATAAGAAAAGTTCCATTTCTTACTTCTCAGATTTTATTGATTTTATTAAAAATTAACTTGAAATTAGAGAAATTATTTTTCTTGAAACAAAGGATGTGTATGTGATTAGTTATTTCAAAATATTTAACTAATCATAATTTGATGAAATAAATGTACAACAAAAGATTTGATTTCTATGATAAAGTAAAAAGCAAACAATTTTAAACACAAACCATAAATTCATACTTGAATAAGCAATAATTATAATTTTAAAAAATCTAAAATCGACTTGATTTGCAAATTATTTTATATTTTTATCCTATATCATCAGTTTGGTTGTAATTCTTACCTATACGATTTCCTAATATGTTAGACCGTCTTTATTATTATCCAAATGTTATTGAAACTTATAATTTTTTATGTTTTTTATACATAATTTTTGAGATAAAGGTGTTAGTCAAATCATCAGGAAGGAAACCAAAATTACACTCTAATTCAAAATCGTCAGGCGTTTAATTCAGAAAAAACATCTGTAAAACAACTTTTCCAACAATAACAGTACCAACGCGGTAAAACGTTTCAGAAGTTTCGTTACCCTTTTCTCCAAACATCACGCTCACGATTTATCGTTTTATTTTCAAGAAAATATGATACGCCCTTTTTCAATATATTCAAATTTTGTATTAAACAAATAAAAAATAAATAAATAAATTAAAATTAAAATTAAAAAGTTTAGTAGTAATAATAGCAATTGCATGAGTATTTATATATATATTTTTACATTATAAAAAAAATCTGGAGTGACTCCACTCAACTTTCCGAACATCGAGTAATTAACAGTTTTGTAGATAAAGTAAAGAAAGAGGAGTTGTTAAACAAACAAAAGAGAGAAAACCATAATAGAGTGTTTCAGTACTTTTCTCCATACATTACACGATGTTTTATTTAACGCTACTGAACTTTGAGCCCATAGATCATAATGATAAAGAAATTTCGTTGTGTCCCTGTAAAAACCTATAAATGCTAGATTCACCAAAATGTTTATAGTTAGTGCAGCAGTGATTTATAATACTCATATAAATTTTCTGCTCAATTGAATAAGGCGTTTAGATGCTATCGTACTTTTAAAAATTTGGTCCCGTAGGCCATAATGATAAAGAATTTTTCTTTGTGTCCCTGTAAAAAAAATTGTAAGTGCTAGATTCACCAAAATCTATACAGTTGGTGCAACTGTGACCTATAACATGTGTACAAATTTTTTGCTCAGATTAATAAGGCATTTAGATGCTATCACACTTTTAAAAATTTGGCCCCATAGGCATAATGATAAAGAATTTTTCTTTGTGTCCCTGTAAAAAAACTATAAGTGCTAGATTCTCCAAAATCTATACAGATTGAGTATTTGTGACCTATAATATGTGTATAAATGTTTTGCTCAATTGCATAAGGCGTTTAGTTGCTATCGCACTTTTCAGATTTTGCTCCTATAGGCCATAATGATAAAGAATTTTTCTTTGTGTCCCTGTAAAAAACCTATAAGTGCTAGATTCACCAAAATCTATAAGGTTCGTACTATGGTGACTTACAATATACGTACCAACTTTAAGGTTATTCGAATAAAGCGTTTAGACGCTAGCGTGTTCACTCACATACATACACACATACATACACACACACATACACACACATACATATATCACCGCAAAAATAGTGAAAACGGACTCATTGGACCTCGAAACGTATCATCGAAACGAAAACATCAAAATCTCAAATTCGGATTTTTGACATGATTACAATACTTTCCTCACTATAGTGTTCGGAAAGTAAAAATAAAATATGTGGCTTTAATTTAATAACTTAGCGGCTTGATTGCGTCAAAACCTGTATGTGTCAATTTGTGTCCAGTTTGCATTACTCCTTCTTGGTGCGTCACCTTTTTTTTTTTTGTTATAGAGTGTATATATATATATATAAAGAATATTTGATAAAAGTGCGTCCAAAGACAAAGTAAGCTCATTTTTAAGAAAATTGGCATTTAGAGCTTCATTTCTCTGTTAGGACTGGAAACATGGGCACTCAAGCATCCAGTATGGAAAGACTCTACATAAGATGGAATTATTCACGTGTCGATTTAAAATGCTGGATTATGTGTTTTATTGAATTAATAAATGTTAAACTGTGGTATGGAAAGATTTTCCTTTATCGCCATTATCTCGATAAACGTAAAACTATTTTAGCAAAGAACTAGATATGCATTCACTGTGAAGGAAAATGTATATAATGTGCCTAAAGAAACTCGCACTTCAAATATACATATATACTAGGTGTCCCAGAACCCATTAGATATTTTAAAAATTAATAAAAACTCGAGGAACTGGTAAAATTGCGGTTTACAAGAAAGTTATTCTCGTAAAGAGTTTTTTTTTTTTTTTTTTTTTTTTTGTTAAATAATAAAAGTAGTTATAATTTTGTCGATATAGGTTGGTGTATCGAAACAAATCCCACATTTCTACAGAAAATTATTTTTATTTGGATGGAATCAAATGTTTACAAGCATATCACTATTATTCTACGTGTGCACCATCACCAGAATTACAGTTTCCAAGCAAGTTACAAGACCTCTAACTACAGCGTAACTGCAGCATGGTAGAATGCAGGGGATTTCATTGCGAATGGCACACTTTAACTGCACTAAATTAGATGGATTAAATTAAAATTTCATGTACAAGTTGATCGAAAAATCTGTTATGATGAGCTGTTAATCATGTAACCCTAAAATTTATAGGACTCTGGTTTGTATATTTCTTGTTACTGCGTCTGTGCAGCGTCCTCTATCGACAATATTTTAAGTATTTCTTTCCTAACCCCCCTTTCCTCCCCCCTCCGAAAAAAAAAGAAAGAAAGAAAGAAATGAAAAGAAAAGAATAGTATATAGAAATCGTCCTTTATGAGAATAGATTTTTAGAAAACCGCGTTCAATTCTACCAATTCCGTCATTTTTATGAAAAGTTAAAATATCTGCAGATTTATGACACATCTGGTGTGTGTGTGTACATATATATATATATTATATAATCATCTGAAAATTATGAGAAACAGCATCTCTTTCATTTTAAGCACAAAAAAAAATCCAAATAAAAATTTTTAAGCTAAAAATATGTTTGATATTTTTTCCAGTTTAAAAAATTTAAAAAATAAATAATAGTTTTTGTTTTCTCTAAAAGTAATTGCATAGCTGCCAATATCCTAATTATTATTCGATAAAATTTTTAGTACTGCCTTTTTTTTTTCTACATTGCTTAATATTTAGAATAGTTTTCTCTAACTGTAATAGCGATTAAACTAGAAAAAAAGACTCTAAAAACAACTTTTCTGAAGAAAAGAAAAAAAAAAGGATGGGACTAAATATTTTACAGAATATTAATTAAAATGTTGGCAAGTATGTAATTGATATTTTTAGTAAAACAGAACTATTTCAATTAATGTGCACTTAAAGTGCTAAATTCAACTTTTTGGATTCCTTTTGAACAAGGCAGGATTTCTCTGATTTGGGTTTAAGCGATATTTACAAATATGAAGTCAAAACCTAAATGTCAAAAATATCTGTTTTAAATGAATAAAGGAGAGTAAAAAAACCTCAATTGTAAAAAAAAAAAAAAAAAAAAAAAAAAAAAAAAACGCAAACGGAGTTTTTATATTGCTCATTATTCAATATCTAGGTATTTTCTTCTAATTACATTAAATTTATGATGAATGATAAATATTTAACACCGAAATAACACACATACAAGTAAAAAAACCTTCTGTTTTCGGTACATAAAAGAAAGAAAAATATGTGCGCTTTGTAATGGAAGATTTGTTTAAAAAATGTATTTTGTTTCTTCTGCGAAAGAATATGGTAAACAAAAAACATTATAGATCTCTAAAATTTGTCAGTTAAGGAACATTTTCTACATAATATTTTCTATTTTATTTTTAACATATTTATGGTTATAAGTTAATATATAGATATATATTATACGTAGTGAATGACTATGTAAATAATTTTAAAGAAATCCACAATCCCAGAAATTTGTTATTTATAGTATGATGTAATTTGTCCTGATTGTGTTTGTTTCTTTCAGTAATAGTTATTTATTTGTTCTTTTAAGTTTATTTTTTCTTTCTTTCAGATTAGGAATATGCTAATCACAGGGTAATTACGCAGTATAACGCAGGGATATTTTAAGAGCTACTTAAGCATCTAACATACATACGGATTTTTTTTTTTTTTTTATCTATGTTTTTCGACAAGACATCCCAGATTATGAATCTATAAAATTTTTAAATAAAATATTAAGAATTTTGATATAAATATATTTTATTAAATAAAAATAATCTGACATAAAAATAATTTATTTAAACAAATTGTGTTAAACCTCTGCGAACTGTGTGAAGTAAAGATCTAATAATTTTAAGCTAAATTTAAACTGTGCCGTATCCCTGAAAAGTGCCCCTACAAAATGACTGAAAAGACTGAAGACTACATATTGGAAGTCAATGATTGGAAAAAACTGAGTTGATCAGAGCGATTTGAAGTAATTATGGAAATACGCATAATTTGAAAATAAGCACGACTTGCATTTATGCACAAATTGTGTACCATGCTGAACCGCTTAAAAACAAGCAATGATCCAATGGTTAAGGGAAAAAAGTTTTTAGAAGTTTAAATAAAGATTACATAAAAATAATTGCATTTAAAAATTTAATTGTGCATTATTCTAAACAATTTAGAACGGAATTGGTCATTAAAATTTTGTAAAGTTGGTTAGGTGATCGAATAAAGAATAATCATTGTTGTTTAAGAAATCAATTGCGTATATTTATAAGCCATTTAGTGACTACGCATAGACTAAAGATTGAAAAGAAGTGCGTTCGAATGTTGTATAAAAATCTATTTGATTACATTTGTTCAATAAATTGTATACCATTGTGGATCACTTATAAACGTCCTACGAACCAAATATTTACAAGAACTTGATGATCAACAGACAGCATATTTTATCACATATAAAAGATGACAAGGTTAATCTGTTTTAGTAATTACGATGAAAGATATTTTGAAATAATTATTGTTTATGAAATTTAATTATTAAAAAAATGTCTGTTATTTTTAGAAATGTTTATCTGAAAATTTTTATCTTTCAAATAATAAAATACGGGATATGATTAATCTAAGTTACCTTTCTTTCCGGGTCTGTACGTGCGCTGAGATTACCGATATAAACAGAGCCCGAATGTGACTTTTGGTGGCCCTGGGCACAAACTTTTATGTAGTGCTCCCAAGCATAAAAAGTTAAATGATTTTTCGTGTATTTTATCTTGTACAACTTTTATATAATTAACATATATTTTGAGAGATATAAATAGAATTAAATTATTATAGATCACTCAGAAAAAAAAAAAAAATCTGAGAAAAATAAAATTAAGGAGAACTTTATTTGGACAAAATGTCAGATTTATTTACAATAGTTTAAATATGCAGTGATAGGATTAGGACGCATTCATTTTCATAATAAAACTGAAATCAGAATAAATGGGTTTTAAATACTACATTTTGTAAGCTTTCTAAAATATAGCAAGCAATATCACACATTTCCAAAATTAAATTGCAACTCAGAACAACACAAATTCTTTTTTTAAAAATGAATGTTTAATCCATTCTTCGGCCCCAAGTACCGTGAAAGGGGGATTTTTGTGCTTCTTTCTTTTTCTTTTTTTATGGCAAAGAATAAGTTCCTAGATTTAGCAAAATATCCTCATATCAAAAGTGTGAGGTCAAAAAGGCATCGAAACAAATGAAATACAGATAACAATATAAACATGCATGGAATAAAAGCTATTTTCCTTTTACAACTTCTCTTGTCTTATAACGGCATGGTTATAGTTACATTTTTCTACGGTTTAACATAAAAATGGTGACAAATTTTAAAACGACATTTGCAAGTTTGGTGCCCTTCAAATTTGGGTGCCCTGGCCCCATGTCCCGTATAACATGCCTTAATCTGGTCCTGGATATAAAGCTACATATCTCTAAAGATTCTTTTTTCTCTTACCATAAGCTTTAAATTTTATCAAATCAAACTAACATATAACTTCTAAAAACGTGGACGTTAAATAAACAGGAAAAAAAAACACTTTGATCTTTATATTTGATATCTTGGTGTCATTTACGCATAACAACATCAAAAGAATTTCCAGACCCATAAAACTGGTTCTAAGGATTATCGTTTATGGGATTAGAATAATTTATACATCTCGTATAAGAAGCACCTTGCTACCTTTTTCCAACTATGTAAACAGTAATTTATACCCGTTCCCCGTCTACTGTACGAAACAAAAGAACGTAAAAATATTTAGGGGCACTTTTGGCATCCCCTTCGAACGTTCGAACGACACGAGAGCATAAAAAGTAACGACTTCCAACTGAGGAGGGTGTTTCTCTGTTGACCCCCGACCCCTTAGTTAAACGAATAAAATCAACTTGGCCTCTTGTTGCTAGTTCTAAAAGTACAAGAGCGAAAAAAAAATTGCCGTGACACCTGCTTCATCACAATGTAAATCCGTACTCAGGGTTTGGTTTTAAAGCGTTTTGTTTCTAACCATAAATTAAGGAATGTACTTAAAATAACCTATTTCTGGTCAATTATGCCGCAGCCGCACATGCTGTTAAGGCTCAGAGGGTGCCAATTCTGCAGTTTTGGTGGACTTGAATATTTATATATGGTCATGATTTTAACAGTTTTAATATTTTGTTTAGTTTGTGGTATGTACATAAAGATTCGAAAAAACAGACTCTGAAGATAAATAAAAGAAATCGTAAAAAAAATTGGCTTTGTTTTCAATTCCGAAATTATGTTTTATTTCCTGATAAGCGAACCATAACATAAAATAAGGGACTGTTAATCTTACTATGTTTGATGAGCCGCGTGATAGCTATTGCAAACAAAGTTTTAGCAAATACCGTTAGTGTTTACTTTTATTATTTTGTGGAAATCTAGTTAACTTTTATTTCAGTTTCATTTAATGTTATAATGAATATAGTTGCAAAAAATACCTAGTTAATTTCTTTTTAAAAAGATAAATATTTTGTAATGTCTTAGACAAAGATACAGTAAAGCACCATTTATACGTCTTTTACACTTATACGTCCTTTTATAGAAGTCCTGATTCATTCCTATCCATTTTAATGCAAAAATTTTTCATTTATACGCTGCTAATATCGATTATACGTCTTTTCCACTTTACTAAAATTCGCAAAATTTCTCAACCGATCATTATTTTCCATTCTAAATAAGACGGATTTATCCTAAAAAACATCTTAAATGGAGGAACCCAGGAAAGGCCAAAGAATACTGATTTTTTTTTTTCTTTAAATTGATTATTGTCTTTAAGAAAAGTATAATATGCATTTACTAACTTAAGAAACTTTCTTAATTAGTATTTTCATATAAATTTTGCTTAAGTGTCATTAAATTTGTAGTAATCAAAATGTTATTATTAAAATTTCGATTATATGTCCTTTCATTTATATGTCCTTTTACGTCAGTCCCTTGAAAGACGCGCATAAACGGCGCTTTACTGTATTAAAATTATTTTATTAATATTGTGTACATATTGTTGGTTCTTTAAATTTCCAAAATAGAAAACACTTAGCGGAAAAAAAATAGGCAATGAAACAATATTAATAAAGAACTTTTAATATTCCTAATAAAAAATGATATAAAATGTAAAATAGCTGAAATAAAAATTTTATTCAGTTTAAGTCGAGCTCCAACATTCAAATTCACAGCAAATATTTGCTTTATATACTTCTATTTCAGTTGCTGATCAGATAGTTTCGTATGTTCAGAGGCGGGCACACTAGCGGGCTGTCACCACTAACTACATCAAAGAGTCAGTCATAAATTGTCCGATTACATATCGATTTGATCATGGTGCCAAATTGGATTCAGATATTTGACCGTATTTGTTGATAATTCATTTTCAAAATATGAATTCGATACAAGTTCTATATGGTGCTTTGGAAATTACTAGCATTTTTCAGCGAGAATTTTTAAAAGTCAATTGAAAATAAAAAATTAAATAGATGTCGTACATAACCAAGAAATTCCTATTACTTACAAATTACTATTCTTTCAACAATAGTTTGAATCCCCCCAATTTCAGTATTATATATATATACAGTAAAACCTCTCTAAGTTGGACACCTACGGTTCCAAGAAAAAGTGTCCAACTTAGAGAGGTGTCCAACTTATAGGGGTTAGACATAATGTTAATGGATACATTCCGTTCCGAGAAAAAGTGTCTAACTTAGAGGGGTGTCCAACTTATAGGGGTGTCCAACTTGAGAGGTTTCACTGTATATATATATCGAAATAGCTTTAGAGAATTCTTTTTAATATTGATTAGTTGCTATATTGATTTTGAAGTAGTCCAAATGTGTCATCAATTATTTATTTCAGACGATTGGTCTCGATTTTCAGGAATGGCATCTAAAAAATATAATCATGCTGTGCAAGACTAAAGCACTTAAATATATTCTATCATTCTCTTATTAGCGTAATTGATTCGACCAATTTTGGAAAAATTTCTAATGAAAATTAGTTTCTCCTGGCCCTCTAGCAATATAAGCTAAACCAAATTACAATCGAAAAATACGGCCAAATAGGGGTGTAAGATGGACAGGCGAGTAAGATGTTGAAAAAAATATTTTGCATTACTAAATAACTAATTCCTTCTGTTTGCTTAATTATATGTTCATTTCTTTTTAATAAATACACATGACAGCTGTGATAGAATGTAAAATAAACCAACCCTTTAAAAAGTGACAATTTTATTCTATATAATTAAAAAAAAAAAAAAAAAAAATCATTAAAAACATTTTTCAAGGAAGAAATGTTATTTTAGAAGAAAAGTCATCGTGATTGTTAAAAAATTGTTAAAATTTTAAATATCCTTAAAAAAAAAAAAAATAGATTTTAAGAAATTTAGTTTACACTAAGTGAATGAAGAGATATTAGATTTTTTTTTTTTTTTTCTTTAATAACAAAATAGAGTTATAGTTCCATAAATAACCGATAGAGGGTACATAATTCTTTATGCAACACAAATGTACGTAAATGAGTCTTGTAATAAAATATAATGAAAATATATGAAATACTTGAGAGCAATACTTGAAGCCTAAGTGAATAATAAATAAACCTAATGAATAAAAGAAATTCTTGAATTCATTAAGTTTATTTTATAAAGTGTTCAATGTCAAGAATAACGCATCGTACAACACAACTTAATTCGGTCATAATATTTATGAGAGCTGTCTGTAGGATAAGATTTTACATATGGCCGGATGAATGGCAGATTTAAGTTCAAACAAGGATGAAAGGGTCAGCTGGTAAATAAATGACTTTAAATAAAGTCCAAATTCAAAATTTACCAGAATCATGTTTGAAAAAATGAAGGCCAATTGATCATAAAATATTAGCTTACTCAATTCTGTCTTCCACAAACATTATCTGATTTCATTATTTAACTCTGTCTTTCACACACACACACACAAAAAAAAGTCAGAAATATTTTTAATATGACAACATTGGGTACAGCGCAATTTTGTATACAACTTATAACAGACAACATTTCTTTTTCGTGTAATGCAAGCACATGCTTGCGCACAAAATGCTGACTGCCTTGTATAAAAAAGAAAATATCTGACAATTCCAGAGTTCCTCAGTATGTAATATAGAGACATTCCAGAATATTCTAAGAGGATCATTGAGAGAAATGTGCTATATGGAAGCAAACCAATAGTAAAAAGTTTTCTGGAATAAAACCATTTGAATCCTAGGTAAAATACTTTTTATCCAAGGTAAAATTTCCAAAGTCGAGTAAATTTTACACATCATATATAGACCGGGTTTCTCTTTGGTTAGGCATACATCGAATAAAAATTTTATTTTTAAATTTCCATTGTCATTATATAGAAATATTTGCTATTTTGAAAAAAAAAAAAAATATATATATATATATATGTGTGTGTGTGTGTGTGTGTGTGTGTGTGTGTGTGTAATTTGAATAATTTAATTCCTTTACAACACACAGCAAATGAAAGATAGATGAAAATAACCATATATTTATATGTTTTTTAAACCTCTAAGTAATTTTAAATCGATAATTATTTATTATAATTTAGCAACAAGAAGGTATTTTAGAAGAAAAGGCTTTATTTCATAGAATCACGCCGTTATTCAGATGATATTTTTAACTTCCAATTGAGCAAAATGTATCAAACGTATGTCTACAGTTTTTTAAGGATCTAAGTTGGATTCCTGATTTTGTTACAGTCGGCAATGGAAATTGTTAAAGCTCACATCCCCACTTTCCATGTATTTTCTTTTTTTTTTTTTTTTTTTTTTTTTTTTAGTTTGGTCGCTAATTTTTATCATCAACTTACTTTTTTATAAACAGTATAAGTCTAAGACCATGACTCGACAAATATTTACTTAGCAAAACAGTATTAGGTGTCCACCTTTTCAGTAGAAATTACTGCTGTGCTTCAATAATTTTGCTGCCGACCGTACATTTAACACCTGTTATAATTTATTCAATCTTTACCTTCATAATATGTAAGTTGCATATGATTGTAGGATCACGTAGGTTTGGTGGTAGGTTTCAGCTTTTAAATTATCTTAACAAGTTCTATTCTCAAATTTACTATAGTTTAATTGTTTTTTAAAACAGTGAAAAGCGCGTCATAGGTTTTTACGGTTAAATCTTAATATTTTCTTATTGTATATATTTAGAAATATTTGTCATTTTGTTAATATATGTGCGTATATATGTGTGTGTTTTAAGCTTTTTATTTGGTCACCCTCATTTTTAAAACTATCAAAGCAGCAAATATGCAATCACATTATATAGTGCACTTTTAATTGCATCTCCATGGTATAAATTTCTAAGATCGTTATCTTAGAGCAGATAGCTATAAATCCATTTATATCTGTCTGATTACATAGTACTAGAATTGATGGAAATAATAAGAAAAAGGGGGGAAATTCTGGTAATAAACAAGTGCATAAATTTTGTCAATCAGTGTTTAATTATATTTGCATTTATTTTTGCATTTATTTTATTTGTATAAAAAAAAAAATCTTCGAAAATCGATCAAAATCCTTAACAATTCTCAATCAATCACATAGCGCAAACAACGCTGTTAATAGGAGCTATAGGTAATAGTTTCTCACGAATAATATGAAATACCCAATTTAAAGACGCAAAGAGAAATAGATATAAATATATCTGCCCGTCATGTACAGTGTCTAATTAAGTGTGATTTCCCACTATTACTTTCTACCTCACAATAAGATGGCGCCCAAAATGCAGGCCACTGTTTTAAATGGCCAGTCACGACCAGAAAGGCTTGATTAATTAAGGAAAGATAGAGAAAAAGAGAGAAAAAGGTATTCTTCGAACTTGATCTATGTCCGGAAAGGTGAAATTAGAAAGTGCATGAAATGCTGAACTATCAGTAGCCATTTTTAGTCTTATCTGTTTATCACTCAAGACCTAAGATTTCAAAAATATTTATCCACATGTTAGAATACATTATTTAAAACATGTAAAGAACAGTTTTAAAAATATGGAAGAAAAATTAAACATTTATTGACAAAAATGTATTTGTTAAATGTCTGCGGCATCATACAAAATGACGTAAATATCGAAAGATTTAAGATTCCGTTTATAAAAAAAAAAAAAAAAAAAAAAAAAAAAAATACACCACATAACGAAAACTTAACCACCTAACTCATAAATTGTATCTGTGTAAACACCTTGCGTTATGGATATTTGCGTTTAAATTGATATTCCTGATAAATAAAACTTTGGAATGAAAACATAACATACTATCACTATCTGTTAGGAATTTCAGAAACAGCTTATCAATTAAATCGTCTTTCATAGTTTTCTGTGGATATGATATAAAAGGTTTGAGCATGCTCCTGCTAACGATATTAATATTTGTATATGACTGCTAGTAATTAATTCTGAAACCAGAATGGATATAGTATTACAAAACTTTTAAATATGTAGTCAGAGGAGTCTATACTTTCAAATGATTGGAATATTTGCCGGTTCACGAAGCATACAGTTTTCTAATTTATGGAGTAAATTTCTGTCAAATAACTTGATTATCTTAATTTATTTTGATTTTTAAGAAATATTTAGCTCAATTTTGTAATGTAAAAATATAATTAAAAATACTGCGGTTCAAAATATGACCATCCAGGTTTGAATCAAATATTCTATAGTAAAATAAAATTGTTGCCTTCTACAGAAGAAATCTGAAATTGTCTATTTTTTACTTTATTCTGTATAAGAAGAATGTATTGAATTTATAAAAGGTTTCAAGTTCGGTTTTCAGTGGACTTACACATTTTGAGATCTGTATATGATTTGACCATTTTTTGAAAATGTCTGTCTGTGTTTCTGTATATAAAAAATTTTGTGGACTCTGTATCTCAAGAGCAAATGGACGAAATTTAACGAAGCTTGGTATTTAGTTCGACTTTGATCTATACTGGCGCTAATGACACTGGGGATAAATAGGTCTACAGGTGATGCTGTCATCCCATTTTTCATAAATTTTAGTATGGCAGTATAAGACAAAATTTCGTATAAATGATAATCAATTTTAAGTTTTCAATGTGAAGTTAAAAATTAAAAGGAAAAAAAAATGTTTATAATAGTATAAGTTAATCGCAGTTATTTTCTCCCTTTGGATATGTAGAAGCCTCGCTTCTCTTCTCCTGTGGGGGGTGGGGGTGGGGAGGAGAAAGTAATCCTCAGGAGGTGAAAATTTTCAATATGGGCATCTTCCAAAAGATCTTGACAATACAATGAAATCTATAGTTGAACCATAGATCTGTGATAATTTAAAATAAAAATATAGTTCTTTATTTTTTTTTCTTTTGAGAAAAAAAAGCATTTCTTAAGATATTTTCTGTATGTATAGCATAATATTGGTATTCTTTGGACGTTTAGTGTTATATTTCTCCATCATGAAAATCGTCTGCATTAAACATGGAAAATAATTTTAATTTTTAATAATTTTAATAAATAATATGTACTGTAGGAATTTTTATAAGAAAATATCGGAGAAAGTTTTGGGGTGACCACAACATACTAGTTATTGTACTTGTCCAAATGTTCGTTCTCCAATGTTATGTAACAAAATTAAGTAAAGCATTAGCTGTAAATTCTATTGATTTCTATTACTGTTAGAATAGCACTAGTTAATGTCCTTTCGAAATCAAATTAAACCGTTTTTAATTATTAACCCACTCATCACTAATGCTGAGTAATAAATGCATTATTTTCAATAATTGATTAATTCCTTGTTTAGGTAGTGCTGAGGAAATATTCTGCCAATAAGAATGAAATTTTGATCCAAGCTGCGACCGAGCTATTTTTCGCAAATAACTACTACTTCTTCTATTTATAATAACAGTTTAAAGAAATCGTGAGTCTATCTGCCTGTCCATATGAAATTCCTTGCACAGAGCCTACTGACACAAAAACAAAATGTGGTAGAGTGATGGCTCATTAATTCGAAGCTTCCAGGGTAGAATTCTGTCCTGAACGCTTTTAGCTCTAATTGAATTTAATTTGACATTTCCGTCAAAGAATCGCAAAATAAATGGTCGAAGTTACTTTTACTCGTTGCCTGTTAGAAATTATGAAGTTCAATGTATAAATAAAAATTCGTTTATAAGAATGCATCGTTATTTAAGAACGATTTAAAAAAGAATGTTTCAACTTTCGTATGTGCTAATAGTGAGGATCAGATACCCACCAATTTAATTAAATTAATAGAGCGTTGATACTTTAAGCCAAAGGACCCACCATTGAAACTGGCATAGTCTTTGTTCGCCCTTGTTAAAATTAATTTGACCTTTCATTAAAAAATCCAAACGATTAATGATCCTTCACTAAAATCTACTCTGAGAACACCTCGTACATCCAATACCTGGAAATCCAAACTTTAGGAGCTGAAATACCATATTTCTGTTAAGATTTAATATTTTGTGGCCCATAAAAATATATAGATCATAATTTGGTAGTCGAAAAATATAAAATGCTAGAGAAATGTATATAAGTGCACATTTTTATACATATTTTAACAGCAGTGTTATACTATATTTCGGGAAAAATACAAGTACATTAAGATAGTCTAAACAAAACTGCTTATGCGTTTTCTGTTTCATTAATACTAATACTAATTTTCGCAAAAGTATAAAAGTTCAATTTCAGTAATTAATTCAAACATATAAATTATACAAAACAAGTTTTTAAACATTTGTGGTAAAAAGCACCAAAACATAATGTTAAAAGAGGAAGAAAACAGACTGGAAACAGAGGACTGTGTGTTTTCTCACAGAGGACTGTGTGTGACCAAAAAGAGGACTGTGAAAACACACATCACTCATTTCAGGTAGAAATAGTAAAATTTGACCATTCATCAGGAAAAAAGTATATACATATGCTGGGTGAATGAAACAGATGCGCATTCAAAGTATCACTAGTTCAAAACTTTGAAGATAAAAAACCTAAAAGTCGAGAGTAGAGCTTCTAACGGTGTTTTTCACCTAAAGAAAATAAAGTTGTAGGCTGAAACTTCTGCTTTATAGAGATTTTTCTTTTCTACATAATCGAAGCGGTACTTCGATTGTACATAAATTATATATAATTATGTGAATTCAAGAACGAAAAATAATTTTACCTCATAAAATAAAATGTCTGGGACACCTGATTCCAGTTGTAGTTAAATAATGACATCATACCTGAAAATCGATAGATTTCAGTTTTCGCACGTTAAAATTCCAATTCCGAAAATCGGCAAAATTATTTTTTTTATATATAATTGATAAAAGCCTCCCTGCAATTATATGATCGACGCTCTTACCCTTACCGAGCTTTAAGTCTGTGGTACCAATAGGTTTTGCTGTGCGTTGATGAGTCAGCTTGTGTATCTGTAGAAGTACTCTTTTATATAGAGAGAGTAATTTCTCATCTAATCTATTAATGATAATTCAACCATTGTTAAATGAAAGTTAAAATATGTTTGCCCAATTTTTAAATATCTTTTACAGAAAAGCTATCAGAAAATATAGAAAGTAATTTTCTTTTTAATGCAAAAATTTATATATATGTTTATTTTCATGTTTTGAAGTTTCAAGCAACAGCGAATATTTCTGAAACCTAGACTGCTGTAAGTGTAAAATCAGTATACGTAACAGCAAATGTTTTTGACTGGTCAAAAATGGAGTTTATTCGTTCAATGTATCTCTCAGCTATAAATAAACCAAAATAGAGGAGTAATAACCCTGTTGCCAATAACAGAAAATAATCTCAATAGCAATTTACACCCAATAGGTGAGGCATTTACTCAAAGCGTAAGATAAACTCAAATTAGTAGTAATCGTGACTTCACTTGATTTTATATCTGGATCGCAAAGCGAGAAGCGAAGAAATAAAAAAATAAAATAAATAATCTTATGTTGCATGTATACCAAGTTATTATGTGCAATTACGCATTGAAAGAAAAAGTTTTAGATCGAGTTTCTAATGCTACCTTTTATTTATAACAATTTTACTTCTTCTTCATTAAGATCAACATCTTGTCAAGAATGAAATGGTGAATTAGGATCTATTGAGAGCCAATATTTATCTTAGAAAGTGAAAAAGATTCCCCAAAATTACATAATAAGCTTTTGCTAAAAATCCGACCTCTGCTCTTAATTCGTGGTACTCGAGAAACACGACATACACAGGTGCGATTTTCCTATACTTTTTTGCGTAATAAGATTTATGACGGGTGTTTCTCTGAATGTGCAGTAGATGGCGCTGATAGCGGCAGCCCCCCCTGTGCTTAAACAAACACAATTAGAGGAAGGTGGCAATAGCTGACCCTGAGTCCATTTATCAAAGATTTTTATAACGAGCGAACATACCAAAAGCTGCTTCGTTCTATATCACAAAGTAAAGAATTTTGCCATTTTGACAGCTTATCGTTTTTCATTGTTGAAGAACATCGAGAGTCAGGCGTCAAGTTTGGTTATAAACTATTTTTTTTTCATCTGTATTACAGTATATTAAATATAGAAAACGTCAGTTTGGTTTATGTATATTTTTTATATTTTCATCTCTCAGACATTCATTTGCTGCAAAATTCAGATAGTGAAATGACATCAGTAAAGCAAACGATCTGCCTACATAAGAAATAACTCTTTTTTCTTGTACCTTTTGCTGTGAACAGAAACAAGAAAATACAGATAGAGCAATATGTTTTGATTTGGAGAATTACTCTGTTTGAAGTTGCTTGACAAATGCTGTACATTTATCCAGGTGTTCTGTAACATTTAACTCCTGCGGCGAACTACTATATATCGAATCTTCTTTTTTGTGTGTTTTAAAAAAAAGAGTGTAATTCTTGTCCGGGATGGGCTATTTCATTTCATCAAGATGACGAAAGCAGTAATATATTAGGTGTCTAGTAAAGTAAATTGTTATTGCTCTGACACAGCTTTATTTATTTGTGCTTTTTAATGCACTTATCGTCTAACAGTTTGTAGTAAGGACACGTTCTATTATCTGATTATGTTCAACTAATATCAGTAAACCTGAATTACTTGTGATAAGTAACAAAATAAAGACTGTGTTGTTTCAAAATGCTCGTAAATTTTAACATAACAATTTCTGTGTACTTTTTCATAGGACCCTTATGAAATCGTTCGAAAATTTTTGTATTAAATATACATTTCTGTAAGTTTTTTTAGCATAATTACAAGTTGAATTTCTTTTATTTATGAACAAGTTTTGAGGTTTTTAAAATCAGTTTCTACACTTCCCAGATTATTGTTTTGTTTATTCCTTTTTATTTTCCTTTCCTTTTATTTTACGTATTTATTTATTCATCGAGAAATTGAAAAAAAAAAAAGTAATACATAAAAGATACGTATTCGTACACATATCTTCTTCTTTATCATTTGTAGTTATTGTTGTGTGGACTAAGGCCGACTTACTACCCTAGGGTCCTAGACCTGGGTGAAATGCCCTCCGTGGGGGCTCTTTCTAAACAGGGGTTGAAATTAGAATCAGCAAGTTGGGTGTCAAATGGCAACTAACATTGTTTTCTTAGTTGCCATTATGTTATACTGAGGTGCCATTTTAAAACTGTTATTTACACATAGAAACGTACGCGTAAGCATTATACATAACAATATTTACTTAAAATACAGATATTTTACCTAGTTCTATTTTAAAAATGTGCTACACTGCTAATATTTTTACAAGAAAGCTAGGAAATTAATTCTACTACTTTATTAGAAGTGCCTTTATTTTCATCGCACATTATAAATGGACACCGAAGGGGGGGGGGTGCGGGAATGTTAGGCGTCAAAGTGATGACAATGTATAAAACTGTGTTCGTCAAAACAAAATATTTAGTTGCAAAATACAATTAACGACCGCTAACTTCGAGCCCTGTTTCTAAAGGATCCTAGCCTGTATTTATGTGAGTTTTGAAGAAAACCACGAATATTTCAAATGTCTAGACCAATGAGGTTGACCTGGGATCGCATCTATCTCATTTCGATTTCTAACTTTGAGAGCAGAACCTGTCAGCCACTAGTAGGGTGTATGTCACTTGAGTTCAGAAATTGGTATACTATGGACTATGGGTAATTGTCTTTTAATATTTTCTAATTATTATGCTATTGTAGTTCCATGTGACTCTATGATTCTTTGAATGGCTATACCATATATATACTGGTCATATTAATTATATTATATCTATAGTAAATTTTAACATAATTTATTTGAAGCATACACAAAATCCTCTCCTACGTTGTAAAGAAACAGAGGTTCAAGATACAGTTTTTTCCTAACGAAAGAGAGAGAGAAAAAAAAATTACATTATAGTCAACCCCCAAAAAAGGAGTAAAAAGTATTTAATGAAAATTATTGTGTCAAAATTATTGGAAGATAATAATAATAAAAATTCTTCATACACAGAGGTATGTTTTATAAAGGCTTCCATTAACCACTTAAAATATTAAATCAAATGAGTGTAATTACTTAAAAGTCCTTTTCACAGTGAACGCTGTTAGAGAAGAAAAATGAGTTCATTTCTTTAAGGTGACTTTGACCCATTTTTTAATGCTATTTCTTTTTTAAAAACGCTTTTTTCACAAATGTAAAACATGTTTACCTGAAAATTTAATATATTTTCTCACTGATAAGATTTTATGGATGTAATTTAACGGAGTATATTCTTTCTGTAAACAAGCTGAAAGAAAATAATGAAAAAATTTGCTAGATTATTTACTGCAGCTTTCATTAGATTTATCATATAGTTTGAGGTATAAATATATCATTTTATGTATTTTTGTACATTTTATGTATTTTTTTTTTATTTATGTGTTTATTATCAACATGAAGTTGTATGTTGATGTTTAATATTTTAGAATATAAGAAATTGCTATGGGAATAAACTGGAAAATAATAGTATGACCACTATATGTAATTAAAATAATTTAGGTGGGAGATACATGTACTATATTTCCTTGTCATATTTAAATAACTTTATTTATTCATTTATTTTTTTATGGATAAAATTAATAATATCAATATATATTGAGCATAGCAAAACGTATTATGGTAAAATCTAAGTTTAAATTTACAGTAAAAAAAAAAAAAAAAAAGAATGATAAAAATTGTTTTTAAAAAAATATTCTTTCAAGAGCTTTATTAAAACTGTTCAAGTATAATCATTAATGATAATAATAATAAAAATTTGCATTTGAACGTTTTAAACATGGAATTTTCGTTGCTATTGCAAATAGTTAAGAAGCAAAGTTGATAAAATTTCATTTATTCACCATTTTACCCTTTTCATTTGTGGCAATCATCAAAATAATTTTTCATTTAAATTGGTTTTTAACTTCTCCTTGTTTTTCTATTTCATAATTTGTAAATATATAAAATTTTTAGTTACCTTCCATATTTAGATTCCGTAATTAATAATGTCAAATATGAGTGGCATCACAAATCTGAAAATATTCTACTCAATAAAGAAAATAATGTCATTAACCTTCTTAGATTCTACACTGTAAAAAAAAAAAAAAAAAATTGTAACTGCACACCAAAAATGGTGAAAACTACTTTACACCAAAAATGCTGTAATGAAATTTCTGGTGTAATGAAACATCTTTAGTTGCGGTGTATCGAAACACAAAAATATATTGGGGTTTCAATATACCAAAAAAAGTTTCATTACCCTATTTTTGGTGAAAAGTAGTTGCCACCATTTTTTATGTATAGTAAGAGTTCAAAATATTAGGTTTTCTTTTTTTTTTTTTTTTTTTTTTTTTTACATTTTTTTTATTATCTAAAAAAAGTACTAGACGAAATGTCTTGAAACTTCATACATGCAAAGAACATTTAAAAACTCATATTTTCCATTATCGATTTAGTCCAGAGTGTAATTAGGGACCAACCACAAGTTGAAGAAGAGTGAAAATACTTTGGACAAAAATCACACGTGTAATATTCGTTGAGATATTAGATATGGGCATATTTAGTAAATATTTTACTGCGTATGCGCAAAAGATATAAAAGTTTTTATTGCATAGGTTTAAAGCTAAATATATTGAGTAACATTTGTCAAAATCTCATTTGAATAGAGTAAAAATTAAGCAAATGGTCAGCAAAAGAACGAGTTAGATTTTAGGTACTTTCCAGAGTTGAATTTTCGTAGGGGGTTTTTCACATGCTGCGTATTTAATTTGAAGATCCACTTATTTTAACCACATTGTGAAATTTCTTTTTGTGAAAATCCCTTTATAGGCTTGTAACTTTAACATATTTTTATTTATTTACTAAGATTTATGAGTTCATAAGGGGTTTTTCACAAAATAGAACTTTTACAACGTGACTGAAATATTTGGATCTCCAAGTTAAATACGCAGCATGCGTAAAACCCCTTATGAAATTTCAACTTTGAAAAATATGTAAAATCAAGAACGTTCTTTCGCCGACAATTTGCTTAATCTTTACTCAACGTAAATAACTTTTGAGAAAAGTTGCTCAATATATTCAGCTATCAACCTATGAAATATATATATACATATATTGCGCACGCGCAGTAAAATAATATTTACTAAAAATGCAAATCTCAGCGAATATTACATGCGTGAGTTTTATGTTTCAGAATAATGTTTCTCTAATGTTTTGTCAAATTTTCAGCAAATTTTGTAAAATTTAGGGAAATCCGTTCTAGTTATTAGCAAAAAACTTGTCAAGAAATTTATTGATTTTTGAAAAAGAAAATAAATAAATAAATAAACATATCTGCCTAAATAATTATGCAATTCTCTCACGAAATCATACAAATATTGTACATAGTATGTGCAACAATGTATTAAAGTTACAAGTAGTCATTTGTAGCTTTTTGTGGTACAGGGGATCTAAAGTATTTTCACTCTTCTTCAATTTGTGGTTGGCCCCTAATTACACTCTGGACTAAATCTATAATGAAAAACATGAGTTTTTAAATGTTTTTTGCATGTATGAAGTTTCAGGCCATTTCGTTTAGTATTTTTAAAAATATTCTAAAACATGACAGAAAAAATCTAATAATTTGAACACTTACCGAATAGTTCCACAAAATATATTTTACAGTGTGTTTACAAAATAACAACTATTACTAAATGCAAAGCAAAAAAAAACTTCCTGTTTACCTATTTAATGATAGAAAAATTTAGTTTTTTTTTTTTTTTTTTTTTTTTTTTAAATATAGGTAAAAAATAACCTATATTTTTTTAAGATCCAAAAGTCTGACATTTTTATAAAGGATCCTATTTTTATATTTTTACACTGAAGTTTCTGCAGCATAATTTAGCATTTCATTATAAGTCATAATTAATATATTATAGATACAGTCAAACCCCGTTAATGTGAAAACGCTTAACGGCCCTCTTCACTTACCGTCGCCGGAAGCCCGAGCCAATGTTATTTTATGGGTAAATTTTCTTTATAAATAATTTATTAACTAATACATATTTTTAAATTCTGTTTTAACATTCAGAAAATTCCTAACTGTTAAATTGACGGACTTTTTTTTTTTTTTTTTAATGTATTTTTTAAAATTTTTAATATTTTATTTTGAAATTGCAAAATGAAAAAAATACACATATTGAAAATTCGTATTTCGCAGCTTCAAAAAAAAAAAAAAAAAAAAAAAAAAAAAATATGAAAAATTAAAAAAATAATTTTTTAGAAAAGTTCCGTCAATTTAACAGCTGATAATTTTCAGAATGTGAAAACCGAATTTAAATATATGTATTAGTTAATAAGTTATTTGTAAAGAAAAATTTCCCATAGAATAACATTAGCTTTGGCTTCCGGCGGCGGTGAGTGAAGAGAGCCCTTATCGTGAATTACTTTTAACATGAACTGTTTCCATAATCCCCATCAAAATGAAGATTAGTTTAGTTCTGTGAAGATTAGTTATTGATAGCATGAATTACTGAGAACATGTACAAAATTTTTATCCCCCTTGAGATTCACGTTAACGAGGCCCGACTGTATAATGTTTCCTAGCTCTTTCGATTCTAAAGGCTACTAAATTTACAATTTAAAATCATGCAAAACTCTAACATGATTTATAAAGAAACTGAACTATATCTGTAGAATAATTACCCACCCCGGCATGAAAAATGATGTAACTCAAAAATGCAGTATTTGAGAAAAATCAATCTAAAGTATGGATATAGCATTGAATGGCCTGCGGCCTATTCTACACAATTGCCTCTCTATTTCAAAATTTATCCAAATCTAGAACACTATAAAAAGTTTTTGTTTCACCGAATAATTCGCAGAATCTATCCAAATTCCTCTATTTCGAAATTTGGATAACTTTTGAAATAGAGATGTGACTTTTTCGTGCACGTTGAGGTACATCATACACGTTTTTAATGATATAAACTCAAATTTGACTTCTTTTTCCTTCTGTCATCTTTTTTAATGGGGTGCGTTTTTTTTTTTTTTTTTTAATATGTAATAAACCTATTTAATATGGACCTTATAAACCTATGAACATTAAAATGATTTCTTATTTTTTTACAAGAAAATTACAAATGCTTTTTTAATCATAAGAAAGTTGCATAAAGATTATTGGTACAACTATAGTATTTCCCCTCAGCTGAATTTGGCGATTTTTCTTTGGCGCCGATTTGAACGATAACGATGTCGTTCTGGATTGTTTGCGATATATAATATGGCAGCCTACATGCTATTTTGGATTTATGATTTTATGATTTATGATTTATAATTTAGCTTACGATTTTATCATTTATGCTATATGATTTATGATTCTTAGATTTATGATTTAGCCATAATCGCCAACGAAAAATCGCCAAATCTAGCTGAGGGGAAATACTATAGTTGTTCCAGATTATTTAATTATAACAAAACAGTTACCTAGAGCGAAAGTTTAATCCTAGAGCTAAAGGAACATTTTTTATTAATTCTGTGCTATTAGAAATTCAGCGAATGATTTAACTGCAGTGATAAATTGCTATTACCATACATAAAACTATATTTACGAATCTATTATAGTATGTAAACTGTTACATTATGAAACTCTTCAAATGAGAAATTATTTTTTATGTATATTTAAAACTTTTAAACAATCATATGATAAATTTTAGACTAATCTATGGATATGTATCAAAACCATATGAGAAGATTTAATATACGTTGATAGATGTTTCAAAAATATTTCGTTTATTCTCTTCTCACTCATCTAGAATCTGAAGTCTAGTAGAGTCCTGCATCGGGTCGGGTAACCCGATTTTACCCGAACCCGACCCGACTGGCTGGTCAGGTTTGGGTCGAGTTGACAGATATTTTTCTCTTGCGGGTCGGGTGTGGGTCGGATTGACTGATCTTTTTTTCTTGCGGGTCGGGTTCGGGTCGGGTTGAATGAATTTTTTTTCTTGCGGGTCGGGTTTGGTTTTGAACAAGTCGGGTCGACTTCAGAACACATTTCAAAATATTTTTTTACAATTATGAACATAAATTTATAGGCATGTTTAAAACTATGTAACTAATTTAAACATTCTGCACGTACTAGAAATGTAACGGTTGGTTGTTTGGTTGGAGGATTTACGGCCAATTGACTCCAGATGTGTCATAGGCCTATAGGGGGAATGCCCTCCGTTTGGATCTTTCTAAGGGGTCCTAGCCCGTATTTACGCGTGTTTCGGAGGAAACCACGGAAAATTCCGAACGGCTAGGTCGATGAGCGCGACCTGAGATCGAACCCGACATCTCCCATCTACCAGCTGCGAGCGCAGAACCGCTCGGCCGCTGGTGGGCAAACATGTACCGGAGCTCCCTATTCGTATCCGCGCATATCCGCCAGAAAAATAGATCCGTATTTGTATCTGGATCTATTTTTTTTTCTTTAACGGAACTAATAATTATCCTTTGTAGAAATTGTAAGAAAATTAGAAAAGTATTATAATTCTTTCTCGACTGTTGTTAATATACACTGAAGTGACAGAAGTCATGGGATAGCAATATGCAAATATACAGATGGCAGTAGCATCGCGTAGAACAGGTATAAATGCGCAGTGCTTTCGCAGGGCTTTCATTTGTGTTCAAGTTATTCATGTGAAGAGGTTTTGACGTGATTATGACCGCACGACGGGAATTAACAGACTTTGAACGCGGAATGTTAGTTGGAGCTAGACGCATGGGTCATGCCATTTCGGATATCGTTAGGGAATTCAACATTCCCAGGTCCACTGTGTCAAGAGTGTGCCGAGAGTATCGAATTTCAGGCATAACATCCCACCATGGACAGCGCAGTGGTCGACCGCCTGCACTTAACGACCGAGACCGGCGACGTCTGCGAAGAGTTGTAAATGCTAACAGACAAACAACAATGCGTCAAATAACCGCAGAAATCAATGTGGGACGTACGAGGGACGTGTCCGGTAGGACTGTGCGGCGAAATTTGTCTTCCTTGGGCTATGCCAGCAGAAGACCGACTCGAGTGCCTTTACTGACAGCACGACATCGCTTTCAGCGACTCTCGTGGGCACGTGAGCATATCGGTTGGTCCCTAGATGAATGGAAAACCGTGGCCTGGTCCGATGAGTCACGATTTCAGTTGGTAAGAGCTGATGGTAGGGTTCGAGTGTGGCGCAGACCCGACGAAGCCATGGACCCAAATTGTCAACAAGGCACTGTTCAAGCTGGTGGTGGCAGCATAATGGTGTGGGCTGTTTTTACATGGCATGGACTTGGTCCTCTGGTGCGACTGAACCGAACATTGACTGGAAATGGTTATGTTCAGCTACTTGGAGATCACTTTCAGCCATTCATGGACTTCATGTACCCAAACAACGATGGGATTTTTATGGATGACAATGCACCATGTCACCGGGCCACAACTGTTCGCGATTGGTTTGAAGAACATTCTGGACAATTCCAGCGAATGATCTGGCCACCTAGATCGCCCGACATGAATCCCATCGAGCATTTATGGGACATCATCGAGAGGTGTGTTCGTGCCCAAAATCCTGCACCATCAACACTTTCACAATTATGGACGTCTATAGAGACAGCATGGCTCAATATTCCTGCAGAAGACTTCCAACGACTTGTTGAGTCCATGCCACGTCGAGTTGCTGCACTTCGCCGGTCGAAAGGAGGACCGACACGATATTAAGAGGTATCCCATGACTTTTGTCACTTCAGTGTATAAATGAATGAAATACAAATACAGTCGAACCTCGCATTTGCATTCTGGAAATTGAAAAGATTTCGCAGTTTACAAGTTTTTTTTTTTTTTTTTACTTTTTTCTATATTCAGTAGAAGAAAGTATTAGATTCGTAAAAATTTTCAACTTCCGGTTTTTGATGAATTTGCACGTTTTGAGAGTCCAGAACACGATTTGACTATTTCTAGAAAATATCAGTCTGTCTGTGTATGCATGTGACAAAAGTTTTGTGGCGACTGTATCTCTGGAACTACTGCACATAATTGCATATAAATTTATAAATAAATGCACCCTGACACAAATTAGCACCTTTCAACTTTTGGTGCCCATCGCTCAACAGATAGCGCTGCTATACAGTGATTTCCACAATTTAAGGGAATGCTATATCTCAGGAAAGGCTATATTTAAGGAACTACTACACAAAATTGCACATAAATTTATATGTGGATGTACCATGATATAAATTATTGTCTTTTCACTTTTGATACCAATAATTCAATAGGTGGCGATGTTATACAACGATTTCCATAATTTAAGGGAAAGAGATATCTCAGTTTCTATTGTGTATAATTAATATGTGTGTGTGTGTGTGTGTGAAAAGACCATTATCAGACATTACCCTGATTCAATTTGGATACATATCTGCCAATAGGTGGCGTTGCTGTCCTGCAATTTTCTTCGAGAACGGAAAAGCTATATCTCAACTTCTATGGTGTATAACTGTACAAAATTTGATAAGTGAGATAAGCATTATGAAAACGCATTTTTTAATATACAATTTATGGAGAATAAAACTGTCTTTCTTTGTACAATGTAATTTTTCTCTAAGATGAAAATCGTCGGCATTCATTATGGTAGGTAATTTTAATAAATAATAGCTTTAGTAAATTATCTGTACTGAGCGAATTTGTATTAGAAAATATAGAAGAAAGTCTTGTGGTGGCACAACATACTAGTTTATTTATTTATTTATTTTAATACCTTTACTTTTAATGAAATTCAATCCTCGCTTTTATGTAAATGGAATTTAGAATTTTCCTCCATTTATACTTGTTTATACAGCAAATATAGAAGAAATACATGCTGTGATTTCATTTAAAGCTAGTATGATGCGACCATCTCAAACTTTCTTCTATATTTTCCTATAGGAATTCGCTCAGTAAAAATATTTTCTTAAAACTATTGTTTATTAAAATTATCTACCACAATGAATGATTTTCATTTTAGAAAAAAAATTAACACTAAATATAAGAAAAGAAAGACAGTTTAATTCTCTATAAATAAAGTCTTTAAAAAAGCGTCTTCATAATGGTTGAGATGTAGCCACATCCCGTTCTCAGGGAAAATTGCACTATTGCAGCGACACTTATTGGCTGATATGCATCCAAATTGAATCAGCGTAATGTCATATAATGGCTACACTGATACATGTCAAGTTTTGTTTTATTATACACAACAGAACCTGTGATATAACCTTCCCTGAAAATGCTAAAGGTGACGTATAACAGCACCACCTGTTGAGCAATTGACACAAAAGTTGGAAGACACTAACTTATGTCAAAGTGTATCTGCATATAAATTTATATACAAAATTGTGTAGTATTTCCTGAGATATAGCCTTTCCATATCCATGTCAATAATTATGTTTAATGTATAATGATTCATATCCATGTCAATAATTATGTTTAAAAGAAATAAATTTTATCAAGCTTTATTCTTTAATATGGTTGAATTTATGAAAGCAATTCTATGAGTACGAACTGCATTTTTGATTGATTACAAGTGTTTGGATGCAAAATTTATTTATTACTATGACTGAAAACTATTTCAAAAACAAAGTTTAATGCTACGATTGAAGATCACAATACATCATTAATATATAAACTTGAATTAAAAATATTATTAAACAACTGCTTCAGTAATTTAAACGCAAACACATAGAATATCATTAAGAAAACAATTACGAATGAAATAAAGTTAGGCTTAGTAAAGCGTGCATAACCTATTATAGATAAAAGTCTTATATTAAAAATTTTCTAGTGCAAACAACACAGGGATATCTAACTTAATTTAAATTTAAAACTTTATTTTAACTAAGTAATATGTAAATACATACCTGGGACATGCTGAATTAAAAACGGCATTCGCACGTTTTTCATGTCGGCGAAAAAATGGTATTCGAAAACATAACAACAAACTGACGTTGCCACCAGATAGTTTTGAAACGAAAATCAAAACTTGTGTTCCAAGACACGAATGAGCGTGTAAGCACAAAATTTCTGGTGTTAAGGTACACCGGGAATGCTATTTGACGCAATATAATTTTAATTTACATCATTTAAAATGCATTTGAACACTTGATTCAGTGTCAACTTGAAATTCAGAGTTTGTTTACCCAATGTTAGGGTATATGAACACCAATTTTGGGGCAACATTACTGCAGATTTTTTACAGTGGAGAAAAAATTATTACCAAATAAGTTATATTTTGCCGTTTCCTTATAGTTAAATGACCTTTATAGCATACATTTTAAAAGAAAAACACATTTTTAATTATATTCCCAATTGAGTATATGAGGTTACACTTATTAGCCTCCTACCCGTTAATCTTGGCCGAATCCAGGCAGGCATGGGCTGTGTTTCTGAGGTTACACTTATTAAACCATGTCTATTCATGATTCAAATGTAATATCATTTAAATATTTTGAACATGTTTATCTTATCCCTGAAAAATAGCATATTATTTGTTCGTATGGTAGCTACACTGTTTAAGACGTTACACATATAGCAATTTTTGAACTTGTTGTTATTTTTTGACACTCTCCTACGAAGTTTAAAAGAGTTTATGATTTCGATCTGTTATTCTGTCTGTCCGCGCTCATTCTAAAGTAAATATTATCGGAATTTCTTAAAATGATTTATGTTATTCAAATTCATTATCCGATGTTCCTTTTTGAAAAGGGAGTAAACACCACCACTGGTTTCTTTAAAGGGTCACCCAAAAGTATTCCATAGCATTGCATTCAGTGAGAGGTGTTTCTATAAACCATAGTTTAATAACTTCATTTTGCATAAAAGTTAATGAAATTGAAGCATGTTATCCATATGCACGAAAAATACTATCTATTGTGGTGTACATGATCATTGTGTTCCTGAATTAATCTATTGGACTTCTGGTAATTGACGTCACAAAAATATACAGATACCTACGAAATGTATCGTCCAATGAATGATCTGTAAAATTTTCCTTACTTGTTTTAACCATAGATATATAGTAATATATATAGATCTATCATCCCCATACTATCGAGCAAAAAATTTTGATGCCGAAAAAAAGTTCTAAAATCAGCCATTAGAGAGTATTGGAAAAAAGAATAAAAGGAAAAATGAATTTGAAACTGTATCTAGAGTTTTTCATTCACCATTAGTAAATAAATTATTCATAAATTTTATTTACTAAATTATCCGTGTGTGTTTCTGTGTGTGATTTACTCGGGGAAAGGCAGCCATTAGAGTGACTTTTCCTGAAAAAAAAGGTATCATTTTTTCCCACTCGCTGATCAATCTATGCCCTATTACTATATCTATGGTTTTGACGCTAAAACAGGTCAGTCTTCAAAAGGTAATCATTTGTATAATACATGTATGCTAGCTATAATTGTTCTTCGTGCTTCATAAAATTTTGTGCAAAAAGTCAAAAGTATGTCTCGTCATGAATTATGGCTTTATCATAAATCTTCCTCCTTCAAAATACAGTAAAAATGGCGCAGAACATTTAAAAGGAAAACGTAAAATATATGCTAAATTTGGTACTGTTGGCTAAAGAATATTCTAAAATTCAGCTGAAAATGTTTCACGTTTTTTAAAACGTGCCCTGTTTTTTTTTTTTTTTTTTTTTTTTTTTTCGTGAATGTAAATTAAGTACTTCACAAAAATCAATGCTTCTGTTGCCTTTCTAGAACAAGTCCTATCCAACTTAATCCACGTATTAGGCTGCATTTGAAACCTATTTTTATTTAGTCAGACCGCATATATGAATAATTTATATGTATATATCTGGAAAGCATGTAAATAATTAGAATAGGTTACATGTTAAATTTATTTTTATTCCCAAATTAACAATAAAATACTCAAAAATTGAAGATTACACATAAATAATTATTATAATTAGAATCAACCAATGCGATATCGTTTTCATTTGCTATCATTGTCTCTATTTTCACTCCGAAGAGTCAGAACGAATGTATTAATATTTGAACTATCAACCAAAGACGTCAATTTTTTTTTTTTTTTTTTTTTTTTACGAATTCCAACTCGGGCAATAAAGAATTAAATGTTGTGCCGTATATGTGATCCGAGGGTCACGGGTTGGCCACCCCTGTTCTAGAAAGTAGTCTCCGATTAATTTTGATGGTGTTCTTGTTAGAGCCAATTGACTACATGAGGTTCCTAGGGAGGAGTGTCCTTTATGAAGGTCTTCTTAAGGAATTCTAGCCATATATTCGCGCGAGAAAACCACCAAAAACTTTTTACGGCTAGGCTGTTTTGGTTTCGAATCCGGAACCTCCCTCTTATTCGGTTTGAGAGCAGAACTACTGGTATTAGTAAAATTTATAAAATATGAAAATATTTTTAATGTGAAAAAGGAAAAACTGAATATATATATATATATATATATTCATGCAAGAAAATCTTATTCGTCAATTTTACCATTAATCTATCATCATTTATTAATTTATTTAACTTTAATCAACATATCCTTTATTAATTTATTTATCCTTCGTTTATACCTTCATTAATTCTTATATAAGAAGCTCCTGAATTCTTATACATTACACACCTAAAACAACTATGTATGCATTGCCTAGTCTTTGATCCATCACTAAGGAACAAGTGATAATGTAAACAAACAACCTAGCAACTGAATTTTCATTTTATAAAATCTTCCATGAAATCGCTGAAACTTACTTTAAATCTCCGTATCAGAAAAAAATTCCATTACATGGCCTTATGTGTTTTTCTGAGTAGGATAACTTTGGTAATTGAGTTTTCAATTTTCTTCAAAAGTTCAGAAATTTTCTACAAAATACAAACAAAACTTTCCATGTTCTTTTATGACACAAGATTAAACCAATTTCTACTTCCACATTATATGTTATAAAAATTTAAATAACTAACTAACAATATTGGTTAATTCATTTCCGGATTATTTATTTTTTCGTTTTATGTATATATATATATATATTCAATGACATAGATAAAATAATAGTCTTCAGTCCTATATAACATTTTATTTTTCATTTTATTTATTTATTTATTTTTTACCAGTTAAGTATTTATTTATGACTATTGTTTAAAAATAAATATCTAAATGCACTCGAAAATTATGCATGACATGAGATATGATTTGATTTGATGCACTCATGATTTAATCAGTTTTTGAAAATATCTCTAATTCTATCTGACTGTGTTTCTTGTGATATGTCTCCTTGTATGACAAGAAAGTTAGGGCAACCAACCCTAGGTCATGAATTTCACAAAAGTTTCATTTAGTTAGTCCTTGTAATAAATTGGTGCTTATAAATTCTTGATGACATTCGCCCTAATAGTTAGTGCTGCTATATTTCGATTTCTCCTATTTACGGGAAGAGTAGGTATATCTCAGCTACTATTCGGTGTAATTGTGAGAAAAATAATATGAGAGGGTCAATATGAATCACTATGTGTAAATTTCGCTGTGTATTGTCCGACAGGTACCACTGCTACACTGTAATATTCTCCCATGCATAACATGGCTATATCTCAGTTTCTATAGCGTAGAAATACGTCAAGCATGATATGTGAGGTAATCAATATTTTTTTTTAATGATAATTCGATTTGGGTGTTTATCGTCCAACAGTTAAGTTGTGCTAACCTTAAATATCTCCCATTTTGGTGAAGGTTATATTTCAGCATTTATTGAGTGTCATTGCACAAAACTAATGTGTAAAGTCTATATGGAAAAATATGTTTACCAATTTTGGGTGCATATCAGCCAACAGATGGCACTGCTGTACTGCAATTTTTCCTATTTATGGGAATCCCTATTGGTCGATTATGAAAAATATATTGATTTTTCGGAAGTATGTATCTGCCAACAGTTGGCACTGCTCATACTCACCAATATGCTATATCTCAGCATTTGTTAGTTAATATTGCATCAATCTGCGTAAGTGAAATCTTTATTGAGAGAAGTGAAAATTAAATATTTCTCTATGTTAACTCGAAGGCGACGCTGTTATATATAGAAAGTCACAGAACAAAGTCTTGTCATGGTCACAACATATTTGTTTTATGTGAATTTTTAACATTTCAATGCGTAAAAAATTTAGACTTCCGGTTTTCAGTTTGGTTCAACATGTTTTAAGATGTTCTAGATATGATTTGACCATTTTTAGAAAATGGCCATATAGCATAGTTTATAGTGGGAAACTGGATGATGATGCTCAAAGAAATACTTGGCCATGGATATATATATATGAACCGAGGTTCGATCGTTGTTGTGAGGAATACGAAATTGATCTCAATTGAAATTAAATTAAATTTTATTTTTCGAAAGAATAATTATCTTGAAAAATATCCACCGCAATACAAAAGAAAATCACTATTGAAGAATTTATAAGTTCAATTTTATTTTGAAAGATAATCTTCAAGAAACTATTATTTACGTTTAAGGAAGCCATGCCGTTCAAAGGTATTTTTTTAGAAACCACGAATAAAGTGCATTTCTGTAGAACAAGAGGAAAAGTAAAATCAATTATTTTAAGGATTTAGCATATACATATTATCAGCATGAAAAGCAAGTTGTAACTGTGTATCTTTCGTCAAATCTGCTTGGCATCAAAAACTAATTTGGCTGAACACATTTATTTTTATTTATTTATTTATTTTATTATAAACCTAAAGGAGAGATAAAAGATTGGCCAATAATTAAATTACGTCACACGATATGACTAAATGCTGTCAGATATACAGAAATAGGCTAAACGCGCAAAATCTATTGATAAAAACATTAAAAATAATTTTCAGCTATTTTATGATTCAACAGAATTTTTTTTTTTTTCCCCGTTTGATCGGAGACCAGATGTTAAAACCGCAGACTGATACAGATAAATGGGTTTTTCTTTCTTTCATATTTTATTTATTTAATGATTATTTGATGAGAGTAGAGCATAGAAAAGTTTGTTTTCGAGTATTGGAGTAATAAATTATACGAAATTACATATTAATAAAAATGAAATAATAAAATAGATTAAGGGAATTGAACAAAATATATTTGATTCTTTTAGAATATGAAATATGTTTGCTTGCATTTTAAATTAATAAAATGTAATTTAGATTACTATTATTTTTTTAAAGGTATGTGTGATGATTTCAACATCACATATTTCTTCCCGTCGACTGAAAAAAATGGGTTCAGCCATTATATCGTGTATGATCTGACAACAAAGCAAAAAATTAAAATTAAACAAATTATCTCCAGTCTTGTAAAATAAATTGATTATAAAACAAAAACAAAAACGAATGGCTTCCAATACAAATAGAATACGGACATTATCATAGTATAAATACAAAATATAGTATGCATACTTAAAAAGGGTAATTAATGTTCTTATATGATAATAAAATACAAATACAAATACAGAAAATAAGGATATTATATGGTGACATGATATAATGTCGTATGGCCATAGATCTGTGTGCACAAAATGTCTTTAGAATATATCCACAAACAAAATGAGCTTTAGCTTTTTGTTTTCAAATTACAATGATTCAGTCATCATATATTTTATTAGTTCGTGGTAAGATGCTGACTTCAGTAAATTTTACGTTTCTACGCATGGAGAAAGAAAATTTGACATGTCCAATTCAGTTTATATATGACAATAATTGTGGTTATAAATGCATAGTCCATATGTATAAAGCAATCTCAATTTGAAACATTTTGACAAAATAAAAAAACAAGTATATTTATATGTTACTAAATATATAAAGTGAGTCTTTGACATCCAATAAATGTAAAAATAATAATAACATTTATTTTTCATTTATTTATTCCTTTATTATTATTATAATTATTATTGTAGGTAATTGTAATGGGAATATATGTGAAATATGTATAATAAAAATATTGCTTGCATCAAAAGTCTACGCATTCATTTTTTTTTTTTTTTTTTTTTTTTTTTTTTTTATCAATTTAATTAGCCATTTTTCTTAGAAATCAAAATATTACTAAAGTATGTTTACCTTTAATAAAATGAAATTATAATTAGCGAGTAAATTAAATAAAAATATAAAAAAGTGATATACACTGGTGTTGTAAGACAATTCAGCTTAGAATATAATTTCGTGGACCAGCCATTGCTTATACAAGCTGCGAAATTTCACAATAAAGAAAAATCACAACAGGTAGATCAGGTCTGTTGCGATGAAAGCATACATTAAATTTATTTATTTTATTTTAAATATATTTATTTTTATCCATTATAATTATTTAAAAATTTACATAGTGTGACTTTAAACATAAGAAAAAAAAAAAAAATGATGAAAAATTACTTTCTCTTTCGTAAATTATATTGATGTGTATCATTGGAAATAGTGTGATTCTTATTAAAATTAGAATTATTATAAATGTCAAATAAATTATTACTACGTGGTGGTGCTAATAAAACTCTGTCTATATGTACACAAAATGCCTTATCATCACTAGCGTGTAAGCATTTAATTGAAACACAGGGGAATGTTTTACTGTGACAATGAAGAGACCTGTATATTTAGGTTTAAATTTATCCATAGACTTTAGATACCTTTAATGCAGGTGTTCCTTAATTTGATTTTTCTTTGAAAATATTTATTTCTTTTTAATTCAGAATCTTGAATGTTACAGTACGCTTTTTATAAATTTCATGAAGGTCCTGCATTAATTTATAGATTTTTACATTAGAGTGCAGGTAAGTATCATTATAATTTGAGTTATAAGTGTCAAAAATTAACGACAGTTGTCTTCCAAAATGTAGAAGATTGGGCGGGAATTGAGTGGAAGAATGCGTAGATCCATTGTAGAGAGACTTGTGTATATGTAATGCATTTTGAAATGCGTGGCTTTCATCTAGTATAAGATATTAATTGAATACTTAATTGATGTGTTGACACGTTCGCTAGTCGAAGTTGATTGGGAATGAAAAGCAGACGAATGTATTATTTTTATGCCTAGAGTATCATTAAATGTATTGTAAAGTTGAGATTATATTGTGGACCTAAATCTGATAGAATACAAGTAGGACGACCAAAGCTTGTAATGTATGAAAACAAACATTGAACAATTTTTGGAGAAGTAATATTAGATAACGGGTAAAGCTCTAAGTGCCTACTGAAGTGATCTATTATTGTTAAGACGTATTGACCATTAGTAAAAGGCCTACTAAGTCTGTAGAAATTGTATGACTTGGATGAGTGGGTGTATATGTTTTTTATAACGGAGCAGGAGATGTTTTGTGATATTTCGCTTGTAAGCATTTAATGCATGAAGAGACGAAATTAAGAGTATCAGTATAGATGCTCCTCCAAAGATATCTTCCAGAAAGAAATTCATAGGTTGTAGCCAAACTGATGTGAGATAAATGCGCGATAGACAATGCTTTTGCTTTTAAAGAATGTGGGACAATAATTAAATAACTGAATGAATTGTTATGAATATTTTCTTTCTTGAGCATTAATATTTTAGAATTAGAATTTATAAAATAATTTGGAAATTTTTCTGACTTTCGGTTTTCAAGATTTCCTCGTAAATTATTTTAAATTCAGGATCTTTAGTTTGTTCGGACACAAATGTTTGGTCTGAAATTTCTAGCAGGGGATCTTTAAAGTTCGAATTTCCTGAAATCCCATAATAAACATATTCTGAGCATTTGTTTTGATTATCATCATTAATTTTATCATTACTGTTAATTTCGAGTCTGTTTTCATTTTCATCATCAACAACAATTGGTAATGGTTGTATGTCATGAATTAAGTTTGGATTATCTTTGAGAACTTCTTGATTATTTTCAAAATTGCAACATTATAGATAATCCTCAAAGATGTTTAAATTTCCGGGAATGTGTTTGAAAAGATACGTATATTCGGATAAATCCATTAACCATCGGGTAGTAATGTCAGCGGGATTGGTACTTTTCTTATATTTTTCAAGAGGAGCACTATCTGACAAAATTACGAATTAACGTTTGTATAAATAGTATTTGTAGGCGGTCACAGTTTTATGAACTGCCATGTTTTAGCAATTTAAGTGAAGGGTATTTTCTTTTCAGAAGGTTTTAAAGATTTTGAAAAGTATGCTATAGGAAGTAATTTACCATTAAATTTTTGCATAAGTGCCCCTGAAATGGCTGTTTTTGACCCGTCCGTGTTTACATAGAATGTTTTCTCCTAATATGGGAGTCGAACAAATGAAATGGGGCAAGAAAGAATAATTTTTGAATATTTTGAATTTTCTGTCCATTTGAATGTTGTCCCACAAGAGGTTTCGCGAGTTCTGAGAAAGATGGTAAAATCCATTTGTAAAAATTAGCAAGACCAAGGTTTTTTTTTAATTGTCGTTTCGTCGTCGGTGTTGGAAAAGAATTTATCTTTACGATGTTAGCGGGGATGGGTGAAATAGTATGGTTTTCAATATGGAAACCTAAATAGTTAACTGCTGATCTATGGAATTCACATTTAGATGGGGATAATGTTAAATTATATTTAATGAGAATTTCTAAAACTTTATTTATTTTTTCACAAGTTTCTTCAAATTAATTTGATCCAATAATAAGATCATCTTGATAAGCGTATACTCCATTAATGTTTATTTCGTCGAGTATGGTGTCCATTAGATATTGAAATATAGAACTAACGTTCTTTAATCCAAAACAAACACGTTTGTTACGATAACGGCCGAAAATAGATCTAAATGTCAACATATCTTGATATTTTTTAGGAAGGTCAATTTGGTGGTACGCTTGCATGAATGAAAAAAGATTCGTATTTGAATGAAGAAAGATTCGAAATAATATTTTCAATCTTTGGGAGTGGATATGAGGAATCTTGTATGACTCTATTGACCATTCTAAGGTCTAAAGCAAGTCTATAACGTTCCGAACAAACACAGAATTGTCGGTAGCTGTACGGTCCAGCATCGGCAATTATGGCATGCCGATCTATTCATTAAAATGAAATCGGTCCGGAATCGTAACAGTGTCGGCAAACCGATGACTCTTTTGTGATCGGAAATACGCTTGTGGACCAAAAACCTTACTAAATGTTTTAATCTCATAGACTATCGTTACGCCGATAAGATATATTTCGCCGATACTGATCCAAATATGGGCCGATGCCATTTGGCGACGTTGCGGCGGAGAGGACAAAAACTTTATGGAACCGATACTGAAGGTGGTATGTGGGCCGTAATCACTGTTCGGCATGCCGTACGCCTTCCGTAATAGGCCCGACTCTCGTGTGTTTGTTGGGTTGATTTTTTTAACCATCAGATTTTATCCTTTACCAGCAATATGGGACAAGCCCACTCGGAGCAATTACGCTCAATTATGCCGGCGATTACCAATTCATTGATCTGCTCCTAGGCTTCTTTTTGTAAAAATTGTGGAATCGGTAATGGAAGGGTTTTGATAGGGAAATCATTAATTAATTTAAGATTGGGATTTATTTTATCAGTATGTCCTAGAGTACTAAGAGATTTGGAAAAGCAGCAAATTTGCTTAAAAATAAATTCTCTAGCATGTTACGTTGATCGAGGGTTAAATGATTCAAACAAAAATATTTTCTTGATAAATCATTTTTTACGTTTTAGTAATATATCTCTTGAATTAAGTGGATATGGTCCTCAATATTTTGTGGAATACTATCATTAGAGCAAGAGTCTTTAATTTTGTCTGAATGCGGTTCTTTAATTTCATCAATTAAAAATAATTTACCAATATGCATATTTTTATTGAGATGAACTGAATGTTTACTCTTACTTCAGACAAGTAATGTAAAAAGAGAATTATTATTTTGAGAATTAATTTCATCTTTGTGATTCGGTGACACAATAGAATCTAAAACTTCTATATCAGGATCCTTGATGTCAGTACAAAATATGTAATTCCTTTCTTTTAATTTACTATTTGTTTTTGCAGTACTGTACATGTTGTCACCAGTTTGTATTATAACTTTCATTGCAAGATAAACATTCATATTATTATCATCAGAGTTAACATTATATACATCTTTTTTTTTTTTTTTTTTTCAGAATTAAGTAATGAACAAGTAAAATCCAATTTTCCAATTCTCATGGAATTTTTAGAAAAGTCAATAGTGACATGATTTCTTTAATGAAATCCATGCCAAGTATTCAATGAAAATGAGAACTATGTGGTATGCAATAATATAGAATTTATGTTGGAAATTTTTTTTTTTGAAATTTTGAAAGCTGCACGAATACATGAAGAAAATTCAACATAAGAATTGACCATTTTAAGAGTGTTAGATGAACCCAGTCTTTTATTTTTTAAAGTTGCTTTTAAATTATTGAATGTTGATTGAACTAAAACGTAACAACTACTTCCAGTATCGATAAGAAATTTTATGTCATTGTTGGCTAATTTAGCCTTTATTATAGGAAGTGTATGAGCATTTTTGTTTACATTCAATAACATATGATCATCAATCTGTCATTGTTGTCACTTGGAATATATTTTGTATTAGCAATATTATGATTACAGGTTTGAAATGTTTGGGGAGCTTTATTATCTGCTACAGTAATACATATTAGAAACACTTTGAGACCCAACTGAGTTTACTAGTCATGAGTTTTACTAGATATGAAAATTCCGGAAGAGTATTTGAAGATGACACACTCGGTAATTCATTTTCATTTGCTGATGACACACTTAGTTTTCGAGATATGGCAGCATCAGCATCTCTATACTTCCTTTTTAGTTTAAATGACGGTTTTCATATTTACGTACCTTATAAGTGAAATTATCTCTATTTCTCCATCTGTAACAATTTATACAAGTCGATTGCGTAATTATTGATGGGATCTTTTTTTTTATCTCATCTATGTAATTACATTTAAAAAAAAAATTATTTTAAATCCATAAACGCAATACCTAAAATACTCCTTAAGGGTACACATTCTGGTGTAATATATATTACAAAGGTTATTTGTGATTAATCAGTGATTTTCAGTTTTTCTCAAAAAAAAAAATAAATAAATAAATAAATAAATAAATAAAATAAATAAATTATAAAATGTAAATGGTAAGTGCATCAGTTTGTTTTCATAAACATAATAAATTCCTTTAGGATAACATAAGTTAATAACTTATGTTATTTTAAAAGAGTTTTAATTGAACATATATTTGAAAAGTGTCGTAATTCATACTATTTCATTCAACTCAAAAAATGATTGATTAAAATGATAAAATTAATTAATTTCATCATAAATTTACATTACTATATTTTAGCTCTATAAGTAAATTAATGAAATTAATATGACATGATTATAATATAAACTAAACTCCAGGACAGCCAATTTATCCTTTAAGTTTTATTATTATTGTTATTATTATTATTATTATTATCTTAATTTGTTTTTATTTTAGAGGAATGTATTAAGTTTAACTTTATATGATAATCATAGAATGTCTCTTAGTCATAAAAAAAAAAAAAAAAACACTAACATTTACACCCTGCTTAGTATAATATAATCTTGTCCCTTTCATAGATTTTATTGTTTTTATGTGTCAAAAATTTGGTTAAAAATTACCTATTTTTCTTCACTTATTATTATTATTATTATTATTATTATTATTATTATTTTTTTTTTTTTTTTTTTTTTTTTTGACACATTTATTTTAGCAACTCAGAATAAAAAGTAAAATGGAAGTAAAATTCTAATAATTTAATTTCGTTTCATCTTTTTTCAATAAATTCTTAATTTTAAGAATGGTTTCATATAGAGTCATAATAATTTTAACACCGTCCCATATTGCTAACTATTTATCCTTTCTAAAATCTATTAGTAACATTATCCAGATATTTATAGTATTATTTACAATTTAAATTTAATCTGTTTTTCTTTTCTCTATTCTAATATTTAGTTTCTCGGAAAATCTATCTTAATATGTATACATGTTTCATTCACTTATTTCAACGCTATTGCTTCAGCACCTGGAAAAGTAAAATGTCACAAAGGGAAAAAAAAAAAAAAAACTTACAACATCTTTATTTATTTATTTATTTATTTTTTTTTTCATCATTCTTCAATGAATCCCTAATTTTAAAGATGATTTTATACGGAGGCATTTCACTTCACTAACGGTTTATCCTAAAGGATAACTCAAGTAATTGGATTTTGAAATTTCCATCATACACTTATAAAATACCGCCTCTGGATAAATATTTTTTCGACATTATAGTATATTCTTCTCTATACATTATCCTGAAGACTCTGAAATCAATTTTTAAAGATATATTCTGGATTTAAAGTGTGATAACGGTACTTTTATAGAAGGGGATATTGATGTACAGCTGCTTCGCATAAGAGTTTTCTTTGGTATTTTTTCGTAGTAGAGATAAAAATACAAGTGAATATATATACTTTTTTACTTCCATTACCCTACTACCGTAGGTAATGGAAGTATTGTATTCGGTCTGAAAATTTGATATCGGGTTTTCACCTGATTTACACGTTTTAAGGTCCCCTGAGTCCAAAAAAGTGGTTTTTGGCAATTGGTCAGTGTGTGTGTGTGTGTGTGTGTGTGTGTGTGTGTGTGTGGAGAATCTTCTGGCTATTATAGCTCAGAAACTAATAAAGATAGAGCTACGAAATTTTAGAATTGAAATATGTCTGGTGTACAGATGAAATTTCCAAATTTTGGTGAAAATTGAAAAACCGGAAGTGAGACATCGGAAACCGGAAGTGGGACCGTAAATCCATATCTCAAAAACGGCTCTAACGATTTTCTTCAAACTTGCTATATAAACACTCTATTAGATGTCCTTTCGAATGATATAGTTGGTTAGTTCAGGAAAATTGATAGGCGTCCTGTATAAATAGCTCAATTTCAGGCCTCGCAAAGGCGTTCCTTTAAAAACGGTTGTCCGGATTTTTTTCAAACTCACCATTTTAACTCACTTTTAAATATGCTTTTGTATGTAATTATTGTTTTCCTGTCTATAATTGAGTTTAACCGGAAGTGGAACATCGGAAACCGGAAGTGGGACCGTAAGTCCGTATCTCAAAAACGGCTCTAACGATTTTCTTCAAATTTGCTATATAAACACTCTATTAGATGTCCTTTCGAATGATATAGTTGGTTAGTTCTGGAAAATTGATAGGCTTCCTGTATAAGTAGTTCAATTTCAGGTCTTTTAAGCGCGTTCCTTTAAAAACGGCTGTACGGATTTTTTTTTTTTTTTTTTAAACTTGCCCTATTAACTCACTTTTAAATATACTTTTGTATGTAATTATTGTTTTCTGGTCAATATTTGATTTTTTGTAAAAATTGGTATCTCAAAAACGGTTCTAACGATTTTCTCTTTAAGTCACTTTTATGTTTTCTGATCACATTATCTCTCAAAAATGCCTATAATACGTGTAATAGTGGGTAATGGAAGTCGTGTGGTTGTTTCACACCAGATTTTTTTTTTTTTTTTTTTTTTGTTGTTGTTGTTCGTGAAAAAAGGGTGAATGAAGCATTTATTGAAAAGTAATCTTTATATATATATATACGATTAATTCGGAGAAAAAAAAAAATCTGAAATATATATAAATGGCTTTTCTCTAGCGTCCTCATCGCGAAATTTTTCTATAAATGGCTTTGTCGGCACTATACAAAAAAAAGGTACTTTTTACAGTAAAATGTGCTAGCAATATGGGTGCCAGAACATTCTGCTGTTAAAAAGAGGTAATTTACAGCAGAAACAACTGCAAAAGAGTCTCTCTTTAGCGATGTATCCGCTGTAAATTGCCTTATTTAACAGCAGAATGTGCTGGCAACATGGGGGCCTGCATATTTTGCTGTTTTTTTTTTTTTTTTTTTTTAACAGTGCAGTCGCTAAAATTCGTGGCCCTGAGCACAGAAAAATTTCAATATAAGCGTTTGTTTTAATATGTTTAACAAATGATGTACAGGGGATGTGTGAAGAAAACACCTTAATATATTACTAAAAAACAAATGTAAACTTTGATCCTATATGTTGTTGTGAATTTGTAAATAATAGTAGTTATTCTTATGTGAATTCATTCAAAGAGGCTTAGTTAGGTTGTAAAATGTTAGCTTTCAGCATTTCTAGCTTGTTTCCGTGGTAAAATAGCTCATTTTCCTTTAAAAACCAGATAAAAACTTCCACAAAATCAGGTAATGGCATTGGCGCCAAATTTGGCGATTTTTCGCTCCTTGGCGATCTTGAAGAGTAAATACTTATTATTGATATTGCGAATTTCTGATCTCTAACTTGATGGACTCTGCATCTAATTCGAATTTTTCCCCCAATCATTCATTTATCTGGCGATTAATTCTGTATTTTTTTTTTTTTTGTTGTTGTTGTTGTTGTTTTGTTGTTGATTGTTTCAATATACGGAGCGGTTCCCTTAGAAGCGCTCGGCACTGCTTTTTGAGCGGTGAGCGGGGACCGCTCCCTGTTAATCTCTAACTTGATTCGTTGAGAAGTTACTGGAAAATTCTCGTTTTCTACGAGGGTATATAAGGAAATTTTATCGCAGCCAAGTCAGTCTGTTTCTCACCAACTGGCTTGATTTAAAGAGCTCCTAACTGAGTCTCTTGCAACTGTTCGTTACCCTATTTGCGGTTTTTCGAAGAGATTTTTGCTTGTATTCATGTGAGTATATAAAATCTCAGAAAATTCCGAACGGCTCGGGTGACAAGCACGATCTGTGTTAAAATCCGAAACCTCCGATCTATTATAGCAGACTCAATAAATGCTGCCTGTGAGGCCTAGTTTTAGGTTCCTCTTAGCTTTCGGATAACAGTGTGTATATAACACAATTTATTTCAAAACAGACATTTTGCAGGGCCACCTAGAAGAACGAATTTGAAACTCCAACAATTTAAAAGTTTTATGAGAACATTCAAGACAAAATTCGACGCTTAAAACTTTACAATTATAATTACAGAAAATAGTCTGGTAAGAAGCTGATTTTAAGGATCCTCTAATCAGGTGATATTTTTTTTTCCCGAATAGAAAAATTAGCTTTTCCTTTTAATGCTAATTTTATTATGTTTAGTACGCTGCAAAGATCAGTAAATTTTCATAAAGCAAACACATCTCATAGTAATGTATTAAAATTTTTATTAAGCCACTATACAGAAATCCGTGGTGCTTCTTTAACATTTTAACCATGTAATATGCTACAATGAACCTAAATAACATATACAAGTTTCAAAGCACTTTAAAAATATTTACGGAAATGAGATCGAGGGTAGACAGACATAATTACCAAATTTATAAATATTTTTCAATTCAATTCGAAAGAGTTAATAAGACAGAACATGTAATAATTTTTATAGCATATTCCGTATGCTTTTGTTAGAGTACTGTACAATTATGGTTCAAAACATACCTTAGCATGTTAGGAAACAAAATTTAGAAAAGTTCTACCGCCTCTAAAAGCATTTTTGTACAACTCTAACACGCATAATTTTATATTATATAAACAATGCGTTAATATAAAAGCTATATACGAAATTTTATTAAAAAAAAAAAAAAAAAAATAGAAAATAAACTTTAACCAAAATTGTTCATTTCTATTACCAGCATAATCAGGGAGTAAAAAACCCATTTGTGTCTCTCCTAAACACATTTTTCTATATTTACTACCAAAAAAACTCCTATCGATGATTCCTTATTCAAGTACAAAAATTGAAACGGTTTACAACTAAATCGCCTCGAAATTGAAATGATAATCAGTTCCCCATCTTCTCATAAACCTTCAATTTAGTTCCTCTAATCGAAAAAAACGAAGGAAGCCAAGTGCTTCATTTCCACATCATTTTGCAGAGATTACGAGAAAGTGCAAACGGCAAAATGATGTTATTTGCACTTCATTGAGTGAGAGTTTTTCTTTCACTTGAGCCCACCATACCACGCCTTTATTTTCTGCTTTATTTCTCTCTTATTCTCTATTTATTTTCATCCTCACAAAAGGGATCGTTTTGTTTGAAGTTGAAGTGGTTGCAGATGCACAATTTCACACGACATGGAGTACTTGAGAAATAGAGATGTTGCCATCTACATTAAAAAATGTTCTCGTAAAATGAGTTTTAATTATTTTGTATTTTTTTTTCTGGAAAACGTCGTTTCTGCTTAATGTGACTTGATTAAAGGCGACGGTTACAATGACGAAATGGTAAATAATGTATTACATCAACCTAAGTTTCAAGTAAGGAGAAATAGTTTGTGTTTATTTCTAATTTGATTTAAAGCCAAGTAGCTTCAATGACATTTAAAAAAGCATTTTCCGCCTTATTTATTTGTTCAGAAAATTCACTGTAAATGTTATTCAAAAGAAGTACGGCAAATTAAACAAAAATTATTTATCTGATTTTAAAGAACCTTTGTATATTTTTTCATGTAGTAAATTTATTAGAAAATTTTAATTTTCTTTTATAAACTATGCAAACGAACAATTTAATTTGGGTTGCACCCCATTTCAATTAAGTACTTCAGCTCATGTTTTGAATTACTTTTTATATGTGGTAGTAATCATAATAATAATAAACGAAATATAATAATAAATATAACTAAAAGATATTTATTTTCATACATCAATCACTGTGAAATATTAAATATAATAATCAATTATAAAATAAATTAGTCCAGTGTGATCATGAAAAAAATTAATTAGTTCATTTTGTTTCTCCTGCGGAGATATGATTAATTAGACTACATTAAATTTTTTACTTAATTACTACAAAAAGTTATATTTTCATTAAAAAAAAAATAAATAAATAAATAAATAAAAATAAAAATAACACAGAATTTATTTCGTCTCAGTATAAGTTGTTATAAGTTACTGTGTTTCAGATTACTCTGCTGAATATTTTAGCAGAATGTATTTTCAGAATACATCGTTGTAACTGTTCATTCAATATTTAAATCATTATATACATAATAATAATTATAACAAAATAATTCCTACTCGTGAAAAAAAAAAAAAACTGTATATCTTTAACTAATGACAGAGAGCCTTTGAAATTCATTTGTATCATCATCATCAATTAAAAAACCTAATTTGTTCTTGCTCGGGCGTCATTGGCGTAAGCATAAATTCGGCCACAGTCACTTCTCCATCCAAGTGATCATATACAAATCGTACAGATGCAACGCGACACCCTACAAAATTATTATAAATTCATGTATATGAAACTGGTACGGAAAAATCTGAAACTTGTCTAAAGAACCGACAAAATTTTTATAGTCGATAAAAAAATCCAGTCTATTTTACCATGTTTTTAACTCGTTTTCTTGTTTGTTTGTTTGTCCAGTACAAATCTTGCAATCGATTTTTAACTAACTTCCCGACTAGCTAGACATTTAAAACTTTTAGAATATTTCAGAACACGATGACAATCCATTTTTTTTATACTTTTAGCCAATTGTTTCGGGGCCCCGCTGCCTTCGGTAGCGTTTATATGATTCAACAATAATATAACTTCCCGACTAGCCAGACTGATGAAAAATTTTTTTTGAATAAGTTACTATTAATTAAATCATGTAGAGATAATTAAATAGATAAATTCAAACTACGTTTGTTAGAAGGTAAGACTCATAATAATAATGATAAATTCTTCACTTACCTTCTATGCAGCAGTTTCAGCGCTTGTCTCACAACAAAGTAATATCCGAATATCCGTGGGGTTTCTGATCTTTAGATCCATTTATCTAAAATGTGTTATGCTGGAACCCTTGAAAAAAAACACTCTAAATATTAAAGAGGTGTAAGTATTGGAAATAAATCATTTGCGATTTAATTTAATTTTAGTATTTATTTTTAATATGGGATGCATCTTATCGTGCATCCTTTCACTATAGAATCAGAGAGAGAAGTGAAGGAGATTACAAAACGAAAAATATAATTGGATATAATAAAATAATAAAAAGTTAATTAATGTTTATAAAAAGCGTAGAACAGTCAATACGTATTTCTATTGCAAGTCCTTGAAGAACAGCGAACTCTCCTCATTAAGAGATAGTCATGAGATGATCAGAAATCACGAGCATAGAAGAAAATGCAGTCCAGATTTTTATTCAGGCTTAATTGACAGCTCGTGAGTAAGTGAAGACTGATTTCAGTTTTTGGAATAGGTCTTAATTAGATGAAGTGTTCATCGATGATAATATGTCATTTCCCCCTTCATCGGGATACACTTCTTAAACCTCTGTGGTTAAGTTCAATTTCCTTCGGTGAATTTCAAAAATGGGTCTTGCTAGAGGCTTGGTTAGCACGTCGGCGATCATTTTTTCACTTGGGCAATATTGCATATCAAGTATTTCTTTCTCTTTCAAGTCTTTTAAATAATTATACTTGATATCGATGTGTTTAAGCTTGGCAGAAAATTCACAATTAAGAAGCTTAATGCAACTGATATTATCTTCAAATAGTATGATTGGTGTATCTTGCTGTAAATGCAGATCACATAATAATTTGATTAACCAAGTGATTTCCTTAGCAGCATTAGTTGCAGAAATGAACTCCGCTTCTGCAGAAGACAATGCCACGGAAGTTTGTTTTTTAGTCGTCCATAGAATGGGATTATTTCCTAGCATGAAAATATTTCCCGAAGTTGACTTCCTATTTGTTTTATCGCCTGCCCAATCGGCATCAGCGAAAGCTGTTAGTTTGGTGTCTTGGTTTGCGCTAATTATGAAATTTAAGTCTTTTGTGGTGTTTAGGTAACGCACAACCCTTTTAGCTGCTTCCCAATCTTTTTTCCGTGGATTCGAATTTCTCCTGCTTAAAATATTTACAGCTGCCAAAATATCTGGCCGACTAACTGTACCCAAATATAATAAACTTCCAATTACTTGTTGATATTTAATGTTATTTTCTAACAGATTATCGTTATCGTCAAATTTGAGATAATTAGGCTCCATTGGAATGTTTGTAGGTTTGGAGCACTCAAGATTTAATTTTTTTACTAACTCTGCTATTTTTAATTTTTGGTTTATTACAAAATCACCTTTTTTATTTCTAGTTATTTGCATACCTAGATAAAAGCTTACTTCTCCTAAATCTTTTATTTCAAATTGTTTGTTTAATTCCTTTGTGATTTTGTTTATTTGGTTTTCGTCTCCGGCGACTAAAATGTCGTCGACATACACGATAATGAATGAAGTTATGTTTGGATCATTATGAATGTATAAACATGAGTCTGCTGAGCTTTCTTTATAATTTAAGGTTTTTAGAAAATCTCCTATTCTGATGTGCCAGGCTCTCGCGGCCTGTTTCAATCCATAGATGGACTTATTTAATTTACATACTTTGTTTTCATTGCCCTTATCTATGAACCCTTCAGGTTGTCGCATATAGATATCCTCATCTAAATTTCCATATAAGAATGCGGTCTTAATATCTATATGTTTTACATTCAGTTTGTGATGAGCTGCGGAATTTAGAAAAGCTCTGATTGTTGTGTACGAAACTACTGGTGCAAAAGTTGCATCGTAATCTTCTCCAAACTTTTGGAGAAAACCTTGGGCGACTAAACGTGCTTTGTATTTTTTTAGTTTACCCGTATCATCGTATTTAGTTTTGAAAGTCCATTTAGAACCGATAACTTTTTTTCCTACTGGAGGATCGACTAAGGTCCACGTATTATGCTCGTTTAAAGACCATATTTCATCTTCAGCGGCTTTAATCCAGTTATTCTTTTCAACAGGATGTGTCATATTTTGTATCTCGGACCAACTTTTTGGTTCATGTACTAAATCATGTTTAGCTAAATAGATTAAACGGTCCGGAGGAACACCTAGGTTAGATCTCGATGATCTTCTGAGCTGAATTTCTGAATCATTTGTTTGCTCAGAATCGTTCTGTGTTTGCTCAGAGTTATCATTAAATTCAATATTTACAGTCTGCGTTTGATTATTATCATTAGTCGGTTCCTTTTGCGATGAATGTTCACAATTTTGATTTTCTAAAAACTTCACTGTTCGCGCGATAATGATATTTTTTCCCCCTGTATAAATTCGATATCCTTTGGATCGGTAATCATAGCCAACAAAGATTCCCTCTTGAGCCTTGTTATCAAGTTTTTTTCTATTATGTTTATCAATATAAGCGAAAGCTTTAGATCCGAATACTCTCAAATGCGAGAGGTTAGGTTTAAATTTGTTCCAAAGCTCATAGGGAGTCTTGTCATTAGATTTTGTGGGGAGCCTATTTAGTAAATAGTTCGCGGTATGGATTGCTTCCCCCCAAAATTTATGAGATAATTTCGCTTCCGATAGCATACTTTTGGCCATTTCTACAAGGGTTCTATTCTTTCTTTCGGCAACCCCATTTTGAGGTGGACAATAAGGAACAGTGAGTTCATGTCTGATTCCGTTTTGTTCAAGAAAATTCTCTATGTCGTTGCCTACATATTCTCTACCATTATCTGATCTAATTCTTTTAGGTAGCCTGCCAAATTTATTCTTGACTAACGCTATGTAAGTTTTTAATTTTTGCAATACTTCACTTTTATGTGTTAAGAGGTAAATAATTGTAAACCTACTGTAATCGTCAATAAGGGTAAGGAAATACGTTTTTCCCCCTATAGAGGGTGTCTGAAACGGTCCGCAGATATCAGTATGAATTAGTTCAAGTACCCTATTTGCACGGTACTTAGATTGCTTCGGATATGGCATATCTGTTAATTTAGTTTTTATGCACGTTTCACACGTTTTATCGTGTTTACAAAAATTTATGTCAATTCCTAAAGCTAGTTGCTTATCTATGATTTCTTTAATATCTGCGAAATTTCTATGACCTAGACGTTTGTGCCATAACGTAATACATTTCTTATTATTACAATTAGATATTAATCTAACTTGTTCATTTGCATCATATTTCGGTTGTATTACTTCATAAAGATTTCCTTTAATTTCCCCCTCAAGGAAAGTTTTCCCAGATTTTTGCAACTGACATTTATTTTTCTCGAAGATCAGTGTGCAACCACTTTTAGTGGCTTTACTAACAGAGAGTAAGTTTGTTTCAATATCTGGTACGAAGAGGACATCTAATAACTTTATTTCATTTACTTCCCCGTTTTCAGTTTCAGTTTGAATTATTATGTCACCCGAACCTTGCGAGGTTAAGACATTTCCATTAGCGATAACTACGTTTGAAACACCAGTGTCTTTAATTTTTTCAAATAGATTCTTATTACTCGTGATATGTGCTGAACAGCCACTGTCGACTATCCAACTAGATTTGTGTTCGTCACTGGCAATGAACGCTAAATTTTTTATTTTGTTTACAGTTGTCCCGACCTCTTCATCAGAATTATTTAACTCTCTGGTGGAGTGTTTCCCTTTTATACGTTGGGATTTGGTCTCAAAACATAATGAGGAATTAAATTTTCTATTTTTGAAACCCTTATCATAATTTCCTGACGCGTTGTTCGGTTTTTTATTTTTTTGATACCAACATTCACTGGTATTGTGACTTTTTGAATTACAATATGTACAAAATTTGCTAGGGCGTTTTTTGAAATTGTATTTATTTTTGTTAACCTTGTACGCCGTGGCATTATCTTCCGAATGGGAGTTTGATTTTTTATTGCAGGATCTTCGATTATACTCATCAATGATTTTATTTTGAATATAAGTCGCGTTTAGGTCTTGTTCATCCCTGCCTTCTAACGCAGTAATTAAAGGATCATAAGAGGGAGGCAGAGAACATAAAAGCAGTGCGGACAGGTGAGCATCATCAATAACTTCCCCGATTGCAGAAAGTTTTTGTTTGAGTTCCAATATTTTAGTGATGTGAAAGTTCACATTTTCCCCCTCGGACAATTTGCAACTGTACAATTTTTTTAATAAGTACAGTTTGTTTGAGAGATTTGGGCGTTCGTGAATACTCTTTAATTTCTGCCAAATCTCTCTAGCACTAGTTAAATCTTTGATGTGGGGAATTTGAGAGTCAGTAATCGATAAGTTTATTATGGCTTTCGCCTTATTATTCTTTTTCGACCAATCAGCAGTCAGTGGTTCTGGTGGATCTTCAGTGATGATTTCAAATAAATCTTCTTTGGTCAAAAGCATTTCAGCTTTAAATGACCAAGTAGTATAATTTGAATCGTCAAGTTTATCGATTGTTATATTTTCTTCTAATGCCATTTTGGCTATTTATTTATTACAATATAAAACTATGGATATTCGTTTTATTTTAGTTAGAGACTTTCGTCAGTCTCATAATCAATGATGAAAAAATTGTTTTGAATAAGTTACTATTAATTAAATCATGTAGAGATAATTAAATAGATAAATTCAAACTACGTTTGTTAGAAGGTAAGACTCATAATAATAATGATAAATTCTTCACTTACCTTCTATGCAGCAGTTTCAGCGCTTGTCTCACAACAAAGTAATATCCGAATATCCGTGGGGTTTCTGATCTTTAGATCCATTTATCTAAAATGTGTTATGCTGGAACCCTTGAAAAAAAACACTCTAAATATTAAAGAGGTGTAAGTATTGGAAATAAATCATTTGCGATTTAATTTAATTTTAGTATTTATTTTTAATATGGGATGCATCTTATCGTGCATCCTTTCACTATAGAATCAGAGAGAGAAGTGAAGGAGATTACAAAACGAAAAATATAATTGGATATAATAAAATAATAAAAAGTTAATTAATGTTTATAAAAAGCGTAGAACAGTCAATACGTATTTCTATTGCAAGTCCTTGAAGAACAGCGAACTCTCCTCATTAAGAGATAGTCATGAGATGATCAGAAATCACGAGCATAGAAGAAAATGCAGTCCAGATTTTTATTCAGGCTTAATTGACAGCTCGTGAGTAAGTGAAGACTGATTTCAGTTTTTGGAATAGGTCTTAATTAGATGAAGTGTTCATCGATGATAATATGTCACAGACATTTGAAACTTTCAGAATTGCTCAGAACACGAGGACAGTGCAATATTTTAATATTTTAGCCAATTGGTTCGGGTCCCCGCTGCCTTCGTTAGCGTTTATATGATTCATCAGAAAATTAAAAAAAAAAGTATATAAAATTCATTTTTATCTTGTAATTATTTAATATAAGATACATTTAAATTTTTATTTTCCTTTCAAATTTTAATATCACCGTTGCTATTAAAATTTTTGTCACTTCACTTTTAAAATTTTGGCGCTTCTTCTTTTAGGCCTCACTGGCCTAAGCCTTCAATCCATCACTGCAGACGAATATGATTATATTGACAAAATTAAAAATATAGTTAATGGTATTTTAAATTTCCCTAAATATTAGGAAAATATTCTACTGCACATTATAGTTTTAAATATAAATGAATTAAATTAATTTGGTGCAATATGATATATACGTATAAAATTTTGCTTAGATGCATGGATAAAGTAAAATGCATTTCAAAAGAAACTTTTAACGACAGATTCTTGGTGACTTTTATTTGTCTAAGAAATCTAACAACTTAAACAAAAATATTTATAAGATAAAAAACTTTTTATATACCATGTTTTTAGATTTTCTGCCTAATCATAGCTATAGAACTACATTAGCACTTTATCAATGCGTATAAAATTTTTTAAAGTGATAATGACATCAATTTTTGGGAGATGGGTAATTTAACTTTTTACAATTTTTAAACATTCACGTTTAATTAAATGCATTTATTTTTATGTCGAAAGAAAATGAACTCGTAAAAATTTTTTGTCAACAATTAAAGTATAGCTAATACTGTAATAGTCTTTTTAAAGCTATTAGGAGGTTATTATTTTCATATTTTAATTAATTAAAAGAAAACTAATCGAAAGTTCGAAAATTGGGCTTCGAAGTATTGCGTTGTCATCGGGTTCTGAGCTATTGTGAAAGTTTCAAATGTCTAGCTAGTAGGGAAGTTAATTAAAAATCGATTGACACATTTGTACCGGACAAACAAACAAACAAGAATCGAAGTTAATAAAAACATAGTCAATAATCTGGTGTGTTACTCACACGATTTTCTGTTACTCTGAAATTTAATACTATATATACAGGTTGGAAATTAAGAGGTAACATAACGAGTACTGTTATGCAAACCTATGTTAAAATAATTCAAACTAGGCTTCGGAAGAGTTTTATATGATACTTAGTTCTGTGTGAGGGGGGGCTATCGTCCCCTTAACCACCCGCTTCATTACTGCAACTACATTTATATAGAATTTAAATCGGTTACTAAAATTAAAAGTTCACTTAAAATTATTCAAACAACTTTCACATGCAACATTCTTTGAATCTTATCAGTGTTGATCAAACTTTCCAGCAACAAATTTGTATTAATTTGAAAATACAACTTTTGGATCGCCTGAAATTATTTGTTTTTAAGTTACTCTAAGAGACACAGACAATAATCAAACTTTAAAGAACTTGACTTTGGTAATCAAGAAGCTTCAAAACGTGTAAATACAAAAAAAAAAAAAAAAAAAAAAGGATGAATATTTAGCTTAAAAACATACATTATTTATCATATGTCTATGAGGAATTCCTTTCCTTTCCTGAGCAGCTTTCCTGGACATGGTAAAATATTATAGTAAAGCACTTCCACTAACAATAAAAAAGAAAGTTATCGCTTAAATATTTGCAACCTTGTATATATTTTGAAGAATATGTACAAACCACTTAGTGCACCTAAATATAAACCTATTATAATATACGGCACAACCTGAAATGCACTTCCATCAATTTTCAACTATTTTCGCTCTATAATCCAGTTCTTTTATGTAGCCCTGTAAATGAACAGTGAATGATTTTCCTGCTATATTCTACACGAGGAATTTTTTTAAGTTTATAAAAAATATATATTCATTTCATTTGGTTTAGTGGAGTCTATAGACGTTAAACTGTACTTACTTGCAATTTCCCCCATAGACGTAATGTATTTGAATACTCTTGAGTGTCCCTGTACACGAACCATTTGCTTCATCTCAAAGAAAAGCTTAGTGTAGCATCCCTATATGATACACATTTAGAATACCAATTTTGGAATCGCTGCTGCTATTTGTTCTTGAGATATGCTGATAACACACACACACACACACAAACTAACCGCTAAAAACACGATTTTTATATTCAGAGGACCTCAAAACGTGTAATAATAACAAAAACTCACTTTCGAAAATTTGACACAAAAACAATACTTTCTCAAACTTATGGGTAAGAGAAAGTAAAAAAGAAATAAATTAGAAATGTAAAACATACAATTTACATACATGGTATAATTATGTTTTTTTTTTTTTTTTTTTTTTTTTTTTTTTCTTGATTCTTCCCCTGCAACATTAATTTATTAATTTTCTATAGTATGTTTTTACGATCTTATAAGATGAAAATTACATTACATCTCCCATCACTATATACATACAGTGGTGAGAGAGTCAAAGAAAATGGCAGAAACGTATCATGTATGGATTTACAATAAACACTATCCACTGAAAGAGTTTCGACAGTTGTGTGGTAAGACAATTTAACCCTTAAGTGTCTGTTATTTTCTTAGTAATTTAAATCTGTTTTACTTCTTTCCTCTCTTAAAAAATTCACGGGAAAAATTGTTTAAAAAATCATACTTTATTTTAACTGTGATTTACAACTAAAAAGCAATCTGTTGCCAATTGGCAAACATGAGGCTTTAGAGTTTCAATATTATTCTAATAATACTTTAGAAGACAAAATTAAGTATGTCCGCAAAATGCAACACTCAGCATTTAAGGGTTAAAAATTTAGTTTATAGAAACTGTTCATAAACTGAAATACACAGTAATATAAAACATAATGAATTTTCCTTACATATGTATTTATCTATTAATTTGTAGAAACTTACAGCTTCCAAATACATATGGTAAAAAATACTATAAATAAAGAGTTGATGTTTTAAAAGTAAATTGAGGAAAACTTTTGTGCAATTATCAAATTGACTCTAATGACACTTTTTTGAGTGATTTTAATAAATTTTTGAATACCTTAACAATGATTAACAATGTTATGATACTTGTTAAACAATGGCATTGCATGAACGTAACATTGCGAAACCCTTTATATCGTAAATAATAAGTCGATACTCCATTGAAATAACTTTCTAGTGTAAAAGACATAAATGAGAATTGCAAAGAGCTGATTATTCTAAAGTGGCAGTTGAGGAAGACAGATGGAAAATTTCATCGGAAAATAAAACGAATACTATTTCAGTTTTCGAATAGCCTTATGAAGGCTTATCTACTCTATCACCATCCCTCACACCTACTCAGCCCATAATCGAAGATACGAAATGAAAACTTACCAGAGAAACCATTAGATTCTAAATAACCCGCACAAATTTTTGACTCAAGTAATTCTTTGTAATCTATCTCCAGTAGAATTCTCAGGGTTCACCTATCAAGGAATGAAAAACGACACCTGGCAAGCATTTACCAGCGAGATCTCGCACCAGCGTAAGACCAATTTGTGCGGGCAGGTACTCCCTGACACTGTGCGATCCATCAATGTCCATTTACGGGCGAGGAAGGTGACCATTTGTGTGTATTGCACATTTGTCGTTAATCAAGCCACTCCGTGATTCAGCTAGATGGATTTCTATTTATCCAAGCCTACATACACGCCATGTTGTTGCTGGTTGCAATGAAGTTATATCGTTTTTTACATCAACAAAATCAGATAAATTAATTCAGGAGACCATTATTGATATAAGAACTTATTTATGTATATAAAGATCGTGATTAAGATTAATAAGCTTACAAAGTAAGTTTCACCATCCAATATCATTATTATTATTCTTTTTTCATTTAATTAAAAATATAGGATTAAGGAGAGATATCTGTCAAAATGATGGGGCGTCTGATTAGCCTTTAATTACTTCTTATTGAAATTTGTTCGTTTCTCAGATAAAAACCTAATCAATTAGAAGTTGAAAGCTAAAGAAAAAAAGTTAAATGAGTGAGTTTAACTTGTAATTTTGATTTAGTTTTTGAAGCGATTATATTAAATTAAATGAAGTAATAAATGAACATAATAAGTTTTCTTTCTTCTTTTATTTAGTTTTTCCTTTAATTTCAATTTTCCTCTTCCTTTTTTTCTCTAGAAGTTTGTATTAAGTGTAGTTCATTATTTAATGATAATTTATTTAAAAACAAAAATAATTGCTGTCATTGTTACTCATACTTCATGTATATCTGAGATTGAGTGAAAATTATTACTCAGACTTCTTTTTTTTTATTTTATGAAAACGTGTGGGTTACCTAAAATAAATCTACGCTATTTTCGAGAAAATACTATTTTATATTGTAAAAACAGACAAGTCTAACAAGAATATGGTTTATTAAAAATTTAATCCCTGACTCTGTCGTTTTTTTTTTTTTTTTTTTTTTTAAGTTTCCAAATTTTCGTTTGCTCTTTTTTAATGCTTATATTCCATTTTTTTAGCAGCGTATAAAAGTTTTATCAAAACCAGGAATTTATTTGTACAGTATTACTAATATTGGCGAGGAAGTCAAGAATGTTGCTTGTGTAAAGAACGATTCCAAATTACTAGACAGTAACTGATCTGAAATAAAGATTATCATTTCTCAACATTGGAAAACTTTCTCACTCTTCTATGAAATTAGTTTAGACGAATGTATATAAAAACAGTAAATATAATCAATGCTATTAAATAGAAAATGAATAATGTTCTCTGTTTTCACTTATATTTGTTACACCTTAATTAAGAAACGATTTCTACTTCAGGGCGAAGTTTTCAGATCGTAAACTTGCACTAAAAGTGCCGTCTTTGACGTAATTTTTTATATTTCTTTTTCATTATTATAAATATGAAAAATGTCATTCCTAACGTATCTCAATTAGATTGCAAGATTATTGGGCTGACAATAAAAAAAAAAAAGGCAATTACAATCAAAGCTTAGAACAAAATGTCAATTTGACACAATTTCTTTTTTCTCTTGCAGAAAATTGAAAAAAAAAAAAAAAAAAAAAGGGCAATTACAATCAAAACTTAGAACAAAATGTCAATTTGACACAATTTCTTTTTTCTATTGCAGAAAATTGAAAAAAAAAAAAAAAAATCGATTTTTATTAGAGTATCTCAAAATTTAATTAAAATTTCTGTAAATATAATGTACTTACCTAAGGAAAAAAAAGAAAAAAAAAAGAAAGAAAGAAATACGTGTCAGAAAGTAGGCTATTAGATTTTAGGAAAACAACCTTAAACGCTTTTAATACAGGCTAGGATTATGAAAGCTTAAACATAAAAACTGCCAAGATAAAAGGCAGCAAGCGTCAAATTATCCGAGCCACAAAATGTCCGATTTGTAAGTTTAAGCACCTATCAGTATTGGAGCAGCATGAGAGGTGAAGAGAATTGCTTGATGTTGAAGACAAATGAACTCTACAAGAGCTTGTATGTGAAGCAATTGGGAGTGCAGGTAGATTCCCGCAGCGTTACGTTGCTCAGTTGATAAGCAGACGTGGATAATGCATACTAGTTCCTTTACGTAATGGCCAAGACGTCAGTAGGCAAGCTGGTCCATTCATACAAGAGTAAACTATGCAGATTATTAAGTTACATCGCCGATTGTCATAATGATACATAACGTGGTTACCCTGACAAACGATTGTAAGACAAACGATGGCATTTATGGTAAGTGTTAGGTGTGTTCTGATGGGATGTTTTAGTTAAATAGTAAAACACGTGCGCCCATCGTGTGGGTTTACTCCTTGAAGAGTGATGTTTATGTATTCAAATATAACATTCTGATGATTAATCATTAACGGTAAGAAAGCAATAGATTGTGCATGGTTTTTCTGCATTAAAATTTTCCAAATTGGATATGGAATGTGAAGTGCATTCTAACTAATCTGAACAGCATAAAATAGTCCAATCTTCAACTGACAGAAAAGAAAATGATCAAAGGAAATATTACCTCTCGAGATTGGAAAGTTTCAGTATTTTTACATATCACTTCTAGTAATATTCTAATAACGTTTAAATAATAGTTTAACGAAGTCCAATAACATTTCGATTTCAGTAACGACCTCCGATACACCATTGAGAAGATCAAATAATAATAATAATAATAATAATAACATATTCCTTTCAGAACATTATGTAATCAAGAAAACTGATTTCAATGTATTTTTGTAAACATACTTCCTAATAAATTTTAACATTATCAATACTCTTATGAAAGGAATCAATTAATTTATCTTCTCAACAACGAGCTATTTTTTATTACATCGACTTGAGTAAAAATTGCCTTTGTTTGTTACTTATTTCAAAGTGACTTACAGATACTTGATTAAAACTTGAGTTATTTCTGCTCTTTCATTGTTTACTACGAAAAACAAGGTTATAAAAAGGCACCACAGAACTGGCGTTTAAAAGTGATAAGAACAAAACTTAGAACTTTCCCCATGATGAGAAAAATACAACAAATCTGACGTTATATACAAAATCTTAACTTAGTTTCCTTGCAAAAAAAAAACTGTGGAGTAGTGGAGGCACATTACATGATAACGCTTCGGATTTTGAGAGGAAGGTGAAAATATAAGCATTTTTTCAAACTACTCTAAAACTATGTCTGTCTCATATCTGATTTCATTTTCTATGGCTTAATGTTACAAAGTTTCAAACAAACATAGTTATTAGGTCCAAATTTAGCTTTAACTGCCACTGCCCTTTAGAATAATTTTAAAAGCAAAATGCGCACTTGAAAACAAATTCCCTAAGACAAACACACTCTATAACAAAAAAAAAAAAAAAAAAAAAAAACGACGCACGAAGAAGTGGGGACAAAAATTGGTAGATGTGATGTACATGTGGAGAAAAACAATTGATTACAGTTTCAGAAAATTTGAATGATTTAATCAAGAGAAAAGGCCTCACAAAGTAAACAAGTCAATAATGCGTTGGTCCACTTCTGGACCTTATATACGCAGTTATTCGGCTTGGTATTAATTGTTAGAGTTGGCAGATGTGCTCCTGTGAAGTATCGTGCCAAATTCTGTCCAATTGTTGCGTTAGATTGGTAAAATCCTGAGCTGGTTGTAGGACCATTTTTATGATGCTCCAAACGTCCTGAGTAGAAGGGAGATCCGGGGACTGAGCTCAAGCCCACTGAGCCGCTTATTAAGGGTATTTGAAGTCACTGAAGTACCAGTTGCACGTAGGATCGTCGATAATGATGAATTGGTGCTTGATTTCATCAAAACCTGTATGTATGTCAATTTGTGTCCAGTTTGCATTACTCCTTCTTGGTGCGTCACTTTTTTGTTATAGAGTATAATTATTTAAAGTAGCTTAAGGAAAAAAAAAAAGTTACTCAAGTGTAGATGCTTAAAAAAATGTTAAATATTCACACATACTGATCTACCGAGCGTTTTGAAAAACTCGTCTGCTCACGATTATTATAAATCTAATTTATTAAAATTTTCGACTCCTGGTCCAGGAGGTTCGACTCCCGGTCCAGGCATTATTTTTACTCAGTCGGAAAAATAAAATTTCAATAAATATGATTTTCTTCCATAGTTGATTGTGTGATTTTAATAAAAATTGTATTATAAATCTTGCTGTTTATTTTCATTGTTAGTAAAATATAATAACCAAATTTTTTATATTTCCCATATGTTAGCTGCCAATGAATATAATAAAAATATGAATTGCTTTAGATTTTAAGGCGTTATGCATTAAATATTTACATTGATATCCATTTTCTCTTACACTTTATTTCTGAATAAAACTTATTACTTTCTTAAACGAATTTCGATATGTTCCTCATGATTTTCTATTCTTTATTAACAATATTACTTAGATTTTATCAATCGTACAAAATAAAAAATAAAAATATTTACCAAATTATAATTTAACATAATTATTTTCCTTTTTTATTCCTCAAAAAATTTCATTAAGTTCTGTTAAACACATACATTCATGAGATTGTCCGGAAATTGTTCTACATATTTCATTCGAAATATGGTAAATATATGGATCCAGCAATTTTTCAACTCAACAAAAGGTTGATCTTGCAATAGATAACCTCACTCTTTTCCGAAATGTGAGTAATGTAACATTTGCAAGAGCGTTAATAGTGTTTTCTCACCTTAATTGGTGTCAATACAGTGGTAACTTTTTTAAGGAGAGAGATTGTCACTCCAGAAATTTTAGAGAGTTCTGTCTGATACTCTTGAAGAATTTTAAAGCAACAATAAAAATAAATTGAAAATATATTAAATAATTGAAAACAACAGTAAAAATTTGAAATTTCTCATTTCCAGTTATTCATTTGGATAACTCAAAAATATTGATTTCTAGTGCAGTAAGCATTTATTTAAACGTGTGTATACGTGCAAACGTTTATAACGTGCATCATAAGGTTAATATTTTTGTATTCAGTAGTATAAAGCAAGTTAAGAAATGCCATTTTAAATTATTAATTTTTAAAGATACACAGTTAATAATCGTAAAGACAGTTACATTTTTATTGGTGCATAGTTACTAAAAAATAATTTTTATAACCTGTAAAAAAAGAGTGCTCGTGAGTTTTTAATGACAAAACAGATATATCTTTTATGTCTTGGTAAGATGATTGCTCCAGTGGTAAGCCCTGTACTAGAAGTGGGTACTTTGAAATTTAAACTGCAACAATACACTTCTTAAGTCTTACATACTATTAGGTAAAAATACCACTTTTAAACACGTAAATATTTTTATTAAAAACTATACTTTCATTAAAAACATATAAAAATTTCACATGAATTTTTTTTACTTCACCCGTGATTGAATTTTTTGCATCATGCGGTGGTTGAATACTGCGGTAATTTTACGACATTTTTTTACTGTGTACCCCAAGAAGCACCAACCGACTACAGTACTGCAGCTTCATAAGTATCTTTAGGTTATTTCCGTTATGTATCCTACTGCTACTATGCCTCTCCAAATCCTTCCTGACGAAGTTCCATACAAGTTCCTCAGTTTCTCCATGGTACCCCTTTGAAATATCAACTACGTGCAAGTTTTTTACTACGCCTCTCCTTGTCCTTCCCGACGAAGTTCCATGCAGGTTCCTCAGTAACTATGATTCTGCATGGTATCCCTAGGAAACCTCAACTATATGCAAGTTTTTTCCATACAGCATGCTGTTCTATGATGACCCTAAAATGTCTCAACTAGTAAAAGATTCTTTTGTAACTTAAGGACTGGTCGAAATTAACTGTAACTGTACTGTGACTTTTTATTATATAATGAATGTTTCGTGCTGCATTTGTCAAACTTCTGTTTTTAATATGTCCTGATGGTGCCCAGATAAGCTGGGCGAAAAGCTTAGACTAAATATATGTATAGTTTTTAATAAAAATATTTACGTGTTTAAAAAAGGTATTTTTACCTAATTTATACAATGACCCGTGGTTTTAAATATCTCTTTATGACATGTGATTTCCTTACATACTATGTTTACCTCGTACTCAAGATAGTGTAAAATCTCTCTGCTCTTAATAATTTCGAACTACGACGATTTCAAGCCACCAGTTCTAGAATAAGATTATTTGTAGTCTCTAAGCAATGACCTATCGATTACTCACTCAAATACAGTGCTGATCAAATTATTAAGTTTCTTTTTTTTTTTTCCCTCTGAAAAATCAAATTTAAAAATACTAATTAACAACGCTATTCATTGACATATCTTGAAAATTCTTTTTACACATTGTAGTTAAAAGTGCTTTCTATGAACTGATACAAAATCTAATAGGTATTACAGCACGCATCTCGGTAATTTTTATATTTTCCTGTAAATTCGGGAAAATGTTACAAATTGTTTTTAAAGAAGATATGGATAATAAAAAAAAAATGTGTAAGTGCAGTTATTACTATTATTATTATTATTTAATTTCTAATTCAATGCTTGACGAACGTAAATTTTTTTGTAAAAATTCTTTGAATGAATACCAAAACGAGTTAAGGATCTCCTGAAAGCCAAAAGAAATGTTAAATTATTATTTTTGACACATACAATTTTTTTTTTTTTAGTTTGTGTGTGGTCGCTGACTCTACCTTAAATGATCAATTAGATACCTAAATAGATATATCAGAGCAAGAGACTTGGAAGTAAATTCAAATAAAGCTTTTATTTGTGCTTAAGAACAGGGACGGATAACTTGTCCGAACTCAATCGAATAATTAAACATACTAATAAATTAGAGAAATATGAAGTAATAGTCTCACCCAGGAAAAATAGTAGAAGCTTAACGAAGACTGGTCTTTGTCGATCACTGAACTATGCTTCCACAAGAACTGTCCCTTGGCGCGACAAATTCTTCACTCAAAACTTACTCTATTCTACAACACCACAAATCTATACTATCGCTTAACACTCGCATAAGAACTATTCTCATCTACACCACACCTTCTACCAAAAATACCTTCATATTTATCCTTAACTCAATCGACTCCAATCACTTCATTTAACAAAACTTCCAAAACCCTGATATATCCACTTACACTCCGCAACTTACTTCCTGTGTTGCAGCTCTATGCTGACGCCATTCCAACCTAATCTGAAACTCCGCCGACTGTTGGCGTCGAAGGATCCTAAACTACAGTGACCATATTTTTTTCATTGAATTTGGGGACAAAGATGGCGGTGTCCTCGAATTTCGAGGACAAAAAATAAATAATTAATTAAATCACCTTAAAATGTAAAATTTTTAATATTTATATGTAGAAAGCACATATAAGAACTTATTTCAGCTTATTTATTATACATATAATAAATTATTATAATAAAACATTAATGACTTTATAACCGGCGTCCCCAAATGTGTTGTAAATTTTTGGGGACGAAGGTAGTTTTCAAGGACTGTCCTCGGAATTCGAGGACATATGGTCAGCCTAACCTAAACTCCCAACTATTGCGTCACCGGGAGTTGCTGGATCCATCTCAAATTTAAAACTGCAGTGACCTACCATTGTCTCAACCTTACAAGTTTATGTGCTAGATAACAATAATTAGTAATGTATAAATAAATAAAAAAAATAACAAAATGCCTCTTTTTGAAAAAATATGAACAATTTAAAGAAAAATCTCCAATAATTTAGCCAACACGCTAAGTACACAAAGAATTTATTTATTATTATTACATTTTATGGATGTTTACTATTAGTATCACAATATGTCATTATTGCCAGAAGTAGACACCTCTGCTTACGACTTGGAGTAGACAGAGTACTATATTTTTCTAAATTCGTAATGTAGAACGTAATGTGAATCAATTTTATAGAGGAAAATCAGCATTAGATAAGAAGATCTTAATACATTTATATATGTAATTTATAATTTTATTTCGAGATTTTTAAAAGAGAAAAGATTTTTAAAAGATTTTTTATTTGTTCGAAATTACACGGGAAATCCCAAGAAATTTCTGTAAAATAAACTGGCTAAGCTAGCCATTTATAAAATTACCAAACAAGCGATGTAATTGAAATATCATATATAAATAAAGACTCAATTAAAAGAAATACAATTTTTGATTAAATAACTGCAATGTTATGTGTCATTAAAGCAAGTAAATTTTTCAGATGTTATGTGTTTTGTGTATTTTTAATACAAATTAATATATACACTCCTTCTCATATTTATACGGGCACTTTATGTTTTGAAATAACTAATGTAAAAATAATGGTGAACAAGATTATACTAAGTTCACTTAATTGCCGAAACGTCAGTGGAGGCCCTCTGTTGAGACTCAAAACGGTTTTGGGCTGTGTCTGTGTGTCTGTCTGTCGCGCGATAGCGGCTGCAAAAATAGCGCTATTGACTTGAAATTTGGTACACATGTTCATGAGCCCCACGAAATCAGCTGTATAGTTTTTGGTATGTATTCCATTTGTAGTTCGTATACAGGGACACGCCAAAGTTTTTCTTATCATTACGGCCTATGGGAGGAATTTGTATGTATCGCGATAGCGGCCGCAAAAATAGTGCTATTGACTTGAAATTTGGTACACATGTTCATGAGCCCCACGAAATCAGCTGTATAGTTTTTGGTATGTATTCCATTTGTAGTTCGTATACAGGGACACGCCAATGTTTTTCTTATCATTACGGTCTATGGGAGGAATTTGTATGTATCGCGGTAGTGGCCACAAAATTCACGCTATTAACTTGGAATTTGGTACACATATTCATGAGCCCAACGGAATTAGCTGTATAGTTTTAGGTGTGTATTCCATTTGTAGTTCGTGTACAGGGACACGCCAAAGTCATTCTATCATTACGGCCTATGGGAAGAATCTGTATGTACCGCGATAGCCACCGCAAAAATCAAGCTATTGACTTCCAATTTTTAACGATACGTCAGTGGAGGGCCTCTGTTGAGACTCCAAAGGATTTCGTGTTCCGTCTATCCGTCTGTCTGTCTGTCTGTCGTGCGATAGCGGCCGCAAATATCACGCTTTGACTTGAAATTTGGTACACATATTCATAATCCCCACAAAATTAGCTGTATAGTTTTTGGTATGTATTCCATTTGTAGTTCGTATACAGGGACACGCCAAAATTTTTCTTATCATTACGGCCTAAGGAAGGAATTTGTATGTATCGCGATAGTGGCCACAAAAATCACGCTATTGACTTGCAATTTGGTACACATATTCATGAGCCCAACGGAATTAGCAGTATAGTTTTAGGTGTGTATTCCATTTGTAGTTCGTGTACAGGGACACGCCAAAGTTTTTCTATCATTACGGCCTATGGGAAGAATCTGTATGTACCGCGATAGCCACCGCAAAAATCAAGCTATTGACTTCAAATTTTTGCCGAAACGTCAGTGGAGGCCCTCTGTTGAGACTCAAAAGGATTTAGTGTTCCGTCTGTCCGTCTGTCTGTCTGTCTGTCGTGCGATAGCGGCCGCAAATATCACGCTATTGACTTGAAATTTGGTACACATGTTCATGATCCCCACGAAATTAGCTGTATAGTTTTGGGTGGGCATTGCATTTGTAGTTCGTGTACAGGGACACGCCAAAGTTTTTTTTATCATTACGGCCTATGGGATGAATTTGTATGTACCGCAATAGCGGCAGCAAAAATTCTCCGACTGACTTGCAAATTGACACATATATTCAGGCTCGGTATAGAAATAGCTATTTATTTTCTTAGGTCTATGCTTTTTATGGCTTGTATACAGGGACACGCCAAAATACTTCACATTACGGCGTATGAGGTGAATTGAGTTTAAAACGGTTTAAAACTATGGACAAACTTTTATTTAAGCGCGTACTTTAATGTGTTTATGCTGAATTGAACTTAATAAAATTAACATACATTATAAAGATGCTTAAAATCATGTTTACTCTTAAAAAAGGTTATGTATAGACTAAATAATTTATGGGACCACACAAAATAATTCCGAGTATGTATTGTAATCATCCAAATGATGTCAAATTAGTTTGAAAAATTAATGAGTTATAATTAATTAGGTTTATTCTTATTATTGGCGTTTATAATGACTGTTGCTACTTTTCCGGGATACAAAAATAATTTCGTACTATTACGGTCTATAGTCGATATTTCTTAAAAGTTTATTTTAACATGGTTACACCCCATCAAATATAATGAAATTTTGTTAGAATTTTAAAAGCATGTTTTCTTGTTGATAATTGTGGGCATAGAATTGGAAATTAGTTTAAAGGTTACGCAAAATATTTCCGATATGCTATGTAATTTTTTTGTATGAAATTTGGTAGTTATGAAATTTGGTATTTATGAATTTCAGGGAAATAATACAAGACCGTCGTTTATTAAGAATACATATTGTTGCGTACTTGGGGGGTCCGTAAGTTGTCCGAGAATGAAAGGCAAAACTTGCAAAAATTCAGTGATGTATTCACAGGAAGTTCCAGAAAAATACAGGTCTATAAACCAAGTATCAGCTTCAATTCAACCAGTAAACACAGCTTAAACAACAGCCGTTAACAGCAAACCAACAGTACAAGCTGTTTAGCAATACACATAAAGAAAGTCTCATCTAAAGAGGCTCAAAGCAAAGCAAGCATTTGACGAAACTGACACAGATCTGAGACTGACCGCCTTGGCGAAAAAATGCTCCTTTTATACTTTTCTATCGAACACAGACTGTTCTGGAAAATTCTCTAATCTCATAATGAGATTAGAGCTTCCATATTTGGTATATCCCTAATAAGGATTTTCTCGCCAAGATCGCCAAAAAAATCGCCAAGGAGGAAAACAGTCGCCAAATTTGGCGCCAAATCCATTTCTTCTCTTATTGGAGTTTTTTAAGTGTTTTTAAAGGAAAATAAGGCTATTTTAACACTAAAACGACAAGAAATGCAGAAAGTTAGCATTTTATTAACTTTACTAAACCTCTTTGAAAGAAATGATACAAAAATAAATGCAATTATTTACAATTGCGTAACACTTTATAAGATATGCAAATAGAGACACAGCCGGGGATTGAGGGGGGCGGCAGCCCCCCTCAGGAATGTATCTGATTATGGTAACAAGTCGATCGAATCAATATATACGATTATATAGTAAGGAATAAATAAAAATGACCTATTGAATAATGTCTGATGTAAATAGGACGTTGAGGCTCCTGATCTGCAGATCCACTAGTATATCTAGTACTCTAAAAACCAAAACTGCTGTATATATATATATATATATTTGTTTTTTTATATGAAACAAAATTAATGAAAAATAATGCAAAAAAAATTTTTCTCCACGTTTTCAGATGTTCATAATTATACGGACATTCAAGATTTTTTCGTTTTATTTAACTTACTAGCGGATAAATTACAGTTGACATGCGAATTTGTTTACTACTGGGCTAAATTAATTCATATATAAGCCTTCAATTTTTCTTGGACGGACATTACTGATAATTCCTCGAAAAAAAGATCGTTCATGTAGTGAAGTACGATAAATGTGTTTTTTATGTGTAAGGATAATTGCAATCCACCGAATTTCTAATGAAATTCGAAGATCTAAAATTGCTGAAGGAAATGTGATCAAAAGTTGAACTGCTGGTTCGATAGGAGAGAGATCTGATGCAAAATCAGAGTTGTTTTACAGAGATCAAAGACTCATAATTCCTCTTACTGTTCTATTCATAATTATTGCTGCTAATTTGCTCGTAATTTTTAACGAAAGGTTGGGGTCTATATTTATGCATGTTTAAAATAATTAATAATATGTTAAAATGAATAAAAAAACCTGTAATAATCAATAAGCATTTAATGGGGAAAGAACAGCTGCGTTAAAGTTGAATAAAGACAATATTAAATGGTAAAATGTTGCATTATCGGATGAAAAACATTTTATTCTTGATTCACCAAATGGTTTTAACAGTTACTGGCACGATCTGAAGATAGCGAAAGACAGAGCAGATTTTTTAAAGGCAGATATGAATTGGGCATTTTAAAGGTGGATCTATGGTGCTCTGGGGAGATGTTTCTACTGAAGGCAGAATGAATTTAGTAATTTTTTCTATTATTATGAACATCAAGCGAATATCCGCAAATTTTAAAAGTGGAATTCTCAGATCTCTTTTTTTTTTTTTTTTTTTTGTGTGTGTGTGTGTGTGTGTTGGGGGGGGGGGGGTAATAATATTTTTTTCAACAAGACTTACATTTTTGCTCTACTTCTAGAGCAATAAGAAATAGTTTGAAGAAAGAAACTTCGGTATTATTGCCTTTGCCGTAGCCTAAAATTTGAAAAAAACCTTAATTTATCATATTAGAAATGTGCATGCAAGTGGAAAGCAATTTTAAATATTTTAAATGTATTCATAATAGCATCTATTCTGTATGATATGGTATTGCACTGAATATTTAAAAAAATGTATATATATATATATATATACAAGAGGGAATGTCTGACTATTTCATCCTAAAAAGAGACTCCATAAAATGTTAATTTAAAGAACAACTGAAAAAAAATTACTAAGATTCGAGCTGTCCTTATAATTGTGAACACCTGAAAAATCATCTTTTTGACCGTATTTTTAGTTTTTTAACATAGAAAAACGATAAATATTTTTAGATATAGTCTATTAATGAAATTCAAATAAATAAAAAATATATTTGTTTAAATAATAGTGTTTAGTGTTTAGTTAATATAGAAAAACGGGTGTCCTTATAATTAAGAGAACCAGTGTATATATATATATATATATATATATATATATATATATATATATATATACATATATATACATATACATATACATATATATATATATATATATATGTATACATATATATACATATATTCTTACGCACTAATGCAGCAAAAAATACTCTTTTTCTTTAAAAATTCATAAGTGTCCACTTCTAGTACTGTAAAGTGTCTCTTACAGACAAGGAAACATTCAAAAGGTGTCGTCTTCAAAATATAATGAAAAAAAATATATATGTGATTCTACTCTTCATAAAACACCAGGAAACGAAAAAATTATCGGCTGAAATGAATAACAGCGAAAACAAAAATTTATCAAAATTAAGCATATTTGGCGATTTAGCGCTGTTAGGCGTTCAGTTCGCTAGTACCGAGATTGCCGTGTACGAACAGAACCGTGTTCTGTTTCTCCTCCAAGTACTCTAAACCAATCGCCTAACAATGTGAAATCGCCAAATATGCTTTTTTTTTTTTTTTTTTTGGGGGGGGGGGGGGGTCACTGTAGTTGATTTCAGCCGATAATTTTTTCACTTTCTGGTATAGAATAGAGAAGAGTAAAACCACATATATTTTTTTTCAATATTTTTTGAAGACGACACTTTTTGAATTTTTCCTTGTGAGTATTTAAGATGAGATATTCATCTATGAGACACAAATATTGTCCAAAGTTTTTCTTCCATATATTTACAGTACATACAAACGAAAATGGACTTTAAGTACTGCTTGCTCACTTTCTTCTGCCAATTAAAAGTGCACTTATGAAATTATTTTTAAAATGTTGTCATGCCGTTGTGAAAAATTGTAATTAAAATTTGAACCCCAAAAATCATTACGGCCTTTGAAGTTGCAAGTAATTCAGCAATTAGAAATGCTTGGCCGACAAGCGAGATCATAGTATGTCGGTTTCATGCTCTCAGTCATGGTGGAAAAAGATGCTTTTTCTTCACTGATAATTTGGATTACTTTATTTAAATCACGAAAAAGTTGCAGAGTGTTTCGTGGAAGATTTGATGTCAGTGTCTCAACAAAGATGAAAGGGTACAAAAATATATCGATTACGTGACACATACATATGTATCTAAAGAAGCTAAATTTCCACATTTAATGTAGGCTTCAGACAAAGTAGTAGAGCAAACTACTAATTCTTGGGAATATTTTCATGGAAAATTCCATGCTAGTTTTAATGCAACAAATCCAAATATTTATGTTTTTGTGCGAGTAATGAAGTATTTCAAGGTTGATGTTTGTCCGTTGGAAAATAGTGGAAATATCATAAAACAACTGAATAAGAATCTTAAAAAAAAAAAAAAAAAAAAAAAAGATGGAAAACGGGGAAAGAATGCCATAAAAGCTGCAAAATAATGAGATTTCAAGAATCGAGTTTTTTTAAAAGCTATCTCTTATTATAGTTCCAAGAAATAAAACAAACATTAAACTAATATGTATATATATATATATATTGTATCTGTTGTTTTGAGTGATATGAAAGACAAGGGAAACAGAACACATTAATAAATGCGGCTTTAAGACAAAATGCATATATCTTGCTATAAGACAAGCAAAGCAAAACCTGCTATTATTTTAAACACACGAGGAGCTATAAGCTCCTGTCACTGTCAGTCCTAAGCCTGGAAGAAGAGGGAAGAAAAAATTATGCCAATTTCAGATGTATTTATTTACTAAAATCAATTATTTAAAAAATAAAAGACATCTGCGATGCAACTCCCCAATATCCGCTGGTTTCCCTGCGATTGCCCCTCTCCCCTTTCGCTGTTTAACTCGCCTTTACATTAAAAACCATTAAAGGTGAAGCTCGACTCGTTCCCTATCAACTCATCATTCGCAACTCATCAACTCCCAATTCTTTGCAGTTAAAAAAAAAATCTAAGGTATTTTTTAAATTGCATAAAATTATTTATTTATTTATATTTAGGCATTTTGTGTTATACTGTGACGAAAATCACCAGCGTTCAACACCGAAAATAAATCTGATAAATGATAACAGGAAAATATAGAAGAAAGTTTCGTTATGGCTACAACATACTAATTTATTCTGTTGGTACAACACAGATTAATAAGGTTTTAAGTTATAGAAAGTTTATTCAATTACAGATCGTTTTCAATTACGTGCTTATAAAAATTAATAAGCTTTAACAAATAAGTTATCCTTTAAGAAAGAATTGAACTGCGATGAAATATTTACAGTCCAATGCGGGCGGGCGCTAATGAGCATCATGAACATAAATTTTCAAACAATTCAATAAAATAAAGTTTGCACAAGTGTTAGTATGCTTAAAAATATTAGAAATGACATGCATTACAATCAAGTCGTAAGTTCTCTTTTCAGATCTATTAGCAGAGATCCATTGCAGAAAACAAAAGCTCTACTTAAGCAAGTCAGGTGTTATTTATCAAGGTAATAAAATACAATTTAGGAATTATTCTCGCAGCCGTTATTCACTTCGCTTTGCTCAAGAGGTGTCTAGATGGGTGTACGCTAGACATATATCAAGAAGAACTGTTGATTTGTTGGAATGATCACTGTGTGGGCTGAAATTGCAGGGCTATAAACCTGTAAGAAAGAAGCACCTGTATATATGACGAGAAACGAATTAATGTCGTTATATTTCGACTAGATTTTTTAATAGATATTTACGTATCTCTGATACAATAATCGTGTTCTATACTTCTTTTAATGATGTCGCAAATTTTTGCAAAAAAGTTCGTTAAAGGAAAAATTCATGGAAGAGAGATTTGTTTTTTTTTAATATTTCAAACAGTATAAAGTAATTGTTTAAATTTATAAAATTTAAATAATCTTCTTTTAAAGTGTTAAACTTTACATTTTTGTTTTATAAATTTCATTTTTTTTTTTTTTTTCAATTTTTTCTATTTAAAAGTATTTTTAAAAATAATAAAATAATTTTATTGTAAAGAAATATATTAATTCTTTACTGTTAAATATGAAGTTATTTTTCTATTTGAAACTACACTGTATTTATACGAGGTACAGTAATATGTTCGGGGACTACTCGCCCCAATCATGCCCGGTGTGCGGGTGAACGAAAATAACGATGTGGTTTGTAAGTTTGGTCCTCCGTGCACGCGTGAGACGTCACATGACGCTGAGCAATACGGCGCTCAGATCATCATTCGGTTATAGACTGTCAGCCTCTTCTATCGATGTAGCAATATGTCGTTTCTGGAGCAACGTTCCAACATTAAATTCTGCTACAAATTAGAAAAAAAAAAACACTGAAGAAAAGTTACAGTTTCTACAATAAACGTGTGATGATCGAAAGCTATGTGACATAGCTATAGACAAAGCTATGTGATGATCGAAAGTTTTCAAACGATACAGTTTGCTTAACCCCTAACCTGCCGACGAAAAATTACGAGATTCGCTTTCCAGTGCCACCATTTTTCACACAGGCGTGTGTAGTTATGTGTTCACTGTTCCAAAAACAGACCCTTTCTGGTTCCTCCCACTCTCCATTTTCTCTCAAATAAGTAAATCCTTCGAAGACACTGTCATGGTATTTTAATTGCACTCCATACCTGTAAGACTAGTTTCACTGGAAGCTGAGTAATACAAAGGATCGTACTTCGGCAGGACGTGCATATACGCCTGGGGTAGTTAACGCGTTGGCATAGCGAGACGAATATACGCTCGGGACAGTTAAGGGTTTAAAAATGAGAAAGACAGAAGATCCGCGAAGTGAGCGGACAGGGATCGCACGAGCGTAAGCAAACATCCAATCGGTAAGAAAAGTGATCAGAAGTAATCGTGGGCAAACAGTTGATGTAGTAGCCGAACAAACTGGTTTTTCGAATCGTCCCTAGTGATGGTTCGCGACAAAAATGTCCCGTTATTGTTGACTGCACTGATTAGATTGTCCGCAATTGTGCAGCGCTCAGCCCTTTGATCGTCGATGAAACTGCATGGAACAATGTGCAATTCTGCGCCATGCATGAGCAAATCCAAAGGCAGAATCGTGTGACATGTTTCATGCGGTAAGCCAGTCTTTTCTTCCACTGCATCAATTGTTTGCCCACAACCACTTCTGATCACTTTTTCTACCCGTTGTATGTTCGCTTATGTTCGTGCGGTCACAGGCCGCCTGATTCGCAGATCATCTTTCACAGCGTCTCTTTTATTTTTAAACAAGCTGTACCTTTTGAAAACTTCCGATCATCACATAGTTTCGTCTCCTTAAGTTTGTTGCAATAACCGTAACGTTTCTTCGGCGCTTTTTCCTAATTTGTAACATTGTCCATCTGCACAGCACTAGTGCGACGTTAAACTCAACCAACCAACCAACGAACGTAATTTGTAACAGAATTTAATGTCGGAACGTTGAACCAAAAAAGACATTTTCCTACATCGACATAAAAGGCTGGCAGTCTTTAGCCGAATGGAGATCTGAATGCCTTATTAGTTTTTCAAAGCGTCATGCACTGTTAAAAATTTCAACAGAAAATTAATGTATTATCTTAAGTAATTATCTAAGTAATGTATTATCTAAGTAATGTAATGTATTATCTTAAGTCTTACGTAAAATTACAGAGTAAAATAAACGGAGATGTTAAAAAACTTATTTTATACATTCACTTTAATAACTAATGTTCATTTAATTTATTATTGGTGAGAATATATTTCAGACTTACAGTGCTTTTTCTAAAATAGAAACAGTCATTTTTAATTTTAATTAAAAAATTAAATAACAAAATTAAGTAAAAATACAGAATGAGGATTGAGAATCTCGATTATTTACTTTTAACTAAGAATTAATGTAAATTTACAGAGACTCTAGATAAATATTTACATTATATTTACAGAAATTTTTAACAGTGTGTGACGTCTCACGCATGCAGAACCAGATTTACAAACCACATCGTTCTTTAGGTTCACACGTACACCGTGCAGGCGTGAGGAGCGTAGTTGCAAGACTTTGGGACTAGTCTGGCAACACTGCATCAAGCGCATTCATTTCATTCCGGAAATTTCATTAAATATATTATAATGTCATATAAAATAATGTTCAATAAAAAAGTCGAAAAGTCTGGCAACTACGGTGGGGCGGGTAGTCCCCGAACTTATTGACTGTACCTCGTATCTATTCACGCTGTCAAAAAACGCAAGTAGAATTGGTGTAAATGTTTTCTTTGCATCGCACTATTTATTTGCCTACATTTTTACTTAGATTGGATACTGTGAACAAAGTAAACATTTATATGAATTTTACTTGCAGTTTGGGATAGCGTGATGAAAAATAAATCCATTTATTGAAATTCAACACATCATTTCAGCATATAATATAACCTTAGAGAAAGTATGATAAAATTAACAATGTATTTCAAAATTAAAAGCAGTACAATAAAAATATAATTTTTATTAGCTAAAACCAAAATAATTTTAATGAAATTTAAAAACAAATATTTTGAAGTAATATCAAAATGTCACTGGAGTTTTGATATAATTTTTATTAAAAACTATACTTTGAATTTATGTGAATGAAAAAGCATCAATGAGTAAATTTTATATATTTTTTTCATATAGAAAATAATGTTCCCATTGTCAATATAAACAGAACAAAAAAGCAAAAGGTGAAATGAAAATATCGATATATGTATGTTTTGAATTTATGTGAAAGAAAAGCATCAGCCAGTAAATTTTATATATTTTTTCATATAGAAAATATTATTCACACTGCCCGTATAAACAGAACAAATAATATGGTGTGTCACTCACACTAATTTCTCTTACCCTGAAATTTAATACTATAAATACAGGTTGGAGATTAAGAGGTAAGATAACGAGTACTGTTATGTAAACCTATGTTAAACAATCAAATTAGGCATAGGAAGAGTTTTATATGATAACCCTCGTTTCATTAATGTACAAAAAACAAGCGATGGATATTTAGCTTAAAACATACAATATTTACTATATTTCTATGAGGAATTTATTTCAATTCCCGAAAAGCTTTCCTAGAAATGGTAACATATTATTAGTAAAGCACATCCACTAACACCAAATAACTAATGTGTTGTGGCCACCACACGACTCTCTTCTATATTTTCCTATACAAATTCACTCAGTAAAAATAATTTATTAAAATTATTATTTAAAAAAATTATCTTCCATGATAATGCACACGTTTTACATATTAGAGAAGTAGTATAACACTTAATATCCAATTTTTTTTTTTTTTTTTTTTTGTTAAAAAGGAAAAAAAATCGATAACTTTATTTTAAATTATCGCAGATCGATGGTTCAACCATTCGTTTTAAAGGTATTGGCGAGCTCTTTTGAAACATACCCATCATGAAAATTTACTCCCTCGAGAGGGGGCTTCCCTCCAGGGGGGGGGGGAGCGAGGCTCCTACATACACAATTTTTTTCCCAACTGGCTATCTCTATTATAAAAAATATATATTCGTTTCATTTTGTTTAGTGCAGTCTATAGATGTTAAACTCTACTTACCTGCAATTTCCCCCATAGACGTAATGTCTTTGAGTACTTTTGAGTGTCCCTGTACACGAACCATTTGCTTCATCTCAACGAAAAGCTTAGTACAGCATCCCTATATGATACATATTTAGCATACCGAGTTTGGAATTTCTGCTACTATCTGTTCTTGATATATGCTGATAACAGACACACAGACAGAAAGGCAGACAAACAGACACACAGACCATTCGCTAAAAACATGATTTTTGGTATTCAGGGGACCTCAGAACATGTAAATATAACAAAAACTCACGCTCGAAAGTTTGACCCTAAAACAATACTTTCTCGACCCTATGGGTAAGAGAAAGTAATAAGCATAAGGTAAAATAAAAATATCTATATACGTATATTTTAATTAATAACACAGCGTTACTCAAAATTTGATATCATTATTTTTAAACCCACATTTCAAATTCCTATAGACATATATAAGCGCTGTGATGGAAACTTTTAAGCCGTTAAGGGTTTTTGCATTGATAAAATTACACAAATTTGTACAAATACACTGTAGATGTATTTCTTTTATAATAATAACATGTAACCATAGCAGAGTGATTATGTGTGTACATGCGGCTTTCATTCGGTCTTCATTTTAATCATCAAAAAGGTTGTTAAATTGGCTGGACCATTGTTTGAGCAGTATTTTCTTTCATTACGTATCATGCATCTTGAAATGCTTTAAAAACTTCTCCATGGGGTTTTCTTTGAATTAAAATTCACGTCTAATTGTTTAAAAAATTTTTCAATTGTCTGTACACGAAGAGGTGTTCATTATCAGAATTGTTTTGATTTTCGTCTCCCTTGCAATCTTTTCCTCTGTACCATTTTTATTTTTCATTCTCTGCAAATATTCATTAAAGTTAGTCTTTCCAGAGTTTCATTTTTTGAACAGCTCTTGAAAAATTCAGTATTTATTTACTGATCATACTAAAAGGTGCAAGAAAAGGGAATATGCTGAAAAACAGAGAGAAAAAAAAATTAAGTTACAAGAAAAATATCGAAGTTAATAAAATCATGGCAAAATGAAAATGTTCTCACAGTATGAAATAGCGTAAAGGTATGAAACATTGAACAGCATGTAATATCAGTATAAATTCATCAATGCGTAATCAAAAAAAAGTTTTTAGAGATAAAATTTCCTCGAGAATTTATAAACACGCCAATTTTTTTTTTGACTGAACTAAGATATACTGATGAAGAAAAGAAATAATCTGGTGTGTCACTCACACGACTTACTCTTACCCTGAAATTTAATATTATAAATACAGGTTGGAGATTAAGAGGTAAGATAAAGAGTACTGTTATGTAAACCTATGTTAAAAATTTCAAACTAGGCTTCGGAAGAGTTTTATATGATAATTAGTTCTGTGTGATGGAGGCTACAGCTTCCCTCAACTCCCCGTTTCATTAATGCACCTACATTTATATAGAATTTAAATCTGTTATTAAAAGTTTACTTAAAATTATTCAGACAATTTTCACACGCAACATTCCTTGAAACTTATCAATCTTGATCAAACTTTTCTAGCAACAAACTTACATTAACTTCAAAATACAACATTTGGATATCCTAAAATTATTCGTTTTTAAGTCACTCTAAGAGACACAAACAAAGATCAAACGTTAAAAAACTTGACTAAGGTAATCAGGAAGCCTCAAACATGTAAATATACAAAAAGCAAGCGATGAATATTTAGCTTAAAAACATTCATTATTTACCACATCTCTATGAGGAATTCATTTCAATTTCCGAACAGCTTTCCTGGAAATGGTAAAATATTATTAGTAAAGCACAAAAACTAACAACAAAAAGAATGTTATCGCTTAAATATTTGCAGCCCTGTATATCTTTCGAAGATTATATACAGACCACATGGGGGTGCACCTAAATATAATCTTATAGTAATAATACATGGCCCAGCCTGAAATACACTTCCATCAATTTTCACCGTCGCACTTTTATCTAGTTCTTTTGTGTAGCCCTGTAAACGAACAGTGAATGATTTTCGTACCACATTCTACGTGAGACATGTTTTTACGCATATAAAAAGTATATATTCGTTTCATTTGGTTTAGTGCAGTCTATAGATGTTAAACTCGACTTGTCTGTAATTTTCCCCATAGACTTAATGTATTTGAATTCTCTTGGGCGTCTCTGCACACAAACCATTTGTTTCATCTCAAAGAAAAGCTTAGTGTAGCATCCCTATATCATACACATTTAGAATACTAAATTTGGACATTCTTCTACTCTTTGTTCTTGAGCTATGCGGATAACACACACACAGACGCACAGACCATTCGGTAAAAATATGAGTTTCGGATTCAGGGGACCTCAAAACTTGTAAATATAACAAGAACTCACGTTCTAAAATTTCTCCCTAAAAGAATACTTTCTCTACCTTATAGGTAAGAGAAAGTAAAAACACCAAGATGAACTTTTTTTTATAGTAATAAAACATAATCAAAAACAGACGTCTAGGCAACATATCATACTGTAAACGTGTTGTTCTGTTTGAGTCTATTTAGCCCGAAATGTTTTTCAATTCTTCATGAAAAACGACAGTATTCAAATAATTGCTTGTCATTTTTGTGAAATTTTAGTGGATATTTTATGTTATTTTTTCGAAAAAACATTTTCAATATAATACTAATGAATTGTTTAGGTTAATATGACCAGATTTTCTTTTGAACTAGATAATTTACACAATCAATTTCTAATTCAACAAATAAAGAATTAATTTATAAGCAAGATAAGAATAAATTGTTTTTAGTCAGTAATTAATTTTCTCAGAAGCTGACAAATTCATTCAAGTTCAGGTGTAGTGATACAATATCTAGAAGTAAACAAAGAAATGGGGTAAGCAATTGTCTTAGTAACATGTCTATCTGATTAAAGTTTAATTATTATTCAAGTCTGCTTATCCCGAAACGTTTTTCAGTTCCTTATGAAAAATAATAGTGTTATAATATATGCAGGTTATTTTGTGAAATTTTAGTAAAAGAATTATTTGTTATTTTCTTTATATATTTCCCCATATATTTAAATATAGTACTAATATATTATTCCGGCCAATATCACCCGATTTTGTTTTGTATTAAAAAAAAAAAAAAATTACACGTTCAATTACCACTTCCACAAGTGAAGAATTAATTTATAACAAGTCAATTTATAAGCGAAGTGAGAATAATTTTTTATAAAGCCAGTAAATATGTGTTGTTCAGAAGCTGACAATTTCATTCATGCTCAGAGGCAGTGATACATAGCGCTAAACACAACCAGTGCTGCCAGATTGAGGTAAATTTTTTTCAATATCCACTACTAAATTTTAATTGTAACGGTTGCTTAATCGATTTGAAGACTTCTTAGTAAGATATCTTGAATAAAAAATCCCCTCAATCTGTCAGCAAAAAACACAACAAGGAAATATTGTGTGAAGATGTTCATCTTTTGTGGTTGGTTCGAGAGTTCATTAAAATACTGCGTACTCTAACTTAATGTATTCGACAGAATTGACATGCCCATTCAAACAACATTTGTCAAATAAATTATCTAAATAATACGGAATTTTAATATGGTCTATATGTGATAATAAAACTTCATTTGTTCTATAGGCACGGCACAGAGTTATACTTAAAAGGTATTAAGATATAAGTATTGAGATTACTTAAGTATATTAAGTATTGAGGTTACATAAAATGTATTAAGATCAATGACATAAAAAACAAGTATTATTAGTGTTAAGATCTGAGTTATCTTACATGTGCACTTACGAGATAAATTGTTGTATGTGATAATATTTTTACCTTCTACAACATGGTGAAGTTATTTCTAAAATGAAAATTTCTGTGCTTGACGCTATGCAAAGAAATGAACTAGAAAGTCCTTATAATATGATAAGTAAAAACATTCGCTTTGATTTTAAGAATGATTCGACTGTTGTGATCTACATTCCTAAAAAGAACAATAATATGAGTAATCTTATGAGTACAATACATAGTAATAAATTTCTTAGTAATAGACACGATAAAAGCCTGAAATGCTGTTGTAATTCAATGACACTAAAAGAGTTGTAAAGTATTTTGATCGATTTTTTAATATGTAAACTTATAGAATGAAAAAAAAAGTTTGCCAATATTCGGTTTTTACAATATGCTTGATATTTATATTTACCACGCATTTCTTCAAACCATCATTAAATGAGAAATAAAATTAAAATAAATTGGTGAAATTGTGGATTGTTTATAAAAGAATAAATTAAATCACTAATTGTTTCGCATTTTCAGGCAAAACATTATCTCCTAAGAAAAAAAAAAGAGTTGTTAAATATCATCTAAAGATTACTGGGTGAAAGGCAAAATAAGTCGTCATCAAAATCCAGTATAATCCCCGAAAACTAATAACCAGGTTCGATAAAAGTTCTGTTCATCAAACAATGATAATAAAACGTATATATTCTGAAAAAACTGTACTATATATATGTGTGTGTGTGTGTGTGCGTGTGTGTAAAACTACCTGCAAGTTATATGCATGACATTATTGCCCAACTTGCAAATAAAACGTTTAAAAAAATGATAGATCAAATTGTGTTTCTCCTAAAATAGTTCACATTTACATATTCATTGCATTTTTGAAATATATTATCAATATATTAAGATAGAATAATACTCTTTGTCTCTAAAAACAATTTTGTTCTCATAGTTGGGAGAACATAAGCTCCTGCACTTAGTAATGAATTAATGGGTCATATTCAATCAAATTTTACATGCGTATTGTGAGTGTAAACAGAATAGGGTTGTTCTGTTTACATTCACAATACGCATGTCAGTTAACAGGGTAAAGTTACAGATTAAAGTATATTCTACAAAAGCCATTTTAAATACGCAGTTTGCTGCATTAATAATCGTTGTAGTCGCTACGATTTTGAATGCAAGCAGAAAAAATGAACGTGTATTAGGGTGCCGTTTATCATTTTGTGGGTTACAGTTTTATGCCTGTAATTTTTGATCTGACGCATTATAAACGATTAATGCAGATTGTTAATGGTTGTTGGATTAATTGTCCAATCATATCCCATTACATTTTCGATAGGAGAGAGGTCTGGTGATCTTGCAAGCCAAGGAAACATGTCGACACTCTAGAGCACGTTGGGTGACAGGAAAAGTACAAGGAAACTTTCCGATAAGCAAACAACTCTCGAATACTGATCATGGACGGTAGTGCAGCCAATTGAATAGAAAGTCTCCTGTATAAGTTTTTTTGTGTAGGTGCTTGTGATAACGATAACATTGCTCAGGTTATCATACAAAATCGTTTATATCGCGAAATTCTTCACACAGATCTAATGTGTCTTTGTCGCAGACAACTTTCTCCTTAGCGCTCATTTGTTCCTCCCCTTCTCACCAATATATGGCCCTTATTGGAACACATTGGATTATCATCGTTTTCTGAAGCCCCTTGAAAAAATAAATTGTACGTTTCGTTGGTGAAGTAAACCAAAAGTGCTGCCATTCATGGGTATTATTTCAAGGAATGGTTTCAAACAAGATAGCATTAGTCATCATACTGCTACTATCACTCAACGATCTCAACAGATTACTTATATATTACTTTGGCGGATAAAATTATCACTCTTTCTTCTCTCGAGTATGCATATTAGCTGAATGGATGACAAATCCAACATCATCTATAACCAACATTACCGTTTCTTATTTGACTTTCTGAAGGGAAAATCATAAAACTCTTTGCCACAAAATGACGTATGGTACTTTTACTATAGAATGCATGCACAGTAAATGGAACGGACATTTGGTTGGACATTCATATATAACACTTCTCCTTAAGATTGCTTTGAACTTGAATCAAAATAGGTCATAAGAACTTAAAAATAAGCTATGAAAAGATATTTTAAGCGAGATCAGGAGAGCGGGATAGTCGAGATATGTTCAGGGTCTACAATCATAGAAATTATTTTGAAGTGCTTAAAAATTCCTGGATTCACTAATTTCTTCGTTTCATTTTCTCAATCTTAAATATAATAACTATACTAAACTACACATATCCTACATGATATTCCAAATTCTTATACGGACATTTATCGTCCCGGATTATAGCCACTTAAACGCCTTAACATGATCCATTCAAAATACGCCTTTGAAAACTCTGAGCATATAATGTTCGCCCTTTCTCAATCCTAAAAGTTACCTTAATGTGCTCTTAAGCACACCCCAAAGTCAACATAATGAATTACATCCACAAACATTACCTCATACAGATTTCTTGTTTTCCCCCGTGGTCATCCTTTTAAATTACTTTCCTCTTATCAGCACATTAACTCAATGAATCAAAATGATTTTAACTCATACGATCACTGTCTCAATAAAACAAACTCCACGATACACAGCGCACTCGGAATAAGAAAAAAAATACATTCCCCGCCTCCATTCTATTTATCTTTCTTCATGTTCTCGCCACACCTCGAATCCAGACGTGACTAAAAATGCAAGTCCGGCTTGAAAACATTGGTAACTATTTTGGAATCTGTAGCGTTGACAAGTGACATTGATATATTAGCTGGTGAACCCATAAATATGATGCTGAGGGGGGATTATGGGATGCCAGCAAAATAATGCAGCTATGGTGACAGGGGGCGATTGTAATTCATTTACTGATTCGTTAAATTATTACACTTTATTACTAGATACATGTAAAGTAATGAAGTGGTATAAGTGCTATTTAATTTTTTATAGAGTGTTTAACAGCTATGCCAAATGTGGGAAAGTATCTATTAGTGGGAACGGCCTAATTTGACATATAATTGTAGGTTAAGAATAGGATATGTTTCACATAACGAACTTTAAATCAATGACACTATATGACAAAGTATTGAATTATAAATGTATACCTGTAAATAACTAGATGTGCATCAGTAACTATTTTAAGGAGTAAAGCAGTTATAAATATAGCACAATAAAAAAATAGATTTAAAACGTAAGACGTTTAAATTTATTTTTTCAATTTATATTGAATTATAGTTATCAGACGTGGAATACAAAAATACTTCAGTTACGTTTTTCTTTACACTCTGTTTAAAGTGCATCTAAGTTATTTTTTTACAATTCAGGTCCATCCAGTGGAGTTTTAATTGGATTTCGCAGCCGTGCAATTTCATCGGTTTTTCAGCTAAGCGCTTTCGAGCATAAGAGAGTGAGCTTCAAACCTACATTTGTCTTAGATATATCCTGTCAGTTTTTATAAGGTCTGGAATTTATCTGTGTCTATCTCGTTCACATCTTGACCAAGAGAAACATTGATCAAGACAAACATTGAATAAAACAACACTGAGTTTGTTATAGGTGTACATTAAGTAAAAACATATACATGGCTGTCTTTGTACATGAAATGCACATGTCTATCTTTGTACGATTGGAGGATCGAACCGCAATTTTTCGATTACGAGTTCCACATAAAAGAACAAAATGATAAACAAACTTACCTTAAATTTTTACCTTAAACACTTATTGAGATTTTTACTAAATTAACGGATTTATTTATGTGACAACATAGCAATACATACAGGGAACGTGACTAAAGCACGTTGAATTATACTTAATTCAGTTTTTAAATATGCCATAACGTCGAAAAGATAAAAAAATTCTGAACTATTTTGGTGATTACTAATAAAACTTTTCAGCCATAACACATGCCATCCAATAATTTTCATCGCAAATCTTGTTTTCCTTGTTTCATCGTTTCGTGTATATGAAATGTATCGTAACCTACCCAACACACTGTATTATAATTTAATTTATGAATTTTACAATTAATAGAAGCAATAGAGAAAAATTGCGATTACTTTAAATGAAAATTTTCTTAGAATGTTGAAAATCAAGTAAAAGTAGCCATTTTTTAAGTCTGAAGTGGAATAAAATTTTATTGCAAAAATACGATTTTAGTTGACACAATTATCGGAATTACGCTCTTCACGTCCTCACCACAAAAGATAAGCATTTCTTGAGTTCAGGTTAATACCAAACCAAACACATAAAAAAGTCATAAAGATACATGAGAAAAGTCAAACTATCTGTCTACAATATTTACATTCGCTATCTCTGGGTATACAGTTATTGAGCAGAAGTCATATCAGGATGATTTTGAGAATCTATGATTGATTTGGGTGATTTAAAGGAAGCTAGGTGATGAACACACCTTTTTTATCTGGTTACAAGTTATTTTTCAGCACACTCCCTCTTCTGTTTGACAGACACACGCCTGTCTACTGAAGTGATAACAAGAAAGAATAATCATTCGCAAGAGAGAATAATCATTGATTCAGGATATCACTAATCTTCACTCAATTAGGTTTTTAAAATTGGCAATTTATTAAGAATTGCCAATTTTAGTACTTTTAAGTAATGGCGATTTTTTTTTTTTTTTTTTTTGATGCAACTGTCTCAAGTAATGTTTAATTTGTAAAAATAATTTTAAAAATTCTCTGATTTAATTAAAAAAAAAAAAAAAAAAAAAAAAACATTATTTTCTTAATTGTTTAATGCATAGTTGACAATTGTGAAGAAATATCCAAAATTTCTACTGGAGTGATAACAAGAAAGAACTTTCTCAATTAGGATACATATATGGCAGTTTATTACCACGTTTACCACGTTTTACACGGATCATTACCACGTTTTTATTAACTCGCTTTCTTCTTTGTTTGTCCCGTACAAATCTTACAATCTATTTTTCTTCCCGACTAGCTAGACATTAGAAAATTTTAGAATAGCTCAGAACACGATGACAATGCATACTTTTAATATTTTTATTCAATTAGTAAATGTTTGAAAATTTCTTATAATCGCTCTCTTTATTACGCATCTAATCATTTTCTTTCAAGCTGATGGGATAAAAAAAAATTCAAAAAAAATTTATTAATACATAGAATTGTCAAGTTTATATGACTCAAGATTAAATTTAAAAACGTGGTATATAAAAAAGTTCTTTTTATCTTGTAATTATTTTAAGCTATGCTGAATTTCGTAAAAGGAATTTTAAAAAATGCTGCTGGAAAAAAAAAAAAAAAACACTTTCATAAATGTTTAACCAATAGAATTCAAATGTGAAGAAGCGTCCAAAAGCTCTACTAAAGTAAAAAAAAAGATAGAATAATCATTGGTTTAGGATATCAATTCTTACTCAATTACGCAGCTAAATTGGCAATTTATCGAGAATAATTTTAATTTATGATAGAATTTCTAAAAATGAGTTTAAAATAATGTTGATTTTTTTTTTTTTTTTTAATATTTTTCTCTACATGTGTAACCAATAGGTAGGTATGCAAAAATTCTTCCGGAATGAAGACTTACTCCAAAATACTATGATTAAATAGATGTTACTTATTCACTGCTATTCACTAAGCAATTATAGCTGAAATATTAAAATTATACGAATTATATTAGGTTGGCGAAAATGTTCTGTCGTCTTTAATTAAACAAAAAAGGTATATATATGTTTTCCAGGATAATTTTCCCGCGTCAGTTGTTTAATTCAACACTGAAGAAATTTCTCGCCAATCCAACAATAAAACTAAATCTATTAATTTCAAAGAGACATGTGGATTACAAAATCAAAAATGCAAGCATAATTGATTTTTTTTTCTTCTTTTTTAAAGCTTTTATTTCATGCATTGTTTAAAAAGTTCGAAATGTGCAACACATAAATTTGATTCTGATTATTCGAAAAGAAAAAAAAGAAAATTCCCAGCTGTTAAATTGACGGACCTTTTTAAAAAATATATTTTTTTAATTTTTATATTTTATTTTGAAGCTGCAAAATACGAATTTTAAATATGTGAAATTTTTTCCTTTTGAAATTTAAAAATAAAATATTAAAAATTTAAAAAATTCATTTTTAAAAAAGGTCCGTCAATTTGACAGTTGGGAATTTTCTGAATGTGAAAAAAGAATTTAAAAATATGTATTAGTTAATAAGTTATTTGTAAAGAAAAATTCCCCATAGAATAACATTGGCTCAGGCTTCCGGTGACGGTAAGGGAAGAGGGCCGTTAAGGGCCCGCTTCACTCACCGCCGCCGAAAGCCGAACATAATGAAAAAAAAAATACTATATTATTTTACTATGAGAAATTTTTCTTTACAAATAACTTATAAACTAATACATATTTTTAAATTCTGTTTTCACATTCTGAAAATTCCCAGCTGTTTAATTGGCCGACCTTTTTTAAAACATTATTATTTTTATTTTTTTATATTTTATTTTGAAGCTGCAAAATACGAATTTTCAATATGTGCAATTTTTTCATTTTTAAACTATTACCATTAGGACGATAAATGTAATTTAGAAATAACATATTCTTTTGGCACTTAAAAATTGATGATAAGTAATAAAGCTAAAAGTGAGTACCTTCAACTGCAACTACAAAAATGTTAGTCTGTAAAATAACTAATAGGCATCTTATATACATTTTTTTATTTTATTTTTTTTATATATTTTTCTTTTTATTAGGACGGAGGACTATTTATAACAATCTGGATTTTTTTGTAGACCAGTATTGTGTAACACCAAAATAAATTAGAAATTTCAAACCTATTGTTACGAATTCGGTACCAAAAAAAGGGGGGCGATTTTCTGAATCCATGGGTAAAAGCAGTTTTTCGGTACGACAATTATATATATTTTTTAAATTAACTAAAGTATGAAAATTAGGTATCAACACTTCATTTTAGTTCATTTCAGTCATTATAAGAAGCACGTGGACCAGGTTCATGGTCAAGAAATGATGTAAAAAAGTAAATTACAAATTAAAATTACAAATTAAATAAACAAGAACACAAAATCATGAAGTATGCATTGATTATTAACAATTTCCAAAGATACATATTTGTTGTATTGTATAACTTTCAATACTCTTTGCCTACGTAATCACACAACGGACAGACAGTAGTTCTGACAGGCATGCAAATAGACTAATTGAATTTCTAATCATTCTTAATCATCGTTAGAAAGTGCTAAAAATACTTAACACTAAATAAAACTTATATTCTAATTGCAGTCTATGGTGTATCTGAAGATTTCAGTGTATCCATGTAAATCTGAAGGATAAAAAAATCATATTCTATACAAAATATTATTTTAGCATAATAAAAATCAATGTCAATTTCTTTATGATTTTTATAACAGAAAGTTCTTTAGATGTAATTTATAAAAGTGTCTGTCCTAAAATGCAAAGCATTGGCATTTTTGGGGTGTCACTGTACACACACCAGTTGCACAAGACCTATTAATGTCATTTAAAATAGGGAACATTCAATTGTGAATTTGAATAACATATATAATCTTCTAAAAATTCTGAAAATATTTACGGATGCTGGGCAGGCAGACGGACAGAGAGACAGAGGGACAGTCTGACAGATAGATACATAAATAAAATCATATTCCCATTTAAAAAATGTTAAAATGTGTTATATCGCTAAATGTAAACAAAAAATGTGATTTCAGCAAATTAGCAATAAAAGTGTCAAAATGGATATTTTTGTGCGGCCCTATAAATCTAATGATAATCATAATACATTCTGTAGAAAACATTCTTTCGTGCCTATGAATAACATATTTTAATTTTGTTAAGATTTGATTGAAGCAAAGGTAATAAATTTGGTATATAGAAATACCTCTCTTCGAACGAATGCTTTGGAATACTTTTGGGTGTCCCATGTACACAAATCAATGGAGGTATTTACTCCATTTTCTATAGCAAACATCAGATAGCGCACTATAACAACGTATTTCAATTTCATTGAAATTTGTGTAAAATAAAGAAATTAAAATATAGTCCATAAACATACCTGTCATAGAACACAATGCTTTCGAATACTTTTGGGTAACCCGGTACACAATCCAATAGATATATTCATTTCATTTGCAATAGGGAATGAAGTGTGTTGCTTAACACTCAGTTATGTAATGGCGTGTCGGCGTATTTGAATTAATGACTCCAATGTAGAAAAATAAACTATTTATTAACATAACGAAGAACTATCTACAAGCAAACACACTTCTCTCGTTCGAACATGGCAGAATCCAAAACAAAACTTTTTCAGAGAGAAAAGTTGTAGTGCTTTTCGTGCGCTTGCAGCGCCATCTCATAAAATGCACCAGGGAGGATAGATAGAACACCATAGAGTATCCCCCCAGTGAACAAGGTGAACGATAAAATGCAAAAGTTCAATACAATAAATGCTTGATACAGTATAATATGTAATAGTAACATAGTAAATAATGCAAAATAGAAATACAATGAACAATATATAATATTAAAAAGTGTAAGATAATATATACAAAACTATATTACATATTCAGTCACCAAATATTTTGGGAAAGTGACTTTACGTCCAGAGCGTGTAGTACGTGTTTTGTTGACAGGAGTCGGCTCTGGTGGTATTTCGAATGATTTGTTGACAGGCGTTGGCTCAGATGGTTCTTGGTTAGGAACAGAATTATTTGTCACAACAGTATCTGACCATCTATAGGCGGGTTTCACGCGATCTATAGAAACTGTTGTGTTTTTACCATTTATATCAATGACAAAATTTTTATTATCTCTGTTTATGACAAGGTGAGGTCCAGTATACGGCGGTGTTAATGGACGAGTTACTTTGTCTGATCTTAAAAATACATGTGTACAATTCGACAATGCAGGATTTACGAAAACACTAGGACTGCTATGTAAGGAAGTAGCAGTTGGATTAAGTGTCTGCATTGTTTGTACCAAGTTGGAAACATAATTGGGATCAATCGTTTGGTCAATTTGTTTTTTATCAGTAATAAGATCAGAGGGTAATCGTAAAGTGGTACCATATACTAATTGTGCAGGTGTTGCATTAATGTCATTTTTAAGAGCTGAGCGCAAACCTAGTAAAACAATTGGAAGGGTTTCAGTCCATTTAGTGTGATTATGTGCCTTAAGAGCATCTTTTAAATGTCTATGATAGCGTTCTAAAATTCCATTTGACTGGGGATGGTATGCCGAAGTCCGAATGCGCTTACAGCCTAAGATATGCATAAGTTCTCGAAATAGAGTAGATTCAAAATTACGACCTTGATCTGTGGTGATAGTGACTGGGCATCCGAATCTAGAGATCCAACCATGCAATAAGGCACGAGCGGTTGTTTCCGCAGTCATATCAGGGGTCGGAATTACCTCGGGCCATCTGGTAAATCTGTCAATGATTGTTAAACAATACTGATTTCCATCTGATGGGGGAAGAGGGCCAATGAAATCTAAATGAATATGGGCAAAACGGGCATCCGGTAGGGCAAATGTTCCAACTGGTGACTTGGTGTGCTTTGTTATTTTGGCTCTTTGGCAATTAACACAACTGCGAACCATAGATTTGATATCTTTATGCATGCCAGGCCATACGAATCTTTTAGCAATTAAATTTATGGAGGCTGACATACCTGGATGTGAAAGGAAATGCAAATTTTCAAAAACTAATTTTCGCAAACTTTGTGGAACGAATGGACGGGGATGTTTTTGAGATGTGTCGCAATATAGGTCAATATCCTCAAGGGGAAAATAGTGTTTTTCTAATTGTAAGGATGTGGTATTGGATTGCAAAAGTTTTTGAAGTTCTTGATCAGTTGATTGTGCAGAAGCAAATTCTTTAAAATCAAGTACAGTTGGGGAAATTTGATTGATCTCTATGCGAGATAATGCATCGGCTACATGATTTTCAGAACCTTTCATATATCGGATATCGGTAGAAAATTGGGATATATAATCGAGATGACGTAGCTGTCGAGGACTGCACTTTTCAGGATTTTGTTTGAAAGCGTATATTAAGGGTTTCTGATCAGTGTAAATGAAAAAGTTTCTACCTTCTAGTAAGTGACGAAATTTCTTTATAGAGGAATATATGGCGTAAAGTTCACGGTCATATGTCGACCAATTCTTTTGAGACTTACTTAATTTGCCAGAATAAAATGCTATAGGTTCCCATTGATTATCAGACATTTGCATGACAGAGCCACCAACAGCGACGTTTGATGCATCTACCCATAAGCTTAATTGGGCACCAGGAATAGGATGTTTTAGAAGCGTTGCATGAGAAATTGCTTCTTTTGATTTCGTAAATGCAAAATTTGCTTCGTCGTTCCATTCTAATTGCTCCATTGAAATTTTGGCATTGGAACGCGGATGTTTCCTTTTATTTTTGTGCCCTTCGAGGAATTTAACGAGGGGTGCTAAAATATCAGCAGCTCTGGGAATGAATCGTCTGTAAAAATTAAATATACCTAAATATCTACGAAGTTGAGTAATAGTTGTAGGTCTTGGAAATTTTAAAATGGCTTCAACACGGTCAGAAGTTGGTGAAAGACCATCTTTTGACACTGTAAAACCTAAAAATTCCAAAGTGGGAACACCAAATATGCATTTTGAGGGCTTAATTGTAAGGCCGTAATGATCAAGTCTGGAAAATAGTGCTCTGAGATGTTCAATATGTTCTTCGAGGGATTTGGATGCAATTAAAATATCGTCTATAAATGGATAAACACCTTTTAAATTTCTTGTAACTTCATCAATAAATCTCTGAAATGTGCTGGAAGCATTGCACAAACCAAACTGCATCCGAGTGCTCTCGAAGAGTCCGAAAGGTGTACATATGGCAGTTTTGTGAACATCCTCGGGAGCAATCGGAATTTGATGAAAAGCTTTAACTAAATCAATACGTGAAAAAATTGTGGTTCCGTGAAGTTCACTAGTAAAATCAGCAATGTTGGGGATGGGATATTTATCCTTTTTAGTGTGAGCATTTAGTGCTCTGTAATCTCCAACAGGTCGCCAGTCATCGCTGTTTTTCTTTGGAACCATATGCAAAGGTGAAGCATAATTGCTGTTGGATGGACGCATGTGTCCCAAATCCAACATATGCTGAAATTCCATTTTTGCAATTTTTAAACGGTCGGGGGCCAGACGACGTGGTTTAGCGTATACCGGTGGGCCAAAAGTTTCGATATGATGCATAACAGAATGTTTCACAATTTGGTTTGGGCTAGGAGATTTACTGATGTTAGGAAATTCACTTAAAAGATTAGAAAAAATATCATTACTTATGATAGATTTCACTGAATATATATCAGAATTATGTACAACACAATGAGAATTTAAGCTTGTGACATTATCAAATAAAGAACGTTTTCTAAGATCTGGCTTTAAATTAAAGTAATGCAAAAAATCAGCACCTAAAATAGGGGTTGAAACATTACAAACATAAAAAGGGTAAACAAACTGTTTTCTTAGACCAAGATCAATAGATAATAATTTACGTTTATATACATTAATTAAAGTACCATTAGCTGCAACAAATTTTTGAATTGGAATAGACATTTTGTCTATTTTTGATGCTGGAATTAATGAACAGTCACTTCCTGTGTCCACTAAAAATTTTAGATTGCTTCTTTTATCTCGTACAAAAAGGCGACGAGAAGTGGAAGGCGAGGCGTATGTCGCCGCTACTCCTTGCCGTAGTCGTTTCCCGCGGAAAAAGTACAGGGAGGTACGCACTTTTTAGCTTTAGAGCTAAATTTCTGATGATACCAGCAAAATTCTTTATTAACTTTTGGGCTTTTGTGCCGAAAATTAGATCGAGATAGTGAACGAGAATGACTTCTGGAACGTCGCAATGAAGCCACTTCTTCTCTTAAAAGTTTTAATTCTTTTAAAAGTTCGGAATCAGCACTCGAAGAATTAGTTGTACTAATAGCACTTACCTGTGGTGGAGATACATCCAAAATTTTATCAGCTATTTCGGCAGCTTTAATGGGTGTAAGGTCTTGCACTGATGCTAAAATAAATTGCGCATTTGAAGGCAGTTGTTGCAAGAATAGTTCGAGCAAAAGAGTGTCGGATACCTTATGGTTTTCAGCTCTTCTCTGCATGACGCGAAGTAGTTCTGACGGTTTTCTATCCCCTAGTTGTTCACCAGCTAATAATCGGCGAATTTCCTGCGATTTTGTTTCACCACAACGTTGAATTATTTCGTCCTTTAAGTTTTTGAATGGATCGGAATTATCAGGTGAAATTATTACGTCACGCACAGTCATTGCAATTTCTGGAGGTAAATTCGCAACACAATAGTTATATTTTGTTCTAGAATCCGTTATTGGTTTCGGCACAGCTAGTTGAAATGTTGATTCTACCATCGTGAACCACAGGGCCGGGTCCGTAGGGATGAATGCAGGGATTTTCACTGCAGCTGTTTCATTCATGTTGAAAACAGAAACGAAAACACTTATAATCCAAAATAAGAACAGTTTATCCGGGTCACCACTGAAGTGTGTTGCTTAACACTCAGTTATGTAATGGCGTGTCGGCGTATTTGAATTAATGACTCCAATGTAGAAAAATAAACTATTTATTAACATAACGAAGAACTATCTACAAGCAAACACACTTCTCTCGTTCGAACATGGCAGAATCCAAAACAAAACTTTTTCAGAGAGAAAAGTTGTAGTGCTTTTCGTGCGCTTGCAGCGCCATCTCATAAAATGCACCAGGGAGGATAGATAGAACACCATAGGAACAACTGATTGGGAACTTGAATATCATATATTTGTTTAGATAAATTCCATGAATGTTTAGGTGAGTTAGAGCACGGGTAGACAGACAAACCGAAGTCATCAACATCTTTCAACCTTATTCGAAAGTGTTAAAAAAACATTTATAAAACGATAAAAAACGATTAATATAAACGAAAATGCAATTCCAACAAATTTCTGTTAATACCCATTAATGTAACTGAATACATTTCTGTGGAACTGTAAACCTAATGTTAATCATACTATATTCCATGAAATGCATTCTCTTGCGCATATGAATAATACATTTTGATTTTATTAAGATTTGTGCAAAGAAAAGTTCTTCAAATTTGGCTTATAGAAATACGTCACATAGAACGCGATGCTTAGGAATACTTTCGGGTGTCCTTGTACAAACCAGTGATATTATTTACTCCACTTTCAATAGGGAACATCCGATAGTATCATTGAATAAAATATATCAGTTTCAAGAAATTCCATAAATAGTTACTTGAGTTACAGCGCGGACAGTTAGACGGATAGACAGACAAACCGAAGTCGTTAACTTTTTTAAACCTCATTTGGAAGTGTAAAAAACATTTAAAAATGATAAAATAGATTAATATAAACGACAATGCAATTCCAGAATATTTCCAATAACCATTAATGTAACTGAATATTTTTCTGCGGTCTTCTAAATCTGATGCTTACGATTCTGAATTCTATGGAAAGCATTCTTTTGTGCATACCAATAACAAACATACTTTATAATTATTAATATTTGTGTAAAGTAAAGTTCCTCAAATTTTTGTTATAATAATACCTCTCATATAACACAATGCTTAGGAATACTTTTGTCCCTGTATACAAGCCATTGACAGTATTTACTCAATTTCAAATGAGAAACATCCGATAGTGAACTTGTATAATATATTTCATTTTCATTAAGATTTGTGTAAAGTAACGGTATTAAAATATGGTTTATAGAAATACCTCTCATAGGACACAATGCTTTAGAATACTTTCGCGTGTACCTGTACACAAACCAGTAAAGGTGTTCACCCCATTTTCAGAAGGGAACATCCGATAGTATACTTGGATATTAGATATCAATTCGCTTGGAATATTTTTGGGTGTCCCTGTTCACAAGCCAGTGGTGGAATTCACTCCACTTTCCATAGAAAACATCCAATAGTCAACTTGAACAACATATTTCAATTTCGTTGAAATTTGTGTAAAATAAAGGAATTAAAATATATTTCTTAATAATACCTCTCATAGAACACAATGCTTTCGAATAATTTGGGGTTTTCCTGTGCACAAGCAAGTAGAGATAATCATTCCATTTTCAATAGAGAATAACCTTTAGTGAACTTCAATACCAGATATCAGTTTCAAGGAATTCCATGAATATTTACGGGAGTTAGAGCGCAGATAAACAGACAAACAGATAAACCGAAGTCATTAACATTTTTCAACCTTATTGGAAAAGTGCTAAAAATATTTTAAAATGATAAAAAAAAAAGAAAGATTTATATAAACGAAAATGCGTTTCCAGCAAATTTCCAATAATACCCAGTAATGTAACTGACTATTTTTGTATGGCCCTGTAAATACGAAGCTAATCATGCTGAATTCTATGGAGAGCATTTCTTTATAGTAATACCTCTCATACAACACAATGCTTAGGAATACTTTCGGGTGTCCCTGTCTACAAACCAGTGATAGTATTTACTCCATTTTCAATGAGAAACATCCGATAGTGAACTTGAAGGACATATTTTAATTTCATTAAGATTTGTGTAAAGTAACGGTAATAAAATAATGTTTATCGAAAAGCTGTTCATAGGGCACAATGCTTTGGAAAACTGCAGGTGTCCCTGTACACAAACAATTAAACGTGTTCACTCTATTTTTAATAGAGAACATCCGATGGTGAACTAGAGTAACATACATCAGTTTCAAGAATTTCCACAAATATTTACGGGAGTAATAGCGCGAACAGACAGAGGCACGGACAGAGAGACAAACCGAAGTCATAAGCACATTTTAACCTTGTTAGAAAGTATTCAAAAGAACACAAAATCATGCGGCACGCATTGATCATTAACACTTTCCAAATATACGTAACTGTTGTATTATATAACTTTCAATACTCTTTGCCTTCGTAATCACACAACGGACAAACAGTAGTTCTGAAAGGCATACAGACAGACTAATTGAATTCCTAATCATTCTTAAACATTGTTAGGAAGTGTTAAAAATGCTTAACTCTAAAGAAAACGTGACCCTTATATTCTAATTGCAGTCCATAATGTATCTAAATATTTTAGTGTATCCCTGTAAATCTGAGGGATAACAAAATCATATTCTATACAAAATAGTATTTTAGCATATTAAAATTCAATGTCAGTTTCTTTATGATTTCTACAATAGAAAGTTCTTTAGATGTAATTTATAAAAATGACTTTCCTAAAATGCAATGCATTGGCATTTTTTGGGGTGTCCCTGTATAAAAACTAGTTGCACAGGACCTATTAATGTCATTTAAAATAAGGAACATTCCATAGTGAATTTGAATAACATATATAATTTTGTAAAAATTTTGAAATTGTTTACGGACGCTGGGGCGAGCAGACAGACAGAGAGACAAATAGATAGATGGATTGTCGGACAGATAAATACTTAAACTAAATCATATTACCACTTAAAAAATGTTAAAACGTGTTATATCGCTTAATGTAAACAAAAAGGCAATTTCAACAAATTTTCTATAAAAGCCTTCAATGTAAATAAATATTTTTGCACTGTAAATCTAATTCTAATCATACTACAATCTGTAGAAAGCAATCTTTTGTGCATATGAAAAGCACATTTCAATTTTATTAGGATTTGTTCAAAGTAAAGGTATTAAAAGTTGGTTTATAGAAACACTTCTCATAGAACGAATGCTTTAGAATAATTTTGGGTGTCGTTGTACACAAATGAATGTAGTTATTTACTCTATTTTCTATAGCAAACATCCGATAGCGCACTTTAACAACTTATTTCAATTTCATTGAAATTTGTGTAAAATAAAGAAATTAAAATATAGTCCATAAACATACTTGTCAAAGAGCACAATGCTTACGAATACATTTGGATAACCCTGTACACAAGACAGTAGATATAATCACTCCATTTGCAATAGAAAACAACGTATAGTGAACTTGAATATCAAATATTTGTTTAGAGAAAATTCCATGAATGTTTAGGTGAGTTAGAGCGCGGATAGACAGACAGACAGACAAACCGAAGTCATTAACACTATTCAACCTTATTCAAAAGTGTTAAAAACATTTAGCAAACGATAAAAACGATTAATATAAACGAAAATGCAATTCCAACAAATTTCTAATAATACCCATTAATGTAACTGAATATATTTCTGTGGCCCTGCAAATCTAATGCTAATCATACTGTATTCCATGAAAAGCATTCTCTTGAGCAGAGATGGGCAATATATTTTTTAAAAAAAGGTATATTATATACAATGTACAAATACTCGTCTATTTTGTCCAAAATATACAATATACAAATACTTTTTAGAATTTCGAAAATATACAATATACTCTTGATTCAAAAGGTATATTTGAAGTACTTTCAGAATTTACTTTTAAAAATTAATTTTTATATGTGGTAGTAGTATTTGTAATTATGTAAAAATATATCTCTTCGTTTATTTATTTTTTCACTAAGAATAAATGAGTTAATACTTTTCTTAAAGATCATAATCATTATTTTATGATACTTAAATAAAAATATTTAGGCAATTAGGAATTCATAAATAATTAGAAAATAAATATGTAAAATAAAAATTTTCTTGGAAGTAAGCTTTTATCATAATATGAATTACTCCTTTAAAAATGTAATAGAATACAGTGTTATATAATGCTGTCATCCTCTCTGATTAGGTAGCACAAACAATTAAAGGAAAATGTAATTTATTTCGTTCAATTACATTATCTTATTCATTTTAAACTTTTACTTACTCAGTAGTTTTGATAATGTTGAGGTGTGAGTATTCCGAAAATCACAAAATGAATGGGGTATCCGTCTGTACATTAGTGAGTTTGTTAATGTCATAGTTTGTATAGACAATATCTCAAAAGAAATTATGCTAATGAAGTCGGACAGGTTTCAAAATATCACTTTAACACTGGAAAGAACCCTATTGATTTGCAATATTCTAATTTAAAAACTTTATTAGTTGTAAAAAAAAAAAATAAGGTTTCTTTTACATGGTAGAGAATAATGCAAAATTTGGCATAAACTTGTATTATGATGATCATATTCATCATAAAGATCTCAGATCAGTTTTAAAATATAATTCATGATACTGGAATGAACAATGACTTTGGCACATTTTATTTTAAAAAATGCGCAAGTAATTTGAAATTTAAGATTTTCTTAACATGAAGGAATTTCACATAAATAAATATTATAAAGATTATTTCCTTCATGAACATGTCTGACAAGTTTTAAAATATCCTTTATTATATTGGCATTAACTTTTCTTGATAATCAACATTTTAATTTAAAAGCTTCTTAAGTTATGCATAACAGGGTTCTTAGTTTTTCATAATAGGGCAGAAAAACTATGAATTTATTATTATTATTTAATCGCAAATTTATGTGAAATATTTCCCTATTTCACATAAACTTGCATTATGTAGATTATTGCATTGGAAATAGCATATAGCATTTCAGGAAAACTAAAATATGAAACTGATTCTAATGAAATTAATCAGTAAATTATAATAATATAAATCTATGGAAGTTGGGGGGGGGGGGGTCTTAGTGGGTGGGAGATTTAAGATTTTGGCCCTGCTGGTTGATCGGCCGAATTTATCTCTTACTATGAGTACAATATGTCCTACAGTAGAAATTTATCAGAAAAATATATCATAAGGAATTCAGCAGAGTCTACTTATCCCAACTCATGTTTTGATGTCCAAATGCCAAAGAACACAAACTGTTAAAACGATGTATCACATATTATAAAATCTTAAGGAATAATTTATTTTTCACAAAAATATAAACCTATATATTTGATAAAAATTCTCTATTGTTTCATTGTGATGCTGTGCTTAAATTTAAATATTATAAATTTATGTTATATAATAATTTTTTATATATATGTAGATATTACCTGTGTAAATGCAGTTTGAAGTTTGCAATTCCTTTTACACGATATTAAGTTTCCTTTGTACTATAATGCCTTTTATTTATCTTTAAGGTAATTAATGTATTCATCGAATAAATTTTTAAAAGAAAGAATAAATAAATGTACCTAACAACATTTACTTATAATTTTGTTTTGTGAACCATTTTTCACGTTTTGCTTTTATTCTTGTTTCTATTATTTTTCTATTTTATTATTATTATTATTATTATTATTATTATCCGTTATAAAATTATTATCCATTTTATTATCTTCTATTATACTCTCCTTTTCACCTTTTGAATTTATCGTAAGAAATTTTCCACCCAATTTCCTTCTTTCTTTCTTTTCCTCTTTCTTTAATATATATATATATATATATATATATATATATATATTGTCACCCTTCTTATCTCTGTCTAAGATATAAGAAAATAAAATTTTGTACCTTTCTATATGACTGAGATCTATTTGAGTAAAATGAAAAGTTCACAAAATGGAAACATATATTTTCGATAGGAAAACAGTTAAGAGTAAATTTTTCTCTAGGCATTTCCGTCCCCAACTCTTAACTAAATTATTTTAAAGACGTCTTTCTTTGATACCGAATAAAAAGATTCAAGATTTAAAAAAAAAAAAAAAAAAAACTAGTTGGAATAGGTGGACTCTGCTCAGTCCCCATCATATTTATGTTCTCATAAATTTCTAGTACGAGGCATATATAATCATATTAAAAGAAATGAATTTGACCAAAGCTTGATACAGTTACAGAATGAAATCCCCACCTAATAGGCTATCCACCGTTCACTTCGATATATTTATCTTATTCTAATCTATTAATTTATTTTGTCAAGGTTAATTCCATAGCTTAGTTTTCATGCTACTATTTCCAATGCAATAATCCTCAAAATTCATATTTATATGAAAAATTTACAATTTCGCTATGTTGATAAAATCGTAAATTACGAATAATTTGCGAAATTTTCCTATTAGAATATTTGTATTCAATCATGTTCAAACAAATATCATAAATGTAATTTTGAAGTTGTCTAATGTATTTATGATCCACAAAATGGAAGTTATGCTCAATTTTGCCCTATTCTGACATGTTAAGTAAATCGTAAATTCCAAATAACTTACGAATTTTTTAAATTGGAAAAATCATAGTCTGTGATATTCATGCCAGTATCCTAAAGAATATTTCGATAGTGATTTGACATCTTTACGATGAAAATATCCCTCAAGATTGACGTTTATGTGAAATTTTGCTCTATTCTGCCATGTTCAGAAATACGTAAATTTCCAATAACTTACGAAATTTTTATATTGGGAAATTCATAGTCATTAATATTCATGTCAGTGTCCTAAATAATATTTCAAAAGTAGTCTGACGTCTTTACGATGAAAATATCTCTAAAAATTGACGTTTATGTGAAATTTTGCCCTATACTGCCATGTTAGTTTTATATCTTTTTTTCCTGTCTCATTGGGTAAAAGTGTCCAACTTAGGGTAGTATTTGTCTGTTCAACTTCCAAGTTAGAAGGGTGTCCAACTTATAGAGGTTGGACATAATGTTAATAGCTGAGTTCCCATAGCAGAAATAGTGTTCTAAATCTCAGATGAAAGATTTTTTTTAAGAAGTTGGAAATTTTGAGATAAAGTATACTGTATATTAAGTCAAGTAAAATATACAATATGCGACATAAAATGTATATTAGATACAATATACAAATACTTTTTAAAATATTGCAAAATATACAATATACAATATACAAATGTATATTGAATATGCTATATTATATACAAATATATAATATACTGCCTTCCTCTGCTCTTGAGCATATGAACAATACATTTTAATTTTATTAAGATTTGTGCAAAGAAAAGTTCTTCAAATTTGGCTTATAGATATACGTCACATATAACGGAATGCTTATGCATACTTTCGGGTGTCCCTATACACAAACCAGTGATATTATTTACTTCACTTTCAATAGGGAACATCCGATAGTAACCTTGAATAAAATATATCAGTTTCAAGAAATTCCATAAATAGTTACTTCAGTTACAGAGCGGACAGATAGACGGATAGACAGACAAACCGATATCATTAACTTCTTTAAACCTTATTTGAAAGTATCAAAAACATTTAAAAATGATAAAAAATATTAATATAAACGACAATGAAATTCCAGCAAATTCCCACTACCCATTAATGTAACTAAATATTTTTCTGTGGCCTTGTAAATCTAATGCTAATGATGCTGAATTCTATGGAAAACATTCTTTTTTGTATATGAATAATATATTTTAATTTTATTAATATTTGTGAAAAGTAAAGTTCTTGAAATTTGGTTTATAATAATACCTCTAATATAACAAAAGGCTTTAGAATACTTTCACGTGCCCCTGTACATAAACCAGTAAAGGTGTTCGACCCATTTTCAATAGGGAACATCCGATAGTATACTTGGATATTAGATATCAATTCACTTGGAATATTTTTGGATGTCCCTAGACACAAGCCACTGGTGGTAGTCACTCCACTTTCCATAGAAAACATCCGATAGTAAACTTGAACAACATATTTCAATTTCATTGAAATTTGTGTAAAATAAAGGAATTAAAATATAGTTCTTAATAACATCTCTCATAGAACACAACGCTTTCGAATAATTTTGGGTTTCCCTGTGAACATGCCAGTAGAGATAACCATTCCATTTTCAATAGAAAACAACCGATAGTGAACTTCAATATCATATATCAGTTTCAAGAAATTCCATGAATACTTACGGGGGTTGAGCGTCGATACACAGACAGACAGAGAAACCGAAGTCATTAACACTTTTCAACCTATTTTGAAAGTGTTAAAAACATTTTAAAATGATTTTAAAAAAAATATTAATATAAACGAAAATGAATTTCCAGCAAATTTCCAATTATGCCTATTAATGTATCTGACTATTTTTGTGTTGCCCTGTAAATATGAAGCTAATCATGCTGAATTCTATGAAGAGAATTTGTTTATAGTAATACCTCTCATACAACACAATGCTTAGGAATACTTTCTGTTGTCCCTGTACACAAACCAGTGATGGTATTTACTCCATTTTCAATGAGAAACATCCGATAGTGAAGTTGAATGACATATTTTCATTTCATTTAGATTTGTGTAAAGTAACGGTAATTAAATAATTTTTATAGAAAAGCTTTTAATAGGGCACAATGCTTTGGAAAACTTTCGGGTGTCCCTGTACACAAACCAGTAAATGTATTTACTCTATTTTCAATAGTGAACATCCAATAGAAAACTTGAATAATATATATCAGTTTCAAGAAATTCCATAAACATTTACTGGACATATATCATTGACATTCAGGCTAACTGATAAAAAAACGAAAGGACAGACAGAACGAAATCATTAACACTTTTAAACCTTATTGGAAAGTGTAAAAAACATTTAAAAAATTTAAAAAAGATTAACATAAACGAAAATGCAATTCCAGGAAATTTTCAATAATACCCATTAATGCAACTGAATATTTTTGTGTGGCCTTGTAAATCTAATGTTAATCATACTGTATTCTATGGTAAGCATTCTTTTGTGTATATGAATAATCAGTGGCGGCTCGTGCCAACTTTCCCAGATGGGGCCCGGTCCATTGCACGACATGTGAAATATATCCATAATTCAAACGCAAAAAGAATAAGTTATTTAATGGGGAAAATTATTATTATTATTATTATTTTATATTCGGGGTGTTCTATGTATATTATATCATTATAATTCATTGTGAATATTATAAAATTTTACAATGTTACGATGCCAAAATTTTTAAACTGAAATTCTTCTGCATGCATTTTTTTTTTTTTTTTTTTTTTTTTTACGTTAGTGCATAACAACTCTAAATCTTTTAAGGATAAACGAAAATATTATATATTTAATATATATGTTTCTTGAACGTTTGTTTTTAAAAAGCACAGCCAAAATATAAGAAATGAAATTAAAATTAGAAATTTCATAAACGGTATTTTTAAAATGTATACACATTTTTAAAATGTCGAATTTTTAAATTAAAGTGTTTGCAATTTTATTTTTTTATATTCTAGCTTATTTAAAAACAATGATGTAGGACAAATGTATATAAAATTTAAAATCTTTAGGTGATTTTGTAATGTATATCAAAATTAAAAATTGAGCCTGTACAGAAATTTTAGTTTAAAATTTTATATTCCTTCAACAATACAAAATTTTATAACTGTCGCAATAAAAAATAATATGGTGTGTCACCTACACGATTTTCTCATACACTGAAATTTAATACTATAAATACAGGTTGCAGATTAACAGGTAAGATAACGAGTACTGTTATGTAAACCTGTGTTAAACATATCAAATTAGGCTTTGGAAGAGTTTTATATGATAATTAGTTATGTGGGAGGGGGTTACCGCCCCCTCAACCCCCCGTTTCATTAATGCACCTGCATTTATATAGAATTTTATTCGGTTATTAAAAAATAATTCAGTTTAAAAAAAATTATCTTTTACGGTAATGCAGACGATTTCTATATTAGAGAAGCAGTATAACACTAATTATATATAAACAAAAAAGTTGAATTTATTCTCAATATTACATAAAAAAAATCGAGAACTTTATTTTAAATTACCACAGATCGATGGTTCAACCATTCGTTTTAAAGGTATTGGCGAGCTCTTTTGAAATATACCCATCATGGAAATTTACTCCCCTCGAGGGGGGACTTCCTCCCCAGGGGGGGGGGAGGCGGGACTCCTACATACACAATTTTTTTTTTCCCTGTTGACTATCTCTATTACAAAAAATATATATACGTTTCATTTGGTTTAGTTCAGTCTATAGATTTTAAACTCTACTTACCTGCAATTTCATCCATAGACGTAATGTATTTGAATACTTTTGAGTGTCCCTGTACACGAACCATTTGCTGCATCGCAACGAAACACTTACTGTAGCATCCCTATATGATATACATTTAGCATACCGAGTTTGGAATTTCTGCTACTATTTGTTCTTGAGATATGCTGATAACAGACACACAGACATCCATCCACACAGACAGACAGATACACACACACACACAGACCATTCGCTAAAAACATGATTTTCGTATTCAGGGGACCTCAGAACATGTAAATATAACAAAAACCCACGTTCGAAAATTTGACCCTAAAACAATACTTTCTCAACCTTATGGTTAAGAGAAAGTAATTAATGTCTGACATTTTATTTCTTTGCAGTTTTTTGCATAATGTCGAATTAAAAATACGCTAATAAAGACACTTTAAAAATCCATCGCTGTACTTAAAAAAAAAAAAAAAAAGTGTGTATGTATGTATATATATTTTGAAAGGATTGCTTTATCCCTTAATAATAATAATAATTTAGAAATATATTTTTTAAATAATCAATATTAATTTATGTAAATGCGATTATTATTATTAAAAATACTTTAATCAAATAGTATTTGACTGAAAAAACAATAATTACAAAAAAAAAAATATTACACTAAATCGCATGATTTTATATATATATATATAATAAAAAGGTTTACAAATTTAGGCTACCAAAACTGTTCAAGTATTTAAATCTGATTATTATTTATACAAAAATAAATATTCACCGAGTTCTTTGTCGAGCAAACCTTCCAATTACTTTCTCATTAAATTCTGGAATTGTGAAAATAAAGTCTTTGTGGGTTGTGAGAACCGCAAGTGCATTTAAACTTTCCTGTCCCATAGAATTTCTCAAAAATGTTTTAATCCTTTTGTCAATAAATTTTCAACAGAATTCCTTTCTATCACTGTTAATTTTTTAACAATCATAGATTTATTTGAAAAAAAAATTTTAAAAAATCGCGTCTCCTCTCTTTCACTATCAATAGAAAAATAAATAAATAAAAAGTACTGTGAAAGTCGCCAAATTCTTTCCACGATCCCTATGGTTAATGTATTTTAAAGGAGACAGTTATTTATCATTAAAGTGCGTTACATGAGCCAAATCGCCAGGTGTCCCTAACACTTTAAAAGTATGGGAATATTAACATTGATAAAGCTCTACTTCGCCAAATGTGTTAACCTGCTGTTCCATGTGCAAAGCAATAAATACTATACTAATTAATGCGCGAGATCGGGCACAAATCAAAGTGCCCAAACGGCTGAACTCCGAATAGGAACTAGCTGTAATTCGGTAAAAGAAAAGCGGGACAAGCAAACTTTATGTTCGAGAAGAATAAAAGGAAATTGGATGCGCGTTTTTAACTTGATAGATACATTTTTACAAGCGTTAGAATGAAAAAAAATTAAAAGGAAGTAAGATATATTACTTGATTTTTAATAGAAAAATTCAAGCGGGGCCAGGCCCATGTGCCCTCAATGATGAACCGCCACTGTGAATAATATATTTTAATTTTATTAAGATTTGTGCAAAGTAAAGTTCTTCAAATTTGTTTTTTATTAATTCATCTCATACAACACAATGCTTAGGAAAAATGTTTTGTGTCCCTGTGCATAAACCAGTGACGGTATTTACTCCATTTTCAATGAGAAATATCAGAGATTAAACACACTCCAATTTCATTAAGATTTGTGTAAAATAACGGTTTTAAAATATGGTCTATAGAAATACCTCTCGTAGGACATAATGCTTTGGAATACTATCGGGTGTCCTTGTACACAAACCAGTAAATGTGTTCACTCCATTTTCAGCAGCGACCATCCGTTAGTAAACTTGAATAACCTATATCAGTTTCAAGAAATTCCATAAATATTTACGGGAGTTAGAACGCTTACAGACCGATGGACAAACAGAGTAACGGACGGACGGACAGAGAGACAAACACACAAACTGAAGTCATAAAAACTTTTCAACCTTGTTGGTTTCAGATAGACTAATTGAATTCCTAATCACTCTTAAATATTGTTAGAAAGTGTTAAAAATGCTTAACACTAAAGAAAACGTAGCCTTTATATTCTAAATGCAGTCCATAGTGTATCCCTGTAAATTTGAAGGATAACAAAACCATATTCTATGCAAAATATTATTTTAGCATATTAAAAATTAATTTCAATTTCTTTACGCTTTTTATAATAGAAAGTTCTTTAAATGTAATTTATAAAAATGTCTGTCCTAAAATAGAATGCTTTGGATTTTTTTTCTTTTTTATGGTGTCTATGTACACAGACCAGTCTCGCAGCACCTGTTAATGTCATTTAATATAGGGAACAACCCATAGTGAATTTGTATAACATATCTAATTTTGTAAAAAATCTGAAAATATTTACCGTCGCTGGGGCGAGCAGACGGACAGAGAGACAGATGGATAGTTGGACATATAGATACTTAAATTGAAATCATATTCCCACTTAAAAAAAAATAAAACGTGTTATATTGCTTAATGTAAACAAAAATGCAATTTCAGCAAATTTGCATTAAAAACCTTCAATGTAAATGAATATTTTTGCGTGGCCCTGTAAATCTAATGCTAATCATACTACATTCTGTAGTAAGCATTCTTTTGCGCATATGAATAACATATTTCAATTTTATTAAGATTTTTCCGAAGTAAATGCATAGCCTCTAAACTAGATACCTTCCGCATGGCTCTTAAACTTGGCAACAGTTCTAGCACCACCTGGTACAGATTGCGAGACTTTTTTATTCAACTGTCACCAATAGTTTTAAGAAGTGATATATCATATATGTAATCGACGTTTCTTCGATTCTATTCACTTTTATATATGTCAAATCCCACTTTTAAGAATGTTTGGTGGCTGTTCAATAAAAAAGTGGCGTTATCTGCACCAGGTGGCGCTGACTACCGCTTGAACTGTTGCCAAGTTTAAGAGCCACGCGGAAAGCATCTAGTTTAGGAGGCTATGGTAAAGGTATTAAAATTTGGTTTATAGAAATTCCTCATAAAGAACGATTTCTTTGTTATAATTTTGGGTGTCCCTGTACACAAACCAGTGGTGATATTTACTCCATTTTCTTTAGCAAACATCAATGTTGAACTTGAACAACATATTTCAATTTATTGAAATCTGTGTAAAATAAAGGAATTAAAATATAGTTCATAAAAATACCTGCCGTAGAACACAATGCTTTCGAGTACTTTTGGGTGTCCCTGTACACAAGCCAGTAGAGATAACCACTCCATTTTCAATACGGAAGAACCGATAGTGAACTTGGATATCATATACCAGTTTCAAGAAATTCCATGAATATTTACGTAAGTCAAAGCGCGGATAGACAGACAGAAACACTGAAGACATTAACACTTTTCGACCTTATTGGAAAGTGTTAAAAATATTTAGAAAACGATAAAAACGATTAATATAAATAAAAATGCAATTCCAACAAATTTCTGATAATAGTCATTAATGCAACTGAATATCTTTCTGTGGCCTGTAAATCTAATGCTAATCATTCTGTATTTTATGAAAAGCAATCTGCATATGAATAATACATTTTAATTTTATTAAGATTTGTGCAAAGTAAAGTTCTTCAAATTTCGTTTATATTAATACCCGTCATACAACACAATGCTTTGGAAAACTTTCGGGTGTCCCTGTACACAAACCATTAAAGGTGTTCACTCCATTTTCAATAGGAAACATCCGATAGCGAACTCAAATAACATATATCAGTTTCATAAAATTCCATAAATGTTTACGGAAGTTAGAGTGCGGACAGACAGACGTACAGACAGACAGACAAACTGAAGTCATAAACACTTTCCATCCTTGTTGGAAAATGTTAATAATAAAAATAAAAATAAAAATTTTGCAGTTTGAAAATAATAGTCCGCCGTACTAAACTAAATTCTATCTTTGACAGAATTTTTTTTTAAATTATTATTATTATTATTATTATTGTTGTTCTCTCAAACGTACAGATTTTTCATATATACAGCAGTAATTCATTTTTAATAAAGATTTTAACTTAGTTGAATTTGATTACAATAAAATAGATATTCACTTGTTATATTTATGTGTTTCATTTAATTTAGTATTGATAAAAAATATTTTATCCAAGCCAAATGAATTTAGAAAGCTATAGTTTTATTCATTTAGAACTATTTTTTCCTTAATTATTTCATTCCACAGTACATAATATCTAAACTAATATTTTAAAATTTATCATAGAAATTATTCGTGGAAAAGTTTTTTTTTTTTTTTTTTTTTTAATTTTTTTTTTTTATTATTATTATTATTAATATTATTATTAAATTCTTATATATATATATATATATATAAAATTTTGATAAATGGTTAAACATACATTTACAACAGTACATTTTAATACTAAATATTCAAAATAAATAAATAAGTAAATAAATAAATAATAAGGTTTTCTCCTTATGCTCAGGCTCATCTGTTATAATGTTTTGTTGTGATACAATCCACCGAATGTATGTACCAAAATGCGCATGTTAAAGATTAACCCTACGTCAGGCGCACCCGTAGGACGAACAAAATCGAGCGCACCCTGCCTGAGAGGCCAGGTAAATACTTTATTGTTAAAATACTTGTACTACAATCAATAAATTCGTACTTATGTATCAAATTTTTGTTTATTACTTTCTATTAAATCCTAATAAGGTCACCATATGGGTGTTTTTGAATTTAAAATCATGTGTAGGATATTTAGAGAATAAAAACCAGAACGGGCCTCTGAGTCAGGGTGCGCCCGACGGAAGGTTAAATGAATACGTACTTTTGTGTATGTAATCCGCAGATCAGTTAAATTAGTTTTACACCAGAAATTTTATTGAACAGAAAATGTACATTTCTATGAAGAAATACCTCTCTGTAAATTACAATTTCCAGCAAACAACTGCATTATCTGACCAGTAGGTTCTGCGCAGAAACTTTATGCAGTAGTTTCTGCTTAGAAACTATGGTAATATACGGCGTTTCACATCTACAAATATTTTAGAATAAAAATCAGAAAAAAATTCTGATTAATTTGTAGACTCTGATGATTTATAATTACGATTCATAAGAAATATAAACGACATGCATGAGTTATGCTGGTAAGAAATAAAAGGGTATGTAGCTGCTTTTAATATAAGAAACGCAGTAAAATAAATAAATAAATACATTGGTTGTATACTTTTACAAAATAATAAAATAAAATTAATAAATAATAATAATAATGATTAATACTATCTTTATAGCTGTTATTTTTATTTATTTATTTACTTTCTATGAAGAAATTACAAATAAAATAATAATAATATTAGATAATAAAATTTTGCGACAGACATAACACAGTTAAGCCTGTCCACTGACAATGATAATAGGTGTCATCTAAAATATTCTTTAACCACATTTCTTGCGACCATGGAAGCCTCTGCGCAAGTGTGGATTGAACGAGTCCAGTGTTAAAATAGGGGTGACTGAGAGAAAACAAGCGATAAGGGAACACCGAATAACTGGATGTTTGTCAAATAACTATCTCTCGGGCAATTTTGCATCCCTCCAAACTTTTGGACTCTGCCTCACTGCTGGTCGTAGGAAACGTGGTCGTACTATACGTCCCTTTATGGTATGCATCTGTGAAGGCATAAGTTTATGCGTATTAAAAAATTAAAACGATTAATTTCTTAGCATGGCTTTCATAGTTTCCTTCATCGATCCATCTGGGTTAGTAATACTCCAAGGTAAAAGTTCCAAAAGGTAACTAAATATTTCAAGAATGTTCAACCATTGGCTTTCAGCTATGAGTATAATACAAGCAAACATCGTTCTGTCTGGCTTATCGATCACGTCTTTATTTTTGTAATATTTTATCGAAGTTGTTGTGAAACACATAGTTCATCTATATTTATTCGAGGTGCATGTACGTCTATGTGGAAGAAGCAGATACGCATATGATGTTACTCATAAAAGATGCTACTATGGAATATTAGTATGTAATATGTGTATCTGATGATACAAACGCGTTGAGTCTGGCTCTTTATATATCATGTAGCAACAACGTAGAGAGAGCTACCTGTATACAAAATCTACCTGATCTAGTAGGCGAAACAGATTGATAAGCATTAAAAGATTATCTGTTGTTGGCTGTACTGTGAAATGAACATTAAAAAGATTACATGCGTGGACAGGTTGTGATACAGTAAGTGTGTTTTCTGGGCAAGGAAAGATAAAGACGTTGAAACTGTTACAAGACAACACAGAATTTAGTTTGCTGTTTTTAAGGTTTGGGAATGAATTTACACTTTCGATTTCTGATCACAATTTAATCCAAAAGTTCATTAGTCAGTTGTACTCAAGGAACACCAAAATAGAAAACATAAACGAACTATAAAACCACATGTTCCTAACTCGACAAGGCCAAGTAGACTCAGCTCAACTTCTTGCATGCGAATATTGCTTATGTCAACATTCTAAATGAGCTAATTATCAAGCAGCTATTGGGAAGAGAAGTTTGGATAGCTTTACCGAAATACCAGATGCAGAGGAGCACGGATGGATGCCAGATGAAGTCAGTATGCAAAACATCAAGTGGATGATTGGAGCATCTACACCTGAATCAGTGTTAGAACTCCCTAAGTTGCTCTTGTTCAAAGTCGTGTATAATTCCATCGTGTAATTGTATGGTTAACAATTTAAAGTGCACAAGTGCTAACAGACTGTCAAATTATGAAAACAGTATTGAACAAAAAGGTACCGCAGATTTTAATTTGTGCAAATCTTCTGACGAAGAAGATTATTTGAGTCTTGCCTCCCACCATGTGCAATTCCTTCACCGTGAAGTAATTTAAGTCGATAATTACAAACGTGTTTTTACCTGCTGTCCCCCTACGAGGGACCGGGGGGAATTTCGCAAAAGTTGATAGATACAATTTTAAGTTGGGCACAGACCAAAATTCCTGCCAAGTGTAGTTGAATTCCATTTAGCTGTTTTGACGACCCCCCCCCCCCCACCACCACCACCACCACATACGCACACAGAAAAATTTCTGAGCTTTAACATATCGCAAAATTTTTTGATTCGAGAAAATTACAGACAAATGTCTGATTTTGATAACATGGATTCACATCTTCAGGTTTATGTAGTCTTTTTAAAAGTAATTTTAATAAAATTTGCTGTAGTTTATTAGTTATCCGGTGTAATAAAATATTTAAAATTCTAAATATTATGAGATAGAATTTGTATATTTTACTTAATTTTGTTAATATCATTAGAAAGATTAATTCAGATCACTTATAAATTTCATATTCTTTTGACTTTTAAAAATCGCTAATCAAAAAATCAGACAAATGAAGTCTATCTAATTTTTAAGTACAAATATGATTGTGAATATAATAACTTTGTTAATAACGATATCACTTTGCTCATTAACAAGGTTTTTATTTATTTATTTATTTTAATATGACTTAATTTTATTTGTTGTAAAATCTGAAAAATTAATGTGTTTTGATTTATTTATATTATTTATCAAGTTTGATAACGTTAATTATAAGATTTTGTAAAAGAATTTCTATAAATATAGTTTTAAAAAATATCTCTAAATAATAAAAGAATATTATTATTATCATTATTGTTATTACTATTATCATTATTTTAATATAAACGCATCTCTGAAAAATTGTTCATTTGTCATTTAAAATGAAAGTATTGGGATCTCCAAGTTCCGTGAAAAATTAAGAAAAAATTTCCAAAACCATAATGAGGCTATAAATTTAAACAATAAGCAACATAAGTGAGAAGGTTGTAAATTTTCCTTAAAATCTACAAAACCAGTATGTTGTCAAAATAAAGGTTTTGTTGCAACCATTTAATCATATTGATAAATGAAAGAAAATGCTATACCCAGAAATGATAAATCGAGCTTCAGATATTTTCCAATAATTTCCCTGATATGTGGTCTAACGTATCAAAATTGAACGTTCTTAAAAGATCGAAGAGGTAAGCGATCTTTGCTCCTGTTCTATCTTTAATCATGAGATCAAAGTTGTCATAATAAGCTTAAATTGAAGTTATCATAAAGCAAAGAAGCATCCCACAACTTCCTTCTCAGCGATAACATAGTTGCTTCATTACACATTGTGGCCTTTATTGATTTTGACAAAGATAAATATTTGAAGTTAATGCAAACAAATCATATTTCCCCCGCACAATTTAAGATTGCTTATAAAATTAATTTAATCCAAATCCAAAATGAGTTGCGTTTAAAAATCAGTAAAATGTTTCTATGGTAACATTTTCAATTTCTACTACGTACAAGAAGAAAATATTAGATTCGTGAAAATTTTCGACTTCCAGGTTTTCATGAATTTATACGTTTTGAGGTTCCCTAAATACGTATCGTTAATTTATTGAAAATATTTGTCTGTCTGTGTGAGCATTATCAAAACGTTAAGGGCACTGTATATCATGAACCATGGATGGAATATAAGTTTATATTTAGTTGAAGTTTGACTTATGTTGGTGCTGATACGTTTTTGAGATACATCGCTCAACAGACGGCACAGTTATACTAATATTGCTCTCATATAAAGAAATTATATATTTTACCTTCTATTGTATATAAGTGATAAAAACTGTATATGTATCAGCGCCATGATGAAAGACTTTGTCGTTTCAATTTGAATGCATATCGGTTGAGAGCTGGCGCTGCCATACAGCAGTTTTACATCGCTAACGGAAAGAAGATAGCTCGGTTTCTTTTATGATTGCATAAACCTAGTATTTAAGACAGATATTAAGAAAAATTAAGCTGATTCAATTTTGTATATATCGAACGAAATGTATTGTTGCTGGTATTCACTTTTTGCGATTTTTCCGATGACTGAACATGAGCTTCTTTTGGTTAAAATTGGAACAAACTGATTATAAAGAATTTTTATTATAAGAAACTATCTTGATTAAATATTTGTCCATGTTAAGCGATAGATGGTGCTGTTACATGAAATAATACATATAAAAAAATAATAATAATAAATAAAATAAATAAATAAATAAATAACTTTGTGATGGCTAAAGTGTGCATGTTTATTATAACAATCTCTAGCATTTAATGGTAATGTTCCGAATTTCGACAGATTTCATGTAAAAATTCAAAGGCAGAAAATGTATTACTAATGGCAATTCGTTATGAAATAAAACTACTATATCCTTTTTCACAAATTATATTTCCTTTTACAGTTGAAAATTGTTATAAGATAGTGAATTTTAAAATTATTCATTGTATATGGAATATCAAGATATTTAGATGAAAATAAAAGTTTAAAAAACCTTAACCATTGAATTTTCTAAAGAAACAAAATGCTGACAGCAATTCACGTCAGATATAGTATTACGATATACTACGATCGCTATATACTATGCTATGACTGCACCTCTATGATGCAACAAAGTTTGTAAATATACATTTTAAGTATTTTATTTTGATTTATTTAATTAAATATTAATTTCAATTAATCGTAGATTTTTATGTTTTTTCATTTTATTTTCTGTAAACTAACATAAAATTATATTTATAATAAATATACTTATAAATGAAATAATTAAATTCAATTAATTAAATATTTGGTTACTTCTTCAATTTAGTAAAAATAGTTAACCGAATAATACGTAAACACCCAAAATTGTAATGAAAAGCATCGATTATGTTTGTGGTGTGTAGATTAAAGCCGAGATTGTATATTCAGAGGATGCATTTGTCTTTGAGTAAATGACTGAAAACTAGTCGATTAGTTTGTAAAGTGCAACCTGACATTTGAGAGCATAATCGCTGGGCGACATAAAAAGCATAAACGAGTTGTGTTTTTTGATGGAGAATAACAATGTTGTAAAAAAACACCATAGTGTGAACCTTACATAATGTGTTTGTTTATAGTGCTGTTATTTTTCATTAAATAAGCATTCGTGTTGAAAACCGCCAATGACAAATTTTATCCTTTCCTTTATTTCTCCATTTGTTTGAAGAAGTGATATTGTGAATGCTTCGAATATGTGAAAATTATTATATATATGCTATAGCCATGTTAAAGTAAAGCGAAAGGAAACCCTTTTGTTTAAAAAACAGAACAGCATTAATGAAACCTAATACACAATTATCACATGCTATTATGCGCTAACGTACATTACTATGGGAGCACTACAGTGAGTAAAACTTCAACGATGGGCATCGGTTCTAGAAAAATGCAACTTATATATCTATATCCCATTGTCTGGGAAATTTATTAACACATGCAAACGTATTATCCAGATCACACATAAACTGAATTCTTAAGTCCAGAAATAAACTGTAAACTTTTATATGCAGAAAAAATTTAATTTCTTTTAAAATTTAATTTTAATAATTTAATTTTGACTGTTTTTCAAATAACATATGCCACGGCGCATAAAGTTTTCAGAAGAATTACCATTTTAGACATTTTTAAGTACGTAGGTCAATAGGTTTTATTTATAACTAGCAGGCTACGCCCGCTTCGCTGGTCGCTATATTTAAATGATTTTTCAAAAGAATTGAATCACTATTTATTTTTTTATATCACATTATTAAAAAAAAAAAAAAAAACTACATTGAAATCGCCCTAAACCTTGCTTCGGGTACCTGCTGCCTACGGCAGGTCTTTTTCTGATCGCACTGCATCGGGTCCAGGCAACCACTGGCTGAAGAAAAGTCTTTCCGGGTACTTCCATTTGGGTATTTATCGACGACAGGTAGTTTTGTTATTATTTAGGAACTACGATTTCAAAGATGACTGTATCTTAGCATCTAGTAAATATTTTAGTTTCATTATTCAGTAGCAAAATTTTCATTATTCGCGTGAAAATATATTTCTTTTTTTTGTCGAAAACAATGAACTGGAAAACTTTTTTGGCAACAATTAAATTTAAAACTAATACTTAAATGGCTAATTTTAAAGCTATTATAAGGAAATTATTTTCCTATTTCAATAATTTTTTTAAAAAATCAAATATCTAACAATATAAAAAGAATCTCGAATGTTGTTCTCGAATGCTTTTTAGAATATTTTGAGGAGTTAAAATATTTCATCTCTTGCAAAAGGGAAACATCTATATTTTTCTTAAAATTTTACTTATTCATGAAACGTTTATTATTATTATTATTATTATTTTGTATCCATGTCTCTCCAAAAATAAATATATATTTTATAATTTTTAGGGCTCTTTTTTTTTTTTTTTTTTTTTTTTTTTTTCACTTAAATTTTTATTTTGTGCGTTTTAGTAACTAAAAGAAAGCTTTAAAAAATACTAATCAGAATTTCTTAGGATACTGTGTAGACAATGAAATGTTTTCTTTTACAACTGACATCTTATCTATTAATATCTGCATAAAAAAGTAACATACCCGCCACCGAGTATCGTACCCACGACAACCGCAACCACAATTTGACGCTTTAGCCATTGACCTACATTAGAGGGACTTCCCATTTACTTTAAAATAGAAACGCCTTGTTTTTTTTAACATGACACAGAAACACCATGGCAAAATCCAATTTAGAAAAAAATCTAATTAAAAGAAAACTAATCAAAAATTCGAAAATCGGACTTCGAGGTGCATCAAGAGAGGACATTACCATCAGTCTCTATTCAAATTTGTTTAGCTCTACGATCTAGAATATTTTGATTAGTTGAAATATTTCATCTTTTGCAAAAGTGAAACATCCATATTTTTCTTTAAAATTTACTTATTGATGAAACGTTTAATTTTATAGCCATGTCTCTCCAAGAATAAATATATATTTTATAATTTTTAGGGCTCCAGTATTTTTTTTTTCACTTAAATTTTTATTTTGTGCGTTTTAGTAACTAAAAGAAAGCTTTAAAAAAACTAATCAGAATTTCTTAGGATACTGTGTAGACAATGAAATGTTTTCTTTTACAATTGACATCTTATCTAATAATATCTGCATAAAAAAGTAACACACCCACCACCGAGTATCGAAACCACGACCAACACATTCATAACTTGACGCTTTAACCGACTGAGCCATTGACCGACATAAGAGGAACTTCACATTTACTTTAAAATGGAAACGCCTTGTTTTTTAGCGTGACACGGAAACACTATGGCAAAATCCAATTTCAATAATAATAATAATAACTTCTAATTTAATGAAAACTAATGAAAAATTCGAAAATCGGGCTTCGAGGTGCATCAGGAGAGGTCATTACCAGCCTCCATGCAAATTTGTGTAGCTCTACGATCGAGAATATTTTGATTAGTTAAAGTATTTTATCTCTTGCAAAAATGAAACATCTATATTTTTCTTTAAAATTTACTTATTGAGGAAACGTTTATTTATTTATAGCCATGTCTCTCCAAGAATACACACACACACACACACATATATATATATATATATATATATATATATATATATTATAACTTTTAAGGCTCCAGCATTTTTTTTTCTCTTAACTTTTTATTTTGTGCGTTTTAGTAACTAAAAGAAAAAAAAAAAACTAATCTGAATTTCTTAGGATACTGTGTAGACAATGAAATGTTTTCTTTTACAATTGACATCTTATCTAATAATATCTGTATAAAAAAGTAACACACCCACCACCGAGTATCGAAACCACGACCACCACATTCATAACTTGACGCTTTAACCGACTGAGCCATTGACCGACATAAGAGAACTTCACATTTACTTTAAAATGGAAACGCCTTGTTTTTTAGCGTGACACGGAAACACTATGGCAAAATCCAATTTCAATAATAATAATAAAAACTTCTAATTAAATGAAAACTAATGAAAAATTCGAAAATCGGGTTTCGAGGTGCATCAGGAGAGGTCATTACCAGCCTCCATGCAAATTTGTGTAGCTCTACGATCGAGAATATTTTGATTAGTTAAAGTATTTTATCTCTTGCAAAAATGAAACATCTATATTTTTCTTTAAAATTTACTTATTGAGGAAACGTTTATTTATTTATAGCCATGTCTCTCCAAGAATACACACACACACACACATATATATATATATATATTTATTATAACTTTTAAGGCTCCAACATTTTTTTTTTCTCTTAACTTTTTGTTTTGTGCGTTTTAGTAACTAAAAGAAAAAAAAAAAAACTAATCAGAATTTCTTAGGACACTGTGTAGACAATGAAATGTTTTCTTTTACAATTGACATCTTATCTATTATTATCCGCATACAAAAGCAACACAGCCGCCACCGAGTATCGAACCCCAGACCACCATAATGATAACTTGACGCTTTAACCGACTAAGTCGTTGACCGACATAAAATATGTTCCATATTTACTTTCAAATGGTAAGACCTTGCTTTTTTAGCAGGACACGGAAACACTATGGCAAAATTAAATTTCAACGAAACAAAAATTTCTAATTAAAAGAAAAACTAGATAGAACCCGTCGAATTCGACGATCACTTTATTGACCGCAATGTTTCAAAAATCGTCACATCATTAGTTAAATGTATTTCAAGTTAAAACATCTAATATAATTTACGACATTTCTCTTAAAAAAAGAAAGTCATAAATAGAATTACTATATATGACATCACTTTCTACAAAGTACTGCCAATGGGACATCAAACTGAGACCAAATAAACAGTTGCTATCTTTTATTTTCTATTTCGTTTAATACTAAGACTACATGTTAGCTGATCCGCCCGGTGTGCCTGGGCCCGTAGTAATAACCTTAAATGAACCTTAAATTCGTATCATTTTATACCTTTAACTCGATTTTGTTTGAATTTCTGTTTTTAAATAAAAGCATCACAAAAAAATAATCAATTGTAACAAAAAAAAATTACCTCAAACAGAACGGAACTCGGGCTTGTGACCCGGTGCCTGCGGCAGCGTATATGCAGGCCGCTAATAACATGAAAAAATTCTCAAAAATTAACCTTTAACCAAACGAACCTCTGACTCGCGTTACCTCTGCCTGTGGCTGCTGCACTGTGTAGCAGGCATGCTACGCACGCGCTGCAAAATCCACTTTCCTCCAGCAGGAGGTGCAGTATGTTGTATACGAACATAACCAATCGTCTTGAATTTCCAAGACTTTTCAAATAAGGTGTCACTAGTGGTGTCAACTGCAAAATCCTTTAGTTGCACTTTCCACCGCCAGGGGGCACAGCGTGTTCTATACGAACAACACCAACGGTAGGGAAATACCAAGACCTTTAAAATAAGGTGTAATATGATAGGGTCGACTGCAAAATCACCTAGTTCCATTTTTAACCACCAGGGGGTACAGTATATTGTATACGAACATCCCCATTCAACATGAAATTTCAAGACCTCTATCACCAATCGCCTTGGATTTCCAAGACCTTTCAAATAAGGTGTCACATGGTGGTGTCAACTGCAAAATCCTTTAGTTGCACTTTCCACCGCCAGGGGGCACAGTTTAACTGTTCGAACATCAACAACGGTGAGGAAATACCAAAACCTTTAAAATAAGATGTAACATGATAGGGTCTACAGCAAAATCACCTAGTTCCATTTTTTACCACCAGGGGGTGCATTATATTGTATACAAACATCCCCAATCAACATGAAATTTCAAGACCTCTATCACCAATCTCCTTCGATTTCCAAGACCTTTTAAATAACGTGTCACATGGTGGTGTCAACTGCCAAATCCTTTAGTTGCACTTTCCACCACCAGGGGGCGCGCTGTGTTCTGTACGAACATCACTAACGGTCAGGAAATACCAAGACCTTTAAAATAAGATGTAACATGATAGGGTCTACAGCAAAATCACCTAGTTCCATTTTTCACCACCAGGAGTTGCACTATATTGTATACAAACATCCCCAATCGACATGAAATTTCAAGACCTTTAAAATGAGGTGCTACATGTGTCCGTCTAGAACGGATTTCCTTTTCAAACAAATTTCCCCCCTTTCCCCTCCCCTCCAAATCTACTTTCCCCCTTTTTTCCCCCCTTTAAAATCGAAAATTCCAAATTCGCAGATATTGATTTTTTAGTATTCGACTCTAGTCCCCATATGTACAATTTCTTCACCGTGAAGTAATTTTGAGGTTAGTTAAGCTCGTAAACGTGTTTTTAACCCGTTTCACCCCCGGGGGGGGAACCGTTTGACTTTTTTGTATTTTTCTCTTTTCATAGCACATCTACAGACCAAGACCTTTTTTTAGACACCTCAACCAAATTTTTACACCAAGTAGTTCTCTCAATATAGTGGACACAGACAAAAACATGTTTCAAATTAATATATAGATTTCAAGACCTCTATCACCAATCGCCTTGGATTTCCAAGACCTTTTAAATAAGGTGTCACATGGTGGTGTCAGCTGCAAAATCCTTTAGTTGCACTTTCCACCGCCAGGGGGCGCAGCGTGCTCTGTACGAACATCACCAACGGTCAGGAAATACCAAGACCTTTAAAATATGATGTAACATGATAGGGTATGAAGCAAAATCACCTAGTTCCATTTTTCACCACCAGGGGTCGCACTATATTGTATGCAACAGAAAGTGATTTTTTATTATTCGACTCTAGTCCCCATATGTACAATTTCTTCACCGGGAAGTAATTTGAAGCTTAGTTAAGCTCGTATACGTGTTTTTAACCCAAACGGGTGGAAAACGGTTTCCCACCCGGGGGGGGAACTATTTTTTTTTTATTTTTCTCTTCTCATAGCACATCTACAGACCAAAACCTTTTTTTAGACACCTCAACCAAATTTTTACAACAAGTAGTTCTCTCAATATAGTGGAGACAGACAAAAACATGTTTCAAATTAATATATAGACTAGCTGGAACCCGTCGAACTCGACGATCACTTTATTGACCGTAATGTTTCAAAAACCGTCGCATCATTATTTAAATGTGTTTCATGATAAAAAATCTAATATAATTTACGACATTTCAATTAAAAAAGAAAGTCGGAAAAATGTTTATAAATAGAAATACTGTATATGACATCACTTTCTACAAAGTACTGTCAATGTGACGTCAAACAGACTTCAAATAAACAGATGCTATCTTTTATTTTCTATTTCGTTTAATACTAAGACTATATGTTAGCTGACCCGTCCGGCGTTGCCCGGGCCCCTGATACCTTAAATGAAACTTAAATTTGTATTATTTTATACCTTTAACTTGATTTTGTTTGAATTTCTGTTTTAAAATGAAAACATCACGAAAAAAATAATCATCTGTAAAAAAAAAAAAAAAAAAAAAAAAAACCATTAAACAGAACGGAACTCGGGTTCGTGACCCAGTGCCTGCGGCTCGTATATGCAAGCCGCTAATACCATGAAAAAATTCTCAAAAATTAACCTTGAACCAAACGAACCTCTGACTCGTGTTACCGCTGCCTGTGGCTGCGGCACCGTATAGCAGATATGCTACGCAGGCGCCGCAAAATCTACTTTCCTCCACCAGGGAGCGCAGTATGTTGTATACGAACATCACCAATCGCCTTGTATTTCCAAGACCTTTCAAATAAGGTGTCACATGGTGGTGTCAACTGCAAAATCCTTTAGTTGCACTTTCCACCACCAGGGGGCACAGTGTGTTCTATAGGAACATCACCAACGGTCAAGAAATACCAAGGCCTTTAAAATAAGGTGCAACATGATAGGGCCCACTACAAAATCACTTAGTTCCACTCTTCACCACCAGGGGCGCCCTATATTGTATACAAACATCCCCAATCAACATGAAATTTCAAGACCTTTATCAACAACCGCCTTGAATTTCTAAGACCTTTTAAATAAGGTGTCACATGGTGGTGTCAGCTGCAAAATCCTTTAGTTGCACTTTCCACCGCCAGGGGGCGCAGTGTGTACGAACATCACCAACGGTCAGGAAATACCAAGACCTTTAAAATAAGATGTAACATGATAGGGTCTGCAGCAAAATCATCTAGTTCCATTTTTCACCACCAGGGGTCGCACTATATTGTATGCAACAGAAAGTGATTTTTTAGTATTCGACTCTAGTCCCCATATGTACAATTTCTTCACCGTGAAGTAATTTGAAGCTTATTTAAGCTCGTAAACGTGTTTTTAACCCGTTTCCCAAACGGGTGGGAAACGGTTTCCCATCCGTTTCCCCCGGGGGGGAAACGGTTTCCCCCCCGGGCGGGGAACCGTTCGACTTTTTTTTATTTTTCTCTTCTCATAGCACATCTACAGACCAAGACCTTTTTTAAGACACCTCAACCAAATTTTTACACCAAGTAGTTCTCTCAATATAGTGGAGACAGACAAAAACATGTTTCAAATTAATATATAGATAATCGAAAATTCGAAAATCGGGCTTCGAACTGCATCAGGCGAGGTCATTACGAACCTTCATGTAAATTTCTGTAGCTCTGAGATCAGCCGTTTTCCTGAAATGCTCCAGACAAACATACACATTGACACACACACACGAACATCTTATTTTATTATCTAAATAGATTTCAAGGTTGTCAGATTTTGAATACTGCTTCAATTTTGTTTCCATGTATACTTTTTAGGTTCGTATAGGAAGATAATGATCCCTGTGTTATTTTAGTAGAAGCAAACTAAACTACAGATTTTTTCTTAATTAGCAAATTGATATTATTTTATTATAATATTACTAGTATATAACCCCGTCAAAAATGACGGAATGTGAACGATAAATCTTGAAAACAATGTTTAGATCATGATGGTTACCACGTGATCATTTAAATGTATTTTCAATTTTTGTTTATAAATCAAATGTGTTTCGATATTTTATAATTTTCGTTCTTTGTGAGGTCTAACTGTAATAGAGACAGTGTCCGGAGATGAGAGAAGTCGTGTAGAGCCACACCAGATTGTAAAAACGTGAGAAAAATTGCAACTTTGGCCTTTATCATGGTTTTGTGAGGTCTAACTGGAACGTTTTCGGCTGCAATCTTTAAGAGACAGTGTCCGGAGATGAGAGAAGTCGTGTAGAGCCGCACGAGATTGTAAAAACGTGAGAAAAATGGAGGCTTTGTCCTTTATCACGGTTCTGTGAGGTCTAATTGCAACGTTTCCGGCTGCAATCTTTAAGAGACAGTGTCCGGAGATGAGAGAAGCAGAGCTGCCAACCTAATCCGGCAAATTGTTACTACCGCCTCTTTTTCTACACCACTTAATTTTTAGAGAAATTCTCTTCAAATGTATCTACGATGAATTAAGAAGAAAAATACTCTAAAAATTAAGTGGTGTAGAAAAAGGGGCGTTACTAACAATTTGCCGGATTAGGTTGGAAGCTCTGGAGAAGTCGTGTTGAGACACACCAGATTGTAAAAACGTGAGAAAAATGGCGGCTTTGGCCTTTCTCACAGTTTTGTGCGGGTCTAACTGCAATAGAGACAGTGTCCGGAGATGAGAGAAGTCGTGTAGAGCCGCACCATATTGTAAAAACGTGAGAAAAATGGAGGCTTTGGTCTTTCTCACGGTTCTGTGAGGCCTAACTGCAACGTTTCCGGCTGCAATCTTTAAGAGACAGTGTCCGGAGATGAGAGAAGTCGTGTAGAGCCGCACCAGATTGTAAAAACGTGAGAAAAATGGCAGCTTTGGGCTTTCTCACGGTTTTGTGAGGTCTAACTGCAATAGAGACAGTGCCCGGAGATGAGAGAAGTCGTGTAACGCCGCACCAGATTTTAAAACAATATACAGTATATAATTATTAACACATCACATTAGCAAGTTAATTGTGTGATACATTATTTGTATCATACAAGGATGGAAAGCGCTTGCTGACGATGACGCAAATTCAATGATTTTTCTTCACCCAAAAGTTTTCACTTCAAACGGAAAGCGTTAGCTGACGATGACGGGAGTTCAATGATTTTTGTTCACCCAAAAGTGCTCAACGCGCCTAAAGAAGTTCTCACTTCAAAAATTTTACCCGATCAATAAATATGAATGACAATAAAAAAACTGCTGGTTGACAAAAAATATAGGCCCGACAACACAACAGCAACAACACATCCCAGTGTTCCATTAAGTGCTCTATACGCAAGCGAAGTGTGACGTCACTGACCGTCCGTGTATGTAAGAAAATGATTTCCTATGTTAATCGCCCATTGGATTGTTTGTAAAAAATTATTAAAAATCGAGGAAAATTATTTCCCGATTTTAATCCCCATATTTGGGTATATATATGTATTAGTTATCATGTGCATATGTTAGATTGAGTTATTTTGCTGTCAAATTGACAAAATTTTAATTTTAAATTTCAAAACTCTGTTATCCTTGGCGTTTTTGTATTTGGCGATCAAAAACGTACTACGAAAATATACATGCCAGATGTATATTTTCGTAATATGTGTTGTGCGAAATATTGTTTCATATTATTCCTTACTCTCTTAATATAAATTTTTAAAATAACCATGATTTTTGAAAGGAATTAAATTATATTCGCCAGATAATTTGGCGATATATATATATATATATATTTTTTTTTTTCTGCCAAGGATGACCGATATCAAGTCTATTCCGCTGCAACATATTAGTATCTTATATCAGATACTTTATTTAGACATTTGAAAACAAATTTCACTTCAAATTATGATAGAATATTTATCATTTTCCTTTTAATTAGTATATTAGTTGGATATTTATTGTGTAATATCATCCTTTGAAATGAAATGTTTATGTTTTCAATGGAATAAGGAAGTTTTTTTTTATCTAGAGTTTTGAAATTTAAAATTCAAATTTTATCAATTTTAGAACAAAAACAACTTAATCTAACGCATGCACATGATAACTAATACATATCTAAACCTAAATATGGGGATTAAAATCGGGATATAATTTCCCTCGATTTTTAATAATTTTTTACGAAAAATCCATTGGGCGTTTAACATAGGAAATATTTTTCTTGTATCCACGAACGGCCAGTGACGTCATCACTTCGCTTGCGTATTTAAAGTCCTCATAATAAGAAAAAACGATTCACTTCATTTTACCAAAATACTTTTTTTTTAAGACTATCGTAGATCCTGTTTTCAAATTTTCTAACTAACTATCCAATAACTAAAGACACTCCATGCTAACCCAAATTCACCTCTACTCGATACTTCCAACCAGCTATCTCACCCTCAACATCGCCAAAATATCCAGGATGCAGCTAGGGACTTTCTCATTCTCAACCGAACATTTTACCTTGACTCGACATTATCACATTAGACTACTCTAATTTCAATACTCATTTCAACTGGTGACTTTTACTTGCCCAACCAAACATTCTATTCCAACTATCATTTTACACTAATTTCAAAACTAAAATCAACTGGCGGCATTTACGTACTAAACTCGGCGCCAATCATACCTTACAATGTAAACAAAAATGAAGTTTGATAAAAATATTTAAAGGCTTTAATGCGTTTTTACAAATATTTTAAGATTTTTAAGGCTTTAATAGAGTTCTAACAACCACATGACTTTCTTCTTAGTAACCTTAGCAACCTGAAGGACAACGCTAATTTTTCCATGCCTTTGGAAGCGTAGAAGTCGAATTTTTTTATGCTTTTGCAAATACATTTACAACACTGTGTTACAATAAATTTGTAACACTATTCCGCATTGATAAAATGGGTCAGTGAGGTCAACTGTCCCTCAGCAAACATGCTCGTGACGTCATCTGTTAGAACCTAATATGTTTTAGAAATATTTTAAGCGTTTTTTTAATGAAACAGTCAAAGAGTCGTTCATTCGGAATTAAAAAGTTGTCCATTTGGAATTTGTATTTTCTGAATGGCAACAGTTTTGGTTTGTTTTTATTCGGTCTTGCTTTGTTTATAATCATGAAGTTACATAATTCTATTTATAGGTTCATGTTTATAATAGCCAGTGATCTGTTATACTTAATTTAGACATTTAAACATTACAATTGAATAGTTTTTCAAGGTTTTATAGGAAATAAGAATATGTGCGATACAAAACATGTATGAAAATGATATGTATGTTTCCTAAGTTGAATTAAACAAACGGAAAAAAAAAATGGCTGCCAAAAGTTTTTGTTTTGAAGCGGTACTAACCGGATTCGTTCATGACAGATGAGGATCATTATATATATTAATGGTATTTTTATAACATTTGTTTTCCTTGATAGTACTTTCAGTATAGTAATTTATATTACAAAAAATGTGGTGGAGGTCTTCGTCATTTTTTTATTTGTCAAGTAGTGTCTTCGGACAGCAGTCAAAGATACGATCTTGTGGAGGATGTGTAGTGATGATGATCTCCACACCTGTCTGGTAACACCTATAGAGGACAAAATGAGATGTAACCATTGAAAAAGTTAAAGGTTGATCATAAAATGAAATGCGGGATGCAATGGGATGCTCATCGGAGACCATGTAACAAAACGCCTTCGCCTTGTAGCTGTTTTAATAAGGAATTAGCACTTTTTTTGAGCACGGATATTTTAATTTGCTATTAAATGCAATTTTTTCTCCAGAGTAATGTAAAATAACGCACTTAAATAAGTTTTGCTTGCGAAAAACCAAAAATGCTTCCTGAAAAGAATTATCACCATGCTTAATGTTAGAGAACCAGCTATATATACATCTTGGCCAACAATGTTTATTCCTTACATTTTCGTATGTTTTGGCAAATCCGAATTGACCGGCTGTTGTGACATCATGAAGACTCGTTGAAATATCAGGGCGAAGTCATTTCGTTATCACCACTAAAAAACATGCATGTTCCATAGGATCATAGATTCTTTTTACAGTACGCAGTTTCTCTCTGATAACTTTTGTATTCGTCACTCTTCTTGAGAGATTTAATGAGGACTATTTATAATTTAAATGTTCTTTCCTGTAATTTCTGATAATTACAAAGAATTAAATTTCATCGTTGTTTCCAGTATTGATTATGGCTTCAGCAAAAGGTTTCTTTTTAAGTTAATCGGCATTAAAATGCTTGGGTCCACTCTTTTAGACAATGTTCTTGTCGTACTTCTGCAAATCGCAAGTCTTTCTGAAGTATGTTTTAGATTGGTCAGACAGAACATAGAATGGTGATCAGTTGTTACTGTGAAAGTTTTTCTGAAGAAATATGCCTAAATTTACCGATCATCAAGATGACGGCAATACTTCGGTTGCAGAATAGTTCTTTTCAGCTGTGATGAGAGATCTAAATGTATTGACTATTGATTTTACCTTATCGTTTTGATCTGCACAACTACTGCACCAATAGACACGTATAAATGAATCTTCTTCTTTGCATCTAGAAAAAATGCCCCAAAATAGAACAACTGTCCGTAACTTCTTGAAAAGTTGTGAATGATTCTTTTTGTTCCAAGAGAACTTGCACTTTTCTAAATATATCATATATAGACTTTGCAATATCTGCAAAGATGCTAATGAAACGCCGGTAATACAAGCATATACCAAAAATGCTTCGATGATCTCCGATATTTTATAGCATGAAAACTTTTTTTTTTTTTTTTTTTTTACGGCAGCTACCTTTTCTGGATCGGAATAGATCCCATATTGACCAACTAGATGTCCCAATACTGCCAATTTTTACACATGCCATGCGTATTTATTAGAGTTAAACGCCAATGCTGCCTTTTAAACACTTTTTTAAACTTTTCTCAAACGTACTTGGTATTAGCAAAGAGACATATTCCATTTAATGCTTCACAGTACTGTGTCTATCATTTTTTCGAACGTATTTCGGTTATTGTACAATCCAAATAGCATAATTTTTTATTCATAAAGATCGTCTGATCTCACAAACGCTACCTTGTCTTTCCGATTCTTGTAAAATTCTACTTTCCAGTAGCCTGATATTAAACACTTTAAAATAAAATTATTGCGCCAGCAAGGCTGTCCAAAGCATCACCGTTACATTGTAAAAAGTAGACGTATTTTGGAGGGTTATATTTTTTTCATTTTGTAGTTGATAAAAATCACCATTAACCATTTTTCTCCTTCACAAGCATCACTGGAGGTGACCACGTATGTATTATGTATTTTTTTGTGCATTGTCTTCAATCACAAGTCTTCATGCGGCGGATGTATTATAAGAACTCTGCTTCATTAGAGGCCTGTCACCCGTATCTATTTTGTATTTATCGATATGCATTTTGACCGAAAAAGTGGAGACATTAAAGAGTCTCTGGAATTTTGTCGGTTGACACGTGTTCTTCAAGAACAATCACCATGGCGACACCATTTTATAGTAGCATACAGTATTATGCATTGATAAGATCTGGTACAAATCCACAATGCTCTTTATGAGATGAGCCACATTCCCGTCTTCTAGTATAAATGGTCTGGAAAGAGTACGTATGGAATGTACAAAACGTCCTCTAAACTTGTTAAATGTCGGTAAGCAGTAGTCTCTCAGCTTATTCTGGCACGACATCTGTTAGGAAAAATGTGTTCTTTAGGGAATTCAAAAATATAGTCCAATTAGTATAAATGTCCTCGTTGTTATCAAACTATTATCTGTCTGTTTCAGCAAGACTGAAAATTTCTTTCGCCGGACACATTTATTCATCCTAATGATGAAGGTTACGATTCATTGATAATATTTTGACCACCTGCTTAGCATCTTGTTTGTCGTCTCCATAAAAGAGGCACGGATTTTTGAGTAGCTAATATGACACAAGGTTATAGCCAATAACAAAGAAAAATCTGATAGAGTTCAACTTTAGTATATAAAGTTGAGTGTTAAAATGCAGTATAACTACAAAATTTTCGATAATACTGTAAACTTTCGATAGGGGTATTTTAATCCTTTCCTCCCCCCCCCCCCCTTGGGTACGTTCATGATATTTGAGGATTGATACAGATGAAATTCTGGGTTCTTGATCGCCTTTTTCAGACATTTTTCTCAAATATCTGATTTCTGGTTAGCTTATCGTCGCTCTCATTACAAACACGAGTAACGCAAAATTACTAACTTTTCACATTCAAACCATAAATCCTTTTCAACCAGGCAACCAATAGGAATTGAGTTATACCACTTTGAATTGTCACAGATACCACCTTGGACCTTCCAAAAAATGGCTTAACTTAAAATCTCCATTTTTTGAGTTACTTAAAATTTTACACCCACTGTTTAAATCAAATTCACAATTTTTTGAGTTATGTTTATTCGTCATGAGAAAGATTATAATATGTCAGGATTGGTACCCCAGGTATCACATAACGTTGTTTTAGCGTTGCAAATAAGTCTCAACAGCGAAAAATTAGTTATAACAACGTTGTAGCATAGCAACGTTATGTGCTACTGGGGACAAGTGAAATGCTGGACTCTTTCTTACATTTTTTAGGCATCTGTCTTGAATCTCTACATGAATTGGACCAACTTCCATACTCAGAAGGTTCCTGAAATCGTTTATTGATTCATAGGTCATCCACTGTGCGTTGTGCCCATCGGGTATGCTTCTACCGAACTATCGTCTAGATTAATAATAACAGGAGACTTGCCGTTGGAATATTAAAACTCGAATAAACTACTACGTCAGAAACGCCAAAGAAAAAAATATTGGAAATGCATACAGCTGTTTCGGTAGCCTAAAGCGTACCGTCTTCAGTGCAAAACTACTACGTCAGAAACTCCAAAGAAAAAAATATTGGAAATGCATACAGCTGTTTCGGTAGCCTAAAGCGTACCGTCTTCAGTGCAAAACTACTACGTCAGAAACTCCAAAGAAAAAAATATTGGAAATGCATACAGCTGTTTCGGTAGCCTAAAGCGTACCGTCTTCAGTGCAACTTTTGCACTGAAGACGGTACGCTTTAGGCTACCGAAACAGCTGTATGCATTTCCAATATTTTTTTCTTTGGCGTTTCTGACGTAGTAGTTTATTCGAGTTTTAATATCGTCTAGATTAGTTGAGAGTAGAATTTAATTGACTGGTTGTTTGGAATCACTCTAGGTAAAAGAACACAAAGAACGCTAATCTGAACTCGAGACTTTATTCATTCGAACTGAAGGCTATATTAGCTTTTATACAGTGAACGAAGTTTTTCGAATAGAATATTCCAGAATTCGAAAGTTCTAGAAATTAGATAATTAAAAGCCTAATAACATTCTGGAAAGAACATATTTAAATTTCAACAAAAGTCATCTTTAACAACTTTTGTCAAGGTTTTTCGAATTCACAATTTTTCGGTTAGAAATTAGATGTTTAAATAGAAGATACAGCTAGGACAGTCATGGATAAGACGTATTGCTACTACTGTGTATATACGAAATGCTGGAAATTTCTAAGCATCTTTATTGAAGGAATTAAGAACAGATCAGGGTTTTATTTATTTTTTCATGAACTTGATATATATTTAAAAAATGAATGATTACTCCTTTCATGACTATTAGGGATAAAATATTTAATTAAAATGTGAAAATTATGTGTATACTGTATATTATAACTGCGTTTTTTTGCATTATTGAAAATTTGAAATATTATTCAGCAGCCTTAACGTTAACTTTAGTCTGTTCAATAGTCTTTTTCTGAACGAAAGTACCTGTAAATATCATGCTTTTAAGAAAGAAAATTATGACATAAACATGTCACTACAAAGTTATTAAAATAATTAATTCGAATGAGAAGAATTCGCATTCTTTTCATTTTACATATAGTTGCTAATTTTTATATTTTTCATAGAAAATTATATTTGAATTTAGATATTTGTTGGTTTTTAGTAGTATTGTTTTACAATTAAATACGTCAAAAGAATACTGTAAGAATATACGGTTACAGAAAATTTTAAAAAGTAGCAAATATGTTGTAGATTGTCATTTTTATTAAACTTTTCTCTTCTTTTTAGAACAATTAATATCAAAATGCTCTTTGTAAAACATCTGTATTTTAGATGATTTTCTATACAGTTAACTCACACTTATAAAGATAAATGGTTAAACATTTTCCAAAAATTTGCACGTTTTAATTTAATTTATGGATTTGCCCTTTCAATTTATTGCTTATTTGTGGCAACAAAAGTAATCGATGAGTACTTGGAAGCAGACAGATTCCATACCTTCGAAAATGCAGGCAGCATAAAAAACATACGACAGGTAAAAATTAATGCCTTTAAAAATTCCGTCACGCTTTTTCGCGCTGAAAACGATGCAAACCAGCACTATTAATGACCCTTAAAACGCTGTCTTGATTAATGGCCACCCCTTATCTCTTAACTTGATGACGGCGTGTTTGCTTTATTAGGTATTTTAGTGAAAATGAAGAACAGGTCATCGCTTGTTTAATGAAAGAAACATATCTCAGATGAAAAACCATTTTGTTACATTTAGGAATCGTGGGTCTTTCAAACCGGTCGACAAGACAAATTCATATTATTTATTTTTTTCTCAGATTCTCTAAGTTATAATTGCTTTTAAAGGATCATTAGATTTGTGGTTTTAACATATTTTATTTCTACATAAGATTGATGACAAATTTTGCCGTCAGCTAAAAATTGTGGTGATTGTAATGAATTAAGCTTCAGGTGAAGTCTCGTAAGAAAATTAATGATAATTATGTTATAGGCATTTTCTGTGGTTTTATAAAATTGATATAATAAAGCCTCTAAAACTTGAGACTACCGACGGCAAATAAATTTTTACATTAATCATTTGTACTTTACTTTATATCATTTCATTTGTTTCGATTTCTTTAAATTGATGATAACGTGTTTTGTGTTTACTTTATTAATTATCTAATGAAGATGATAATCATATTGTTTTTCATTTAATGAAGATTATTCATCTTTAATGAAAGGAGAAAAAACATTTTCTTAAATTGTTAGATAGTAAAATGGATGACATAGCGGATTTATTGTATTTGTTTTTCTAAAATTCAACAGTTATTGGATCTAAGTGATTTACTAACGGCTGTATTCACCAATAACTTCAACTCCCGGTTGAACACGAAAATTTTAAAAACCTATAGAGTCAGAGTTCAACTCTTTAGTTAAATTTGACACGTTGCATATGCCATCTAGCGAAATTCTTATTGTCAGCTTTTTTAGCTGAAAATAACCAATCAAAAATTATATGAAAACTTTGACGCTAGATGGAAGTAGCAGCGTGCCAAATTTTCTTCGAAAGCTTGACTCTGCCTTTAGACGCTTTTCGCGATTTTTCGTTGAACCGGGAGTTGAAGTTAATGGTGAATAAGGCCATAAGTGGTATTATAACAGTCTAATTATTCTTTAAAAGCAATTGTCTATTTTTAAATATACATTTAAGTTTTTTTTCTACATGATTAACGAATCATGCCACATGCTAAAAATCTGGTTTGTTATGTTAATTAATGGACTAATATATTAAATGAAATATACAATATTAAATAAAACTCTCCGAACTCGTTATTGAGAATTACATAGAGAATTTCAAAACTGTGCCATTCACTAGTAACTATATTTTTTACCGAAACTGAAATTTAAAACAAATAAATAGCTATTGAAGGGGTTTATATTAAAAATGAAGTGCACTTCACCACTTGTTTAACCCGTTAACGCCAGAATTAATTCTGCAAAATATTATTAGCTGATTATTTCACTTCTAAATTAATATAGACAACTGGCAGTAAAACATATTAACTTAAACAATTTTTCTGATAGTTTTAAATTTTAAGCCTATCCTCATTTATATAATTTTTTATATTAGTTTTATACGAATAATTGCCATTAATATTCGGAAGAAGTTAATAAAAATCACGTATCCCCTAAGTTCCACAATAAATAATAATTTATCTTTAAAGCATTACCTGATATTACACTTAAATCCTTAAGTGATTTGTCATAAAATTTGAACTCAAAATTTCGTAAACCGAAAGTTGAAGAAAACTGAATAATTAAACATCAAAATAAAATTACTCGATTAAGCTACTATACGAGTTACAAATTTTTGTATGCTTCACAACTGTAGTAGAATTTTCGACAATTTCGAGATATTTGGATCACGGAAAAAAGGGCACCCGGAAAAAAGGGCACTTCTCCGATTTGCAAATCGCAAAATAGTAAGTACCAAATAAGGAATTTAAAGAATGACTTTCAAATTACATTTTTAGAAATTTCAATTGATTTAGTACAACAATCATTTAGTATGTACCTGGGGGAAGGGGGTGGGGAGGGCTAGGAGCAGATCGAAAGAAAATAATTGTTTTTATATCATACTCCTACCGATTTTAATGAAACTTTGTATAATCACGTACAGTTTCTGAAAAATTACAGCAAGTGTCAAACATATTGGAGGGGGGGGGGGGCAGAGGAAAATAAAAATGTTTTTCTCTCATATCACCATTTTACCGATTTTAATGATTTTAATGATATATTCTATAACTATCACTTACTTTTTAAGAAGATCACAATGAGTGTATTGTATACCGGGGGGGGGGGGCAGATGGAAATAAAATATATCCTTCTTTAAACTACCCTAATATCGATTTTAAAAAACTTTGTGTTACCACATACTGTTTTAAAAAAATTACAGTGAGTGTTACACATATCTGGGGTAGAGCAGTTGCTAAGGAGGGGGGGAGGAAATATTCTTTTTATATCCCCATGCTACCTACGAAATTTTATATGGCTTATCACTTATTTTTTATTAAAATAATACTGAAGTTACCTATAGTTGAAAAAAGGGAGGGGGGTAAGTGGGGGGCAGATGAAAAATAAAATAATCTTTTTAAACAACACTTATAATCGATTTTTTATGGCCATTTTGGGTAAATATCACTTTCGGTTAATGAAAAATTACAGTGTGGTTACATATGAATTGGGTGCGGGGGGGGGGGGGAGGGCAGGAGTAATGAAGGAAAGAAAATGAATGTTTTACATCCCTATATTCTTCATTTTTTTTTGTTTATAAATATCACTGAATGTTTAGGAAAATTTATTCGGGGGGGGGGGGGGCAGAAGAGAAAAATGATTGCATAAACATCTCAATGTTGCCAATTTTAGTTAAAATTTCAACAACTATCACCTACTTTTAATGAAAAATTTCAAAGAGTTGTTACATATACCTAGGAGGGGGGGGGAGGTTGAGGGGAAAAAATTATATTTTTTAATCACTTTGCTACATTTATAGGAAATTTTATATAAATATCTCTTATTTATTTTTTATGAAAAAATGCAGAGAGGGTAACATTTCCGTTGAGAGCTTAGGGGACACGTAGAAAAAACATATATTTTTACCACCCTGTGTCGATCTAATGAAACTGCAGAAATATTACTTACGCAATTCTTACTGTAATGTCTTATAAAAGGTATCAGACTCTTTCTTTTCCTAGGTTTGTACGCAAAAATTTAATGTAAATCTGTAAAAAAAGTGATTCAAAAAGGAAATTTCTTCTTTAATATGTCCCTTTTGCCCCCCCCCCCCATGTAGAAATAAAAAAAATTTACGCTCTTGTTGATGTTTATCATGTGTTTTACAAGAAGAAATTAAGAAAAGCGCCCTTTTTTCCGCGCTGTTTAAATTGCAACTTGCAAAATACACGTGCTTACAAAAATATTTGGAGGTTAAAGTGCAGAGAAAAACAAAATAATGTTTTTCACATCATAACATAATTTTCTTTTTCTCTCCCTCTTAGAACCCCTTAAATAACTTTGAAAACATATCTTTTACAAGCAGCTATTGTGAAAAGTGTTCTTTTTTCAGCTATCCGGCAAAAAGGGCGCCGGAAAAAAGGGCACTTTTCTCAAATGTTACTTGTAAAATACTTGAGTGTATACGTGAACGATAGAAAATTTTTTTTGTTTCTACGAAGGAGGGGGGGGGGGAGAGGAGGGACAGATTAGAAAAAAAAATTTTGTTGTAAAATAATCTTTTCGTCAATGTTTGATATAAACTTTTCAACTAATGTCTGACATTAATAATACATGGAATTTTTGCATACTAACTTAGGAACTGAAAGATACTGCGATACATAGCCCTCTCTATAATTTTTCATAAACAATAAATGATATGTATACAAAATTTCGTATAAATATGAAGCGGTGTGATTAAAAAACAATATTTTTTTTCTCTCTGACACCCCTTTCCCCCCCCCCTAAGTATAGGTAACACTCACCGTTATTTTTCATTAAAAATAGGTGATAGTTCTTGAAATTTTTATTAAAATTGGTAACATTGTGATATTTATGCATTCATTTTTCTTTTCAGCCCCCCCCCCCCAAGATATATATAACAATCAGCGCAAATTTTCCTTAAAAGTAAGTAATGTTTATAATAAATTTTACTAAAGCAAAATATAGGGATATAAAACATTATTTTTCTTTCCTTCAGCACTCCTGTTCCCCCCCCCCTTAGATATATATAACATCACTGTAAATTTTCCTTAACAGTAAGTGATATTTACACAAAATGTCCCTAAAAAATCGATTATAACTGTTCTTTAAAAAGATTATTTTATTTTTCATCTGTCCCCCACTTGCCCCTCCCTTTGCAACTATGGGTAACTTTCACTATCATTTTAATAAAAAGTCAGTGATAAGTCATACAAAATTTCATATAAATAGGTAGCAAGGTGATGTAAAAACAATCACTTTTTTACCCCCTCCCTTATCAACCCCCCAAGATATGTGTAACACTCGCTGAAATTTTTTTTAAAAGAGTATGTGGTATATGCACAAAGTATTTTAAAATCGATATTAGGTTAGATTAAAGAAGAATATGTTTTATTTCTATCTGTGCCCCCCGCTTGTCCCGTCCCCCCCCCCCCGTATACAATACACTCATTGTGATCTTCATAAAAAATGAGTTATAGTTATAAAATATATCATTAAAATCGGTAAAACAGTGATATAAAAAAAAATATTTTATTTTTCTGTCCCCTCTTTTACACCCCGCCCCAACTATATCTGATACTTGCTGTAATGTTTTTAAAAATTGTATGTGACTATACAAAGTTTCATTAAAATCGGTAAAAATGTGATATAAAAAGAATTATTTTTTTTCGATCTGGTCCTAGCCCGCCCCTCGCCTTTCCCCAGGTATATGCTAAATGAATGTTGTACCAAATCACTTGAAATATCTAAAAATGTAATTTGAAAGTCATTCTTTAAATTTTTTATTTGATATTTACTATTTTGCGATTTGCGAATGGGAGAAGTGCACTTTTTTCGGGTGTCCTTTTTTCCGGTGCCCTTTTTTCCGGGATCCGAGATATTTACGTATTTTCTCTTTAATTTCTTCAGATTTCTAAACACTCTGTTCCTTTATTTTCCTTCTATATTGAATCGAAAAAAGAATTGGATTAAAAAAAAAAAATCCAATTTTTTCTTTTCGATGTATTTATGTATTTTGAGATGCCCTAAATTCAGTTAGACCGTTTTTAGAAAATGCTTGCCAGCCTGACCGTAAGTGAAAAAAAAAAATTCTATAGCAGCTCGAACGTCAAGAACTAATGTACAGAGTTTCCTGAAAATTCATATCTAGCAAAACTTTTATATAAACTGTTTTATATCAAATTTTGATGCATATCGCACAAAAAATGGCGTTGTCTTCCACCCTTTTCTTTAGTCCGTTTTTCATATGGTAGCGAAGAACAAATTTTGTATAAATTTACGCAATGAAGATTATCTTTAACGAATTATTGTATAACAACAAAATATTTATAAAAGTAATAGTCAACTATTATAAATTTTTTTTGTACGTTGGAGAATCGTTTCTTCTTCTAGGGTGTAAATTTTGACATGAGTAGTTTTGAAAAGAACTCATCCTATAATTTGTGTAGCAAAATACTAAAGAAAGTTTATTATAGACATAACATTTTTATTACGCTCTCTCTGTATGTATATATATATGGGTGTGCGTGTGCATAAAACGGTATTTTTCTGAAAATATTCAAATTATACCCCTGACAAAATTTTGAAAATAGCAAATCTTGATTCATTTATGGAATTTTATTTATTTTTTAATCTGGTCCTTACATCTTGATGAATTACCATATAAATGCCATTAAAATTGCTACACCAAGAAGGAATGATAATTACGGAATGAAATTTGTTGGACATATGCATTATAGCAGGAAGAACAATTGATTAAAATTTCAGGAAATTTCGAGTTATATGTACTGAGAAAACAGTACATAAAGCAGCGATCTCTGTGAGCAATAATAGCACTTATTGGCCTAGGCATTGAATCGAACAGCGATTGGATGACATGTACGGATAGAGCACTTCATGATGTTTTAACACGATGCCACGATTCATCGATCGAAGTTGCTGGTGAGTGGTGGGGGGGCCAGTCGCTTTTCAACGATTAAACAGTCATTTTCATTGGTGCGAGATCAGGAAAACGCGCTTGCCAGAGCAACAGTCGATAACATTCTGTATGAAAGAAGGTCCGAACAATACAAACAACTTGCGGTCGTGCATTATCTTGCTTAAATGTTTCGCTTGGGAGGCCTTGAATATAGGGCAGAGCGATGGGCCTTAACTCGTCAGAAATGTAATGACTGGTATTTAGAGTGGCCAGAATGAAAACAAGATGTGATCGGGAAGTGTATCCAATGGTACTACATACTATCAATCCAGGTGGTGACCCAGTATGCGGCTACCAAAATTCTGATTACCCTCAAAACTGCATCATTGATATGGGCGCCATTAATGTGTGATCAACGATGAACCTGGACGCTGGAATGGCGTGAAGACAAATCACAATCCTGTTTGCAGCATCAAGATTGCCTTATCCGTATTTAACGGCATTATGAATAATACACATTGCCAGCTGGGATTCGATATCATTATACTGTCCATCATTCCCAATGATGTTATAGGTTCCCATAGGATACACGTCTTGATTACTTCATGTTCATATTCCTGGCACTCTGAACAGCGGCCATTAAATTTCTGATGGGTTAAGGCCCGCCCCTCTGCCCTGCATTCGAGGCTTCCGTAGCGCAAAAATTAAGCGAGATAATGCACGACCGCAAGTTGTTTGTATTGTTCGGACCTTCTTTGATACAGAATGTTATCGACTGTTGCTCTTGCAAGCGCGTTCTCCTGATCTCGCACCAATGAAAATGACTGTTTAATCGTTGAAAAGCGACTGGCCCCCCACCACTCACCAGTAACTTCGATCGATGAATTGTGTGCATCGTGTTAAAACATCATGAAGTGCTCTATCCGTATATGTCATCCAATCGCTGTTCGATTCAATGCCTAGGCAAATAAGTGCTATTATTGCTCACAGAGGTCGCTGCTTTATGCACTGTTGTCTCAGTACATATAACTCGAAATTTCCTAAAATTTTAATCAATTGTTCTTCCTACTATAATGTATGTGTCCAACAAATTTCATTCCGTAATTATCATTCCTCCTTTGTGTATCAATTTTAAGGGCCAGTAGTGTATATAGTATGTATATATATATATATATATATATATATATATATATGTAGTGCTACATGCTGTAACTCCGCACGTATGTCTCAAGACATATGGGGCATTTTTGACATTTTAATTTATTTATTCTACGTTTTTGGAATAAATTTTGTTTAGTTTTGTTCTACAATTTTTGGTTTTCATGTAAGTTTATTATAAGTTATTTTTGTTTCATATTTTCAATATTTTGTATCACTAAAAACATATTTTGATATCTTATATATATATTTATATTCAAGAGAATTCTTTCATTTACAGGAATTTTTCTCTTGTTCAGTGTTGTTCTTGTCTTAGACACAATATTTATTTTTTTAATGTCTTTTTTTTTTATTATTATTAAAAGATTTATTTGCAATTACTTTCTCATAAATTAAAATTATAAAATATTAAATTTACCTCTCAGACCCCCAAAAATAAGAGATAAAAGTGATATTAAGGTAATAAGGTACAAAACTTTGAATAAACACCATAAAAGGTAATAATAACCTTGCAGCAATGATTTCGGGTCGAAAAAGCACACGACCCTTCGTCAGGCGAAAAAAGTAGGCACGAGTGCTGCAGTAAAGATGGCAACGCACGAGATAATTCTGATGTTTAAAATAATGTTTAAAATAATATGTTTAAAATAATTGAAAACAAAATAAGATTAAGCTAAAATTATAAAAAATATATTAATTCAGCTTTAGGAGAATAAATAAAAAAGACACAAAATCACGGAAATAATTGTAATCTTACTTTAAAAGTAGTCTGGCAAATTTAATTATGTTTATTTATTAACAGGATAGGATACTTTAAGTATCTTATTAATTTTTGACACTTAAAATATCATAAAAGGTACATCATTCCAATTCACTAAATTGATTTCAGTGTCTTGAAAAAGTTAAAATTTAACATCTTGAATACATTATACTGAGAAAAAAAATTATACCGTTTTCATCTCGAATGAATAAGTGGCCATTTTCTAAAGCATTTAACTACAAATATAGATATCCGAGCTATGCGCATAAGGCACGCAATAAACTGAATAGAAGAAATGATCAAGAATTTCTAGTCTACACATTTCTAGATGGTGAAACAGTATTCTGAATATTCTGAATCTTTTGTATGGCGTGAAATTCTCACTTGATTATCGAGAATTGGGTCATAAACCAAGATTATAGTTGCTGAAACCCTCCTCTTGTGTTCACATTTATTTGAAGATATTTTCAAATAGGTTTGACCTCGATAATATAGACAAACTCTCTAGAATTCTAATAGGGGTTTCTAGAACTAGAATTTATAAGGATAACATGGAACTATTTTTTCTAGATCCACAATTTAGATTCTAGATGTCAGTTACAGATTTTTTTCTCAGTGTAGATATGGAACTATTAGTACTTGAAGAAACGCAGACACGAATAATACAGGAATCAATAGTTTAAAATGAAATATGAAACAATAATCATTACTCTATACTCTAATTATATATAATTCCCATATGCTTTTTACAATATTATACTCTAATGATGTGCCCACCAGATCAAACACCTCTCTTTTGAATGTCTTCCACGTGAGTTGATAATTTTTTTTTTTTTTTTTGCTAATTTTCCTATTATTTATCTATAGTATATACTATTATAGAATAATATGCGCACAATAATTAACACAGAATAATAAAATCATCTAAACATTTTTTTTTTTCCTAATAATGTATTTCTGAAAGCGTATGGGAAACATCATTAGAAAAGAAAATAAATTATATATGATAAAACATTCGCACTATAACTAGATGATGAGATGCATTCATGAGATAACATTGTGTTTCAGGATCGCATATGAAATAATATTCTAGTTTAATGATGTTGTCGCCGTAATTGACCCTTTTTCATTAAATGATTTGAAAAGCTTTATGTGAGAAGTGAATTTGAAATGAATTTATGTAAATGATAAAACCTCTGAGTAGACAAAAAAGTAAACGTGTTTTTGTGATCTTTCCAATTTGTTGTGTGAAACCACGCTTTAGATTTTATTTCAGAATGTTGTGATTTTAGCTGTCGTATATTTTTCTTATTTGTACTTTTAATAAAAATTGATGTCAATACGGATGATAGATTATGTCTATCTTTAGTGATAGATTATGTCTATTAGTGGTAGATTATGTCTATTTTGCGTGAATTTACTATGCTTATATATTTATTATTTTCATTAAAATTTTTGTTTTAATTTTAAAATAAGTTAACTTTTATACAATTAATCAAATCAATTTTTCAGCTCTTATTTCAATTAAGTATTACCCATACAAAATAGTATATTATTCGTGCCTTGTGGTATCGATAATCAAAATTATTTAATTTTTAAGTAATTTCATTATAACTTAATCGAGTAATTTGTTGTCAGATATCACTGCAAATACGTTTATCTGAAATTCAGACAAAAATGTGTCTAAAATAGGATGCGCAATTTTAAGATGCAATCAGTGTCTAATTAGTTTCAGACACTTAAAGTATCTTAAAAAGGCACATCATTTCAAATACTTGAAGTGTCTAAAATTCCATCATCTTTTATTGCATAGTTTAGGTGGCCATTACTGACCACAGTAAATATTTTCATAATTAAAAAAAAAAAAGTGAAATGTAATTCAGTTTCACGCTGAAAAATAGGTTTTAGAATCGCCTAGAGATTTATTAAAATATTTATAATATTTCAGCAAAAATATTACCCACCGCAATATTAGATTCTAGCTGACGTCCTATCAACCCAGAAGTCAAAACTTTTCTATCAAACTATCGGAGCCGATAACTGCTTTCTCTTATTGTGTAACGTGCACAAATAGTATTCACGAAAGGTATTGCAATTTTTCTTTTAATAAGTACTTGTTCAATAAAATCATCGATTAGTATCATATTTTTATATTAAGTTTTACGTGTAGTTCTGATAGCAGTAGCTACTATAGCCGTATGCGGGCGGGCATTATCATGCTGATATGTAAACCAAGAACGACGTGAGATGAAGGGCAACATAACGGGACGTAGAATAGTCGACGGACCTCTGTGCTGCAAGGATGCTGCGGATGCCAACGAAAGGGAGTCCTGCTAGGAAATGAAATCGTACCCCAGACTCGGAGGAAGGATAAGAATGGAGACGGCGAGAGCCGGTTTTCAATGGAGAAAGAGTGAAGTTACTGTATCAGGTCCCTTTAACTCGTGTCCCTTTAACTGTGCACCCAAAACATTCGCTTAAATTCTATTGCCGTTAGTGTTAAACGTACGAAAAAACGGTATAAATCACGGTTTATCCATCAAAAATACTGAGAAATATTTTTTGTTTAGTGTATCAATCTTTTTTTTTACTTTCTCTTACCCATAAGTATTGTTTTTGGGTCAAAATTTCGAACGCGAGTTTTTGTTATATTTACATGTTCTGAGGTCCCCTGAATACGAAAATCATGTTTTTAGCAAACGGTCTGTGTGTATGTCTGTGTGTGTGTCTGTGTGTGTGTGTGTGTGTCTGTGTGTGTGTGTGTGTGTCTGTGTGTGTGTCTGTCTGTTATCAGCATATCTCAAAAACAAATTATGGCAGAAAGTTCAAACTTGGTATTCTAAATTTGTATCATATAAGGATGCTACACTAAACTTTTCGTTAAGATCAAGCAAATGGTTCGTATACAGGGACAATCAAAAGTATTCAAATACATTACGTCTATGGGGGAAATTGCAGGTAAGTAGAGTTTAACATCTATAGCCTGCACTCAAATGAAACAAATATATATTTTTTGTAATAGAGATAGTCAACAGGGGAAAAAAATATTGTGTATGCAGGAGCCTCGCCTCCCCCCTGGGGGGGGGTCCCCCTCTAGGGGAGTAAATTTTCATGAGGGGTATCTTTCATGAGGGTATTTTTCATGAGGGGTATCTTTCAAAAGAGCTCGCCAGTACCTTTAAAACGAATGGTTGAACCATTGATCTGCGATAATTTAAAATAAAGTTATCGATTTTTTTTTTTTTTTTTTTTTTTTTTTTTTTTTTTACTTTTAACACAAAAAAAAAAATTATTATTATTATTATTATTATTATTTAAATATTGAGAATAAAATGCACTTTTTTTTTTTTTTTTTTTTTTGATATTTGGTGTTATACTACTTCTCTAATAAGGAAATGGTCTGCATTATCATAAAAGATATTTTTTTTAAATAATAATTTTAATAAATTATTTTTTAAAAACAGAATTATTTTTTTATAACCAAATTAAATTCTATATAAATGTAGGTGCATTAATGAAACAGCGGGTTGAGGGGGGCGGTAGTCCCTCTCACACAGAACTAATTATCATATAAATCTCTCCCGAAGCCTAATTTGAATTGTTTAACATAGGTTTACATAACAACGTTATCTTACCTCTTAATCTCCAACCTGTATTTATAGTATTAAATTTCAGGATGAGAGAAAGTCGTGTGAGTGACACACCAGATTATTGTAAAATTTTTTTATAATGAAATAAAAGCAGGAGCATTTCATCGTTAAATATTTTTTTCCTTTTTCATGCTGTAAAATTACACAACACAGCGGCCTGGAAAAACTTTCTTATTTAAAGTTAAATATCACATTGAAAAGGCTAAAAACTTATAAGAAATATAGTTTTTAAGATTATGTTAAATTGGTGAGAACATAGGTTGCTTTCTATTTGAAACTGTGATAGTGATAAAAATAATGATTTTTATTATTTTCTTCTATTCAAAAGAAGAAAGTATTGAATTCGTGAAAATTTTTGATGCATTTACACGTTTTGTAAAGCCTTGAAAATGATTTGACCATTTTTAAAACTGCAAGTCTGACTGTGTATCGTGTATGTGTTATCAAAATTTGTGGGTGCTGTATCTCATTAAGTAATGGGCGGAATTCCACAAAACTTTGTATTTTGTTAAATCTTCATATGAATTGGTACTGATTATATTTCGGAGTAAATCGCCCATCAGGTGGCGCTACTATGCATATTACTCCCATTTAAGATAAAGCTATATTTCATCTTCTGTTGTGTATAATTTCGTAAAATTTTATATTTAATTGGGTCTTAATGGGATTTTATCCTGATAACACTTTGTAGTAAATTTTCCAACAGGTGCCCTGCTGTGCTGTGAGGCTTATTAAATGTAAGTGTAAAATTTGCAATATTGATTTTAATTATCTCAAAATAACTTTAAATGTTTGGGTTTTTTAAATAATGCTTTTGTAATTAAATATATTTACACAGTCATTATGAGTGTATTTTCAGCAAGATAACAAAATTAAAAACTAAATTCTGATCCTCATTATCTGAAATTTAATGAAAATTTAATTTAAAATTGTTATGAATAATTATTTATTTGTCTTTCCTTAATAAAGCAAAATCTGCTACAAATGTAAGGCGATATTTTCTTTGTCCTATTTTTGGGATTTGAAATTAATTCTTTAATATACATAATCTCAATATTGTATTTGAAAGATGGGGTATTTATTTAAAGAATATTACTATTTTTAGAAAATCTTATGTAAATATTCATATATTTTCCTTTTTATCAATTATATATTTATATAAATTCAGTCTATATTGTTTAAAATGTCAATTTTTAAAATATACTTTTTTTTTTTTTTTTTTTTTTTTTTTTAATTAAAAGGTTGGCAAGTATGTAGAAGTTGATAAAACCCTTCTAAAGTAGTTTTCTTGATCCCTGTTAGTTATAATGATATGAAAAAATTGTTTTATTTCATATCAATTGTTTTAAACCCTTGCACTTGAATGAGTTACTTGTGGCAATTTGTTTTCTTATGCAATAAAAACAAACAATTTTGTTTGAATAATAATAATAAGAAGAATAAGAATTTACATTGCAAATTTTTGAAAAAAATTAGAAATGAAACTAGGCGCTTTAATATTCAATGCAAAAAATAACAACCCTCCTCCCCCCCCCTCCCTGATGTAGATAATTGGGCCAATAATTTACCCAAGCACCAACACCATTTTTTAAATTAGTTAATTTTCTATCTAGCTATCTATCTACACACATATATATAAATTAAATCAATTTAGATCAATAAATCAATCAAGATAACTAGTTACTTAGTTTGGCCTGTGTATGTTTCTGTGGTGATTTAATTGACTAACTATTCTTCGTTCTCATTCTTTTCTATATTATTATCAAACGTATTATATAATATATATATTTTTATTTACTGAAAATTAACTAATTTCAAAAATGGTATTGGTGCTTGTGTTAAGTTCAATTATCTACGACCTCGGTCTCAAAGGAGATACCACGGATTTTCTATTAATCCGTGGGAGATACCCTCCTCTGTAGGGGGATGTCTTTCTGAAGAGTCCTATCATGTATGTACTGAATTGCAGAGAAAACAATGGGAACAGCTGTGTAGATGAATACGACCTGCACTACCCAACACGTTTTTCGTAAATGTTTTGAGTGCACCAATATGGCTGAACCGGTTACAGTTGGAGCTTCACTTAAACGAGCTCTCGCCCTCTCCATATCTATCCTTCCTCCGAGACCCCAGACCATCATTCTTGGTTTCCGAGCCGTCTCGTCGGGGACAGTTAGGTTGGCATCCCATAGTTGTCCGGCGCATTTCCACACGCGTCTTTGATGATTATCCGAGCACAATTCGAATAGGGACCCATTACTGGAAACAATTCTCCTCCAGTCAGTACAGGCTTGTCCGTGTACAGAGGTTAATGGCAGTCGGCTTAAAGGGTGTCGTGAGCTCAGCCCCTTTCTTTGAGACACTTATTAATTGGTCCTTGTGGTCAATGAAACATCAGTTGCACAGTAGGTTCGATAATAATGATAAATCTGGTTTTCTCAGTGCCGCTCTAACGATTGATCGGTCCTCACGTTCTGCCATCTTTCTAAGCCGACAGCTTACTTTGTGACACTGTGTTCAGCCATAATTTACACATTTAGGCCAACATCATCTAATAGTGATATCGCAAGTATCCCAATGTCGAATGATTCATTGTCTCGTGGGGAGAAATCCCGGCACATAATCTTATTTTATTTCCGCCCTTTGTCGGACTTGGACTACAAGCCTGGCGAAACTTTGTATTATTTTTTTTTTCCTTTAGGTTTTCAATAAACATCGGAGTAGTTCCTCTTGTCTCGACATTGAATCGTTCAACATCGCTCCAAGAACGATGAGCGGGGGCTGCTCCCTGTTAAATGTCGAATGATTCTCCGATTAGACCAACGGGCTTCTTTGGGCCTAACTACACTCCGTCGAATGCTGGCATCTGCGCATATTGTTCTCTAGCTGTATGCGAGGCATAGTTATGTCTGAGTACACGGAATGAAATTCTCAAAGAATTTATGAACTGAAATCAAAATATCTCCTCTTTAATATCTCTACGCTGAAAAAAAAAAAAAAAAAATAGCCCTGATACCATTCCTGCTGATTCTTATGTAAAATTACCTCTCGAATCCGAATATGACCTCCATTTTGCCCAATCACCAACAGTGTTTTCGGGACGCCACCCCCTCCCCCACCTTTTATCACTGTTCGGTAATCTTATGGCCATAAATTTGATTTGTTGAATGTAAAATAATTATTTCAACATTAAAAAACAAAAAAGTATAATGTATAATTCATTACAATAATAATTGATTAATAAAATATAATAAATGTAAATTATAATTTCAGTGGCAAATCCTCCCCTAAAATTCCCCTTGCTGCAAATGTTTCTGTTTTAGAATTTTGCACTTCTGCAGCCCCTCAGAACATATTTAACAATAAAAAAATCCCATTTCCTTCCCTACAAAACAAATGTATAGCCATAAAATTACCTAAAAGTGTTAAAAATGGGGGCGTCCATCAAAATGGTGGGTGATAGGGCAAAATGGATGCCATATTCGAATTCAGAAGGTCATTTTTCATAAGAATTTACAAAAATGGTGTTGGGGCTGATTTTCATACAGAGCAGTGTATTATGCCAGTTGCGCAGTTAAGATGCGCTGCAGCTCCACAAGTTTATTCACTGTCCACCAAACTTTAAAATCTTGCATTTTTCGTCAAAAGCTGTATGCATATCAATTTGTGTCCAATTTGCATTACTTCTTCTTCGTTCTCTTTCATTACTCCTTCTCTTTTTTTTCCCCTTAAACTGTTATGTGTACCAAAAACGAGGAATTTGGCTGTGTAGAAGTGAGATAGTCTTGATGAGACACCCTAGATACTTAAAAGTTTTTCGCAAGAATTCTTATTGCATTGGGAGATTCTAATCTAAATGTTTCCCCGAGCTTTAGCATTAGTGATAACTTCTTTATAATTTCAATAATTGCTTTCACAGGACCGTAATTTTTTCTTCTGACTGTTCTTTTTTTTTTTTTTTTTTTTTCAATGTTTCTTCAAGTTTTCATCCTTCTTATTGCATTGGGAGATTCTAATCTAAATGTTATGTTTTCTCCGAGCTCTGGCATTAGTGATAACTTCTGGATGATTTCAATAAATGCTTTCACAGTACCGTAATTTTTTCTTCTAACTGTTCTTTTCTTTTTTTTTCAATGTTTCTTCAACTTTTCATCCTTCAGATACTACCTCTAACTTGTTAAAAATAGATTAAAAACCCTTAAGCTTCCTTCAGATACTAGCAACATACAGAGCGTCAAAACTCATAAATTATCCATTGTCCGAAAGCGACCCTTGACATTTTGCACACATTTACAATGAAGGACATTACTTTTTATTGCTCTTTTACAAAAGAGACCCCCTTCTCATGCAATTATCGCACCAGGAGGTTTGTGATCTTCGATTGCAGCCAGCGTCGATCTCCTAAACCACATCAAAGAAATATCAATAGAGCCGACTTGCAGCTTTCTAAAGTTGCCTGCATTGGGAGATTCTAATCTAAATGTTATGTTTTCTCCGAGCTCTGGCATTAGTGATAACTTCTGGATGATTTCAGTAATTGCTTTCACAGTACCGTAATTTTTTTCTTCTAGCTATTCTTTTTTTTTTTTTTTTTTTTTCAATGTTTCTTCAACTTTTCATCCTCTACCAGACCTGACAGTTTGGAATTCTATTTTTGAAAATTCCTCTAAATCATATCTTTTAATATATTAATTGATAAGTAGACTCTCTAAAAGTTTTATTAGTTTCTGAATTCATTAAAAAGAAGTAATGCTTTCTATAAATAAAATAAAATTGCTTCATTAATAACAAACGCGTACTTGGATAATGTAAGAGACATATGTTAAATATGACTAATACTTATCATGTCCTACAGAGTTTATTTATTTATTTATTTTTTATAGCGTAAAATAGTAGAATTTCTGTTCTACGTAATGCGACATCACATTCTGAAATTTTTTATCTATATATGTGCAAATTATAAATTTTGTAGACTGAAAATTCTTAATTTTGTAGAAAAAGAAAATGGTTAAAAAGAAAACAAACGTACCTCGTAAACAAATCTGAAAGTAACATGCAATAACAGTAATTTAAACATACCTTATTCCACTTTTTACCCAAATAGTAAGAATTTAACTCTATAAATTATCTAAAAGTAATAATAAAAGACCTTTGAAACAAACAAAAAAAAAAAAGAAAAAAAATCCCCTCATTTTTTAAATTTTTTCTTCTTATTTGCTGATGCATACCACACTACATGACAAAGGAGCATAGACACGGTGAAACACAAAATACAATCTTCAACTGGTCCATTCTCTGTAACTCTATATCAAAGAAATTATTTTAGCAACTCCATTAATTTAGAAACAATAAAATTAACTATAATTTTCTTAGAACTAAAGGAAAGAAAGTCCATAATATTTTTTACACATCCTGAAATTCAATTGTATTCCAAATATTAAAATAATAATAATAATAATAATAATAATAATAATAATAATAAATTTTGAAAAAGATAAAAGTACGTAAGCATTTATCACACATAAGTATATATTTTTTTATTTAAACGTAAATTAAAATGAAATAAGAATAATAATAAAAGAAAAATAATCAAGAACTGAAAATAAAACATGGGTTGTAACTTAAAAAACAAGTATACACATATCCAAAATAATTCAGCGAACACTCTAAATTAGGATGGTATGTGTCCTGACCACCTCTAGGCCTGAATCTCAGTTAAAAAAAAAAAAAAAAAAAAAAAAAAAAAAAGATAAAAGTGCGTAAGCATTTATCACACATAAGTATTTGTTTGTTGATTTAAATGCAATGTAAAATGAAATAAGAATAATAATAAAAGAAAAAAAATCAAGAGCTGAAAATATAAGATGGGTTGTAATTTAAAAAACGAGTACATATCCAAAATAATTCAGCGAACGCTCTATATTGGGATGGTACATCTCCTGGCCATCTCTCGGGGTGAATCTCAATTCCATACCGTCGTTAATTGCTCACTACGTATTTCTAGCTCGACGATAAACGATTAAACTCAGACATCACCAATCTTAATCAAACATATATATTTAAATCATTTGACTCAGGCAAAGATAATCTTCGTGTAAATGGTAAGGTTTTTAAAATAATAGAACGAAAGCGTTCAGATAAGAAATAATTCTTATTTGACACACCCTTCACTCTCTTTAGAAAGTATCAGAATGATGATAAATAGTGAATATGGAGCAAAATTATCATTGTAATACTAATGTACTAATGGAATGTTTCAAACTTTAATAACTTTCCTTCTTCCAGTGCAAATACTGGCCTTTGATTATGATGAATCCGTACCAACTTTGCCCCCGTACCGGAAGCCTATTTGTTAACAAACAAAAACATTCGGTAAAGAAAAAGAAGGGAAACAAAAAATTAAAAGCTAAACCCGAGCAAATGGAGCTAGTAATAAGTGCAAACACTTCTCCTTATCACTAGCCCGAGTCGGGGGTCATATTTCTAGAGTAATCCATTAAGGAATTGATCCATCTTGTTCTTTATTTTGACACCCGGACGTAACTTTGAGTGCGGTCAGGTTCGAGATAGGCTCGCTAAGGCAGGGTTTGTTGCTCTCAATTCCATGTTTGGTCACAATTGAATATTTATATTTATTTAATTCTGAAATATGTAACAGACAACAACTTGGTTTGTCTATCTATAATAATAAAAGAAAAGGTTTGTCTGTCTGTCTGTCTGTCCGTCTGTTCTTTTATACGTTCAGCCCGTACTGAACGCAGAAGTACAAGAATTGACATACTGATGCACTGGAAACTTTCCGAGTTCCTCCTCGAAACAGAATTTAAAAATTTTAATTAGTTGTGGAGATATTAATTAAAATGTAGAATCATGCCTAATCTGAAAGCGATCTCAAAGCAGAAAAAGTGGAAAATAAATTAGAAATATTTGTCCGATCGTTACAATTTCGATACCAAATGAAAGGTGCATTTTTTCTGAATCTAAGTGTTAAAGTGGTTTATCGGTACAACAATTAGATTTTTTAAAATTAACTAAAGTATGAATTTTCTGTGGCAACACCATTTCAAATGCCAGAAATGAAGACCCATCGTCTGCCATGAAAGAGGAAATGATTGCAACCGATCAAGATGTCACGTGTTTTGTAGTGGAGAAAAATATTGCAATTTTCAATTTTTTTCAAATTTTTATTCACGTTACATTTGAATTCATATTCGGCCTAGGCAGCATATTATTAAGCTACTGTTCAATTTTCATGAAAATATGTGGATAAACAAAAAAATGAGATTAAATTTTGTATTATATTTTGAACTATTTTAAATTGAGATATGCCGTTGAAATTCCGTAATATTTGTTTTTAACGCCAAATATTTCGATTCTGAATATTTTTGAAAGTGTAGAATTATTAGGAAGGGCTCGAGGGGGTGGGGGGGTGGGGGGAGCAAACGGCCAGAAAAAAAAAAAAAAAAAAAAAAGTTACAGCGTTTGAAATTGTTATTATTAGGTTTCAAGGAAAGATAAATCGATTGCGGATATTTTCCAGATTTACACGTTTTGAGGTGTCCTGAACCAGTTTTCTTTTATATCTCAGTTATTAATTAAAAAAATTTCATAAGTTATACATCATTTGAAAGCTTTGTTGAGTTGATACACATTTTAAAGTACTTTTACATTATCGAAAATGGAATTCGAGATTTCACCCGATTTACACGTTTTGAGGTGTCCTGATTAGGTTTTCTTTTTGTATCTCGGCTACTAATTAAAATAATTTCATAAGTAATACATCATTAGAAAGCTTTTTGATTTGGAATCAAACAGTGGATCACAGAAATTTCTACCGCGAGATGGCGCTGTAATATTTCAAAATTTCAATATTTCAATTTCTAATTATGATTAAATTATTTTTAATACATCATTCGAAAGATATTTTAAAGTTCGTTTAAATTATCGAAAGTTTTCACTAGATTTACACGTTTTGAGGTGTCCTGATTAGGTTTTCTTTTGTATCTCGGCTACTAATTAAAATAATTTCATAAGTAATACATCATTAGAAAGCTTTTTTGATTTGGAATCGAAATTTGTACCGACAGATGGCGCTGTAATATTTTTAAATTTCAATATTTGAAATTCTAATTATGATTAAATTATTTCTAATACATCATTCGAAAGATATTTTAAAGTTCTTTTATATTATCGAAAGTGGAATTCGAGATTTCACCTGATTTACAATTTTAAGGTGTCCTGATCAGGTTTTCTTTTGCATCTCAGCTAATTGAGTTAGACCGTTCAAAATTGGTATATGTAAGTTAATTAGGAGGGGCCTGGAATGGTGGGGAAGGAATAGGCGCACGCAGCGCGCACGAGACTGCGTTGACGAAGGCAGTGGGGACCCTGTCCGACATTTTACCTCATGAGAAATGATTTTTTTTTTTTTTTTTAATTTTCTTTTCTTAAGAATAAAAGTTTGATTTCAGAAGGAATATGTGCGCGCACCGCCCGTATATCTTAACAGGTGGCGCGCAGCGCGCATGGGTTTGGGACCCGATGCGAGTTTTTACCCGATGCTAAAAGATTTTTTTTTTATTTTTTTTTCTTAATAATAAAAGTTTGAGTTGAGAAGGAATATGCGTGTACAGCGCACATATATCCTCACACTTGCGCGCGCAGCGCATATGGGTCTGCGCTGCCGAAGGCAGTGGGGTCCCGGTGTGAGTTTTTACCCGATACTAAATGATATATTTTTTAATTCCTTTTCTTAAGAATGAAATTTATGAATAATAACATGGAATTTTTAGAAGTCAACAGGATGGTGAAGGAATACGTGCGCGCAGCGCACGGGTCTACGCTGCCGAAGGCAGTGGGGACCCGGTGCGACATTTTTCCCGATCAGAAAGTTTTTTCTCTTTTTTTATCACATGATAAAAATTTATGCAATTTTGAGAATTCATTAATTATTGTGATTCATTTAAAAATAGTGACCAGCGAAGCGGGCGTAGCCTGCTAGTAAATAATAAAATTAACCCCTTAACGCGCGGCGTCCTCGCTGCAAGGACGCAAAATTTAAGATACAGCTGCAAAAATTCATCCCGGAAAATTTTTAGCAAAAATTTACGTTTATAACATATCAGAAAAGGCCAGTTTTTTTAACCTTAAATTTTAAAAATTCTTTTAGTTTAATTTAGTTCATGAATTCCGGTAGCAGTATAATTTAAATGATCTGAATTGTCTTGCGCCGCAAAGGGTTAATTAGTAAATATTAACAACGAATTTTATCTTTCCGCCAGAATGGTAATTCAGATATAGTGGTTAGATTTTTATTTCTTATTTGTTTATTTATTTATTTATTTTTCTTTTTTTAGTAAATGCATTCTACTTTTGTATTCTACTTTTATTGAAATTCAGTTATTTGTAAATAAAAGGAAATTCTTTTTAAATAAAATACAATTTGCTTCTTCTTCAAAAATATTTATTTTTCTGTTTGATTATTTAGTCAACCAATTAATAAAATTTATTAATCCATGAAGAAAATATTTTCACATAAAGAAATATTAAATTAACCTCATGATGTACGGAGAGGTTAAAATTAAAGTATTTCAATTCAAGCTATTATAAACAATAAATAAATAAATAAAAATAGTCATTGAAAGATAAAAATTTCCGCTTTTATACATTTTAAACTTTGAAAAAACAAAGCACCCAGAAAATTTAAAATTAAAGCATGATTATTAAGAAAAAAAATTGTTTGAGGGTAGTTACTTGCAAGAATATTATTTATGAAATAAATTACTTATCATGATGCAATTAAATGGATTTTTTTATATTAGAAATTATTATTATTTTCAGATATACCACCAGCAGCCGCTCACTATCTTTTCTTTCATTCAACTCCTGGATTTTTATGATGGCACACGCGCGCGCGCTCACACACACACACCAGATGGTTTAAAATCAATACATAAAATAATGAGCGCCATATAATTTGTAAACTAGATTTATTTAGCAAATGCAAATATAGTGTGAAAGTACAAGTATAGAGGCACCTGGCAGCAGCAAAAATTCATTCAGGTATGCATTCGCGAGATATTATTAGAAATTGTGACTTTACAATCGAAAGCTCATCGTGAATTCGAATACAGAATAACATAATCGATTATCCTCGTTATGAAACATTTTCGTACGAAATTAGGTAGACTTTCTCCTTGTCATAACATCATAAAGTGAGTAAAACAGTTAGAAGATACACTCTGTTTATGTAAGGAAGCACAAAATGAACATAGATCAAAATCAAAATGGTGGAGAAGTTTCATGAAACACTGGTAACAGCAACATCAACAAGTCGTGCAGGTGCAATTTTTAGTATTTTAAAATTTTAGTACAAAAAATTTCCACCAGATTACACTTCTCGCGGAAATATTGCAAATTTAACAAATACCCACAAAATATCAAAAATTAATCAGTTGATGTCTACTTGTTTCTGAATTCCGTATGATTTGTATTCTGTATTCTGTATTTCTGTATTATGTATTCCCTTGCATTTTCCCATGCAAAATGCCACATAGAGAATGTTTCTACAGTTTGTTTTTATATATGATTTCTGAAGAGTTGTGAACCTATGACAATAAAACTCCTCAACTTTTGACTGTTTTTTTACTATTTAATAATTTTACCATTGCTCTTTTTTGTTAAATTCTGATATGGAAAGGCATACTTATTTATTGTCAATTTGTAATTTATCACTTTGTTTAAGTAAGTTCCTTATTTGTTACACAGGATTTTGTGAATAATAACACTGCGCTGTAAATATATATATATATATATATGTATATATATATAAATTTCGTGTCACAATGTTTGTTCGCGATAAACTCCTAAACTAAGGAACCGATTTTAACAAAATTTTGCACACTGTGTGCAGTTTGGTCAAACTTCAGAGATAGGATAGTTTTTATCTCAATTTATTGTCACAATATTGTTTTATTGCAATTATTTGTTAATTATAGACCTTTGTTACAGTTGCTCCAAAATATCTGCGAGTTCCATAAGTTTAATTGCTGCCAAAAAAAAAAAAGTATTACGAGTTCATTTTATTTCAACATAAAAATAAATACATTTAATCAAACGTGAACGTTAAAAAAAAAATTATACAAAGTTAAATTATGCATCTCACGAAAATTGACGTCATAGTCAATTTAAAGATTTTATACACATTCATAAAGTGCTAATGTAGTTCTATCATAGATATAGTAATATATATAGATCTATCATCCCCATGTTATCGTACAAAGATTTTTGATGCCGAAAAAAAAGCTTTGGAATCAGCCATTAAGTAATATTGAAAAAAAAAAAGTAATATGAATTTGAAACTGTATCTGGAGTTTTTCATTCACCTTTAGTAAACAAATTATTCATAAATTTTATTTGCTAAAATATTTGTATGTATTGACGTGTATATTCACTCAGGGAAAGACGGCCATATTTTGGTAAAAGCGTCGTCTTTTCCCAGGTGAAAAGAAATCACTTTTTCTCCCCAATGATCACTCTATATATACTATACTATATCTATGAGTTCTATACGCAAGCGAAGTGTGACTCACTGACTGTCTGTGCAGCCAAGGAAAAGATTTCCTATGTAAATCGCCCATTGGATTTTTTGTAAAAAATTATTAAAAATTGAGGAAATTTATTTCCCGATTTTAATCCTTATATTTGGGTATAGGTATGTATTAGTTATCGCGTGCGTTAGATTGAGTTATTTTGCTGCCAAATTGACAAAATTTTAAATTTAAATTTCAAAACTCTGTCGTCCTTGGCTTTTTTTTTTTTTTTTTTTTTTTTTGTATTTGGCGATCAAAAGCGTAACACGAAAATATACATGCCAGATATATGTATTGTACGAAATGTAATATGTATCATTCATTGTACGTATGTATGACATGTAATATGTATTGTACGAAATATTGTTTCATATTATTCATTACTCTTTTAATATAAGTTGTTAAAATAACCATGATTTTTGAAAGGAATTAAATATTTTCGTCAGATAATTTGGCGATATTCTTTTTTTCGCCAAGGATGACAGAAATGATATCGATTCCACTGCAACATATTAGTATCTTATATCAGATATTTTATTTAGACATATGAAAACAAATTTGACTTCAAACTATGATAGAATATTTATCCTTTTCCTTTTAATTAGTATATTATTAGTATATTAAAATTTAAAAGCATGGTACATAAAAAGTTTTTTTTTTTTTTTTTTTTTTTTTTTTTTTTATCTTATAACTATTTTTATCTTAATTCTCAATGTTTCCCATCTTTATTAACTTGAATTTACTATTAAAATTTTAACATACTCAAAACCTTCTCATCACTTCGTTAAAATATACTAAACTTTTCCAAAATCTTTTTCTATTTAAAATGATACATGTATTTACTTTAAATGTCCAATATTTCATAAGATGTCGTATTTTAAAGTTTTAAAATATTTATCAAATTTACTTATTTTTCTGGTTCAGCCATATTATTTTCCTTTTCATAACTACAGCTGTTGCCATCTTTAAAATATTTAAAATGATGAGGTCATTTTATAGTAAAATTATCCATTATCCGCGTTTGTAATGGTCGATAGATGTCGCTTTTTCAGCTTTTGTTGTTAGTAAATATAATAGCCACGTGTATTTATTATTGTTCTATTTGTGTTGCACCTTAATATTCGTGCTAGATTTTTAAAATCGTCTGCTTCATTTATACTTTTATTTTAGTAGGATTTTAATATAATTTAATTTATATATTAGTCATTTTGGCATTTTTATCCTAAGTAGCATTAGAAATAATATATGACCCTACAATAAAATTAATTTGTGCTTAAAATCAACTCTACGAAAATTTTTATCAATCGCTTCCAAATTTTGACCTAAGGTTCAAATCTCAATCCTGTGGGGTTTTACATCGGCTACAACGTTTTCGTCTTTATTCCTAAATAATAATTTGACTGTATTAAATAGCTTACTTCAATATAATTCAACGTATAACTTGGTCACAGCAATGCGTGGCCGTGGCTGCTAGTATATATATATATATATATATACAGAGCAGCGTCCCTAAAACATGGTGGGTGATATGGCGAAATGAGCGTCATTTTCGGATTCAGGAGGGCATTTTACATAAGAATTAGCAAAAATGGTGTTTGGGCCGATTATCATGCAGAGCAGTGTAATTAAGTCAGTATTGTGGATTTTTCATACTTAATCATACTATTACTGGATATATCTAAATTTTATGTTATTTCGGATAAGGAAGGGAGGGGGATTACATCAAATGCTTTCATGCATTCTACAATTAATGTAACAATATATAAATATTATACAGTAGAACTTGGGTAATTCGAAGTTGAAGGGACCAGAGAAAAATTCGAAATATCCAGAAATTCGAATTACATATACTATTTTGTCAAAAAAAGAGTAAATTGAAAAATTAAAACTCTACGATCAAAGATTTAACACATAAACTTTATATCTAAGTATACAGCTCCCCCCCCCCCAATTAAATCAATATTTTTTACGAGCTTAATTATTCAACATTTTATAAAAAAATAGTCAGATATTTTTTATTTCTTCTTTAAGTACAATCTTTGTGTCATAGCATATGACTTGATACAAAAATAGAATCTTCTACATTAGACATGACTTTCAATTCAAAAAAACTTCGAAGTTCATGTATATTCACCATATCTTCTGATGCACTAGCTAGGGGCTTCTCTTGTATTTCCTTATCCTTCTTTTGAGAGACTGTTAAAATATATAATCCACTTTAGCTGAGAAAATCTCGGGAACAAATGTTACTGTAATATTTTAAAGGTAATCGTATGAAAAATTCTAATTATCCAAAATAGAATTCGAATTATTCACGATTTTTTAACATTATTTTAATATAAAATTTAAGGGACCGAGTAAAAAATTCGAATTATCCAGAATTTCGAATTAAACAAGTTCGAATTATTCAAGTTTCACTGTACATGTATATATATATATAAATTTAAGAATTCAATATCGTTATAAATTTTAGTAATTAATAGATACATGACAATACCAACAACACACACATAAAAGTGATTGTAATTCATTTTAAAAGTTAGCTCATATTTATTATGATCCATTTACAATACCCATTAATAGATAAAACCATTTTAAATTACTTACGCTAAAGTGAACAAATAGGACCATAACACTTAGACAAACGAAGCGAAATTAATGAAAGTTATCAATAGTAAACCAATAACTTTTTAAAAGATGTAACTGGAAATGAGAATTGAATTAAAAAATATTAAGAAAGAATGATTGAAAATGAGAAATAATAAATGCTCAAAAACAGAAGCATTCGCTCACCAGGGAAACATGTATTTCCATGAGCAGAAAAATTGCAAGATTTTGGAAAACTGTATAGCTATTTCGAGCCAAAAATTAACTACCGCCCCCCTCAAACCCCCATTTCATTAATGCACCTACATTTATATAGAATTTCATTCGGTTATTAAAAAATAATTCATTTTTTTTTAAATAATTTATTAAAATTATTATTTAAAAAAAATATCTTTTATGATAATACAGACGATTTCCATATTAGAGAAGTCCCAGGTAGCACGTAACGTTGTTATAGCGTTACAAATAAGTCTGAACAGTGAAAAATTAGTTATAACATCGTTAAAACAACGTTATGTGCTACTGGGGAGTAGTGTAACACTAAATATCCAAAAAAAGTCCATTTTACTCTCAATATTTAAAAAAAAAAAAAAAAAAAAAAAAAAAGGAAAATTACGATTTTGTTTCTAAGTTTTTTTTTTTTTTTTTTTTTTTTTTTTTTTTTGTTAAAAGTAAAAAAAATCTATAACTTTGTCTTAAATTATCACAGATTTATAGTTCAACCATTCGTTTTAAAGGTATTGATAAGCTCTTTTGAATGATACCCATCATGAAAATTTACTCCCCTCGAGGGAATACATCCCCCCCAGGGGGGAGGCAAGGCTCCTACATACACAAAATTTTTATCTCAGTTAACTATCTCTTTTACAAAAAATATATATTCGTTTCATTTGGTTTAGTGCAGTCTATAGACGTTAAACTCTACTTACCTGCAATTTCCCCCATAGACGTAATGTATTAGAATTCTCTTGATTGTCCCTGTACACGAACCATTTGCTTGATCTTAACGAAAAGCTTACTGTAGCATCTCTATATGATACACATTTAGAATACCAAGTTTGAACTTTCTGCCATAATTTATTTTTGAGATATGCTGATAACAGACAGACACACAGACACACAGACCATTTGCTAAAAGCATGATTTTCGTATTCAGGGGACCTCAAAACGTGTAAATATAACAAAATCTCGCGTTCGAAAATTTGAGCCAAAAACAATACCAAAAATAATACCAAAAACAACTCTACCTTATTGGTAAGAGAAAGTAATTCTTAATCAGTCCCAGAACATGATTCGAAAAGGATTTATTTAACAAAGCAGTTTTAAGATTTTTTTTTTTTTTTTTTTTTTTTTTTTTTTTTAATCAGAATTATTGGCTAGGGCACGGATACTTTTGCTGCTGACTGTAAGTCGTTTCATATTATTTTCTTTTCCCAATGGAAAATAACAATGGATATTTTTACTGTACTTGTTGAATAGAATTACAGAAAATTAAGAAACATTTGAAAAATGGAACCTTTTAAAGATAAAAAGAAAGGAATATTCAAATAGAACAGCGTAAACTATACTGATAAACAAGTGTGAATATTAAAAGTAAGGCGTTCAATATACAAGGGCATAACCTCAAGCAGCCTCAAAATTAAATATGTATATTTTAGTGCCAAAATTGCAAATTATAAATTAAGAGATCAAAAAGTAATGAATTTACAAGAAACTAGCATCATTATCTTTAAAATGACATCATATGCGAATTTGACATCTGTTTCAGGAAAAAAGAGAAAAAGAAAAATCAACAACATTCATCAAATGGCACGTCAGGAAATTAAGTTTTCAACGGGCAGTCAATTAACACTTTAGAAAGAACGAAAATTAACCAGTTTTGCAAATTAGTTCTTTCATCTTTCATCGAAAATCAGTAAAATTTAGTTTAAAAAAAGAAAGGAAGGAAAAAAAAATGAAAGAATTCTTTGCATTCATAAGTTTTCCTTGAATATGTCAAGCTGTTAATGAGAAGAATTGTTGATTTTTTATTTGAATCGTAAAAAGACATTGATTCATCAAAGAACCATTACGAAAGACTCATTCATAAATATTTAAACCATTTATCTCAAATAAAAACATTTTAATCAGCATAATAAGGAACGTGTAAGTTGTATTAATGGATGTTAAAAAAAAAAAAAAAGAAAAGAAAAGAAAAGAAAAGAAAAGAATCTCTGTTGAAATACATTATCTTTTTCCGTCATCAATTTTTATATTAAAATGTTTATTTAAAATTAAATCAAATTAATCTTGATGAAAAAATCTGTCGAAAAATAAACGCAATTTGCTAAATACGTATTACAATGTTCCAAATAGCACTGGCTTTTAATCGATCACATGCAAAATTGAAGATTAATGCATGAATAATATAAAAACTAGTTATTGATTTATAGATTTTAAATGAAGCGGAAAACATGTAAATATCATACGCATTATTGAAAAAGAAATATTGCGTGGTTGTAAAACATATATATAATAAATTTAATCTCATTAATCTCTTCGTTTGAATATAAACAAGAATTTTTTAAATGGTACTAAAAAACCAAATTTTTGGTTTTGTACTAAATCTTAATATAAATTTATAAATTTTATCCTAATTTTTTATGTGCTTGTAAAACATATATGATACATTTAATCTCTTGATTTTTATCGGATAAAAATCAACAAGTTCATAATCAATGATCTGTTTTCAACTTAATATATATATATATTTCATTAAATTATACTAAAAAATCAAATCATAGTGGTTATGTGTCAAACCTTGACGTAAATTTTATCCTAAAGAAGGATGATTATTTCCTTCAAAACAGTTATTGTTTTCTGTTTAAAATACGTGTTTTTAATTTTAATTTATTGTATTACGGAAGTTTAATATTTCGTCGTTATATATACAAATACATATGTTTGTAAAGTGGAAGACATTTCGCATGATTGTTTCGTAAATTTATAATCCGTTTTAATAAGGCTGAAATCCCTGATATAGACACAGTCAAAATATGTCACAAAAAAAAAAAAAAAAAAAAAAAAAACTAAACGACCAAAAAAAAAATAAATTTTTTAAACATGTTTTTGTAGAGAAAAAACTCATGGCTCTATTGATTTGAAACTAAGAACATAACCGAATGTTTAATAATCAAAAATAAAAAAAACTAGTATGTTGTGGCCACCACAAGACTTTTTTTTATATTTTCCTATACATATTCAATCAGTAACAATATTAAAAAAAAAAAAAAGTACGATTTTTTTTCTAATTTTTTTTTTGTTAAAAGCAATACATATTCAATCAGTAACAATATTAAAAAAAAAAAAAAAAAAAAAAAATTACAATTCTTTTTCTAATTTTTTTTTTCTTTTTTTGTTAAAAGTAAAAAAAAATCGATAACTTTGTTTCAAATTATCACAGATTTATAGTTCAACCATTCATTTTAAAGGTATTGACGAGATCTTTCGAAAGATACCCATCTTCAAAATTTACCCCCCCAGGGGGGGAAGCGATGCCCCCTCATGCACAAAATTTTTTTTCCTACTTAAATACTACTATTATCAATAATTCATATTAATCTTACAATCACAAGTGTAAAATAACTCTTATTATGCACATTTATACGATTTTTTGTCCTATGCTGCCATGTTAAAAATTTGCATAAAATGCGATCACAGAGCCACCTGTTGAGCTATTGATCCCCAAATGAAATCAGCACCAGTTTATGTCGGGGACCAACTAAATACCAAGTTTGGTTAAATTTCGTTTTAAAAAAAAAAAAAAAAAAAAAAAAAAAAAGATTTTTTAAGTTTTTTTTTTTGTTAAAAGTAAAAAAAAATCGATAACTTTGTTTTAAATTATCACAGAATTATGGTTCAACCATTCGTTTTAAAGGTATTGACAAGACCTTTCGAAAGACACCCATCTTGAAACTTCCCCCTCCCCCGATGCCCCCACACGCACAAAATTTTTTTCCCAGTTAACTATTGCTATTATCAACGAGATCTTTCGAAAGATACCCATCTTGAAAATTTAATTCATATTAATCTTACAATCACAAGTTTAAAATAACTCTTATTATGCCCATTTATACAAAATTTTTGTCCTATTCTGCCATGTTAAAAATTTGCATAAAATGCGATCACAGCGCCACCTGTTGAGCTATTGATCCCCAAATGTAATCAGCACCATTCCATGTCAGGTTCCAACTATACACCAAGTTTGGTTGAATTTCATTCATTGGTTCGTGAGATACGGTGAAAAATACGAAAATTTGTCCTATACTGCCATGTTAAAAATTTACATAAAATGCGATCTCAGCGCCACCTGCTGGGCTATTGATCCCCAAATCTAATCAGCACAATGCCCCGCCAGGGTCCAACTATATACCAAGTTTGGTTGAATTTCATTCATTGGTTCGTGAGATACGGTGAAAACACGAAACCACAGACACACAGATAGACACATAAACACACAGACAGACATTTTCTAAAAACTATCAATTCGTGTTCAGGACATCCCAAAACGTGTAGATCCGTCAAAAAACGGAGGTCGAAAATTTTCGCGAATCCAATACTTTCTCTATATTACATGAAAGTAAAAACTTATAAATGAATCCAAGACAACTTTGTGCATTCGAACAAGCAATTTGAAATTAATATAATTGAAATCATAGTCTTATTTTTGTAAATTTACAAATATCGTAAAAATAGGAAAGACATTTACAGAAAACGGATCAAGGATAAAATTATTTGTACAAGTATTACATAAATTTGTTTCTTTAATCATGCTTGAAAACATTGTTTCACTTTCATTTCCTAAGTACCGTTTATACGCCTTTCAATGGACTGGCGTAAAAGGACGTATAAATGAAAAGACGTATAATCGAAATTTTAATAATAACACTTTGATTACTACAAATATAATGACACTTAAGCAAAATGTATATGAAAATTCTCATTAATAAAGTTTCTTAAGTTAGTAAATGTATATTATACTTTTTTTAAAGACAATAATTAATTAAATAATAGATCATCTTTATTATATATATATATATATATATATATATATATATATATTATAAAAAGTGAGAAAAATCATACTATTAATGCATGACTGGGTACTAATTACAAATGTCATATATTGAGTATTATATTACACTTCTTAAGAACTATATGAAAGCATTTTGAATATTAATTAATGTATTGCGTATCTTTAATTATAAGCATACGATTTATGTCCATACAGATAGCTATTTAATAACTTTAAAAAATAATCTGGTGTGTCACTCATACGACTTTCTCTTACCCTGAAATTTAATACTATAAATACAGGTTGCAGATTAAAAGGTAAGATAACGAGTACTGTTATGTAAACCTGTGTTAAACAATTCATATTACGCTTCTGAAAAGTTTTATATTATAATTAGTTCTGTGTGAGGGGGGCTACCCCTCAGCCCCCGTTTCATTCATGCACCTACATTTATATAGCAGAATTTAATTCGGTTATTAAAAAATAATTCTGTTTTTAAAAAATAATTTATTAAAATTATTATTTAAAAAAAAAATATCTTTTATGATAAGGCAGACGATTTCCATATTAGAGAAGTAGTATAACACCAAATATCCAAAAAAAGTCCATTTTATTCTCAATATTTAAAAAAAAAAAAAACAATAATACGATTTTTTTTTCCAAGTTTTTTTTTTTCGGTAAAAGTAAAAAAAATCGATAACTTTGTTTTAAATTATCGCAGATCGATGGTTCAACCATTCGTTTTAAAGGTATTGGCGAGCTCTTTTGAAAGATACCCATCATGAAAATTTACTCCCCTCGAGGGGGGACTTCTCCCCCAGGGGGGGAGGCGAGGCTCCTACATACATAAAAAAAATTTCCCAGTTGACTATCTCTATTACAAAATATATATATTCGTTTCATCTGGTTTAGTTCAGTCTATAGATGTTAAATTCTACTTACCTGCAATTTTCCCCATAGACGTAATGTATTAGAATTCTCTTGATTGTCCCTGTACACGAACCATTTGCTTGATCTTAACGAAAAGCTTACTGTAGCATCCCTATATGATACACATTTAGAATACCAAGTTTGAACTTTCTGCCATAATTTGTTTTTGAGATATGCTGATAACAGACAGACACACAGACACACAGACCATTTGCTAAAAACATGATTTTCGTATTCAGGGGACCTCAAAACGTGTAAATATAACAAAATCTCGCATTCGGAAATTTGACCCAAAAACAATACTTTCTCTACCTTATGGGTAAGAGAAAGTAAAAATTAATATTCGTCTGATTTGCTGCTCGTCTATGAGTATTAAAAATTCTACTGTGAATTCAATTGATTCTTTGGTCAGTATTCTTCGATCTTTCCTGTGTTCCTCCATTTATTTTAGTATAGTGGAAAATACGTATAACCGATATACGTATAACCGGATACGTATAACCGGCATATAAAAGAAGAATTTTTGGATTAAAATGAATAAGAACGAATCAGGACTTTACTAAAAGTGCGTATAAACGGTGTTTTACTGTATTTTATTTATTTTTAATAAACACATTTATTTACACATACTTTGCTTCGAAAAATACTTATGCTCATGGAAACAAATCTTGAAATTTCATTAAATTTTAAGAAAAAGCATTTACATGTTATATTTGAAAATTCGAATATGTTTCGTAAAAGTGACAGATAATAAATCCTCATACTGGATAAAGGCTGTTCTTTCATCTCTTTAAGAGAATGTTCGCTTTCAGAGAACATTCTCTTAAAGAGTACTCTCAGAGAACAGAGTTCGTCTTAATATGAACATGTAAAGCCATAAATAATTTTTTTAAATGTATGTTTTAATAATATATATTCTGATCTCATTTATTTTCACACCATTCATTGTAATTTTATAATGCATTTATCGCAATGCATTTTTTGTAATTTTATAATGCATAGCAAATATCTTAAGAATAAATTTTAAGTATAGATAACAGTTTTATAAAACAAATTTGTTATTCTAATTTTACTGTTATTTTAGCCCCCTAAACATGTTTTGGTCTTATTTAAAATGTTTTAATAAGTACTATTTAAAAGAGAATTTTGAAAACGAGACCTTTAGTTTCACATCACTGTATTTCTCTTTCTTATACACTGTTAAAAAATTTTCTGTAAATTTACAGAGAATCTATTGGTAATTAATTATATTAAGTCTTACGTAAATTTACAGAGAAATAAAAAAAGAGATTCTGTCAAAATGCAGAGAAACATTTCTGTAAATCAATCATAGTCTCTGTAAATTTACATAGATCAAAATATTCAAGTCTCTGTAAATTTAAATCTGTAAAACATCAAAGTCTCTGTAAATCTACGTATGTAAAAATTTGCAAGTCTCCGTAAATTCGAGCATGTAAAAGCATCTAAGTCTCTGTAAATTTACCATTGTAAAAATATTCAAGTCTCTGTAAGGTTACATACGTAAAAACATCCAAGTCTCTGTAAAATTACATATGTAAGAACATCCAAGTCTCTGTAAAATTACTTATATATGAACATCCAAGTCTCCGTAAATTTCGTATATAATATTACGAAATGCTCGGTAAATTTATCCATGTAAAAATACCTATTATTTGAAGGCCCCACTATTGGCAGAGAAGCTCTGCTCTCAACGTTTGAAGGCGGAAGGTGTCTGGTTCGATCCAAGGTTGCGAATTTCGACCTACACTTTCGGAATTTTCCGCAGATTTCTCCAAAACTTGCATAAATATAGGATAACACATTTTAGAAAGACCTACACTTACGGCAATCCCCATAGGTCTAGAAACCTAGCATAGCCAAACGGCTTTAACCAACGCCGATTAAATTTTAGTATGTTTATAAGCGTATTGAAGACACTCTAAATAAGCATATACTTAAAATAAATTCCATTATTATCAATTTACAAGTACAAAAATATCCAACAGTAAGTTTATCTTCATGCATATATGTAAGAATCTAGTAAATCGTTACATAAGTACAGATTCTTATACAACTTAAGGAAGAGAAACTTAAAGTTGGACTTTTTTGTACTTGTAAATCCATAGTCTTGGGATTTATTTTAAATGCGCGTCAGTTTATAATGTCTTAAACAGGCTTCTAAATATACTAATAATATTGTGGTGGTAAAATCACATTGATTACTCCAGAGTTGTAGGCCTGCATAGAATGCCTTATGTGTAGATCGTTCTAAGATGTTCCTTATTTACAAAAGTTTTTAACAAAACCTTGGAAAATTTCGAATGGGTACGCTGAAAATCTCAACCACAGATCGAACTTGGCACCTCCCACCTTCAAACTTTGAGAACAGAACTCCTCGGAAATTGATGGGACAAGATGACCGGACCTTATATATATAGACAAGCTATACATTTTTTTTTTAAATCAAAACTACATTATAATTCAGAGGTATAAAGTTGGCTAAGCTTGTAATTCCTTTGGTAGGATTTGTAATGGTGCGATTTAACATGTTTTAAACTACAATTTTTATTAATGTTGTGGTACATTTTGCATACATTAAACTTTTAATATAAAATTTGAAAAAGAAGCTGATTTATATTATGTTACTTCGAATAAAATGATCAGAAATAATTGCAAAATATGTCATATGGTTGCTTAATATTGCTCGGTTATATTTAGTCCATAACAAAATTAAGAACTTAATTCCCTCATTTAATATGACTCAATAGTGAAAGATCTCACAGGTCTAAATCTAAAATTTTGATTTGATAACTTTGGCTGATGTCGATTGTCTTTGCTGGGCTGAAACCAAAACTAGTTTTTACTCTATCACATACAGATTTTTATCAATACAGGGTGCGCTATTTTTTTTTTTTTTCATGACTCTTCCACCAATATAATTATACGGTTACTTTTATAGTATAATTCCATGATTAATTACAATTAATCATGGAGTCATACTAGAAATTACAGAAGAGAAGGAATTGTGTCGGTAGACACCCTGTATTGGCAAAAGCCATGTGTAACAGAGAAAAACTGGCTTCGTTTTCGGCTTCAGCACATCAAAAATATAGGTGTCAGCTAAAATAAACAAAATAAATTTTGCTAACATTATATTTGTAGATCTGTGTTAACCTCAGATTCTTTCATTCAAAAAATACATCCAATTTTTAAATATACTTTTTTTTTTTTTAACAAATGTATATATATATTACATTCCGATTAGATATTAACTTAAAACAATTAAGAATTTAATTAAAACACTAATCGTTTAAAATGCATTATGCTATTGAAAAGGTGTAAACTTTCTAAATGGAAAAAAAAAAAAAAAAAGGAAGTAGTAGTAGTATCAAAAAATTGTTAGGTACACTACCTTTTCATAATGACCGCACATTTTCAATTTCAGACATTTTTTTTTTAAACGTATTTCAAAAAATTTTAAACAAATCATTTTGAAACTCAAAAAAGAAATTGTTAAGAGGGTTTTCCCAATATTTACTTACAATCACAGAAAATTGCATTACCATTCATCGAATCAAAATAAAAATGTGAGTAGAACTCTTTATACTTCAGCGTTTCTTCGAGAGTAACTGAAGACGCGTAGAACTTTTTGGGTTTACACAATAGTTGTTTGGGTTTTCTATATAAGTAGTTTAAAGCATTTGGCTACTAAATTATACAAATGAAATTTAACTAAAACTTAGTCATGCGCAGTTAAAAGTTATTTAGCAAAAATGCTCACATTTCATTAGATATTTAGTATTTTATTCATTCTGATTGCAGTATGTTGTGTCTGATGTTGTATATTGGGTTTCCCGAATATAGCTTTGTACTGGGTTTAATACCGTGCCTGTTATAGCTTTAAAAAAAAAAAAAAAAAATCCGCTGAAGTTTTGTTCGCCAATTTTTTAAAGAAATCTTATATCTCCCTGATTACATGCGGTAGAGATTTAAAAATTTATACAGAAAATGACAATGAGCCCCATAATCATATGCTACAGCCAGATTGTATTTCGAGAATTACTTTATACTGGGTAATGCCAAATACTCTCATTTTTCTTTAACTTTTTAATGGTCCCCTTTTCACTTTTGGCAAAAACAAATAACTGTACTACATGAGGTATAACATGTTTTTTACACTCCTGAAGTTTGAAGATGATATGTTTAAGTACTATTTGAGTTATTTTAAAACAAATCTAAATTCGAAAGTGTCCGGTCATTTATGGAAAGGTAGTGTATTAAATGAATTTGAAACTTAAATACTCATACTGATTTTTTATATTAGCTAAAGAAAAAATTTACTAATTCATTTTCATTTAAAAATCTCTCTTAAAAACTATGTATACATTTTTTGTAGTGTATTAAAAAAGTAAATTTGTGCAACATTTTAATGCAATGCATATTTTGTCACTGAAACCAAGACTAACAAATTTGATGCAAATTTTATTTTGAACTGTAACACAATTTGAACATTTTCCAATATTATGTTTTTAATAAAATTGGTTTTTAAAGGTTATTTTATTTGAAAATAAAAATTCTCATTTCAGATCAGATTTCTAATGCGTAATCGTAGAAGTATAGGAACATAGCAAAGGTTTGATACCTAAATAATTTTATTTTTTATAATTAATTCATTGCAATGTGTAGAATAACTTCCTTAATTATTGCAGTTTCTGGGATATAAATATTTTTAGATAGACGGCAAGTGGAGAGAAAATGTACGTACAGTCGGTAACAAAAGTGTCCAAACTCTAGCAAAAATTTCTATATAAAAAAAGTACACTTCATTCGGTTTTGATAAATAAATCCTTAACGAATCATGTGTTTACACTGACTAAGAACAGGATTCGACGAGGATTTATTTAACAAAACCGTTTAAAGTGTGCTTTTTTTTACATAGAAATTTTCGCTAGTGTTCGGACGCTTTTGTTACCAACAAAACGTATTAAACAGTAGATAAAATAAATATAGAGCTTTTTATATTTTTAAATATTAATTTAGGTTTCAATGCAGATGGAAATTGGGCAATCTTTTGCTTTTCGTCATTCTTTCCATAAATTCAAATCTTTAAAATATAAAACTTTTTATTAAAGAAGCCATTAGATTATTTTGAATAAAAAAAAATTCGACTTTTTTTTTTTCTTCTTTTTCACGAAAACAAATTTTAAAACATTTTTTCTTCTACAAAATAGGATCTAAAGAAGAAACAAATACTTCGCTTTTACACCTGAAAGCAGTACCCCGGTAATTTACTAGAATCAATGCAAAAAGCTCACTAAGAAGTAAAACATCTTTGCTGCAAAGAAAACATACAATTAAAAATAATTAAAAAATAAAACATACTGAATTAGATTTAAATTAAACTTTATTCTACTAACATACCACTGAACTTTTTTTTTTTTTAATGATATTAATAAAAGATAAATGGTGAAAGTGTCTTTAATAACAGGATAAATATTTAATACAATTTGCAAATGTCTCTGATGAGGGTATTTTACGGAATTTTCTATTTTCATATTTCTTAGACAACTTGTTTCGTTTCTTATATCAGGATCAATTTCCATTATAACTAGAAAAAAGAAAAATGATGAAAAATTACTATTGTAGAAAACATTTCAACAATAAATTTTTAAAACAAAATCTACATCCTATGATATTTTAAGCAAATAATGAAAAGAAAGGATTGTAATTCCATGGCACTAAAAAGGAAATTGAATATACATAAGCAAATTTTAAAGTATCTTATATACTCCATCTAAATAGAATATAATGAAAATTCATCTAAAGAAAATAAAAGTAGATATACATGATATTTTTAAACATTAATACAGGGAAAAATCACTTATGTAATGAAATCATAAGATATTTAAGTACCATCTTATGAACGCCAGTGTAACAGGAGTATTTTTGAAGTATTTTATGTTCGGCTGTAGATTCTAGACCTACTTTGAAAAGACTTCATTCCCGAGCTTTTAAAAGACTCCCCCCCCCCCTTCCTATATGACATTTTTAAAGTTTCCGTTTATGTTCCAAGCCCGTTTTTTTTTTTTTTTTTTTTTTTTTTTTTTAAACAAGTGCCTTAAAGTTTTCAGAAATGTCGAGGCATTCCCAAGGTACAGGGAGTAAAGTGGGACTTTTGATAACTATATATAACGACATTTTCAAAAAATATTGAAAAGAATTTATACAGTTTTAAGTAAGTCTCAATTTATTACCGAAAATCCCACCGTGGGCTGATTTTTAAGTTGTATTAGCCCATATTTACATGAATTTTCAGATAAAACCTTGGAAAACACCGAACCACTAGGACAGCATGCGTGACTACATATCGAATTCGGCATTTCCCGTCTACCAGCTTCAAGAACAGATCCTCCTGCCCCCTAGACCCATTTTTGTCTTTTGGATCATTATAGTAATATGAATTAATACATAGTTCTGCTGCAGATTGTTTTTTATACAATTCAATTACGAAATATTTCCGGTTTATTAAATATTTAAAAATGATTTTCTAAATATTATTCGGTCTTTAATAATTACATAAACTAATGTAAATACACATTATGGTAATTTTTTGTGGTCTTAAGCTACAGATAAATCGTTTTAATTAACATTCTTATTTATTTTCATTATTAACATTATGATAATTACTTAAATATTCTATCTCCAAAAATTTAAATATTTAATGAAAACACTTTCCGGTGGTGAAGCATTAACGCCCCCCCCCCTCCCTACAAACCCCTCAAAAGAAAGAAAAGAAAATTAAAAGTTAAAAACTAAATAAATAAATAAAACAAAAATTGAATCACTTGATAAATAAGAATTCTCTAAATCTAAAATCTTTATTTTGTATTTCGGTTTTTAAATTTATAAAATTTTCAATACTTAAACTATTGTTTATACAAGATGTAGGCGATTTACTTCATTTCTACTCAAATTCTTGCATTTTGATTTCGAAAATTCAGATATTGTTTCAGTCTTCACGTAGAAGATATAACGGTAAATATTTGAAATGGCATAGAGAGTTCTACAAAGAATAACAAGAAACTTGAAAAATATTAAAATAAAAATTGAAAACAACCGGTAGCAGATTATAAAAGAATATCAGAAGTGAAAGTTTTCAGGGGCTATCTTTAATTCCAGATCCCCCCCCCTCTAATTTTTCCTTTACAATGCCTTAAGAATTCTACAAATATAATTTATTATGGGTATAAATAAACAATTTTAATAGCCACGTAATAATAACCTTAATCTATTCTTTCACGATTCATTTTGTATACAAATAGCAGTTTTTAGGGTTTTGAGATGTTACGTAGTTTTTCATCCTTTGAATATGGAAGTAAAACAATTTATTGTCTCCCGAGGGAGTGAACTGCTCCTGAATCATCTATAAACTGTACGACTCCATGAGTGTCAGTGCCATTCTAGACTCAGAGCTGATAAACGGGAAGTGCTGGGAACAGTCCCAGGTCTAGCTCGTCGACCTAGCCGTTCGGAGTTTTCAGTAGTTTTCTCCGAGACTCACATAAATCTGGGCTTGGCCCCCTTAGAAAAATATCCCCGCTCAGAGGACACACTACCCCAGGCCTAGGACCCTTGAGTAGTAGATCGGCCTTAGTTCCAAGCACTCTCTTAACTTTATAATACTCCGAATTAAAAACTGTCCAGTTATTAAAATCTTCCCCTTACAATGAAAGAAAAGAGGGAAAAGAAAAAACATGTTTAACAAAAATTATTTCTGTTGATGCAAAAACTTGTCCGAAAGTTTTCTGCCAATGCGTTATTAAACGGAATCTATTAGCTATATTTCAGTGAAACTGTATTTTTAAATTGCAGTTACTCCACAATCGTCTGCGTCCGCCTCTCTACATAAACATGCAACCGCACTCTTGGCATGCTTATGATTATGGTATATTCATCTAGGATATTTCGAAAATACAGTTGGATTTTGTACTTAAAAGTAACGTTTTATGTGGATCAGTTATTTTGAGATATAAATTAGTCCGCAACATGTAGCAGCCTGGATAAAATTTCGTATTAATTTAAACATTTTCTCACTCAATTTCATATACACTCTGTACTTTGAATGCTTAAATATCAAATTGTATTCTGAAAAATCTTAACTTGTCAAAAAATTTAATTTGTCCCCCGACCCACCGCTCTATTCCCATTGCTCGGTAACAGCAACAATAATTTTCTTTTTCTTGCATTGTTGTTTTTTAACTCGTGCATATATATATGCATACATATACATACACAAGCAGATTTTCAAAATTTTCAGAAAGCAAAATTAAAAACATTGGATGGTTTAGAATACAAACAGTCCCCCCCTCTCCCTTAAAAAAAAAATAAAAATAAAAAATTGTCACATAAACCTATTTTTTATTATTTAAACTATTAAATATATAATGTGGAAATGACATACTTTTTCCTCAATTCCTGCTATTTTAATTTAAGGTAATCCAGATTATTTTTCAGTCTTTCAGCAAATGCCAGCAAACACTTTTAATGACATGAAGAGGCTGTAAAACGAATATATAGGAAAACATATAGAAGTTTCAGACGATATTAAACTAAAAACTAGTATGATGTAGCCACCACATTACTTCCTTCTATATAATTTTACACAACATTTATTCAATACAAATTACTTATTATCAAATTATTTTTCATTATAAATGCAGACGATTTTCATCTGACAGAATTATATTATCACTAAATGCCGAAAGATGTCAATTTTTTTCCAAATCAAAAGAAATGACTTTTTTCCAAGTTTTTTTTCGTTAAATGTAAAGAAAAAAAATGCATATCTTTGTTTTAAATTATTACAGATCTATAGTTCAACCATTCGTTTGAAAGGCATTGACGAGATCTTTCGAAAGATACCCATATTGAAAATTTACTCCCCGGGAGGGTACTTCCCCCCAGGGGGGGGTGAGCAATGCCCCCACATGCACAAAATTTGTTCCCTGGTTAACGACTACTATTATCAATAATTTATATTAATTTTACAATCACACGTTTAAAATAACTCTCATTATGTACATTGATACGAAATTTTGTCCTATACTGTCATGTTAAAAATTTAGAAAAATGCGATCACAGCGCCACCTGCTGAGCCATTGTTCCACCAGTTCATGTCAGGGTCCAACTAAATAACAAGTTTGGTTAAATTTCGTTCATTGGTTTGTGAGATACAGCGTCCAGACAATTTGTGATACACACACACAGACATTTTCTAAAAACAGTCAAATCGTGTTCAGGACATCCCAAAACGTGTAAATCCATCGAAAACTGGAGTTCGAAAATTTTCAGAAATCTAATACTTTCTCTATAAATACAAATAGAAGAAAGTAATAAAAATCACAGGTAACAGATTAAAATATTTAGAAATATTACCGCCTGTAAGTAAACACTTTTAAAAGCATCCCTAAACTGTCTAATCCTCAGAACAAAATTTTCTGATTCTTCAACATGCCCCCCTCCCCCCCCTCCCTCCAACTCACAAAGAAAAAAAAATATGCTTAACATAATTTTTTTTTTTTTTTTTGGTCTATGTAAAAAATTGTCTGAATATTTCCTGGCCCAGTTTTGATAGGACAGTATCAATTACATCTATTTTAGCGAAAAAGTAGTTTTAAATTACAGCCAATTGACATTTCGGCTATGTCTGCCTTACAAAGTAAACTTGTGGACGAAATATTGTCATGACTGTCGTTAAGACACAAAAGTACAAAAAACACATGTGCATTAGTTGTACTTTTGAAAATTGTAGTTTTTAATTGGTTCGAAAAATGTAACCTGGATAAAATTTCGCATTCATTTGAAAATTACAGTTAGCATGTAATCAACAGTCTCCGCCTCGCTGTATAAGCGTGTAGGTGTAGTTTTGGCAACGTATGGTTAGGAAACATTTATCTAGTGTAATTCAATAATACAGTTGTTTTTATACTTCAAAGTAATTCTGCATTAAATTGAACTTTTTTAAACTTCGATTTGAATTTATTCACAGAATGTAGCCTGTGTAAAATTTAGCATTAAACATTTCTTTACTCAACTTGATTCATAAACTATACATTTAATCTTTAAACATCAACTTGTAAGCAGATAGTGCCACTAGTTTGAAAATTCAATCTAATCCCCCTTCCAGTATTGCCGCTGTGGAAAAAAAAAAATATATCGTTTTTCTTGCATTGTTGTTTCTTAATTTATATATTAAATGCAAACACTCACAAGAAAATTTAAAAAAGAAAAAAAAAGTAAATAAATAAAAATAATGTTTAACATCAAATACTTATATATAATTTGTAATGTTTCCCTGTTTTTATGGATGTGCTAAACTGTAATTTAACACCCCTCCCCCCCCCCCTCAATTTTTTCCTCCCTTACAATAACTGCTTTCTAACAAATTAATATATCTATGTTTATTTTGTATATCTTCTGCTAAAGCAATTTTCTTCTAAACGCTAGAAGAAAAGCGGCTCAAATTATAAGAAAGTCCGCTCCCCCCCCCCCTCGGCTAACGTTTCGAAAATTCGTTCTTTTCCTTTAAAAGCTCATACCAATATGAATGCATGTTGTCGGGAACATCTACAAATAGTTTCTTTTAATCAATGAAAATAATTTTAGACCAATTTATTTGTTTTTTCATAGGTTTCTCTGCAAGCTGAATGTAGACTTTTTTATGTCAGGTGTTATAAGGGTATACTGCCGTAGTTTTACATCTCTAATGATTTCATAGCTTTTGCTATTATTATTCCTCATACTGATATTAGTCTCTTTAACTGACTTCTAATTTATTTTGTTCTTATTTGCTACTGTGCGAAATGTCATGAGTCTATGTCGTTTCAAAATAATTCTCCTTCCCCTGTTGATTTTGTGTACCTTACATAGTCGGAATTTGTAGGAAAATGAAAAATACAGTCTTCTAAAGTTTTGTTTGAGCAATTGTATGGCGAAAGCATCTGTTATTATTATTATAAACTAAAATGACCTCTTTCGGTATTGTAAAACATTTACCTTCTCTCCCACATGGAAATATTCCCTGAACTGAACGAATGCGATTACAAATGCTTTTAGAAGCTCTTCTAAATGCTTTACAAAATCATAGGCAGATAAGTATCTCTATCCCGAACCGTTACAATTGATATAACTATGACATTCTCATCATTTTGCAACATTGTAAGTTAAAGAAGATAGACATGTAAAAATAAAGTTCAAGATACATATGCAATATTTGTAAACTATTGATATAAAATTAGCAGCAGTATCACACATTTAACTTCAACAAAAGACTTGTGTATTTACAAATTAAATTAGTAGATTTTTGCTGCTTTTGTATAATTTCTATAATTTTGCCCTCTGCTGTAAATACATAAAGCATATATAAAGCTTTATGTAACAGAAATACGTAGCTGGATACTGCATACTAGATTCTAGGTATCTTTAAATTGAATAACTCTGTTTATGAGTTTCAGGATTTAAATATAAAAAATAACTGCTAATACAACTAACATAAACAGTCATTGTTTTTGTTGATTATTAAAATAGGATAAAAGATTATATAAAATTTAACTTACCTAATTATGAATTTCAAATGAAAACACGATATGCTTTAAGTTCTTCAGTACAGCCAACTACAACAAACTTTTCATGAGTAGGATACGAAGATAAACATTCCGCAGAAACAATCTAATTTTCCCTAACGTTCCCTCCCCCTCCCCCATTTTACGTAATAGTACACAGCAATGAAACAAACTATTCAGTATATTTCTGCCTTCAAAACTTCTTATATATATATATATATATATATATATATATATAGGTATTTACTTTTAATATAAAAATAATTTTAAGGTTATGTATTTATATGGTTTTTTATTTAATGTATCTATCAAAATCCCTACAGGGAAAACGTTGTTCTGAAAAAGGAAATATCTGTAAATTAAGAACTGAGTTTCTTGGTTCAATGCTTTTAACAGAGAACTCATGTAAATTTACGGAGAGTCTCAATACTTTTTCTGTACTTTTACAGAAATTTTTGACAGTGAATTGAGTTTCTTGATTCACTGCTTTTAACAGTGAACTCATGTACATTTACGGAGATTCTCAATACTTTTTCTGTATTTTTACAGAAATTTTTAACAGTGTATGATAAAATATTATAAAAATTACTTCTAAAAAACACAATTAAAAGTTATGAGAACACAGCACGTTTCAAAAATATTATTCTTTCTTCATCATCCGATTAAAGGATATCCTATATTTACATAAGCCAAAACTAAATTTGATTCAGTGTTAATCGGTGATTTCAGAGAGACAAATTTAATGATATTGTGCTCTACAACAGTTTTTAAAACTTGTACGTGATTTTGTGTAACTCATTCACAGTTCTGATAGTTCGAAACCATATATCATGGCATTAGAAATTTATTTTGGAATTCCCGAAAACATAATAATGGCATGCAGTTGAATTTTTGAGGCATATAGTAAGAAAACTATCTCTCTACGTTATACTTATAGTTGAGCATACCCTCTTCAGCATACCCTGCTGAAACTGAAGTCCAGTCAGCAGCACATCAGTCAGATCCCCCCTTTCCTCTTCCTCATTTTATCCAATAGGATTTTTTTGTTGCCTTTTATTATAAAGATATCTCATTAAAAAATGAAGTTTTTCGAATTCTGTTTTCTAAATTATAGTCTTTGAACATGTTGCCTTTAAGCTTAGGAAGCAAATGTTTTTAAAAAAGAAATTTAAATATTTTGTTTAATAAAGTAAACTTTAGACTCTGATTTTCAATCTCTAAAAGAAATATTTAAATTTAATTTATATGTGTATATATATATATATATATATATATATATATATATATATATATATATAAAGTGAAGAATTTAATAACGTTATAAAATTTAGCAATTAATAGATTCATAATACCAACAACACACACATATAAGTTATTGTAATTCGATTTAAATGTTAGCACATATTTTTTATTATTTATTTACAATACCAATTAATAGATAAATCCACTTTAAATTACTTACGCTCATGTTAACATATTAGGACCATAACACAAAGACAAACTAAGAGAGATTTTTATGCGAAATTCATGAAAGTTATCATACGTAAACCAACAATTTTATAAAAAATACGAAAAAACAGATAACTGGAAATTAAAAAAAAAAGATAACTGGAATATAAAATGCTCAAAAATAGAAGTATTCTCTCTTCAGGGAACATATAATCCTACGAGCAAATAAATCGCAACATTTCGAAAAACTGTATTGCTAATTCAAGCCAAAAAAATACAGTTCATGTTCCAAACTTGAGACAAAATTCTGAAGGAAATTTATTTGCAGGTTTCCCGATTCCACATGTTTTCACAATTTTTTTAATAAAATAATATATATTTTTTAATTCCATTTTGATAGTTATAAAATTCAGAATCATTATATTGATTCTCGTTTCACAAAAATAGACTTTCTTTTTCTTATTAGGACTGAGGGCCTATTAGTCTCAATCTGGGATTTTTGCGTTGTCGATTTCGATAGTTGGACATTTATCGAAATCTAAAATTTATCGAAAATATAAATGAATAATTTGAAAGCGATGTTATAATTTGAAAAAAGAAAAAAAAAACTAATAGTCCTCCATCCTAAACTAAATTCTGCTTTTGCCAGAATTTCATCAAAATCTTTTTTTTTTTTATTATTATTATTATTATTATTATTATTGAAAGAAAAAGAAAAGAAAATTAATAATAATCAGTATCGTTACAAGCGATACCGAAAAAGTTTTTTTTAATAATTTTGAAATAGGAAATAAAAAGTGCACGTGAAATAATATGAAATAAAAATAAGTAAAAAAATGAATTTAATGATTTAATGTTTTTGTTTTTCGGGGGCTGCTCATGCATATAAAAAATGCGTATTAAAAAACGAGTCGAAGAAGGAAGCGAAATGAGTATTGAGTTATATTACGATAAATACGATAGATAATATGATACGATATATTAGACCTATCGTCCAGGGTTAGTAGGCATTTTCGTTGAAAGAAATAGTTTGTTCGTTCGGTGCAACTTGCACATTAGTCCCGTGAGATACAACTTTCACATTAGACCCTTGAGGTACAACTTTCACTTTAGTCCCGTCAGCTTTAAATATAGTGATTTTTATTTTATATTTTTTTTTTATGACTGAGGACTATTAGTCACAATCTGCGGATTTTTTTTTAATATTTTATTTTGAATTTATAAAATGAAAAAAAAAAAAAAAAAATTTTTTTAGATAAACGAATATTAAAAATAAAAAGAATTAATTTTTAGAAAAGGAGAATCAATTTAATGGTTGGAATTTTTTTAAATGTAAAAACGAGATTTAAAAAAATACTATTGTTAATAAGTAATTTGCGTAAGAAGTTTGCATGGGGTTAGGCTGCCGACGACGATATGAGAAGTGTTAATGACGCTTCTAGGGAATAAATTTAATGGTACAATAAAACACCGTTCATAAGCCTCTCGTTTATACATCTTTCGCATTTATACGTCCTTTTACTGAAGTCCCTATTCATTCCTATTCATTTTAATGCAAAAATATTTCGTTTATAAGCCGTCAATATCGGTTATACGTCTTTTCTTCTTTTTTAAAATTCGTAAAGTTTCTTAACCGCTCAAACATAGGAATTATCGAAATTGATGATGATAATCATAGCTAGAGGAAATGGACAATGGAAATAATTTTAGTCTTGGGGTAAACAACGTTTTCCTGAATTCTTGTTCTATTTCGTTTGTTATTTAATATCTCATAATGTCTCGAAAGCTTAAAGTACTTTCATTGAAAAATAAAATTGAAAGTTTAAAAAATTAACAAGTTTGTGAGTTTAATGAAAACAGAACTGAAAAAAAAAAAAGAAGAAGAAGAAGAAAAGATACCTGATATATATATATATATAATATTCATGATTTGTTCATGTAGTATTCACGATATGTAATATGATACAATATTCAAGATATGATATATATAATTAGTACTCAAGTCATGCAACTATGATTCTTCTAACAACTTTATTAATTAGTATTTTCACATAATTTTTCCTTCAGCGTCATAAAATTTGTAGTAATCAAAGCTTCATTTTTTTTTCATTCCGATTATACGCCTCTTCGTTTATACGTTCTTTTACCTCAGTCCCTTGAAAGAGGTGTAAACGATGCTTTACTTTATTATGTTCTACATCAGCTCTTTAAAATTTTTGCTTTTTCCTGTGAAGTTCATTCACAGTTCTTATATATCGGAGCCAGCATTAAAATGTTTTAATGTGTCATTGTATGAAAAATTACTTTTGGAATTGCTCGAAAGATAATAAATGACACATAAGTGACTCCCCCCCCCCCCCTTTTTGAGGTACAACAGTGAAATATTTAGCTAAAAAAATAAATTAAAAGCTCTTCACTAAGAATCATTTTCAAGCACTTAGTCCATGATGTCATGGTTTATTAGAAGCTACAATAAGTACACAATTATTCTGAAAAAAATATATATGATGAAGGAAGTCGTAAATTCGAGTCTTACGGAACCAAAATAGATATTAATTTTATTATTAAATAGCCATCTTTGCCTACACCCACGCTTTGGAACAGGGTTCGCGCCCAAGCACTTGCACTGTTTTTTATTTCGTCCTTCTTTTGTAGATCCCCCCGCGTAGCTCTTCAAGAGTTCTTTTTGCGGAGGCATCACCATATCTCAGGGTGTGAACAGAAAAGGTTGGGTGTGAATTAGATAAGAATATTTCACGCTATTTTTTGTTTTATGAGACTTGTAAATTGATACAGTGGGAGAACTTTTCCTCTTTAATTGATAGCGCACGTGTTCTCTAAAAAAGACGTCAAGTAGAAACTTACTCGTTGCCATTATAGAAGGCGCTTGAAACAGTTCTTCAATCTCATATTTTGCCTACGACCTTCTTATATTTTAATACACTTAAAAAAAAAAAAAAATAAAATAAATGGAATCAAATTACAGCCATTTTAATTACCTTACTTTAAAATCAAGTTGAAAAATTCAAACTAGTTAAAAAAAAAACAAGTAATGCAAAAGAAAAATTTTTAAAGTCAATTCCTACTTACAAACACTATCGAGAAAGTTTTTTTTAATAATTTTGAATTAGGAAATAAAAAGCGCGCGTGCAAAATTAAATAAAAAAAAAAAAATTATAAGATAAAAAAAACTTTTTCTATACCATATGCATAATTTAACTTTTTATAATTTTTTAATGTTCACGTTTATTTAATTGTATTTATTTTTATATCGAAAGAAAATGAACTCGTATTTTTTTTTTTTTTTTTTTTTTTGAAACAATTAAATTATAGCTAATATTTTAATGGCTATTTTAACGCTACTAGGATATTATTATTTTCATATTTTAATTAATTAAAAGAAAACTAATCAAAAATTCGAAAATCCGACTTTGAAGTATTGTGTTGTCACCATGTTTTGAGCAATCCTGAAAGTTTCAAATGTCTAGCTAGTCGGGAAGTTAGTTAAAAATCGATTGCAAGATTTGTACAAGATATTTATAGTGAGAGTGTGAACTAATAGCAGGAATTTAAAAATGAAAACGACTTTTTGATATTCTGTGGAACGTATTTTTATTGATATAAAGACATAAACACATGAAAAATTTCTAAAAGTCAAATGGTAGTTTTATATATATAAATATATATATATATATATATATATTGAATGAATGAAAAAAATTAATCTTTTTAAAATTGGCACTTTGAATCAATTTTCTGTTCAGATATTTCACCGCCAGATAAATTCATATCATCATTCCAAACCAAGATGTAATGCATTTAGAGAAAAGGGGAAAACATTATACAATATTCTTATGGTACACCCCAAAAATGATGTTTGTTACGATCAAAAATCACTGTGTAAATGCCTAAGAATATTTCGCGTTGTTTAATAACGATTTATTTTATTTTATTTTATTTTTATTTATTTATTTATTTATTTGGGGGGGGGGCGTAAACATCCTTAATATTTTACATATGTTCTGAAGATTAAACAAAGGTTTGAAAACTACGGGTTATAAGTAACAGGACTCCATAAACCATTTTTACTCAGACAACTTATGTAATAATAATTCTAAGTGTACAGTCGGTAACAAAAGTGTCCGAACACCAGCAAAAATTCCTATGTAAAAAAAGTACACTTCATACGGTTTTGTTAAATAAATCCTTGTCAAATCCTATTCTTAGTCAGTGTAAGAACATGATTCGATAAGGATTATTTAACAAAACCGTATGAAGTGTGCTTTTTTTACATAGGAATTTTTGCTAGTGTTCGGACACTTTTGTTACCGACTGTATATGCAATATAGATCACACTGGTTAAGATGGGGTTACCTTTTTATGCAGTTTTACCTGGTTGTCTAAAGAAATTAAGATCTATATGTTAAAAAAATTGTCATCTGATCCCCTCCCCCTTTTTTTCTTTATTATTATTATATATTTTTTTTTAGCATGCATTCGTTTAAAAATATTAAAAATATTAAAACTGAAAAAAATATATATATATATATATATATATATATATATATATATATATTAAAATTATCAAGAAACATTTTTAATACATTGCTTGCGGGCCCCGTAAATGTACTCCTCCCCCCCCCCCTTTTTTTTTTTTTCCTTTCTTTTTTTAAGGAAAAGAATTTCGCCTTTATGTGTTTTTCTTAAAATACTTCACTTTAAAAAATGATTTTACGTATTTGTGTTTATTATTTTAAATGCTCCTGTGGTATATATACGTCAGTAACATTTACGACATCGATTTCTGAGGATGAAATTTAAATAATTTAGTCAAGAATGCTCAAAATCATGTTGTTAAATAATACAACACTTTAGAAAACGCCAAAAGGTGGGGTTTACTGTTCAAAATAGGAAAATACCTCGAAGACAATGTGTTTGGATCCGAAACATAACAATCCTTGTTCGAGACAGATATTAAGTTTATTTCTTGACAAAATTAATTTAATTAGAAAGAAAATTCTATTTTATGAAATTTCGCAATATAATTTGAAATATGCTTTTTAATCATTATTATCTTTCGTTAAAATAATTTGTGAAACAAATAATATTAATATTAAAAATAGTAACAGTAATAATAGAAATAGAAAAAAAAATTATCTGAAGACAGAAAATGTTGTTTCTGTAGAAACTTAGTAGAAAAAAAAATCAATAATATTTATACAATTTGTTTTAACCTAAAAATGTATATTAAAAATACAAGACAAACGTTTAAATTCTTTATAGAAGTAAAAGAAATTGTTGTTTATTTTGAACATTCGAAATGAGTCTAATGAGAATGGCATGCACAATATAAACAATCTAATTAATGTTACTTAATATAGGTTGTACATATTATGTTAAAATCAGTAATAATAGTCATTAAATCGAATTAAATAAAATAACGAATGAACAATAAAAGGACAAAATATAAAAAGCAATTTAAAATAAAAAATAATTTAAACCTAAAATTTTGCAAAATCTAAATTTTAGACTGAGAAAAAATTCTGTAACTGACATCTAGAATCTAAATTGCGGATCTAGAAAAAACAGTTCCATGTCATCCTTATAAATTCTAGTCCATTCGGAAGCGTGTTCTAGAAACCCTATTAGAATTCTAGAGTGTTTGCCTATATTCTCGAGGGCAAAATTATCTAAAAATCTCTGCTAACAAATGCGAATACAAGAGACGGGTTTCAGCGACTATAATCTTAGTTTATTACCCAATTATAGAAACTCAAGCGAGAATTTCTCACAATCAAAAGATTCAGAATATTCAGAATACTTAGAATATTATTTCACAATCTAGAAATGTGTAGACTAGAAATTCTCGATCATTTCGTCTATCCCATTTATTGGCGTGCCTTATGCGCACAGCTCTGAAATCTATATTTTTAGTTAAGGGATTTATAAAATGACCATTTATTCATTCTAGATGATGGCGGTGTATTTAATTTTCCTCTCAGTGTACTTGAATGTATCTTGTTTATCTACATAAAGACTTCAAATAATGTCAAATCTTGTCCATCTAAAAAAAAAGATATCTTGGTTTCTAACCTTTACCTAAAAGTAATATTTATAATATACAGCATAAGATTTTTTTTTTATGTACATTATCTTGAGATCCATTGTTATTTAAAAAATGTGAGCAACTTTATTTGTCATTCTGATAAGACATAACATTAAAAACATGGTAACGTTATAAATTATTCAGTGCAGCGACAAATCATAATGATGAGAGAGAAAACTGGAGATTTTTAATTCGACTTACGTGTACAATCTACATTGATTAGTAGGAGAAAATAAACTCTAATATAAATATAGTGCGCTGTGCATAAAAACATGAGATGAACTATCTAAAGACCTAGATTTAGACTGTCTAAAAATAATTGATTTCAAGTAATGCGTTATTCCTCCTTTTCTTAAAACTTTACATAGGTTGCAAAGACGTTAAGACTTCAAAGCATGTTATTTGTAAATAAATATATAAACTTTGTGTAAAAAGATTTTTGTATCGCTAAAAAGAAAAAAAAAAGAAACTATCCGAAGAACTGAAAATGGAAATAAGTCAGACAAATTTGCATCTGATGGAAGGTAATCACATCGAGAAAAAAAATATACCGAGCGAATAAGTAGTCATTTTCTAAATCCCTAAACTAGAAATGTAGAATTCCGATCTATGCCTATAAAACACGTCAATAAGCTGAACAGACAAAATGATCAAGAATTTCATAGTCTATACATTTCTAGATGGTGAAACAATATTCTGAATATTCTAAATCCTTTAAATTGCGAGAAATTATCGCTTGATATTTCTAGAAATGGGTTATAATCTCGAAATGTAGTTGCTAAAACTTGCATCTTGCATTCGCATTTATTTGCAGAGATTTTCAAATACGTCTGACCTCGATAAACCTCGACAAACGCTGTAGAATTCTAATGGTGGTTTCTTAGAACTCGCCTTTGAAGAGAACAAGAATTTATAAGGATCACATGGAACTATTTTCACTAGATCCACAATTTATATTCTAAATATCAGTTACAGAATTTTTTATCGGTTCACAGTCTAAAGAATCACGACCATTTTCCGAAATAAAGAACACGTATGTAACTTGAAAGAAAAATCACGAATCCCGATAAGAATTACACTCGAGCTTCATGTACACACATTGAAACACGCATCTTCATATACACAACTACACACATGTTGTTAAAAGGAACATACATACGAATCGCTTTCTATAAACGTGACTATAATAGTTCACGAAATGCACAAAGAAATTGTTTATTTTTAGTATTATAACCATTCCTTAAGCAACGAATGTATCAAACCAAAATTGTCACTCGTATAGCGCAGGGATGAACACGGGCGCAGAATTCATACCACTATGAATGTAAGAAAATTTTCTACTTCTTAAATCAACGATATTACAGTTAAAGACATTTCTTAAGTAAATACCGGTATGAATTCTGTGCCCGTGTTCCATCCCTGATACACTGTAAAAAATTTCAGAAACATTACTCTTATACATCGGATACATTCCTGGTTTTAATAAGTTTAGTGCAGGTTCCTGAGAATAACAGGTTTTCTTCCATGAAACGTTCCTGATTTCAGGAATGTAGTATTATTTTGAATGTGTTAATTTGATGATTACTGATATTTTCAAGGAACATTACTGGTAAATATTGGGCACATAGCTGCCCAAAATTTCCCAGGAAAGTGCCGGATTCTTTTTTACAGTGTAGTAGGATCTAATATAATTATATACATACCAAAAATATTCCGACAGACACACACACACATAATAACAAACAAGAAAGAGAAGAAATAAATACATAATTGACCCTTTGCCATATATATGAGTATTTACATTTTACTTCATAGTTTTAATAATCCCCAAGCAAACATATCTTGGATCTTAGTGCGTCACAGTAATAAAACCCGCATCACACCCTGATATGTTGAAATATAATGTTACTGGGCTTAATGTTATGAATCTAAAAAAGTTAAAGACACATTATTATTCAATTTTGACTCGTTAATAATCAACTCCAAAAATTCTTTTCTCTATAAACTATTGAAATTACCAAAGGTTGGTTGGTTGGTTGTAGGATTAAGGCCGATTGACTCCTTAAGTGTCCTAGGCCTATAGGGGGAATGCCCTCCGTGGGGGTCTTTCTAAGGGGTCCTAGCCCGTATTTACGCGAGTTTCGGAGGAAACCACGGAAAACTCCGAACGGCTAGGTCGATGAGCGCGACCTGGGATCGAACCCGGCACCTCCCATCTACCAGCTTTGAGCGCAGAAATTACCAAAGGAATTGTTCTATAAATTTAGTAATATTAAGAAAGAATCCGTCTGATTTTAGTTTATGTAAAATTTAGTTACCAGTATAATATTGCAATTTATGTGTATTAATATGATTATTATTTTACAATTTCTTCTTTGTGTGTATGTTAATCAACAACACTTTTATTGACATTTTATCGAATGAAAGTATTACATTCGTAAGGAGAGCAAGTTCATGATTTCAGGAAAGTGTTCAGCAGATTCCTGTTGTATTCAAAATCTCCAACAAGGTAACAAACACCTACTTTTAGATTTTCGTTAATAAAAAATTTTATTTAAACCTTAAATACTTAATAATTTTAAATTCACTTTAAAAGTCATTGTCGGCTTTCATTTCTTAAATAAATCACGGGAAAAATACTTCACAAAATAATATATTTTATTTATAAGTATAGTTTACAGCTAAAAAGCAATTTCTTGCTAATCAGCAGCATTGGACTTTAATTGATAACATAATTTTCCTTGATAAAATTTTAAATATGGTCTACATACCTTACAATATAATAATTTTTCACGATTCTTTTTTTTTTTTCTTTTGCTTCATCACTGCAGAATAAAATAGGGTATTCACAAGCTTGCAAACAAAGCAAAAAGCACATGTAGCAACAATAAAAAAATAAAATAAATAAATAAATCTATCTTTATTCTTAAACAACATTAGCGTTTCCATTTACATGTTGCAATTGATTTCACAATGCTATCAGAATGCAATTTATCCGCGATTGTAATGAAATGCTCGCCCTCTGGTGGGCTAAGGGTAAATTACAATAAACATGCTTTAATTCGAATTCCATCAAGCCGCCATTGCTAGCCAATGTTTATTTTCACATATATTTATTGAATAAAAATGAATAAATCCGGTAAAAAAGATAACACATACTGTTGTGTGCTCCAGTGTAACTCCAAAGGACCAAAAAATCCAGAATTAAGCTTCCATTTATTTCCAAATGACAAATTTAAAATTTCAGTTGCTTCGGCTAATGGAAGTAAAGAATTAATCAGATGATTTGAAACTAATATTTGTTCAGCTTCAGTTAAATATCTACTTTCGATCGAAATTTGAATAAACTGAAATATTTTTTTCCAAAAGCAATCAATTTTCCATGATGTAATGGCGGAGAAATTATAGTACGAATATTAAGTAGAATAACAAAAAGAACAAAAATAGATACACGTGGCTGTAAGATTTAGTAACAACAAGAGCTGAAAAAGCGCCATCTATCGATCATTACAAACGCGGATTGGCAACATTAGGCATTAGAGCTTCAATATTGTTCTAATAATATTTTAGAAAAATAAACTGGGTATGTTGCCTCAAGGCAACACTCAGCATTTGAGGGTAAATCACATCTTAACTAACAAAATCTGATATACAATCAAAAATATATCTGTTACCTTAAATATTTGCGAAAAAAGTAAATATTCCTAAACATTCATACAACAAATAATATTGTGAATAATTTCTATTCCTTTTTACTTTCTCTTACCCATAAGGTAGAGAAAGTATTGTTTTTGGGTCAAATTTTCGAAAGTGAGTTTTTGTTATATTTACACGTTTTCAGGTTTCTTGAATCTAAAAACCCCTTTTTAGTGGTTGATCTGTGTTTATGTCTGTGTGTGTGTCTGTCTATGTGTCTGTATGTGTCTCTGTCCGTTATCAGTATATATGAAAAACAAATTATAGCAGAAAGTTCGAACTTGGTATATGAAATGTGTATGATATAGGGATGATACACTAAGCTATTCGTAGAGATGAAGCAAATAGTTCATGTTCAGGGACACCCAACAGAATTCATTCACATTACGTCTATGGGGAAAATTGCATGTAAGTAGAGTTTAACATCTATAGACTGCACTAAACCAAATAAACGAATATACGGCTACACAAAAGAACTAGATTATAATGCGACAATACTTGAAAATTGATGGAAGTGTCCGGATGTGCCGTGTGTTATTGATATAGAATTATATTTATGTGCACCATGTGATGTGTACGTAACTTTCATAAGAAATACAGGGCTGCCAATATTTAAGCCATAACATTATTTTGAATTTGTTAGTGTAAGTGCTTTACTATAATAAACCATATCATAATACTTCACCATGTCCAGAAAAGCTGCTCAGGATTGAAATTAATTCCTCAAAGCCGTATGGTAAATAACGTATTTTTTTTATGCTAAATATTCATTGATAAGTTTCTTGTATATGTACACGTTTTGAGGCTTCCTGAATACCGAAGTCAAGTTTTATAGTTTGATCTTTGTGTATGTCTGTTAGAGTAAATTAAAAACAAATACTCTCAGGCGATCTAAATGATGTACTTTGAAGTGAATACGTTTGTTACTAGAAATGTTTGTTCAAGATTGATAAGTTTCAAGGAATGATGCGTGTGAAAGTTGTCTGAATAATTTTAAATGAACTTTTGAACTTAATAACAGATTTGAATTCTGTATAAATGTAAATATAATAATGAAACGTGGGGCTGAGGGGGGCAGTAGCCCCCTCACATAGAATTATTTGTCAAATAAAGCTGTTCCGAAGTTTATGTTGAATTATTTTAACATAGGTTTACATAACAGTGCTCGTTACCTTACCATTAATCTCCAATCCGTACTTATAGCATTAAATTTCAGGATACGAGAAAGTCGTGTGAGTGACACACCAGATTATTATTTCTTAATGGAAAAATCGAAATGCGCTTTAAATGCAAAGGTCGAAGAATTTTATATCAAAATAACCAATGTTGTCTTAGATAATTTTTATTTTGTCTTTGAAAAATGCAATTTAATCATATGGAAATAGAGAAGAACAGATAGTGATTTTGCCGGATTTTAAAGAATTTTTGAAAAGAAAAAATAAAAGTATCCGAGTGCAGCTTTTTTTTTTCTTTTTTTTCATCCTTTAGTATATATAAAGTAGATAAATTGTTAACACTTCCCCGATTTTTCAAGAAAAAGCCATCGGTGCCGATGACAGAAATAAAATCCCAATAACATGAAAATACAAGTCTTTACATTGGATAAAGCTATTTTGTAACTATGCCATCGCATCAAGTTATAAAGAGAGAGCAAAATTTTTCATAATTTAACAAATATGACAGAACAAAAAAATAAGCATAAGAATAGTTAAAACTTTACACCATAGAAGGTTTACACCATGTATCTATATCATTATCATAACTGCGTGTAGGATATCGTTTGTAACACCCAGTATTTAACTTTTATAAATCGGAATATTAATGAAAACAAAACTTAACACGAATATCTATTTTTCTATTTATTTTCAGCAGTGATCCTCCTATGTACTCACGATTACTGATCGTAAAAAAGCAATAAAAAAGATTATGGTGAGAACGTTTATTCAAAGAACAGCCATCAAACATGCATGCTAGTGGTAAATAATGCATGAAACCTGATGCATCAAGCTCATACCAACTACACCTCTAAACCTTCGACTTATTTTTCATAGCAAGTACAAAGCGAGATTTCAAAGCTCAAATCCTATAAATTACCACCAATCTTTTATATTTTATAGTTGGCAGCACGCATCTTCCCTTCCAACAACACATTCAGACACGAATTCCAAGTAATGAATCCGGCCCTCCCGTCTATCATCCCCCAAGAACACGTTGAAATCCGACTGTCAGCCGGTAATCGCCAGCTTTAGTGCTTGAAAAACCAACTTATGCCGACTCTTAAATCTCAATTACGTAATTACGTAGTCTCGAATACCGTTCTTTATCCTTTACGGTGCTGCACGAGGCTCAATGAGGGGCGGAGCAATGCACACACCTTTCTGCGAAGTTTTTTGCAATGATAAACTGCATACTGGACAAGATTGAAAGGGAAAATATTTCATATTTAACATCTCTTGTTTGTGAATTAAGGACGAGGATATAGTTCCACCCATGGCACATAGAAAACATTTTGATATTTGGTGAATGAAAACTATATTTAAAAGGGTCGGTCGGGGCAAGCGAGTGTTAAGTCATATTTGTGAGCTTCTGAGAAAAAACGATCTGAAAGTTATATCAAATATTGAAATCAAAATATAGAACATGCAGTTTTTTGAAAATTTTTAATAACATTATGATATATTCTAAATAACAATATGAATTACTTTAATGATATTACTATTATATATTTATCATTTCTTGAAAAAAAAAAGGGGGGGGGGGGTGGATTAGAAACATTTGGGGCAAAAAAGATCCCTTTCATATATGTTGCCACCTAGTGACTTAACTAGGCTATAATATGTAGGATATTAATATCCACAATAATAAGCAACCCATTACCAGTGTTGCCAGATCTGGCAGATTTTTTATTCAATAATTACCAAGAATTTAAAAAATGTATATTTGATATACATAACAAACGATGAAGCTTCGAAGTTATTAGGCAAACGTTATAATTAAAAATTATTGGTGATTATTGAATAAAAAATCCACCAGATCTGGTAACACTGCTCATTACAGTATTGGGGTTAATTCACCAGAAATGTGGCTGGACACTTCCTTATTTGATCAATAAAATTATCAACAGAACTTATACTGGTGCCCATTTAATTTAATATTAAGACAATTCTATGTTAAATGTAGTATCAATAACCCCTTCTCTCCCCCCCCCTACCATCCCAGTGAATCTTTAACTTCCATAACTATTTTCTAACAATAATAATCTAGCCTGTTTAATCACAAAAAATTGCTGCAAATGTGTGATACAGATTTATGTATTGTAAATAGTTGTATAATTTTTTCCCCTCTATCTAAGCAAGGTTCTTATAAAGGTAACATTTGGATACCAGAAATTTTTGTAGTATTTTTTTTTTTTTTTTGTAAAGATGTCTACCATTAATTAGGTCTAAAATGGTCATAGTGTTGCTAATTGTAGGGATATGTTGGACATATTGGCCGAAGCAACAAGTTTATTATAAAAACTCAAAAAACGTAGTAATACTAGCTAAAATTATTCGCAAAATATGGATTTCAGGAGAGTAAACTAGAATAAGCCTACGAGCATGACTACATATTAAACACAGATACGTTTCATAATTTCGTTTATAAAATGTTAAAATTGGTCAACAGGCATTTTTTATGAAATAATAGATTAAATGATTATTTATAACCAATGTTATATATATATATATATATATATATATAAAGAGAGATAATGATAATTCTAGAGATAACTTGCTGAAAGCTGTAATAAGAAATTAGTAAATTAATTATAATACTTTAAAGTTCTTTCTGCTTTAATAACATTCATCGAATGAAGATCCTTTTTAATTTTTTGTTCCGATTATAATGTCAAAACGAGATTTGATTGTTAATTAAATGAAAGCTCTTGTGCTACTCATCGGTTTAAATAAAGTACTTGAGTTTTAATTTGACCGCCTATATAAATTAGCACCCTCTCCAAAACTCCTTACTCGAGGATTTATATCTCATCTTCGTGGAAGCGTGATGCGTAGCATGCACCACTGTTGGCAAACGACCTCCTCTTTCATTTTCAGACTTTCCAAATTTATAACTCGACGCATTAAAGCGAGTTAATACGCTAAATCATCTTAAGAGGGACATTTGTTACAAGGCATTCAGAGCCGCGATTGTTGCTTGATAGGTGTTAAGATACGGAGTTGCTCTGCTGAGAAAAAGAAGCAACAAATTTTATATGCTCTGCTGCAGCGTTAAGGGCGTTTTTAAAAGACAAGCGTGAGGTCGCGTTTAAGTAAGGCTTTTTGCGACCTTTGTTGCGTTTATTTTCTCTTTTTAAGAGCTCTTTTTTTCCGGCATTCATTCTCGTTTACGAGTACGTTTCATTCGTTTATTACTGTAATTTAAAACACTCTTTTATGGAGGGTTCGCAGTTTGGATCGCATGACTTAATCATTAAGATGGATGCTCCGAAAATCGGGACGGTTGTTTTTTTTGAGATAAGATTGGTCAGCATGTTTAGATAGGGAAAACGGAAAAGAAATGATCTTCAGTCAAAGTTGTAAATTGGAACAGACATTGCGATGGAAACTGCTGTGTTTGCAGCTGTTCCATAATTATTAACTGTACAGACCTACAATAAAATATTAATTCTGACTGACTTCTTATCACTTTCACGAAAACGATTTATAAATATTCGCTTCAAGTCAAATTGCTTTTTTTTTTTTTTTTTTTTTTTTTTTTTTGTGCTAGAGGCCTATTTCAGTCGGTACAGCGTTGTCGAATTTTTATACGTCACTCTTAATAGTGCTAAGGGCCTATTTCAGTCGGTTTATTGAATGGGGATTTATTGAATGAAGTCCCCCCAAGGCCCAACTTTGACATGAGTCCCCCCCCCCCAGGCCCAACTTTGACATGAGTCCCCCCCAAGGTAGTGCTAGAGGCCTATTTCAGTCGGTACAGCGTTGTCGAATTTTTATACGTCACTCTAAATAGTGCTAAGGGCCTATTTCAGTCGGTTTATTGAATGAAGTCCCCCCAAGGCACAACTTTGACATGAGTCCCCCCCCAGGCCCAACTTTGACATGAGTCCCCCCCAAGGTAGTGCTAGAGGCCTATTTCAGTCGGTACAGCGTTGTCGAATTTTTATACGTCACTCTTAATAGTGCTAAGGGCCTATTTCAGTCGGTTTATTGAATGGGGATTTATTGAATGAAGTCCCCCCCAAGGCACAACTTTGACATGAGTCCCCCCCAGGCCCAACTTTGACATGATTCCCCCCAAGGTACAACTTTGACATGAGTCCCCCCAAGGCCCAACTTTGACATGAGTCCCCCCCCAGGCCCAACTTTGACATGAGTCCCCCCAAGGCCCAACTTTGACATGAGTCCCCCCAAGGTACAACTTTGACATGAGTCCCCCCCCAAGGCACACCTTTGACATGAGTCCCCCCCCCCCAAGGCACACCTCCCCCTCATTGGGAAAAAGAGAAAAAACGTTGTTTTGCGGCTATAAGACAGTTCGGACTTCCAACGTTATTTGTTACAGTATCTGCAGCTGAAACACATTGGTTTGATTTAATGAAAACTTTATCATGGAATTTAGATCGTCACGAATTAACTAAAGAAGAATTTGTCGATATTAACAAGTTTAGCAGTAGGCCTCTGGCACTAAATTAAAATCTGTCAATATTTTCATGTTTTAAGTAATGAAATAATGTCGTGTCTGTATAACTTTTAAATAATTTTTTTTTTTTTTTCTTACATCAAATTTTCATACAGTTCAATATAATATTAATATTAGTCATTTTTTAAACATTTATATTGGTTTGTTTAATAATATTGCGGTCATTTTTTGAGTCTTTGAATTAATATTTCAACGACTGACTGAAATATATATATATACTATTTTACTTATTAAAGCTGAATTTTTCAAATAAGGTGGCATTTTTTGGAAAAATGCAATATGGTCGAGTTGCATGGTAAAGCTATCAACGCAAAAGATTACGTCATCTCCGGTGTGTATTTTTTCTCTGATACTAGATCAATTTATTAAAATATAATTGAGATTATTTTGAGAAAAATTTTACTAGGCATAAATACCAAATATTAATGCTTATTTATTTATTTATTTATTTTGCAATGAACTACACGGTCCAGTGACATCGATATGACCACATGTCAAAAGACAGAATAACCACTTTTCACAGTGCTGGCACTGCCAGACGTGCAGGAGGAGAGTCAGTGAGGTTCTAAGAGGTACTCATAGAGATGTGAAGTCATGCGACTTCATTGTCGTGACAAGCTACGCTTGATTTGGCGATTTAGGTCCATGGCGAGATCACCCCGATTGAACTGGTCCCACAGATTCTCGCTTGGGCTTAAGTCCGGGCAATATGGCGGTCAAGGAGGTACGCTAGTCACATACTGGTGGTCTTCAAACTATGCACGTACAGCGCGAGCTGTATGACACGTCGCATTGTCTTACTAACAGATACCATTATACAGAGAGAAGACAGATGCGTACTGCTGTTGTGTTGATCCATCGTGTCTTCCACAATGATAAGTGAGCCCAGAGACTATCACGAAAGCCTTACCTGAGCATTATGCTCTCTTCTGCAGCTTGAACGCTTCTAAATAATTTTGCTGGTTGTTTGCAGTCAGATGTTTCATGCCGTATACGCCAACGTTCATCTATTTGATGGAGCATAAAATATGACTCATTTGAAAAAGTCCATACTTGACACTCAGTGTATATTCAGTTGCAGTAATGTCGTGCAAATTCCAGCCTTCATTGCCGATGAAGAGATTTCAACATGGGTGCTTTGACCATACGTCTGCTGCGAAGACATTCGATGAATTACGCAACAACATTCGATGAGTTACACTGCTCGGCATGAAAATTGCCTCTGACCCCATTTTAGCATGTTCCTATGTAAAATGCCCTCCTGAATCCGAATATGACCACCATTTCGCCCAATCACCCACCGTTTTCTAGATACACCCCCTCCCTCATTTTTATCATTGCTTGGTAATTTTATACCCATCAGTATGATATGGATAGGAACGATGATTATTTTAACCGTTAAATGTCTTCTGGCCTGAGGAGCTACAGAGGTAGAAAGTTCTAAAACACGAACATTTGTAGTAAGGAGGAAATTTGAGAGGACTTTTTGCCAGAAAACAAAAGAAAACCAATAAAAAAATCAGTTTCTGTTTCTTTTTTTTTTCGCAATATTTCTCTTATTTTTTACATATTCCAGCTTCCAGTTTGCCATTTTCTTACAAAACACCCCAAATAATAAAAATTATACAGTGAAATTTTTTTCAAAATGTTGGTGAGTGGAGTAAAGTCTCAAAGCCCTCGCAAGAATGTTTGACTGATTCACTGTACGACGTTTGCTTTCAATAACACCCACGTTAGGTGTTCTGGGCAGTAAAGCATGAACAGTAAAATATCCTCCTTTGACACGTCTTAAAGGTGCTCTTATCATTGTAGTCGTCAATCGTTATCTACCTTTAGTACACGTTTTGCGATAAGAGAGTGAACTTTATGGTATTTCACCACTCGACGGTGGTGATTTTGTGTGGTGACCTTTAACACGTGTCAAAGGAGGATATTTTACTGTTCATGTTTTACTGCCCAAAACATTCAACGTGGGAGTTATTGAAAACAAACGTCGTACAGTGAATCAGTCAAACTTCTTTGTGAGGTCTTTGAGACTTTACTCCACTCACCAACATTTTGAAAAGAATTTCACTGTATAATTTTTAATATTTGGGGAGTTTTGGTAAGAAATTGGCAAACTGGAAGCTTGAATATATGAAAAATAAGAGAAATATTGCGAAATAAAAAGAAAGAAACAGAAACCGATTGTTTTTGTTGATTTTCTTTTGTTTTCTTGGCACAAATCTCCTCAAATTTTCTCCTTACTACAAATGTTCGTGTTTTAGAACTGTCTACCTCTGTAGCTCCTCAGGTCAGAAGACATTTAACGGTTAAAATAATTATCGTTCCTCTGCATATCAAACTGGTGGCATAAAATTACCAAACAATGATAAAAATGAGCGAGGGGTGTATCTAGAAAACGGTGGGTGATCGGGCAAAATGGTAGTCATATTCGGATTCAGGAGGACATTTTACATAAGAATCTGCAAGAATGGTATCAGATCTCGATTTTTTTTTAGATCAGTGTTATCATTAAGGAGTCATTTTTTATCATTGTTATCATTAAGGAGGTAGTGTGGAGGTAGTGTGGAGGGTTGTTTGTACTGATCTCCGCAGGCGTCGTTCGCCTCAGACATCTATGGCCCATGGTGAGCCACATTTGCGACGCTGCTGACTTTGGTTAATACCTTTTTGTCATGTACGATATACTCTTACAATGGCGGCATGCAAACAGTACAAAAAAGTGACCATTTCGGATATGCTTCAACACTTGGATAGGAAGCTAATGATCATGTCCTTTTGGACGTCGGACAAATCGCACCATTTCTGCATTATACAATCTATTACAATATTTTTTATTTAACTCCGGCACTCTTTTATGTACGCTCCACTGCTAGTGCTGCCATCTTTCTTCTGAGATTGGCTATTTCAGGTTAGCACCGAAAGTAGGCAGTGGTCACCTTAATATGATTGGACTGTGTATTTGTGTTCGAAAATTTATTCTGTGAGTGAGATAATACACTCTAAGAAATAAGGAAAAAAAAAAAAAAAAAAGACATACCAAGAAGGAGTTATCCGAATAGGAAGAAAATTGGTAGATGTGATGTACATGTGGAGAAAAACAAATGATTACAGTTTCAGAAATTTAGAAAGATTTTATCAAGAGAAAGAGCCTCACAAAGTGAACAATCAATAACGCGTTTGCCCTCGTCTAGCCCTTATGTAAGCGCAGTTATTCGGCTTGGCATTAATTGATAGAGTTGGCAGATATCTTTCCTGCGAGATATCGTGCCAAATTCTGTCCAATTGGTGTATTAGATTGGCAAAATACCGAGCTGGTTGCTGGTTGTAGGACCCTATTCATGATGCTCCAAACGTCCTCAGTGGTAGAGAAATCCGGTGACTTTGCTGGCCAAAATAATGTTGGCAAGGAAGAAAACAAGCAGTAGAAACTATCTTCGTACGTGGGCGGGCCTTATCTTGTTGAAATATACACTCAAAATTTTGTGATATGAAGGACAACAAAACGAGACGTAAAATTTCATCTTTGTACCACTCTGCTTAAAGATGCTGCGTATCGCAACCAAAGGGGTCCTGCTATGAAATGAAATGGCACCCAAGACCATCACTCCTGGTTGACGGGCAGTATGGCTGGTGACAGTCAGGTTGGAATTCCCCTTTTTTTTCGGGCGTCTCCAGACGCGTCTTCGCTGGTCATCGGGGATCAAATTGGAGTGGGACTCATCACTGAAGACAATTCTACTCCATTCAGTAACATTCCAGGTCGAACGTGCCCGATATCACTGCAAACGGCCTTGTCAGTGTACAAAGTTTAATAGCAGTCCGCACAAGGGGCTCCGTGAGCTCTACCCCATTTCTCTGGTATATGAAGTCCCTGAAGTACCAGTTGCACGTAGGATAGATAATAACGACGATTTTAGGGCTTTTAGTACCGCTCTGATGATTAATCGGTTCTTACATTCGGTCTATCTCTAGGCCGACCACTTTCTTCTTAACACTATGTTCGGCTATGGTTCACCCATTCCTGTCAACATCATCTACTAGCGGCATCACTCCTATCCAAATGTTAAAGAATTCGCAGATTAGACGGACTGGCTTCTTTGAGCCCAACTACACTTCTCTTTCAAATGCTGACAACTGCGCATATTGTTTGCGCACCTGTATGCGATTACTGCCTATCTGAGTAGACGGAATAAAATTCTCAAAGAATTTATGACCTGGAATCAAAATTTCTCCCCTTTAATATCCTGCCAGTTGCGCAGTTAAAAGGCTCTGTAGCGTCACATGTTCATTCATTAGCCGCTAAACTTTAAAAATTTGCATTTTCCGTCGAAGCCTGTATGCATGTCAATTTAAGTCTAATTTGCATTATTCCTTCTTGGTGCGTCGCCTTTTTTCCAAAAGTGTATATTAAGTCTGGCGGAATGTTCTGTCCGTTTGAATAAAAACACTGACACTAGAAATTTATATAATAATAACAGAAGACTTGGCGTTGGAATATTAAAACCCGAATAAACTACTACGTCAGAAACGCCAAAGAAAAATATTGGAAAAGCACTTCTCCTGTGTCAGAATCCTTTTTGCACTGAAGACGGTACGCTTTAGGCTACCGAAACAGCTGCATGCATTTCCAATATTTTTCTTTGGCGTTTCTGACTGGAAATTTATATTAGATAATACTACAAGGGGTGTTCAAATGAAGAGGTACGAAACGACACTGTGGGTATAAATGAAGACTTTATTCAAAGTATGCACCATAGGCCTGAGCACAACTATCCCATTGATTAACGAGCCGAAGGATTCCATGCTCCCAGAATTCCTGTGGCCGTGACGAGACCCAGTCCTTCACAGCGTCCTTGAGTTCGTCGTCCGAGTTGAATCGCTGCCCTTTCAGATGTTTCTTCAGGGGACCAAACACATGGAAATCGCAGGGCGACATGTCCGGGCTGTAGGGTGGATGGACAAGCTGCTCCCACTTAAACTTGGCCAGTTCCGCGTGTGTGACCCATGTACGCCATCCTGTCTTCTCACGCACTACCGCGTCAATTGGACGGCGCTCTTTATCAGAGCCTCTGCTCTCTCCTGCGCATGCGGGTGCCCGCGCATGCTCCGATCCACAACGGAGACTCCAATCACATCCTTACATGTCTGGCTACGTTCCTCCCACAGTGACATAGACGAATATGCTAACGATTACGTTGTTTCGACGTTTCGTACCTTTTCATTTGAACACCCCTTGTATATAACACATAGGAAACTACTTGATCAACTATCATAAAACAAACTTGAACAAAAATTTCCACTGTCGATTTTTTCTTTCACGGATAGAATCAATACTTTGCGGTAGATCCAGCAGTTACGCGGTGACGGATTTTTTCATTATCCACTTTCTCTATACGGCAATTATTACGAATTTAAAAGTTTTTACTAAAAATTTCAGTCTTTAAAAACAATCATAATATTTATTTTAAGTTTATATTTGGACTATTGGCTAGATCTTTTTGCTACGTGTAAAAATTAAAAACGCCCCGAGTGCAGTCTTTGAAATTCAAATTTGCCGTGGCTTGTAACCTTAAGATTTAAACAAAAACTATATATAACAACTTAATTACTTTGTATAGTTAAAAAATTAATTACAGGCTAAGAAATTTGCAGTTAGTCTGTTGTTATAATTCACGCCAGTAATAAAACCGCAGTGGTCCATAAGGATAACTAATGTTAGAAAATGTTAGGAAAATATGTGGAAACGCACATAATACATACATAATTTTGCATTATATATTTTGCAATATATATATATAAAGCTAGCAGGATTTGCCCGCTTCGCTGGGCAAAAATGAAATGTCAAAATCCCATATCATTATTAATAACCTACGTTAAAGTTTCCGCTGTGTTCGGTAGAGGTTTTTCCCGCTCGCAAATTGAGGAAACCGTGTTCTTCGACAGCAACTTATCCGCTTCTTACTTCCCCTTTCCCAGCGGGTAAGTTCGAAGTTTTGCGGAATCCCGCAAATCCCACAGATTTCCCAAGCCAAATTCAGCACTGAAAGGGGGGTTCACGAAATTGCTCTTTTATAATGCTCCCCCCCCCCCCCAAAAAAAAAAAAAAAAAAAAAAAAAAAAAAAAAGAAAAGAAAAGAAAACGAAAATGTGTTTTTAGAAATATTCCAAAGAAGACACATGGATGTTTTCAATACCTTTGTATTATTTTTCGTAGAGCTCTACTCAAAAATCCGGAATTTCTGAAAATTCTCCCCGAAAAACGATTTTACCCTTCTTTCTGTAAGAATCAAGATTTCCAAAATCGTATATCATGTTTTATTTATACTCAAGTCTAGTCTTCTCATGTGCAATTTCTTCACTATGAAGTAATTTGGGGCCGAGTTATATTTACAAACGTTTTTTTGCTCTCTGTCCCCCAAGGGGAAAAAAGGCAGAGAATTTCAATAAATCCCGTTACTTTAGGAGTGGGATACATATAAACAATCCAAGTACCAAACTTTGTGACCGCAGCTCTCATAAATTTCCCAAAACAAATTTAGCGCTAAAAGGGGTGTCTCGAATTTGCCCTTCGTAACGCATACTACCCCCCCCCCCCGAAAAAAAAAATCAAAAGCGTGTTTTGGAAATATCCTAAAGACGACGCATGGCTGTTTTCAACATCTTTGTTCCACTTTTGGTCGAGTTTTACTCAAAAATCCGGAATTTGCAAAATTTCCCGCCAAAAATAAATTTTTCCCTTCAGTATTCTTTTAAAAATCAAAATTTCCTAAATGGCAGATAATGTTTTATTTGTACTTTTGTGTAGTCTCCGCATGTGCAATTTCTTCACTGTGAAGTAATTTGGAGCCGAGTTATGTTTACAAAGGTATTTTTATCTTCTGTCCCCCCCCCTGCCCCCCAAAGAGGGAACGGCGGTAATTTCGATAAATTCCGTTACTTTAGGTGTCGGATACATATAAACAAACCAAACACCGAAATTTGTGACCGCAGCTCTCATAGATTTCTCAAGACAAATTTAGCGCTAAAAAGGAGGCCAATATTTTGCCCCCTGGTAACCCCCCCCCCCACGCAAAAAAAAAAAAAAAAAAAAAAAAAAAAAGTCGCAAATCACAAATCACATAAAAAAATCTGTGTTTTTGGAAATATCCTAAGAATGTGAGATAGTTTTTTTCAGCACCTTTGTTTCATTTTTGGTAGAGTTCTACTCAAAAATTCGAAATTTGCAAAATTTCTCGCCAAAAATCAATTTTACCCCTCCCTCCCCTTAAAAATCGGAAATTCCAAAATCGCAGATAGTGTTTTATTTTTACTCATGTCTAGTCTCCCCATGTGCAATTTCTTTACTGTGAAGTAATTTCGAGCCGAGTTATGCTTACAAACGTGTTTTTGACTTTTGCAACCCCCCTGGGGGGGGGGGAACAGAGGGGAATATCGAAAATATTGATAGATATAATTTTAAGTTGGGTAAAGATCTAAGTTTCTGCCAAGCACCGTTGAATTCCGTTCAGTCGTTCTCAAGTGATGCTCGGACAAAAATAGCGTTACAGACATACAGACACCATGACACATACACACACAGACAAAATTTTCTGGAGTCATTTTCGGCTTTCATGATGTGTGAAACGTGTAGATATCGCAAAAATCTAATTTTATTAATATAGATTCATCTAGACTTTCTCGAAAAAGCTTCTAACAGGATGCTCACTTCACCTCAAATGATTTTTTAAACGTGAACTTCAAATCGATACACGCACTTTCAGTGATTTATCGGTAAGGCGGATAGCGCTGAAAGGATATCAGTTGTCAAATTATAGGTTATTAAGTCAGAACCAAGATGCTAAACTTAAGTCCATTTGTTAAACGTCAGAGAGGTAGAAATAAACGAAGGCCGAAGTTCATTTATTTCTAGTTGAAAAAAAGAGAACAATTTGAATCCCTTTTCTTTTTTTGTTCATAACGAAAGATATAAAGATTGGATTAGTACTTTAAAGGGGTTTAACATCCCCTCCTTCCCCCTTACTTAACCCCCCCCCCCCCCACAGTATTACATTTCTTTTAAATTCTGTGCCACAAATATATTCTTTTCATTGGTTACAACTAGGCATTTTCAAATACTTTCCATTGATATATTCATGTTAACATGTATTTCTTATGCACCATTTATATAACTGTATGATATAGATAATATCTCTATAGTATAATATCTCTATAGACTATATTTTTATGTATGGTGGAATCTAAAAGCAAATGCCGATGCTTTATTAAATTATTAGTTCTTTGTTTAAAAAAAGAAAAAAAAAAAAAAAAAAAACTTATAATGTGCTTAAATTGTAAGTTTATTCAAACATTGTGATTTAAAAAAAATATCATAGATCAATCATTATAATATTTAATCGTGAGTTAAGTCTGATAAAGTGGGATCATTTAATATAAAAATTATTTTTATTTAGAAAAAAAAATAATTCGGTAATAATTTCTATTTTAGAATTATATGTAAATATGTTGAAAATAAAAATTTAACCCTTTCAGGGGCAATGTAATTACGTTCACTTAATATCAAGTGCCATCAGAATTTCAGAACCGAGTTAGATGATAAGAAATAAATGAATTTTTTCGGCTAAGTCAAAAAGGCAAAAATTTATTAAAAATTCCCCGGGTTGAATTTTCGAAATTGGAAATTAAAATTAGGTGGTGTAAAGTATATACCACCGCCCCTGAAAGGGTTAACATATTTCAAAATACCTTTTATACATATTTTAAATAACAAAGTAACATGAAGAATTTATAATGTAATTAGCAAGTGATTTTCTTTAATATTTTGCACTATAATAAAATACACTATAAATTAAATACACTATTATTATAGTGTAAAATAAATTTTACACTATAATAATAGTATAAAATACATTTTTACTTTGAATTGGTAATAATAATAATAAGAAGAAGAAGAAGAAGAAAGATTTTTTTTCTTAATTTAGTAATAAACTTCTATTATACACCTCAGTAGTAACTTGGTAGTGTTAGGAGGCATCGGAAGAAATAACAATCGTGTGGGAATAAAAACGGTATGTCAGACATGTAACACTCCTAAAAGCTTGGGGGGTACTCACCCAAATTCCTTTTAGAAGGAAAAGCATCATTCTGTATAAAAGTTCAGATGCCAATTATAAAAGTTTAGAGAGTTTTCAAAAACGCTTTATGGATAGAAACTTACAACCAGGGTAACAGAAAAGCAAAACTGCCCAGGCTATATATATATATATATAAAAAAAAAAACATAAAATAAAAACAAGACCCCCACAACAGTTGTTGTGAGAAAAAATGGCCCTTTTTCCCAAAAGCTATAAAATATTATTAAATAAAGAGTATATCGTGGATTCACACGCGTATGGTCCACCTGAGAATCTGTATAGCCACCTGAGAATTTTGGGATAGGCTTCAGATAGGCTCACCTGAGAATTTTTCCTGGAGCAAAAGATCCCCTGAAGTATTGGTTCTTGATGAAGGGGTACGTGATTTAAGAAAGGTAGAAGACTGACCACTAAAAAGTTCAAGGGGGCGGAAAAAGAAACCAGAAACCAATTAAAAAACGGAATATTGACCATTGAGGATCAAGAGAAAAAATAATATAAAATGGGTATACTTTCAGATTGGTTAGGATTGGAAAATGAATAAAAGAAAAAAGAGTAAGAAGGCAGGAAAAAGAAAAGATAAAAAAAAAGGGGGAATGGAGGATTATTTTTTTGATGGAAAAAAAAAGGAGAGAGGATTTTCAGAGGATAGAGAGAATTGAGACGATACAGTCCCTCATTCTCATGTAGGATAAATTCGAGACTTTTTTTGTGTGTGTGTAAGAAAAGTCGCCATGGATCCGCTCTTGGGTCTCATCCATGCATCACTGCTAAAACGGGGTGAGTCCAATTCTCTTTCTTAATAAAATGGTCATCTAGCTCTATGATCATGTATGAACTTATTTAAGACAATAACTTTGTATCCTCTCGTCAAACTTTCAGACAAAATAATTCTAGTTATCGAGAATATTCCGAACATGTAATGATTTGTCTGTATGGTATAATAAATGTATTCAGTAATTTTAAAACTTATTGTTTCTTGCTCTATAGTTTTTTCTCCAACACCACTGTACAGATCTTTGGCCCTTTTTACCTAGCTAATGAATTTACGTAAATTAGTACATAACTATAATTACCTATGCTTAATGTAAAGATAGCTAGGAGTGGAAAAAGCTTAGGTGGCACTGAGCCACTTAGCAGTAGTAAATAAATAAATGTGTAAATGAACAAATGAATGAATATCATAACGCAATTCAAAATGCGGCTCTATTCTCATAACGTGGCCGAATACTATTGTGCGACTTTCTAAAGAATTCATTACATATTCTGCGAGAAAATTATTTTCATACATCTCAATAATGTGCATTTTAAACACATTGAACTGTATTTATATTCGGTAACAAAAGTGTCCGAACACTAGCAAAAATTCCTATATAAAAAAAGTATGCTTAATACAGTTTTGCTAAATAAATCTTTGTCGAATCCTATTCTTAGACTGACTAAGAACAGGATTCGACTAGGATTTATTTAACAAAACAGTATTAAGTGTACTTTTTTTACATAGGAATTATTGCTAGTGTACGGACACTTTTGTTACCGACTGTACTTATTACACTGGTGAAACTCCAATTACTTGAACATCATGATGACATCTTAAAGTACATTTTGTGTTGTTTTTTCGTTTTGGAGGTAGAAATCTCTTAAAACTTTTGATTAGCATCGTATATGTTGCCCTATAAACATCTAAACTACAAATACTATAGATTTTCTGTTTTTAGTTATGAACGAACAAATCACGGAAAAACTTCTTTAAAGATTTATTTCTAAAGAGAAAATATTAAAAGTACTGCTTTTGTGTAGTCCTGTATACAATCTAAAATTTACATATGTGATAAACAATAGTGTGTTATGTACCTAAAAACAATCGTTTGAACCCTGAAAATTTACTTTGATCAAGTTCCATTTACATCTCATAATGTATATAAAGAATTTAGTAAGTCCTTGTAAACCGATCAATTACGCACATCATACCATATTTAACAGGAAACATGCATTTGTACATTATAATAATGTGTTAATTTCGTACGCTTTGAGCTCTATAAATATATATAAAAATATGCTTTAAAAAAAATACTTTTTGTGGACGTGTAAAGTATCAAAATTCAGATTCCCTATATGAAAAACAGGCGAGATATTTATGTAATTTCGATACAAAATATTATCTACTGTTAACCTGAATAACTTGTATCATTTTCAAGGCTTTCTATGAAAATGTAAGGAAATGATAGTTAGACCGTCAAATAGATTGATCGAAATCATGAATATTTCCAACTTTCTTTAAAAATGTTTAAAGTTATTAAAAAAGAAAAAATATATATCATGAAAAAATATCATGTCCAGTTCACATAATTTTCAAACACTTTCACTCTGTACTTACACCATACTCTGTACTGATTTTATCTCTATGATGATACCTTAAAACATATTTTAATTATTATCATCATCATCATTATTATTAGAGGAAACAAACGCTCAAAAATTCTCTTTATAGCTTTATTTTTAAACAAAACTATGCAACAGATTGCTCTTATGTAGATATGTTTACTGCCTAAAAATTGTAAAACTACAAAAATATATTTGCTTTTTAACTATAGAGAAAGGCATCTCAAAAAAGCATCTTTATGGCATTACAAAGAGAAAGCACTGAAAAGGTTGCTTTTATGTATCCTGTGTATCGTCTAAATTTTGTAAATGCACGTTATAGTTAAAAAAAAAAAAAAAAAAAAAAAAAAAAAAAACTATGCCAATTTTTGTTTTTGAATGACAGATGTAAAATTCTGCACGCACACACACAAAATAAATAAATAAATAAATAAATAATTCAGTTTGATAGGACTTATTTTAATCTAATCTTCCACATAAAGGCATGCAGTAACCATGTTTTATTAACCTAGTATCGGCTACTATATTTATTTCTTAAAATTTCTTTATCTTAGCTTTAGTACAGGAGTGCTTTGGCGACTTTTAAATTTTTGTTTTTATTTTGCCGATGAATTAAAAAGGCTATCGCAATTGCGTAAGTAAAGATCTTGGCAAGAAACGCTCGATCTACTTCGGTGGCAAATTTTTAATTTTGCCAAGGGGTTCTAACATTTCTTAAGCACGATTTTTCTCAATTTTATTTTAATTGTTTAACAAAAAATAATAATAGTAATTGCCCGTTCTTTTTTTTTTTTTTCGTCATAATAATATTCGATAATTCAACATTTGGTGATTAGAAATAATTTTTTTATATTTATTGATTTATTTTTGGCATCAATTTTCTTTTATATAATTTTAAAGTTAAAATGGGGTTCTTATTTAATACCTCTTGAAACAATTATCCCCTTGAATTAAAAAAGACGGCGTAAGATAGATTTTGTCTTGATTAATATGTGTACTACATTTTGGTAAAATATAATAATCGGGACTAAAAGTCCGAACAGATACAATGGCAGCTTTATATATTTTAAATGAAAATGAAAATGTTTGTTTGCACGTTCTTTCAAGATGACAGATAAAAATTGGTAGCGACTCCCAAATTTCTGTCTGAAAAAAGTAGTACGATCTGTCGTACTAACAACAACCTTATAAAGATAATAATTATAATCTTCATAACACTCAATATTTAAATTCGACATTTTTTTTTTTTTAATAAATATATATTTATCATAATGTATTTGAACTGCTTTGCGGGACACTGTAAACCAGTCATTTGCGTTAATTACATTTTATTCTACAAGAAAAACAGTTTTGTGTAATTCAATAACAATTGTATATTTCAAATTCCATATCATCTTCCTCCTTTTTTTATATATTTTTTAATTTATTTTTTATTTTATTTTATTAATTTATTTATTTATTTTATTTTATTTTATTTTATTTTATTGTGAAACTGAAATTCTGCTCATTCTATCTCCCACGACTTTTTGAATTTACACGACATTTGTTTGAAGCTTTCGTGTAAGTAGCTCAATACTTTGATCTATTAAATTATGCAAATGAAACTTTTTTAAAGATTGCGCATGCGTAGTTAAAAAATATTTTGAAAAAATGCTCATACTTCATAAGATATTTAAAATGTTTTCATTCTGGTTGCAGTATGATCTGTCTTATGTAGTGTGCCAAGTTTTCTAAAAATGGCTTTGCACTAGGTGCAATACCTTACGTGTTACAAAAAAAAAAAAAAAAAAAAAAATTCAATGTTTTAAAGAAGAATCTTTATGTAGATATATATGTTAACCTCACAAAAATCTACACACGTAATTAAAAGAGTGCAAGTTTATCCAAAACATTTCGATTCTTGTTTTTTTTATTTTTTATTTTTTATTGACTCTCTTTTTTTTCCTCGGGACAAAACTTTTGTTGAAATATATGAGGTATAACATGTCCTTTATACACCCAAAGTTTCAAGATAATTCCTGTAGTTTTTTCTTTTTTTTTTTTTTTTTCAGCTATTTGACGAAACGTCTAAATTCGAAAGTGTCCAAATACATATTAGTAGATAGTGTAATTAACTATGAATATTCTAATTTAAAAATTTCGTTTTTATTCGAGATTTATGATTTCTTTAACATAGCAGAATTTAGCAATGTGTCATACAAACTTGCATTATGGAGATCACTACGTTGGAAATAGTCTGGAATTCCATGAAAACTAAAACATGAAACTTACCCTAATAAAATTAATTAATAAATTAGGACAAGATAAATCTATTGAACTAAAAGATGGGTAGCCTGTAAGGCGAGGTCTGTCATCCTGTCAAGTAATCGGTCAAATTAATTTCTCTTAAGATGAATATCTGACCTGTAGTAGAAATTTATGAGAACACGTACATGATGGGGAACTGAGCAGAAACGTGTGCCAACTAGTTATTTCTTTCTTCTTCTTCTTCTTCTTCTTCTTTTTTTTTTCTTTCTAAATTAGAAAATTTTATACAGTTTCAAAGTGTTTGTATCATACAGCAGCAAAATATTTTGCCCTTATGGTAAATATTTAGTCTATAAGTATGATAAAGAAAGCTGTTTAAACTGCGAGGAGATTGGACTGTCAACTTGAGAGAAAAGAAATTCTGAATATTTATTTGAGTTTATAAAACGTTAAACACACTATTTACTGAAATAAATAAAAAATAATAAACATACATGTTAGAAATTGGGCAATTTGTGTTTAAGGACATTGTTAAAAACAAGTTAAAAATGAAAAGCTTAAATAAGGTAACGATAAAAAAAGCGTTAGATATTTGTCTTGTGAATAAGAAAATGAAATAAATCTCAACCCGCCCCACTTTTCACCCACAAATTTAGTCCTTTCACTCCAAACCTTATCCCTTTTTCACCCTCCGTATTTTCAACTAGGTTGTTAGTGTTCTACAACGTTATTTATGAAACGTCTTAAGAATTTATGACCATTTACTTCTTTTAATTATAGAGAAAAGGGTTTTTGACCTAATAAAAAAAAAAGGTTCTGTTTTTTTTTTTATAAATGTGTATTTGTAGATGTGTGTTTAGGTGTAATATTACGCTATATAAGACATAAAGAAATGTTTATTAATTTAATTTTAATTCGCATGCGTTAAAAAGCTATAAATAAAGTTTTTGTTTTTGTTTTTCTTCTTCTTCTTCTTCTTTCCTTCTTTCGTTCTTTTTTTTTTTTTTTTTTTTGTGTGTGTGTGTGTGTGTGTGTGAATGTTTGTCGCGCTTTTCAAAGCATTTAAATGTATAATAAATAAAGCTGGGGTCAATCATCGATAATGTTAAGAAAAAAATATTTTAAAAAGGGTAGCAAAAGGGATACTTGTATATTATTTCCAAATACAACTTCAAATTTGGTATCTCATGAATTACTTCCTAAAAATATTAATTACTTAAATCCTACTTTTGCAGATTTTTTTTTCTTTTGTGTGTGTGTATGTAAATTACGCTGTATAGGATTATTTATATAGTTTTAGCTCTTTGTACCCAGACGAATAATTTATAACGCTAGTAACAAGTATTAGCTATTTATTATGACAACAGTTTTTGTGTACGATGATGGAACATTTTTTATTGTATATTAATTTTGTAGCCATAGATTGTTACGAATTTTCAATATATGTTTTATATACAAGTACATTCTATTATTTTATCTCGTAGGAATATGTACCATCATTGTAAACAAAATAAGCAGGTTGTATAAACTATAAGAATGTGCATGTTAGTGTGTACGTCTTTCATAAAAATGGAGTATGAGTTTAGATAGCATAGAAGAATATATGTATACATAAAATTATTGTATACAGCACAGTGATAATTTGAAAATTAAGATGTACGAATTAATTTTAATCACTTTGGAGTGATGACTAACAGAATATAGCAGACATTTCAATATCATCTACATTTACAGAAATTAAATTAGTTTCTTGTATATATATATATCATCTTTTTAATTGTGCTTTTAAGCTTTTTAATTTTAAGCACAATAATTATCACTTCATGCTTTCATTTATTTCATTTCAGAAACTATTTCGATTAATCGATTCTTTACTTTTAATCATTTCTTTTCAGTTTGTTCGTTTTGGCAACCGCCCGGTTTATTTCTACTTATTCGATTTGGACTAGGTTTACATGTGGACTTCTCAATTTTATGTATTACATTTTTCAATTCTGGTTGAGTTACTGTATAAGCTAATTTCCTTTTATATTTCTATTTTTTATGCAAGATAGAAACTAGTGTTGTATATTGCTGAAATAGCTATACAACAATAAGAAATCTTGCATTGCAGTTGACAGAAATGCTAGTTTCCTGATGAGATCTTTTCTGACTTTCAACATTTATAACTCTATTTTTCACTTCATGAATTCTCTTTTCCTTCAACAGTTTCTTTTGTTTAATTTCTTTCAATTTATATTACGTGTTGCCTGTATTTACTGGTTTAATGGTTTCTGCAAATTATCTCATCGTTAGGCTTAAGTATTATGTGTGTCATTTCTCTTCTGCGCAAGTAATTTAACATGTTTTTACTACTCAGTGTAATTTAATTAAATTATAATCGTGACAATAACTTTATACGTAATACATCTCATTTCAAATTTCATTGTTGGTATTTTCATCTTTCTTTCATTTGCTGAGTGTTGTAAAGGAATTAAATTATTCATTATATATATATATATTAACTGGGGGGGGGGGGGGAGGGATGGTTGTTTAAACCAAAAAATAAAACTAACACTCATAAAAGAGTAATATACTTTTAAAAACACTTTTTTAGTGTTTTTTTAAGTCATTAGTGATTTTGAATTTTATATTTTCTAAGCTCTTTTGTAAGTTTGTTTAGTTTTGTGATTTATCTCTGATATAAATCATTCAGTTCTATTAAATTGCTCCAAGAATTTTCCTCTTTTACCTACTCAAAACTTTCATTTTTCAGTTCCACCAGTCATTTTTAGAAGCTTTTTATTGAAATTGCATTTTGTCATCGTGTCTTCGTAACACGTTAAAAAGCAAGGCGTCTCCACTTTAAAGAAAGTGTAAGCAATTCACTCCGTTTCCTGTTGGTTCGGTTGGTAAGAGCGTAATGTTGATAACGAGAGTCGTGAGTTCGATCCTCGAAGCTGTTAATTTTTACAGATAGTTAATAGACAAGGTGTCAATTGATAAAAGAAAATTTTTCATTGTCTTCTCAGTATCCTAAATATTTTTTAATATATATATATATATATATATATATATATATATATATTTTACAGCTTTTTATCTAGTTACTAAACAGAACAAAATAAAAATTTAAGCAAAATAAATAAATAAATAAATAAATAAATAATTTTTTTAGAAGCGTTTTATTGAAATTGGATTTTCGACATCGTGTCATGTAAATGTGAGCAAATTTTTGCATCCTTGTTAGTTCAGTTGGTTAAAGTGACGTATCTATAGCGCGATGGTCGTGGGTTTGGTCCTCGAAGGCTGATGTGTTGCTTTTTTTGCAGATAATAAATTGAAAAGATATCAACTGATAAAAAAAGAAAATCTTTCGTAGATTAGTTTTTTAAGATTTGGGTTGGGTTGTGGGTATTAAGGCCGACTGACTGAACTAGGGTCCTAAGCCTGTGTGGAAGTGCCCTCCGTAAGGGTCTTTATAAGGGGTCCTAGCGCGTATTTACGCAAGTTTCGGAGAAAACCACGGGAAACTCCGAATGGCTAGGCCGACGTGCACAACCTGGGATCGCACGCGGCACCTCACGTCTGCCAATTCTGAGCGCAGAACCACTCGGTCGCTGGTGGGCCCTAGTTTTTTAAGAACCTTTTTTTTTTTTTTTTTTTTTTTTTCAGTTACTGCAACGCACAAACTAGAAACTTAAGTAATAAATAAATAAACCCTGGAAACTTTTCATCGTGGAGCCCTAAAAAGCATAAAATAAAAGTTTATTCTTGCAGAGACATGCTATAAAAAAATAAAAATTACAAGAATAAGAAAATTTTAAAGAAAAATATAGATATTTCACTTTTGCCAGAAATGAAATTTTTTAAATACTCATAATATTTAAAAAAAGCAATTGGTAACAATATTCTTTTTCTATATGTATTTGTTAGATTTTTCTTACATGTTCTATGACTTTTCTTCACTGTTCTTTTACTTTTGGTTGAGCTTCATGCTGATAACTCGATGGTTGTGGGCTTGATCCTACAAGGGCCTATGAGTTAATTTATGCGGATAATTAATTGAAAAGATGTCTAGTGGTAAAAACAAAATCTTTCAATGTCTACGCAGTGTCCTAAGAATTTCCGATTAATTTTTTAGAAGCTTTTTTTTTTTTTTTTTTTTTTTTTTTTTTTCTTGTAACTTAAAAGCACAAAATAAAAATTTAAGAAAAATATATTGTTTAACAGCAGAAGCTTTTTATTGAGGATCCTTAAAAATCATAAAATAAAAATTTATTCCTACAAAGATATACTATAAAGAAATGGAAGTTTCAGCACTAAAAAAAGTTTAGAGAAAAATATAGATATTGCTCTTTTAGAAGCAATGGAAATTTTTAAATATTCAAAATATTTTTAAAAGCTTTAGAGACCTTTGAATTTTATAGCTTAACGAATATTTATACAAAAACTAATAACTAAGAATATTGGTCTCGAATTTTTTTTTTAAATATTTTGAATACTTAAAAAATTTTCTATCTTGTTGAAAATATCTATATTTTTCTCTAGAATTTTCTTAGTGCTGAAACTTTCATTTCTTTATTGCATATCTTTGCAAGATTAAATTTTTATTTTATGATTTTTAGGGCTTCACAATAAAAAGCTTCTACTGTACTTTTATTTAAAATTTTATTTCTGATTTCTTCGCTCCATCTTGACTCATGTCAACATTTCAGCCATTTAATAATTTTTGAAGACCACTGTAAAATGTCATGTGATAAATTTCCCTTTATCACTTTGTTCAACTCATATCAGTTTTAACTGTTTTATTATCTAGTAGGTATTAAAAACTGCTGTCTATTATCTCCTAGGATATAATTTTTTTAATATCTTTTTATATTGGCTAGTAGGCAAGATGCTTTTTGCCACATCTCATTGGTTATTATCTTTTATTCCGCTCCCTAGATTAGCAATGATATAACCCCACATTATTCTTTTTTCATACCATTGTGAATGTTGTTGTTCACAGTAATATTGTTCTTGCCAGATGCACTTCATCTCTTTTTAACCATACACTCCGTTGAATCCATGCCTTATTTATTGATATATCTTGTCAAAATACACATAATTCTGTAAACATAATGACATTATTTAAAAAAATTTCGCGGCAAATGAAGTAAACACCACCTTCTTCGTTTCAAAATATATTATTGTTGTTGGAAACATTTTTAAAATTCAAGGTTTTATTTGTTTTCTACAAAATTGCAGTTTTTGAAAAGTTACTTCTAACTTTCCAAACCTATTGCAAAAAATTTTGCCGTTGGCATCAAACAAACGATAACTGGAAAGGGTTTTTCTTCATTTACTTTATTCCTCTACCTCAGCTTTTTGAAAACATATCGCACGTTGTTGGCAAGATAAGTGACCAAAGTTAAAAAATGGCATTAATTTTATAATTATTAAATTTTGTATTTGAAAAAAGTGTATACAGTGCCCCCAACATGCCCGAAAATCATTTAGCTTTTTTTCACAATTTACCCATCTGAGAGAGATTTGTGTATGTTTTATTATAGTCTAGTCATTGTTTTATAGTCTTTTCACAAATTCGGCATTTTTGAGTAGTGTCACTTTTCTGGCCAGGGAGCAACAGTAAAAATTTTAATTCGTTTGAATCTGCTAGTCAAATTCTATTTACATGTTTAATTTTCCTTTTCATAAAAAAGAAAAAGAAAGAAATTAATTGTTGTTTGTTGATAATTTTTTATAATATAGATATATGTCGGGCAGAAACATTGTTCTGGAAAAAATTTTTGCTGATAAAATATAGATTGAACGAAATGATTTTTGTAATTAAAAAAAAAAAAAAAAAAAAAAAATGTAAACAGATAATTTGCAATGTTCTCAATGGAAAGGAATAATTATCATTCATTATGGATTTCCTTGGGATTTTGAGTATGGTCCATTTTGTTAAATACACATCGGAATTCTGGTGATTTCTTAGCTGAGCGGATGGAAATCTGATTCAAGTTTTTATGTTAAGGCTCCATTATTAATATTATTATTATTATTATTATTATCTAAGTTTATAGATTACTGGTAGTAAGCTGATCGTACGTTAGTTCAATCTCTTTCTTCATTACCTTGTAATAAGCATTATTACAGCATTATACACTTTTCTGGCAAAACTGGAATAATTTAGAGGCTTTAAGTACAGCTAACTATTTTCACAAACTGTTACGGCTTCTTTCGTAAAGCTTATTATGATTCCACATTTTCCTGGATATTGTATCTCTCTGGTAGTTACATTTTAGTCATATAATTCTTGCTTATTTCTTCACGCTTTTCATTTAATTTTAGGTAAAAAATATACTTAGCTCATATTGATAAGTTAATGAAATGTTTATTTATTTATTATTTTTTTTTCTCCTATTGTTGTTTTCACCGAGATGTCCGGCAAATTAAAAGCGATGTTTTGTAATTTTTTAATCCATTTGTTATTGTCAGAAACACCTTAGAATTTCTTTCCCTTTTGCAATAGTTTTGCCCTCGATAACTATGCTGTAAAAGGAAAGTATTTCAAAGTAATTCTCATATTACCTTAATAACTTTAGATTAAATTTTAATTTATATGTTATATCTGTATTATATGTTTGATTTTTGCCCCTTTTACACATACTTTTTTGTTCTTTACGCTTGGTTATTTTCTTTGTTTACCGTTCAGTCATTTATATAGCTTATTAAAAATTAAGATTATTAAATTTTCGACAGTACATACAACACTTCAATTCATTATATTATAGATAAATTGATAAAATCCAGATTATATAATTTAACGAGCAGAATTAAATGAATGTGTAATTCCGTTTTATATCAGTGTTTATAACAATCAACACATTTATTTCTCTATCTCTTTCCATAATAGTAAAATATATTATTATTAAACATTTTGGATTGTGCTTAATATACTTTTGGAGAATTGCTTGGTGCAACTTGTTATTATTAAGCAGTCTACATTTCTAAAAGTATCAATTTAAAATTTATTTAAAATTCTTTACCGATATTTTCGGTTTTTCAAAACGCTGGCAGGCTAATCCTTTTTTTTTTTTTTTTTTTTTTTTTAAGGATGCTTCTAACATATTCCATAACATTATTAACGCTTTTAAATCAAATTCCCAATATAATGCATTTTAAGTTCACCTCTATTTCAAACAAAAAACCTATTAAGCAATTCATTAAAGAATAATTTACTGCAAAGAAAATGTTTACTTTAAAATGTAAAATTAAACAAAAATAACACTGACTGTTTTTTTTTTTTTTTTTTTTTAATTTAATTTTTGTGCAAACGCATTTTGTGGTGCATAACAGCAGGGCTACCACATGCAACTATTATTATTATTATTATTTTTTTTTTTTTTTTTTACATATTTTTGTACTACTATTTTTCCATAACATAAAATTTATAATAAATTTATGCAGGCAAACTGCAGATTTACCTCCAAAAATATATTATAAAATTTACTTTTCTGAAATAGTGATATGAAAAGGATTTTAAAAAGGTCACCCGGGGCAACTTTGATAACAGAATAAATATATTCATAAACAAAATAATGTTTAAAGTATATTTCTTTGTAAAAAACATTACGAATCTCAACAGTGAATAAGAGTTTAAAATCGTAATTGTAATAAATAATTTTCTTAATTTTTGGCATATCACTACAAATCTAGGAAATTTTACATATTTACTCCTAATTAATTGTACCTATTTATTATCAAACTTGCTTAAATGTATGTTTTTATCGAAGATTTTTATTAAATATTTTTATAAAATTTAATAATGTGTTTAATAGTTAATATTTCACTCATTAAAAACTCTAGATTTTCCCATTATTTTTATTTACAATATTATTATTATTATAGTTCCTTGAATTTTTCCGTTAATTAAAATTTTATGAATTTAAGATTATAGGTTCTTCCGTAAATTTTTCTACATATTTCTCTTTATACCGGATGATCCAAAAGTCAGGACAAACTTTAAAAATGAATAATTCGAAAAAGAATCAAGATACAAAGATACGGTTTGCACCAAACGGATGAAAAAGAAGCAGGGTTTTGTGTGGCAAAGAAAAAAAAAATAGTTCGGTTGGCGACCAACAGATGGCGCTGTCGTATTTCTGATGTAGGATTATGCAAAGCAACAAACGATATAAAAAGGAACAACTACAGCAGGTAATGGTAGTCGAAGCTTATATGCATCGAAATATCGCATTCTCAGTCGCTACTTTAATCACGCATGGCCTCCAAGATCTCCCGATCTGACACCCTGTGACTTTTGGCTGTGGGGATTCTTGGAAGTCAAAAGTGTACCGCGACCAACTGGCATCACTAGCAGCACCGAAAGATGCCATCCGCCAAAATGTGTCTGCCATAACGCAAGTAATGCTACTAAATGCTGTGAACGATGTGGTGAATCATCTCACAGCTGTACTTCTGAATGATGGACATTGAACAGTTACTGTAATAATACTAATTAACTGTAATTAAGCTGACTTGTAAGTTGTCAACAGTTTTTTTTTCATTTGTAAATCATCTTTTGGTGAAATAAAACATTATAGCGCCATCTGTTGGTCGCCAACAGAACTAATTTTTTTCCTTTGCCACACAAAACCCGGCTTCTTTTTCATCCGTTTGGTGCAAACCGTATCTTTGTATCTTGATTCGTTTTCGAATTATTCATTTTTAAAGTTTGTCCTGACTTTTGGATCACCCGGTATAAAGCAAGGATATATCAACAAACAAATATATAATTATCATATCTTCCTCAACATTTTATTAAACATTACCGTAGTCATAAAATATACATTCAGTTTATATTACCGTACTCATTTACAACTACAGCTTTTCCTGTAAATTTTCACGATACATTTAATTAATTATCAACATAAACATTTAAAAATGCAATTTCCTTTTTAACTTTTTTCATGATCATACCATAAATAAAGACATTATTTTGTTACAATAGCCTTAAGTATATCTTAAACAATTAACTTTGAAGAACAAAAGTTTCATGGGAAATCCTTGAATACAAATCGTTAGTAAAGACGTTAAAAGTCACTTAAAAATGCCCTTGATTGAGAATCATTTTTCTTCTTTTGCCTTTAACTGCTAAATTCTCTCAACGCAAATGATCTTTTAATCAGCAAAAAAGAGAAACAGAAATTTACGCAGATAACCAAAAATACTCAATTTTGGATCACAAAGCAATAAATGATCTGTGAAACAAGAAAGAAAAATGTTCACTATTAAATTGGATAAATGATCCACTGAGCGAAAAAAGACAGAATGCCGAAAAGCAGAATGAAAAATAGTGAAGTTTCTCCCCTTGAAAAAAAAAAAAAAAAAAAAAAAAAAAAAAAAAGACCATCCAATTAAGTGACATCTGTTATATTTATGGTATTAGGGTGTAGATCGTTTTCATTTTCACGCAAAAGAAATAAAAATTTATTAGCAGTATTTTTTCCTTCCTTCATATATCCCTTTTTTTTTATCATACGGATCTAAACCTCCCAAGATGAACAACTTTAAAAAAGAGAAACTAGTTAGCATGTAACTTTTTCGTTTTTTTTTTTCCTGAGCAAGTTGGATGTCTTCTTAAAACAAAAAAGATCTCCGTAATTTCTTTTATTTTTCTTTCTTCTAAAGAAATGTATAGTGTTGCTTTAAATTTTTAAATATATATAAAAAAAAAAAAAAAAAAAAAAAAATTACAAAAATTAAACGCCTCGTAGAAAATCAAAGGGGAAAAGAAATATAAAAATGATATTTAAGCATAATGTATAAATTCCAGTTCTTTTCCAAAATATTATTCGTTTATTTCTATTTATTTATTTTTTCAAATGGATATCTAAATCTTTCATGTTGAACGAATTCAAAAAGGAATTTAAAAGTTTAATGGCATACTTTTTTCATAGAGAATTGGAAATTTTTATGAAGGGAATACTCGTAGAATATGAAGTGAATACTCGGAGTTTTATTTTTTTCTTTCTGAACATAAAGTAAACTGTTAGTTTCTGGATATTTTTTGTGTTATTTATTGAATATTTTTATAAAACTTAAATATTTTTAAAAACTCTTTGGAAAACAGCAAAGGAAAAAAATAACAAAATGTTTAGGGAGAATAATTTAAGTTTTACAAGTTTATCAAATTCAAAGGAGAGTGAAAAATTATTTTTATTTATTTATTTATTCTTTTTTTTATTATTATTATTGAATGCGAGATGGATGATTTTATAAAACAAATAATCTGATATTTTTTCCTATTCTCCTCTAAAATACATTCCTAAATTTCAGTTTTTGCATTTTTTTTTTTTTTTTTTTTTCAATTCTTGAAAATCTCTATAAAGTTTAAAATCTTTCTACACAATAAAATGTTAAAAGTAAATAAATCCAGAGAGCATTATTAAGTGTAAAATATAAATAAAAACTGTTTCCAAGAATTTGTCATTTCTTGTTGTTTCTCACCATGTGGATGTAAATCTCTCAAGTTTAATAAGTTCAAAGAAAAAAAAAAAAAAAAAAAAAACTAACAAATATTTATTATGAGTTGGAATTCAAAAGCCTTATGAAAAAAAAAAGTTAATAATTAATATAAAGATAAATATGAAATGTAATGTATAAATTATAGCAGGGCGCGAAATTTCCGCTCGCCAGCTCGCCATTGGCGAGTACAAATTTTACTGTGGCGAGTAAAATTTTAGTCTAAATGTAGATAGAATTCTTACAGTATATAGTGCTACAAAAAAAAAAGAAAAAAAAAAAAAAAAGATTTAAAAATGTAAAATCATACTGATCTTAGAGGTAAGATGACCAAACATCCTCTTTTTAAGAGGACAGTCTTCTTTTTCAACGCTCTGCCCTCTTAAACGAAAAAACATTACAGGACTAAAAAATCCTCTTATTTATGTTTTTCATCCTGTGTCCTCTTTTTCAAATGAAAAGGAATTAGTCCTAATTTCAAAAATTTCGCAAAAATAGGAAGCTCAATTGGCTGTTGGCTGTATCGAATGGTGAACACTAACTTTTTCTGTGTTAGGTTCGCAAAAGAACAACTTTCTAATAAACTTGCCAAAGCATATTATAGTTTATGTCTATTGAGATTCTTCGAATCACAAAGAAACAAAAATATTCCCTATATTTGTACTGTTCTTTGATCCAGAACACGGAATCGCTATTAAAATTGTCATGAAATCATTAAGAAGGTGGTGCTCGGTTGATATGTGGTGAGTTGACGTGTGTTCTCACTTTTGAATGAATAATATTAAAACAGATCCTCATTAAAACAGATCCATCAGTGACCGAGAGGTTTTGTTCTCGAAGCTGGTATACTTGAGGCGCTGGGTTCGACGCCCAGTCACACTCGTTGGCTTAGCCGTTATGGGTTTTCCGTGGTTTTCTCCGATACTAGCGTAAATATCGGCTAGAACCTTTTAGAAAGACATTAAGGAGAACTCGCCTACTCAATGCTACAGCCCTACTGCAGACCACCACCTCACAAAAATATGCAAAAGTTAGTTGAATTCCTTTTATGTCCTAATGGCAAAAGCGCTCCCATAAAGCGACTGTTTTCCTCAATGAACAAAATGTAGACATGTCAAAAAACTCCCCTTCTACTTTAGCAACTTATTAACTACTAAGACTAATCTGGGTTATACTTGTGAGAACTTTTATAAAATGTTGATAAAGAATGACTGTTCGTTAAAACAAATCATTTCATCTGCCGAATATTAATTTTATTTTTTCATTTGTCATTTTTTTTCTTTTATCATTATGATTTTAATGAAAAAAAAGTCTACCAACTTCTTTTATGTAACTGCATAAAAGTATCACAAAAAGAAAAAAAAAGTTTTTATCTATAGCAAAAATTAATAATAATAATATTAACTATATTGTCCGTAGTGACACCTATAAAAATTAGGGATTTTTCCTCTCGTATCCTTATATTAATAATTTAAATTAAGGTATGCTGATCCGAGTTCATGATTTGAGATTAAAAAGTTTGTATCACTTGTGTAATGTAGCTTTTGAAACGGTTCATTTTCATTAATGATCTCTCTTTCAAAATTGAATGTCTTCTATTTTCTTATAAAATAAAAAAAACATTGCGTAATTTCTCATCTTTTTCCAATAAAAAATTCTGGTCACCTCATACTTAAAAAATAGATTAAGTTAATAATATTTTGTGGCGAGTAACTTTTTTTTTCAGCGAGTGTAATCTGAATTGAAATTTCGAGCCCTGAATTATAGTATACTTTTAACCTTTTCCCTTTCATCTTGTTTTTCATTATGTGAACTTATCTTTCAATTTAAATAAGGCCAAATGAAAACATTAGTTAACATTGTAGAATTTCTATAACATGTTGGATGTTCTTGTAATTCAAATACAGTAAAACATCATTTATACGCGTCTTTCAAGGGTTCAACATAAAAGGACGAATAAATGAAAAGATGTATAATCGAAATTTAAAAAATAAAACTTTAATTACTGTAAATTTAATAGCACTGATGAAAATTTTATCTGAAAATAAAGTTGTTATATATATATAGATATATATATATATATAGTAACTGTTTTATTACTTTGTAATAGAATTTAAATATAATAATTAAATTAAAAAATGGAAGATAAAGAGTATATCTTATTATAAAGAGTATATCTTATATCTTGAGGCATATAATTACATTTAAAAATCTTTAATATTCACATGACGTGTTGATTGTCTGTGAGTATTAAGAAATTCATTTATGAATTGATCATTGTAAATGATTTTTTAATTGTGCTTTGATAAGCAAAACAAGTTCGAAGTTTTTCAATGCAGTCGATTGCGTCTTTAAATGAAGAAGGAATAACTTTTTCATATTCTACATCATCATAACTTAAATTAGCATCAAATAATTTGTTCTCAATTAATTCATCGATTTTGAGTAATTCCGAAGTCTTGATATGAGCATCATAATTTACATACACATCAAAATTAATATTTTGAACGGAAAAATACTGACCGGGAGAGAAATTTTGTGAGTTTTAGAAAAGTAGAAAAGACGTATAACCGATATTGAAAGGCGTATAAATAAAGAATTTTAGCATTAACCTTCTGAGAGGGGCTCTGACGAAATCCTATGGTGAAGCACGACAGACGCTGTAACAGACCCTTTCAAAAGGTGAATAGGAATGAATCAGGACTTTACTAAAAGAACGTATAAATGTAAAAGACGTACAAATGACATATGCATAAAAGGAGTTTAACTGTAATCTGCGTGAGTGTATGTGCGTGTGCGTGGGGAAGGGGAAGGGGAGGGTAAAATATCAACTCAAAGAACATGTAATTAAAAAAATAATTTCATAATCCAGAAAATTCCTTTGACTCTTAAGTGAATAATCTTTTTTCATACTTGTACATTCGAGAATTTGGTGCGAGTCTTTATTTTTCTCCGCTATTTGCGGTTGGTATAAATGTAATGTGCATCCTTTTCTTGTACCTTTTGTTCAATTATAAATTGTGTAGCTCAGTCTAATAATATGTGAGTGGTTTTGTTTAATTTTTTAATTTCCTTATTTCGTAAAAAAGAAGATATATTTACGTAGTTTCTAAGTAGTTTTTTTTTTTTTTTTTTTTTTTTTTTTCCACGACTACCTAATTTTCCTATACCTATAGTATGATGGCGAACTAAAAGAAAGTTCTTATATTTAAATCAATTTTCATTTATATTATTCGAGTAATTTAAATGCAATATATCTATTTGAAGAAATAATTTTGTAATTAACAGTTTTAAAAATACGATATCTTTTAATGTTAATATTTATATCATAAATTAATCTGTTTTAAAAAATAAAACAAATCATGATTTTTATTATTATTATTATTATTTTATTTTTTTCATGAAATAATATTTTCCGGCTGGATATTTAACCCTTTATCTACTGCATTATGATACAAACAAAAATTGTGCTTGAAACATTTATTTTTAGTTACTAAAGTGCATTATTTAAAGATACATACGTTAAAAATTATGCATATCACCTCATAATAATAATTAATGAGAATTTTGTGAGGTCGTACTTTAGTGTACCACTGGTACATAGAGGTTGAAAAAATTATTTCGACATGAAAAAAGTGTAGAAAAATATTCACTCTTTATGTTCCTTATATTTTTTCTAAGATTAGTGGGATATTCTTGAAATAATATAGGAATTAATTATAACACACATGAAGATTGTGAAAAATATCAAGCAAAAACATCAAGTGCACTCCATAAAATCCCTTATGGAACAAAAATGGATTCGAACAAAAATTCGATTTTATACTCTTTTTAAAGTAATGGTACTTTAAAGTATATATCGTCTAATGCTTTGTAGTCAGATTAAAGGGAGGTACATCTGTTCCCTTCTTATAAATATCTTTGACATTTCTTCTATAAATTCGATTTTATACTCTTTTTAAAGTAATGGTACTTTAAAGTACAGTCAGTAGATAAAGGGTTTAAAACAAGCGTACTATGTTTAATGGATTATTATTAAATTGCTATATAAAATATTTCTAGAACAGTAAAATAAAGTCTACAAAAATTAAAATCGAAACTTAAATTGGATTTTGAAATAAGAAAATTAGATTTTTGTATACTCATTTACTAATTTTCTTTAATTAAGTCATGATGAAAAATTGTTTAAGAGTTCAGTTTTCTCTTTGCAGTGTCTTTAAAGTTCTTTCGCAGTTTAACTTAATAAACAAAAGAAATATCTGAGTTAAAATTTCCCCGGTTCGCTTTAAATTAACTCATTACTTAATTCTTCATTGTTAATGAATTATTCTTTAGCAAAGAATCAGAGAGTTGTGAAATTAGTCTAAAAAAAATGAGTTAAAATTTTTATCGTAGAATTATTAGAAAACAGTAATATTTTCCCTCAATTCCCATGACACTGAACATTAGTTGATTACAGAGAAGATGTAGATAATTAACTCTTAAAACAAAAGAAGCCTTAACTGCAAACTGTTTCTATTCTGCAGGCATTAAAGATGGCGACTCACTCGTAAAAAAAGAATGCGCCAGAAATATATTTCCACACAACCCAATTACTCCTTTCTCTTCGAATAAAAGAAAAAAACACAATCACAATTGTATACATACGCCATTTGAGGTGCAATCCCATTAGCAAGGGCAGAAGAACAATTGTGGTTTCATGAGGCGCAAATTTATGTCATCAGCGAGTTAGTTTTCGTGAATAACTTTAAAAAGATGGGCGGGTTTAGTGCAGACCGAAGGGCAAAGAAGTACTTCATAGCGCAGCGTCTGGGATATTTGATTTTTGTGACTGTATCTTTTTTTTATTGGAAAAATACTCCAGTAGGGAATGGAATCCAATATCACGCTGTGAAATGGCATGTCGCCCAATTCCATTATCGAACCCATAAAACAAGGACCCTGATACTAAGACCCTTGGGAACGTGCCACCGGGTTACCAGTTTTGGCGAGTATATCCTAAGATTTTGGGAAAAGAGCATTTTATACTTTAAAATTTCAGTAAAAGAGAGTAATTAAACACTGTTTATATATTATTATAAATATGCAAATACTTATAAGATCATTATTCAGAATTTGAATAAAAATATGTATGTATTAATATTAGTCATTTTTAAGTTCAAATTGCCTTTGAGAGTAGTCCATTAATAACTAAAAGTAAAAAGGCATTTATTTATTTATTTAGTCCATATCTAATTTCAGTTTGTGGTATCCTCTAACTAGAATACAAAATCTTTCGTAATCAACTACTGACTCTTTGGTGCAGCTGAAAACAACTAACTATTTTAATTTTACTAGCCGCTCGTGTCCTTGAAGTGAAATGTACGGATTACCTGTTCTTATTCTCGTTAATTTTCCGTTTTTTGCTTGTACATTTTTTTTCTCTCTCGTAGACATAGCGAGATGATCAACATTTGTTTTTTCTTAAGTAAATAATTTATGTTTTTATTAAATGTAGGATTCTAACATCATTTAAATTTATTTAATCACAGTCTCGCATTAATCCTGGACGATATATTTAATTGTGAGTTTTTTTGCTTTTCTTCCCATGCTATTTCTATGGGATTTTAGCTATTTTCCCCCTCTTTTTCTACATTCTAGAGTGCGAACAGAAAACAGACATACAGAACATACTACATACAGAAAATTACCGATTTAGCAGCTAACCGCACAGTTAATCGTCGGTTATTTTATAATCTGTACAAAAACCCACATTTTAATTTTGGTCGATTTTGATTTTATTAATTTAAAACATAAATATATATCACATAGTTGGTATTTACATACCATTTCTAATATACACGTAATGCACAATTTTTATTACAATTCAGTTATTTTCAAGGCAGATAACACAGGATAGAATTAGGCCACAAAGAACTGGAGGAGTAATAACAATGAAATCACCAGGAATTGAACCTTCAGCTACCAGTACATTCGACCGACGAATATGCGAGTGTAAAACACTTATAAAATTAAAATAAATAATTCAAAATAACGATAATAATCTTTCTCATTACAAAAAAAAAAGAAAGAAAAAGAAAGAAAGAAAGAAAGAAAAAAGAAAAGAAAAGAAGAAAAAGTAAAAAGTAAAAAGTAAAAAGTAAAAAGGTGTTTGACAGACAACTGTGCGTAAGAGAATTTCTTACATTAGTGAAAAATAAATAAATAAATAAAAATGCCCTTCTGCAGCTTAATAAATTATATGGTTACCTATAGTAGATAAATCTTGTGCCCAAACAGTTTTAACTATCACAGCGAGTTTTTAAGTTCGAAAATAGAATTCTGTACGAGCAGAAGGGCTGTAACTTGACTATAGGACATCGGTCACACATGCTCTATACCATTCGGATCAGGTATTTGATCAGGCATGGTCTGCGTTCAATTTGTTTATTCTCTTTTATGTCTTCTATAACGATTGAACGGGGATAAGGCTTTCTATCATCATGAATACGAAGAGAAAATCGACAACCCCTCGAAACTGGAAAATATAAAGCTTAGTAACTTCGTTTCTATCTTGTTTTTACAATCTCAGCAAGCAGTTTTGTAACCCCGTCCACCATCATAACATAATTGTCCTCTACGATCTTTACATGATATTGCCAGGGTGACAATGAGTCCAGTGTTCTCTCCATGTTATATACGACGACAACAAATGCTTAGACTAAAGCAAGACAAGTCACTGAAGATCACATCGTCTTCATTGTTCATGTCCGAATCTTCATTTAAATAAGCACTTTTATATGCATACTTGAGATAAATATGAGCTACTGGTCCTTCAGCATAGAGATCAACATTATGCAACTTCCAGTAAACTGTTTATCTGGAAACTTATACTACTGAGTTTGCTATCGAGGAACCCAGTTATTTGACGCAACTGGTCTTCTGGCGACTTGGTATTACTGGTATTATTGTCGTGGTATTAAGTTTTTCGAGAACGTTTGAAACCATTGGCACTGTCTTGAGATCATACATCAAGTCACATTGAAAAATTGGTTTCGGTTTGTTAACTATATGGATATCAGTAGTCAATGATTTCTGTTTTCGCAGACATATTCATTTGACATCCTAATTCTATCATAAGCCCTGTTGGATCATTGAAAATTGTCCTTCCCAAAACAATTCTATGAAACATATCTGAATTGTCTATGCCCCATGAGCCGGTTCGTTAGCTTACCGACGTATGCAGGTACTTTGGTCATGACAATGTTATTTTGCATAAACACATTGCTTGTTCTTCAGCAAATAATCAATCCTCTACAGATTATTTCAAAATTTTAACCAATATTTACTTTTTTTTTTATCATATTTTATGAATTATTATTGATATTTGGACACCAATCAGATATTGAATATATTCATCCTATTTTGCTCGCGTGTTGTAATTTGTATGCATGATTTCCCAGTGTATAAAATATGCTAAATTTATAACCTCTTTCTAAATAAACACCTATTTCCTACATTTTAAGGCACATTTTTAATTATTTAATACTAGATTAAACCGAATATTGATGCTGCAATAGCTCCAGCATAAAATGATACCAGGTTATTTTTCCAGGAATTCGTACTTCAAGCAAATATTTATAATTAACTTATGCACCTTACGAAATACAACATTTTGCATTTTACTGTTGTAGTTAATGAAGTACCAAATTTTGATTAAATATGCAATAAAATTTTAACAGATTATTGCACATTTGTGAAAAGCATTAAACTGGCGTATACATATTCCATGCAGACCGTTAAAATTAGTGTACTACATTGAACTAAATTTCGGTAATGCATAGTAGTTGCAATAGTAAGATAATTAACTATTTTACAATAATTTAGGACTTTATGTGAGCTATAGCATTAAAATGCAATAAATTATACGATAAGAGCTCTCGAAAAACAGATGTTGAGTTGGAACAAATTTTTTGACCCGGTAACACTCACGCGAGTTAACTGAGTTTACCCATACAATGCGATTTAGCATTGGCAGGGTTAGAGAACACTTTCTACAGGGTTAACAGAGCAGTACTGCAGTCTTCAACAAGCAGTTCTTATACTACTTATGATAATGGAAATTTACAAAAACCTGTGTGTCCACAACGGTTTTGTAATATTTAATAATTTCTTTTTTTTTTTTTTAAGAGGGCGTTATAAAATTTTTGGCATAAAGATGCATGTTTCCAAATTTGTTAATTGTATAATAACTATAATAAATTCAAACTTTGTCGTCTTTACAAATGATGCACCTTAGAAAGACCAATAACAAAGAAGGTAATTAAAAGAAATCTACATGAAATATTTCATTCCTTTTTTTTTTTTTTTCCTAAGAAAAGTTTTTTACATACTAAAAGCTGAAGTTTTAGAGTATGATAGCATCACCAGAATTTTTAGAATAAATCTCAATTCAAACTACAAAAAATGTAAAAATGTGAATTTTTATCAATCTGTATCAGCAACTCTTTGAAAGAAGTAAACATTAAGAAATTATTTATAGCTTTTTTAATGAAAAATGTAACGTCTTTTCTCATTCAACCACAACCAATCTTTAATATTCTGAAGAAAATCCTGTCGCCAAACATTTTATTTGGCGAGTGCTTACTTTCGTTTCAGTAACCCTAATAGTTGAGGTATTTGTACTTTATTTGAACGCGGGAGCGTGCGTGGAGAAAGAACTACGACGGCAGAGATGGCAAAGAAAAAGCAAAGCAAAAATCCAGTCACGATCGTATTTTGTTGATCGGAACGGTTGTAAACACCTATCACTGCTACTCCTGGTTTATCTTCCAGGGTGGGGAGAAAATAGTTTATAACACAGCAAAAGAGAGGGGAGGGAGGATAAGTTTTTCTCCCAAAAATCTCCGTAGTTTGTGAAGAGAGTAAGTTTTACGATTCTCCGGAGAAATGATTGAGCTGGGTTGCAAGTGGCGCTAATAACGTGGAAAAATGTCGCCAAAATGCAGCACGTGTTGTAAAGATAAAATGTACATATTTTTTATGAATTTACAATGACAAGATTTCTATTTAATCCGTATTTGCCATTCATAATTTTCTGACTTGTCATGGAAAATTTGTCTCGTGCTTCAATGCATATCATCTGCCCCAGCTATTCTCTGCTCTCCAAACTGCTAGACGGGAAGTACCTAAGTCTCGATAAACATTTAAGTTGTTCGGAGTTTTATGTAGGTTTCTACAAAACTGGCGTGAATGTGGGCTAGTACATTTTAGAAAGACCACCCCGGAACACAGCTCACTCAGATCTAGGGTAGGCAATAGGCCTTAAACACTGCAGCGCTACTCAGTTGTTTCTTTTAATACGGCCCCAAAAGTGTCCATGAAATTTTTCTCAAGAAACTATTAGAAAGAAAGTGCCGGGTTTGAATCTAAGTCACTTTTCGTTGACCTGATGTTTTGCAGATTTTACTCCTAAAGTGTAGAAAGGCTAAAGTTTCTTGAAAAGATTCCCCGGGCTTACGATCTCTGGCAAAACAAGTTTTTTAATTAGTACGTCAAAGAATATCTCATTCACATAAATATTAGTAATTTTATTTATAGAATTTGGAAATTTTTCCCTGAAAAAGAATAATTATATCTTTAATTAACCTGTTTGGTTGTCCTCTAATTTATATCAGTGCTGTATGGTGTTGTATGGAACGCAGGCAACTTTTTTTTTTTTGTGTGTGTGTCATAAATATATGGTTATGTAAATTTCACTCTTCAGAAAGAAACCTGTCTAAATAAATGTGTTAATTTGGGAAGTATTTCAACTCCTTCAAATAAATTCTAATACTGATCTTATGTTAAACATATTATTATCATTCCTGAAAATATCTCTGCTAAAATGATTTTGTAATTGCTAGATAAAAATATAGAACTGCTAAACAATACTCTTTTTGTGTTACCGCAGTAGGGCCACGGTACCCCGGTCGGTAGAGTGCTAAGCTCGTAACTGGAAGGTTGTGGATTCCATACTCGAGCCATCCAAAGACAGTCGTATACACTACTGCTGACTGGTGCACGTAGTGGCTCCAATGTCCTCCATACTCTCATCCAAATTATACCTCTGACGGTAACCGAAGCGGGAGAGCCATCCCCTACGGGGAGGATCAAAATTGTGATGGCATGTCTCTGGATCATCCTTAGGGGTGCGCCCAGATCGTTGCATGTTGCCCATTGACCTGTGCTAGTGCGACGTTAAACCCAACCAACCAACCATAGTGTTGCCGCAAGTTCGGCACGACTTTGCTTTTCTAAATCGAATCTAAATCGAACCCTAATAGTAAGTTGTAATATTGTAATATCGTTGCAATTAAAAGTAGCAATAATGTATGATGAAAACTCTTTTTTTATTCAATGTAAAATATTCTTGATAACTATGATGCTCGAAGATGAAAACTCTTTTTTTATTCAATGTAAAATATTTTTGATAACTATGATGCTCGAAATAATCTCGCAAAATAAAAATTTCAGTTTTAATTTTAAATTTGACATATTCATGTGCAATTTATGCAAAATCATTAGGTAATCTAAATGTCACTATTTATTTGCGATTTCAAACAACTTTTCATAGTCTATTAAAATAGTGAAGTACGAAAAAAATTATTTTAAACCTTTTTTTTTTTTTTTTTTTCTTCTTATTTTAACTATTCCTTGGTTTTCTTTATATAAATCTTTTGAATGAATTTGACACTGATAATTGGTTTCTTGTACATTATACATTTTATTACATTATGTGTGCGTGTATGTGTATGTATAAATATAATGAAGTACTGTTTTAATGTATGCTTTCATTCTTGGATTTTAATAATCATTTTTAATTAAATCATCTATTTCTTCATGGGATTTCATTTTTCTTTCTGTGAAATGTTTGGAAAAGTTTTTCCTATATACTACATATATATATATCTATATATATACTTATATCTATAAGATCTTTATTACGCAAATTTCAAAACGCAAGTTTGTGCGTTACGTAGAAATTTGCATTATATAGATCGCATTTCACACATCATTAAACTTACCTTGCAAAAATGGCCAAATATGTCTGAAACATATAAAAACAGAAGAGTCTCTAACCTTAGAGTAGCTAATCATTTGAATATATAAATATTATTATTAATACTGTTATTATTATCATTATTGGGATTTTTTTTCTGAGATCTACTTGACATGAAGTTATTAATTTTTGCCTTATGTACAATATTTTTATGAGATTATTTCTATATATGCATATAATTTTGAGTACACTGTTCAAATTTTGACAAAAATTTGGTTTTGAAGTAGCTGCAACCAATCGATGGTTTAACCTTTTACCATGATTTGGTAATTTTATATTGAATCAAATAGTGGCATTATGTTTAAAAAAAAAAAAAGAAAAATCGACCGAGACTGGGATCGAACTGAAGACCTTCTTGTCTCAAGTCGTACAATCTGCACTGTACCACACTTTCTTGCCGACTAATTCTGTTTTGTTGATTTTGATAATATGGTTTAAATTTTCTAAGGTCTTATCTTGCCCATGGGTGAGTTGTTGCACAAAATTTGCATTTTACCCTATGTTTTCGACCACGCTCTTTAATTTAAGCTTGTTTTTGTTTCAATAGGAATTTTACCGATTCATACTTCACTTGTGAGTAAATGTGTGTAGCTCCAAGTTTTAGTGCAACCTAAATTCAACCGCAAGAAGTAAAAAACTTGAAAGTGAGTTTTCACCGTATTATGGTATTGCTTATAACTTTGCACCATACAGTACACTGTAAAAAAAAACCGGTAGATTTACAGCATAATATGCTGGCAATTTGGGTGCATGGAGGGAGGAAAGTAAAGAAGAAGTTATTTACAGCAGAAACAGCCGTAAAAGAATCTTGTTTTACAGATGTTTCTGCTGTAAATTGCCTTATTTAACAGCAGAATGTGCTGGCAACATGAGTTCCAACACATTTTGCTGTAAAAGCTTCCGTTTTTTTTTTTTTTTTTTACAGTGTAGTTCAAGTTTGAGCTGAAATTTTTAACAGTGTATGTTCTAGTTCAACAACATGAATTCAAAGAACTATATTATTATTATTTTTTTTTAACTGCCATTAATTAATACTACGCCTAAAGTTTTTAAATAGCTCTTTTTTCTTTATAAATATTACTTATTTCAAGAAAACGAAGAATGAATATATAGCTTAAATTTTCAGCTTACTGAACAAATTAACTACAGCAACACAACTTCCTTTACGGTCTATTTACTTATTCATCACATAGTATTTATCCACCAACGACCGTTGTCATGACAACGCCACTCTATTCTTCTCCATAGTAATTCTCTGGTAATTGGTTGTGAAAGGGCCAGCTCTAGTATTATGCCCCCGAGTGTATCTATTCAGCGCCTACAACACCACTTCACCGCAAGCCAATCAACTAACTAAGCGCATCGAGGAGCCCCCTTTGGGGCAAATAGAAAAGATGAGGTTGTTCCGGAATGATTTTGCAGCATATAGATGGAATAGATGAGAGATACTGATGCTGAACAATTTAAGCTAATTGGTTATTCAATTTTGATGGGAAAGTAGAGCTGTTAGAGGTTTAGAATACAGCTTGGTGTTGATATATAAAACAGAAATTTTTATAAATTATGCATTAAGAATAAAAGATATGTGTAGTAAATATTTAGTGATATGTTTCTGTCTTTCCATTCTAATTAGTAATTGAGAAATTTTAAATTACTCACTCATTGGCCAGATACAAGACATTATTTTAATTTATATTTTAACATAAAAATAAATTCAGTACAAATTGCTACTAATAAGCTTGAATATTAAGTTTTATTTAATTAATATATGCATATATATATACATTTAACGATCACAGCGCTCAGCAAACTATAACGGCAAGTTAAGAAATTTTTTCTCATTCGAAGCATACCAACAAAAAAAAAAGAGTACTTTCCCGTTAAAATGCTATTTATGTAAACAATAATTAATCACGGGACTGATTACAAAAAAAAAAAAAAAAAAAAAAAAAAAAAGTAATTAAACATACAATAAAATAAAATAAATAAATAAACATGAATCGTTGCTAAAGAACACAGATGATGAAAATAAAAGAATAAATTTGAGAAAATGTAACAAGAAAATCAATGGTTGAAAAATAAAATAAAATAAAATAAAATTTCAAAATAGAAAATAGAAAATAGAAAATAGAAAGAAAAATTCTTGATGTGGTGCCCGCGGTAGGGTCCAAACTATCCTTCTGAAAATTTTGTAGCTCTGTGGTCTGGACAATGTTGCCATATTCACGGAGAAATTTGTATTCGATGTTCACCACTAAATTTTAATTAAAGCGGTTGTCTAATCATTTCGAAGACGTCACAGAAATAAATCGTCAAACTGATTAGCCAACCATTCAGTTAAAATTCAGTGGTGAATACTGAATAAAAAATTACTTCAATCTGGTAGCATTGGCTGGGAATTTCGAAACGCACATAGACAGATATTTCCTCTAGTTATATAGATTAATAGCAAACTTTGCCCGCTCCGCTGGTTACACGTTTAAATAAATTTTCAAACCGTTGCTAAAGAATCCAAAGATTCAAATGAAAGAATAATTAAATCTAACATAAAAATTAATTGATGAAATCGAAAATAACAATAAAAGTATTCAAATTCGAAAATAATAAAATATCTTCATGGGGAGCATCTGTACAGGTTAAAGCTACTCACTTGCCAAATTTTGTATCTTTGCGATCAATGGCCTGAGCACATATGCTGGCAGGTAATAGAAAAATCAATGGATAAAAGAGAAAAAAATTAAAAAGTGACATTCGAAAATCGAAAGAAAATCTCCAATAGGTGCACATTTGCATGATCCAAGCTACCCCTCAACCAAGTTTTGTAGCTTTGTGATCATGATCATTGGCTTGAGCGCCATAGCGCACACGTATAGACGGACATTACTCTTTATTTAAATAGATTAATCGTAAATACACAACCATTTAAAATGAAAAAAAAAAGGGGGGGGGGGGGCAATAATCAATAGAAAACTGCATAGGATGAAAACGAAAAAGCGCACAATCACAAGTGTTTGTGGGGAGGAGGGGGAGAGACTAATACCAGCCAGAATATGCAGATCTCAGGTTATTTAATTTTAAGAATTACAATATTTAGATTTTAAATAATCCCCTTTTATAAAATATATGTATCCACTGAGTGAAACGTTCCCCATAATTTAACTAGGTGATGCATAAAATTTCAGCATAGAAATCTGACAAATATCAGCAAGCAAAGTTGTCGGATTAGTCTCTGATTAAAATGCAGAGATTTTTATTTACACCCAATACAATGCAATACTATTTCTTTGCATTGCATTGCGTTACCATTTTTTTTTTTTTTTTTTCATACATAAATTGTATATGATTCCGGGCACGTGTTCTTCATTATTTTTATTTTTATTTTTATTTTATTTATTTATTATTATTTTTTTATGACTTATGTATAGGTGTTGGAAAGTACCATAATTCAGCCTTTCCTCTTGCTGAGGAAAGACAATTTACAATATAATGCTGAATTTTTATTTACAATATAATGCTGAAAATTTTTCAGAAAAATATTTAAGCTATTAGGAACATTTCACTTACGAGAAATGTTTTTATATCAGATAGTAAAACAATTATAAATTTTTTATTATCGAAATTGAATCCCCACAAGTTTATTCAAATACAAGTGTGTATATATTTATTTTGTAAGTGCGAAATAGTTATTCAAAAATTTCATTATTTTATTAAATTATTATTATTATTATTTTTTTTTTTTTTACTTATTTTTTTTCAGAGTTACTTTTTTGCACACAGACAGACAGACATTTTAATTTAAATTTTTATTATTATTATTATTATTATTATTATTATTATTTAATCTACTGGACATTTCTCTTCTTTCGATTATATATATATTGTTACAATGACTGTAAAATACAAATAGTGTATATAAACTAGCAGGTTTATCCGGGATTGCTCAGGTTCAAGTAATTTTTATAGAAATTTTAAATCAATGAAAGAACTGAACAAAAGTTTAAAATGGAAAGAGAAATGCATGAAACATTTCCCGAAGTCTTTAATATAAAATATTATAAATAAATACAAAAGGCACAGCTTTAGTATGGGTTCCCGTTGGCGACTTTAAATGTATTTGGTCATTTTTGCAATGAACTGAAATGGCTATCAGTAGTGGCACCAGAAATTCCCCGACGGGGGACACCACCTCCCCGACAGGGGGGACTACATTAGAGGTCTGCACGGGCCGGAATTTCGAGGCCCGGGCCGGCCCGGTCCGTACAAAAACTTTGCTTACCCGGCCCGGCCCGTTATGAAGTCGAAATATTCAGCCCGTTTATTTTTTAACGGTATATGGCCCGGCCCGGACAAAAAACGATAAAATCAGGCCCGACCCTGTCCAGCCCGATTCAAAAATATGTAAAAAAAAAAAAAAAAAAAATGAATGCCCTTTCTATGAAAAAGATTTTTAGTATGTGTTTTGCAGAGGTTTTATATAACCAAACAATAGTACGTTATTTAATAAAACTGCTGAAATTTTACAAGACAATTATATATAAACAGAAATTCATTATTATAGGCAAGGCGCAAAAGACAAACAGAAAGTCAAATCGAAAATATTAGCATTCATCAAACAATATAGGAATGTATTTAAAATGGTTAATACTACTAAAAATGCACTTTCAACCATTTCCTCTTATATACCGTAATGTATCCGAATCTTTCATGGGGTTTGGTAAACAAAACTTTAATGTTAATCCAACCATTCAATAGAAAAGTTGCTTTTGCCCATGATAAAAATGATGCTATTTTCGTCCACTGGAGAAAAGGAAAAGGAGCCTTAGAGAAAAAGTTACAGCGGAAAGATTTTTATAGCCTTTATACCCCTAAACTCAACAGATCATAAGAAACAAAGCCTTATACACAGTAACGTATCTAATTTCTTTTGTTATGTACATGCACGCAAACTGGTAGTGACATGCATACTGTTTTGAATAGGAAACCATCCATAATATTACTTTAAATAAAATATATTAATTTCGAGGCATGCTAAAAATATTTGCGAAAAATCCGATTTCGGACAGACAGACTAATAAACAATTAAATTGAAGTTACAGACACCTTTTTAACAAAATAGAACATTATGTGACATACCAGCCTATAAAATTACGTAAAATAAATGACTGAAGAAATATTTTATCATTTTAATTTTTCGTTGATTAACGAGGAAACCAGAAAAAGATTCGGGCCGACCCGGCCCGGAGAAAATTTCATTCAGGCCCGGCCCGGCCCGAGTCTGAAAAATATTTTTTAGCTCGAGCTCGGCCCGGCCCGAGAGCAAATTCAAAAATTCGGCTCGAACCCAGCCCGTGCAGACTTCTGCACTACATAAAAAGAGATTATATAAGTATTTATCAAAAACTGCAATACTGTTAATAATATAACTGTTAATATTTGTACCATTCCATTTGTTAGTACTCCTCATGGTTTTGGAGATCATCGTGCCACAGACAGACATTTTCTAAAATTATCGTGGTCAAAACGTCTTCTGGACCTCTCAAATCGTGTATATTCATGGCGAGATGAACTCGCCAAAGAAAACGGAATACATTGCAGTTATGAGCAGTAATTTAATTTTAAATACATTTTTAATCAGTTCTCGTTCATAAATTTTAAAAACATCATAATCTCCTAATGGTAATTAATAATTATCGAAAATTAGTAAGTGCTACGAACAATGTTAGATATTTTATTTCTGAAAAATAAATAAATAAATAAGCGAGTATTTCATTTGTTTCTTTTGGCATCTAATATATATATATATATATATATATATATATATATATATATATATATATATATATATCTGTATATATATATAAATTACGTGTCACGATGTTTGTCCGGGGTAAACTCCTAAACTAAGGGACCGATTTTAATGAAATTTTGCACACTGTGTGCAGTTTGGTCCAACTTGAGAGATAGGATAGTTTTTATCTCAATTTATTGTCACAATATTGTTTTATTGCAATTATTTGTCAATTATAGACCTTTATTAAAGTTGCTCCGAAATATCTGTGAGTTCCATTAATTTAATTGTTGCCAAAAAAAAAAAAAAAAAAAAAAAAAAAAAAAAAAAAAACGAGTTCATTTTCTTTCGACATAAAAATAAATACATTTAATCAAACGTGAACGTTAAAAATTATAAAAAGCTAAATTATGCATCTCACGAAAATTGACGTCATAATCAATTTAAAGATTTTATACACATTGATAAAGTGTTAATGTAGTTCTATCATAGATATAGTAATATATATAGATCTTTCATCCTCATGTTATCGTACAAAGATTTTTAATGCCGAAAAAAAAAAAATAAAAGCTTTGGAAATAGCCATTAAGTGGTATAAAAAAAAAAAAAAAAAAAAAAAAAGAAAAGAAAGAAAGAAATATGAATTTGGAACTGTATCTGGAGTTTTTCATTCACCTTTAGCAAATAAATTATTCATAAATTTTATTTGCTAAAATATTAGTATGTATTCCCGTGTGTATTCACTCGGGGAAAGACGGCCATATTTTGGTAAAAACGTCGTTTTTAACCAAGTGAAAATGAATAACTTTTTTCTCCCCAATGATCGCTCTATTCTATATATATATGCTATACTATATCTATGAGTTCTATACGCAAGCGAAGTGTGACTCACTGACCGTCTGGGCAGCCAAGAAAAAGATTTCCTATGTTAATCGCCCATTGGATTTTTTGTAAAAAATTATTAAAAATCGAGGAAATTTATTTCCCGATTTTAATCCTTATATTTGGGTATAGATATGTATTAGTTATCGCGTGCGTTAGATTGAGTTATTTTGCTGTCAAATTGACAAAATTTTTATTTTAAATTTCAAAACTCTGTCACCCTTGGCTTTTTTTTTTTTTTTTTTTTTTTTTTTTTTTTTTTATTTTATTTGGCGATCAAAAGCGTAACACGAAAATATACATGCCAGATATATGTATTGTACGAAATGTAATATGTATTATTCATTGTACGTATGTATGACATGTAATATGTATTGTACGAAATATTGTTTCACATTATTCATTACTCTTTTAATATAAGTTGTTAAAATAACCATGATTTTTGAAAGGAATTAAATATTTTCGCCTGATAATTTGGCGATATTCTTTTTTTTTTCGATAAGGATGACAGAAATGAAATCTATTCCGCTGCAACATATTAGTATCTTACATCAGATATTTTATTTAGACATTTGAAAACAAATTTGACTTCAAACTATGATAAGATATTTATCATTTTCCTTTTAATTAGTATATTATTAGTATATTAAAATTTAAAAGCATGGCATATAAAAAGTTTTTTTTTTTTTTTAAATCTTATAATTATTCTTATCTTAATCCTCAATGTTTCCCATCTTTATTAACTTGAATTTACTATAAAAATTTTAACATACTCAAAGCCTTCTCATCACTTCGTTAAAGTACACTAAACTTTTCCAAAATATTTTTCTATTTAAATGATACATGTATTTACTTTAAATGTCCAATATTTCATAAGATGTCCTATTTTAAAGTTTTAAAATATTTATCAAATTTACTTATTTTTCTGGTTTAGCCATATTGTTTTCCTTTTTATGACTACAGCTGTTGCTCTCTTTAAAACAGTTAAAATGATGAGGTCATTTTATAGTAAAATTATCCATTATAGCATATATTATATTTCACTCCTCCATAAAAATTGATTTTAAAATCGTCTGCTTCTTTTATACTTTTATTTTAATCCGCGTTTGTAATGATCGATAGATGGCGCTTTTTCAGCTTTTGTTGTTAGTAAATATAATAGCCATGTGTATTTATTATTGTTCTAATTGTGTTACTATTTAATGTTCGTGCTATAATTTCTCCGCCATTACATCATGGAAAATTGATTGCTTTTGGAAAAAATATTTCAGTTTATTCAAAGTTCGATCGGAAGTAGATTTTTAACTGAAGCTGAACAAATATTAGTTTCAAATCATCTGGTTAATTCTTTACTTCCATTAGCCGAAGCAACTGAAATTTTATATTTGTCATTTGGAAATAAATGGAAACTCAATTCTGGATTTCTTGATTCTTTGGAGTGACACTGTGACACACAACAGTATGTGTTATCTTTTTTACCGGATTTATTCATTTTTATTCAATAAATATATGTGAAACTAAACATCGGAAAGCAATGGCGTCTCGATGGAAGCCGAAAGCTATGCATGTTAAATGTAATTTCACCTTAGACCACCAGAGGGCGAGCATTTCATTACAATCGCGGATAGAATTTTAATAAAAATAAAATTACATATTAGTCTTTTTAGCATTTTAATCCAAAATAGCTTTAGACATTATATTTCCCTCATCCATAAAAATTGATTTTTAAAATCGTCTGCTTCTTTTATACTTTTATTTTAATAGAATTTTAATAGAATTTAATTTACATATTAGTCATTTTAGCAATTTTATCCTAAGTAGCATTAGAAATAATATATATCACTTCTCCATTAAAACTTATAGGACCCTACAATAAAATTAATTTGTACTTAATATCAACACTACGAAAATTTTTATCAATCGTTTCCAAATTTTGACCTAAGGTTCAAATCTCAATCCTGTGGGTTTTTACATCGGCTACAACGTTTTCGTCTTTATTCGTAAATAATAATTTGACAGTATTAAATAGTTTACAGCCGTATAATTCAACGTATAACTTAGTCACAGCAACGCGTGGCCGGGTCTGCTAGTATATATATATATTTAATCATTTTAAAATTAAAGGGATGTTTTGAACACACTCTTATTAACTTGACATGATGTATGTAACGGGATCTTGCAATTCAATTTTCAGCCACTTCTGGTCATCCGACTGACCAGAAATTTTGCATACGAGTTCATAGTCAATGACAATACTATATACAAATGTTTTCGGGCCCTTTTCTCATCAGGTACAGGTCCCAGGGTTAAATATATATATATATATATATATATATATATAATAAAGATGATCTATCAAGCATAGTAGAAGCCAAGCAACAGATACAAGATCACTGTATATATATATCAATACAAAAAACCCTTAACGGGTTAAAAGTTTGTGACGCAGCACTGTACTTTATGGCTATAAGAATTAGAAATACGGGTCTTAAAAATAATGATATCAAATTTTCAGTGACGCTTTGATATTAATTAAATTATACATAGATTTTCTTATTTGAATTTGCTTTTTCCTTTTATTTATATTTACAGTGTAAACGTTATTTTCAAGATAAAATAATATATAGCATTTACTCATTGATACCTTTCCATTCACATCTCTTATACTATGAAAGCATGTGTTTTAAAAGAAATTATATGAAATTCAAGTAACGCAGTGGTGTTACATTAAATGATTTGTTTTTAAATTTCACTGCAATTATTTTGTTTTGCATATTAAAGTATATGTGCACATTGAAATATTGCTTTTAATTTTCAAATACGCTGTCAAATATATCACTTTCATTAAGCTTATATTATGTACTGAAATATATTTATTTCAATGAATTATTCTATCTTTTGCGTCACGCCATCCAAAACTGTAAGTAAAATATATGGAAATGTTTACTTTGTGTCATTTCATCCAAATAAATCGAAAATGCATGCAAATAGATATTGTGCTGAAAAGAAAAAAATTGTGAACATTTTTCAGTTTTGATGGCGTGACGCAAAAGATAGAATAATTCATTGAAATAAATATATTTCAGTACATAATATAAGCTTAATGAAAGTGATATATTTGACAGCGTATTTGAAAATTAAAAGCAATATTTCAATGTGCACATATACTTTAATATGCAAAACAAAATAATTGCAGTGAAATTTAAAAACAAATCATTTAATGTAACACCACTGCGTTACTGGAATTTCATATAATTTCTTTTAAAACACATGCTTTCATAGTATAAGAGATGTGAATGGAAAGGTATCAATGAGTAAATGCTATATATTATTTTATCTTGAAAATAATGTTTACACTGTAAATATAAATAAAAGGAAAAAGCAAATTCAAATAAGAAAATCTATGTATAATTTAATTAATATCAAAGCGTCACTGAAAATTTGATATCATTATTTTTAAGACCCGTATTTCTAATTCTTATAGCCATAAAGTACAGTGCTGCGTCACAAACTTTTAACCCGTTAAGGGTTTTTTGTATTGATATCATTACTTTTTAGGGGTTAATGATCAAAACGTAAAATTATAGGAGCATGGTAATGAGTTATAACACTGTATAAAAAATGTTGTTTTAGAGGTCATACTCGAACAAAATAACAAACTAAATGAAATTTCAAAATTTTATAAAAAGTGATTAAAAAAAAAAAAAATTAAAAAAAAACTTTAAGAAAGAATATTTTTTGAGGGATGGAAACATGCAACATTACAAAGGCATAATATAGTACATTTTAAAAATGACAAAAATTTCTACAAATAAAAAAATAAAGATTTTTTATTTTATTCAATATTCAATTTCTTATATAGCTCATTGGTTCAACTATTTCTTAGATAGTTCAACAGAAAATTCAAAATAAATGTTTAATAAAATACGAAAGTTTTTATAATAAAGTGTTACGAATAAGTTTCTAAAGAATTTTCACCACATAGATTTTAGTTAGATAAAAATTTAACAAAAATTTTTAAATGTTCAGTCGAGTGAACAAAAGATAAATATTTTGTTATTTTTAAATTGTAGATGCATAAAGTAAAACTGTTTAAGGATATGATAGTAATTTTCCAAAATACCTAGCACCATTGGGGTTAGGTTCAGATCCTCCCTTGGAAACTCTGATAATTCTAAAAAAGATGCTTAATCAATCTGAGAGAGATTTTGTTTGGTTTAAAATTAATTCATCTGGGGAAAATAGGAGGGGGGTTACCAGTTAGATCACTTAGAAATTTTAATAGGGAAATCGCTTTTTAGAAAAATGTTTCTAAAAACCATGCATTAAAATGTTATGCATCTAGTTTTATTCTATCTGATTAAACATACTGTACATAGTCCCAACTTTCTTCCTAGTATTTCGGAATCACTTTAGAATTCCTAAAAATTTTCTGAAACGTAGTGTAGGGATTTTGGACTTTGCCTCATTTTCAAAAATTGGTTTATGGGGCTATAAAGTGTATATGAGAGATCTAACTTTAAAATTTTAAATGATAAGGATTTTTTAGCACTTTGAGAAATCTTCTAAATATAATCACCTAAAATATTTCCAGTGATATTTTTTTAAGGTTGTTTGTTTGTAGGTTTTAAGGCCAATTGACTGCGCTAGGGTCCTAGGCCTATAAGTACATTGCCCCCCGTGAGTTCTTTCTAAGGGTCGTAGCCCGTATTTATGCAAGTTTCGGAGAAAAAACACTGAATGAACGGCTAGGTTGAAGAGAGCGGGATGGGATCGAATCCGGCATTTCCCATCAACCAGCTTTTCAGCACAGAACCGCTCGTGGGGCATTTTTTAAAGAAGCTTATATATATATACATTCTAAAAGTCCCATTTCTCTTTCCAGATCTATAGGAAACGCCTTGAAAGTTTTGAAAACGTAAACAGCGTGCATATTAAATATGAGTCTAAGTACAACTTTAAATGAGCTTCTAATCCCCCTCCTATTCGAAATTTTAATGTTTGCCTCCTAAGGTTTCTTCTATCTCAATTCAGCTTAAATTTCTTTTTTTCTTTTCCTTTCTTTTCTCTTTCTTTTTTTTTTAAATAAACCAAACGAGATCAAACGACGTGATCCTGAAATAGGAACATAATGGAGACTATTTTCAGTATATTTAATAATAATTAAAAAAAAAAAAAAAAAGAGGCAATCAAAATATATTAAAAAAATTTTTGTTTGTAGAAGACATTTCCGACAAACTACAAAAAGAACTTCATTTGTTTAAAATTTCAAAGATGTGCCTTTCGCTCCCCTGTTTTTACAGTTCGAATTTCCAAACAAAACAAAGATCCTTCAAACTGATTAAGCCCCCCCCCCCGCCTCCTTTTTTTTTTATTTTTTTTTTTTACAGTTTTTAAATTTTCCAAGGTGTTCTCGAGACACGGGGGACGACTTTAAAAGAAAATTTTTCTTTGTTATTTTCCTAACAATTAGTTATAGAGAAAAACATTTTGTGTTAAAATGTTGTTTTGAAAAGGTCTTTCCATCAAACTAACAGAGATTCCCCCTCCCTCCACCCAAATTTCACATTTATAAAATTAAAATTTGCCCATCAATGAGTCCTTATGCCCCCCTCCCTTCCCCTACTATACACATTTGTTTTATTCTTAATAAACAAAATTCCGTAAAAATTCTCGTAGACGTGTTTTACAGTTTTTAGAAATTCCGAAAATTACTAGATAAAAACAAATTGAATAATTCGTATTCGGCACTGCTTGGCGAGATTTTGTATGAACTTTGGAAACACACTTTTCTAAAATCGATGAAATTAAATTCATATAAAAATTCTACAGAACAACTTGATTAGTTTTTTATTTAATACAAAATGATTTTAAATCAGTTTAATTTAAAGTTGTTTTCGTAAAGAATTTGCCTTTACGATTTTTATAATATAATGCAAACTCAAGTTACTGTAACAATGTTTGTGTTAACAGTAATTTATTAAGCTACGGAAAAATCATTTAATTTAGTATAAGTATTAATCGTTATTATTGTTGGTTTGTCCACAACTGTTAAGTTTTTAAACTGATTAATAGATTAGTTTTACAAAATAAAAACAGTTACATATTATAATTTTACTTAATTTTTTGTGTTTAATTAAAAGCTTAAAATTGCCTCACTTTACCTCGTAACACTTTTAAGATTTTATGGATATTGTATAGGAAAGATATATTAAAAAATAAACAAGTACTTACGCAAATTTCAGAACAATATGTTGTACTAAATAATGAATAACAGAGGTTTTAAAAAAATATGTAACAGTAAAAAAAAAAAAAAAAAAAAAAATCCTTTGTAATGGAAATAAACATCCTTGAATCCTATTTGAACCTCTATGTCATTTAATCATTTGAATGATATCATTCACCAAAAAAAAAAAAAAAAAAAAATTCCTCGAAATTTTATGCCATATTTTTTAGAATAGTGTGTACAATATTTACAATGTTATTATTAATTTCTAATTTAAAAGTTGCAGATTCATGGTAACTTCAATTTTATTTTATATCACTATTATATCTAAGAAATAAGTATATACGAGTTAAGGAGGATATTTTTATTTATTTATTTATTTATTATTATTATTATTATTTATTTATTTTTTTTTTTTTTGAGTAGTTTTTATTGTTATATTCATGCCACCTCCCTCCTGTTAAATTTAAGAAAGAAAGAAAGAAAGAAACGCGAATAATTTTTTAGGTATAGATTTGATTTAAAAGAGAAAAATAAATAATAATAGAAAAATCTTTAAAAAGTGAAATTTTTATACTGGTAAATATTTAAGTAGTATAGTTTGTTATGAATTTAATAAAAAAAAAAAAAAAAAATCTTAATCTATTCAAAATTTTATTATAGCTTAACATTTTGTAATTTATATATATATACTAGAAACTTAATGAGCAAATTAATTATTTTCAAATTCTGTTTTAAGAATTTTTTCAATCCATAGTTTAAGTGATTTATCACCTAATTTTGAAAAAATTACAAATATTTGCATATGATTATCATATTATTTGTCATTTTTATGAAAATAAAGAAAAAAATTTTTGTTGTTGCAATCACTTTTTAAAATAAAACCAATTTTGAAAGTTAACAACGTATCAGCATGAAAACAATGTAAATACAATGAATATTTTTGATAAACAAATGTCATATAAAATACAAGTACCTAAATAAATAACTCATTTAATATATATATTAAAAAAAGAAGAAAAGTATTTTTTTTTTATATTTTTGTGTTTATTTTTGACGCCAATTCGCGATAGATGGCGCCAAAACGATTATTTGATATTGAGTATTTCAGAATATTCTTTGGACTGTATTCGTCCGCGAAACTGCCGCATCACGGTATTTTCGGAGTAAAAAATAGTTCGATTTTTAAACTGAGTTATAAAAAAAACAAGAGTTTTCCTAGGGAAAAGGGAGACGTCAGGCACATCAGATAAAAGCGATTAATATCATATATAAATTAAACTAAATTCGCTCGAGCCATATTCGAGAAAAAATTCTTACACATTAGGCCGCCCATTTATAGCTTAAATGAGCCAATTCATATCTCGAAATATATTGCACGCAAAAATTTAGCGATTTCAGGGTAGGATCAGACAGAAGGTGAAAGACTATTTTTAAAATATCAGAACATAACCTCCCATATTTCCTGAGATATTAAGTGTCGGCTTCCAGCGTTTTCTTTGATCTTTAAATTCCTGTATATATAAGTGTCGCAGTTTCGTTCGTTTTTCCGTTTCCGCTGAGTGTCGTGGCGTTCGTTTGTTTTTGCGCTTGCGTCACTTGAGACTCTGCCGAGTCTCTTGATATATATATAACGCTATTTATACGGCCACAGGTTTTGGCTGTATTTGTGTAACATCGAGTGGTAACAATTAATTTTTTTACTAAAGATTTAAAAATATATAAATAATCTGGTGTGCCACTCACACGACCTTCCCTTTCCCCGCATTTTAATACTATAAAAGTAGATTCCTGCAATTATATTTTTTGAAGTTATGCTAATAACAGATAGACATACAGATCAATCGTTAAATATAGGAATTTCGTATTCAGGACTTCTTAAAACGTGATATTATACAAAACGCAGAACTGAAAATAGAACGTCGAAAAATATTTTATTTACAGTATGGGTATGAAAAATTAATTTTCCTACCTAAGCAGTGTTCGTCGACTTGGCAAACTATAGCAAATTAACACGATTTTTTAATTATTATTATTAATATTAACTTGACATGATGTATGTAACTATTAATGTATGTAAAGGAATCTTACAATTCAATTTTGAGCCACTTGTGGGTCGTCCAACTGACCTGAAATGTTGTACACGACTTCGTAATCAATGACAATTATATGCAAATATCTCAACAGCTGTAATTTATGAAAACAGCTACACATTTATGACGGCTTTTTAAGCTGATAAAGTTCAAAGAAAATATGCGACAGCAAGGAGATAAGACATTTTTTGATATTCTAAATGCCTTGAGAGTTGAAGAGTTCACATCCGAACATGTTTCAATATTTATAGAAAAAGTTTCAATAATTGTTACCGAGGAATTCTGAATTGACAGAACGCTGAGAATTTACCCAACGAATGATCATGCAGATAAGCATAATAAGCACATTCTCCAATAATTTCAGAGAAAAGGTACAAATATATATACCATAAAAGCGCAATACCAACATGTTAATGCTACACGAAATCTAAGTAATTTGATCTTGGACTCTGTTATATCTGATAATATCAATGAGACAGAACTTCTTAAGGTATTGGAAATTTTTGTGGGAGCTAAAGTAATGTTGTGACCGAATATTGATGTGGTAAAATGCTTGGTATAAAAGGGAATATGGGTATTATCACTGAGATTATCTGGCCACTCTTCCAACGTAATCAAGTATATAATACAGATATTCCATCAGTTCGTGTCGATTTTGGTCCAGATGATCCGATAATTAAACCAACATAGATATAATTTTCTGCTAAATACAGCAATGGTACGACTGAAAGACGAATTATGCCATTAATTTTGAGTTAGGCATCTACCGTACATAAAATTCAACGCTTTATGGTAGATATGCAGTTATATATTTGGGAACTCTTTGCTATTGGCCAAGCTTACATGGCGGTCAGTCGCATATAGTCACTGGATGGCCTTCAGTTAGAAGAACTTCACTGCCTAAAACTAACAGGAAAGGTTATATGTAATGGTGACGCATTAGATGAAATGGCTAGTGCGAAGACATGAATAAAAGAATTTTTAACTAGATTCATTATTACACTTAAATTATAAAGACTTAAGTGTCATAGTTTATAGGCCCAGTTTTGCTTTAATACTAAAAAAGAGTAGTAAAATTATAGTTTACTAAATTGAAATGACTTAAGTGTCATTGCTTACATGTTCATTTTTGTTTAATACTAAAAAATAAATAAATAAATAAATAAAAATAAAATGATATTTTAATAAAATACAAAGATTTGAGTGTCATTAGTTATAGTTTCGATTTTTCTTTAAGACTAAAAAATATTTAAAAAAAATTATACTTAAAAAAAAATAATAATAATAATAAAATAAATAAATAAATAAATACGCTTTTATTGAAATGTGAACTAAAAAGCACAAAATAATTTATAAACGTAATTTTTTTTTTTTTTTTTTTTTTTTTTTTTTTGATAGCGGTAAGATGTCCCACAACTCGATGTAATCCTTGAACTAAGCTTCGAATAAGAATAAAATATTGATAAATATACAGAGAAATATAACTTACTTTAATGGACGAAAAAAAGCGTGCGATGCTCGACTTCAGTTGCCGTAAATTTTGGTCGCTGAATTTTTATACATTATGAGAATGTAAATACAGAGTACCCAACGCTTTTTTTCTTCTATTCAAGTAAGTTATATCTATCTGTATTTTTATAAGTATTTTTTTTGGTATTCGAAGCTTAGTTCAAGGATTAGGTTATACCGAGGTTTGCGACATCGTATCGCTATCTAATAAAAACATTACACTTATAATTATTCTATGCTTTTTAGTTCACATTTCAATAAAAGCATGTTCTTTAGTTTTTTAAAAGTAAAATTTTATTATTTAATATCTTTTGACCCAATTATCCTATTGAATTAAAAAATATACAGTGTTAGCTATATTTTGTCCTGATTAATAAGTATACCAATTTTCGTAGCGTTCCGTTGAACAGTGTGGCTTTGTATAGCGAACAACAAATCCAGAGAAACAAACTATCAGCTTTATATATATAGAAGAAAATAAATTTTTGTATAATAACATTTATTGTTTAAGAAAAAAAAATCTTTTTATGAAGGTAATTCTATCAAACAAAAATTTACAATATTAATATTTTAATTCAAAAGGAGAGATTAATATTTACAATTTGACGTATAAATGGAATAAAATTATAATGGAGTTACTTTTTTATTATCACATTTATTCGGAAATATATACTTAATACTGGTACTACATCATTTTTAAAGCATAGAACTGAAGGCCATTTTTTACCTTATACAAGCAAAATAGTCTGAATATTTATCAAATTACGACCTAATTATATAAATGTAAAAAAAAAAGAAATTGATCAAACAAAAATGATTAGTTTGAAGATTTTATTTGTTTTTTCTTCTAAAACAACAGTAATTTAATTTTTTTTTTTTTTTTTTAATCACATTTTTACCTCTCATAATAACTAATTTCCCTCGATGGAAAAATATGTTCGTAACACTAAATCCCTTGCACATTATTTACTATTTAATATATTAAGCAATTTATTTTCTCTTAGTTCTTGTACGATATCTTCTCACCAAATTATATCCCTCTAATTTGGTACATCCTCTCCTATTATCACCGCTCATCACTTAATTCATTTCAAATACTCCAGACATTACCCCCCCCCCCAAACAAATTGGGGGCGTGAATCTGAGGTCATAAGGGAGGGCGTTGCGTCAGGCCTTCAAAATACAATTACACAAAACCCCGTTACACAACCAATTATGAGGGAATTAAGATTGCATGGAGTAGTGTTGTCATGGAAACGTGAGATCGGGTTGTATTCCGTTACTTGCATCTACGGGATTTATTCTCAGTTGAGATGAGTTTAATATAACTGCTTGCGTGCACCAACCGTAATAAAATGGGAATGAGCGTATTTTCTTAACTAGAGATGACACTAATTATGAAATTGAAAATATTCCCACTTTTATATTGTTATACATTTTGGTAATTATCAATTTGTGAATGCTTTTAAAGTAACACCAATGAACAGTTATACTGACGTAGTGTGATTCAAACAAATGAAATTATCACATAACTATTCAATTTATTTGTTAGGTAATAAAGGAAATTGAATTAACGTTCAACTAAGATTAAGTAATTTTATTCTTATTACTATTATTATTTTTAGATAATTGGACTATCTCAACATTATTTACTCGAGGCCTATTAAGATATTCATTATGTGTTTCCCCTATACGTTTCAATAGTGCTAGTATTACTTATTATAATCCAAATAGTAATTAATAATGATAATTATTATTATAAGATTATCAAAAACGATATAAAGGAATCATTAAAATGTAAGACTAAAATCAATCCGAACCAAATCTAAACAATACAAAAGTTGAGGGTATGTTAGCAAAGCGTTCGAGTAATAATCGTATAGTAATAATATTAACTAATTAATTAATTAATTGTCATCATCAAAATTCAAAGGTTACACGAGAAACTTCTAGATTGATAAAATATTCTTTTACAACCTAAAAAGAGGAACATTTTACGTAATAAGTCAAACTGATATTTCAGGCCAAAAATACATTACTTTCTTCCGTAGGAATTAATAGATTTCTCCCTCCAATCAAATAACAGTTTTTAAGCACGTTATTCAGAGAATAATATCGTAGAAACGCATTAATAGTGAAAATTTAAAATGTTAAAAGTTAATTAAGTAAAGATGGGAATAAAACTGAACTACTGATCATACACTTTAGCAAAGCAATATAACATGGAATCAGTTTTTTTTTCTGTTTTAAACATTATCACATCACTAAAACGAGCTACAAATAATTTATCTTTAAACCACATTGTAGAAGAAACTCCACTCTATATCCAAATTAAAGAATAGTAAATTCTATTCTCATAAAACTCTAATTAAAATTTTTTATGTTGATGTAGAACATATACACCCAATTTGATTTTCATCGAATATGAAAGATGACACTTGCACATTTCAAACAGTTTGAGTTTCGTTGAAAAATAAATAAATAAATAAATAAACTGTGAGGCCCACACTTATGAATTTCTATACAATTCGTGGAAAGGTGATTTATAACTTACCAACAAAATTTGTTTAGATGCTATCAAATTCACTCATACACATATATATATTACACGCATATACATATACAGTGATGGAAAAAACTTTAAGACCGCATGTGAAATTGCAAAAATTTTAATTTTACTGAAAAAAATTAACATCAAATAGCATAAACAGAATTAAAAAAAAAAAAAATCTTCACATAATTTTTTTAAAGAATCGTTATATCAACATATTACATGCAAGTGTTTTTTTTTTTTTTTTTTTTTTTTTTTCTACAACATAAAAGATTGGAAAAAATTTTAAGACCACAAAGTTAAACATTAACTAAAAGTATTGAATTCAAATTTTTAGTACTTTGTGAGTTTTCCTTTCACACGAGTTACTTCTTTGGAAGGATTTTGCTAGATTTTTGCATGTTAAAATCGATATTTCATCCCAAGCTTTGAAATAGCAGATTTAAACCCAGAAACATATTAGTATTGTTTAAAATTTTCATATACCTTGCGTGCAAGGTTACCCCATATGTTTTCTATGGAGTTCAAGTGTGGACTTTTCGCCGGAAATTCCATAAATCTTACATTATTTTCAGTTAGCCAAGAAATGGTTGAAGTAGATTTGTGCTCAGGCGCTTTTTCTTGCAACAAAATTAAATTTTGAGTCATAAGCTCATCTTTTAATGGAACAAAAATGTTAATCCGTATATATTGATAGTCAAAAGAATCCATATTACCTTTGGTGAATACAATATTAATCTTATCTCGAGCACAGAAAACCTGCCCAAATCATGACAGATCCTCCTTCTGGTACTTGCTTTGAGAAATATACGTAGGATCTTGTCTTAAATCATGCCAATAGTTTCGTAAACCATCAGATCCATCTAGGTTAAATTTCTTTTCATATGTGAACACTATTTTTTGCCAAAAATTTCGATACAAATGAAATACTTCCGGTTGCAAAGCCGTTTGCAAGTGTTCCAAATGTATGACTACAGTCGGCAACAAAAGTATCCGACCACTAGCAAAAATTCCTATATAAAAAAAACACACTTAACACTGTTTTGTTGAATAAATCCTTGTCGAATCATGTTTTTAGACTGACTAAGAACAGGATTCGACAAGGATTTATTTAACAAAACTGCATTAAGTGTACATTTTTTACATAGGAATTTTTGCTAATGCTCGGATACTTTTACTGCCGACTGAATTTGCAAAAAAATTGCAAAATTTACGTCATCGAAGTTGCAAGCGTTCCGTTTGTATGTAACCCTAGAGCTTGCGAATTTCAATCTTGCTTCAATATGCCGTTCTTCAAGCTCATGTTTGTTCTTTAATTTTAAATATTTGATGATTTTCGCACGATTCGGGGCATATCTAACAGTTACTTGAACCGTTACAGACATTTCTTGAAGCTTTAGAGTCAATTTTATTGCTAAAGAATATGCATTGTCTTTTACAGCCATTATTAAAACACTTCTTTTCATTCTGGTTGATAGTTCTGAGGACATTCCTCCCCTATTTTTTGTATGGATTTGCGAGAAATTAATGAACTACCGTTTTAGACATCTAGATTTTCGCTGGCGATTTGTCTTTCACTTATTCCACTTTCTCGCAATGCCAAGATTTTACTTTTTCCAATTTCACTCAGTAATTTTCCTCTACCCATAATCTCAGTCGCTTCAGCACTCAGCTAAATGAATAAAAAATGTTTCTTTTCATTCTAAAGACTGTCCCGCACAAAATCGTGCAAATGTGACGCCATCTCATTATACAAGCAATCACTTTTAAAACTGGTCTTAAAGTTTTTTCCATTTGATTACATTACACATTTTGACTTTATATCGAAAATAAACGTATTTTAAATTCATATTTTTGAATTTCTTACATTTTATATATTAACTGTAAAGGAATCTTTCAAAGAAATTTTCATTTTTGAATGCAAGCAAAAAAAAAAAAAAAAAAAAAAATCCATTGTGGTCTTAAAGTTTTTTCCACCACTGTATAGATGAATATATACTGAAAACCCTATGAAACATTGCATTATATGAAACCAAGTATCACATGAAGAACTGTAATAAATGAATGTTGATGAAAGTTGATGAAAAGAAAAAATAAGCAACCCCGATATTGAAGCATACAAATTCACCACTTTTTCAATGGCATTGAATGAATGATGTATGCAAATTAGGTGATCTTTCTGTCATGGTGTATGCAAACTCTCATCACAAAAATAGCAAAATTTATCATAGTAAGATTTTTTCTTCATTCCAATGATTTCTTTACATAATGTACTAAGAATTAAACAGTTCATTTTATCTGATAATCATTTTACCTGATGTCGTTTTTCTGAGTTATTTATTTGTGTAAAAGCGTTTATGGTTTACTAAAAATTATTTCTCTTCCTGTAGTTATATCCTGATAAATATTATACCCTCCTAATGAGAGGGGGTTATTTTAAATAAAAAGTTCTTTACGCATCCATGAATAACTACTGCTTCCAATTTATTACGGATTATTCATAATCTTTATTTGAGTAATTCTTATTAACTTTCTTTTATAATAATTATCTGTAATTAGAGAAAAATAGTCGGAGTTTATAATTTGTAAATAATAGTGTGCAAATTAATTACAAACAGTAATAAATCTTCAGCTATAAATTCTTTAAAAATTTAGTATTTTCGAGGGGGAAAGTTTCCTAAAATATCATAGAAACCCCAGTATCGATCGTCACGTTACGATACTTGAAAGATGATACAATACGATATCTTTCTGGACAGACATAACTGCAATAACGAATAGTGTTAGAAACGCAGATAATTAAAATAATTAACACAATATTATATTAATAAAATATAATTTCGATAGAGTTAAATATATATAATACTAATATTAAATATGTTATGAGAAAATAAAAATTCGTTCTTAAAAAAAATTTACTTTATTGAATTTTAAAGGAAATATATTTTTTTTTACTTTATTTTATTTTTAAGAATATATTTCTTTTTTAATTTTTTAATTAGCAACGTAATAGTTACAATACGAGTATATTTGTATTTTGTAAACAAACTTTAACTTCATCGACTTTAGTTTTTAATGGGTTTATCTCTTTCTTATAGAATTAAAAAATTGTTTTCGTTGTGATCTTTTTCTAAAATTAGTAATAGTTAAATAGACTTATGCTTTTTTTTTTTTTTTTTTTTTTTTTTTTTTTTAACATCGCGCATGAATATTGGCTAAAATTCTGTTACTTTTCGTTTCCAGAATAATTTCTTGTATGTACATCCTTAATCCGTACTACAGTAAAAATAATATAAATCGACTAGCAACTATCATTAGTTAAAGTTTTCACTTCTGTTTACCGTCCCAAGACGGTATTTTTAAGTTTTATTTATTTATTTATTTGTTTTATATTGTAAAGGTTGTTGGTTGAGTGGGATAAGGCCAATTCACTACACTAGGGTCCTAGGTCAATGGGTGGAATGCCCTCAATGTGGTGGTGGTGATGGGGGGGGGCTTTTTTAAAAGGTCCTAGCCCGTATTTACGTGAACTTCTAAGAAAATGGTGGAAAACTCCGAATGGCTATGTCGATGAGCACTACCTGGGATCGAACCCAGTACTTCCTGCTTACTGTGAAGGTATTTAGTCTTTATTAATTCCATAATTAAAACAATATTTAAATATTCTTAAATATTTTTAATTACTTTTCAATTATAAAAATGTTAAATAAATAAATAATGCTTCTAAAATAAATCTTACATTATTTACAGAATTTGCAAGAATTAGCTAGAGACAGTTTAATTTTTTTTCTATATCAATGTGTCAAGCAATAGAAATACACTTTGAACATCTCACTTCTGAAGCTGATGCTCAAAACGCAAGCCCGTTTATTTTTCTTTTTAGAATAAATCTTTCTCAAAATTATAGAAATAAACTCTTCAAAACAACTGAATAGGGGACATAACCTTGCATAATATTCACGTAATACATCACTTTAAAAGGGGAGGAGCTTCGAATGCAGTCTGACGTTGAAAAATGGCCCTCTTTTAAAAATGAGGAGAATGGCGTGATAAAATGACAATTTCAAGTTGAGCGATAGATTTCCGGTTCTGGTTCACTCTCCCTTCGTCTACTTCTTATGAATTTGTTTATTTTAGATTATATGCTACCCCCTCTGGAGGCTAGACAAGTTGTCCAACTTGTTCGCGAACACCCCATACTGAGACAGATTCTTCTTTCCGAAAAAGTGCCAAAACGAACGCTTCCAATTGTATTCTGTCTGCCTTGTGTCATTTATTATTCAGTAATTTGTTATTGTAACCACTTTAGAATATCTGAAAAATGTTTTAAACACTTCCCTAAACATATTTCTTTAAGGCCATTTTTTTTTATATGCAACTGACCATAATAATTGATGCAAAATATCATGATATGCGTAATTTTTGTTTAATGTATGCGTTTATAATTATGTTTAATATATAGATTTTTTTTTCCCATAAAGCTAATACAAAAGTTATTATTGATATAATTATTTTAATGTACGGTTGAAGGTTGTCACAACATCTACGTGGAGTATATACGTGTACTTGGGAGTATCATAATACGTGTATTCACATGTATTATATATTATGTCACGTGTATATTTAACTCTTTTATTATCAGCATCTCTTTCCCACTAGTCTACTCTTAGGAAGGAAAAACTAGTTTTACAGGTTAATGTTTTCCTTTCTATCTTTTCTTATTTTCTTTCTTTATATTCTTTTTATCCTTTAATTAATCTGCTAAACAAATGTGAAATTAATTATTTCATTAAAAGTAAATAAAATAGCCTTAATTATTTATATCATTAAAACAAGTTTGCTAACGTAACGTTTTGTTCGACAAGAAATTTATTCCTATACATCATTCAATTATATTTACTATAGTCTCTAAATACTGTAATATTTTGTTCAATGTGCAAAACAGTCCTATTTGTCATTTATTCAGTAGCATTTAGTAGTCTCCCCACGCTACAGATATGCTCTTATAAAGATAACAACCCTGAAATTAGTTATTTAATTTAAAAAATTAAATTTTGTTTAAATTATCTATATCATTCAAAATAATTTCTGACGTAACACTTTGCGTAACTTGCAATTTATTTCTGTTTGTCGTTCAACAACATTAATTATAGTTCCTATACACTGCACGTCAATTCTTATATAAAGAAAAAATAATATAGTAAATATATAAAATAGTATAATCTCATATAGTATAATAATTTTAGTTCTCTTTCCTTTCACTATCTTGTTCTGCTACATGATTTTCAGGTATTAATCGTGGAATAAAGTTACAGTAAATTCAATTTTACTTAATTAATAAGTCAATTAAATTAACTGTTTTCATTAAAGTGCTATTATATTTCTCAGATTATTTAATTTAGATATTAATTAAATCTTAGTAGTTATTTTGAATTTCAGTGGAATTTAATCGTCTGTTATTCTTTATTTTACAACGTTTTAAATTGTAACTTTTTACTGTATTACAATCATCTCATACCACAGATGACTTATGTGACATAATAATTACACATTCATCTCAAATACATGTTATTTGGAGACATTAAAGTGAAGTTATTACAAAGCATCTTTATATATATATATATCTTGTGTTGCTGAATTTACTCGATAAATGGATTAAAAAAACTATCTCATTGTTTTAGGCATTAGTGATATCTACGTCATTTCTCTTCTGTGTAAGTATTTTAACATGATTTTACTAATCGGTGAATTTTACTTAAATGGTATTTGTGACAATAACTTTATAAGTAATCCTTCTAAATATTAATATCATTGTTGGTATTTTCATCTTTCTCTTATTTGCTGAGTATTGTAAAGGAATTAAATTATTTATTATATATATATATATATATATAAATTTATGAAGTAGTGTCTCATAAGATCCCATTTATTTTACAAATATTGCATAAAGTTATTTTGCAAATGCAAGGGACAATAATATTTAATTAACTTGTTTCTACTTAAAATACACGGGTCACCAGTTTTATGTCATAGTGCGAAGCCAGTAACTTTTCAAGTCTTATAATGCCTTTAAATATCGCAGAAGTCATATTTGAGTCATGCGATGAAGCTCTTAGAGACAACGTGGGATTCCTAATTTAACCCTTAAATGAAGTGTGTTGCCTTTCAGTAACATCCATAATTTTGTCTTCTGAAATACCATTAGAAAAATATTCAAGCTCTAATGCCTAATGTCGCCAATAAATTACATACTGATAGTAAATTTATCGTTTAAGAATAAAGATAGATTTATTTATTACTATTTCTTTTCTTTTCTTTTTTTTTTTTTTTTTTTTTTTGTTGTTGTTGAAAAACGTGCTTTTTATTTTATTTGGAAGCTTGCGAATACCCTATTTTCTTCTGTAGTGATCATGTAAGAATTATTATATGAAAAAGTAATGTATGTATTATTCATATGTAGAATGTGGTCTATATGTAGTCCATATGTAGAATTTTATCAAGGAAAATTATTTTTTCAATTAAAGACTCATGTTGGCGATTTTCAACGAATTGCTTTTTAGCTGTAAACCATACTTAACACGTTCAGCGCCATGTCAGCCATCGGTGGCTGACCCTGAACTTTCCGTATAGGCCACTTCATCTACTGGTGGCTGACAGTGTGAAATATGATATAAAACTAAAAAAAATACATAGTTTTGAGTAATTACTGACAATTTATTTAAAATTTACTTAATTTTTATTTATTATAAGATTATAACATTAAGGCATTTTAATGGGTTTTATTGAAACACGGTAAATATAACACGCTTCTAAGCAGCGCGCTTGTTAAATAAAATATGATTTTTTAAGTATTTTTCTCCTGATTTATTTAAGAAATGAAAGCCAGCCGAAAAGTAATTTTAAATTAATTTTTAAAATAATCAGACATTTCTGGATTAATAGAAGAACTAACACTTTTTTAAAGTTATTATTATTAATATTAGTAAAGGTACCACAATTTTGAAAAATAATATTTTTTAATGCGAACTTATATACTAGAAATATGCTCTTAGAGAAATTTTATTCATTCAAGGTACACTGAGAGTTTAAATGACTAAGTATTAGGAAATAATATATATTTGCATCGCATTGAGAATAACAAATTTCCGTGAATGTTGAAATTAATAACAGAAAAATGTTTGTTATGTTTAAAAAAAAAAAAAATTGTCATGTTTCAGTGTTTTTGATGCAATATGTTTAGAGAAACAACTCCGTATAAAAATAACTTGAAACTAATAATTCTTTTAAATTAAACAATATCATAGAACATCATTATATCCCCCCATTAATTGGATCCTACAGCTTTCACTAAAGGTTGAAAAAATTCCGAAAAATAGCTGCTTTTTAACACTTTCCACCAAGGTTGAAAAGTTTTGATCACTTCGGTTTGTCTGTCTGTCCGTAAGACTGTCCGCGCTCTGACTCCCGTAAATATTCTTAAAATTTCTTGAAACTGATATGTGTTATTCAAGTTTCCTACAGAAAATGAAGGAAATAAGTAAATACTCGTTTGTGTACACGTACAGGGACACCCGAAAGTATTCCAAAGTATAGCGTTTTATTTGAGAGGATTTTCTATAAATCATATTTTTATGCCTTTACTTTGCACAAATCTTAATAAATTTGAAATATGTTATTCGTGTACACCAACGAATGCTTTCTATAGAATACAGTAATATAAGCATTAAAATACAGGGTTACATTAAGGGGTATTATTGGAAATTTGTTGAATAACATCTATGTTTAAATTAAGCATTTTTAACACTTTCTATCAATTTTTAACTGTGAATATTTTGTAATTTGAATTATTATATCTGCCTGCCCAACTCTCCGTCTGTCTATCTGTAAGACAGTCTATCTATAAGTCTGCCTTACAGCCTCCGAAAATATTTTCAGAATTTCTTACAAATGACATAGTATATTATTCAAGTTCACTATGAAATGTTCTCTATTTAAAATGGCAGTAATAGGTTCTGTATAACTGGTTTGTGCAAAGGGACACCGCAAAAATGCCATTGCATTGCGTTTCAAGAGAGACATTATTATGAATCCCATTTAAGTAACTTTTTACTGCAAAAATAATATAGAAATTTACATTTATTAATAATAAGCTAAAATAATATTTTGTACAGAATATGATATGCTTAATCTTCACGTTTACAAGGCTGATTTAAAATTTTCTGATACATTAATTGCTGCAATTGGAAATTAAGGGCTACATTTCCGTTTCTGTTAAGCATTATTAACACTTTCCAATAATGTTTAAGGGTGATTAGGAATTCAGTTTGTCTATATGTGTGTCTTTCTGTCCTTCTGTTAGTCCGCTGTATAATAATGTAAGCAAAAAACAATGAAGGTTATACGACAATACGAGTGCATACAGTTGGAAAGTGTTAATAATCAATGCATACCGCATGATATATCGTTCTTGTTTTTCCTTTACTTCATTTTTCTTTTTTGCTTGCTAAGTTTCAAATGCCTTTCAGTCCTTCTGCCTACCCGTTGGCCGATAACGTAAGCAAAGAACAGGAGAATTGTATGATACAAGGACTTACAGTTAGAAAGTGTTAATAATCAATGTGTACCATATGATTTTGACCCTTGTTACATCAATTTTGCTTGATTCTCAAATTTACAGTTGAATAGAAATTTCTTTTATCATTCCTTTTCTTTCCTCTCTGTTATTTTTTCTTTTATTTTTTTGAGGAATTGTCTACACATTTCTCTTTTAATTAAAGTTTGAATTCTGATTATAAATCTCATAGTTTTATGCTTGTATTCTATTTTTTATATTCTCTATAATTATTATTATTATTATTATTATTATTTATTATTATTATTATTATTATTTTAAATCACTGTATATGTAAAATATTACGTCTGAACTAAAATCAGGTGAGTTTTGCGAGTGCCGTGTAACTTTTCTGAAATAGTCTTTTTACTATTAAATATAAACGCTGTTATAACTTTTAAAAGAATATTTTCAACAATATTTTAGACTCAACCTTTCTTCGAAAATAAAATTACTTGACTAAATTTAATAATTATCCAGTTAAAGTTAATAGATAATAATACCTGCCAAAAAGTACAGATTTTAAACTTTCATTTAAAATAAAGTCCACTGTTATTTTATTTTTATTTATTTATTTTTTTATTTATTTTTTTATTTTTTTCATAATATAGCTAATAACTTAAAGCCAAAAGTTGCAGAAATAAAGTTTTCTTGAAGATTTTTAGGGATATTGTTTCGAATGAAGGCCAAAGAATAAAAGATTCAATTTATTATTTCTTAAAAGTTGATTAGCAATTAATAATTATTTAGAAACATTTTTATGTAAAACAGTCAGTAGCATTTTATTTATACATCACCTTTCCATAAAAGAACAGATACTTTCGATTTCAGAAGTTTTTTAAAATATCTCAAAAAGCACTAAATAAATCATATTGAAACTTCAGGAGTGAAAAGAACATATTATACCTCATATATATTTCAGTTACAGTTTTGTGCCGAAAGTGAAAGGGGAAGCAGTAAAAAATTAAAGAAAAATGCATCATCCTGTAAAAAAAAAAAAAAAAAAAAAAAAAAGCTTGATTACGAGGCTCTTTCTTAATATCTATACAAATTTTTATGTCTCTATCCCATTTAATCAGGGAGATATAAAGGTTTCTTTAACCCTTTCACTACCAATATTTTTTCTGTGAAAAAATAAGTATGAAATAAATTATCTGAATCAGCTTCATTTAATAGACGGTATATTTCCTCAACTAACCGTTCTACTTCCCTATTCAAGGTAGTTGCAGGTCTAAAAGAAAAAAAAAAAAAAAAAAAACCTCCAGAAAAAAGTCTCATAGTATATGTTAAAATCGCCTTGGGACATATATGTCCCAGTGGTAGTGAAAGGGTTAAAAAACTGAAAAAAAAAAAAAAAATCACTTTTTTAACTATAACACGCAAAGCTCAATTTAACCCAGTGTAAAGCTCAGGAAACACAACGATATTAGATACAGCATACTGCAATCAGAAGTAAAAAATATTAAATATCTCATGAAATATGAGTATTTTTACTAGATAATATTTAACTGTGCATGCGTAAGATTTAGCGAAATTTCATTTGCATAATTTAATAGTAAAATGTATTGAACTACTTATATAAAACTTCCAAACAGGTATCGGGTAAGCTGATAAAGTTCTACGGCATAGAATGAACTGAATTTCAATTATTCCCAAAAATTAGAAATTGATAAGGGGGTTTTCTCAATATTTATTTACAATCATCGAAAACTGTACTACCATTCATTGAATCAAAATAAAAATATAAGTAAAACCCCTTATTAGTATGACAGGTCTATTTCTTTCAGACAGCGATTTTGCGTTGTCATACTTCCAGTATGCCAGGATGCCTGTCAATATCAAATTTCACCATTTAATTTCTTAAACTATCTTAAAATATTTAGAAATGTTATTGGTAAACTCATCAATCGTGAAAATTCTTTCTAAGTAGTTTGGAGATTAAGATTATATATATATATATATATATATATATATATATATACCGGGTGATCCAAAAGTCAGGACAAACTTTAAAAATGAATAATTCGAAAACGAATCAAGATACAAAGATACGGTTTTCACCAAACGGATAAAAAAGAAACCGGGTTTTGTGTGGCAACGAAAATAAAATTAGTTCTGTTGGCGACCAACAGATGGCGCTATAGTGTTTTATTTTACCAAAAGATGATTTACAAATGAAAAAAGTTTTGATAACTTACAAGTCAGCTTAATTACAGTTAATTAGTACTACTACAATAACTGCTCAATGTGCTGTCCATCATTCAGAACAGAAGTACAGCTGTGAGACGATTCACCACACCGTTCACAGGATTTAGTAGCATTTCTTGCGTTGTGACAGACACATTTTGGCGGATGTCATCTTTCAGTGCTGCTAGTGATTCCGGTTGGTCGCTGTACATTTTTGACTTCAAGAATCCCCACAGCCAAAAGTCACAGGGTGTCAGATCGGGAGACCTTGGAGGCCATGCGTGATTAAAGTAGCGACTGAGAATGCGATATTTCGATGCATGTAAGCTTCGACAACCATTACCTGCCGCAGTTGCTCCTTTTTATATCGTTTGTTGCTTTGCATAGTCCTACATCAGAAATCCGACAGCGCCATCTGTTGGTTGCCAACAGAACTATTTTTTTTTTTCGTTGGCACAAAAAACCCGGCTTCTTTTCCATCCGTTTGGTACAAACCGTATCTTTGTATCTTGATTCGTTTTCGAATTATTCATTTTTAAAGTTTGTCCTGACTTTTGGATCACCCTGTATATATTAAATTCAATATAAATTACAAAAATTAATTTGTATAAAAAAAGGCGCTAAAAGCAGCACCAAATTATATACAAAAACAATAGTATATTTAAATTATGATAAGTGATGATATGAAAGTGGAATGTAATAAACAACAAGAAAAATTATTTAACAATGTTAATATACAAGAAAATTAGTTAAAGTTAAACAGTATTCAAGCCAAAAAATTAAATTATGCTGTGCTTTCCTCTTCGGCAGGTGGGAACTCAGCTATGGAGTATGCTAGCCTACATATCTTCTGAAACCTGTTAGTTTTATAGCTATGTTCCCACCTGCTGAAGAGGAAAGCACAGCATAATTTAATTTTTTGGCTTGAATACTGTTTAACTTTAATTAATTTTCTTGTTTATTAACATTGTTAAATAATTTTTTTTGTTGTTTATTACATTACACTTTCATATCATCACTTATCATAATTTAAATATATATATTATATATATATATATATATATATATATATATATATATACGATATATAACAACTATGTGAAAAATGCAAGAAACGGAAATTGAACCAAGGCCCTCCACTTAAAGTGCGGATGCTCTTCCACTGAGCCACCCTGGTTGAGAACCAGCTTGACATTTCTCACATAATAACCGTTACATGGCGTACTTTTATATCTGCCTGATTACATGCAGTAGAGACATAAAAGGTTATACAGATAATAAGGAAGAGCCCCATAATCACATACTACACCCAGATCGCATTTCAAGTATTACTTTTTACAGGGTGATGCCAAACACTTTCATGTTCTTTACACCTCTGAAGTTTCAAGATGATTTATTTAGTACTTTTTGAGATATTTTAAAAAATGTCTGAAGTCAAAAGTGTCCGGTCATTTATGGAAAGGTAGTGTGTTAAAATGGAAAGCTAAACAAAAATTAAATACATTTAATTTTATATCTAAATAACCGTATTATTATTATTATTATTATTATTATTAAATTTTTTTATAATTTGTATCTCATGAATTTGTCATCAAGAATTTATAAACATTCACTTTTTTTTTTTTTTTTTAAATATATACATATAATTAGCTTACATTATATGTGTGTGTATCCTTAAAGTTATCAGTGAAAACAATATCATCTTTTAAAAAAGGGGAAAATCAAATTTGAAAATTATGTAAAATACGAAAATATTGATAGAATAATAAAAAAATTAAATTAAATTAAATAATATTTTTAATAAAATGAAATCAAAGTATTTTTTAATAAGGTAAAATTAAATAATACATAAGAAAATAAAAATAAAATATTTCTTTAGTGTTACATCTCTTGGTACTTTATCAAGTTCATATTTGAAAGTATTATGCAAATTTAAGTAATTTCCGTCTTTCTGCATCAATCTAAAACTTAACGAATTAAGTAACGAATTAACAATAATTTTAATGAAAAACAATATCAATTAAGTCATGGAACTAAAAGTCATGGAACATTCCGTGGGAAAAAGAAAAAGAATTAAATGTAAATATAAATACAAAGACTTTTATAAAGATAATAGTTTCATCTGTCATGAAGCGCTGTAAAAGGAAAAGGAAAAAAAATAATAAACAGTTAATAAAAAATAATTATTAAATAAAAATTTTTACGTGTGTAATAACTGAGCCATTTTCAATTTCAAATTTGTTTATTATTTATCCTCTATTTTTTGTAAGAGCATGTGCTGAACAATACGTCAAAGAAAAAAAAAGAGTTAAATGAATTTAATTCTTTAATTTTTATGTAAAATATGATCGCGTGCTATCTTCAAAATTTGTTAAAATGTAAAGATTATGTGGTGCGTGTGGCATCCATTGTTTTGTTTTTTATTTAAGAAATAAAATGGAATAAAGAGAGCAACGATGTTAGTTGCATTTTTTCATATAGTTTGAATTTTTAATTTTAGTGAACTATTTTTTACAGTAGGAATAATTTTCTTATGTTTAATGTTATAGGGAATTATCATACGAGCACAAGAGATGCTACTTTAATAATTTAAAGTGTAAATAAGAAGTATTGGCGACCGCTTTTATACAGTTTAATTTAGTAAGAGAAAAGCTAGGAATTTGCGGTGCTTATTCCGTTGCTTTACAATGTGTCTATTATATTAACATATGCCATTCAGTGCCATTTAGTATAGTAATCTCTTTCCTACAACTCTACGCTTATGAAGAAAAAATCAGTTCTACAGGCCAGAATTAAAAAAAGAATTTTAATAACTAATTTGGTAATTTTGTTACAATGGAAACGTTTAAGACCTTCTCTTTGACGTAGTTTTAATAAACTTGAATTATAAATAATGAATAATCTTTCGAGTCTGAACAATAAACTTGAATTTGTATATATATATATAGCTTTCGAAAATACACAAATAAGTATTGTTGTTTTTGCATTGATGTACAACATACCTTTTTCAGCCACGTTTACTGTTATCTCACTTCCATGTTGAGCTACTCTTGCAAAGGAAAACTTAGTTTTACATGTCTAAAACGTCCAAAATCAGTGCAAAATTTAGAAATATTGTATTTTCTTTTTATTTGATAACTTTCAGAAATACCATTTTTACAAATTGTTATCGATATAAATTTATTTATTTATTTTATTTATTTATTTTTATTTATTTATTTATTTATTTTTTCTGAATTTGCAATTTTAGATCCGTTTTTCGAGGTTTTTCCACCGGGTAGCGATTCAGCAAACCAAGTATTTGCTATTTTATGCAAATATTTAGTTGGCATTTAACTAGTTATTTAACCAGTTAAATGCCAATTGGAGACATATGGAAAACATTGCAACTCTATAGGTACTTGAGAAATTTTTAAAATTAAAAAAATCTCAGATTCCTGAAGGTGTTTACTGTCAGGAATACTTAAATAATGCCAATTTAATTGAAAAAAAAAATCGAAAATTATATTTATTTTAATATAATATGCAAAATGTTGAATAACATTAAAAAGCCAAAAGTTTAAAATGACGGGAAGGTGTGAGGGTTATATATATGAATATATATATATGATTACTTGATGTGTCATCCAGCTAAGAGTTGCCGATAATATGTAAAGCATTGTTCTAAAATATTGTATCAAAGCATTAAAAAAAAAAAAAAAAAATCATGAAAATGTTTTGTCCACTTTTCATATATTTTTCATTTAAACGAATAAAAAATTAAAACTTACATTATTAATCATTTACACATTACATGTTTATATATATGCGTGAACTGAGATCCAAATATTTTTTTTTTTCACTAAGCAAGAAAAATTTCTAAAAAATTCAACAATAAAAATTGATAAACACATAAGTATTGTTTTCAGTCTCCAGCAGTGGCCTCTTCCAACCTGACGACAGAGGTCAGATGATAGATGAAAAACAAATAGCAGAAAAAGTCTTGTATTGCTGAAATAACATATTTTCTATTCTGATTTTTGACCAATCGTATTTGATCTGTGTTACTTTTTTTTTTTTTTTTAATCATCATTTTTAATCCATTTTATATCATTATTCGTCACCTTTTGTTTGCTTTATACATTTACAATCATCATTTAGTTTATGTTTGTTATTGATGTTCCTGAAGAACATGTTAAATACTCTGATTTTTTATACTTAAATCATTGACAGTGCAACATCACACTGCGTAAATCCATTTAGACCAGTAACTAAGTTAATTAACTTGTTGTAACATCTTTACGCAATTAAATTTAATTGAAAACATTTTAAAATTCCAAATTATAATCCATAAACATTCCACAAGAAGAAGCTATTATTTATTGCTAGATCAGTTAATGTAACAGTTACACTACAACATACAAAAATCGATTCTTACAGGTGAAACTATAAATAAACACATAAAGTGTTTTTGAAAAATTATTAAATTTACAAATAAAATTATTTTACTTTTTACAAATGCACAATATTACTTTTACATTATTTTATATTAAATATTAAAACTTTTGTTCTTAAGAACAATATTTAATTGAATTCGATTCTTCGTTTTTGTCTATCACATGATTGAGCAGACGGCGCTGGGAAGAGTTCATTGGAAACTCGCTGTTTTGTCATTATTATTATTATTATAATTATTATTATTATTATTATTATTTTTCATTCAAATTCTATTAAGTTAATTGTATTGATATTAAATTAATCTATCAAAGCTTTAAAATGCATTTAGAAATAAATAATATATATATATATATATATATATATGCACTCCTTCTCATATTTATAAGGACACTTTATGTTTTGAAATAACTAATGTAAAAATGATTGTAAACAAGATTATACTAAGTGCACTTAATATATCTAGTATTCTAAAAACCAAAACTGCTATATTTTTTTTTAATATGAAACAAAATTAATCAAAAATTAAGCAAAGTATTTTTTTCTCCACGTTTTTAGATGTTCATAATTATAGGGACAATCGATAGTTTTTCGTTTTATTTAACTTACTAGCGGATAAATTACAGTTGACATGCGAATTTGTTAACTACTGGGCTAAATTAATTCATGCATAAGCCTTCAATTTTCCTTGGACGAACATTACTGATAATTCCTCGAAAAAAAGAACGTTCATGTAGTGCAGTATGATAAATGTGTTTTTTAAGTGGAAGGATAATTTCAACCCGCCGAATTTCTAAGTAAATTCGAAGATCTAAAATAGCTGAAGGAAATGTGATCAAACGTTGAATTGCTGGTTCGATAGGAGAGAGATCTGATGCAAAATCAGAGTTGTTTTACAGAGATCGAAGACTCATAATTCCTCTTACTGTTCTACTCATAATGACTGCTGCTGAATTTGCTCGTAATTTTTAACGAAAGGTTGGGGTTCACATTTATGCATGTATAAAATAATTAATAATATGTTAAAATGAATAAAAAATCTGTAATAATCAATCAGAATTTAATGGGGGACAGAACGTCTGTGTTAAAGTTGAATAAAGACAATATGAAACGGTAAAATGTTGCATTTTCGGATGAAAAACATTTTATTCTTGATTAACCAAATGGTTTTAACAGTTACTGGCACGATCTGAAGATAGCGAAAGACAGAGCAGATTTTTTAAAAGCAGACATGAATCGGGCATTTTAAAGGCGGATCTATAGTGCTCTGGGGATCTGTTTCTACTGAAGGCAGAATGAATTTACTGATTTTTTCTATTATTATGAATATCAAGAGAATATCCGCAAATTTTAAACGTGGAATTCTCAGATTTTTGTTAGATTTTGGGGGGTAATAATATTTTTTTCAACAAGACTTACATTTTTGCTCTACTTCTAGAGCAATAGGAAATAGTTTGAAGAAAGAAACTTCTGTATTATTGCCTTTCCTGTGGCCTAAATGTTGAAAAAACCTTAACATTTGATATTAGAAAAGTGCATGCAAGTGGAAAGCAATTTTAAATAGTTTAAATGTATTAAGAATATCATCTATGCTGTATGAAATGGTATTGAAACTGAATATAAAAAAAAAAAAATGTATATATATATATATATACCAGAGAGAATGTCTGACTGTTTAACCCTAAAAAGAGACCCCATAAAATATTAATTTAAAGAATAACTGAAAAAAAATTACTAAAATTCGAGCTGTCCTTATAGTGAACAGCTGAAAAATCATCTTTTTGACCGTATTTGAAGTTTTTTAAACTAAAAAAGCTATAAAACTTTTAAAATATAATCTATTATTGAAATTCACATTAATAAAAAATATATTTGTTTAAATAATAATGTTCTGTGTTTAGTTAATATAGAAAAACGGGTGTCCTTATAATTATGAGAACCAGTGTTCATATATATATATATATATATACATATATATATATATATATATATATATATATATATATATATATATATATATATATATATATATATATATATATATATATATATATATATAAACAATTGACAGGAAAATTTATAAATATAAAAATTTTACAGATTAGAAAAACCAATAGGAGAATTACAAACCAATGCGCAAGATTGCAGCGAAAGGAAATGCAAAACTTAGATGTAGTAATATATAAATGCAGAAATATATAAACAAATGAATGAAATTAAATGTAGAAATACATAAACAAATGAATGAAATTAAACCCCAAAAAACACTGAGATCTTAATCAGGGAGGCCCCTCAGTGTAAGGGTGAACGAGAAGTTTTGAAAGGGCAGTAGCTATAAGCTAATAACTATCCTTAGCCCCCAACTTCTCACCAAACAGAAAACCACCAATAACTGAAGAGAAATCAAACATACATATAATGTATAAAAATATTAAAAATATTTTATAAAATTATCAAATTGTAAAAGTTACAAAATTACATCAATTCATTTAAAAAATATACAATAAAAAAGAGAATTACTGAAGGTAAACAAGAAAGTATAAAATGAAATAAAAATACAACCCTTCATCTGGAACACAAACTATCTTCGGCCGACGGGGCTACTCGTCGGTACTTCAAGGGCGATATTGACAATACCAACACAACAAAAATAGAACTAACTTTAACTTATAGGTAAGACTGACACAAAAATGTAGCGATACAGATTAAGAACCAATAAGAGCAAGACTCAACTAGGCACATTCATAGTACTAAAAGAATATCTCAATATTTATCATAGATAACACAATTCTACATCAAAGAGTTGTTAAAAGCATAGATCTACAAATAGCCAAATAAGGTAAATGACTAAAAATTGAAATAATACACATAAGAATAAGCGCAATTGCAGCCGTAATCAAAGAGAATGCAAACTTTTAAAAAATAATGGTAAAGCCAAATTGGCAAAGTTATGTATATATATAATTATATATATATACAATTAAACAAAAACAAGATTTTAAAATTAATGAAAACAGTTTATATTAAACAAAATACATTTAAATATATATATAAATGTGTGTGTGTGTGCGTGATTACATAATGTAGTTGTTAACTCTCCAGTTTTTCTCTGGAAATATTTATAGTTCATTGTAATTTTTAAAAAAAATCAGAAAAAAAAAATGGCCTGTTGAAAGTTCTAATGTTGAGTTTTATCTAAAAATTTAGTAATAGTTTACACTATTATATTTACAATCTATATTAAAATTATTTTTTGAAATTAAAAAATATTAAGGATGCTCCATCCCCCCCCCTTTTTTTTTTCTTTTGTTCACATTTTAAAACAAATATAAACTAACATTATTATCTAAAAGGATCTTTTGTAATGGTTACGTTACACTTTCCATTAAATCATAAGTAAGCAATAATTATTAATTTCATCGATAAATAATTTTTATTTATTAACTAAGCCTTTAAACCCGTTTTGAATATCTATTTTAGAATGATTAAAATGGGTATAAATAAGAATTTATAAACATATAACATTGTGTTTTATAAATTTATTTATATTTTTAATTAATTAAATTCTTTCATTGCTTATCTACTAATATCACCTGAAATATAAAGATTTAAAAAAATAAAAATTTATTGAATAAAAATTTTAAGTTTTAAGTTGTAGTAACAGTTTCTATTAGCTTTTATTATTATTATTATTATTATTATTATTATTTTCTTTCATATAAAACTTTTCTACAAACTAAATTCATATTTATCTAAAACTCATAAAATTCCCAAAATGTTATTATTTGTATTTTTTAACCTAACAGTCTGGTCACAATTTTTTGACTGACTAATCCGTTTTTCCCACGACGATGAAGTCCACATAACAAAACCACACAAGAGACTAGCTTGTCAATGCCATGTCTAGCAAACAATTTTTGATAGGTTGGCATGTCAAGTCAATCCGTGTCAAACACCGCTTAATAGACCCGTATTGCCGATTTGGAACCGCAAAAATTGGTACCCAAACCACACTAAATACACCATATCAATAGACTATTGCAAGAGTAGTTCTACTGACAAGAACTCCCCGACTCGGCTTTATGTGAGAACAAAGAATTTGACTTTTGTGGACATGGTTGTTGTAGAAAAGACGGGGGTTTATGTATTCAGATGTAGAAATAAAAGATTTGGATGTAGTAGTATAAAATCAGCAGATGTTGTTGCTTAGTACCTTTTTTTTTTTGTATGTAACTTTTTATGACGGGAAGTTGGAAAGCTAAAATGTGTGGTTTTGATTCGTATTTTGAATGTATGATTCTTTGTTGTACTTTAGTAGATTATGTATGGGATTTAGAATTGAGATTGAAATTACTTTTCTGCCTAACAAGAAAGGGGAGAGAGTACTTAACGAGGAAAAAGATTTTTGATAATGCCGGATATAACATCGAGTTCCTTAGAAGTTATGGTACTTTCGACCTAGTGAATTTAGAATTTTTAGTGCTATGAATAACAAGGCTAACTGGACAACTGCAATTCAAAAAGTAATCCATTTTATTTAGGCGTCAAGTTTTTAGAGGAAGGTCGGTAACATTCACTATTTTAGGTTTCCGGTCGAAAATTATTGTATTACATGTCGCGGTCTTAAGGCAGAAAATAAAACATTCAAAAAGGAATTCTATATGCTAGGAAAAAAGAAAAATAACGATGCATCTTTTCACCCCCCCCCTTCATATTTTGAACTTTTGAGCTCTTGAAAAGGAACACAAAGCATATAGATTCAGAAAGAAAAATGATGATAAGATAATGCGCAATTTTAATTTTAAAATCGCAGGGGACTATATCCATACTAGAATGAAACTTTAAATTAAAATTTTCATTATAAATCTGGAAATTCGGAAATAATAATAGTAATAATAATAATCCAACTTAACAAACAGCCTCAAATATTCCCTGAGTACTTGTAACACAGGAGAAAAAAAAATGTATGTTAAAAAAAAAAAAAAAAAAAAAAAAAAAATTAGAAATTAGTTTTAAAAACTTCAAATGATTTCTGAAAAAGCGAATTCAGGAATTTTCTCCAAAACTAAAATACATTATTTGATTTATATAATATAATTTTCCCGTAGTAATGATGCATTTGCATAAAATTTTATACATATATGATAACTATACTTGAAAAGATAAAATAAAGTACTTGTTCAAAAAGCTAAAAATTTTGTAAAAATGTATAAAGTATTTGAGAATCAAATATAATATTTATTTAGTGATTATGCTTCATATTTTTAGAATATTAATTCTGTAATTCATATTATAAAACAAAAAAAGTTACCAAAATCAGTTAAGTAAAATGTTATTCTAAAAATTCACAAATAACATAAAAGTATGATAAAAGTATTATTCTTTCACAATATAAGCAAATATATGTAAGAATAATTTAGGATTAGAATACCAAAAAATTAATTATAAATTTTACAATTTGGTATATAAGTATAAGTTTGAACCCAGAACAAAAATAATTTTCAATATTGATAACCGATGTTTCTTGTACAATATCATTTTTACTTTCTTCTAAAGAAGAAAGTATTGGATTACTGTAATTTTTCGAACTCCAGTTTTAGATGGATTTAGGTGTTTTAAGATGTTTTGAACACGAATTAATTACTTTTAGAAAATGTTTGTTTCTGTGTCTGTGTATCACTCTTTGTGTGTATCAAATATTTTATGGATGCTGTATCTCACGAACCTATGAACAAAATTTAAATAAACTTGTTACTTAGTTGGAATTTGACCAAAAATTGGTTCTGATTACATTTGGAAATTAATTGCTCAATAGATGACGCTGTTATTCTGTTATTCAGTTGTTTTTTTTCTTTCTAATTTTTAATATGGCATAGTATAGGGTAAAAAAACTAATGTAAATGTACACAATGAGAATTATTTTTAACATTTCAAAGTGAAAATTAAAACAAAGTATATATATTTTTAACTATATAAATCAATCAGATTTATATATATATATATATTTATTTATTTATTTTATTTTCATTTTATTATTATTATTATTTTATACATGTAGGGCAGCGCTTCCCCCTTCATGTTGAACATTTCCAATGTGGCTATCTTTCAAAAGAACTCATCAATACATTTAAAACGAAAATTTGAACCTACTGACAATCTTAAGACTGAAAAGCAATGTTTCATAAATTTACAATAATCATAAAATTGAGGAAATTAAATAGATGGTTATCATTTAGAATATTGCTATAATACCCATTCATCACTCTAAATACCATGGGGAAACATCCTATTTTTTATCCCATTTTCCATGTTATCTTCGTATTCCATTTTATAACACGCTGCATAGATGATTCATGATCAAATATCCTGAAATAATTCCCTTTCTTTTGTAAAATATCCCCATAAAAACCCGTTTTCCGGATGCTTTTAATAGTCCAGAATATAAGTGGTTATCTTCCAGTTACTGTCCTGATCTACTTAATGGCCCGTTTTATTTCTGAATTCTCCATCCTTATTCAATGATATCATTTCCGAAGCGAACTTAAAGAGAAACTCCTATCCCCTCCCCCCTCCAATCTAATTTTTATTTGTTTATTTCGTTTTTTCTGATCCCCCACCCCCTTGTTTCCGATCCTAAGCAGAAATGATTGGATAGAATTCGAGAAGAATAGGAGCAATATTGTCTTGTGATTGGTCAGATGTTGCATCGAGAGGAGAGAGGAGATATTCAGGATGTTGAGCTAGTTTCGATCGGATGTGTCCGTTGGGATCAAGAGAGGATGAAGATGCGGAGAGATTTCAAAGAGTGTTGCCAAGTTTGGCTAATAATCGCTGTGATGCGAGTAACACAGTTTTTCAGTTGGCTGTATTTTAATTAAAAATGCTATTATATAAAACAAAGTACAGTTTATTTTTTTTTATTATTTTTTTATTTTTTTATTATAGTCATTATAAAATAAAATAAAAAAAATTTGCTGATTGTATGAGTGTAGTAATTGAAAGTAATCTGCCTTAATTAGTTGAGAATAGCATATACTTTTTGTAAATTTTCTAAAATAAAAATAATGTTTCATTTTTAAAAGAATCTAATTCTTATTTTGGTGCTTTCGTGTTTTAACGGCCAATGTACTTAATGTGGTTACATCATATGAGGGACAAATAAGAAGAAACATAATTTATTATAATTATTTTATGTATTTATTATTTAAATTGCAATTGATTTTACTATTAACAAGTAAAAACTTAAATGTGCTATTATAACTATTAAAAACATAAACGTACTTAAAAAAAAAAAAAAAAAAAAAAAAAAAACAATTATTTATTTTAATATAATAACTCTGATTACTCTTTTAGCTTGTGCTTCGTTAGGTGTTATCGTAAGTAAAATGGTAATTGTTAAAGCAGGAAAATACTCGTGTTTTTATGTATACGAATCACAAAATTTAATACAATTTATATCTTTATATATATATTTCTTTTGTGCGTGTGTATGTCACTGAACTCCTCCTAAACGGCTGGACTGAGTTTAATGAAATTTTTTGTGTGTCTTCAGGTGGATTCGAGAATGGTTTAGATTTACAAATGAAAGTTGTAACTTAATTAGTTCTTTCTTAATTAATTTTTAACCAACTCTGTCAACAACTTTTCCACCTAGATGGCGTGAGTTGTCGTAAACACGATGTCAGAATTTATTTAATGTTGAAAGGAAAAATGAATTTTTAACCGTATCTTACGAAGTGTTTAAAATATTTCTTCAAAATTAATATTTTTAGAATCGTAAACGTATCTTACGAAGCGTTTAAAATATTTTTTCAAAGTTAATATTTTAGAATCGTAAACACGATGTCAGAATTTATTTAATGTTGAAATGAAAAATGAATTTTTAACCGTAAGTGTTTAAAATATTTTTTCAACGTTAATATTGTTAAAATGGTAAAATTAGTTAAAATGGTATATTCTTTTAAAAAATTCGTCAATATCCGATGGAGTTATTTTATGTTAAAATGAAAAATGAATTTTTAGGCCATTATTATTTGTGCAGATGGAAAATGTACTAAAAGTTTTCCGAAAAATTTCACGATCACAAATGTTGACGGATATCCAATATATCGTCGAAGAATTCCCGATAATGGCGGATAATCTTATCATCTATGGCGGTCATCTATGTCAACAACATAGATATTGACATTGATAACCGATGGGTGGTCCCATATTCGCCTCTGCTGAGCAAAACATTCAATGCTCATATTAATGTTCAGTTCTGCAGTTCAGTGAAGAGCATCAAATAAATTTGCAAGTATGTGAATAAAGGCAGTGATATGGCTGTATATCGAGTTGAAAATACCAATGTGAATGCTCCTCCGGTGAATAACAACGATGAAATAACACTTTACCAAATTGGCCGGTACGTCAGCTCCAATGAAGCTGTTTGGCGTACCTTTGGTTTCTCAATTCATGAACGGGATCCAGCAGTTCTTCATTTAGCCGTCCATCTTGAAAATGGCCAGCGCGTATATTTCACGAGCGAGACAGCGATTGATCGTGCTATAAATCCACCAAAAACTACACTCACCGAATTTTTTGAATTGTGTAATCGTGCGGATGCTTTTGGTGCTTTTGCACGGACATTACTCTATTCAGAAGTACCACGCTATTTCACATGGACTCAAACAAAAAAATGGATGCCCCGCAAGCAAGGCACGCCGATTGATGCATGTCCCGGTTTATTCAAATCAAACACCTTGGGACGAGTATTTACGGTCAATCCAAGGCAGACTGAGTGCTTTTATCTTCGACTGTTATTGGTTAATGTCATCGGCCCTTTCTCATTTCAAGATTTACGTAAAGTGAATGGACAACAGTATCCAACGTATAAAGATGCATGCCTTGCACTCTGCTTGCTGGAAGACGACAACCAGTGGGAGTGTATGCTTGCTGAAGTAGGACTGAACTGTACAGCAAAACAAATTCGTCTACTATTCGCTATAGTGTTGACTACATGTTTCTCGGCCCGAGCAGAGACATCATGGGATAATCACAAAGATTCAATGACTAATGATATATTGCATCAACATCGTTCATGGTGCAACGATCTAACGATAGTATTCAGTGACGCTATGTACAATGAAGCATTGATTGCTATTGAAGATCTTTGCATTATCATTGCCAACTTACCACTCAGTCATTTCGGTATGCATTCAACAAATCGAAATGCATCTGATTTAATAAGCACTGAATTGAATCGTGAACTACAATACAATACTGTAGAACTGGCAGCGATTGTTGCTCGCAATGTCCCACTAATGAATGAAGAACAAAGAACCATTTACGACCGCATCATGCTCGCAGTTTTGGCAGGACAAGGTGGATTCTTCTTTTTTTGGGTGCACCAGGTGGAACTGGCAAAACATTCCTTATTTCGCTACTTCTCGCCGAAGTACGATCAAATAATGGCATCGCATTGGCTGTTGCATCATCTGGCATTGCGGCAACTTTATTGGATGGAGGCAGAACAGCTCATTCATTATTTAAACTGCCACTAAATATTCAAAATAACCCAGACGCAGTGTGCAACATAAAAAAACAATCGTCCATGGCCACAGTGCTGAAATAGTGTAAAATTCTTATCTGGGATGAATGCACTATGAAACACAAACATTCTATTGAGGCGTCGAACAGGATATTGAAAGATATAAAAAACAACGGCAAACTATTTAGCGGCACTCTGTTACTCTTTTCAGGTGATTTCAGACGAGCAGTTCCCGTTATTCCGCGTTCAACATACGCTGATGAGATCAACGCGTGCTTAAAATCATCGTCATTGTGGCTTAATGTTGAAAAAGTACAACTGAAAGTAAATTTGTGCGTTCAAAAGCTTTAAGATCCATCCGCTGAAACATTCTCAAAACAATTGTTAGATATCGGCGATGGAAAAGTTACTACAGATGAAACTGGATGCACAAAATTACCGACCGATTTCTGCATAATCATTGATTCTCAAGATGCTCTTATTGACCAGATATTTCCCGATATACACAGACGATACACAAATCATGAGTGGCTGGCAGAAAGAGCAATTTTAGCAGCAAAAAATGTGGACGTCAACGAATTGAATCTCAAGATACAACATTTGTTACCAGGAGACTTGGTGCCATACAAATCTAATGATACAGTTTGCGATGCCACCGCAGCTGTAAATTATCCAACAAAGTTTTTAAACTCATTGGATTTACCAGGCATGCCACCGCATATTTTACAACTGAAGGTTGGATCTCCGGTTATTTTGCTTCGTAATTTGAACCCACCACGGTTGTGCAACGGCACGCGATTAGTCATAAAAAAATTAATGAAAAATGTTATCGAAGCCATCATTTTAAATGACAAATTCCGAGGTGAATATATATTACTACTGCGAATTCCTATTATACCCACAGATGTGCCAATTCAATTTAAACGCCCTCAATTTCCAATTAGATTGGCATTTGCAATGACTATCAATAAGTCTCAGGGCCAAACGATGTCTGTCTGTGGCTTAGATTTGAGCACATCATGTTTTTCACACGGACAATTATACGTGGCTCTCGAGTGGGCAAACCATCCAGTTTGTTTGCATTGGCAAAAGATGGGATAACAAAAAATATTGTACACTCTGTTGCATTAAGGGAATGATATTGTTTTTTAGTAATATTGTTAAAAGTAGCGATATGTATATAATTTTAAAGAATCAATTTTAATAAATTAAAAAAATAAATGATTGGTGTTTTGTTATTTTTATATTCTTTCACCGTTCACAGCGCTCCATACATCTTCCACTTATATACTACATCCTTACACACTTACAAGAAGTTAGTTATGTTTTTCTAGCAAAATATTCTCTAGAAATAATTTATATGACAAAACAACGTTTGTCGGGTCAGCTAGTATATATATATATATATACTATATACTATATACCTTTCTGAACTTCTCTTACTTGAAAAATATTCATTCTTATTGGTCTATGTGGTTTCAATTATCTTGTGTCTGTTGCATGGCTTTTAATACGTTTGATAATTCATTATCATATATACATTATATACATCCATTATAATTAACTTAAATTTAGTTTTTTACGTCATTTTTACTGCAAGTCAAAACATTTTATAAATAACCGATGTTCTCTCAAAACTAAATTTATATCAAACAGTGAAAATTATTTACAGTCTATACACTCGTATTATGGTTGATTTATAAAAAGTTTAAAGCTATAGATATATACTACTGGCCATTAAAATTGCTACACCAAGAAGGAATAATAATAACGGAATGAAATTTGTTGGACACATACATTATAGTAGGAAGAACAATTGACTAAAATTTCAGGAAATTTGGAGTAATATGTACTGAGAAAACAGTACATAAAGCAGCGACCTCTGTGAGCAATAACAGCACATATCTGCCTAGGCATTGAATCGAACAGCGATTGGATGACATGTACGGGTAGAGCACTTCATGAAGTTTTAACACGATGCCACAATTCATCGATGAAGCACTTCCTGAAGTGCTCTACCTGTACATGTCATCCAATCGCTGTTCGATTCAATGCCTAGGCAGATATGTGCTGTTATTGCTCACAGAGGTCGCTGCTTTATGTACTGTTTTCTCAGTACATATTACTCCAAATTTCCTGAAATTTTAATCAATTGTTCTTTCTACTATAATGTATGTGCCCAACAAATTTCATTCCGTTATTATTATTCCTTCTTGGTGTAGCAATTTTAATGGCCAGTAGTGTAGTTAATAATAAATAAATAAGAGACAGATAAAATTTGCAGACTCACATATAGAAACCGATTGTAAACAGAATGTTAGAATAAAAGGCAATTTATATTTCATGATAACTTAAATTAGAATTTTAAATCGTAATGTTGCAGGAGATGCACAGCTTGAGTTTTTAAATAGTATAATAGTCATACAGAAATTCACAATATTACTCTAATTGTCTACAGTAACTTTATTAGACATTTATATAACTTTACGTTAAAAGCAATATTATTATTTTAACAATAATAGTGTTTAAAATTTCATTTAAATAAATAAATAAATAAATGAAATAAATAAATAAAAAGTTAAAAACAAATAATCAAAAACTCATGAACTAATACTCGCCTTTAGGTTTTTTTTTTATTAACTTCGATTTTTGTTTGTTTGTCGAGTACAATCGATTTTTAACTAACTTCCTAAATTTAGAACACGGTGACAATGCATTTTTTAAATACTTTTAGCGAACTGTTTCAGGCCCGCGATGCTTTCGGTAGCGTTTATATGATTCAACAGAAAATTTAAAAACATGGTATATAAAAAGTTCTTTCTATCTTATAATTATTTTAAAGAAAGTTTGATGGCATTCCCACTATTACTATACAAATTTTAAATAAATATCCATGACAGAAGTAGGGAAACAAGTACAAAAAAAAAAGGGGGGTGGGTGGGGGTAATTCAAATAAATTAAACAGCATTTTAAAAGCAATTAGCATAGTTTCTTTTTCATTTCTTTCTGTCTTTCTTGGTCTTCTTCTTCTTCTTCTTTTTTTTTTTTTTTTTATTAATGGTGTGATAGTTTTGTTTGAGAAAATATTTTCCACTACATGTCGATCGAAAGTAACGATTATAATGCTGTAATTTTCACTGTCTATGGTTTGCATATATCTCTGTCTCTATAGCATATAAATAAATAAATGCATAAGTAATTATCCATAAAACTGATATGTGAGATATATAATTGTGAAACATCGTAGATTAAATGCTGTTCATACATGTGGGTTTATGAATTCATGATCTTTAAGAAATGTTAAAACTTCAACAGTTATTTAAGAAAATATTTAATATTTTTTGTTTTTTGTTTTTTTGGATGTTTAAAAGAACGTACTTAAAAGAATTAGGGATGAGTTTTGAAATTTATTAATTAGTTTTTGACAAAAATAAATAAATAAATAAATAAATAAATAAACAAATAAAAAGTGCACATTTAGATAAAAATTTGGAGGGGGGAAAAAAGTAAAACAAGCTTTTTGTTATATTTTTATGTTTAATATTTTTTCTTTTGAGGATAGTAAAAAATACATTCTAATTCTTTTAAGTAGGTTCTATTAAATATCCAAAAATATATTAAGTCATTTCTTAAATACCTGTAGACGTTTTCTCATTCTGAAGGTCATGAATTCATAAAAAAAATGCAAACTGAGAAAAATTTAAAATCTAAAAAAAAAAAAAAATAAATAAATATATAAAAACAAAGAATTGTTGCCTGGATATACATTTTATGAAAAAAAAAACTTAATTTAGTTCAATTTACAAATATTAAATAGAAATATAAGCTTCATCATGGAACCTAATTCAGTGATCCGTCAAAGGTAAAAGATAAAATGCTAAAATAGCAGTACTTATGTACCAAGCCATCATTAAGCTAAGTAATTATAATTGATATATAAGTTGCGTAATCAAAATGTGATTCTTCTCACTTTTCTGATAAATATTTTACTTAAAACATCATGTTCAACTTGTACTGCTGTGAAATTGTAAACTAATATTACATTTTAAAAAAACTTTAAAAAAATTATTACTTTTGCATGCAATTGCCTTCGTACAATGTGAAATTTATTCGAATCGAATTTGTTTATTGGAAATTCTATTACCTATCTTTCCATTTAGATCTCTGTTTATTTATTTATTTATTGTCAGTCCATTAAAGACGTATAAATGGCTCATTATTGCAGTAATTGATAAACACTAGTAACTATAAATAAACACACACACACACACACAAAAAAAAAAAGTGTTAAAATTTTTTCGGTTAAGATTGTATAAATGTACGGCTGTCTATAATTTTTATTTGCACAACTTTGCTTTGAAAAGAATAATAAACAACTAATTTAAACTCATGGTATTTTTTAACTTGTTTTCTATGGGTAAAATACCTTGAGAACTGTTTTATTTTTATTTTTATTTTTATTTTTAAATGATCTTATCAGCAATAGTTGTCCCATCATTACCAAGCTCAGACTTTTAAATGCGTTTTGCTCATTTGTTTTCACACTTCTGCGCCAGTAAAACTGTTTATGCAGCATTAAGAGTGTTGATACAGAGAAATTTGGTGCATTTCTTTGCTTGATTATAGAAAATGCTTAGTTATTGTTAAAAATGTAACGCATTTACGTTCCATTTTGGAAAAAGACATTTATTTCTATTTAATACTGTTAATCTCTTCCTTATTTCATATTTCTGACTTCAAATGAAACATATTTGAAATGGTATCTAATTAAGATTAAGTAGAATAAAAAACAAGTCTTTATAAGATTTTTTTTTTAAATAATTTTAAAACTAATATTATTATTAATATAGATAATAATAATATTAGTTATAATAATATTATCTATAAACATATCCCCTTAAAAAAAAAAAAAAACGAAAAGAAAAAAAAAAAAAAATGTTTAAGACTTTTGGTTCGATGTTGAAAAAGTAATTCAATAAAATAATGTTAATTAACTAAATATATTAGAAAAAGAAAAAGGAAACAAATTTTAAAATTAGTTTTAGACATATAGGTGCCTTTATGTTTACGTAAATTAAAATCTATTAAAGGTTTAAATAAATGATGTACATAATTGTTCGAGTTTACGATTGAGCCGTATATAAATTAATATAACATATTAAAGACATTATATGGTCTCATGCGTAATGCGAAGTAGGGATTCTATGTTATATGAACAATTTCTAAATAAGAATTTAATCTAAGGAAGAAGAAAGAAATTTAACAATGATAATATGAATAATGTAACAATTTTAAAATAAAATAAAATTAATGTTGTAGAATATTTTGAATTTTATTTTAAAAAAGTAAAATAATGAATACATATATATATATGTATATATATATATATATATATATATATATATATATACATGGATATGAGAAAACTTTTCAAACATTTCACAGGAAGAAAAATGAAATATCGCAAGAAAAAATAGAAGATGTAATTAAAAGAGATGTTCAAAATCTAAGAATGAAATCATACGTTAAAACAATACTTCTTCAGGGCCGGTGATTGATTGATCTATGCGTATAATAGGTTATAAATTTATATATATATATAGTTAAAAGTTTAATTCCGGAAGTGGGAAAAAATTCTTGTGTCAGAAGGTTAAAATTATATTTACAACGAAATTGCACACACATATACAGATGTAAGCATAAATAGTGAAGCTTTTTAGCATGCGCATTATTTTACGCTGCGTAAAAGCAAGAGAAAATAGATTACATTCATTGTCATTTTATTTACATTCAGGAACAGAAAAATCATCAAAATAAAACTTAACTAAAGTTAATAATTCCTCGGAGAGCAGTTTTTATTGCAACCCTTTATCGAAGTAGAATGCAATCAACATTAGAAAAGCATTGGGAATCGCTTTTATGTAATGGCGATTCAGTAGTTGAATTCCTAGTCATTGCAAATTTTGTAGGGATCACAGAGTCGTTAACACTTGATTGTAAGTAATGATGAATTACTTCGTGTTTGCTGGTAAAGTTATGTTGCGTTAAAGTGTTCAGTTAATCGTGCTACTATTCTGCCTTGACGATTCTTTTATACAATGTGAATAATTTATATTTTTGACGAACATGTGTTTATAAATGAAGATGATGAATTATTTACAATTGAAATTTTGAACTAGTTTAACATTATTTTCATTTCAAAATGCACATGTGACAAGACATTTATTATTTATTTATTTTATTTATTTATTTTATTTACTTACTCATTTTTTTTCTTTCTTGATTGATCAGTATAGTTAAAGATAGTTAGTTAAGTTTAAGAAGTTAAGTAGTTAAGTTTAAGAAGTTATGTTTTCATTCATTTATTAATGTTTAAGAACGTCATCATTCCAATTTAAACGCTAAAATTAAAATACGACAATTACGAACATTTTCAAGTGCGTATTTTAATTATTTTCAAAGAAATTTCTTTTTAATGAAAACTAATATTCTGTACGCGCTTCTAAATTTGAAATATTTCCGAAAGAAGTGTTTATGTATATTTGTATATATATATATATATATATATATATTGAAAAACATTAATATAATCAGTGCATAAATGTTTTTATGAAATTTAAAGATGACTCAACTTCAGTATCAAAACAATTCCTCGGATCACAAGCTGAGACTACCCATATCAAATCAAAGAATAATTAAAGAAAAATCGAAATAAATATTGGAAATTGGAATTAGAAAAAAAGCAATATTTGCATTCTAACGTTTTCAAGGGCCTGGTAGAATGCAAATATGCTAAAATATGGATGTTTTTCTGTAACAAAGAAAGCAAAAGCTAAGAATTTCTTTGTTCGCAGGCCCGAAACACCCATAGACAATCCATTAAAGAAGAAGATAAAAATAAAACTATATCCTAATATGACAAACCATAACCATATAAAATTAAGATTAAAATAAAAATACAAAGATACAAAAATTCATCTTACTGAATAAAATATTTGATATGAACACAACTCAAAAAAGAAATATACATAGTCAAAACAGAAAAACGAAGATCATAATAAAACGATAATCATAATAAAACCTTTACCTAAATATGAAAAACCATAACCATTTAAATGTAAGATTAAAAAAAAAATAAAAAACCCATAAAATTGTAGAAGAATAAGATTACTTTAACCTTTCAAAAATGAAATTGAAGCAATAAACGTCGCACATGTAAAAATGTAACAATCAGTTAGCAGTTAGATTCACAGTTAATTAGTTCAAAATAGCATGGACCATAGAGTAATTTTTAGGATTCACAGTGGAATTCATGTAGGGTAAGGATTCAAATCCTGAAATAAACAGATGATGATTCCTAATATTGAATCATGAATAGTGCTGCCATCTGGAGTAATAAGATGAAAAAAATGGAAAAATACAATCAAATAAATTTAGGATTCAAATAATCAATGTATTTGATTGAAAAACAAAAAATAATACCTAATATTTAGACGTAAATTTAAATTTGAATAAAATGTATGCGGAGAAAAAAAAATAAATAAATAAATAAATAAATAAATAATTAAAAGAATTTTTTTATTAAGTGTTTGGGATAGCCATTAATTAATGCTAAATTTTTAAAGAATCGAAATTGTAATTTTTGATGTTTGTCAGACACTAAATATTTGATCCTTAGATTAAAATTAAGAAGAATATTGACAAATACAGATTTATGTAAGCATGTTTTAAAGTTAGTGAAAAAATTTACCTTAAAGGGGAAATCTTTCTTTTTATCGTACAAGTCAAATTCTAATTGGCCATTACAATTAAGAATAATTTTTAAATCTAAGAAATTACTATACACAGATATATATACATATGATTAACTCGCTACATAAACAGACACGTTAGGGGGTAGACCCTCCCGTCTAATCCCCATTGCATCTATCTCTCTATATATTTTTATTTCTTTCTCTATATACATACATATGTGTATGTGTGTATAAATTTCCCTCTATCTGAAAACCTTGTTTTAATTTACTGTAACTCATAAATACATGTAGCAAATTTGATGTCAAATGATTGCATAACGTATCCGAATTATTCACTGTAAAAAAAGAAAAAAAAGAAAAAAAAAAAAATCCCGTAAGATTACGGGGCAGAGATTCCAGACAAAGCCCGTAAAAAAAAACATTGGTTTTATGGGCAAAATGTTTTTTTTCAGGCATGTAACGTAATTTAAAGTTATTAGTATATACTTAATTTACGGTCTAAGCGTTTGTTTTTACGGGCTTTGTCTGGGATCTCTGCTGCCGGGCTTTCCCCGTAATCTTACGGGACTTTTTTTTTATAGTGTTTAGCGTAGCTTTTTAAATTAATTACTAACTGTGTGTCCATCATTTTTTAAAGAAAACATTCTTTTAAACATTAGAATGACGTATGTTAATTTCGTTGCGATGAATGGAGTGTAAGCATGTTAAAATTGCTTCTTTAATCCGTAATGATACAAAAATTCTTTTGTGTGTCCCTATACACGAGTCACAAACATTACACACGCAATTGAAAACTACATACCTAATTTCGTGTGACGCATAAATATTTGTACGCAATTCAACCTTATTTGGATGATTGTATATTTAAAAAGATATCGGAATTTTTTTGCATGGTCTTGAAAATACTTATTATTAAGTCTATGCATAATTTTTTTTTCTACAAAAAACATGCTTTTAAGCATCTAAGCATAGCTTCCTTAACTAGATGCCTGTCGCGTAGCTCGAAAACTAGGCAACAGTTGAAGCGGTAGACAGCGCCACCTAGCACAGATTATGTGACTTTTTTATTCAACTGTCACCAATAGTTTAAAGAAGTGATTCATGATATATAAAATCGACGTTTCTTCGATTCTATTCGCCTCTTATGTACATCATATCCCACTTTTAAAAATTTTTGGTGGCTGTTGAATAAAAAAGTCACGCAATCTGTACCAGGTGGCGCTGTCTACCGCTTCAACTGTTGCCTAGTTTTCGAGCTACGCGACAGGCATCTAGTTAAGGAGGCTATGATCTAAGTAATGTATAACAGTTTTATTACGTTGAATGTGATGTAACCACGTTAAATGAAATTCTCTCCGTAGGCCGTAATGATAGGAGATATTTTGGTGTGTTTTTCTGTACATGAACAGTACAGACAGCAAAAAATATACAAATGTTTCTGTATAGCGCATAAACATATGTATAAGTTTGCAAGTTAATCGGATGATTTTTTGTGACCGCTGTTGCGGTACACACAGACACTCAACCACACATACACACACGCACACAAATACACAAACAAGCAAACAAACAATAACAAAAAAAAAAGAAGAAGAAGAAGAAGAAGAAGAAGAAGAAAACAGACAACCAAAACCTTTTTTGTTTTCCGATGACGTTTCGGCAATAATGAAATTTTGAAGAATTTTCCTTCACAAAGACTTTCACTGTAAAAAATTTTCTGTAGTAGATTACAGCACAGTGTGCTGGTAAAAGTATTGCCTACTCACTGTGTTGTATTTTTACAATGTGCAACAAAATAAATTTGCTGCGATTTTTACTCACGTGTGCTTTAATTTTCCCAGTATGCTTTAAAAATATTTCCTGCAATTATTACACATGCGTACATGCAGCAATCCACAAACACTAAGCAACATATTTATTATTTTACACATATAATTTACTTTATTTTTTCATGCGGAGCAAACGGTCTTGGATAACCCTGGATTCGAACTCACAATCTCCTGTTCTAAAGGCAGCACTTTTCCAATTGCGCCATTGGGCTCACAATGACTTTTCTTTACAAAAACAGGTACGGTCAAGATCAACACTGATTGGTTGATAGATCATGTCATGCGCACCAAAAGACTTCTGGAAAATTTTTGATACCGATTTACAGCACAATGAGAAGTAACCAGTCTTCAATAATTTTTACAGAACTAGCTGTAAAAATATACGGCAACCTATGCTGTATTTATGTTAAAAAAGTACTTTATTTTTTACAGAATCTTTTTACAGTGTTCCTAAAAGTATGTTTTTTGTGTTAAACATAAAAAAAAGCGGTATTCTTTGTAACATACATCATAAAAGTTCTCCCAAACTTTTATAATGTTTACTAGATTTTCCTTTTTTTCTAGAATAATCGTATGTGAAACATTTAAATAATACTAAATTCAATATTAAGATATTAAAACTGCATTCATTATTTTATAATTCAAAAACTTTATTATTAATTGTGCGCAATTCTTAACTTATATTTATTATTTACTCTGCCCGTCATCCTTAACACATGTTATTTCTACACACTAAGTTAGGTAATGTCTTTGATGATATCTTAATTTACTCGAAAACTCAACTGCAATTATTAATTAATTCGTGGTTTATTTATTTATTTATTTATTTTTCAACAACTAAACTGCCACATACACATTAAAATCTCACTCGTACATTATCTCATGTTGCCCATTTGTAAAAATGTTGAGAAGTATACTTTCTCTTTTCCTTTAAGTGAATACTTTTCCTGCTGGTAGACAAAGCCCATGTTATTCTGTAGGGATTTTTATTCATAAACTTACTCATTAATTAATGTACTTTTTAAATTCCGTTTTCACATTCTAAAAATTCACAGCCGATAAACTGGCACTCGTTATCTAAAATTTGATCTTTTTTTTTTTTTTTTCACTTTTAATTTAAAAATACGAAAAATTATTGAAGGATTTCTCTCATTTTTTAGCTGTATAATTAAATATAAAAAATTTAAATAATAAATTTTCGGAAAACCCGTATTCATTTAACAGTTGTAAAATTTTCCAATGCGAAAACAAAATTTAAAAATGTACATTAGGTGTTGAGTAATTCTATAAACAAATTTTCCTATGGATTTTGCATGGAATCTATCATCGGAGACGAGGAAATTGTAAGAAGTAGAGAGGGGTCTTAAGTAAATGTAAAGAAAAAAAAAAGCATTGATTGTGTACTAGAAATACCTATTCTGCAATAGAACAGAGGTTAAGTCCAAGCAAGAAGGGTAAAATCACATGTTGCTCGGAAATGTAAAAAAAAGTCATGTTCGTCATCATATTTATGTGCATTTTGATTTTTCATCCTCACTGAATTTCAGTGTAAAGAGAGATTTTTTTTCTATGTATTGGAGATTTAAAAAAAAAAAAAAAAAAAAAAAAAAGAGTTTATGATTTAAAATAATTATTTTTCAAATCATTCAAATTAAATATCATTTATCATCCAGTTAATTATTATAACATATTTCTCAAAACTTTTCATATGGTGTGCCTCCACTTATTTGTAGGCTCTTAGATGCGCCTCAACTTAGAAAACGTTTAATAAGCACCCTATTAAGATAATATTCAATAAAATTAGCATTACAATTCAGAGTATTTCAAAGGTCATGACTGAAAATAAGTCCTTAAAGTAATTAAGATCATTGTTTTATTAAGTGCTTATTATCTTTAATTTAGGTCTTTTAAAATAATAAATTAAATCTTCAGGCCCAGTAATAATTATACAGTTTTCGAGTCTGTAACAGGACATTTCCATACATCGAACAGGGTTGGTTGGTTGTAGGATTTAAGGCCGATTGACTCCTGATGTGTCCTAGGCCTAGAGGGGGAATGCCCTCCGTAGGGGTCTTTCTAAGGGGTCCTAGCCCGTATTTACGCGAGTTTCTACATCGAACAGGGATAAATCCGGGTACTCACAATCCGGGTTGTTCAAATCGCTGATTTTCACTGTAACACTGTGATTCTGGTTCATGGAAAATTTAAAATATCCGTTCATTATTTTTTTCATGAAAATTTAACAAAATAATTCATCAAAATCTTATGTCTGTAAAGGTTTTGAATTCATAAACCACTAAGATTATTAAACTTTTAAGATATTTTTTTCATAAAATATAAAAAAAAAATATTCAATAAATTATATTTGCAGAATTTAGATTAATTGCGGTTCTAGCTATCGTTTATGTTTTTATTACAAAAATGTAGTGTTTGGAAATTTCAAGCCTTGCTAAAATGGCCAGATTGACCACACTTTACCGAAGACGCTTGTTTACGATATATTTTTTTCTTTTTTTTTCTTTGTCTCAAAACGTTTACACACCTTTGACACGCTTCACACTTCAGTAATGTTGCCTGCAAACCTCAAATTCAATTCAGCACTGTAAAAAAAGGATATGACAAGCCTAACTACAAATCAGATATTATACACTTCAACCGGCCTCGACTTATTCTCTCCCTCTTCAACATACCTGCATCTATTATGGACAAGAATGTGTGACCCCCGACCCCTTCGAGGTGGTGATCAACAAAAAGGGTCACACCTCAAGAAGTCACTAGGCCAAGATGGATAGGTAGAGATAGACATCGATATCTGAAGGCTTCGCTGAATCCTATGCTCTCTACGTCGCGATGTCTAGGTAGAATCGTAATGTGATATGTTATGGAACAGGGGTATTTATTTTGGCTTTTGTTGTGGTACAGTGTGTCCATAGGTTGTAGATCATGATACTGAATGAAGTAAGGACATAAGGTCTATTTTTTGTAAAAAAAGATAAGCGCTGTAGATTACAAGGTTTAGATTGCCAGAACGGAAGTGTCTGAAAGTCGATACGAAGATCGTAAATATAAAAGAGTTAAAAGAAAGTCCTTTTTTTCAAAATATAGGTTTTTCTAAATAACTGGTACGACTTGATTGTCGAAAACTAGTCCTTGTTTTGAAGACAGTGAAAAACGCATTGTATAGTGAACGTAAATGTCTGCCTTCGACATTCACACATATCGATAAAAAATAGAGTGGGAACAAAAATTTTACATCCTTTAAAATAGTATTTTAAAAAAAAAATTCTGTTTAGGTTGTGCATTATGAAATACTTCATTTTAGTTTTCAAAATCATCTCGCCAATTTTGTTTTCACTTTTAAATGTATAACAGAATTCTCTATACATTCACTATTATGCATTTTTAATGTATATTTTTTATTTTCAAGCATCGATACGCATTCAAAGTAATCATACTTAAAATATTCAAATATATATACATATTTACGCATGTACATCTTTGTCTTTACTTAAATTTGTTCATCATCAGAAATATAGTAAATTAATTCGAATTAACAATATTAAAATTATCTATGGGCGTAGTCGCAGTTTATAATGCCTTAGATGTTTCAGAAAATACGTTTTCATAATGAAATTATCTGTTCTTTCCAAATTTTACGCTTCTTAAAGTATACAATTTTTAAGCTTGTTGAATTGCGTGTAAAATGCGTATCGAGGATTAAATGAAATAACAATAGCAATATAACGAAATTTCACTCAATTTCGTTATATTGCACATTAAACTTTATACGATATTTCTCCTAAAATCCCCTTAAAACAAACAATGCAGTTTACTGTTAGGTAAATTGTACTCTTTCTTTGTTTTATAGCTTTTACTCTACATTAAATGATTATTCTAATTATAATTAGTAAGCTATAAATCGTGACACTTACTAAAATTGACAAGCCATTTTTTTCCAAATATATCCATTTCTTGAGTTTATCAGGAATTTTTCTACTACATAATTTTCATCTTTCTCATCTTTTTAATACATACCAACAAAGCTGAAAATTGTTTATCAATTCGGTCTGTCTAATTTTCGAGATCTAATTTCTGCAGAAATTTTTAAAATGCCGTGAAAGTGTTATTTGTTGTTCAGGATTTTAATAGCATAATTATTAATTAAATAATGGAAAAAATAGTACTACAGTAAAGCACCATTTATACGTCTTACAGGGGACTGAAGTAAAAGGACGTATAAATGAAAATTCATATAACCGAAATTTTAATAATAACACTTTGATTACTACAAATTTAATGATACTTAAGCAAAATTTATATGAAAATATTCATTAATAAAGTTTCTTAAGTTAGTAAATGTATATTATGCATTATATAAGACAATAATTAATTTAAAAAAAACAGGTATTATAAAAAGAACTATATGAACACATTTTGAATATGAATCATATGTATTGCGTATCTTTAATAATAATCATACGATTTACGTCCATACAGATAGTTATTTAATAACATTAATATTCATCTGATTTGCTGCTTGTCTATGAGTATTAAAAATTCTACTGTGAATTCAATTGATTCTTTGATCAGTATTCTTCGATCTTTCCCGTGATTCTCCATTTTTGTCCCTTTGCCAAATAGGCTTTCTGGGAAATATCCGTCTTTTTAGAATGGAAAATAATGACAGGTCGAAAAATGTTGCGAATTTTAGTAAAGTGGAAAAGACGTATAACCGATATTAGCGACGTATAAACTTTTGCATTAAAATGAATAGGAATGAATCGGAACTTCACTAAAAGGACGTATAAATGTAGAAGACGTATAAACTAGAGACGTATAAATGGTGCTTTACTGTATTTGGTTTGTGTTACAGGTTAATAAATGTCTTCTAATATAATGTAGTCTATGCTATGTATTTTTTAAAACATTTTTTAATTTCTTTTATACTGCAAACATAATGAAACTCACATGCATTATATATACGTACAAAGTATGTTTTATATGGAATATGGTACGAAAAACAGCATAATTGGTTGTTTTATGGGCCACACAAAATATTCAGATAGTTTGTAAGATATAAGTGGAAATGAGCCGTAAAGCATTTTTTATTGAATTATAAGTGTTTTTAACTATTTTAAATTTTAGTACACATAATCGGACATATTCCCTTTTTAGACATATACAGGGCTACTCAAAATACCCCCCCCCCATCTCTTTCTCTTTTATTTATTTATTTTTTTTTTTTTTTAAGTATTATAAAGTATTATAAAGTAAATATATTTTTTGAGATTACATCTTTCAAAACTGGAACATCTGGGATAAATATCACAACTAATTTGGTTACAGGGAATTTTTAGAGAGGCATAAAAAAGTCATGGAGAATTACGACCTATAGAAAATACTTCTTTAAAGTACCTATAATGTTTTTGTACTGTAGAAAACCCAGCGATATTAACATACGTTGTACAGATGAATAAAATGTGTTTCCTATGGATTAAAGTATGATTATCCTTAATTATTGTTTTCACTGGATCACATAAAATACTCAGGTACATTATGATAAGTAAAAGAAAATTCCTAAGAAGACATTTTTATTTATGCTAAGAGATTTATGTATACATATATTCTAAATGTGTATTGCATTAAAGGTTAGTATATTTAGTACATTATGTGCGACTATTTTTAGACAATAAACAAGATTACATAAATATAATATATTTTATGTTTTATTTTCAAAAATAAATCTATAAATATAGATTTACATTACGATATTTCTTCCCCTGTAAAGAATACAAATAGTATAAATAGCACCACTTGTTTGTATACATAAACTAAAAAGAAGTTAGATATTTTTTCTCGTCTGTGAGAAGAATTTCTTTAAAGTATGCTCAGTGTCATCACTCTGCAAAAAACATGATGGTTTAAAATATATATGTAAGATAAATAAAACCATATTCCCTTATGGTATGATCACCATTAATGGTAGATTTACAAAGCCACATAAAATTAATTAGATACGTCTTAACAAAAGGCAATAGCCGACGCAGAAATTCAGAAATTGCATTTTCAGTATTTTTTGCGTTTATATTACCTGTAACCAAATTAAAATGTTGAAAGTTAAACAATGAAACGAGTAAGTGCTGTGGGGAAATGTTTTACATGTCATGCAAACTGCATGATTGTTCTTTATTTATTCTAAATCTTTTCCTGATTAAACACTTTACATTTAAATAAAAAGTACATTGTCAGCAATATGAGGTGCTTTACCATTAGTTGTCTTATGCTCTATGACAGAAGTTAGTAAGGACGCTTTGTCAACAACCTCCTGAAATTACATTCTTGTAGTTGGAGTTGTGTAAATGTGAAACAAAAAAGATGAGGTCTTAAAACACAGCAGGTTATTAATAACCTAAAGATAGGGTGAGACTACAACTCACTAAATGAAGTGCTTGATTGGATTATGTGATTGAAAAGATGTGTTGAGTTCGTCGCGATCACTGTCTGCAATTAAATCTGACTCAACTAATAACGCATACTTTTCTATGCTGAAGTAACTCCAGGTATAAAATCGCTCGAGAATTTGATCGTAGACTCCTCTAATCTACTCTGGAAAAGTCTCCGATAAAAACTACCCATGCACTAAATGACTTGCTACTAAAATAGATAACACTGGAGAATCACTTTGAATATTCATCGTAACAAGCTCTACCTAAAATACATTCCAATCCATCTATAACGCTATATCCTTACCGAAATTCCTAACCCCGTTAAAATACGCTACTACACTAAAACTTGTAACTCCATCCGTAACTTTTTTCACAACGCTTTAATATCGCCTTTTTTTTTTTTTTTTTTTTTTAAACAAAACTACTCGAATTAAGTAAACCTTTGAAAACCTTCACAACTTTTGTCATTGCTACGAAATCTGCCGGTAAACGCTCACAAGTTCAAATCTTATTGTGGATGTAACACTATTTTTCATCATTGAAATTTGTGAACAATCGAACTAAAAATTTTCATTTAATTCACTTATCATTAATTTTGACGCATTTTTTCGTTTATATACCATAAAACGGACAAAACAAACCTCCAGCATAGACTCAAGAGTAGTATTAAGGTCAGATGTCTCAAGATAAAACATACTTTGCTAGACAAGTGAAACATTCTGGCTACCGTGCCCCTCCTGGTAAGAGATCCAAACTTGCCACCAACGCAATGTCCCCTAGGGTTGTCAGGGTGGATGAGACATTTAGATTGCAAAGGTGTGATAACCTGCTTCGACGTAGGTGAGGGAGTATTCTTCTAGGAAAAGTAATCATTCTTCATCATGAATTCTAAAAGATATTTATAGTAAACAAAATGATCATTTTCCACAGATATTTCATTCTAGTGATGTCACGAACAAAGAAAAATAAGATGACAAAGATTTGACTTTGTGATTTTTATGATGAAAATGATGATAACTCTGCGTAATTCGTTCAGAAAATGAAACAAAAAGAAAGAATTTCTAGAAATATTCGCGTAAAATAACAATTTATTATAATCAGTCGGTACTAACGGTTGGTATCAATGCTTAGTGGTAATTTTTTTTTCTAAAATTTAGAACAATCTAAAAAACGCTATTTATTTCAAATGTTAATATATTTTGCATAAACTTCTTTTTTTCTATACAGAGGGTCCGCCAAGAGTCCCCCCCCCCCCCCCTCCTATCTCAAAAATGCGTCAGAATTTTGAAAAATTGTGAAACACGTGTTCAATTAATTCGAGGGAGACCTCTTTTAGTGACAATATGTGAGTCTAAGGGGGGCCGCTTGGGGGGGGGGGGGCAACATTAAAATTTCAAGTAGGAAGGTATGTTTTATGATACATCCCTGGAAACATCTTTCCAAGACGATCTTATATCAAATTCATACAATTCAATATAAGTAGTTTTGTCTTGTGATGATTATTAAAATAGATACATGAGCATCAATTCCGCATTTCAAAACTCGAAAAACTCATGTATTTCATTTAACAATTATCGCACAGGACAAAATAACTTATATCGAATTCATTGTCTTGAAGAGATGTTTCCAGAGTTATATCGTAAGATATACCTTGAAATTTAGAAGTTGCCCTCTGTAAAGGATCCCTTACCCCCCCCCCCTCCCAATTTTTTTTCACCAAAAGAGGTCCCCTAGAATTAATTGAACATGTATTTCGCCATTTCTCAAAAATTGAGGCATATCTGAGGTAGGAGTAGAAATGAGACTTTTGGCAGACCTTGTGTATAAACTTTAGAGGCGTTCACAATGCAAAATATACCCGTTGAGAAAAAAAAGTTAAAAATTATCTTTAATGATTTCATCGTCCCATGGATACTATTTCAGTGCAAACAATTATTTCAGATAAAAGGCAATATATATACGAAATTCACGGAACGGTAGCCATTATAAAGTTGTTTTGAAAATTACAGTCTTAAAATTATGGAATGTTGCATAAATATACATTGAAAAGTAAAAATATTAAAGATATTAAAATATCTTTAAAATATTTGAATTAATAAATATAAAACTCAAAATTTTATTTTATTTATTTATCGATTTTGAAAATTATCATGATGTAAAACGTTTTTGTTCGCGTAAAATGTAACAAGACGCTTTTTATCTGAATTCAAGACATTTACATTTACAGTGAATATGTAAGCGATTTAAAATGACAAAACATATAAGTTGAAAAAATTATCCGCGATTTACGTGAAACTTCAATTGAATTTGGAAATTTCAAATGAATACTAGAAAAATTATATTAATCGATAAGTTTATATTAAAAATTAATAGCCCATAAATTTTTCAATTTGAAGACAGAAACATTGTCTTTCGAAAAAAAATATATATAGTCAGTTTATATATATATATATATAAACAAATAAATAAATAGGAAAAAAAACTCAATTACATGTCACTTATTTTTTGAAGAAATTACTTTGTCTTGCACGGAATAAAAAATTACATATAACATACGATATTTTAAAGCTCTTTAATGTCTTTTAATGGCTTATTCACGTTAATATCATTTCACAAAATACTACGATATAAATGTAACCGCATTGAGTATTACTTTTGCATATTTGATTCTGCTAAATTTCACCAATTATTATTTATCGATAAATTTCAAATGTTATTACGTCAATAGATTACATAAAAACCATTTTTAATACTAATGAAACGATTTTCCAAGAACAAAATTTTGCATTTTAACCATGTCTTTTTTCTGTTTAAAAGGGTGGTGGTGGGGGGATATTAGTCTCTAGGGAAAATTAAAGATTTCTTTTTCCCCTCTTGTATGCCCAAAATTATGTTGAAATGAAATTTAAATTGAAAATTGCCATTGTTTTGCGGTATATTTTAAATAATCCCAATCACTAAAGAATCAAAAGATAAAGTTAGATGATTAAAATAATTCTGACGCATTGACTTCTTATAATTCTTTTTCCTGTATTTTCTCCTCTTTTAAAATTTGAAATAAAAGGAATAATTGGTACAATTCCTAAAAGTTTATGTTTGAGTAGTTACTGTAAACTGTACTAGTTTTTATTATGGATTAGATTTAATTTAATGTAGAATCTCAAAATAAATAAATGAATAAAAATATAAAACTCTTCAAAGCGATCAAACCATCGATTCCAATAAAGTTTCATTTGACAGATATGTCATACAACATTGCTGGAAGAACAATACAGACATTGGGAATGCATCGATTCCAACATTTTTGCATGTACCAGATAATTTAATTGAGAATTGTATACTCGTGAGTCACAATTTTTTCAAATGTTAAGTATATATGAAAAAATATAGTATGGGCTCAGAAAATCACTCAGAACACTGAGATCCAAAAACTGAATTTTAACTTTTATAGCAGTACAAATTTAAATTTAATTTATACTCATTTAATATTTCATTTATCAAATTATACATAGACTTTATAATTGAAGTTCTACTTTGTAATGACCCTTAAAAAGAAAATTACTGGACTAAATGTTATGAAACTTGGTAGCAGTTTATAAGAGTGGTAATGGCCATATCACACGAGAGACTTTCGTTCAGCATTTTACTAAACACAGCATTATACCCAACATACTCAGCCTGATTTTGTTCAAGGACAGCAAGTTTTCGGATGATCAACTTTTACGAAACCGTTTAGAAAAAGCTGAGTATATTGAGCGTGCTGATCAAAATTGACCAATAGGAGGAATAAACAGGATTTTTCCTGGAATACCTTTAGAGAAGGGAATACATCACGCTATCAATTCGGGGGGGGACCCTACGGACAGCTGACCGGTTTCTCGTTCTTTCAGCATAGTGAACATGTTGCGTATAATGTTGTTGTGGGTATAATGCTCCCGTGTGATATGGCCATAAGAGTTTATGAAATTTTACTTTTTAAAAAAAGTTCAAAGTTTATATTCAATGGGGAATGACATTGCATGCCATAGTATTAAACAATATAAAACATAAAAACGTCAATTTAAAACTTTTAGTCATTTCTAAAACGAAACTGTTTGAGGAGTTATGCAAAATCCCAATGTCTTTTAGTGACTAATGGTTATATCACACGGGAGCATATATACTCAACACAACATTATACGCAACATGTTCACTATGCTGAACGAACGAGAAACCGGTCAGCTGTCCGTAGTGTTCCCCCGAATTGATAGCGTGATGTATTCACTTCTCTAAAGGTATTCCAGGAAAAAATCCTGTTTATTCCTCCTATTGGTCAATTTTGATCAGCACGCTCAACATACTCAGTTTTTTCTAAACGGTTTCGTAAAAGTTGATCATCCGAAAACTTGCTGTCCTTGAACAAAATCAGGCTGAGTATGTTGGGTATAATGCTGTGTTTAGTAAAATGCTGAACGAAAGTCTCTCGTGTGATATGGCCATTACGGCAGGAGGAGTGCTAATTTGAATTATACAAATGTGCAATAAAAGTCATTGGATTTTTCCTCTATAAAAATGGACCTCCTTCAGATCTCCTTGTTGCGAGTCTATGGCTATATCACACGAGAGACTTTCGTTCAACATTTTACGTCTCTATAACGTTTTAGAAACGATTAAAAACATTTTAAACTGACGTCTTAACATCTTATGTTATTTAGAAATATTTTATCCGAAGTCATTCACCACTGGTGGTGAGTTTTAGATTTTTTTTTTTTTTTTTTTTCTTTCGGAAGGTAAAATTATACAATCTTATACAAACGATAACCAACTACGATGATAATAATAATTCTTAGATCAACAGTATTTTACTCATTATTAAAGTATATATTGTACAAGTACTTCTAAATATTCGTTTGCATCCTAATCTGAAAAATTAAAAACGAGATTGTGCATACAAGATACAAGGTGTGTAAGGAAATGATACCCTCCTTTGAAAGTTAAAATCTCGAAAACAAATATCGACAGAAGAATGGGACAAAGTGTGGTTGTTATGGGGACTATGGGACTATGGTATGTTTATTATGAAAGCTGCAGAAATTTCTTACGGAAGTTTCAAAATTAGTAAAGACTATCCGACAGGTGGCACTGTATGTTTCACAGAGTTTTAAAAATAAATGAACATTTAATGGAATACATGATTTCAACTGCTTCCTTTCAAACATCTTTTTGCGTTTTAACGCTTGAACAGATCACTCTGCGCATTTGAGAATTGCATATTGGAATTCCGGATCGCGATTACAGCTTACTGCGCCATCCGATAGCAAATTTGTTACTAATTTAGAAATTTCTGTATTAAAATTTTCCAGCTTTCATATTAAGCATATCATTTTTTACCTTCTTTTATCGATATTTGTTTTCAATATTTTAAATTTTAGAGTGCGTGTGTTCTTTCCTGGACATTCTGTGTATCTGAAATATTCATACTGCATGAATGAAAAAAAGAAAAAAAAAAATCGCACCCAACTAGGCAAAGCAGGTTACAAACACGCAGTAGTATATCTCAGCAGTTTGGCGAAAGAGAAATCATGCCAAAATATAACATTTCTGTTAATCGTAAAAAAACTAAACTATTTCACAATTTAAAAATACCTAGTAAAAGGATTTATAATTGCTAGGCTATGCGTATTACTATTTCAATAATAAAGTTTGAACCATTTCTACATTGCATAGGTGAGTAATAATAATGATTAGCTGTGCAAAATACTACAGAGTACAAGTCGTAGTAATATATTCTCAGTAACTGATTTCTAGAAATAAAATTATATTTAAATAACGCTTATATGAATCACATATACTTAATTGGTTGAAAATTTAAGAATGCTTATTGAAGGTAATTTTATGTTTTTGCATGCACATTCTTATTATAATATAACAATAATAATAAATAAATAAACATATAAAATATCTTGAAATACTCATATTTTATGTAGGAAGCAGTGCCATCTTTGTAAAGAACTGAAAGATACAATTCACACAGTAAATTGTTCCAGAAGTTCCTTAAAATTTATTTATTATTATTATATATCATATGTAAATTCTTAATTATATAGTAAGAGTAGTCCTTTAAAATAACTAACGTTTTAAACGCAATAAGCCTAAATTGGCTCAGTGTATTGTGCAAAATGAATACGACCTTAGGAATACTAATCCACTACATGAATGAGACGAAGATTGTCGAGTTTTCCAAATTACTGCAGAATACAAATTATTATTAAAATCAAACAATCAATAAATAAATATAGAAATCCTTGAAACGCCTTCCGAAGAGTGATAATTATTCTTAAAATAATCTTTTTTCTAATTTTATTTTCTCTCATCCATATTGTCCAAACAGTGAAGAATGAATCTGTATCAATGAGCCAATTAATGTGATAGTAATACATGTGACACGTATGTTTCAAACGATTTCAGATGTATAAAATATGAATTTGTAAGCCTCTGATTTACAAACGCCGTATAAGCGCCTCAAGAAATTTTGAAACTAATTTAAATATATTAGCAAAATATTCTCCTATATAGGATAAATAGTTGTATCGAAGATATACTGTAGAAGAAAAAAAAAAAAAAAAGAAGAAGAGGGAGAAGAAAGAAAAAGATTCTGGAAATTATTAGGTTACTTTTTGGTTGTGTTTTTTGAGTATTTAGGACGCATTTGAACTCTATATAGATAAATCATCTTACTCCTTTTTCAGAATTTAAATTTCTCTGCATTGCACGTCAAAAGTCGTTCCGGTATATCGCCGAGAATCTAAATCAAGTGAAACGTCTTGTTAAACGCCCCCATCATCATTTCGTTAGCGTGCGCCCTTTTTTTTCCCCAGCTTAACAACAATTAATAGCTTTGGTGGCTGATTCTTTCTCGGGGGTCTGGATAAAGAAGACAGATGGCATAACAGAAGGGAGCTTTGGGGTCACTCCTTATCTCCGAAAAGAAATATATACCGTCAAAGCAGATCTTGGAAGTAAGCAGAATGCTATAAAGCAAGAATTTTGACTTTTAGACTTCGTAAGCAAAAAAAATTGGTGGATCAGCTTTCAAGACTTCTAATAAGTTGTGTTTCTCTTATATATATATTAAAATAATAATAATAATCATAAAACAGTGCTCCGCATTTTTGTTTCAGAAATCTATAAAGCAAGAATTTTACCTTTCAGACTTTGTAAGCAAAAATTTTTTGGTGGATCAGCTTACAAGACTTCTAATAAGTCATGTTCCTCTTACACACACACACACACACATATATATATATGTATGTGTGTGTGTGTGTGTGTGTGTTTGTGTGTACAGAGAGAGAGAGAAATTGATAGATATAAACTTTTTTAAAAACCCTACATGCATTTTCTTTTAGACAGAGTGAATTCAACTAATCGTTAGCTAACTTAACTAATTCATTTAATCATTCAACTAATCATAGTTTTACGTTTAGGGAGAAAAAGAGCAATATTTTCGATATTTGAATAGTATTTTGAGATGTTTAAATATGAAATAATAATAATAAAACAATGCTTCGCATTTTTGTGTGACATAAAAGAAATATGCATACATGGATTCTTAATAAACGTGAAATAAATATTTATCATAAATTAAAATTTCGAGTTAATATTACCATTAAAATTAACGTCATTTATTTATTTATTTATTTTTTAAATAAATTTTTTATAGTAGTTAAAATAACTATAGTAGTTGAAAATTTTATGGTACAACGAGAGAGTTGTAGAACAGTTTTGGCATAAGACCGCCTTGACGACTTTTGAATTTTCGCCGCTCTTTTAGCGATGCTTTATTTTATGTTATTTATTTATTTATTTATTTAGTTGTGTGTGTGTAGGAATTCTACATGCAGCTTTAGGAACACTGTTTTAAGAACACTACACAATTTCGGGGAGAGAGGGGTGATCTATAACTACAATATCATTTATAAATTTACAAAGACATTTGCTCAATAACACACATACACATACGTATACAGTATATATAAAAATGTCTGAATATAGTGTTATAAGAACTATGTGCTATGTGAATGTGTAAGAGTGGATGCAAGTGTATAAGTGTGTAAATGTTAACAAAGAGTGCAAAAATGACTAATGTTGAAACTACAATCTGCTATTTTACTTATTATTCCTACCGCTTTCTAGGTTTCAATATATATTTTGACTTTCTCTTACCCGTAAGGTAGAGAAAGTATTGTTTTTGGGTCAAATTTTCGAAATTGAGTTTCTGTTATATTTACACTTTTTGAGGACTCAAGTGATTTCAAGTGATTATTATTGAAAATTTCAAATTCTCATAAAAATGTGTTTATGAACCGATTTGCTTGAAACTCCTTATGTATATAACCCACATCAATATTTCTACCGAGTCCATTAATAATTTGTAGCACCCATTTTGTTTCAAAATGGTGGCTATATAATAAGAAAGAAGAAATGAACCTACCCTTGCAAATTAGTCGGAAGCCTTTTTTTTTTTTTTTTTCTGAAAAGAGTTAGCTCCAATATCTATTATTTAAAAAAAATATATTTCTATTTAGTACATTATATCATTAATACTGTGTTAATATCATAAAGCGATAATTGATGGTTGGAAAGAAATATCCGAAAATGTTGTAAAAATAAAGTAGAACAAATGAAAAAGTTGTTCTCTTGAAAAATTACATGTTTGGACATGGAGTCATTTACCTCCGGGGTATACATATATATATTGAATTTTTTTTTTTTTTTTTTTTTTTTGTAAAAATAATGTTTTAAAAAATAAAATTATTGAGGAAATATCATTTAAAAGCATTTTATGTATGATATAATAGTAAAATATGTATACATTCTTATTTTCCTTATTTTTATCTGTTTATATTAAAAATAGAATGCATTTCGCATGCACGTAGTTAATTAAAAAATAGGTTTTTTCAAATTATTATAAAATATAATTATTTTAAATACGTATTTTTAAGTATTACCAAATTTGCACGTTTAATGTCAAGGAAATTTCTTCTTCTTCTTCTTTTTTTTTTTTTGGAAAAATTAATCAGATAATTTAAAGAAAAAATACATTATTAAAATATATTATGCAATATATATTATGCAATATAGCAGAATCTGGCCTGGTAAAATAAAATAAAATAAAATAAAATCTGGATACGTGTTGAGGATTATATTTTATATTTTTCGGTAGATGATTTCTGAAATCTATAGTCCTGAAATATCACGAATAAATATCCCAAAAATGGGATTTTTGTTATAATTTACTCACATTAAAGTAATGTGAAAAGAAATCAATAATAATACATTGCTAGAAGTAGTTCTTGCGATTTTGTAAATATTTATGTAAATTAGCATAATTCTCCACCTTTTAAAAGGTGCCTTAATAAAATGTTCGTTAAATATTTTTTGTTATTGTCTATATTTAGGAAACTATGAGTTTTCAAATTAAAAGGCTCAAATTAACTCAACCTTTTATAAAATTGGGGGACCCTAGAAGCTTTCTTGTTTCTTTTATCTAGACCATAATAAGACACCTAAACATGACAAAATAAATTAATCCTTTAAAAATTAAATATTTCTGTATAGTGAAATTAATTCTTTGCTTGATAACATCGAAACTTTGTGACATTGGACTGGAATTGGCGACATAAATATAAAAAATTACTTTTACATCTTTTTTTTTTTTTTTTTTTTAATCAATTTATATTACTGCGATTACAAGTAAATTCGAATTCCTGACATTCGTTTTCCTTTGAACTCTTCAAATATTTATTCGAGAACAACTTTTTTCTGGGAAATAGCAGTCGGAAACTTCACAGCCATTTGACCTTCTGCACCCATCCTATATACTTTTACGTCCATTCCTATGCAATTACACGAGAAAGTTATGCTGGACGACTCTATAAATCCTCGAACATCATTCTTTCCTTCACTTGTTGAATCATTAACTGACTTATGCCTAATCCTTATGCCGTTTCACTTCACAAGAAGTCATTCTGACTTGGGACATCCATCTTTACCAATGGTGCGAATCGGAATTCGAGTTCTTGCATCTGTCGAGACTTCAAAGTCTGAAGAAATATCTACTGAGTCCCCTGAGGTAACATGATCTTTTTAGCCAAGAGTGTTTACAGCTTAGCTATACGATTTATACCCCTTAGGTAAAATGTTTGACCTTTTTGCTGGCATATTTAAGGCACAGACGTATTGAAATATATTTTCAGGGAAATTTCCCAATTAGGGTATGGTGATGATATTTGTTTTATGTAAGGATAAACATTCCTTTTAAATTATTTATATATAATTTAGTAATTTTCGATAACAGACTTTTCTATTGGAAACGGACATCTTATTTTTTTATAAATTAATCAATCAAACGAAATAATGGAAAGAACAGTTCATATATTCTATTTTTCAAAATGTATAAATTCTTATGTTATAAAACTTATGTAATATTCCCTTTAACCATTATTTTGCTAGTTTACTAAAATTAGTTAAAATAGCACTTCATTCAGTTTTATTGGATTTCTAGAAGGTAAAAAAAAAAAAAAAAATAGGACAAACAAAACTGGGAAACACTCTATCGAAAAGGAAAGTAAGACAAACAAGAATGTGGGACCAGATTTAGATTTACAGATGAAGGCCCTCTTCGTTAATATTGAAGTTCCTTCAAGCTCAATTTTTAGTTGGATGTCGGTGTAATGTACTAAATTCATTTTAACTTTTATAGTAATTTATATGTTGTTTATAGTTTTATGTAAAAAAAAAAAAATTAAATTAAAATACATTAATGTCCGTTAATATAGTTTGAAAATATATCTTATATGGGCTTATGAAAAATCTAATGAACTAAATCAGTTCAGGATTCATGAAATTTTTAGAACGATGCTACGAGTCAGAAACTAGATGAAATTATATTAAGAAATTATTAACTCGCTTTTCACCTAATAACATTAACTACTTGAAAATGTAAACTAATCCATTTTCATCTTCAGTCTGTGTCCTCATATTAAAGAAGTACATTTTGAGACTATCTTGAAATATATTACAACTTTTTTTATTCATTACATTTTGCAAATAACCAAATTAAAATGGGGAGACTTAGTATTATTTCTATTTGTTAAAACTCCTCTCTATAAATATCTAAAACATTTTTTATTTTCTTTGAAAATATGTAGCATAACTTTCAAATTGTAAAAATATTTTGGTTTTAAAGCGAAGCTTGAAAATATAAATAATTGGCGGAGAAAGACGAATTACTTATTAGAATAATAAAATTTTGAATAGATATGTATTGAAGTAAAGTAATATTAAATATATTAAAATTTCCTTAGAAATATTTAAATTTTAAAATATAAAATTCAAATTTAATATTTTCTGAAAATATTTAAAATACTACTTAATAACTATTTTTTATTTTATTTATTTACTTTTTTTTTTTTTTTTTTTTCTATCGATTTTAGATTTTTTATAATTTAAGAAAATATGTATTCTAAAAGTAAATGGGAATTATTTTCTAGAATCCTTCCTAAATTATTATTTGTTATTATTATCATCATTATTATTATTATGAAATATATAATTTACTGTAATTTTTTTACCACTTTAACTTAAGGGGATTCTCTACTTATTCTCTCCGAAAGCCGAAACCAGTGTTATTCTATGGGGAATTTTGCCCTGTTATAACTCATTAGCTAATGCATATATTTAAATTCCGTTTTCACATTTAGAAAATTTCCAAAGGCTAAAAATTTTATCGCTTTCTAAAAATTTATTTATTTTTTTTTTTTTTTTTTTAGATTTTTTTTTTAAGCTCAAAAATGCAAAATTTCACATTGTGAAAATTCGCATTTTACAACCTCAAAATAAAATATTAAAGATAAAATTTTAGAAAGCGATAAAATTTTTAGCTAGTGTGAATTTTCTGAATGTGGAAACGGAATTTAAAAGTACGTATTAGTTAATGAGTTATGAGGGGGCAAATTGTCCAGAGAGTAACATTGGATTTGGCTTCTGGGAGCGATAAATAGAGAGTCCTCTTAAAGCCACTTTTCAAAAACTTACTTACCAGTGAATCCATTAAGTAACATTCAAATATGTTTATAAAATAATGTTAAACTTTAATGATATAAGATTGAGAGAAAAAATTAACAGTTAGTTATCAGGAAGTATTTTAAACTATTTCCAAAAATTTAAGATTTTAAACATTTCTTTTTTTTTTAATAGTTTCGGAGAATTTTTAGTATACTTGATATTGCTATACTTCAATGAATATGTATGCAAAATATTTTAATTCTAAGACAATTTACAATAACGTCTAAAATTCACTTAAAATTACACTATTTTAGAACGTACAAGACACGTTTTCTAAAACGTTATGAAAACGAACATATGTTTTTAGAACGTTTCTGTAGGACTGGCGGTAAAAGCTAGACATGTATTGAATGTTCTTTGAAACGTAGTATAGAATGTTTTCATGACGGACAGGTTTGTAACACGTACAGCTGGAATGTTCTCAGAACGTATTTGTAGAGCTACTTTTGAACGTTCAGGAAACGTTTCGTATTGTTTGTCACTGTCTTCAAAAGGAAAAAATCTATATATAATATATACACTGCAAATTCACGTGTCTTAAATTCAGTCATATAAGCGTCTTAAAATAGATTTAAGACATCAAAGTGTCTTAAACGAAAAAATTTCAGTCACTTATGTGTCTTAAAATATAAGTAAGACATGATGCCGTCTTAATTTCAGTCAGGTATGTGTCTTAAAATATACACTGCAAATTCACGTGTCTTAAAATCAGTCACATAAGCGTCTTAAAAAGAATTAAGACACGACAAGTGTCTTAATTTCAGTCACGTAACGGTAGTGTCTTAATCTCTGCTGAGAGCATGTGCAAAACAACCTACCCAGCATGCATCACGACTACAGTTATGGCGGACTCCTCGCAAGGAAAAACTTTTAGATCCCATTTACAATTCAGTTTTAATAAAGTTCAACTCCCTGGTCAAAAGAGGAAATTACTAGGATAAGAGACGATCCTCTTGGCAACCGGTCTTTTACCCACAGTTCCCTTGTAATCGCAGTTCACGGATTGTAAACAAAAACATGGCGTTGTTTGCAACGCCGGAGCCACGGATGAAGCAATCGAGACGGAAGTCATTTTGGTAAGTGATATTTATTTCCTTTTGTTCAGAGATGATTAATACGATAACTGATTGTTAATAATTAAGGATTAAACATGCATGCATACAAATAAGGGAGTCTTGTTAATCAAAGTATAACATTTTGCACAATTTTCAAAAAAAAAAAAAAAAAATCAGTAAATAATTAGTTCATTGTTTAATCGTTGTTGCGTGTGCATAAAGTTTAGTATTATCTTCCAGAAGTAATTTAATGTAGACAAGTAATGTATAAAATGCTTATACATTACATTGTACAATCAAATAAAAGTTTAAGAAACGTTTTCTTGTGATATTTCAGCAATTGCTGTTAAAGAATTTAAGTTATGAGACATTTTCTTTTCTGTTTGTTATTTCATTTAGTAGTATATGCTTTTATCGAAATGAAGTTTAATAAATATGTTTAGGAGGATACTGTAATACCAACAATGTTACAGTATGCCTATTTATCTCTCAAATCTGATATATAGCTAAATTCAATAATAAAGTGTCTGAAACATTTAAATTGCATGCATCTTTAATTATTATTATTTTATAAGCAGATTAGGGGTCTGTCTAGACTTTTCAGACAGAGACCTGTTATTGAGAAATTGTGAAAAATCTACACATAATTTTGTGAATCAAATAGTAATATCAGGGATGAGATTTTTCAGATGATTTCAGCTTTTTTGTACATTTAGCTTTTCAGCTTTTAAATTTTTTTTAGCTTTTTTTATGTTTCTAATGTGCATTTCTTCTTTTTTTATACATTTAAGGTTAAAATAAATATTTATTACTCTAATATAAAAGATTTTGTCATCAAAATTCTAATGTTTAATCTCAACGTCTTGTCTTTGCGTACAAGTTTCAGCTTTTTTGTATTTTTGCTAATCTCATCCCTGTAATATGAAAATCAAGTCCTACTGAACTTTTTGGCTAACTTTGGCCGAACTTTTCTCTCTCTCTCTCTCTCTCTCTCTTTTTTTTTTTTTTAAAGGTAATTTTGCAATCATTTTAGACAATGAAAGTTCACTTTTGTAGAATTAAACTCACACATACACACAGAAACCTTTCATAAATTAGAAATTGAATAGCAGCTGTTTGGGGGAAATACAGCAAAGCACATACGATTACTCAAGTGGCCTTTCGCTCCGTAGAAAATTAGGTTTCGAAGTAAAAGAAATTTATCAAAGGTCTGTTTTTACGAGAAAAATTTTTGTGAAGGGTCCTGTTTGAGGATAAAAAAAAATCTGTGAAAGATCCTTTTTTAATGTATAAAATTTTGTGAAGGGTCCTTTAACAGACCCAGGTTTACCTCTGGACAGACCCCTGTAAGATACATATTAAATGGGAAAACAGCAGATAAAATATAATATATGATAAAAAGTAGATATTTTTCCTGAGTATGTGAAATTAAGTATCAATAAAACAGTGAAAGTTTTTAAAATAAAAATTAAAACTTTAAAAAGGCAAGAGAAATGATATATAGTTATATAAATGTTATACAGTCGAACCTTGTTAACGTGAATCTCAAAGGGGATAAAAATTTGTACCTGCTTCGGTAACTAATCTTTATGTAATTAAACTAATCTTCATTTTGAAAGTTATTATGGAAACATTATGTTAAAAGTAATTCATGTTAACAAGGTTCAACTGTATTTAATAATATTTCGCAGGAAATTTCTGTTTTGCAAGCTACATTATACATATTGACTTCTTTATTTCCTTATTTAATTTCATGGTGATTTGGTAATCTTTTCTTTCTTTCTATTTTTTTTTTTTTCACTTTTTCTTTTTTTAGTGAAAAGTCTTTAGACTTTTTACCGTGTTTTTATTAACTTCGATTCTTGTTTTGTTTGTTTGTCCAGTACAAATCTTGCAATCGATTTTTAACTAACTTCCCAACTAGCTAGACATTTGAAACTTTCAAAATAGCTCAGAACATGGTGACAATGCATTTTTTAAATACTTTTAGTCAACTGGTTCTGGTCCCCGCTGCCTTCAGCAGCATTTATGTGATTCGACAAAGAATTTATTTAACTAACTTCCCGACTAGCTAGACATTTGAAATTTTCAGAATAGTTCAAAACACGACTACAATGCATTTTTTTAATAATTTTAGCCAACTGTTTTGGGTCCCCACTGCCTTCGGTAGCGTTTATTATGTGGTTCAACAAATATGTAACTTCCCGACTAGCTAGACATTTGAAACTTTCAGAATATCTCAGAACATGGTGAAAATGCATTTTTAAATACTTTTAGCTAACGGTTACGGGTCCCAGCTGCCTTCGGCAGCGTTTATCATATGCTTCAAAGATCATTTAACTTCCCGACTAGCTAAACATTTTAAACTTTTAGAATAGCTCAGAACACGGTGACAATACTTTTTTTAATACGTTTAGCCAACTGTTTCAGTACCCTGCTGCCTTTGGTAGCGTTTATATGATTCAGTGGCGGATTGAAGGGGGGGGGGCTCCCCCCCCCCCCCAAACACTGACATTTACAATTGAATATTGCAATTGTAAATTTTTTATTGGTCTAGAATAACAGTTTTAAAAATCTTTGCCCCCCCCCCCTTCAAAGTGAAGTTCTGGATCCGCCACTGATATGATTCAGCAAAAAATTTATTTTACTAACTTCCCGACTAGCTAGACATTTAAAAATTTCAAAATAGCTCAGAACACGGTGGAAATGCATTTTTTTTCATACTTTTAACCAACTGTTTCAGGTCCCCGCTGCCTTTGGTAGCATTCATATGATTCAACAGAAAATTTAAAACATGATATAAAAAAAAGTTGTTTTTATCTTGTAATATTTTTATTGTATTTCTAATATTAACAATATTATTTTCTAGATACAACAAATGTTGCAGCTGAAGAATTACCTGTATTTCAGTATATTCGAGATAAATTTCAGGAGCCAGCATCCCCTGCAATATTACAGACTCAATTCAAGGTAAGATTTTTATTATTTTATATTATTAAAATTTTATTTATTTATTTTTTAAGTTACTTAAAAGCCTTTTCATAAATATTTTAAACTTTCTGCATAATCAGGGACAAAATTTTAAATGCACAAACGTGTCAGTTTTTTCTTTATATTGAAGCAAAAATTAAAGAGTGTTTTCATTTTTCTATAAATAATTTAACCTGTATTTAGAGTTGTAAACTGATGTATATGTTGAAACGTTCAACATAAATAAAACCAGAAATCCACACATCAAAACAAATGTAAACAATGAAATTTATAGTTTTCAAGAAAAGGAAAAAAAAACAAAACAAGGTAGAACTTATTTTAGTGGTGGTATTTTAGAAATTGAATCTAATAAGATTAAAGAAAGTTTATTTTAAGCAAGATCCAGATCTTCAAGGTAAATATCTAAATTCTTTTAAACCAGTAGTATTTGTGCTTGAACAAAAAATGATTTCATATACTGAAAAAAAAAAAAAATCATTTGGCTTTACCTATAATTCTAAACTATAATAAAAATTGCAAGTTTATAATAAAAGTTATTATATCAGATGTTTACATATACTCAATTTTGTATTTTGCCTTATGGAACAATTTTTAATTTGTTAAGTGAAAAGAAAAATACTTACATTGAATTTTATATGTATACTATATTTATACTTTTTACTTGCCTTCATTTATTTTTTAAATATTTCATGTGTCTTATATGCTTGCTCATATGTCTTCACTATCATTTTTAATGCATTACGGCTTTAAAATTTTAATTTAAATATGAAAACAATAAAATACCCAAAATCCACAATATTCTATAATTTGCACAATCTCTGGTTCCAAACTGTGCAGATTTCTGGGAGTGTACTGTATATACTTTTAAATTTTTGAATATTACAATATTTCTAGGTACACTAATATCAATATTCAATTGTTTATTAATATTTTTGTTCGAATTCTTTCTTCCCCTCTGTCATTAGCAGTTTGTGCTAGCTAATCCCCTTTTTTTGTTTTTGTGTCATCAATTTTCAATTAGTAAAACAGTAAAAATGATATTAGTGATAGGTATTTATGTATAATTTAAAATTTTCTTGAATTTTTCTATATTTATTAATATGCTAAATATTTCACTTTATATTTAAAATAAATTTAAATATTTGTATACTTATAACACAGTCATTAAATGGATCCTTCATAAATCCTAGTTATTTTTAATACTACTCTTATATATGTACTAATATATATTTTTTAAAACATGCTCATTGCTCAATCCCCCAGTAGCAGAATTTTATCTGCCAATCTGCGACAGCTATTTAGGTATCAGAAAATAATCTGCATCATAATTTTGCAATAATTATTAACTGAAAAAAATATTATCGGATTCAGTAAACATATTTTTGATCCCAAGTTTGTGTTTATCTAATGTTAATCAGATATGATCAAAGCATTGTAATATTAAAATTTTTGTTAAGGTAAAGTGTTGACATTATTCATTATTCTTGATATCATACAAGAAGAAATATGTCCATGATTTTGTTCATAGCTCTAGTAAAATGTTTGTATGTAAGGGACTACAAATTTAAATTAATGCAGCTTTCAAAAATTATAACTAGATGTAGAACCATTAAGAAATATAAACACACTCTTATCAACAGTTCCAGTTTGTTCGTCATTGCCATCTGTACATTATCTTAAATTGCATTTTGCTCACTTTCTCAGTGACCAAGTCCCAACTTTTACAGGAAGCTTCTGATATTGGAATTGTGTGTATGACTTAATAAGTAAAAGTATTTTCTTTTAAAGATCACCAATGGTTTTTTTTGTATGAAGACTTTATGTCATATGTGATCCCTATCGAAATTTATTTATGCTGCGAATGAAGAAAGATTGAAAAGCACAAAATTTCTGTAGAGCGTTTGATCACCAATCGTTAGGGATGGGGGGGTCGCACAATTTTTTTTTTTTTTTAATGAGTGAGTGTTATTGAACAGTTCTAATTATAAGTTTTAGAATGCTTTAAAGTTAGTTTAAAAAGAATATTGATATTTATGTTGTATTGTATATGAAGAAAAATTAGAAATTGCAGTGCTTCGCAGATCATTAGAAGAAGGTGTGTGTGTGTGTTGGGGGGGGGGATAAAACATATGAGTGAGTGATATTGAACAATTCTTCTTTATTATTTTTCTTCTCTGGAATCTAATTAGGTAAGTTTAAAAAAAGTTGGTATTTATTTGTAGATGGAGAAAAATTAGAAATTACAAGGATTACAGATGACATTTGATCGCCGATTGTTGGAAGGGTGAAGGGAACCACAAAAAAATTACTCAAGTGAAAGATATTGAATAATTGTACCTTGTTATGGGTTCCAGAATCTAATAAAGCAAGTTTAAAATGAACATTGACATTTATATTGTAGATGGAGAAAGATTTAATCACAATGCTTCTGCAGGACGTTTGATCTCTGATCATCAGCAAATGGAGGGGGGGGGGGGGTAAAATATTATATTATACTAGCAAACCCATGCGAAATATTCACACTTTCTTTCTTTTCTTATTTATCTTTAAAATTTGAAACTCATAAATGTTATACCAATTTCACCACCTAATTAAAATTTTAATTTACCAGAAGCCAAATTATTATTAAAACCAAATTAATATTGAACAATAGGGAAACCAAAATCATTCAAAGAAAGGGTTTCCAAATGAAATTCATTGTTCATGACTCAATTTTCATTATTCCACTGGCAGTACAGCTTTAATATAGGACACCCACAACGCCTTTTAAATTTTTGTCGTCATGTTGGAGATGACTTTTTATTAATTTTGGTATAATTTTTTTTTGTTGTTGTTTTTAAAAAAAAATAAATAAATAAAATAAACTAATTCCTATTTTGATTATATTTTTTTATGATTATTGTGTTTTTTAGTCAATTTATGACACAAAAGTTCATATTCTATATATATCTTTAAAATATTGCTAGGTTTAAAATGACACTTGCAAAGATTTCGAAGAAACAATTGTTAAAAATTTTTGATAGAATGGAGTAGAAGGCTGATTTTTACCAACTATGTGAAAAATACCAGAGCCGGAAATCGAACCCCGGGCCTTCCGCTTAACGCGCGGATGCTCTAACCACTGAGCTACCCTGGCTGATAACCAGCTCGGCATTTCTCACATAATTTACGTTGGCAAGGTCACCGAGTCTGCATTAAAGCAGCTACACTTGATATAGCTGCTTTAATGCAGACTCGGTGACCTTGCCAACGTAAATTATGTGAGAAGTGCCGAGCTGGTTATCAGCCAGGGTAGCTCAGTGGTTAGAGCATCCGCGCGTTAAGCAGAAGGCCCGGGGTTTGATTCCCGGCTCTGGTATTTTTCACATAGTTGGTAAAAATCAGCCTTCTACTCCATTCTATCAAAAATTTATTTCCAGGTTGATGAATTAAATTTCTGAATTGTTAAAAATCCTTTTTTTTTTTCTTCTAAGTCCATTGAGCCAAGTTCTCGTGCTTAAATTTTGTCCAAATATAATTATTATTTTTTTATTCTTGCGTACCGTATCCTTTCGACAAAAAATAATTGAAACTGGTCCACGTTAGAGAAATATTATATAGATTACACTCATCATTTTTCATTATGCTGTTTCAAAATAAAGTATTAAAAATTTTTTTAAAAATATCCATATATTTAACAGCTGACAATTTTTTGAATGTGAAAACAGAATTTAAAAATAAGTATTAGTTAATGAGTTATAAGTAAACAAAATTTCCTATGGAAAGGGTCGATCCAGGTTTTAATTTTTGGGGCTCGTTTTTGCTTTTATATGATTTGACAGAAAATTTATTCAACTATCTTCCCAACTAGCTAGACATGTGAAACTTTCAGAATTGTTCAGAATATGGTGAAAATGCATTTCTTAAATGCTTTTAGCCAACTGTTTCGTGTTTCTGCTGCCTTCAGCAGTGTTACCAGTACAAAGCTTGCAATCAATTTTTCACACTTCCCGATTAGCTAAACATTTGAAACTTTCAGGATAGCTCAGAACACGGTGACAATGCATTTTTGTACTACTTTTAGTCAATTGTTTTAGATCCCTACTGCCTTCGGCAGCGTTTATATGATTCAACGGAAAATTTATTTAACTAACTTCCCGACTAGTTAGACATTTGAAACTTTCAGACTAGTTCAGAACACGGTGAAAATGCATTTTAAAAATACTTTTAATCAACTGCTTCGGGACTCTGCTGCCTTCGGCAGCGTTACCAGTACAAAACTTGCAAACGATTTTTTACTAACTTCCCGACTTACATTTGAAACTTTTATAAGATCTCAAAACACGATACCAATGAATTTTTTTAATACATTTAGCCAATTGTTCCGGTTTCCTGCTGCCTTCGGTAGCGTTTATATGATTCAACAGAAAATTTAGAAACATGGTATATAAAAATTTTGTTTTTTATCTTGTAATTATTATGAATCTTATTTTCATGAAAGAGCCCATTTTTAAGAGTTTGAATTTTGTGAAGGGGCCCATTTTAGAAATTTGAATTTTGTGAAGGGGCAGCAAAAGGGTCCCAATTTTTGTTTATTTTTTAATACTTTAATCATGAAGCTTTTTCAATAATTTTGTTACAGTTACATTTTTATTGATATATTGAGGGTAAAAAAAAAAAAAAAAAAAAAAAAAAAACTTAGTGTAAATTTTTTTAATGATTTTGTATTTTTCTTAATCTTTGGATGTTGTTATCACATTATTCAGCTTCGTCTTGCAATTTTATTTCAATATTTACAGTATTATTATTTGCTGAACCATGTGAAAAATTTGGGGGTAATATATTTTTGAGTGTGACTTTTTAAAACATAGTGGGATTCTCACAATTTCACCCTCTAAAATGAACCCTGATTAATACCCAGAATGTTTGTTCAAATATTGTCCATACAAACATGTGAATTTGAGTTGAAATATATACTTAAACATTCTTTTGTGATTTTTTACTTATTTACTGAAATATTCCATGCTTGAAATGTATTTAATTACCAAGCATTTATTGTTTGTTTCGAAAGTCGGGTGGAATCATTTCATATTATTATCATTATTTCGTCTGTTTCAGGCTCATCACATCAGAATTTAAGAAGAAGGAAAGAAACTTTAAAGAATGTGATTCCAGAAACTTTATGAAGAAATGCTAAAATTAGAAAAGAAGCATTTGATGATATTTTTAAATAAATCTTGAAATTTACTGAATAAATTGTTTTATTTATTTATTTTTCTTAAATCGTTCTTGTTTGAACATTATTTTCATTTTTTTTCCCCTGTTAATCTGTGTTAAAGTTTTGTATTATTCAGATTCACAGTTTTAATAAAAATGAAAAAATATTTACTTTAAATTAATTATATATGAGTTTTTAAGATAATATGTTCAATGTAAAAGATATATCTATTATCTCTTAACTTGATGTTTTGTGTCGAAAAATAAATAAATAAAATAAATAATAATAATAATTTGTATTATCAATAGAAGGTGAAATGTTAAAAAGAAATGCCTGTTGATGAAATATTTTTTTTTTTTTCCCTGCAAAATATGTATAAACAGTCCAGAGAAAAGAAAGAAATTTTGCATGCTACAGTTTTTATAGCATAAGTAAACAACTAAGTGCATTTTTTGTGTTTTTTAGCCAGAAAATAAAATATTAAAAATGTGAAAAATAATTTTTTTAAAAATTGAGTACTAATCTAACTATTGTGAATTTTCTGAATGTGAAAACAGAAAAAAAAATATATATATATTATATAACAAATAATTTTAGAAACAAATTTCCCCGTAGAATAACTTAGGCTTTGTTTGTCGGTGAGATTAGATATTGCCTGTTCTTAAAGGAGCTTGGCACCACAGAAATAGTTTTCATATTAAAACTTATTTTTCCATGTAATATTTATATGATAAATTGAACTATATTATGTTTGTTCCATAAAATATATATTTAGTCAAGAATTATTGTAGTTTGTGATATATTTTTTTAGAGACTTGAAATCTTTTAATTGCATTTTTTCATAAATTCATGATCTTAAAAATGCTAAATTTTCTATAAATATTTAAAGAAGACTTAATATTTTTTGGATGTTTATAAGAATCTACTTAAAGGATTTCGCAGTATCATTAAAAGAAAAAAAAATAAATAAATAAATAAAAATTTACATAAACACATGCATTATTATTATTATTTTTTTTTTCCTTAAAAACTAGTTGTTAATCAATTTCAAAATACATCCCTAATTCTTTTTAGGAGGTTGTATTAAACATCCAAAAAAATAAGTCTTCTTGTAGAAGTTTTAGTGTTTTGAAGATCATAAATTCAAAAAAAAAAAAAAAAAAAAAAAAAAAAATGAAAACTGGGAATACGCAATTTAAAGTTTTCATATATGTAAAAAGTATATCAAAAACCATAATATAATTATTCCCTGAATATATATTTTATTTACAAAACCTAATATAGTTCAATTTAAAAATATTAAATGGAAATATAAGTCCTATAAGAAAAGGGTATTTTTAAAGAAGTAAACTTGTCTTTCGAAAGGCGAAGGCCCTTTTTTCAATAATTTCTCTTATGATAACATCTCAATTGCTCTCTGCTTATTTTCTCTGCTCTTCTCTTTTCATCTCTCTCTGCTTATTTTCATTTAAGAGCAGATAATATCTAATCTCATTCATAGTCAAAGTGCATGTTATTTATAGGAAAATTTGTTTCTACAATTACTCATTAGCTAATGTATTATATATTTATTTTTTTTAATCTTTTTTCATATTCAGAAAATTCACAATTGTTAAATTAGTATTTATTTTTTAAATTTTTAATATTTCACTTTTAAAGTTAAAAAAAGAAAAATCACTAAGTGCATTTTTTGATTTTTTCAGCAAGATAAAATATTAAAAATGTGAAAACAGAATTAAAAAAAAAATTACATTATTATATTAACAATTATTCATGAAAAAAATTTTCCCCATAGAATAACATGGGTTTTGGCTGCTGGTAAGATTATGTATTGTTTGTTTTTGATAAGACTTGATACCACTGATGTAGTTTTCATATAATATTCCAATTAATATTTATAAATTGAAGTATATTAGGTTTGTTCAATAAAATATATATTCAGGCAACAATTATGGTTTTTTATTCATTTTTTATAGACTTGAAATCTTTTAATGGTTTTTGTCAGTTTGCATTTTTTCATAAGTTCATGATTTTCAAAATGTTAAAACTTCTATAAATATTTAAAAATAGTTGATAATTTTTGGATGTTTATAAGAACTTACTTAAAAGAATTAGGTTTTATTAAACATCCTGAAAAATTAGTCTTTTCTTAAATATATGTAGATGTTTTAGCATTTTGAAGATCATGATTCCTTTAAAAAAAAAGAAATATGAAAACTGAGACTATGCAATTTTGACGATGTCAGATCTGTAAAAAATAGATCAAAATCCATAATAATTGTTGCTTGAATACGTATTTTATTTAACAAACTTAATATAGTTCAATTTATAAACAAATTTCCCCATAGAATAACATAGGCTTTGGCTGCCGGTGAGATTAGATATTGTCTTTTCTTAAAGTAGCTTAGCACCATTAAAGTAGTTTTCATAAAAAAAAAAAAAAAAACTTATTTTTCCATATAATATTTCTAAAATAAATTGAACTATATTTTGTTTGTTCCATAAAATATACATTTAGTGAATAATTATTGTGGTTTTATATATATATATATATATATTACAGATTTGAAATTTTTTAATTGCATTTTTTCATAAATTTGTGATCTACAAAATGCTAAAACTTCTACAAATATTTAAGAAAGACTTAATATTTTTTTGGATGTTTATATGAAACTACTTAAAAGAATTATCAGGGATGAATTTTGCAATATCTTTGAAAACAAACCATATTAAAAATAAATATTCCCCCCCCCCCAAAAAAAAAAAAAAAAAAAGGTTATTACATGAACATGCATTATTATTATTTTTTTCTTTAAAACTAATTAATAAATTTCAAAATCCATCCCAAATTCTTTTTAGTAGGTTGTATTAATCATTAAAAAAAAAAAAAAAATGCATATTTTCTTAAATATCTGTGTAGGTTTTAGCAATTTAAAGATCATCAATTCCTTAAAAAAAAAGGGGGGAAAACTAATAATTCGAAATTTGAGGATTTCAGATCTGTAAAAAATGTATCAAAAATTATTGTTCCTTAAATATGTTTCATTGAACAAATCTAATATAGTTAAACTTAAAAATATTAAATGGAAATGTAAGCTTTTATATGAAGCCTACTTTAATGGTGCCAGGTCCTTATAATATTTTTTAAATACTTTTTTTTGGTTTTGTCAACAATGGCTGCCAAAAAACAGAAGTGGTAAAAAATGGCAGCTGAAATCAGTGGTCAACAATGGCTGCCAAGGGGGGGGGAAGTGGTTAAAAATGGCAGCTGAAATCAGTGGTCAACAATGGCTGCCAAGGAAAAAAAAAAAAAAAAGTGGTTAAAAATGGCGGCTGAAATCAGTGGTCAACAATGGCTGCCAAGGGGGAAGAGAGGGGGAAAAAAAAAAAAGTGGTAAAAAATGGCAGCTCAAATAAGTGGTCAACAATGGCTGCCTTTTAAGACACTTCACGTGTCTTAAATTCAGTTACGTTCCCGTCTTAATTTAAGACGCTTCACGTGTCTTAAAATTTAAGACGCGAATTCGTGTCTGAAAATAATGACACCCATTTCAGACGCTTATGTGTCTGAATTTAAGACACGTGAATTTGCAGTGTACTAAATAAAAAAAATGGTGTATAAACAATATTAAAAACTATAAAACTTCTTCACACACCATAAAATTAAAAACAGCACTACTGATTACGAATTGGTCTTGCGGGATGCTTCCTATTGGTCGATTGTGTTGATCCTCCCCCTTTGGTTTTTGCCCTGCTTTCAGTCTTGTTTTGCCTCCAAAGCAGCAAGTGTTTTTTGCACCTGAAGAAGAAAGGCCACATCCTTTCGTAACCGGTAGTGCTGTCTTTAATATTATGGTGTGTGAAGACGTCGTATAGTTTTAAATAGATAATATGCGTTAGATTAAGTAATGGAAGTGCTACAGTTGTTACAGAGCATACTTTTATTATAAATTCATTTCGAAATTTTACACTATTAAAAGGACATACATATATCTGAGATTTTCAATTATTTTTGAAATTACTTTAAAGTAAGCGAACTTACCTTAAATTTAAATTAGATAAAATATAAAAATTAATATATATATATATATATTTTAACTATAGATATATAATTTTATTATTCTACCTATCTTTTCTTCTTTAGTTTTTATTTTAAAAATTTCTGTTCGTATCATTAATGCGAAATTGTGTAAGATGTTTTTAATCATAAATTAGTCAATCTTTCAATATTCGTCAGCAAGAAAAAACTTTCTACAAAATAGATATGTATACTAATTTTTGGCTACGAAAATTTTAAAATGTGAAAAACTTTCAATATATTTAGAAATTTCAGTCATCAACCTTAAAAATTCATTTCAAATAAATGGAAGTGGAAGACTGATTTTATACCAACAATGGGAAAAATACCAGAGCAGGGAATTGAACCCAGGCTCTTCGCTTAACGCGCGGAGGCTCTGTCACTGAGCTAACCTGGCTGATCGGCATTTCTCACATAATTATCCAAATCAGCCTTCCACTTAAATTTATCTGAAATGGACTTTCGAAATATGTCAATTTTCCACTATAACGATTTTTTTTTTTTTTTTTTTTTAATTATCAAATCTCATTTTAATGTTTACAATTTTCAAAGACATTGCGAAAACTCACTTTTTAAATACTTCCAATCAAATTATATTTTCAAAGATAGATAATGTTACTCTTTATTATTTTTATCATTAATTTTTAGTACAGAATTAGCCAAATTTTTGGGGTTTCCTTAAATTGTTCATATTTTTAGAAAAAGATGCATTTTTAATGCAAAATTATTTATTTAGACATTACTAATTGCTGTTATCGTGTAAATAAACTAAAAAAAAAAAAAAAGCTAACTAAAACACGCACAATATTAATTTAATATTTGGCATGTTCTCCTTTGGCCTTCAGGAGAGCCTGCACTCGTTTTGACATCCGTTCAATGAATTTTTTGCATAAAAATTTGAATTCGTCGTCATGGTGTCACACGTGTGAGTAGGGGGTAAATGGGGTTTCTGGGACACCTGTGCGATGCGGCGTTGCGGCGTCATGGGGGTAGGAAGTATGAGGAGGGGGAAGTAACAGCATGGAGACGTATACCCTATGGGGAAACAATGTTCAGTAACCTCGTTAAAGAATTTTTAATTGTCAAAAAAGATAATAGATTTTCAATAGGTTTTTTAATGATAAATAATCTACTACACAATAAAAAATTTAGAGATTTTGATATTGCTTCATATTTTAGTGTTGTATGAAATAATAATTTTTTAAACTTATAATCAATTAGGAAATTTATAATATTTAAATTAAATCATAAAATTGCTTTCCTAGTTCTAATAGATTTTCTCTCGCTCTAAAAATTTTTCTACAACAGTTTTCATTATTTTTTACTTTTTCACCCTTTTAATAAAATTTATATATATAAGTCCTTATCATATTAGAAAAATTCGCAATCGTTCTAAAAAATAACTTAGAAATAAAAACAGACACGGTGTACAGTTAATTAAAAAACTTTATTACATCAATTTTTGTAAAATTTACAAGTAGTGTTTCCATTATTCATTTAGTATGCTTCCATTACGTCACATTCATTTGTGTATACATACAAGTTTATCAAATATAACCAAGTTTGCAATATTCAATCTTAATCAGTTTTTTACACTATTTACAAGTATTCATCTAGCAAGTTCACATTACAATAATTAGTACACTGCAAATTCACGTGTCTTAAATTCAGACACATAAGCGTCTGAAATGGGTGTCATTATTTTCAGACACGAATTCGCGTCTTAAATTTTAAGACACGTGAAGCGTCTTAAATTAAGACGGGAACGTAACTGAATTTAAGACACGTGAAGTGTCTTAAAAGGCAGCCATTGTTGACCACTTATTTGAGCTGCCATTTTTTACCACTTTTTTTTTTTTTCCCCTCTCTTCCCCCTTGGCAGCCATTGTTGACCACTGATTTCAGCCGCCATTTTTAACCACTTTTTTTTTTTTTTTTCCTTGGCAGCCATTGTTGACCACTGATTTCAGCTGCCATTTTTAACCACTTCCCCCCCCCTTGGCAGCCATTGTTGACCACTGATTTCAGCTGCCATTTTTTACCACTTCTGTTTTTTGGCAGCCATTGTTGACAAAACCAAAAAAAAGTATTTAAAAAATATTATAAGGACCTGGCACCATTAAAGTAGGCTTCATATAAAAGCTTACATTTCCATTTAATATTTTTAAGTTTAACTATATTAGATTTGTTCAATGAAACATATTTAAGGAACAATAATTTTTGATACATTTTTTACAGATCTGAAATCCTCAAATTTCGAATTATTAGTTTTCCCCCCTTTTTTTTTAAGGAATTGATGATCTTTAAATTGCTAAAACCTACACAGATATTTAAGAAAATATGCATTTTTTTTTTTTTTTAATGATTAATACAACCTACTAAAAAGAATTTGGGATGGATTTTGAAATTTATTAATTAGTTTTAAAGAAAAAAATAATAATAATGCATGTTCATGTAATAACCTTTTTTTTTTTTTTTTGGGGGGGGGGGAATATTTATTTTTAATATGGTTTGTTTTCAAAGATATTGCAAAATTCATCCCTGATAATTCTTTTAAGTAGTTTCATATAAACATCCAAAAAAATATTAAGTCTTTCTTAAATATTTGTAGAAGTTTTAGCATTTTGTAGATCACAAATTTATGAAAAAATGCAATTAAAAAATTTCAAATCTGTAATATATATATATATATATATAAAACCACAATAATTATTCACTAAATGTATATTTTATGGAACAAACAAAATATAGTTCAATTTATTTTAGAAATATTATATGGAAAAATAAGTTTTTTTTTTTTTTTATGAAAACTACTTTAATGGTGCTAAGCTACTTTAAGAAAAGACAATATCTAATCTCACCGGCAGCCAAAGCCTATGTTATTCTATGGGGAAATTTGTTTATAAATTGAACTATATTAAGTTTGTTAAATAAAATACGTATTCAAGCAACAATTATTATGGATTTTGATCTATTTTTTACAGATCTGACATCGTCAAAATTGCATAGTCTCAGTTTTCATATTTCTTTTTTTTTAAAGGAATCATGATCTTCAAAATGCTAAAACATCTACATATATTTAAGAAAAGACTAATTTTTCAGGATGTTTAATAAAACCTAATTCTTTTAAGTAAGTTCTTATAAACATCCAAAAATTATCAACTATTTTTAAATATTTATAGAAGTTTTAACATTTTGAAAATCATGAACTTATGAAAAAATGCAAACTGATAAAAACCATTAAAAGATTTCAAGTCTATAAAAAATGAATAAAAAACCATAATTGTTGCCTGAATATATATTTTATTGAACAAACCTAATATACTTCAATTTATAAATATTAATTGGAATATTATATGAAAACTACATCAGTGGTATCAAGTCTTATCAAAAACAAACAATACATAATCTTACCAGCAGCCAAAACCCATGTTATTCTATGGGGAAAATTTTTTTCATGAATAATTGTTAATATAATAATGTAATTTTTTTTTTAATTCTGTTTTCACATTTTTAATATTTTATCTTGCTGAAAAAATCAAAAAATGCACTTAGTGATTTTTCTTTTTTTAACTTTAAAAGTGAAATATTAAAAATTTAAAAAATAAATACTAATTTAACAATTGTGAATTTTCTGAATATGAAAAAAGATTAAAAAAAATAAATATATAATACATTAGCTAATGAGTAATTGTAGAAACAAATTTTCCTATAAATAACATGCACTTTGACTATGAATGAGATTAGATATTATCTGCTCTTAAATGAAAATAAGCAGAGAGAGATGAAAAGAGAAGAGCAGAGAAAATAAGCAGAGAGCAATTGAGATGTTATCATAAGAGAAATTATTGAAAAAAGGGCCTTCGCCTTTCGAAAGACAAGTTTACTTCTTTAAAAATACCCTTTTCTTATAGGACTTATATTTCCATTTAATATTTTTAAATTGAACTATATTAGGTTTTGTAAATAAAATATATATTCAGGGAATAATTATATTATGGTTTTTGATATACTTTTTACATATATGAAAACTTTAAATTGCGTATTCCCAGTTTTCATTTTTTTTTTTTTTTTTTTTTTTTTTTTTTGAATTTATGATCTTCAAAACACTAAAACTTCTACAAGAAGACTTATTTTTTTGGATGTTTAATACAACCTCCTAAAAAGAATTAGGGATGTATTTTGAAATTGATTAACAACTAGTTTTTAAGGAAAAAAAAAATAATAATAATAATGCATGTGTTTATGTAAATTTTTATTTATTTATTTATTTTTTTTTCTTTTAATGATACTGCGAAATCCTTTAAGTAGATTCTTATAAACATCCAAAAAATATTAAGTCTTCTTTAAATATTTATAGAAAATTTAGCATTTTTAAGATCACGAATTTATGAAAAAATGCAATTAAAAGATTTCAAGTCTCTAAAAAAATATATCACAAACTACAATAATTCTTGACTAAATATATATTTTATGGAACAAACATAATATAGTTCAATTTATCATATAAATATTACATGGAAAAATAAGTTTTAATATGAAAACTATTTCTGTGGTGCCAAGCTCCTTTAAGAACAGGCAATATCTAATCTCACCGACAAACAAAGCCTAAGTTATTCTACGGGGAAATTTGTTTCTAAAATTATTTGTTATATAATATATATATATTTTTTTTTCTGTTTTCACATTCAGAAAATTCACAATAGTTAGATTAGTACTCAATTTTTAAAAAAATTATTTTTCACATTTTTAATATTTTATTTTCTGGCTAAAAAACACAAAAAATGCACTTAGTTGTTTACTTATGCTATAAAAACTGTAGCATGCAAAATTTCTTTCTTTTCTCTGGACTGTTTATACATATTTTGCAGGGAAAAAAAAAAAAAATATTTCATCAACAGGCATTTCTTTTTAACATTTCACCTTCTATTGATAATACAAATTATTATTATTATTTATTTTATTTATTTATTTTTCGACACAAAACATCAAGTTAAGAGATAATAGATATATCTTTTACATTGAACATATTATCTTAAAAACTCATATATAATTAATTTAAAGTAAATATTTTTTCATTTTTATTAAAACTGTGAATCTGAATAATACAAAACTTTAACAGTATACAGATTAACAGGGGAAAAAAAATGAAAATAATGTTCAAACAAGAACGATTTAAGAAAAATAAATAAATAAAACAATTTATTCAGTAAATTTCAAGATTTATTTAAAAATATCATCAAATGCTTCTTTTCTAATTTTAGCATTTCTTCATAAAGTTTCTGGAATCACATTCTTTAAAGTTTCTTTCCTTCTTCTTAAATTCTGATGTGATGAGCCTGAAACAGACGAAATAATGATAATAATATGAAATGATTCCACCCGACTTTCGAAACAAACAATAAATGCTTGGTAATTAAATACATTTCAAGCATGGAATATTTCAGTAAATAAGTAAAAAATCACAAAAGAATGTTTAAGTATATATTTCAACTCAAATTCACATGTTTGTATGGACAATATTTGAACAAACATTCTGGGTATTAATCAGGGTTCATTTTAGAGGGTGAAATTGTGAGAATCCCACTATGTTTTAAAAAGTCACACTCAAAAATATATTACCCCCAAATTTTTCACATGGTTCAGCAAATAATAATACTGTAAATATTGAAATAAAATTGCAAGACGAAGCTGAATAATGTGATAACAACATCCAAAGATTAAGAAAAATACAAAATCATTAAAAAAATTTACACTAAGTTTTTTTTTTTTTTTTTTTTTTTTTACCCTCAATATATCAATAAAAATGTAACTGTAACAAAATTATTGAAAAAGCTTCATGATTAAAGTATTAAAAAATAAACAAAAATTGGGACCCTTTTGCTGCCCCTTCACAAAATTCAAATTTCTAAAATGGGCCCCTTCACAAAATTCAAACTCTTAAAAATGGGCTCTTTCATGAAAATAAGATTCATAATAATTACAAGATAAAAAACAAAATTTTTATATACCATGTTTCTAAATTTTCTGTTGAATCATATAAACGCTACCGAAGGCAGCAGGAAACCGGAACAATTGGCTAAATGTATTAAAAAAATTCATTGGTATCGTGTTTTGAGATCTTATAAAAGTTTCAAATGTAAGTCGGGAAGTTAGTAAAAAATCGTTTGCAAGTTTTGTACTGGTAACGCTGCCGAAGGCAGCAGAGTCCCGAAGCAGTTGATTAAAAGTATTTTTAAAATGCATTTTCACCGTGTTCTGAACTAGTCTGAAAGTTTCAAATGTCTAACTAGTCGGGAAGTTAGTTAAATAAATTTTCCGTTGAATCATATAAACGCTGCCGAAGGCAGTAGGGATCTAAAACAATTGACTAAAAGTAGTACAAAAATGCATTGTCACCGTGTTCTGAGCTATCCTGAAAGTTTCAAATGTTTAGCTAATCGGGAAGTGTGAAAAATTGATTGCAAGCTTTGTACTGGTAACACTGCTGAAGGCAGCAGAAACACGAAACAGTTGGCTAAAAGCATTTAAGAAATGCATTTTCACCATATTCTGAACAATTCTGAAAGTTTCACATGTCTAGCTAGTTGGGAAGATAGTTGAATAAATTTTCTGTCAAATCATATAAAAGCAAAAACGAGCCCCAAAAATTAAAACCTGGATCGACCCTTTCCATAGGAAATTTTGTTTACTTATAACTCATTAACTAATACTTATTTTTAAATTCTGTTTTCACATTCAAAAAATTGTCAGCTGTTAAATATATGGATATTTTTAAAAAAATTTTTAATACTTTATTTTGAAACAGCATAATGAAAAATGATGAGTGTAATCTATATAATATTTCTCTAACGTGGACCAGTTTCAATTATTTTTTGTCGAAAGGATACGGTACGCAAGAATAAAAAAATAATAATTATATTTGGACAAAATTTAAGCACGAGAACTTGGCTCAATGGACTTAGAAGAAAAAAAAAAAGGATTTTTAACAATTCAGAAATTTAATTCATCAACCTGGAAATAAATTTTTGATAGAATGGAGTAGAAGGCTGATTTTTACCAACTATGTGAAAAATACCAGAGCCGGGAATCAAACCCCGGGCCTTCTGCTTAACGCGCGGATGCTCTAACCACTGAGCTACCCTGGCTGATAACCAGCTCGGCACTTCTCACATAATTTACGTTGGCAAGGTCACCGAGTCTGCATTAAAGCAGCTATATCAAGTGTAGCTGCTTTAATGCAGACTCGGTGACCTTGCCAACGTAAATTATGTGAGAAATGCCGAGCTGGTTATCAGCCAGGGTAGCTCAGTGGTTAGAGCATCCGCGCGTTAAGCGGAAGGCCCGGGGTTCGATTTCCGGCTCTGGTATTTTTCACATAGTTGGTAAAAATCAGCCTTCTACTCCATTCTATCAAAAATTTTTAACAATTGTTTCTTCGAAATCTTTGCAAGTGTCATTTTAAACCTAGCAATATTTTAAAGATATATATAGAATATGAACTTTTGTGTCATAAATTGACTAAAAAACACAATAATCATAAAAAAATATAATCAAAATAGGAATTAGTTTATTTTATTTATTTATTTTTTTTAAAAAACAACAACAAAAAAAAATTATACCAAAATTAATAAAAAGTCATCTCCAACATGACGACAAAAATTTAAAAGGCGTTGTGGGTGTCCTATATTAAAGCTGTACTGCCAGTGGAATAATGAAAATTGAGTCATGAACAATGAATTTCATTTGGAAACCCTTTCTTTGAATGATTTTGGTTTCCCTATTGTTCAATATTAATTTGGTTTTAATAATAATTTGGCTTCTGGTAAATTAAAATTTTAATTAGGTGGTGAAATTGGTATAACATTTATGAGTTTCAAATTTTAAAGATAAATAAGAAAAGAAAGAAAGTGTGAATATTTCGCATGGGTTTGCTAGTATAATATAATATTTTACCCCCCCCCCCCCTCCATTTGCTGATGATCAGAGATCAAACGTCCTGCAGAAGCATTGTGATTAAATCTTTCTCCATCTACAATATAAATGTCAATGTTCATTTTAAACTTGCTTTATTAGATTCTGGAACCCATAACAAGGTACAATTATTCAATATCTTTCACTTGAGTAATTTTTTTGTGGTTCCCTTCACCCTTCCAACAATCGGCGATCAAATGTCATCTGTAATCCTTGTAATTTCTAATTTTTCTCCATCTACAAATAAATACCAACTTTTTTTAAACTTACCTAATTAGATTCCAGAGAAGAAAAATAATAAAGAAGAATTGTTCAATATCACTCACTCATATGTTTTATCCCCCCCCCCAACACACACACACACCTTCTTCTAATGATCTGCGAAGCACTGCAATTTCTAATTTTTCTTCATATACAATACAACATAAATATCAATATTCTTTTTAAACTAACTTTAAAGCATTCTAAAACTTATAATTAGAACTGTTCAATAACACTCACTCATTAAAAAAAAAAAAAATTGTGCGACCCCCCCATCCCTAACGATTGGTGATCAAACGCTCTACAGAAATTTTGTGCTTTTCAATCTTTCTTCATTCGCAGCATAAATAAATTTCGATAGGGATCACATATGACATAAAGTCTTCATACAAAAAAAACCATTGGTGATCTTTAAAAGAAAATACTTTTACTTATTAAGTCATACACACAATTCCAATATCAGAAGCTTCCTGTAAAAGTTGGGACTTGGTCACTGAGAAAGTGAGCAAAATGCAATTTAAGATAATGTACAGATGGCAATGACGAACAAACTGGAACTGTTGATAAGAGTGTGTTTATATTTCTTAATGGTTCTACATCTAGTTATAATTTTTGAAAGCTGCATTAATTTAAATTTGTAGTCCCTTACATACAAACATTTTACTAGAGCTATGAACAAAATCATGGACATATTTCTTCTTGTATGATATCAAGAATAATGAATAATGTCAACACTTTACCTTAACAAAAATTTTAATATTACAATGCTTTGATCATATCTGATTAACATTAGATAAACACAAACTTGGGATCAAAAATATGTTTACTGAATCCGATAATATTTTTTTCAGTTAATAATTATTGCAAAATTATGATGCAGATTATTTTCTGATACCTAAATAGCTGTCGCAGATTGGCAGATAAAATTCTGCTACTGGGGGATTGAGCAATGAGCATGTTTTAAAAAATATATATTAGTACATATATAAGAGTAGTATTAAAAATAACTAGGATTTATGAAGGATCCATTTAATGACTGTGTTATAAGTATACAAATATTTAAATTTATTTTAAATATAAAGTGAAATATTTAGCATATTAATAAATATAGAAAAATTCAAGAAAATTTTAAATTATACATAAATACCTATCACTAATATCATTTTTACTGTTTTACTAATTGAAAATTGATGACACAAAAACAAAAAAAGGGGATTAGCTAGCACAAACTGCTAATGACAGAGGGGAAGAAAGAATTCGAACAAAAATATTAATAAACAATTGAATATTGATATTAGTGTACCTAGAAATATTGTAATATTCAAAAATTTAAAAGTATATACAGTACACTCCCAGAAATCTGCACAGTTTGGAACCAGAGATTGTGCAAATTATAGAATATTGTGGATTTTGGGTATTTTATTGTTTTCATATTTAAATTAAAATTTTAAAGCCGTAATGCATTAAAAATGATAGTGAAGACATATGAGCAAGCATATAAGACACATGAAATATTTAAAAAATAAATGAAGGCAAGTAAAAAGTATAAATATAGTATACATATAAAATTCAATGTAAGTATTTTTCTTTTCACTTAACAAATTAAAAATTGTTCCATAAGGCAAAATACAAAATTGAGTATATGTAAACATCTGATATAATAACTTTTATTATAAACTTGCAATTTTTATTATAGTTTAGAATTATAGGTAAAGCCAAATGATTTTTTTTTTTTTTCAGTATATGAAATCATTTTTTGTTCAAGCACAAATACTACTGGTTTAAAAGAATTTAGATATTTACCTTGAAGATCTGGATCTTGCTTAAAATAAACTTTCTTTAATCTTATTAGATTCAATTTCTAAAATACCACCACTAAAATAAGTTCTACCTTGTTTTGTTTTTTTTCCTTTTCTTGAAAACTATAAATTTCATTGTTTACATTTGTTTTGATGTGTGGATTTCTGGTTTTATTTATGTTGAACGTTTCAACATATACATCAGTTTACAACTCTAAATACAGGTTAAATTATTTATAGAAAAATGAAAACACTCTTTAATTTTTGCTTCAATATAAAGAAAAAACTGACACGTTTGTGCATTTAAAATTTTGTCCCTGATTATGCAGAAAGTTTAAAATATTTATGAAAAGGCTTTTAAGTAACTTAAAAAATAAATAAATAAAATTTTAATAATATAAAATAATAAAAATCTTACCTTGAATTGAGTCTGTAATATTGCAGGGGATGCTGGCTCCTGAAATTTATCTCGAATATACTGAAATACAGGTAATTCTTCAGCTGCAACATTTGTTGTATCTAGAAAATAATATTGTTAATATTAGAAATACAATAAAAATATTACAAGATAAAAACAACTTTTTTTTATATCATGTTTTAAATTTTCTGTTGAATCATATGAATGCTACCAAAGGCAGCGGGGACCTGAAACAGTTGGTTAAAAGTATGAAAAAAAATGCATTTCCACCGTGTTCTGAGCTATTTTGAAATTTTTAAATGTCTAGCTAGTCGGGAAGTTAGTAAAATAAATTTTTTGCTGAATCATATCAGTGGCGGATCCAGAACTTCACTTTGAAGGGGGGGGGGGGCAAAGATTTTTAAAACTGTTATTCTAGACCAATAAAAAATTTACAATTGCAATATTCAATTGTAAATGTCAGTGTTTGGGGGGGGGGGGAGCCCCCCCCCCTTCAATCCGCCACTGAATCATATAAACGCTACCAAAGGCAGCAGGGTACTGAAACAGTTGGCTAAACGTATTAAAAAAAGTATTGTCACCGTGTTCTGAGCTATTCTAAAAGTTTAAAATGTTTAGCTAGTCGGGAAGTTAAATGATCTTTGAAGCATATGATAAACGCTGCCGAAGGCAGCTGGGACCCGTAACCGTTAGCTAAAAGTATTTAAAAATGCATTTTCACCATGTTCTGAGATATTCTGAAAGTTTCAAATGTCTAGCTAGTCGGGAAGTTACATATTTGTTGAACCACATAATAAACGCTACCGAAGGCAGTGGGGACCCAAAACAGTTGGCTAAAATTATTAAAAAAATGCATTGTAGTCGTGTTTTGAACTATTCTGAAAATTTCAAATGTCTAGCTAGTCGGGAAGTTAGTTAAATAAATTCTTTGTCGAATCACATAAATGCTGCTGAAGGCAGCGGGGACCAGAACCAGTTGACTAAAAGTATTTAAAAAATGCATTGTCACCATGTTCTGAGCTATTTTGAAAGTTTCAAATGTCTAGCTAGTTGGGAAGTTAGTTAAAAATCGATTGCAAGATTTGTACTGGACAAACAAACAAAACAAGAATCGAAGTTAATAAAAACACGGTAAAAAGTCTAAAGACTTTTCACTAAAAAAAGAAAAAGTGAAAAAAAAAAAAATAGAAAGAAAGAAAAGATTACCAAATCACCATGAAATTAAATAAGGAAATAAAGAAGTCAATATGTATAATGTAGCTTGCAAAACAGAAATTTCCTGCGAAATATTATTAAATACAGTTGAACCTTGTTAACATGAATTACTTTTAACATAATGTTTCCATAATAACTTTCAAAATGAAGATTAGTTTAATTACATAAAGATTAGTTACCGAAGCAGGTACAAATTTTTATCCCCTTTGAGATTCACGTTAACAAGGTTCGACTGTATAACATTTATATAACTATATATCATTTCTCTTGCCTTTTTAAAGTTTTAATTTTTATTTTAAAAACTTTCACTGTTTTATTGATACTTAATTTCACATACTCAGGAAAAATATCTACTTTTTATCATATATTATATTTTATCTGCTGTTTTCCCATTTAATATGTATCTTACAGGGGTCTGTCCAGAGGTAAACCTGGGTCTGTTAAAGGACCCTTCACAAAATTTTATACATTAAAAAAGGATCTTTCACAGATTTTTTTTTATCCTCAAACAGGACCCTTCACAAAAATTTTTCTCGTAAAAACAGACCTTTGATAAATTTCTTTTACTTCGAAACCTAATTTTCTACGGAGCGAAAGGCCACTTGAGTAATCGTATGTGCTTTGCTGTATTTCCCCCAAACAGCTGCTATTCAATTTCTAATTTATGAAAGGTTTCTGTGTGTATGTGTGAGTTTAATTCTACAAAAGTGAACTTTCATTGTCTAAAATGATTGCAAAATTACCTTTAAAAAAAAAAAAAAGAGAGAGAGAGAAAAGTTCGGCCAAAGTTAGCCAAAAAGTTCAGTAGGACTTGATTTTCATATTACAGGGATGAGATTAGCAAAAATACAAAAAAGCTGAAACTTGTACGCAAAGACAAGACGTTGAGATTAAACATTAGAATTTTGATGACAAAATCTTTTATATTAGAGTAATAAATATTTATTTTAACCTTAAATGTATAAAAAAAGAAGAAATGCACATTAGAAACATAAAAAAAGCTAAAAAAAATTTAAAAGCTGAAAAGCTAAATGTACAAAAAAGCTGAAATCATCTGAAAAATCTCATCCCTGATATTACTATTTGATTCACAAAATTATGTGTAGATTTTTCACAATTTCTCAATAACAGGTCTCTGTCTGAAAAGTCTAGACAGACCCCTAATCTGCTTATAAAATAATAATAATTAAAGATGCATGCAATTTAAATGTTTCAGACACTTTATTATTGAATTTAGCTATATATCAGATTTGAGAGATAAATAGGCATACTGTAACATTGTTGGTATTACAGTATCCTCCTAAACATATTTATTAAACTTCATTTCGATAAAAGCATATACTACTAAATGAAATAACAAACAGAAAAGAAAATGTCTCATAACTTAAATTCTTTAACAGCAATTGCTGAAATATCACAAGAAAACGTTTCTTAAACTTTTATTTGATTGTACAATGTAATGTATAAGCATTTTATACATTACTTGTCTACATTAAATTACTTCTGGAAGATAATACTAAACTTTATGCACACGCAACAACGATTAAACAATGAACTAATTATTTACTGATTTTTTTTTTTTTTTTTTTTTGAAAATTGTGCAAAATGTTATACTTTGATTAACAAGACTCCCTTATTTGTATGCATGCATGTTTAATCCTTAATTATTAACAATCAGTTATCGTATTAATCATCTCTGAACAAAAGGAAATAAATATCACTTACCAAAATGACTTCCGTCTCGATTGCTTCATCCGTGGCTCCGGCGTTGCAAACAACGCCATGTTTTTGTTTACAATCCGTGAACTGCGATTACAAGGGAACTGTGGGTAAAAGACCGGTTGCCAAGAGGATCGTCTCTTATCCTAGTAATTTCCTCTTTTGACCAGGGAGTTGAACTTTATTAAAACTGAATTGTAAATGGGATCTAAAAGTTTTTCCTTGCGAGGAGTCCGCCATAACTGTAGTCGTGATGCATGCTGGGTAGGTTGTTTTGCACATGCTCTCAGCAGAGATTAAGACACTACCGTTACGTGACTGAAATTAAGACACTTGTCGTGTCTTAATTCTTTTTAAGACGCTTATGTGACTGATTTTAAGACACGTGAATTTGCAGTGTATATTTTAAGACACATACCTGACTGAAATTAAGACGGCATCATGTCTTACTTATATTTTAAGACACATAAGTGACTGAAATTTTTTCGTTTAAGACACTTTGATGTCTTAAATCTATTTTAAGACGCTTATATGACTGAATTTAAGACACGTGAATTTGCAGTGTATATACAATTTCATCAAATATAACTAAGGTTACAATCTTGAACAATTTTTACGCTATTTACAAATATTATTCTAAGTATCCATGTATAAAGTTAACATCACAATAATTATATACATATAATTTTAATAGTTATACCGAAGTTTACAATATAGTTAGCTACAATATAGTTTACAGTATCTTCATCAACTTTTACAATATTTAAGTTTATAATACAAAATCTTGATCAATTCCATAATGACCATAAGCTAAAGAGTTGACACCATCGTCCAAAATATACCGTTTATCATCAAATGCACTAAGACATTTTTTGTTTTGTCGGATTGTGAACAAATGATGATTTTCTTGATTTATTTGAGTTTGTTGTTCATAGGTAGTTACTTGTTGTTGAAGGCAATTTACGTATTTAAAGTGTGAAACTTTATTTTTAATAACCTGTGTAGATATTCTTTTTGCTCGTTTTTTTTTCACTGCTAGTTGATTTTAATAAATACATTTTCGATTTTAGACCAGCAAATTCCATTGCAATTTCCCCATTTAATTCATCCTGCATTTTGCCAATCATTTTTTTATTTTCAGTTGAATATAGTGGATGGACTCGGGGGTAATCAGAAAAGTCAAAAAGATGTTGATTTTTCTTCATGTCTTCATATATGTCATCTGTAGTAATATGATATGTTAAAGAGTCTGTATCTGTAAATAATAGTACAGCTTTCTCATTATAATGTTGTTTTATGTACATGTAATGAAAGTTATACATCAACAGTTTTGATAATTCGAGGATGGTAAACCCTACGTAAATCGGTCTGTTCATTAATACTTTTGATTTTAATCTTTCCACAGCTACTAAGTCATTATCAAATTCCTTAAATGCATCGAAAGTTGCACAAGCGACTAGTTTTTAGCTCTCTTCTCGGTGTTACATAATTCGATGTTTCGATGATTCCGTAAGTTTTGCATGGTTTTTCCATAAACGCTGTTATTTAAAAGCTTGAAAAAGTCCTTTTCAAAGGAAGAAGTTGCATTTTTTCGTTTTTCAGTATTAAACATTATATACTTTTCCAACCAAGGAGCTTGGTTAAATTGAAGAGCTTTATGAATTTTTGTTACTTTTAATCCCATTTGAATAAAAAATTTCAAGTTTCGGTAATGAACTACATAATTTTGCTTGTTGTTTAAATTAGGTATTAATTTTGTTGTTGAAGTAAATTTATTATCATCTAAAAGGGATTTAGCATATGATGAGAGTATTTATTTTGTCACTATGAACTTTTCGGGAGCTAAAGAGGTGTGAGATAAAGAGGTGTGAGATAAAGTGGTGTGAGCTTTAATAAATTTGAAGAAACATCACTTCCTCCTCCTTCTGCTTTTTATAATTCTTTGACAGAAGAGTCTATTTCTGAGGATGATTATGAACATGCTCAAAAAATTTGGAATACATTCAACATGAAAAATCTTGGTGATTATCATAATTTGTATGTAAAAACTGACGTTTTATTACTCGCCGACGTGTATCAAAATTTTAGAAAGCTTTGTTTGCAATACTATGAAATTGATTGTGCACACTTATACACATCACCAGGACTATCGTGGCAAGCTTGTTTGAAGATGACTGGAATACAACTAGAACTTTTCACAGATATTGACATGCTGTTAATGATTGAAAGAGGTGTGAGAGGTGGAATCTCGCAAATAAGTCATCGTTATGCTAAAGCTAACAATCCCTACATGACCGACTATAACCCAAATGAATCAAATAGTTATATTATGTACTGGGATGCCAATAACCTTTACGCTTGGGCTATGTCTCAGTACTTGCCCTACGGAAACTTTAAATGGGTCGATATAAATGATATAACTGAAGAATGGATTTTATCCCTTCGAGATGATTCCAATATTGGATACATTTTTGAAGTGGATATGGAATATCCCCCACATCTTCATGATTTCCATAATGATTTACCTTTAGCTCCCGAAAAGTTCATAGTGACAAAAGAAATACTCTCATCATATGCTAAATCCCTTTTAGATGATAATAAATTTACTTCAACAACAAAATTAATACCTAATTTAAACAACAAGCAAAATTATGTAGCTCATTACCGAAACTTGAAATTTTTTATTCAAATGGGATTAAAAGTAACAAAAATTCATAAAGCTCTTCAATTTAACCAAGCTCCTTCGTTGGAAAAGTATATAATGTTTAATACTGAAAAACGAAAAAATGCAACTTCTTCCTTTGAAAAGGACTTTTTCAAGCTTTTAAATAACAGCGTTTATGGAAAAACCATGGAAAACTTACGGAATCATCGAAACATCGAATTATGTAACACCGAGAAGAGAGCTAAAAAACTAGTCGCTTATGCAACTTTCGATGCATTTAAGGAATTTGATAATGACTTAGTAGCTGTGGAAAGATTAAAATCAAAAGTATTAATGAACAGACCGATTTACGTAGGGTTTACCATCCTCGAATTATCAAAACTGTTGATGTATAACTTTCATTACATGTACATAAAACAACATTATAATGAGAAAGCTGTACTATTATTTACAGATACAGACTCTTTAACATATCATATTACTACAGATGACATATATGAAGACATGAAGAAAAATCAACATCTTTTTGACTTTTCTGATTACCCCCGAGACCATATATTCAACTGAAAATAAAAAAATGATTGGCAAAATGAAGGATGAATTAAATGGGAAAATTGCAATGAAATTTGCTGGTCTAAAATCGAAAATGTATTCATTAAATTCAACTAGCAGTGAAAAAAAAACGAGCAAAAGGAATATCTACACAGGTTATTAAAAATAAAGTTTCACATTTTCATTACGTAAATTGCCTTCAACAACAAGTAACTACCTATGAACAACAAACTCAAATAAATCAAGAAAATCATCATTTGTTCACAATCCGACAAAACAAAAAATGTCTTAATGCATTTGATGATAAACGGTATATTTTGGACGATGGTATCAACTCTTTAGCTTATGGTCATTATGGAATTGATCAAGATTTTGTATTATAAACTTAAATATTGTAAAAGTTGATGAAGATACTGTAAACTATATTGTAGCTAACTATATTGTAAACTTCGGTATAACTATTGAAATTATATGTATATAATTATTGTGATGTTAACTTTATACATGGATACTTAGAATAATATTTGTAAATAGCGTAAAAATTGTTCAAGATTGTAACCTTAGTTATATTTGATGAAATTGTATATACTAATTATTGTAATGTGAACTTGCTAGATGAATACTTGTAAATAGTGTAAAAAACTGATTAAGATTGAATATTGCAAACTTGGTTATATTTGATAAACTTGTATGTATACACAAATGAATGTGACGTAATGGAAGCATACTAAATGAATAATGGAAACACTAATTGTAAATTTTACAAAAATTGATGTAATAAAGTTTTTTAATTAACTGTACACCGTGTCTGTTTTTATTTCTAAGTTATTTTTTAGAACGATTGCGAATTTTTCTAATATGATAAGGACTTATATAAATTTTATTAAAAGGGTGAAAAAGTAAAAAATAATGAAAACTGTTGTAGAAAAATTTTTAGAGAGAGAGAAAATCTATTAGAACTAGGAAAGCAATTTTATGATTTAATTTAAATATTATAAATTTCCTAATTGATTATAAGTTTAAAAAATTATTATTTCATACAACACTAAAATATGAAGCAATATCAAAATCTCTAAATTTTTTATTGTGTAGTAGATTATTTATCATTAAAAAACCTATTGAAAATCTATTATCTTTTTTGACAATTAAAAATTCTTTAACGAGGTTACTGAACATTGTTTCCCCATAGGGTATACGTCTCCATGCTGTTACTTCCCCCTCCTCATACTTCCTACCCCCATGACGCCGCAACGCCGCATCGCACAGGTGTCCCAGAAGCCCCATTTACCCCCTACTCGTGTGTTAGCCTTTTAATCAGGACTCCTTTATTTGGAACTTCCATTTCGTTTACCTTTTTCTTCTTTATTTTACAAACAAGCGCATATTTAATACAAAATTATTTATTTAGACACTAACTAATTGCTGATATCTTGTATTAAAAAGGTGAATTAAAAACGTGCAAAATAATTATTTAATATTTGGTATGTCCTTGTTTGGCTTTCAGGAGAGCCTCGGCCTGCACTCGTTTTAGCATCCGTTCAATGAATTTTTTGCAAAAATTTTGAGTTCGTCGTTATGTTGCCACACATGTGCTTCATTTGGAGCTTCTATTTTATTTACTTTTCTCTTCATAACGTCCCATATGCCATCAATGGAATTCCTATCTGGGCTGTTTCTAGGCCATGGGGAGTGTCGCGATTTTTTCCCTGTCACCTTATTTTATAATAGTTATTAGTTTTTGTATCAGTTCATAGATTACGCTTTCAATTACTATATGTTAGTGACCCTTGAGATTACTAGGGTTTTTATTATATGTGAAAAGAATTTCCATTAATTGTAAATAAATGACGTTGTTACTTATTTTTAAACTTTGATTTAATCAAAAAATTATAAATAATTTGACCAACACTGTAAATGCTTTATATATATATATATAATGTTCACTCGTTCATTCTTTATCGATTAATCGATGTTTGCAAAGCTTTTTTTTTTAATTTCATTTTTTTGTTGGCATCATCCTATTCTCCGGTTTGTGTTAAAAGTTTTACATGCGGCTACTATGCTTTTTTTCTAGTTTTCTCTCTGGATTCCCTGAAGATTTAATTTAATTTTTTAATTAATTTCTCATTCAATATGTTTTAGCTGCTTCGATCGGAGCTGGAACAATATAAATTGCTATGATTAGCTTTATATTGTTTTACGAAATCGATGCAGCTTTCACAGCTTTATGAAGTACATGCCCCCTGATGGGTATTTACTTCTAATTTTAAGCATTTTTATCCAATTATTTCTGCGGTCATTTATTTATTTTCTCTGTCATTAAGTTTAATGGTCCATTTTTTATTATCATTCATGTCGGCGTAAGTAATTTAAATTGTTTTGTCTCTTATTAATTCTTAATCTGTATCGCAACATTTTTTGTGTCAGTCTTTCCTATAAGTTAAAATCAGCTCTATTTTTTTTTTTTTTTTTTTTGTGTGTGTGTTGGTATTGTTTTGTATCTATTAATTGCTAAATTTTAAGATTTAATTTTATTACGATATCTATAATTTATATATATATATATTAAACAAATTTAAAGATTGAAATAAAGTTTGCTCATTTTATTTGCATCAAATTTATGATATTTTATAAATTGGCGTTTCAAATTATAGCTAGAAAGATAATAACTGTTATTTAAGTGTTATTATTATTTTTAATTTTTATTTATTCAGAAATAAGTAAATCAAACTAAACCTCACTTTGCCGAAAATTTTCATGGAAAAATCCAATCTTCTCGATGTTTAATTTCAAATTCTAAAACATAATAAAAGAATAAAAAATTATAAATTATATTTGCTTATATTTTGTTTATGAATTTCAATATTGTTTTTAATATTATTTTTAATATTATTATTATTATTATTATTATTATTATTATATCTCTATTTATCTTTTGTGATTAATTTACCACTTAAATTGAGACAAACTTTGATGATAGTACAAAATTCTTTCTTTTTTTTTTTTTCCTATTTAATATCACATTAGAAAGAAACATAAATAATTTAGAAATATAAACAATCTTTTTTTCTTTTTTTTTTTTTCTAGAAAGATAAATACTCGTTATTTTTGATTGAGTCTTCAGTATTCGATGAAATAATTTTTCGTTGCATCATTAACTCTTTTATTCCCATTTCCTTCCAATATAATAAGCAAAAACTTTTTTACTCAAATGGGATTTTCAATTTGACATATATAACTATATCAAAATGAGCTCTTTTAACTTTCAGTGATGTTTTAATTTTACTTTTCTATGTTTTATAGTAGCTTTTATCTTTCATTAATTCGAGAATCCATAGTTTGTATTTCAAACGGGTGCATTTATTAGCCCATTATATATCTTATGGCGCTATAATTGGAAAAACACTATTTTTAATGGAATTTTTTTAACTAAAAATAAGGTTTTTATTATTTATTTCACTAATTTTTTCACATGCTGTCTAATCAAGATTCCACGAAAGGTTAAAAGTATAAAATAAGTTTTCTTTATTTTTTTCTAAGTATTTAATTCGCTATGTGAACTTGCATTCTTTATCAAATGAATGTTTTAATAAAAAATAAAAAAATAAACTATATTTTTTCTTTTTTTACTTCCTTATACAAAGTATAAGGAAGTATAGTAATCCCGATTTGCGAAATGGATTTTGTATTTCACATTGCTCGAAAACGAATGATCGCTGAATGTTGCCAATTTATACGTGTGACTGCCATGATGTATAGTTGTACACCTGCAAGTGTCGTCTGAACACGAGCTCTCGTTTTAGAGATATAAGCGATTTTACACGATTTTTCGTGACGTCTGTATGTGTGTGTGTGTGTATCTGTGTGTGTGTGTGTGTGTGTATGTCGCATAACTCAAAAACGGTTGGACGTAGAAAGTTGCGAATTGGTACATAGGTTTGTTATAACATCTAGTTGTGCACCTCCCGTTTTGGACTTTGTATGATTTTCCGTTTTGGAGATATTTAGGAAAATTAGGTTCATAATGACAAAAATACATAGGTTTTGGCCATAATGTATCAAAAAACGGTAATAACTCAAAAACGGTTGAACGTAGAAAGTTGCGAATTGGTACATAGGTTTGTTATAACATATAGTTCTGCACCTCCCTTTTTGGACTTTGTATGATTTTCCATTTTGGAGATATTTAGGAAAATTAGGTTCATAATGACCAAAAATACATTGGTTTTGGCCATAATGTATCAAAAAACGGTAATAACTCAAAAACGGTTTGGAGAAATTTTGCAATTTAACTGACTTCCCGACTAGCTAGACATTTGAAACTTTCAGAAAAGCTCAGAACACGTTTACAATGCGTTTTTTTAATATTTTTGGCCAACTGTTTCAGATACCTGCTGCCTTCGGCAGCGTTACCAGTACAAATCTTGCAATCGATTTTTAACTAACTTCCCGACTAGCTAGACATTTAAAACTTCCAGAAAAGCTCAGAACACGGTGACAATGCATTTTTTAAATATTTTTAGCCAACTGCTTCGTGTCACTGCTGCCTTTAGCAGCGTTTATATGATTCAACAGAAAATCTATTTAACTAACTTCCCGACTAGTTAGAGATTTGAAACTTCCGGAATAGTTCAGAAACACGGTGAAAATGCATTTTTTAACACTTTTATCCAATTGTTTCGGATCCGAAGTCCCCTCCCAAGGCACAACTTTGACATGAGTCCCCCCAAGGCACAACTTTGACATGAGTCCCCCCCCCAAGGCACATGAGTCCCCCCCAAGGCACATGAGTCCCCCCCAAGGTACAACTTTGACATGAGTCCCCCCCAAGGCATAACTTTGACATGAGTCCCCCCAAGGTGCAACTTTGAAATAAGGCCCCCCAAGGCCCAACTTTGACATGAGTCCCCCCAAGGCACAACTTTGACATGAGTCCCCCCCCCCCCCCCAAGGATTTTAAAATGAGTCCCCTCAAGGCACAATTTTATTTATTTATTTATTTATTTATTTATTTATTTACGTATGCATGCATTTTTTTTAAATATTTTTAGCCAACTGTTTCGGGTCCAGTGACAATATTTTTTAACATTATGTATATTTTTAAAAGTGTATAAGGAAGTCATGTGGTGCCCACATCAGATTTTTGTAAGTTTATTGAAGTTTTTATCCAGTTTCTCTGTAAATTTACAATAATTCTGAGTTAAAAGTAAGTAGTCGAGATTCTCCATCTTTATATTTATTCTGTATTTTATTATCTATTTGCATTATTTAATTTCTCAATAAAAATTTAAAAAAAAAAAAAAATGTTTCTACTTTATAATAACCATTCTAAGTCACAAATACACTGAGCCTCCAAAATTCAAGGTACAACCTGTTTTCTCGTTTTATTCATTTGTGCATAATTTTGAAACAAATGAACATATAAATATAAAATTTGGATGGCACATTTGTTATCAAGTTATTAATCAAATCGTATATAACTTTATCACAAGTAATATTTTTTAAGCTACCACAACTACTCAGTCACAAATACACTGAGCCTCCAAAATTCAAGGTACAACCTGTTTTCTCGTTTTATTCATTTGTGCATAATTTCGAAACAGATGAACATATAAATATAAAATTTGGATGGCACATTTGTTATCAAATTATTAATCGAATTTTATATAACTTTATCACAAGTAATATTTTTTAAGCTACCACAACTACTCAGTCACAAATACACTGAGCCTCCAAAATTCAAGATACAACCTGTTTACTCGTTTTATTCATTTGTGCATAATTTCGAAACAGATGAACTTATAAATATAAAATTTAGATGGCACATTTGTTATCAAATTATTAATCGAATATTATATAACTTTATCGCAAGTAATATTTTTTAAGCTACCACAACTAGAGTGACCATATTTTTTTCATTGAATTTGGGGACAAAGATGGCGGCGTCCTCAAATTTCGAGGACAAAAAAAATAAAATAATAATTAAATTACCTTAAATTGTAAAATTTTAGTAATTTTTATGTATAAAGCACCTAAAAGAACTTATTTCAGCTTATTTATTATACATATAATAAATTACTATAATAAAACATTAATAACTTTATAACCGGCGTCCCCAAATATGTTGTAATTTTTTGAGGACGAAGGTAGTTTTGTCCTCGAGATTCGAGGACATATGGTCAGCCTAACCACAAGTCCATTTTTTTTTTTTTTTTTTTTTTTTTTTCTTTTTTTAAGTAAGCATTTGAAAAAATTAAAAATTTAAACAATTTTAGCAAGGAAAACTAAATGAGAAGGGGTGCCAAAGGTGTATTACAGATGTTGAAGGTACACGTGCTTCCAAATGTTAAATTAAAATCGGATTTTTCTTCCTGCATTTTCCTTTCTTTTTCTTCCGTAAGGAACTTTTTGGAAAAATATAATTATTAATTTCAAAACATTGACCATCGTCAAAATGATAAAAATGTCAATAATTTTAAAATGAACAACTCATTCAATTTTCATGTTCGTATGTTTATTTATTTATTCATTTTTTAAGTTATTTGCATACTAAAAAAAAGAAAAACAAGAAAACTAGGGCTTTGCCGATTAATTGATTAATCGGTTCGGTTAATTGATCAATGCTTAGTCCAGATCAATTTTTTTAATCGAGTTAATCGGATCGATTAATTCGATTAAAAATTTTCAAAATCCGATTAAAATTTTCAAACTACGAATTAAAGTAAAAATATTGTTCTGTCTACAAAATATTTTTTCGCATATTTTGCTAACAAACATTCTAAGAAACATCCATCAAATAATGAAGAAAAAGCAAAATGAAATAAAATAAAATAAAATAAATAAAAATAAAACCTCTCAAAAGAAGTTGTTGCACTTTTGTTGATAGAGAAAAGGGAGAGGACAGTTATTAAACAAAATGCCGCTTCATGTGCATGCTGGAGCAATACCACCTGTCTGTAGCCTTCGACAGAAAGTGTTAGCTAGGGTAATAGTAGTCTCAGAAACAAGAAGCTTTCAAAAAATGGAAATTCTAAAGATTAAAAAAAAAAAAAGGAAGAAAGGATTGAGATTTCCACTATCCCTCTGATGAGGGAAATGTCAATAGAGTTTCACAGTATCTTCAAGCGTTTCTTGTCTGTTCAGAATTGCTGATAGTAACTATTGAAGTAGAAATAAAAAATAACATTCTGTGTTTTAGTCCGAAGTGACAAAGAAGAACTAAAATATAAGAATTTGAGATTTTTATGAGAATGATATGGAATTTTGAGAATTCATTTAAAAATAGTGACAAGGCCTGCAAATATAAAATTAAAATATCTGTAAATTCATTTAATGTTTCTTTCAAATGAATCGAAAAATTAATTTATTAAAAAAAAAAAAATGAATAAGTGAAAATCTATATTAATAAAATCAGACTTTTGTCTGTAAATTTGTCGGAATCAAAAAATTTTGCGATATCTTCACGTTTTACACCCCATGAAAGCCGAAAATGACTTCAGAAAATTTTGCCTGTGTGTGTGTGTGTGTGTGTGTGTGTGTGTGTGTGTGTGTGTGTGTGTGTGTCACCGTGTCCGAATGTCGCTTTTTTTTTGTCCGGGCATCACTTGAGAACGGCTGGGCGGAATTCAACGGCGCTCGGCAGGAATTTAGGTCTTCACCCAACTTAAAATTATATCTATCAACTTTTCAAAAATTCCTCCCCTTTTCCCCCCTGGGGGGTAAAAGACTAAAACACGTTTGTCCGGGCATCACTTTAGAACGGCTGGGCGGAATTCAACGGCGCTCGGCAGGAATTTAGGTCTTCACCCAACTTAAAATTATATCTATCAACTTTTCAGAAATTCCTCCCCTTTCCCCCTGGGGGGTAAAAGACTAAAACACGTTTGTCCGGGCATCACTCGAGAACGGCTGGACGGAATTCAACGGCGCTTGGCAGAAACGTAGGTCTTCACCCACCTTAGAATTATATCTATAGAAATTTTCAAAATTATGATTAGTGTTTAAATTGTGGATAAAAAACGCCTGCGCTTGCGCCATAAACACTTTTTCACTAAAACGCTTTGAATGGAAAAATAAAACATAAAAATAAATTTGTAAGTTAAAGACTTTTTTATTCGCGTGATTCGCACTACAAATTATGAAAAGATTGAAATGAAGTGTTGCCATCTAAGTTTCACACTTTAGTTAATTTTAAAAAACCTAATTATCGTATCGAAAATCTGTTTACACCCCAGGATGCAGAAAAATCACCCCTTTCATTTGGTACTAAATTTGTAACGATAGGTCTGATATTTCTAATTTATTTTTCCCTTTTTTCGTTTTTCCGTTGCCACTTAAATTTCATACTTTAGTTATTTTTTAAAAATCTAATTGTCGCATCGAAAAACTGTTTGCACCCCTGTATTCAGAAAAATCGCCCCTTTCATTTGGTATCAAATTTATAAATATAGGTCTGATATTTCTAATTTATTTTCCCCTTTTTCCGTTTTCAGCCCAGATTCGGATACGCATTTATATATATTTTAGTTTTCGAGAAATAAAATGAAATATTTTTAATTTCACGTGATTAATAATAAAAATTAGAGAGAAAAATAAATAGTTGACCTACAAAAGTTGGTGTTTCTTTTTTAATTTAAATCAGGAATTTCCATGTGGATAAATATTTTCAGAGAGATATTTGGCATTAGTTTAATATTTTTATTTAAGTAAGCAGTACTTTTCTTTCCTGCAGTAAAATAAAATTTTTTATTGTTATTATGTACCTTATGAGGTTCTTTTATGCTCTCCCGTTAATTGTAAATGATTATAATTTGGATTTTATTAAGATTTTTTATTTTTATTTTGTAAATATCAGAAAAGAGTTTTTATTTTATTTTATTTATTTATTTATTTTGTGTATGGAGCAGCTTTAGTATCGGATCCCTTTGGCAAAATTTATAATTCGGCACCGAAGTAGCTCGGACGTTTCTCGCCAAGATCTTTAATTGCACAATTGAGATAGCCAATTCAGTTCATCGCAAAAATGGCTTAAAATATTTAAAGTCACCAAAGGGGTCCCATATTAAAGCTGTGCTTTTTGTATTTATTTATTTATAATATTTTCTATTAAAGACTTCTGTGGTCGCAAAATTTAGGTACAACTATAGTATTTCCCCACAGCTGAATTTGGCGATTTTTCTTTGGCGCCGATTTGAACAATAACGATGTCGTTCTGAACTGTTTGCGATAGAATATGGCAGCCTGCATGCTATTTACTTTGGATTTATGATTTTACGATTTGATTTATAATTTAGCTTACAATTTTATCATTTATGCTATATGATTTATGATTTTTAGATTTATGATTTAGCCATAATCGCCAAAAATAAATCGCCAGATTCAGCTGTGGGGAAATATTATAGTTGTTCCCAAATTTGGTGCGTAAATTGTTTGTATGCATCCGGCACTTATTGTAACTGGATTTCACAAAATTCGAAATCCCCCCTCTCCCCCCCCCCTCTCGGAGTCGGAGGGCAATAAACATGTGTAAAAACATGTTTTTCCGTTTGAATTCGCTTTGAATTATCTTAGAACGGCGAATTTTGGTGTGTGGATATTGATTAAGTGCACGCATTATGTACATTAGTGGGATTTTGCAAAACTTCGAACTCACCCGCTGAGGAAGGGGAAGTAAGAAGTGGGTAAGTTGTGCCGAAGACAGTACGGACCCAGACTCCTCACGTTGCGAGCGAGAATACCTCTACCAATCACAGCGAGAACTTAGGTTATTAATAAAGATATGGGATTTTGACAACTCATTTAAGTTTAATGTCCAGCGAAGCGGGCAAAGCCTGCTAGTATTTACATAAAATTAACACTTAAAGACACCAATTATTACTTTGAAAATTCATTTAAATTTCAGTTATGAAACAGATATAATTAATTAGACAAACATTTGTGATTTTTTTTCAGTCAAACTTATGAATTATATATATATATATATATATATATATATATACACAATATGAGAGTTTTATTCATCATTGAAATAAAATTACATAAAAAAAAAAGGAAAACCGATTAAAAATCCGATTAATCGATTAATGAACTACGTTTAACCCAGTTAAAACTCTTAATCGATTCCCACCCCTAAAAAAAACCTGTGTACCTTCATCTATCTATAATGAATCTTTGACACCTTTTCTCATTTAGTTTTCTTTGCTAAAATTGTATCAATTTTTGCTTTCTTCCAATGATTATTTTTGAGAAAAATTGAAGTTATATTAGTTTAAAAATTATTACTTGTGATAAAGTTATGTAAAATTCGATCAATAATTTGATAACGAATGCACCAACCAAATTTTATATTTATAAGTTAATTTATTTCAAAATTATGCACAAAAGAAGAAGACGAGAAAACAGGTTGTACCATATCTTTTGAAGGCTCAGTGTATAATCTCGACATTACTTAATTAAATTAATATCAGTAAGTAAGTTGCATAAATAAAATAGAGTTTTTAACCTATGTGTTTATTTTTCTCTGTAATTTTACATAAGACTTAAGATAAATGATTTCCAGTAGTGATATATTGAAATTTTTAACAATGTACGTTTTATTTAATTATTTAGTTTCAATTTGTTACCAACATGCTGAACGAATTTTCAAGACTGGTTTATTACTGATTCAAGCACATAATAAAGCAAATACTCAAGAAAATTACTTAAAAGTGAGTGCAAAGGGAGTATGGAAAATAAACTATAAATATAGTTTTAACAAAACACAAATGCTTATTAATAACCTTTTTTATAACAAATGATTATTCCTACTCAAGAGCATACACACAATACAAGGAAAGTGGTTGATATTTCAGTAAAAAATCTCATAACAAATTAATTCTATCATAAAACTATATTCATTGCCGAATGTAGTTGATTAGCTTATAAAATAAAACTTATAAAATATAACTTGTAAAACTTATTTATCTTATTAAAAAACAGAAGTAAATAATAAGGCTAATTCCGAATATATATTTAAAATTTAATGTTGTTTTAAGTATAATGCTTCAAAATATACTGCCAAAACAAACTTTTTAAATTTGTTCTCAGTATAAGACGAATGACATTACATATTAATAAAGTATTTCATCAGGGAAAAAAAAAAAAAAAAAAAAAAAAAAAAAACTAAGTTATCTTATGATGTAATAACATCGCACAGACCATTTTATGGTTTTATTAGGAAACATAGACAGAAACTGACAATAATAATAATAATAATAATAATAAAAACTAACATAAGTTACCTGATGTAATAACATCACACAAACCATTTTATGGTCTTATTAGGAAACACAGACAGAAACCAACAACAACAATAATGATAATATTAATAAAAACTAAGTTACCTTATGATGTAATAACATCACACAGACCGTTTTATGGTTTTATTAGGAAACATAGACAGAAGCTAACAATAATTTAAAAAAAAAAAAATGTCAAACTTGATCGTTAACATTTTTAAAACTCATATTTTAAACATAAAGCATGTACATAATGAATTAAAACACATTAAAATCTAACAAATAAATTAGATACTTTTTACATTATGACGATCGCTTATTCTACTATAAGTGAATGATTTCATTTTATGATTCAGGAAGAAAGTAAAAGTTAAATTTAAAAGAAAAATAATAAACCGATTAAGGAAAGAAAAATAAAGTAATATAGGATGCCCTGGCATAATTAAAAACTATTAATATATATATATATATATTAATTTGTTAAACAATTATTATTAATCTGTTATAAATTTGAATTTATTTTAATTTTTGTAAATAAGTGAAACGGAGTGATAGTTATAAAGATAGAAGTGAAGTGACACACTTTAAACCTACTCAGTTCAGATATTTTAAAAATTGTACATAATTTAACAGCTTTATAGACTGAAAATAATTTTTTAAATCATATAAAATAAAGTACATTTAACGAAATAAAAATAAATCGTCAGAAAACATGAAATTTTGAAAAGAAGATCTTTTAAATTTTACTGAAAAGAAAAGAAAAGATCAAAGTCGTTAAAAAACACTAATTTTTCTTGAATAATAACAATAATAATAGTAAAAAATAAATGCAAAGAGATAGATATATTTTTACTTTTCTTATAGTATCATTTCTATTTCTAAGTAAAACAAAACAGAAAAAGGACAGTATTGACAAAAGTAAGAAACTTGATTCGATACATGTGCAGTTAAGTTCAACTTTAAGATTACTACATAAAATTTTGATGTAAGCAAAAGTGTATTATACCATGATGCAATCATAAATTAATCATAAAATGAAAAAAATAAGATTTAAGTAGAGGGTAGTAGTGACAAGTAACCAACGTACTTTTACTTTTCTGAACATTTTAAAGCTTGTAATTACATTTAAAATCCAGAAAATAATACCATGTACTTTCTATAGTAATCAAGATAGTCCTCTCTATTAAATGCAGCTGTTTATAAAACTTTATCAGACCACCTGCTTGCTACGTTAAAGGTTTTATATAAGGGGATATAAAAACTGGTCGGGGGGGGGGGGGGGGTCAACGTTTCCCTGCTTCTAAAGCAATTAAAAACAATGTTTAATTTACAATAACAAAACTTTATTTTATACACTGATGGAAAAAAAATCCCAACACCAGGAAGGAGCTGTGCTAAATAAACGAAATTTGGTAGGCGTGTTTATACATATGAAAGATGTCGTCGATTCAAATTTCGAGCTACGCGCATAAGTGTGGCGCTTGTAGCGACACTATGAACATGCAAATGAGGTTTGCTTTAAATAAGCGCTGTAAGGTTCGTGATCGTTATTTACAGTTGAGATTTGACGTAGTGGGTTAATGTTAGTCAAGGATGCCTCTAAGAAGACGAAGAAGCCATTATCAACATCTCACTGAGTTTGAACGAGGTCGTGTAGTAGGGCTACGAGAAGGTGGGTTTTCTTTCCGCGATATTGCAGAAAGACTTGGCAGGAATGTATCCACTGCGCATGAGTGTTGGCAGCAGTGGTCAAGGGAAGGTACTGCCTCAAGAAGACCGGGTTCCGGGCGGCCACGTGGCACTACTGAGAGGGAAGACCGCCGTGTTCGGCGTATGGCTGTGGCTAATCGTACTGCGTCTACAGCTGAAATTCGAGCTGCAGTTGGCACCACAGTGACACAACGAACTGTTACAAATCGGTTACTTCAAGGACAGCTCCGAGCCAGACGCCCTGTAGCGTGCATTCCACTGACTCCAATCCACTGCCGTTTTCGACGTGAGTGGTGTCAAGCTAGAGCTCATTGGAGGACGGAGTGGAGATCTGTTGTGTTTTCTGATGAAAGCCGGTTCTGCCTTGGTCGCAGTGATAGCCGTGTGTTGGTTAGAAGGAGGTCAGGTGAACGCCTGCTAGCGACCTGTCTGCGGCCTAGACACACAGGGCCTACTCCTGGAGTTATGGTTTGGGGAGCAATTTCGTATGACAGCAGGAGTACTCTCGTGGTTATCCAACGCACCCTGACTGCAAATTTATACGTCAGTCTAGTGATACAACCTGTTGTGCTGCCATTAATGAACAGCATTCAAGGGGGTGTTTTCTAACAGGATAACGCTCGACCTCATACCGCTGTTGTAACCCAACATGCTCTACAGAGTGTCGACATGTTGCCTTGGCCTGCTAGATCACCAGATCTTTCTCCAATCGAGCACGTATGGGACATCACTGGACGACAACTCCAGCGTCATCCACAACCAGCATTAACCGTCCCTGCATTGACCGCCCAAGTGCAACAGGCATGGAACTCCATCCCACAAACTGATATCCGACACCTGTACGACACAATGCATGCACGTTTGCATGCTTGCATTCAAAATTCTGGCGGTTACACCGGTTACTAATGTACCAACATTTCACATTTGAAATGGCTCTTCTCGCCAATGGCTCTACCTGTGATCTTGAAACTTTAATCAATTAAATATGTTACCTAGACAAATGTATTGCTGAAATTTCACTACTGTACAATAATTTTTTCTTGGTGTTGGGATTTTTTTTTCCATCAGTGTATTTTAGAATACGATTTTTTACTTTGGGTATTAAAATTTTCAAAATTAGTTTGTTATTATTCTTAAAATTGTTGCAGAAAATCAGTACATATATGAAATGGAGGGCAGGTGACGAAAAAAAAAAAAAAAAAAAAAAAAAAAAATGAGCTTTTAAAATTTTATTGGGGGAAAAATGTAAAGCTCTTTTATTGAAAACACAATTTATTTTAAACTGTAAAAAACATCACAAAATATATTTATTGTACATGCAAAAAAACTTTATATATATATAAAAAAATAAATAAATAAATAAATAAAAATAAAAGAAGACAGACCTCAACAGACACAATTTACTCACTTATTTCAGAATCGTAATTTATGTATTTTATTTTAACGAGAAAAAAAGAAAGAAAGAAAAAGGTAAAGGAACCTAAACAGACATTTACTCTTTCAAGTAACAAAAATAGCTAAATAGACAGCTAAATATGGTAGAACATCTGTATGTGTGTATTTGACAAATTATAAACAATGAATAACGGCGAACAGAACTGACAAAATCGTGGTGTTAAATGCTAACTCTTTTCAAGAATTAAACATATTCTAACTCATTTAGTAAGAATAATTAAAGACAAGACCTTCCGGCTCATTCAGAAGGGTAGGTTGATTTCTTTTTTCTTATCAAGAATCGGTGCTTTTGAAACAAAATGGCGGATTATTAATGGACTTGGTAGATATATTGATGGGAACTATGTACATATAGAGCTTTAAGCAAGTCGATTCATAAATAACTTTTTATGTGCATTTGAAATTTTCAAGATGGCGGGCCAAGTTGGCAAACAAATATATCAAATGCATTTGTGAGGTAAGTCTACTGTATAAATTTAGTTCGAATTAATTCAGAATTTCAAAAGTTAACGTGTTGAAAAATTAAGTGGCCGACACTTGGATCAAAATGGCAGAGCAAGTTGCTCAATGAACTAATCCAAGATATTTGTAATATAAGTCCACTGTCCAACTTTGGATCGAATAAATTCAGTATTTAAAAATTTATCGCGATAACAAATTCTCAAGTAGCAGCTCTCAAGTGGCCACAACTTCAAAACAAAATATTGGAGAAACTTGCCCACCGAAATCATAGATATTTGAATGATAAATCCATTTTTCAACTTTGGCTTGAATTGAATAAGTATTTTAAAAATTATCGCGATAAGAAATTTTCAAGTGGCCGCCACTTGGAAACAATATGACGGAGTAAGTTGCCCAGCAAGCTTATCAAAGGTATTTGAAGCAATAGTTCACTGTCAAACTTTTGTTCGAAATAGTGCAGTATTTCAAAAGCTATTGTTATGGCAAATTTTCATGTGGCATTCTAAGTGGCTGCAACTTGGAAACAAAATGACGGAGCAACTTGCCCAGCGAAATCATTCAAGATATTTGTATGATAAGTTCACTGTCCAACTTTAGTTCAAACTAATTCAGTATTTCTAAAATTATCGTGATAAGAAATTTTCAAGTGGCACCGTGATTTCAAGTGGCCTTTATTTGGAAACAAAAAAGCGAAGTGAGATGCCCAGCGATCTTATCTGAGATATTTGAATTATAAATCCACTACCCAAATTTGATACGAATTGATTCAGAATTACAAAATTTATCTTAATGATAAGTTTTTAACTACTTCGAAATAAAATGACTCAGCAAGTTACCAGGCGAACTTATTCAAGATATTTCACTATCCAAGTTTTGTTTGAATCAGCTTAGTATTTTAAAAGTTATCGTGATGACACATTTTCAAGCTGAAGCCTGATTTCAAGTGACCGCCACTTGGAAACAAAATGTCGGAAAAAGTTGCCCAGAGAATTCATCCAAGATATTTATCTGATAAGTTCACTGTCCTATTTTGGTTCGAAATGAATCAGAATTTAAAATGTTATCATGATTATAAATTTTCAAGTGGTAGCCTGATTTCAAGTTGTCACGCTTAGTTTATAACATCTCCGCACTTTGTTAAAAATGGTCGATACTCAATAATATTCATTAATAAACTTGGTTGTGACTTTTATATGGTCCTATGTATATACATCAAAATTCAAGGAAATCCGTTCTTAAATATGCTTTCTACAATGTGAATTTAAAATTTTCATGTAGGTTCTACTTGAAAACAAAAAGGCGGAGCAACTTGTTTGACAAACTCATTCAAGATATTTGTAAGATAAATTATAAGATAATTTATAATTTATAAGATAAGCCTGTGTAAATTTGGTTCGATTAGGAGTATTATTTCGGAAGTTATCCAGATTATAAATTTTCAAGTGGTAGCAGTTGAAACCCTTATATGGTCTATGAACACATCAAAATACAAACAAATTCGGAATACGCTTTTTACAATGTGAATTTGAAATTTTCAAATGTTCTCCACTTGAAAAGAATGGCAGAGCAACTTGGTTAACAAACTCATCCAAAATATTTATAAATTCACAGTCCAAATTTGGTTCGATTTGTAGTATTTATTTCGAAATTTATCGTGATGTTAAATTTTCAAGTGGTAGCCTGATTTCAGGTGGCCCGGCTTGATTTAAATATCCGCCACATTGTTAAAATGGCGAACAAAGTTCATTAATTAACTTGGTTGAGACCTTTATGTGGTCTATGTATACTTACATATCAAAATTCAAATGTGGATTTGAAATTTTCCCGTGGCCGCCAACTGAAAAAAAAAAAAAAAAAAGAAAGAAAGAAAGTCGGAGCAACTTGGTTAACGAATTCATTCAAGATATTCATGAGATAAGTTCGCTGTCCAAATTTTGTTTGATTTGGAGTATTATTTTGGGATTTATCATGATGACAAAATTTTTATTATACATATGTATATGTATATATATATATATATATATATATATATTAGATAGATTGTGAAACGAAGTCCTTGCAACAGGATGATTTCTAAAGAAATCAACCAGATATAACACACAAGATTATCAGATATATATAAGACTACATTGAGATATATTGGGCATACAAATTCGTTAGGCATTACAAAAAATATGATCAAGGACATTTTTTTAATGTAAAATACATTAGTTAAAACAAATCGCATTTATAATTATCAGCTTATGCGCTTTAAGTAAAAATTGCATTACTATCATTAAAACCTGCTATTCATCTTGGAAAAAAGCAAAATTTATAGCAACTATAACCTTAAAAAACAGCTAAAGTTCTTTTAAAAACTACCTAAAATCTATAATTATGCACTTTTGAATTTTACATTTATCATGGAGAAAACGACTGATTAGTGAAAGTAAAAATACGTTTAAGCCACTCGGAAGGTTAAAAATTAAAGGAACGAAATAAATAAATAAATAAAATTAGCAGGCTTCGCCCTCTTCGCTGGGCACTATATTTAAAGGATTTCTTTTAAATTGAATAATTGAAACATTTAAATAAATCTATTTCGATTGGCGACTATTTTCTTCACAGTTTTAGCATGGGATCTCCTTGACAATATCAAAAATGTTTTGAACTTCTCGAATCTGTGCAACAAAACTATTGTTAAAACGAATATTCTCGAAAACAGCCAAATAGAAATGTTAATTCTTCGAATATTCTGGAAACAGTTGAAGCTGTTACTCGTACAGTAAAGGTCACTATTCGATGAACGGTCGAATCAAAGAACACACGTAAGTCATTTTCGCAGCAATCACTATGACGCACGTATGTACGCTTCACGCACATGAAAAGAAAAAAAAAGCCCTGGAAAGCCCTACATCGCTTTGCATGAATCTCAGAACACACGAAACTCGGTTCCGCGGCAATCACTATCATGTTAAAACCAAAAAAAAAACATCACTGGACACCCCTACCTCACTGTGCATGAATCTGAAAACACACGAAACTCGTTTTCGCAGCAATCGCTGTCAAGCATGTTAAAACCAAAAAAAAAAAAAAAAAAAAAAAACATCACTGGACACACTTTCCTCAAATCAATGAAAATCAAATAAACCAATCAAATCTCTCGTAATCCCTCATAACGTAGCTCTAGTTCAACGAAAAATACACTCAAATCAATGAAAATCAAATAAACCAATCAAACCTCTCGTAATTCTTCAATACGTAGATCTAGTTTAACGAAAAATACAATCAAATCAATGAAAATCAAATAAATCAATCAAACCTCTCGTAATTCCTCAAAACGTAGCTCTAGTTCAACGTAAAAGACACTCAAATCAATGAAAATCAAATAAACCAATCAAATCTCTCGTAATTTTTCAAAACGTAGATCTAGTTCAACGAAAAATACAATCAAATCAATGAAAATCAAATAAATCAATCAAATCTCTCGTAATTCCTCATAAAGTAGCTCTAGTTCAACGTAAAATGCACTCAAATCAATGAAAATCAAATAAGCCTATCAAATCTCTTGTAATTCCTTTTAACGTAGCTCTAGTTCAACGTAAAATACACTCAAATCAATGAAAATCAAATAAACCTATCAGATCTCTCGTAATTCCTTATATCGTAGCTCTAGTTCAACATAAAATACACTCAAATCAATGAAAATCAAATAAACTAATCAAATCTTTTGTAATTCCTCATAAGGTAGCTCTAGTTCAACGTAAAATACACTCAAATCAATGAAAATCAAATAAACCAATCAAATCTCTTGTAATTCCTCATAACGTAGCTGTAGTTCAATGTAAAATACACTCAAATCAATGAAAATTAAATAAACAAATCAGATCTCTTGTAATCCCTCATAACGTAGCTGCAGTTCAATGTAAAATTACACTCAAATCAATGAAAATCAAATAAACCAATTAAATTTCTCCTAAGATTCTCCATTCTGCGTCATTATAGAAATGGGAAGTTTTATTTTCAGATTTTTATTAATTAAAAGAAAAGTAATCAAAAATTCGAAAATCTGACTTCGATGTGCACAGTGACCCTTCGGAGGACACCTTTGTGTTAAATCACGTGACTGTCCGAGCTACCGTTTTCGAGAACAGTGAAATATACATATATATATATATATATATACAAATATTGCTCACTTAATACTATAAGATTAAATAAAATAAGTAAATAAAATAAGTAAATAAAGTAAAATAAAAAACTTTCATCTTTCATAAATACTTAATGCTTTTTTAACTCTATAGTGTTAAAAATTTTGTACTAGGCTGAATCAAAACTTTGTACTCAAGCAAACCATACTTTGTCGCAACCATGCGACGGTGAAACCTTTTACCATAATTTGGTGCATGATTGAACCAAAACACTGTACTGTAGCAGCTGCAACTATAACATGAGGAAACCTTTTTCATTTTTTCCTTGTTTTTTTTTTTTTTTTTTTTTTAAAGAAGTAGTTGGTTTCACCATCATATACTAGATCATAGAGATCATAGTAGATGGTTTCACCATCATATGGTTTCCACTACTGCAGTACCAACTTCTGAGCATGGCAGCTTCTGCAGTACCGAATTTTGGTTCAGTGTGAAACCGAAGTTTCTAAGTGTGTACATTTGAACTCAGCGCATGTCATTTTTCATAATTATGCATTTTTTTAAACTGTACTTTTTTTTTCTTTGTCTTATTGTTATATGATTAATAACCCTTCTATAAATCAGCTTTAAAAAGGATATCTTACAGTTTCAAGGCATTTTAAAATTTCAAGAATATATCAATTAATACATCAAGTGTGTGTACTTAGTGATATTCAAAGGCTATGATAATCGATTTTCCAAAACCGAAAAGGTCTTTTTTTGTTCAATCGCACAAATTAAATAAATAAAATCAGTCATTGAAAAATGTAAAAAATATATTTATTTTGTTTTCATATCTTGATATTATTTCAATAATTTTAACATACAAATAGAATGATATATAATCAAAATATTTTAGAATAAATATAACAAAATATTTCAGGAACGGATTTAAATATATATATGTATATATATCCTTTGTCACTGTGTTAAAAAATACAATGAAAGATGCAAAAATAAGCTCCATCTTAAACAAACACCAATAAAATAAATAGTATTCGAATCAGAGAATTTATTTAAAAATACGATGAAACTGTTTAACAATCAGAGGGGGAAAAAAAATGAAAACTACATCCTAAGCCCCCAGGATATTTTCCTTGAACTGATTTCTTTAATATATAGCGGAAATACATAAATAATAACAATAAAAAAGGATTGAAATGTAATTGAGAATCGAATATGATATGAAAACAAATTTTGAAACAAAATTTGTAATACATTTATCTAATTTGCAATGAAATTTAAATTGATTGCATGCAAATAAATATTCTATACCGTTGGTTCCCTTCTGCGAGAGCAATAATTTTTGAATATCACCAGTTCTTATAAGACGAGGTTCTCTCCTTAAGAAAATTTACGAATTTGTGGTGTAAATATGAATTTAAATTAAACAGCAGAGGGTATGGTTTGAAAATGTAATTAAGGTACTTATTTTTTGCTGTCTTGTTTGTTTTTCAGCGAATTTATACAAGACGGCTTCAGAAAAAAAATTACTTTAGTATTTTTTTATTCCTCTACTGAATTAAGCGTTACTGGAAATTTGATTAAAAACTGCGGATAATAAAAACAGTGTAAACTGTTTGCTTTATTTTTTCTGATAATACCAAGCAATTATCAAGAGGTTTCAGTTTAAATCTACACATTGAGTTTCAATTTAGAAGACCTTTTTTTTATTATTATTAAAAAATCTATATGTATTTAAATGTGAAAATGTGAGCGAAAGAAAAAAAAAAAAAAGTTTTTTTTAATCCTCTTTTTTCGGAGAATTAAGGTTGTGAAACGTTGATTTAATAAAAAATATTTTTTTAAACCACAAACACTTTTATTAAAAAGACGATATTAAAAAGTAATTTATTTAATTAATAAAAAATGACTTCTATGTTTTTTTAATGACTGGTTAATTAAAACCTTTCCGTGTCATCTTTCTGGTTCGTTAATTAAAAAAAATGACTGCAAAACTAATTTTTTTGTTGCAAGAGAACTTAAAATGTATACTTTTTAATTAGTTTTTTTTTTTTTTTATGAAATACCTGAAGTACTTTTTTTTTTCTTAGCTTGTGTAGATTTGTTGATTCCTACGTGGAAAAATCGGAGTTTATTACACAAATCAGAAATGCAATTATGAAAAGGCTAACTACTGAATAATTATGCTATTTTGTTTGTTTTAATAAATTTCAATTTTACATTTCTTGGAAACTTAGAAAACTGGTGGTCATAAAAAAAAGTATTTTTTTGAGGGGGTTATATTTTGATCTACTTTTTAATTAATATTTTTTTATATTCTATTCTGTTACGATCAACGAATTTCTTTTTTGCAACCTATAGTTACCAAAAACTGTTTAGATTTACATGTGATTACATAATGCAAACACATTTTTTTTTTTCCTGGAACTGTTATAAAAACATACTGTAACAACAAGTTAACATTAATGTAATAGTTGCGCGCAAAATTTTATCTAAGAGATCAGGATGCCACTACTTAAAAAGCGACTGATTTTTAAAATGTTTACTTCATACACGCTTCAGCATTTTTACAAGTTTTTATTATTATTAATTAAAAAGAATTTAAGTGAGAGATAGAAAGAGGGAGAGGCGATGGAAAAAAAAATATATATATTGTTAAAAGCATTTCTTATTGTTCAAAAGCAAGCACGCAAGAATTCTATGGCAGTCATAAAAAATTATTAATGAATAAACCGAATTATACCATATATAACAGTGATCATTGACATATATAAATTCTGATATTGCCAAGTTTTAAGCTGAGAGTTGCGGGTTTTTTATTTCCCTAACGTCTCCGACAGCCAAATCCCATATTATTCTATGGGGAAATTTGACTATAGAATTTTTCATTACCTAATATAGATTGTTGGAACGGATTAAAATTTTTCCCTGCATCGGTTGTGCTTTTGCAGTAAAAGTAGTTTTACAGTCAAAGTGAAAATAAATGATATGATCCTATCCTACAGCTATACCAAAGAAATTTTAAAAAATGAATATAATTAGTGATGCTAGGGAATAAAAAACAGTTACTGCATGCCATTTTAAGGAAGAATAGATTAAAAAGTTCTGTCGTACTAAATTAAATTCCGTTTACAAAGAATGTAAGCATTTTTTTTTTCTAGATAATACATGTAATTGTTACTTTTTAATTTGAAGAAAAAATATAGCACTTAAAAGAACTTTAGAAAAATAATTACTTAAAAAGCATGAAATAATAATAAAAAAAAAATAATAATAAAAATGTCTTACTTGTAAATCGTCATTGCTAGCGACAAAATATGTTTTGTATACAAAACAATCTAACTTTTAAAGTGAAATATCTCTATATATATTAAAAAAAAGTTTCTGTAGCTGGCGACAAATTTTTTTTTGTCTGCGACAGCATCTTCTCGCGGAGGGCAAAACGCTCTGCATCATCGGAGGTATCAATGTGTTCCGAATACTTCAAGGAAGGCATTTCAGGTAGTTGGAAATCTGTATCATTTTAATTAACGAAGTTATTAGTAGAAAACCTCGGTTTTATAAAGGTACTCTATTTGACATTAAAGAAATAATTTCTCTGATTACATCATTTTCTACATTGACGTCATTCTCCACAGGGAAATAAAAATGTTATCACCGGTGTAAAATAAATAAATAAATAAATAAATAAATTCCGCAAACATCTTTTTTTTTTTTTTTTTTTTTTTTTTCTACTTTTAGAAAATTAATTTTACTACTGGCAATATTTATGTTTATTTTATTTATTTGTTCTTTTTTTTTTTTTTTTTTTTTTTTTTTTTGTGAATAACGAAATAATGTTGTGTCTGTATAACTGACCGCGTTTCTCTTTACCATTAAAGTGTATTTATTATTTTTATTTGAAAACGTACGTTTTTTAAAATACTTTAGATAGATTTTTGGTATACAAAAATATTTAGATTTAAATTTAAACTCAATTATAAATGAAAAATCTTATTTAGCATTGATAATTTTTAAACATAACAGAATTAGACATTTCTATGATACATTTCATACTCCTAATTATGGCAAGGAAAAATTCACCTAAAATTTTTATAGATTTTATTCTTCGTTAATGTAAGAATTAGATAAGAGAGAAGGTACTTTTGCTTTCGCCGGAGAATATCTCGCCAAGCAAACTTTATTGGCGACACGACAACAATACATTTATGAATTAAAAGTAAATTTGTAACTTAGATTTTTTTTTCCTTTTTCAAATTTAAAGTTTATTCATATACGTTATTAAGGAATTGACAAAATAAATGTTATATTTTTTATGGGACAACACTTTGAAGCTTTGCTTAAAGCTAGCTTTAAGCAAAGCTTCAGAAAATTTAATTCTTAAAAATATAAAATAAATAAAATAAGTAAACGTAAAATGAGTTTCTTTAATTTTTTTCTTGTTATCATTCGAAGTGTTTTGAAACAATTACTCTGTCTTAGGTGCCTAATGTTTGGCGTCGGTTATATCATTCTTGGCAACTTTATCGCTTCACCGACAAAATGGAAAAGTACCGAAGAGAATAAATAATTGAAACTACAGGAGGTTTTTCCAAATTAAAATGATAATAATAATAATAAACTTTTTCTCTTTTCGATATTTTAGAATTTCTAAAACTATTGTCTAGCAGTTCAATAAATACATACAGAGAGTATATACTGCCATAAATTAACTAAAGAAATTCAATAATAAAAAGTACGGGCATTAGAAAAAAATAGGTTCTAATTTTTTAAAAAGGTTATTCTAATTTATTTTAAAGGTTCTAATTTTTTTTTTTTTTTTTTTTTTTTTTTTTTTTTAACAAGCAATTCTACAAAAATCCATCGCCAAATAGTGACAAAAACTTAAATGTCCCTGCTCAAAAACAAATAATCGAATTCTGAGAATCGAATTCAATTAAATATTGTTCTTAAAAACAAAAGTGTTAATATTTACTATAAAATAAAATAAAAGTAATATTGTGCATTTGTAAACAGTAGAATAATTGTATTTGTAAATTTAATAATTTAAAAAATAACACTTTATGTGTTTATTAATTTTCACCTGTAAGAATCGATTTTTGTATGTTGTAGTGTACCTGTTACATTAACTGATCAGCAATAAATAATAGCTTGTTCTTGTGGAATGTTTATGGATTATAATTTGAAAATTTAAAATGTTTTCAATTAAATTTCATTGCATAAAGGTGTTACAACAAATTAATTAACTTAGTTACTGGTCTAAACGGCTTTACACCGTACGATGTTGCACTGTCAATGATTTAAGTACCAAAAATCAGAGTATTTAACATCAATAATAACAAATAGAAACTAAATGATGATTTCAAATGTATGCAGCAAACAAAGGATGATGAATAATGATATAAAATGGATTAAAAAGATTATGTATAAAAAATAACATACAGATTAAATACGATTGATCAAAAATAAGAACAGAAAATATGTTATTTCAGAAATCACTATAGATATAGAAGACTTCGTCTGCTCTTTGTTTTTCACCTATCATGCGATTTCTGACGTCAGGTGGGAAGAGTCCAAAAATTGCTGATTCTTGGCACATTATTTCATTAAAATAAAATGGTATTAAATATTATGTATTTCAATTTCACATTAAGTATTGGTATTTCCTTTTTTTTTTTTTTTTTTTTTTTTTTTTGTTTTATGCAGTATTAATTTTCCTATTCAGTGAAAGGTAAAGGAGTGGATATCAGCAATTCCTATTCAGCGAAAGGCATAGCGCCGCAGGGGTTAATAAGTGAAGCGAGTCGGGGGGAGGCAAAGCTTTCCTCGGGGGTTGGTGAGCGGAGCGAGATTTTAAAAAGAACTTTCAGAAACGAGGTAAGATACCGTCTGCTTGAGGGAATGCCGAGTTTACATCAAAAAACAAAATAACAACGAATAGAAAGTCGAGTTTTTGTTGAATATAGTCCCTTTAAAGTATCTAAATACCTACGAATAATTGTTAATATAGGTTACAGAAACGTTTTTTACTCATATATCTGTAAATTTAATTAAAATTCTGAAAGGTTCGATGGATATGATTTTAAGTTTAGTACAGACCTAAACCTGAGCCAGGTGTAATTGCATGCCATTCAGCCGTTTTCCGGTGATATCCGGTCGGATAAAAACTGTTTTAATATACCTTCACTCCTTATATGAACACAGAGAAAATATTCCGAAATCATTTTGGGCTTCCCTGATGATTAAAATGTAAATAAAACGCAATTTTTTCCCCATTCAATACGTTTTACTGAAAAAGCCTAATGGCGCATGCGCAGACGTCTTTTACCCATATCTCTAAACCTAATCAAAAATTTAATTTTTCGATTATATAATTTTAAGTTGGGTAAAGACCTAAATTCCTACCAAGTGTTGTTGAGTTCCGTCCGGCCGTTCTCGCGTGATACCTGGGCAAAAATAGCGTTACAGACAGACGAGCACAACGACACATACACACATACATACACGCACACGGATTAAATTCCCCCTCCCCCCCCCCTGCATGAGTTGTGCTGTTCCAGCAAAAGTAGTTTTACAGTCAAAATGAAAATAAATGACATTTCCATTCACTTCCATTGAGGTAGACCTTTGCGACAAACTTGATTACTTAACAAACAAATTTGATGAAAATGGCTCTTTAGGATTCCTATAAAATTCGATGCTCTGCATTGAACAGGAGCCGAGATTTAGAACTTTCCATGGTATTCTAGTACAAAACTGTCATCAAATTCCGTCGTCAAAAGGTATAACTAGAAACAAGTTTACTTCTGAGAGTCAGTATAAATCAGCGTAAGTAAGTGTTGTTCAGAGAGCTATTCTGAGCGATTGCACATTTGAGACTGTGTTCCAAACGCTCGATCTGTTTGTGAATCACTAAAAATCCTGCTCTGTGGAGTATTTGACAATGTTTATTCTACTCTTGTAGAACAAATAACTGTTTATGTGTATATATATATATATATATATATATATATATATATATATACATACATTATCTTATTATTAGATTTAGGTTTGCTCAAGTTCAATTATCTAGGGACTTTTGTAAATATGTATATTATTTTCTATCTAATGATATTCGGTTATTTTATTTACTCCAGAATTATATAGTTTTATATTCATTTATTTATTTATTATATAGATATAACTCCATTTTTTTCTGATCTATATATACATATATATAAAGACATTATTATAGAAATAAACCAAAACCAGGCTTAGTTATCGTGCTTAAGTTACAATGACATGCATTCGTAGTATTTACAATAAATTTTGTTAGTGCAAATGATGAGCATATAAATAGAAGCGATATATATATATATTTTCTAATTTATGTAGCTCTGTTATTGAAAAATAATATACATACCTGGATTAACAGAACGAAAATAATTTTACAAAATGCAGCTCAGCACATCCAACCCAGTCAATCTATAGGCGGAAAACGGTAGGGGGGAGGGAAATCAAAATAAACAAGCTGACTGATGCCACCAACAATTTTCAAAATAACTACAAAATTGGTGTTGCCATAAATAAAAATATTTCACAAATGTTGTAAAGTGCGTGTAAGATTAAAATATGTGGTGTAAAGATCATCTAGTAACAGTGCATGGCGCGATTAAACACTCATTAAGAGGTATTTAAATGCTTGCTTCTTTGCCAGCCGGATATTCAGAATTTGTTGAACACCAAATCAGGATTGAGATTACTCCACAGATTTTACAGTGTACATCAGCCTTTATGTCTTATTTTTTTAAATATTATTATTATTTATTTATTTTTTAACGAATCACTTTATTATTCTTATCATTATTATACGTATTGTTATTATAATTTCTTTAAGTTCGAAAATAAAAACTATTAACATTGCAAAAACATAATCCACAAATTCAATGTGATATTTTTGAAGCTATCGTTTACATATAACTTCGTTTTAAGAACTCCAACTGCAAATGTATGCATTTTTTTCCTCGATAGAGCGAACTAAATATGAAGTTATTTCGATTGCTAAAACCAAAAAGACAGAAAATCCAAAAAATATTTGATAAAAATATGATAAATTTTAGATAAATTATTCTTTGACAATTAAAATATACTCGTCCGAGAACACACGAATACTTAAAGTTTTCTTTGAATAAATCGAAGTATTTAATTTTTAATGCTAAATATGTCTTTCCGGGGAAAATATAAAATAATAATTATTATATTTTTTATTATTTGAATTCTTATTTTTTATTATTGTGATATTTCCTTATTTCCTTTTATTTAAAACTTCCAGGTACTGTATTTCGACTTGGTTAATAATAAAATCATAAAATTTATAACATGTTAGTGTTTCGTGCTATTAATCTTATGGTGTGCAAAGCAATTTTTCAATTAAAAAAAAAAAAAAAATTAAAAGAAAGAAAGAAAGAAAGAAAGAAGAAAGGAAAAAATATAGAAAAAAAATTTTTTTTAAGCGTTTGATAATTTTAAATACCACATTTCAACACAGTGTTAAAATTATTAAGAAAACTTAAATTGTAAACATTTAGACCTCATTAAAAGCCTGTTAAATTGAGTTCACACATTTAAAAATGAGCTTTCATGTGCAATTAAATAAACTATGTAACCAGCACTCTGAAATAAATTCGTTTTGGAACCAAAGAGAGAGAGAGAGAAAAAAAAATACTAACTCTGGCGCATATTCTCATTCTTATTTTCCTCCCGCTCTCGGAAATCCTCCTTTTTATCATCGATCCATTCTTCGAGAGCTCCTTTAGCATAATAACTCTCCTCCCATTTTAATAAATATCACAAAAGTATATCTCCCTTCCGAAACAACAAATGCACTTGCAAAAATAATAAAATTTAATAACCTCCTAATTCCAAGACCTTTTGTTTGATTGAGCATCCATTTTTTCTCCCCTCCAACAATGCTCTTCAACGCTTCCATGACAGAAAAAAAAAAAAAGAATTTCTCCCGTTCATCTATTTTCTTAATTAAACCAGAAGCATGGAGGCTTACCATCTAATGGGCGCTTTGGGCGAAGCAGCGCTGCTCGTTGCCAAACGACACGTAATTAAAGTTGAACTAATTAAACACCCTTCCGCGGCCTCTTCTTAACTTTAACTCCTTGAACATCTGGGAAACGGAGGCCTTCGCTTACTGCTGTTTACTCTATAATTATTCTGGATTATCGGCAATTATCGAGATAATTACTCGCCACCTCGAAGGTTTGGTTATTAGGCAGATATAAAGCGATGCGAGTGTGTTGTTTTATTGCCGCTTGTGAATTCTTTAATTGGAGGCAAGAATTAGAAAGTGACGCGCTGGCTTCGGAAAAATTAGCAATTTTAATGACTTCAATTAAATTATGGGTTTATGGAAAGTGAGTTTTAGCGTAGCGTTTTCGCGTCTCTTGAATGCATTTAAAACTGAGGTGTTTTAATTTTTCAGTAAATTTTAGAAGGAAGAATATGTTTTAATTACTTGTTTTAATTAGGTAAATATTAGAGAACATTGTATGCAAAAATTAGTATAAGATGTTTGCTAATGATTGAGTTATGAAAATTTGTTTGTAATGTTTTAATAATTAAATAAAGTTGCTGTACGCATTTCTTTACGCATTTTTAATGATTTTTGCATTTTCCTTTTATTTATTTATTTATTTATTTATTTATTTATTTTTTTGGGGGGGGGGGAATTGTTTGATTAGTTAAACTATTTAAAGATCTATTAACTATAACGCAGAACATTTCAGAAATAAAATTTTTTGTTTAAATCTGTCATGTTTGAAAATTGAAATTGAACTCAAACTTAATTCCATTGTAAATATTATGTTTTAATCACACCCATAAGAGTGATATTTCTGCATCCCACCCCTTTTTTTACGATAATTCTTAAATTACTATATCTTAGATAAATAACATTTAAAACGTGTTAAAACAAATAATTTAACTTGGATAACACTGTAATTTGCTATAAATGGTTCTTCTCAAGTATTTAGTAAACTATAATAATGACACTAAAACATAAAGTTCCGAAATGGACTTAGTATTCCGAAATCAGTGTTGCCAGATCTGGTGGATTTTCTATTCAATAATCACCAATAACACTGCTCTGCATGGAAATTGCCCCAACACCATTTTTGCAAATTCTTATGTAAAATGACCTCGTGATTCCGAATATGACACCCATTTTACCCTATCACCCACCTTTTTTAGAGATGGTCCTCTATTTTTATCACTTTTCGGTGATTTTATGGCTATGAATTTTATTTGTAGTGAAGGAAAGGATTATTTTAACTTTTAAAAATCTTCTGAGGGGCTATACAGAGTTGGAAAATTCTAAAACATGAACATTTTCGACTAGGGGAAAATTTAGGGGTGGGGGAATTTGCTACTGAAGTTATCTATTACATTTCTTACATTTTTTTAATCTATTATTAATGTTATTTATTAAACATTATATATTTTTGTTTTTATGTGTTAACTCTTTTTCATTCTCCAAATCAAATTCATGGTCATAAAATTACCGTACAGTGATAAAAATTGAGGGAGGGGGGTGGTGTCAATGGGAGTCATATTCGGATTCAGGAGGTCATTTTACATAAGAATCTGCAAGAATGGTAATTAGAGCTCGATTTTTTTTTTCCTAATTTTTAATTGCAACGTTTGCCTAATCACTTCGATAATTGATAGTCTATTATGTCAAATATCATTTCTCAAAATCATTGGTGATTATTGAATAAAAAATACGCCAGATCTGGCAACACTGTCTGAAACAGTTCTAATTCTGTTTGACACCATTTACAGACCCACAGAGAAAACCAGACGGATATTAATATTAGTATTAGAAATAGTATTAAAGCCAGTTGACTGCTTTAGAGTCATAGTCCTGAGACGAAGTGACCTCCGTGGAGGTCTTTCTAATGTGTACTAGCCCGTACTTGCACAAGTTTCGGAGAAAAACCCGAAAACTGCGAACGGCTAGTTCGACGAGTGCGACATGTGATCAAAGGTCAAAGATCCCTTGCAAAAAGTGATAGATTAATATTAATTAATCGATTATAAAATTTATTCGTATATATATATAAAATTCTTCATTTAAACACCGATCAGAAAAATAAACATTATCAGATAAGTTGTTTGCAAATTACTCCGTTCAAAATTCACTAAATATGAGTATTGATTTTTTTTTTTTTTTTTCCAATTACCAGACAAAAAATAAATATTACATCTTCATCCATCTTAAAAGAATTCGAAAAAACACAATGTGAAATGTTATTTCGCTATCAATTTAAAAAATTTGACATCCAGAATATTCCAATAATAAGGAAATGAAAATTAAAAAAATATGTATAATCTAATTCGTGTAATGAGTAAGCATCTTAATTGAAAATCATTCTTCAAGGAAAAGCGGAAAAAAAGTGTGTAAAATTTGTAAAAGGAAAACTTTGCTTTGAGTAATCTTAAAAATTGTCTGGGCAGAGAAAATTAAAAATACTCGCTTTATTTTTATCTATTTTTATTTTTTCTCTGAAAAAAGAGAGACGTTTGGGGTGTTGCTTTAGGTCGTATTTTACACATAAAGGTTCACAAATCCAAGAACGTAGACGAATAGATTCCGAACATCTATGTCTAACCATGGATTTGAATCCTGTACCTATACCCTAACAGCACATCTTATCCAACATGACATCCGCAGGATGTCCTACGGAAACGTGTAATTAGGGTAAGTACTGAAGACCAGACATCCACCAAATGGAACTCTAAAAAGTAGAGCCTCCTATAAAAATGAAAAATGGAAATATATTTAATTAATCATTGAGTACTCAATTAAAAATATAGCTGCGCATCTATTTTTAAAAATCCCTAAATGAAGGAATTTTTTAAGTTAATAAATTATTTTTAGAAATTAAAAAAAAATTTACTTTTGTCGGATTCTTTTACTATTGTCATTGTTATTTTTTATATTATATTTTAAGCGCGCTGATTCGAGCATATCGTGCATTTTTTATTCCTGCTATAGATACCCTGAAATTTGTGCATACATTTTACTTCGCATAAAAAAATTTTACGTGGTATATTTGCACGAAAAAAACTGTGCCAAAGCTTTAGTTTAAGCACTAAAACTAAAATATAATGTATAAGAGAAATTTCTGCTATTGGAGTATTATCTCCAATAAGTACAATAAAGCATTTGCTTTGATTAATAATAATAATAATAAAGTTAAAGATTAAAAGTTAAAATAAATAAATAAAATAAAGCATAAGTTCTGTGTTTAATACGTATTTAAGATTTTTTGCACAATATCGATTACACTATCACTTTGCTTATTTTATCTTAATTAAAGAAAAAAAAATACATTTAATTAAACATTCACTAACAACACACTAACATTGGTACACATTTCATAATTTCTGCGTACACATGACTTTCCTTCCTTTCTTTCTTTTTTCTTTTCTTTTCTTTTTTTTTTTCTAGAACACGTATTTATATACACAAATCATTAATAAAAACATTTTTACAATTCCTTTTCTGCAATTATTTCTAAGTCAGTTCATTATTGGGTCAGTAATTGTATTTTAAGACATTATATACGGCGTACTCTTCTTGTTCTATTTTTTTTTTTTTTTTTTTTTTTTTTTTTGATGATAATCATTCTGGTAATAAAAAGAACGAAAAAGAAAGAAAAAAAAATTGCAGGGGAGACGAAAAGACAAATAAATAAAATATTAAGAATGTAATTTTTCTTTCATGTAAATTTAATAATTAGGTCAAAATTACAATAATAACAACAATAATTTTATTATATTTTTGCTTAAACGATATCAGCAGAAAAATGTAAATAGTATTTGAAGAAGAGCAATTGAAAATTCCATCCTGACCAACTACGTTCATCTGAATCCAAATTTTCGAAAGCTAAAAGAAAATGTATTCTCTCTCTCTCTTTTTTTTCTTTTTTTTTACATAATAAATAAATAAATAAATAAATAAATAAATAAAAATTCAAATTTTTGAGCATATAAAAGAACAACGTTTCAACAATGTTTTATATTTGGAAAATTTAGCAGGTGGCACCTGGTCTCCGGTGGACTCGGCTTTTTAAAAACGAATTCACCAACCTTATCGAAATTTCGCATACTTTTTTAAAATACAATTTCTAGTGCTTGAACGAAGGATTTTAAAAATGATTGAAATTTGAATTTTACGCCGTACAATTTTTGGTACACTTTATTCTACTTACGGCCTTGTAAAATCAGTTGTCGTCAAGAAAAAAAGAAAAATTAAAAATTAAAAATCCTTCGTCCAAGCACCAGACATTTCCATTTCGAAGAAATTAGCAAAGTTTCAATAACATCAGTACATTAGTTTTTGAGAAATATTGTCTACCGCTTCTTCGGAAACCAGTACCCACCGGAAAAAAGTTTCTGAATTTTTTTAATTTCTTTTTTAATTTTCTATTTTTTTTTTATTTTTTTTTTTTTATAAAAACTTGTTTAAATGTTGCTCTTGCTCAAAACTTTAAATAAAAAAATGTATTTCTTATATTTTTTAAAAAATAAATAAAATATGTTTATGTTTAGGCTTCGAAACCTATGTAAAATGTTCGTGACCCATGTAATCCATTTCCAAAACTTTCAAAATGCTGTAAATCATGCAAGATTCACTCAGCAGCAAATGTGTAAGGTCATAGTTTTCTGCATTACAGTGAGTTATTAGTATTAGATTTCTGGTACTAACTCAAAATGAGCTTGCTTTGGATGAAAATCTTAAATTTTCAAAAAAGTTTTAAATTGAAATTCATATTTAGAAAAAAATTTCACTCTAATACTTCAGTTCGAATCTAAATTATATTTAAATAAATTTATTAATCTTGACATTCTATAAGTATCAGCAGAGTGCAGAAATTATCTTTAAGTAAAATTCGCGGTGAAACAAAAATTGCACAATTCAATGTAAAATGCAAATTGTGTGCAAAAACATTTTATAACTGAATGAATTTTAAATTATCACTATCGTACTAAATTTTAAAAAAGGGGAAATATTACAATATTATCTCGGAAAAATATATCATAAAGTTACATTCATCTGCGATATATTATATGTCGCACTTGCACTGCCTCCAAATGCAATGAATTCACCCTTTCCCCCAAAATAAAATAAACAAAATGGCAACATTCGATAACACGAAATTTATTCAACAAACTTCGATCTATCCCACCTTTAAAAAAATACATATACGCTAAAACTAAAACTTATTAAAAAAAAAAAAATCTTACTGTTAATATAAAAAAGATGCAGAGATCCTTTTTTTCTCAGGAATATCTTTTTTTTATGTATAGATAAATACAGTTACCTACATCAAATTACCGTATACAATTTAATTTAACTATCTGAAAAATAAGTTGTTTAAAAATAATTTAAAGTTTTGTAAAGATATTAAATTAGAAGTTTATTCTACTATATCACGCTTTTGATCAACATATTATCTTTCATCGTATCAACTAAAGAGAAAAACTTTTTTTTTCTGTTTCAATATCAAAAGCGAGCTTGTTCCGCAAGATAGCGCCACTCTGCAGCTCTTCAGGACCCCGCCTCTCTGAAGATTATCCAATCGCGAAACATTGTGTTCACACTCTATGAGCAAATGGCATCTTGCTTGTGATCGGCCAATAGCAAAAGCCACATTACTGTTGCCAATAACATTCTTAGCCGCTGTAATTAGCTTATCAAAATGCCGGCCCACCATCGCGCCAAATTTGGCGCAGAACGACCTGACACTGGCAGGGAGTAATTGAAGATCATAAATAAAGTGAATAAAGAATAAAAAAAGAATTGAAAAATTGTCTGTAAGGGAAGTTTTTGCTCGCCAGAAAGTAATTGGGGTGGTGCAGTCTCGTCTGCGCCGGTCGCTTCGTTGAACAGTTTGACGAGTGAGGAAGTCAGTGCTGTGTTTTTGTTTTGATGTTGTATCATCGTCAATTAAGAACTTTGTGGCCTCGTGATTGCAAATATTATTGTGACAATTTCTTATAATCAGCGGTCAATTTTTAAGAAAATTCCGCAACAGCTTTAAATTATTCTTGGTACACAAAAATTACTTTAAAAAGAGGGAAATGTTTTTGATTTGAAAATTATAATTTAATATTTGGGCAAAATTAACAATGTACTTTTTACCTGCGTTTTAGACATTGAAACACAATAATTAAAAAATGGCTAAATTTATGATATAAAATTTGGAAACTAAATGAAAGTTATAAACATTTAGGAAGAGAAAATAAATTATACTGGATGCTTGAACTAAGAGTCCTAATTGTTATTGTTTGACATTACATTATTAAATTTCACAAGAAGTTGCCATAGCATTTGAAGACAAATTTTATAAGCTGTTTTAAATTCAGAAATGTTGCAAAAGTGCAGATGAATCTCCGATAGTGAATTGAACTGGTAGTTGAAATGTTGAAATTACTACAGGAAAAATTTCTTATTACCGTAATAATTGTCATGGGAACTTATTTATAAGTTCTTCGTGCATTATAAATCTTCTAGGGGACATTTAAAATCTCAAATTTATATTTACCGGACATTTTCTCACAGCATGATGCCTTTGGCACCTTTACCAATTGTACCGGTACCATCTAAACCAAAAATGGGATTCAGTATAGAAGCTTTAGTTGGTAAAGAGCAACGTCAAGATATTTCTCCTCCAAGATCACCGTCCAGTCCTATCCAGCAAGAGCTTAAAGATCATTGCCGGACATCCCAAGCACCGATAGCTCCAGTGCCAACATTTCCCGCCGGAACGCTGGCCGCTGCTGGAGCGGCGAGCGCGGCTTTCCTGGACTCTATGTGCGGTGGCCGTGGGGTGCTATATCCGCATCCCGAACACGCCGGTGGGTATGGAGCAGCCATACCAGGGGCTTGTTCCCCCCACGTTGCTCCCTTCTTCATGGGAAGGGAGGCTTATCCTATCTATCCATGGCTCCTCGCCAGACATCCCAGGTTCCTAACTCACAGGTTGCCAGGTAAGATAAGATTTCTCTACTTTGTCAATTACGATAAATTGTATGAACAGTGGGTTTCGATAAGGTTTTTAAAACTGTCTATTATTTAAACTAAAGTTTTAAAAATTCTGGTAAAAATGTATTTGATATGCACGTACTAAAATAATACGAAATTTATCAATAAACTTTTTGGCAAGCTGGGGACTTAATGAGGAACATAAAACATATAAATTTTATACATGATAAGTAAACAAATTCCATATATAATATCAACAGTAATAATATAATATTAATCCTATTGCATGTACTATCCAAATTCTGTCACTTAAAAATCTAAACTTCTTACTTTGTTTAGATGTCATTTATTTATTTATGAATATTGTAAAGTGGATTCATATATTATTTTGTAATTTATAAACTTTTTAGAATACGGATCAAATACCAATTGAAAAAAAAGAGAGAGAGACAAAGACAGAGAGAAAGACAAAGACTAGCAGCATACATTTTCTAGAACATTATTTAATCAAAGCAACTCAAATTTTAAATTAACATAAATGAAATTCCGGATTTATCATAAGATGGGCACCTGTTTTGGTTATTTATTGATGAAATTATGGAAGATTACTGTTTACATACCTTTTCTATTTTGATGTTTTTTTCCTATCTTAATTGGTTTCTTTTCTCATTTAATTGCTTCAAAACAACTTACGAGCAGTGTTGGGCATAATTGATTAAAAAGTAATTGAATTACAATTATAATAATTTTACTGTCAATCAATTAACAAGTAACTGATCAAAAATAAATTGAATTACATATTCAATTTATTTGTAATAATTCAATTTATTTGTTATCAATTACTTCTTAATTTATTAACAGTAAAATAATTATAATTGTAATTTAATTGTAATTCAATTGTAATTCAATTACTTTTTAATCAATTATGCCCAACACTGCTTACGAAGTCCTATACTGAAGAAATAATTAATGTACATTTTTTAATCAGCTAAATTTTATTGTAATATTTTTATTAAGAAATGTACATATAAATTGAGAGAAGGGGGTAATTATTTCGAAATATAATTTGAAATTCACTTGCAAGGCACCCATTTTCAAAAAAAAAAAAAAAAATCGAATTTTTGAGACCGGATTATTGAATTATCCTTTAAAAAAGGTATTTGAATGTGACATTCTAATAATTAAAATTTTCACGAATTAATGTAATTCATTTGTGTACATTTTATAAAACTCAAGTGTTCCAGTTATACAAAATGTTAATTAAACTGTATAATATTTGAATTTGTAATTTTCATTACAAATTAATCCTTAAAAAAAATATTATTAAATTTTAATAAAAAAGTAATTAATATTAAAAAAAATTAATTTTGATTTTGGAACTTACATAAAAAAAAAATAATCTAGAAGCAAATTAGGCTGTTCAGTTGTTTTATATTAGTTAGATTAAAAAAAAAAAAAAAAAAAAAAAAAAAAAAAAGCTACAGCTACTTTTACTGTTTAATAATAATAATAATAATAACAGAAAATATATTTCTACAGTTTATGAGGAAAGTTTGGAAGAAAGTTTGTTTAAGTGACTTTTGAAATTTTTAAAATGTTTTGAAGAAATAAATTTTCTGGAATTATAATTCACAAAAAATGGTAAATTGTTTACTCGTAAAGTATGTTATTTATAAAGATTATTTCAGCTCTACCACATACATAGAAAAGTTGCGATAATGTTTTCAGAACATAATTTTTATATACATTAATAATTAGAGTAATAAACTGATGGTTTTCATCTAAACTTAGGAAGCTGTTGCCTATATATTCTGTGGTTTCAGATTTGATTCGTGTACTCTGAAATCACTCGTGTGATATATGCATCTATCTATATTTACAAATTAAATGGATTTAATTAATAAAAATAAAAAGTGCTTAAACTCAGTAATCCTCTGAATTTTGTAAAAATGTTGGCGAGTTTTGAAAATTATGTTATATAAAATAATATTTAGCCAGGAAATGGGGTCCCTAGGAAATTATCAGGAGTATTGTACCACAAATTTCGACATTAAGGGGACTTGGCACCTCTGCAGGTTTCATATATTTTCTTTAAATATTTGTAAATTTAACTATACTACATTAGGATTATTCAATTAAATATGTATTAAGGCAACAACTCTCATGTATTATTATTATTATTTTTTTTTTCTTGGGGGGGGGGGCAGATTTGAAATTTTAAAATTGAGTTTTATTAGTTTGCATTTTTTCATGAATTCATAGGTATTCATAATGTTAAAACGTCTAAAGAGGTTTAAGAAAAGACTTAATATTATTTTTGGATGTTTAAAAGAACCTAAAGAAGTAGAGATGGATTTTAAAATTAATTAATTATTTTTTTTTTTTTTTTTTTTTTTTTTGGGGGGGGGGGGGGGAGGGGGATATAAAATGCATATGTGTGTCTATGTAAAAATTTGAAAAAAAAAAAAAACATATATTTTTATTTTTAATAACTTTCCTTTTCATGAAATTGCAAAGTCCCTCCACAATTCTTTTGCGCATGTTTTATTAAATAATAATTAATTAACTAATTAATTAAAAAATATTAAGTGTTTTCTTAAACATCTGTTGAAGCTTTAGCATTTTGAAGATCATGAACTCATGGAAAAATGGAAAATGAGAAAACTGAAAAACCATAAGAATTGTTGTCTTTATATATATTTTATTCAACAAACCTAATAATTCAATTTATATGAATATCAAATGTAACTATAAGCTTTTATATGAAACCTTCAGGTGTGCCAAGTCAAAGGTGGACTTTACCTTCCTTGTGCTCAAATGTTTACTCTTTCTCTAAAAATATATTTAGATGGTAAGGGGCATTTAAATCACAATTTTATTTTTTGCTTCACTATATGAAAATCAGGTAAATAACAGGTTTTCCCCCCTGTTTTTATTTATTTATTTTATTTTCATTTATTTATTTATTTTTAAAGCTGACAAAATGCTATATTATTGAGCAATGTGAAGAAGGAAATATTTTAACGATTAATTTCTTACTCATTTTATGCTCTCTATAAAGATAGCCAAATAAATATACAGGTCCTGAATTTTTCCGAGTCTATATCAAGGCTTTTCACTCTCCGTTAAATAAACTTAACACATTTTTAAAAAAAAGACTCAATATTTATTAGTAATTTAGATTTTTACATCTATTATGTGAATTTTTTTAATTTCGCTAAAGATTAAAAGAAGAAAAGTAATCTTTTTTTTTTTTTTTTTTTAGCTACAGAAATTTAACTAGATCTTGTCCTACATTTAGATTGTGATATATGAGAGCGAGAAACGTCAAAATTGTTGATATGCCTATTCGACCGCACAATCAACAAGTCAGATTTTGAATATCTGAATTTTTTTTTTTTTTTTTTCTGTACTGCTCTGAATGTCATTTGGAAACGTCTTATGCAGTCTATAAAAATCAAAAGGATTTTTTTTTTTTTTTTTTTTCGCGTGGAGAGGGGGGATTAATCATAGATTAAATTACAGTTATTTACCATAAAAAGTCTAATAGCAAATATTCTTTCTACCATTTGATTTTAATTACAAATTAAACTACAGATATTTACCTAAAAAGCCCATAATTGCAAGTACACTTTTATAACATAAAATAATAATAATAATAATAATAATAAAATCCATCGATGAATAATTTATAAATACATAAGAAAATAAAAGCAAAATTTGCCAATAAATAGTTTTTCTTTCTTTCTTCTTTTTTATGTATTAAAAAAAATCATTTGAATTATTTCTTAAAGATGGCCTTATTTGGAGATAAATATTTGAAAATCTAATTGGATAAAGTCTCGAATTAAATTACACAATTATTCATAAACTGAAAACTATCACTTATAATTCATTTATAAGCAATTCATTAATATATAAACAGATCACACAATTTTTTTCTTCTTAATTATTTTAGGAATTTCTGCGCATCATTTAAAATTACCAGCTCGTTTTCAAAAATTTCAAACATTTTAAACATCTACTTATTTGATTGTTATTACTAACAACATCTACATGTTTGATTGTTATTACAAACAAATGTTCAAAATTAGATGAAAAACACTATTTTTCATCGCCACAAAACAACTTCAATTAATAACTACAGAGGCTGTTCGCACATTTTTTAGACGATTTTATTTCGCAGTAAGAAAAAATCGTTTGCAGGGAGAATTTTGTTTTCACAACAGTTATATTTTTGGAAGTTTTATTTATCTTCTGATATTTAGAATTTTTGTTTAGATGCAAAAATGCGCTTTTAAAAAGGCAGTGGATGGAAGGATAGGTTTCCGCTCTTTCCAAAGAGAGTTTTTAGTGAAATCTTTATAAAAATCATTTATCAGGAGAAAAATGGAAAAATGTCGCAACAATAGATGAATCTTGGGTCTATTTAAGTGGTTGCAATAAAAAAAGTTCAATTTATTATCACAAAAGTGGAGAAAAAAATATTTGCTACATGGTTCAAAGCATCAAAAGAAAGTTTTTCTAAAGGATTTATGATTGCCACTGGTTTTTCATATAAGCGCAAGATAAAAGCAAAAAAAATGTGACAAAAATGTCAAAATCAGCTCTAAATACTATCAAGAACGTATTTTAATTCCAATTTTTAAAAATGAAAATCCAGATCTTTATCCACAATGCTATCAATCCGTTGAACTGTATCAAGACAAAACAAGCAGCCACACATCGCAATCCGCAATTGCTTTTCTAGAAAAAAATGGAACAAAAAACGGGAATTAAAACCATTCCCTTCACTGATATTCCTGCTAAATCTCCTGATGTATCACTGTTGGATTTTTGTGTTCTTCGACTCTTAAAATCAACATTATCCAAACACCGACCTACAACGCTTTGTGGACTTTGGAAACCCGTTCAAGAGGAGTAGAAAAATATACCTTTTCCGATATTATAAAAAGCATTATAATCATAGAAATTACGATGTAGAATGATAGTTAAGAACAAAGGGCTACCAAACTGAACAAATAAAACACGAAATATGAGTGAAATTGCTTCAGTACACTCCATCATAATCGTCTAAAAAATGTGCGAACAGCCTCTGTATACTCATACAAATAGAAACTGAACCAAAGTTTATGCTACACATTTCCAATGTAAAAACACAAATTATTTTTAGGACAGCGATAGGATCCAGGCCAGAATTAAAACATGGTTCCTATGGAATAAATGAATACTTGGATCATACATACATGAATCCGCAGTATAATTATGTTCAAAATTAGTTAATTACTGATTAAAAATTATATTTAAATAGTTTGTAAATCTTATCAGTACTTTTAGAGCCACAGTTACACGATTTTTATTATTTCTTTGAGGAATTGATAGATTTATATTTGTATACAATTATTTTCGAAAATTCAGTTACAATAAATTAATTTTACTGTAGATATTTTATTTATTTAATATAAAAAATATTCCACGTAAAATTATTATTATTATTATTTCAATAAAATAAAAATGAACACAAGTGTTTCATGTTAAAATAAATTAAGCACGCACAGAAAAAAAAAATGTTTTGTTGAAACAATAAAATTTTTTGAGCCTATATTAAAGTAATAATTATAATAATAATTTTTTGAAAAAAAAAAATTAAAACAAGAAAATGCTTATTCAAAATTTAAACTAAAAATTTCTTCACACACAATAAACACTACCGGTTTCGAAAGGACGTGGCCTGTCTTCTCAGGTGCAAACACGTGCTACTGCCTTGGCGGCAAAAGCAAGAAAATTTTTGTTGAGGCTATATTACAATAACAATAATAATAAATAAATAAATAAAACCGTTTGAAAGAAAATGTTTTGTTGAAAAGACTTTTTATTTATTATTATTATTTATTTATTTATTTATTTTCTAGGCTATATTAAAATAATAATAATAATAATAATTGTTTGAAAAATGTTATGTCGAAACAATAAAATTTTTGTTGAAGCTATATTAAAATAATAATAATAATGATGATAACATTTGTTTGAAAGAAAGAATAATTTGCTGAAACAAGAAAAAATTTGTTAAGTCAACGAAATTTTTTTTTTTTTTTTTTTTTTTTTTTTTTAATACATAATCTCAACAAATTTTTTATTGTTTCAAAAAAAAAGACTTTTTTTCTTCTATGTGATTCTTTGATTGATAAGCAAATAAAAGTAGATACCAGTAAAGCATGAAAACAGTTTCGATCTAAAATGTTGCCTGTTTAAATTAGCCGTTTTTGAGAAAAAATTTATTAGGAGCAAAATGGTTATTAGAATACAAAAATTAAGTATGTAATTGAGTCAAAATCTATGGCTGCGACTATAAATAATTCAAATACATAATCTTGAATAGCCATTTTACTTTTACATATGTTCAAGTTTAGATTTAAATATTTAATTTTGAACTTTTATTGCAGTCAAATCTCTATTTTTCATATGTATTGTTTTAGTTAATATTTCATATTTTGTGGCATCATATGTATCAAGAATTGAAACTATTATACTAAAGATTATTCTGTAGCGATACAAAATAGTATTTGAGTGGGTGGGCTTCTTTTATTTTCCCTTGTGATCAAGTATTTGATGCATTACCTGCCGAAAAATTATCAGCATCATTTCACTTCAGATATTATCCAAACAGCTAAACTTATACTCCAAGGGGGCCTCTTTTCTCAAGGTATACGAATGAATCGTCAAATGCCCTAAAAGACTGTCAAAATTGAGGCTAGAAGATACATGAGCTACAATTTGAAACTATGATTGAAACAAGACACTTGGTTTACGATACTAAAAAGAATTATTTCTACTTATTTGGCTTGTGGGAACGATGAATGGTTGAAAAGTACAAACAAAATAGATGAAATGACAATTATTATTCTCATACAGAGCTTAATGTTATTGGTGTATATACTATATATTATCTTTCTTTATTGTTTTCTATCTTGAAGAACAATGTATGGGTGATTTGTATTATCATAATATTGTCTTATCAGGCAAAACATTTATGGAAATAAAAAGTCACACTGATCGCAAAATCTGAGACAACTCTTTTCTAATAATTATTTTCTAATAATGTGTAATATAAGCAGGAGTGAATCATTTAAAATGATTAAAAAGGAAAAGAAGGGGGGGGGGGGGAGGACCTGGAATTCAATTATATATGTATTAATTCAAAAATTCAGGATAAAGTCTGTCTTTATTTCATTTATTTCATTTCAAGGTAATTTTTTCTTGTAGGTCCGTGCTATCATTTGATATTTTGCTAAGATGCTTATCAAATACAGAAAAACTACATTTCTTTGCTCAGTGCTATGGAAATAGCACTTAAAAGCGTCTTATAGCATTTTGAGCTTTTCAGTTATAAAATTCAATCTTATTTTACTTTGGTCCGAAATTATTTTTATCATCTCAAAATAAAAAGGTTATTTTCATTAATAAAAGTTCTATTATTTCCCTTTAAGATACTATCCGAAAGTAATCCTTCTTTTCTTCAGCAAAAAGATACACAGTCCTATATTAAATTAATCAGGCATTGTAGTCTAATAAATTAAAGTAATATTATTAATCTTAAAAATTAAATCAATTTAAGATAATTAGTTACTTTGTTTGGCCTGTGTACGTTTCTGTGGTGATTTATTTTTCGGTGTACTATTCGGTGTTGGTGTACTATTTTTCGTTCTCATTCTTTTCTATTATTATCAAATGGATTATATATATATATATATATAAATGGAGTTGAAAAATGGAGTTGACCAATAAGAATCTCAATATTCCCATGTTTGACATGTCAATATACTAAAAAATGAGTACATGGGTTTTCAAATTTAAGTATATATTGTTTCGGAGCTATTTTGAGACAATTTAGCTCATTTTTAAGAAACCATTTTTCACAGTGTACTTATATGAAAACCCCCAAATCTACCGTATAAATTCAAAAAGTTATGAGAGATAGAATGATCAGAATTTCAGTTCTTAAAAAAAAAAAAAAGAGGAAGACGATAGAGGGGGAGGGGGTTATCAATATTTATTTATAATCAGCGAACATTGTATTACTATTTATTAAATAAAAATAAAAATGTGGGTAAAATCCCTTATTGTTTAACTTTTTTTTTTTAAAGAGAAACTGAAATTCCGTTCATTCTATCTCTCATAACTTTTGAATTTACACATTTGCTTGGGGTTTCCATATAAGTAGCTCAATACTTTTTGCTATTAAATCATGCATAAATGAAATTTTTCAAATACTTGCGCATGCGTAGTTAAATTTCTTTAGTAAAAATGCTCATATTTCGTAAGATATTTAATATTTTTGCATTCTGACTGCAGTATGCTGTGTCTAGTGTAGTACGCCAAGTTCCCTAAAAATGGTTTTGCACTGGGTTATAATACCCTACGTGCTATAATTTAAAAAAACTGTTATATCACCATGAATACATACAGTAGCCGCATAAAAATTTATACAATAATTAGAAGAGTTCTCATAATCATATGCTACAGCCAAAATGCATTTCAAGCACTACTTTTTTCAGGGGAATTCAAAGCATTTTGATTTTTGTTTATTTTTTTACTGATCCCCTTTTCCTCTTTGGGACAAAACTTTTACTGAAATATATGAGGTATAACAAATTTTTTCTACTCCCAAAGATTCAAAATAATTCCTATAATTTTCTTAGATAGTTGACAAAACGTCTAAATTCAAAAGTATCCAAATACTTATTGGTAGATAGTGTATAATAAAATAAAATAATACGCGGTATTATTATACAAATCAAGTTAGTACTTTTTAAAAATACAGTAAAGCACCGTTTATATGTCTTTCAAGGGACTGACGTAAAAGGGCGTATAAATAAAAAGACGTATAATCGAAATTTTAATAATAATACTTTGATTACTACAAATTTAATTACACCTTAGCAAAATTGACATGAAAATACTAATTAATAAAGTTTCTTAAGTTAGTAAATATGTATTATACTTTTTTTAAGACGATAATTAATTTAAAAAAAGAAAAAAAAAAGATTTATCATACAAAGTGAGAAAAATTATACTATTAATGCATGACTGGGTACTAATTACATATATCATATATTGAGTATCATATTACATTTCTTAAGAACTATATGAACACATTTTGAATATTAATTACATATATTGCGTATCTTTAATAATAAGCATATGATTTTTGCCCGTATAGATAGTTATTTAATAACATTAAAAATCTTTAATATTCGTCTGATTTGCTGCTTGTCTATGAGTATTAAAAATTTTATTAATTCAATTGATCATTATTTTTCGATCTTTCCTGAGTTCCTCCATTTAAGATGCTTTCTAGGAAAAATCTGTCTTATTTAGAATGGAAAATACTGACAGGTCCAGAAATTTTGCGAATTTTGGAAAAGACGTATAACCGATATTAGAGACGTATGAACGAAGAATTTTTGCATTAAAATGAATAGCAATGAATCGGGACTTCACTAAAAGGACGTATAAATGTAAAAGACGTATAAACGAGCGACGTATAAACAGTGTTTTACTGTATTTCTAATGGAATTATAACCAACATTCCATCAAATTGAGAAAACACTAAGATCCAAATACATTGCTTCATTTGCACTGGCGTCTTATTGCATGGAAGATTATTCACTATTATTAATGTTAATGCAACGGCTCATTTAGCTACAACTTAAAAATATTGAAAAATATTAATAAATGTTCTATAAAAATATTTATATGATGTTTTAGAAACCCAAATTATAAAAAGCTGCCATTTTACTCCATTAATATATTATCGAGAACTTCTTACTACTAGTAAGAATAAGTCGTCGATAATATATTTGAAGTCATTAATTGGCAGTCAGTTGAAAATCGCTGAGTGACTAACGAAAGAAACGCATTCTAGTCACGACGGGACTTGTTATGATCGGATCGTTACAGTGACTTTTAACTATTGTGTTAGACAGAGGCCACATAGAGCATTTATTATACAGAAAATTTTCCATATGATGAGAAAATTTTATTATTGATTTCCCCCCCCCCAAAAAAAAAAAAAAAAAAAAAAAAAAAAAAAAAAAAAAGCCAGAACAAATATGCTTTTTGCATTGTGAAATATATTTCCGTCTAAATCTAATTTAAATAAATGCTAATTTTAGGAATAAAATTTCGTTTCTCATTGAAAAATGGCAACAAAAATAAATGCTATAAAGACAAGCGATGACTGCTATAATAATAAATCATACCGAAAATCAATGTCAACAATCTGAACTTCTCTTCTATGAATTTTGTGGGTTTCCCCATCCTTCAAAAGGGATTCCTAATCACTCACAATTGTGAAAGGAATATTAAATGGTTGGGTTTTCGGCAAAGCGATAGTCCTAGGCCTGGTGTTAAATTTTGGTGACGGCACATATCGAGTTATAAAGAGTTTCATTAGATTTTAAAAATGCAAAATAATAATATAAATAATGAATAAATAAATAAATAAAGATAAACCCCGAAGGCCAATAATTTATTAATGGGTGGGGGGGGGGGGATTCTGGAATAATTATTGTATATATATGTCATAAGAATGGACGGAGGTTCATACCGTGTTAACTTAATAACTTGAAATAATCATTCATTTATTGTTGAGTAATATAATAATCATTTATTTGTTGTTGAATAAACACCAATTTTTTAAAACTTTTATTAATATTTGAAGAAAAAAAATTAACTCATGAAAGTATGTTACTTTTGTTTTCACTGAAGAATTAGAACATTTTTGGTTGTGTTTAATGTATGATTTAAGTATTTTTAAATCGACATCTTTCTTTTTGGGCTTTGTAAGTTATATAAAGTTACTATAACTGAATAAATAATAAGCATAATTGAGTAAAAAAAAAATATATATATATATTTTGTTTTGATTAAATTTTAATGTATACTTTCTTAAAAAAAAAAAAAAAAAAAAAAAAAAGAAAGAAAGAAAGAAAAGAAAGAAGAGAAAAGAAAAGAAAAGTACTGCAGTTATGTTGATTTTTCAATAATTTCTGAAATAATGAAAAGATTTTATGACGCAGAACTGAATAAAATGTAAACATTTTAATGGCCATGTAAACATAAAATAAACATATGCCATGTCAAGGCTAAAATTTTGTTGTTTTCATTTCGACAATTTCTCTATGTTAGATCGGCATCTATTAGCTGGAATCACGACAAACTTAATATTTAAAATTATTATTATAAAAAGTTACGGAAATTTTATTTCGAATTTATGCACATTGCCTTTTAGTTATCACGAACTTTATATAACTGTACCTCAGTTTCTAACAGATAGATATGTACCAAAACTTATATATAATACTTAAGGCATTGGAAATGTGTTACTAAAAAAAAGCGTTTTATTTTCCACAGCCTGCTAAATTTCATTATTTTAAAATGTTTAACATACTTTTTAATCACTATTTTATTTTTTCTTTATCATTCAAACCTTCTTCATCTTCATCTTCTTCTTCTTCTTCTTCTTTTTTTTTTTTTTTTTAATGAATTAAGCATAATTTAGTTTTTTGCAAGAAATTGGTTTATTTGATCATATTTTACAATTGATTGTTATAAGCATTTTTAGTAATTTCGTTTAACAGGTATATATATATATATACACACACAGTTTATTGTTTTAATATTTTCAAGGGGGGAAAATGCTGATAAAATTTCGTATTTATAATTAAATATATAGACAAACATTGTAATATGTATTAACGACATATTTTAAATTTAACTCCTTTTAACAAAAGAAACTTATATATATATATATAAGTATATTTTAAATAAACTGTAACATCTGTTTACATACAACTTATACATTTTAATATTTACAGAAAAAAAATTACTCCTAAATTATCTCGTTTAGTTATATTAAACTGATAAAATGAACTATTTCTTAAATCCTTTCAGTTTCATTCTTAATTCCATAAGGGAATGAATCGGAAAATTCATTTCTTCTTTCATTTTCAATTATCAGATGACGCGCGCGAAATATTAAAGCATAATTATCTCTTAGCAAAAAAGACAGGTGCAGAAACAAAGACCTTAACTTTAGACAAGAGAGACATTAGGATATAGCACCTGTCGGTATCAGATGTCTAAAAGGATTAAGTTAATGCCCAGAAGGAAATATAAACTTATGAAGCCATCAGGTGGCTTCTTTTTAACTTTCAAATTATCTCTAACCTACAAACAAACAAAAGATTGTCTTGCTTCGAAAGTTAATCATAAATTGTCGCAAATTTATTAATAATTATTTCATTAATAATTATTCACTATAAACAGTAAATGCAATGAGATTTTGTATACATTCTACGCTATTTCTCAGGAATGTCAAGGTGAAAAAGGTAAGTGTCAAAGGAACTTGGAGAAAAGACAGCCTTTGAAAGTGTTCAGTCAGTTCAACCTTTTATAGTTTTTAAAGCAATATCAAATTAGTATGTACTTACTTTATGCGCTTTTACAGTAATAATGATTGATCAAGGATAGGATATAATATCAAGAACTTAGAAATTAAAAAAGAAATAAAAGATTGGGGTAGGGGGTAGAAAGGGAGAGAGCGGGTATATAAGTCAGTATCTCATAACAATTAGATTTGTAAACTTTTCTATGATTTATATATAAATGAAACAGTCCTCATCCCTAATTAGCTTGATAGTTAACTGTCATTCCTAATGTCTTTGATAGCAAAATGTTAGAGTGCGCTCTAGAAAATAATAGCTCCGCCTCCCAAACTATACTGTTTTTAATGCCATTGTTGCAACCTGCTTGTAGAAAATAAATGATCTATACGATTAATTTTTGCATTTTATTTTCCCATGATATTTTCGAAACATTATTTAATATCTCCAAAATTTTGCTGATTATTTTATATTTAATATCTAAAAAAAAAAAAAAAAAAAAAAAAAAAAAAAGACTTTTTAATAAGCTTGATTTGCCCTAAAAGGTACGAAAAGTTTTAAAATGAAGTGTTGCCACCTAAATTTCATACTTTAGTTAATTTTAAAATATCTAATTGTTGGGTCAAAAAACTGTTTGCACCCCTGGATTCAGAAAAATCGCCCCTATCATTTGTAACGAGCTACGTACTTTTTAAAATGACTGAAATGAATTAAAATGAAGTGTTTCCACCAAATTTCCTACTTTAGTTAATTTTTAAAAATTTAATGGTCGTGTCGAAAAATTTATTGCACCCCCGTTCATTTGGTGCCGAATTTGTAACGATAGGACTGACATTTTTAATTTATTTTCTCTTTTTTTCTGTTTTTAACCCATATTCGGCAGAAGGTTTATGGCAGAGAATGTAAGTTAAAAAAATAATAATAAAAGAAAAATTAATCTTACATTGCCAATTGGTCACGTCTTAGAAATTCCGAATGAAAATGTACTTGTTTGTTGCCACCTAAATTTTATACTTTTGTTAATTTAAAAAAATCTAATTGTCGTGACGAAAAAATGTTTGTACCCCTGGATTCAGCAAAATTTCCCTTTTCATTTGGTACCAAATTTGTAACGATAAGTCTAATATTCTAATTTATTTTCCCTTTTTTCCGTTTTTAACCGGTATTCGGCAGAAGGTTTATGACAGAGAAAGTAAGCTGAAAAAAAAAAAAAAAAAAAAAGTCTTTAAAAATATAGGCCATTGAATTTTTTAAGAATTTGTGTGCACAAAGGGGTGATCATTGCGGATTTCCATTAAATGATATACAACACACTTCTTCCTATTTGATTTCATTATTAATGATTTATCATAGGAAGTGCTGATTAAGTTTTCTAAAATAAACCTGAAAGATCGTTTTATTTTAGAAAACGTGGTTTGTATATATTCCACGTTGTTTCTCACGAATATCAAGATGGTGGACGTAAGCGCCATTGAAACTTCGGGAGAGCGTTTGGAAGTGTTGAACCAGATCAACAGTTTATGGTTTATGAAAGAAATATCAAATTAGTATGTATTTATTTTATGTACTTTTACAATAATAATGATTCATCACAGGATAGGATGTCGTATCATAAACTCAGAAATTAAAATAGAAAAAATATCGGTCATTGAATTTTTTAAGAATTTTTGTGCACAAAGGGGTGATCATTGTAGATTCGCAGTAAAAAAATATATTAAACACAGCTTCCTATTTGATTTCATTATTAATGATTTATCATAGGAAGTGTGATTAAGTTTGGATAACCAAGTTTTCCAAAATAAACCGGACAGAAAAATAGGTTAATTCAATCCTTTATTTTTTAATTTACCTATTTGTTTAAAGAAATTGTTTTTCTTTTCTGTTTCTTTCTTTCTTTTTTCTTTTTTTTTTTATTATTTTTTGAAATTATAAAAGAATACATAATATTTCCTCCTTTAATACCCAGTTGCTAAAAATCCTCATTGTGCAGGGATGGAATATTGGCGCATACCGGTATTTGCTTAAGAAATTTCAAATTTCTGTGCCTATAATATCATTGATTTAATCGGTACAATTTTGCTACATTGATAGTGGTATTAGGTCTGCGCCAGTGTTCCATTCCCGATCGTGTTATTTTTTGGTTGAAAATTAGCTTTAAAATACTAAATGTAATCCAGGGTGTCTTTAAATTAGGCGACACTTTTTCCGTCATTAACAAGGAAAAATGAATAAAATGGTGCCAACGAATGAAAATGCACTGGAGTGTCATATGTCATCTATCAAGTTCTGGCGACATTTTAGAATATAAAATTTTAAATTTATAAAAACAATATTTTAATTACAATAAAAATAATATGGTTCATTTTACATTGTATTTAAAAATCTTATCAACAATTTTTCAGATTTTTTTTTTTTTTTTCCATCAACCTATGTTTTAAAAATTAAAATTCGATTATCATCGTTAATATATCAATATTAAGAAATGATATTTAAAATATCATAGGACATTATGTATCAATCATTTTAATCAACCGCTTCCCGTAAAAAAAGAAGAAGAAAAACTTTATTTTTAGCGTAAGTAAATATTATAATATGCATCAAAGGTGGTTTAAATGTTTATTAAACACCATAGTGTTACAATAATCTAACCAGCGAAAATGGTGATTCATATCCGATTAACTTTAACCTTGTCATTATTCTTTTAAAAATTCACTTTATGTAGTAAATAACTGTAACCGAAACATTTTTAGTCGTTTTGAATATATTTTCTTCTCTTTTTACATAACTTTCTTTTTATTAGTTTTGTTACACTTATTTTTGTGACTGATTAGTTTAGTAAATGACTAAAAAATCAAGTACGATTATTTTTTAAACGCAGTGTTGCTAATTTATAATATTCTTATAACGATAAAATGCCGAGATGGTTACGAATCACATATTATTTTGATCGGCATTAAGCTCCATTATGACTGCGATTCTTAGTAAAAATCATTTAGCTTGATATAATTCTAAAAAAAAAATAATGCAATTCATTTGTAAAATAAATAATCTCATTGGGGAATTTATATCGAAAGCTAATCGCAAAAGTGCACTGTTAAAAATTTCAATAGAAAACTACTGTTGATAATTTAACATAAATCGTATGTAAAATTATAGAGAAAAATAAACAGAGGTGTCAAAAATCCTATTTCATATATTCATTTTAATGACTATTATTAATTTAATCAATTATTGGCGTGAATATATTTGTGACTTAGAATTTTTTTTTTCCCTCCTAAAGTAGAAACATTTATTTTTAATTTTTATTGAGAAGTGAAATAATATATAAGCATTATGTTAATTGTCTGGATAAATACTTCAGTTAATTCTCAGAAATGTTATACAGCATCACATTGCTTTTATAGAAATTTTTTTTTTTTTTACATCTGATTGATAACACATATACATCAGATTTGTATGCTTGACTTATAGTCCGCTTGTAAATCTTAGCCAGATAAAGACAGATAGCACATGATAGAATTATAATACGAAGAATTCGAAAAAACACCCAGGGCCAGCGCGGGAATCGAACCCGCTGTCCTACGCTCGAAGGCGATTAGCAGTATGGTTGGTTGGTTGGTTGGAGGATTAAGGCCGATTGACTCCTTATGTGTCCTAGGCCTATAGGGGGAATGCCCTCCGTGGGGGTCTTTCTAAGGGGTCCTAGCCCGTATTTACGCGAGTTTCGGAGGAAACCACGGAAAACTCCGAACGGCTAGGTCGATGAGCGCGACCTGGGATCGAACCCGGCACCTCCCATCTACCAGCTTTGAGCGCAGAACCGCTCGGCCGCTGGTGGGCCTTAGCAGTATGGTGACATAACCATTCGGCCACGGACGGCCCAGGAAAAATATAATAAATATAGAAAAAACAAGATAAATATTTATAGAAAAAATATAATAAATACAAATGTATTAGTGTCTGTGGCACGAATGAATGTAATAATATTCCACACATTTCGAATAAAATCAAGAAAGTGGAAAGAATGCTGTTTATGTTTTAAACAAAAGTTAATCAGTTAACATTTTAGTTTAAAATACAGAAATTGTAATATACAGATTAAAACATTAATGTGAATTGTTGAATTTTAATTTTTTGAAATTACACATACAGTTATTTATATAGTAAATGATAATTTTTTGGGAATGTCAAGTGAAATATTTTGCCAATATACCTGTAGTGAAAGGAAAAACAAAGGAAAAAATGCTAACTTACCAAAAACTAGTTCACATTAAATATATCATACTAGAAAGAAACAGCGGGGAAGAGAAAGAGAGGAAAGAAGAGACGCAGACAGAAAAAAAACAAAAAGTAAAAAAGATAGAAAAGAAAAGGAGAAAATGCATCATTACGTTTGTTAATATATATTCTTGTCACACAATCGCCAAAAGGGTTTCTCTATAAGTAAGAATATTATTTAGTCTTATATTGAAATAAAAGCAGAAATAAACTCGTAAAATTTATTTCTGAATTAAAAATTTAAGAAAAAGCCTTTCAGTTATAACATTAAAAATAGTCCAATTTAAAAATCAATCTTTTAAATCCAAAAGGGCAAATTCAATGAAGACGTGTTAAAACAAAATGCTTCCACAATTATTAATGTGAATTTTGAATAAAGTTTTATTTAATGTTTTTTCTAATAAATAGTAAAATGTGTTTATGGATATGATTCTTATATGACCTGTTTTAAATACAATACATGAAATTGTATATATCAAGAAAAATAAATCTATTTTTTATATCCATTTCGGTAGAAATTATTATTATTATTATTATCTATATACACCAGTTTTAAAAAATGTGTTAAACGCTTTTTTTTTTTTTTTTAAACTGATACATATTTTTGAAAATGCATGCTAAAAATTATTTAAGAAAAAACAGTAATGTATTTATTTTTTTTTTTACTGTTCTTTATACACATTTTTTAAAATGCATGTCAAACATTATATAAAAAACAGATTTTTTTTTTTTTTTTTTTTTTTTTTTTACTCGTCATAAAGTTGTTATTTAAACTGCCTTTAAAATTTCTTTTTTACATTTTTCTTTTTTCTACAAGTAGTAATTTACGCAATGCAATTAGTTTTATTATAATGTAACTAAATATTACCCGTAAAAATTTAAGGTAGTTTTAGTGACGTATTTCAATTTGCAAATTGGCAGTTAAAATATCTTTAAACATGTAGTAGTTAACTGTAATTATGTAACTTAGTCTGTAAACATGTAATTATGTAATTAGTTTAGCTTATGTAAATTTATACACTTTTGTAGACTATTTCATAGAGTTAAATTATTCTGAAATTTATCAGAATGTCAGATTTGCGATTTTTTTTTTTTTTTTTTTTTTTTAATATCGTCATATTAAAATATCATTTAATAATTTTAAATGATATATTTCTAAAACATTTTTTAAGAAAATTCTCCCAATAAGGTCATTAAAACATTTTTAAACTGATTTTGATGCCCATAAATGCAATTCTACATAACAAAGGAATTACAATGTAAAACAAAATTAAACCACTCAGCTTTGTAGAATGACTGAAGTTTACAAATTAGAATCTGGTAGCGCTTGTTTGATTGTCTTCAATATTTCAGTGTATTTACTTACACTTGAAATATTGGTTAATATAGTTAATTACTGTTAAAATAATGTTATTTTTGTATAAATATTAACAGGTTTCTACTACCGAATAGACAGGATAAGCGCATGCTTCCCTTTGAAAACTTTCAGAGGGCACCAAATTAAGCAGAAAAAGGGGTCCCGATTTGCATATTTTCAATTTCATAATAATAATAATAATAATAATAATAATAATAATAGCTTTTTTACCATCATCGTTTTTTTAGTCTAAAAGAAACACAAAATAATTATTAGGATAAATAAAATAATCTTCATTTTCTGAATTAAATTATGTCTATTTTCTTCTCTTTTCTTTTCAAGCTTTCCGAATACAGTCGAACCTCGTTAACGTGAATCTAAAGGGAAATAAATATTTGTTCATGTTATCAGTAGTTCATGCTATCAGTAACTAATCTTCACATAACTAAACTAATCTTCATTTTGCTGGTGATCGTGGAAACAGTTCATGTTAAAAGTAATTCACGTTAACAGTGTTCACGTTAACAAGGTTTGACTGTATTTATTTAGCTTAGGAAGTCCATAGGCTGCGTCCCCAGCTGCATTTGTGCTTACTATTAACTCTTAAGTTAATTAGCCCTGGATAATTACTTGGAGATTTCTTATTATATATATATATATATATATATATTACTCTGCTGTCGTAAAGAAGTAACATTCTTATATTAGTTACATTAATCCACAAAACTCGATAATATATATATATATATATATATATATATATAAGAAAAAAGAAAAGAAAGAGATAAAGATAATAAGAAGAGATAAAAGGGTGAAAAGATAAAAAGAAATATACGTATTTCTTTTTAATAACGATAAACAAATTAAAAATTAAAAATTTATTCACATCAATTGTTACTACATTTACGAGTTCAATTTAGATTTCACCAGTTTATTAAATGTAACTACAGAATGTAATTGGATTTAGAAGCAAATAAATATCAATAAAAATTTAAACATGAAAAATGTTTAAAAACATATATATATATATATATAAATAATAGATAATGTAATAAAATTTAATCTTAAAATTTAGCAATTAATAGAACTAAAACAATAACAGCACACTAAAATATAGAACTGAATTTAACATAGAGGAAAGAATGACACAAAAAGTTGCGATATAGATAAGGAACCAATGAGTTACCATATTAACTTAAAATACTTACGCCGACCTGAAGGATAATAAAAAAGGACCATTAAACTTGTGAAAGAGAAAAAAGATAATAAACCACATAATCAATTGGATATAAATGCTTAAAATTAGAAATATACTTATCAAGGGGCGCATACTTCATAAAGCAGAGAAAGCTGCAATGATTTCGTAAAAGGTATATATATATATAATTGTGCAGTGTAAATTTTATTATTTAAAGATTACATACACAGAAACTAAAAACTTTTTGAGTCTCAACTTGGAGGTTTTCATTGAGGTTTCGAGTATAAGATATGTTTTGTTTTTATTGTTAATACTAAATTGCATCTTGAAGAAACACTTCGACAGCGAAAGACACGATGCTTGATTAAATGAAGAATGGAAGTCTTTATCTAAAAAGTATACAGTAAAATACCGTTCATACGTCTCTCGTTCACACATCTTTTACATTTCTTTAGTGATAGTCTTTCAGTGAAGTCCCGATTACTTACTATATTCATTTTAATAATACAATTACTCATTTATACACCGATAAATATCGATTATACGTCTTTTCCAAAATTTTCGAAATTTCTCGCCCATTTTTTCATTCTTTCTTTTTTTCTTCTTTTCTCTCTTCCTTTCATAAAAATAGGGTAAAACAATACTGATATTAGATGTGACTGATTTAGTAGACGAAATACGAGGGGATTGTAATTTTTGGATAGCTTTGTCTATAATGGAAGGGTCATAACCTCTGTCAATTGCGATGGCTTTCAAGTATTTAATTTCAGATTTCAATAAAATAGGATTTGAACAAATATTAAGGGCATGGTTTACAAAAGTATAGAAAGCAGCCATTTTTTGGTTAGGTGGGTGACATGAACGCGCATGGGGAGGAAGGGAGACTGCATTTTTTTTTTTTTTTTTTTTTTTTTCATTCTAAATAAGGTCTAAAATCCGTTCTAAATATATCAATTTTGATGCGTACAGGAGTTTTGATACCGATAACCTGAGTCCGTAATTATTCACAATCCATGAACTAATTGAAAACAAATTGTGTGGTTCTAATTTAAGGGATGATGATGTAGAATGTGAAGAAATTACTACACCCTTTTTTAAAGACGCAATGGAATGTACTGAAAAACTTTGAAGTTTGTTTACCAAAACGCAAGTAAAAAAACATTAAATTAACCCCTTGATTTGAAATGACGAGTCCAGCTCGTCATAAACTTTTTTGAGCAAACTGATCATGACGAGTTGCAACACCCTACAAAAAGATGTCATGTATGCGCTAAGCCTAACATTAGGAGTGAAACAAGCTGGCAATGCAAACGATGCCAAATAGCACTGCATGTTCCGGGGTGTTTTGAGAAGTACCATACACTTTAAGTTTATTAGTACTTTAAAATTAACCCGAATATAAGTTAGGATATACATATATAGATATTTATATTGTTTGTTACATTATGTTGAAACACGTACTTTTTTTCGTTTAAATACTATGTAGAACTGTAATATTTTTGATAAACATTCATGAAGAATTTTCCGAAACTAATCATGTTCTTATATGTATATATAGCAATAAACATTCATATAAATGTGTGAAACAAATATTATTTTTAATAATTACAAATTATTTGAGCAACAAAACCGTAAGTTTCTATATCAATCCCTCCTCTTAAAACTAAGAAAATTAAATTGTCTGCATGAGCAGTGCTGACTGAAAATATATTGCAGTTCAAGGGGTTAACTCTAATCAGCATATCAGGTGAATAATAGCAGGAGACTTGGCGTTGGAATATTAAAACAGGAATAAACTACTACGTCAGAAACGCCAAAGAAAAATTATTGAGGTGCATACAGCTGTTTCGGTAGCCTAAAGCGTACCGTCTTCAGTGCAAAAAGAATTCAGAATCTGGAGAAGTGCTCGTATATATAGGAGAGGGACCGGATTTAGTTCAACCAATAGGATTACGGAAGAGGTGGGGAGTGTGGCCAATAGGAATTAAGGAATGTGTAGCTGTGTAAACAGTAGAAAAATGGAAATGTGGACTGAATGTAAAATTTCCAACAATCAGACAAATAGGGAACAGCGAAATCACAATTTACAAGGTTTTTAAAAATTTTATAAATATGAAAAGCTTCAAAGAAATCGAGTTCATGAATGGATTTAGGTCTGCAAATTATTTTAGCTGAATTAAATTTAAAATTATGATTTTCCTCCCAGCAATGTTTAGAAATAGCCGATTTATTGGTTTCTTGTTTGCGGACGTGATTCATATGTTCTTTTAGACGAAATTTAAGACTGCGTTTAGTTTGGCCAATATATGATAAACCACACTGACAGGAAATACTTTAAATGTCCCAAGAATTATGCATATCAATAGGATCTTTTAACTGAGAAAAGGTGAGTTTATTAGAAGGCGAAAAAGTTATTTTAAAATCATATTGTTTGAGAATTTTAGCTATGGTTTGACTGGTTTTAGAAAAATAGGGTAAAACAATACTGATATTAGATGTGACTGATTTAGTAGACGAAATACGAGGGGATTGTAATTTTTGGATAGCTTTGTCTATAATGGAAGGGTCATAACCTCTGTCAATTGCGATGGCTTTCAAGTATTTAATTTCAGATTTCAATAAAATAGGATTTGAACAAATATTAAGGGCACGGTTTACAAAAGTATAGAAAGCAGCCATTTTTTGGTTAGGTGGGTGACATGAACGCGCATGGGGAGGAAGGGAGACTGCAAAATTTTTACGATAGACAGTCGTTGAAAATCCATTTACAGTTCGAGAGACGAGGGTATCAAGAAATGGAAGGGAGCCATTATTTTCTATTTCATATGTAAACTGGATATTACTGTCAATTGAATTTAAGGTTTCTAAGACATGGTCAATATTGTGATGAGATATGTCGATAAGCGTGAAGGTGTCGTCAACGTAACGGGTCCAAAAAGGAAAAGATATTTTCTTAAAAAGCTTGCTTTCGAAATAGTGCATGTAAATGTCTGCGAGAATTGGGGAGAGAGGGGAACCCATGGCTAAACCTTCAGACTGACGATAGAATTTATTTTGGAAAGAAAAAGTGGTTTGTGATAAACAAATGCGGGTAAGAGAAATTAATTCTTGTATTTCAAAAGAGGTGAAATGAAACTCTTTTAATCTATTTTCGAGACAGCAGAGGGCGCCACTTATTGGAACATTAGTGAAAAGAGATTTTACATCAAAAGAAACCATAGTGAGATTAGTGTGAGGGCAGTTTTGAATATTTTTTGCAAAATTTATGGAATTCTTAACAGTATAACTATTAGCAGCAAGAAGTGGAGCAAAAATTGTTGTGAGAAATTTAGCTAAATTATAGGAAGCAGTACCGATATTAGAGACAATTGGACGAAATGGAATATTGGGTTTGTGAACTTTTGGTAAAGCATAAAATCTGGCACAATTAGCAATAGAAGGGATAAGATGGGATTTAGTCGAGTTCAATAACAAGGGGCAAGATTTTATAGCAGATTTAATTTAATTTAATTCTTTTTGCACTGAAGAAGGTACGCTTTAGGCTACCGAAACAGCTGTATGCACCTCAATAATTTTTCTTTGGCGTTTCTGACGTAGTAGTTTAATCCTGTTTTAATATCAGGTGAGTATTAAAGAATTTTTAATTTAATTGAATAGCTACCTGTATGGACATAAATTGCGTAATACTTATTATAAAATGTACACAATATGTATAGTTAATAATCAAAATGTGTTCTTTAGAGTATTCAAGATATGTAATATAATACTCAAGATATGAGATTTGTAATTAGTATTCAAGTCATGTATTAATGGTCTCATTTTTTATAATATTTCTTTTATTTAAATTTAATTATTATCTTCAAATACTATTTTCACTATAAAGTACTAATGACTGTCTTAGAAAACTTTATTAATTATTATTTTCCCACAAATTTTGTTTCAGTGCCATTGGATTTGTAGTAATCAAAGTTTTGTATTTTAAATTTAGACTATACGTCTTTTCCTTTATACGTCCTTTTATGTCTCCTTTGAAAGACGTATAATCGGTGCTTTATTCTCTATATAAATTAATAGGAATAAAATTACTCATACATTTAGTGATAAATGGGATTTGTCTTCTTCTTCATCTTCTTCCTTTTTCTATTTTTCCTTCACTAAAAATAAAGACCCCCCCACGGAGAGCACTCCCCCTCATTACAGTCAATCGGCCTTAATCCCAAAATCCAATCCAATCCTTCTCTAAAAAATATTTTATCTCATAAAAATAAAAGGTAAGTACTAAAAAACAAATAATAAAAAAATTCTCCAAATATCAATATTTATCTAATTAATTATTTCATAAAAACAGACATAATTTCACGCTATAAGAATCTTTTTTTAATTTAAGGTTTAAAACTATTAATTCAATTTCTCGTTTAAAAAACCCACATAAATTAATAATGCTAAATATTAATTTTATACATTACATTAAAAATAAATTTCGTCAAATACTTAATTCTTTTTAATAATGCTGAACAAATTAAACATTAAAAATATTTTCACACCATTCGTAATTACTTTTTATGAGTTCCATTTGAATTTTCTCAGTTTATTAAATGCAAGCTGCAAAATTTAATTGGATTTAGAAGCAATTAAATCGTAATAAAAATCAAACACAGAAAATGCTTGAAAACATTGTTTAATAAATGATATATCACTGCACAATGGAAATTTTATTGTTTATCAATACCAGGAATTTGCGAGAATAGAGTGAGATTAAACATTTATTTTTCATTGACATTTATTTCGAAAATGGTGCGTTTTATTTACATGGAATTACACCGTATTTCCCTAGAAATAAATTTTGTATTTTTATAAGCATACAGTTCTTTTAATTGTATGTAGTTAGTGTTACTTTCTCATGGAAACTGTTTTAGTTTTTTTTTTTTTTTTCTGCTTTTGTAGCTTTGATTATTTATTTGTGAAGATATACATGAAAGTCACGCATTTAATTTTGAAATGATAGAAAAATACATTATATTAATTAGAATTTAAAATTGTCATTTGAATTCACATATTTTTTTGCTTTATATACATATTATTTTGGATGGATTAAAAGAAGTGTTTACGTTTAAAATTAATATCTGTATCAAAGATTTTTTTTTTTAATTATTTATTTATTAAAGAAGTTGTTCAATTTTTTTTATTTAGCATTTCTTAAATGCTTTTAAATAGATAATGATTACCATTTTTGTGTTCATAAAATAAGAAAAAATTCCCTGCATCCCTCCCCCCTCCTCCCGTATATATGTTATTTTTGATGAGCAAAAAGATGTGTTTAAAATAAATATCTGTACCAAAGATTTTTTTTTTTTTTTTTAAGTATTTATTTACTTATTAAAAGAGTCGTTAAACTTCTTTCTTTCGCATTTTTTAAACGCTTTTAAGTAAATAATGATTATATTTTTTGTGTTCACAGTAGAAAAATAAGAAAAATATTAAATAACACAATATAGATATTCTAGTAATTTGATTTCAAATTTTTCTGCATTTAAAATATTAATAAGGTTCAAAGTATATATCATTGGTTAGTATTGAAATTTCTGGTAGATAACCCGCAGGTAAGATGTGTCATTTCTCCACCAGGAATTGTATTTAATAGAGAAATCGATACTTTTTCGAAGGAAAAGCTCGTACAAATATAAATTTATTTATCAATTGAAATTTCTGGTGCAAAACTGGAATACATAACCTGCGGGGTATCTACCAGAAATTACGGTAATTTTGTTTTATATATTGAAAGTTCAAAATTATTAAAAATAAATATTAATTAATGCCCGAAATGAGACTTTTAAAAAAGTAGAATATAGATATCTACCAAATTCCAGTTGCTTATTTTTCATTGCCGCGTAGTTGTAGATTCGCCATAAAGATTTTATTTTTTATTTTTTTAATAGAACTGCGGTATTTTCTATAAATTAATTCATCGTAAGTTTTATAAGACTCATTATTGAGCAACGAATATAAATGGCTGTTGTCTAGATGGTTGGCTCAACTATTTCCCATAATTAGAATTTTACACTGCAAATCCAATGTTGATGTTTATTTTTTGTTAATTTTACACTTTTAAGTAAAAAAAAAATCATATACACTATTTTAGTGTGTTTTTCAAAACTATTACTCCCCTGCTAGAAACAAAATGGTGAGAAGGGAGTAATATACACTGGTATTCTAAATTTAAGCAACAACCTGTTTTCTCGTTTTCTTCTTTTGCGTATAATTTTTAAACAAATAAACATATGAACAAAAAATTTGGATGGCATGTTCGTTATCGTACAATTAACCGAATTTTATATAACTTAAGTAATAATTTTTAAGCTAATAAATATTCATTTTTTCTCAAAATTAATCTTTGGAAAAACTGAAAATTTTAACAATTTTATAGAAAAGAAAACTTAAAGAAAAATGGTCATAAGGATGCATTGCAGATAGGTGAAGATTATCCATGCGTTAGATTAAAACCGGACCTTTTTACCTGTATTCACTTTTCTATTTCTTCTTTTTTATTCTTTTTTTCGCATGTGAATAACTTTTAAAAAATTTACATATCAACATGAAAATTGGATAACATGTTCATTATAAAACTATTTATTGGCATTTTTATTACTCTGGTGATGCTCATAGTTTACAAATTGCTAATTATATATATTTTTAAAAAGTCTATTATAAAAGAAAAAGAAAAGTTAATACAGAAAGAAAAATCGAGATTCAGAGTAACATTTCAAGGCATGTGCGTCTTTATCTATCTGTAATGCATCCTTAACACCACTTTTCATAAAGTTTTCTTTTCTAAAATTGTTGAAATTTTTCCTTTTTTCCAAAGCATACTTTTGAAAAAAAAAAATAAATAAATAAAAATTATTAGTTTAAAAATGATTACTCATGCCAAAATTATATAAAATTCGATTAATGGTATGATTACGAAAACGCCATCTAAATTTTATGTTCATATGTTTATTTGTTTAAAAATTATGTGCAAAAGAAGAAAACGAGAAAACCGGTTGTTTAATAAAAAAGCACCACAAAACTGGCGTTGTAAAAAATATTACTTACAAACTTTGAATAAACACCATAAAATGCAATATGAAGATGAAGTGTCGCCTGATGAAGTGTCGTGTGTTTTTTTGACCCGAAACAATTGTTGCGAGTTTATTGCATTTTATGGTGTTTATTCAAAGTTTGTAAGTAATAAAACATGTTGTTGTTTAAATTTTGAACACGAGTGTATGAATGTAAATGTATATACTTTCGAAGTCACAAAGGATTTAGAAATAAGCCATTTTATACGAGTAAACTATTTATTTAACATATGGATTACCGTTGAGCTATCAATGTTGGTTTTTTATAAGTGGGTCAACCACAGCTACCCATCAAATAAAATACCAACGAAGGGGACTATAAAGTGCCGTTGTGCCACCACTAAACTGGTACCAAATGTACGAATTCGATAACTACTGCTGAGCCAACGAGTGATGGTTGTATAGTTTGGCATAGTTTAATTATGATCATAATGAGATTTAAATATTTACTTATTTTTTTTTCATTTGCATCCAAATGCATTTTCATGCATTTTGAACTGCGGAAACAAATATAAAAGAACAAATAAAAGAACAAAAAGTTTAATGTTTGATAATTAATTTTTTGCAACAAAAACGACAAATAACCTCATGAAACAAATTAAAGAACAAATAATTTAATGTTTGACAGTTAAGCCTTTGCAGATAAATATTCACAATTGCATTTTTATATTTAAACTACATTTTTACAAATAAAATGGTACATTTCCCCAGAAAAATGGTTACAATTTTGTTGCAGTAAACATTTTGATGCTAATTTTCATCATTTTAATAGTACCATTTTAGTAGTAAGCCACTATTTAAATGGTGAAATTTAGCACCGAATTATCGACTGCAACTATGGAATGCAGCGGTATTTTTCTGGAGAAACGGATGATTTTTATTTTTAACAGTGTAAGGTTTGCATTTAGTATATTGTAAACGTATAACACGTTGCCTACTTTATTAAGAGATACATAACTTTTGAAGAAATCTAAGCATATGAAATACATTTTTTTTTAAATCATTGTTATTCAAATAATAAATATTAAGTACTTTAGACAAAGAAAGGGGGAAAAATGTTGTGGAGAATTTTAATGCTAATTTACTGGATGGAGAACCTAAGAAATTACATTAATATGCATATTTTATTAAATATTTCCTAGTATTCTACACAAAACTTGTAATGATATAAATAAGGTATTAATTCATTTAAAAGAAAGTTAATTTTTCACTAAATTAAATTTTAAGTTATTTAAAATCGTAAATATAACTATCCAAGATATTTCCTGTACACGGTTCAATTTGATAAATATATAACTACGTATCTGTATTTTTCACGTCATAATTTTCAGTTGTATTTTTATATTTTGATAGTAAAATATTAACAGTTAAAATGATACCTTTATGAAAGTTTTAATGTTGTGTACACTGTTAAAAATAATAGTTAGAGGTTTTACCAAAGAAATGCTACAAATTAGGCACGTTTAACAGCAGTCAATATTTTAGTGCTTAGTTTCTCGATTTCAGTATTGCTTACCATTAAATTGGTGCAATATATCGCATCAAGATTTTAAAAATATTTGTTGCAGCTTAATTCAAACCGTAAGATTTTAATTTTAGTAGTTTATTATAAAATAACGAATACTTTCTATGTAAGTATATACCGAACGTAGAGGATTTTTCTATTAACAAATATATATATATATATAAACAGTTTTATTAAATTATTAATTTTTGCCTATTATATTTGGTATTTAAATGGATTTTTTATATACAAACTCTATTCCTCTGAAAATGATAAAAGTAAATACATTTATTCGAAATAAATCTCAATTAAAATTTAATTATATGTTGGTATCTTCATCTATATTTTGTCTGATGAGTGTTACAATGGTATTAAATTATTCAAATTATATATATATATATGTATATATATATAGTAATACATTAATGAAATAATATCAATGCAAATTTTTTTTTTGAAATTTAAAGATGAATTAACTTCAGTATTAAAACAATTATTCGGATCATAAGCGAAGACTACCCATATCAAATCTAAAAAGAATTAAAGAGAAATTGAAATGAATATTGGAAATTGGAATGAGAAAAAAGCATAATTTGCATTCTAACGTTTTCAAGGGCCTGGTAGAATGCAAATATGCTAAAAAGTGGATGTTTTTCTGTCACAAAGAAAGCTAAAGCTAAGATTTTCTATATATGTATATATACACATAACTACGTATTAATTGCACAAGTCCTCGAAATCGAACTTTTCAATTTATTTTACTTTATTTTATTTTTCCTTTGCATTGAGTGTCATCTTAGTAGTTTAAGGTTGCATGTAATGTGTTTTCATACCCTGCATTCAGAAATGCTTGTTTCTTCTTCCTGTCACGTAAGGGAGAATTCATACTGAGGCTGTAAGAAATTCGAAATTATTTATGTATAAAATACATTAAAATAGGCTATTATTTACTCATTATCTTTTAAATGTGTTTTTTTACATGTAAGTTCTCTTTTGAGCATTTTCTCTCCTGCATAACTTAAGGGATTTGAGGGGGGGGGGGATATTCTCTATACACCATCTAACAATAACCTGCTAACATGTTAAAACTCCATCGTCCCTGATACCTCATCTACATGTCTTTGACGTCATGATGAAATAACTCTCCTTGTCCTTCATTCACATCAATTAGATTTTCTGGGAATTAACTTAGATGACAGTTCAAAGAATGGAGCTTTAAGTTCAGAAAAATTCTTTTTTTTTTTTTTTTTTTTTTTTTTTTTTTTTGTCGAAACTGTACGTGATGGAATCTTTTAAATAGATTTTCCTTAATCATCACCAAAAAATACACCAGAAAAATACATCATGTAGAAGAAAAAAAAAAATATCAGACCTGTATTAGACTCTAACTTTGAGTAAGCAAACTAAATAACAAACCGAAAAACTCAAAATTAAAATGATATTATAAAATTAAAAATAACAGTATAAAATCCTAATATCCTGTTGCTCCATTCTAATAATACTTTATTTTTCTATTTGTAAAATTATATATATAACCGAAACTTGTTTATTTATGTGTCTGAAATTACATATTTTTTTTATTAATTTTTTTTCTACTTAAATATATATATATATATATATATATATATATATATATATTTTTTTTTTTTGCTACGTTTTACAATTGCACCAACTATTTATTTTGCAAAAATTGATTTTACAGAATTACACAGCTTTACATAATTTTATACAAAAAAAAAAAAAAAAAAAAAAAAAAAAAAGAAAATCTGAAACAAAAGAAACCGTTAAAAATGTTAAATAATTTTATTGCCACTATTGCACCAAGTATTTATTGTACAAAAATTGATTTTACAGAACTACTCAGTTTTGCTTAATTTCGTATAAAAAAAATCTAAAACTGTACAAAAAATTATAAATTAAATATTGTCATTTTTTTTATGAACAAAAATTTTACATGATTTAAATATGCTCAAATAATTCTTTAATAAAAGCAAATAAGATTAAGTTCAATTATTTATCAGCCATGCCTAGTTTAATTTACCAATTCAAACGAAAAAAAATTACCGGAAAAAAGTCATTTTGTTTGTTTGAACTAATACTAATATCTCTCATTACACATTCTCTGGAAAAATATGTAAACAATAAACAAATCCTGGAAAGTATTTTTGTTAAAACAAACATACCATTTCTACTTAAAGGAAAAAAATTCTTTGTAAATGCATTTTTATAACAGCATAAAAGCAGATATTTTGCATTCCGATATGCATATAATTTATTTTCTCAAATTGCTAGCTTATAAAACTTTCCTTCTGACTTACAAAGTCAACACAAAAAAGATTATAGTTGTATAAGAGTAGATACAGTCTATCTTCAGTGCAAACTTCTGAAAAAAGCTTTATTTTGATCAACAGACAACACAAGCTTAAAAAGCGAAGGGCTGTTTGTTTTGAATGCTTTGGTAGAAATCCCTGAGCAAATATCGGAGATTTATCGTGAGATTGACTCAAAAACAATGCTTATATACTAACACTTATTCATTTTTTTTTCTCATCAGTTTTATTTATTGTAGGAATAAGTTATCGCAATGATATTCTGTAAAAAGATCTTCAAATTTTGCGCTATTCAAAATCGTCTGTTAGGAAAAAAAATCATCTAATGTTCTGTATAAACCTTTTATTTTCCTCTTTTATAAGTTATATTTCTTAAATATAAAATAAATTAATCATTATTTTGTCTCATTTTTCCTTTTGTAAATCATCAAATTCCTACAAATCTTTCATTAAAAAGTATAATGTGTTTTAACGAACAGATTTTTTAAAATTACTAATGAATCGTTTTGAAAACTAATAAGAAGTGTTTTTTGTGCGAATAAATATTAATCTACACATTGAGTTTAAAATTGCTGATGAAATAAGTTCAATATTTTTTCTTAGTGGTATATATATATATGCATATATATATATATATTACATTTTCGAGATGCTGGTAATAATTGAAATAACAAATAGTTTTAAAAAATGCAAAAGTATTTTTTTTTAAGTCATAAAAAAGTGCTTGTTTGTAATAGCTCTTAATACGTAAATTGTGTTAATGTACTATTTTTTTTAACTTAAAATAGTGGACACTAAAACTAGTTATTAATCTTTTAATGAATTTCTTACAGAATAATGCGAAGTATCATGTAAATAGATCTTAAATACAATTTTTGTTTGAAATAGCAACTATATGTCGTTTTCACAGAAATACATTTTAGTTACCGTCGCATTGAAAGCAAAAATAGGACACTGACACTGACACTGAAATCAGGAAAATAAATTTCGGCTCTTGAAAAAATAGTTTAATGTCATCCTTATATTTTCTAAGTTCTCTTTGCTAGAAAGATTTAGAATTCTCTGCTAAGATTCTAGAACGTTTTTCTGTATTACCGTAGTCAACCATTTAAAAATTTCGGCAAATAAATGAGAAGAGGTGAATTTTAATATCCATAATTATAGTTTATCAATTAGCTCTAGAAATCACGCGAAAATTTCTACATTTCAAAGAATTCATAATAAAATGTATCGTTTCACCATCTAGAAAAGTATAGACTAATAATTCTCAAAATTCTCGATAATTTCGTCGATTCAATTTGTTTGGCTTATTCACTTACACTTGAAAATTTATATCTCTAGTTTAAAAGTTCAGAAACGTACAACTTATTCGTTCTAGATGAAAGCGGTACACACACATATATATATATATATATATTGTGACGAACGGGTGTACGCCATAGCCCGATCTTAGATTAACTTAATTAAATTATGAAGTGAGCACGAGACTTGCATTATGCTTATTTAGCTTTACTGAATTAGATAATGAAGTAACGACAAAGTCAGGTTTGTAAAATCAATATAGAGCTTTTATTTTGAGCTTAAATAAAAAGGTGGGCGTTGGACTATATCTCATTTAATACTTTTATTAACTTAAAAGGCAGCCTCCATAAATACTTTTAACTTTACATAATTAACCACCAATAATTACAACTACTTCATTTAAATTATTAACTCTCCGACTTAGTAATCTTCGATAGTGGGAGGATTCCCTTACACCACTATCTACTCGACTTACTATCTTCTACTCTAAGCAGCTATAACAACTAACTCCTTCAACCCCCTACTACTTCTAATTCACCATCTACCTCTCTCGGCTACCTCTCTACTATCTCCCACAAAACAATCTTCCTTCTCCTTTTATACAAGTTACTTTCCAAAATATTAGCATATCGTGAATTACAGTTTCATTTGTCATTTATCATAGGAACTAACTCTATTAGTCGACTGAATCCTAAATTCTTCACATTCATGTTTTACTCGTAAAGTGCGAATTTTAATTGTAGCATTACGCTAACTTTGCTATACCTCACAATATATATGTATGTGTGTATAGTATGTCATTACATTATAAAAATCATCGTAATGTTGATATAAGAATACTGTATCTAAAGAAAAGCTTTATATAATTGCAAAATTTTGTAAAGATTTTTTGAAATCGATTCTTATGAAATAGTTAAAAACTCTCTAACTCAATCATAGAAACGTCATGAAATTTTCTAATGGATTTCATATAAGAGTGTAATGTTATTTAATATTGTAAAATTTTCGGGGGGTGAGGGTTATATTATAAGAAAAAAAAGCTGGTATTCCATTTAATACAATTTTTTATTTAATAACTTTTTAAGACATATTGTGTAAATTAATACTGCATTCTATATTTTTGCTACTAGCGTTTTATTTTAATATTACTTGCAATATTATCGGAGGAAAGGTTTTTCCTATGTATATTTTAAATATTTATTTTATTTTTATTTATTATTATTATTATTATTATTATTATTATTATTTATTTCCTTACGAATACATTACTTTGTATTATCAAAAGATAAAAATTACTTTAATTAAAAAATTTGTTTAGATTAAATTAAACACCTTTATATAAGGAAAAAATATTACGATATATTTCCAATTTCTTTTTATTTAAAATGTTTATTAAACAATTAAACTTATTTTTCCCGAGCCTTCAAACAAATCCTCCTAACATCTCTTTATTTGAATTTAAAAACACTACATTTTGAAGTGTTGTATTTTCACACATCGTCCCATAATAACGGATTTATTCACGGGTCTATTGAATCAGTATAATATTTGTTCAGCTGTATAAAATAATTTACACCAATTATTTCATTCAGAGAAATACTTGAAATTTAAAACCACCCGAAAGTTCAAACAAATAGTCCTAAAAGCAAATATAAATAAATTGAACGCTTCAGAATTAATATCCAATTTACGCAACACACCAAGTGGACAAATCATCTATCTAAAATGCGCGTCATTTGGAAAATAGCATAATGCTACAGAACACATTTGGATCTCAGTTAGGCGAAATAAATGCCATGCCCAAAGCGTTCCAATTATGAGATTTCGATTGCCATGTTTCGTTATTACCAAAATCTCCGACAGTTTAGTTAATAAATCCGTATTCAGGATTGATACGCTTACGAGTTCTACAGATATTTAAGAGAAGATTTTGTTTGATAATATCCATTGTTTCGAGATTATGTTACTGGAAGTAGATGGAAATATGTTACATGTATATATACAGTAGTGTATTGATTTACATTTAATTTATATGGAGAAATATATATGTGGATTTTACGAATCAAATGAAGAGATGAAATGCTATACCTATTATGTTTCATCACAGATACGATTTAATTTTAATTATTCGGATATTTACTTTATTGTTAGGGCTCTGAAAATATAATTTCTATTTATAACAATTAATAATTATAATTTATAGCTTATTAAGTCTTTGGTTTAATAATAGTTAATATGTACGTAAGAATACTTTTAATATTTTATTTTTTCAACAAAATTAATTTCAGAAATTGTTTATTGCGGTTACGTAAAAATCAAAGACATTTCGTCAAATTTTAATTAAACTCGTGAAACACCATTCATCACGAATACAATTCAGTTTCAATTATTAGTATATTTATTTAATCATTATAACTCTCAATAAATAAGTTGTATTTATTATAACAAATGATTGTGATCTATAGTAGAGATGGGTGATTTTATGACCTTGTATATGAAGAGGTCACTCATACAGCTGATTGGGATATAGAGGCTACTACCTAAGTTCTGCTTACTCATCATATATGCATAGTTATTATTAAATTACATTTAGAATCAGAAAATTAGTAACTAATTTTTAAAATTTTATTTATTGATGATTAGCAGTTAAAGTAATTGAGCGGTGTTGGTATTAGGTTGAAGCCAATTGACTATACCCTTGTCCTAAATCTGGGTGGTGTGCCCGTCGCGGGGTTCTTCCTAAAGGATTTACACCAGTTTTAAAGAAAATCCCAGAAAAGTTCTAACGACTAGATCAATGAGTGTGTCCTGGAATCGAACCCGTTTACCAGCTGTAAGAGCAGAACCTTTCGACCATTAAAAAGCCGCTAAAATTAGCATTAAAAATTATTATTATTATTATTTTTTTTTTTTTTTTTGGGGGGGGGGGGAATACGTACGGTTTACGAAACACACGTTGTGCACCACTCACTTATATTCTTTGAATTCTTGGTATAGTTAAAGTTTAATATGTCCATTACTCCGTAAGGGGAGCATCCATTCGACATGGATTCGTATTACGGGAATAAGAATTGCGTAAACAGCGATTTATACCATATAAAAATTGACGTATGTAAAAAGAATTAATAACAATAATCGAATAAACGGAATTACAAGTGTACCGTACAAATTTATGGCTGTATAAATTCAAATTGCGTAAACTGATATCGCATACAAAAAATACCGCGCGCAAAAAATAAATAAATAAATAAATAAATAAAAAATAAGTCCAGCCATTACACTATTCAGACTTTCTTAACATCCAATTTTTATTTCGAAAAGAATTTCATTGTTCCTAATATAATATTTTACAGGGCAACAGTACAAGTTTCTCTATAAATATCGTAATCCAATCGAGAAGCCAGTCATATATTTCGTAAAAGAGAAAAAAATTACAGCATTTTTTTTTTTTTTTTTTTTTTTTTACAAATAGCAATTACGTTCATTTTAACTTAGTGACTCTTATAGAGTTTTTTTTTCCTTTTAATTATTGAAAACAAATTACATATTTAAATAAATTTACTAAGACCTGTTATCTTTAAAAATTAGTATGCGTTGAGTTCTATCGATATATATGTGTATTATTAATTTAATTTAATTTAATTTAATTTTTTTTTCAAATAAGTGAATTTTACAAAATGTAATTTGTCCTTAAATATGTACATTTAAAAACTGATATTGCATATCGGGAAATACATGCGTAAACCCGGGATTATTACAAAATCACCAAACGCCTTACTGTTTAAAATATTCTAATGGGACGGAGAATTTGCAATTTTTAAATGGAAATAATTTGAATTTATTTGTAGGTTAACTTACAATAGATATTATTACCATTTTTACTTATTAAAGTACTTAGTCATAGCTTAGCCTATTAAAAAAGCTTTTGGAGAAATTTCATAGATAACATGCCAAACGTTATTATTCTGGGAATCTTTTCCTCCGTATTAAACTCTAAATAGACAATTGCATTGTTCTAAGAAATAAATATTAACCCACAAAGTTCATCATTTGTAAATTTCCGTGCACATTGGTTTCAAAATAAGGAAATCTGTGTAATCATTTTACACAGAAAAATATAATGATATACCTAAGGGAAACTTTCTGCGTGTTTTATTATCTTTTTTAATTAACAGGAAACTGTTTAAACTGTGCACTAGGGAGTTAGACTATCTGAGAGAAACCCTGTTTTTGAAGTTAGACTTAACCTCAAATTAACTGAAACTTTTAATGGTTAGTATTTGTGAACGAAAAACAAATAAATGATTAAAAAAAAAAACTATTGATTATTTCAAATTCTAATAATAAAAGTAATAATTAATTTGTTGTTCTTAATGCGACAATATAAATTTTATTCAATTAACTTAGTAGTGACAGTTATCAAAAATATAGATATTTAATGGATTGTTTACATTTAAATTCCTTTGACTGATAGGCAGTATAAATGGTTAAATTTAAATGACTAATTCAAGATATATCACGTGAGTCATCCAATGATGTGATGGGTAATAATACTACATATAACATAGAGTAGAAAATTTGTTAGTGTAACTTTATTTATTTTAACATACACAGATACAATATACACATATAATATACACATATAATATACACAGATACAATACACAGACACAATATACACCGATAACATACACAGATGCAATAATTTACAACAAGACAAATGCAGTAGAAAAGAGTTTAAAAACATTATATTGTACAAAAAAAGGGAGAAAATTTTTAGAGGTTCTTGATTTTGAACTTGTGTTTTAATTCGTTTATTTCAGGTTCTTGGTATTTTTTAAAATGAATAATATAGAGTTTTATTTATTAATCTATTTATTTTTTAATAAAACTCTGTTTTTGTTAGTGATAGATATTGTTATTCGCAATCTGTAATCAAAATAGATAATCTGGTGTGTCACTCACACGACTTTCTCTTACCCTGAAATATAATATTATAAACACAGGTTGGAGATTAAGAGGTAAGATAACGATGTTATGTAAACCTATGTTAAACAATTCAAATTAGGCTTCGGGAGAGTTTTATATGATAATTAGTTGTGTGTGAGGGGGGCTACCGCCTCCCTCAACCCCCCGTTTCATTAATGCACCTACATTAATATACAATTTAATTCGGTTATTTAAAATAATTCTGTTTTTAAAAAATAATTTATTAAAATTATTATTTTAAAAAATTATCTTTTATGATAATGCAGACAATTTCCATATTAGAGAAGTAGTATAACACTAAATATCCAAAAAAAAGTCCGTTTTATTCTCAATATTGAAAAAAATAAAATAAAATAAATAAATACGATTTTTTTTCTCGTTAAAATTAAAAAAAAATCGATAACTTTGTTTAAAATTATCGCAGATCGGTGGTGCAACCATTCGTTTTAAAGGTATTGGTGAGTTCTTTTGAAAGATACCCATCATGAAAATTTACTCCCGTCGAGGGGAGACTTCCCCCCCCCCCCCCAGGCGGGGAGTCGATGCTCCTACAATTTTTCCCCCCTGTTGACTATCTCTATTGCAAAAAATATATAATCGTTTCATTTGGTTTAGTGCAGTCTATAGATGTTAAGCTCTACTTACCTGCAATTTCCCCCATAGACGTAATGTATTTGAATACTTTTGAGTGTCCCTGTACACGAACCATTTGCTTGATCTTAACGAAAAGTTTAGTGTAGCATCCTTATATGATGCACATTTAGAATACCAAGTTTGAACTTTCTGCATAATTTGTTTTTGAGATATGCTGATAACAGACAGACACACAGACACACAGACATACACACAGACATACACACAGACCATTTGCTCAAAACATGATTTGCGTACTCAGGGGACCTCAGAACATGTAAATATAACAAAAACTCGCGTTCGAAAATTTGACCCAAAAACAATACTTTCTCTACCTTATGGGTAAGAGAAAGTAAAAAGAACCGTTTCTCTCTTCGGTGTATGGTTGTTACTCCGATAACTTATTGGTAAAATACTATTGAAATTTTTAGAGTATTCGTGCAGAGATAACTTAAATGATGATTTTTACCAAAAACTGAAGAAAGAAAATAAAAAGTTAACGAATTATTTTTCAATTACCGCAGCACCAATTAGATCTCAGCAATCATTTGTTGATTATTATTGTTATTAATATCCTGGCTTAGACCATATTAACCATAAATTACTGTGTAATTTTTGTTCCACAATAAATAATTTTTGAATAACAGTAATTTTATTGTAATTATTTATTATATATATGTATGTGGCTATAGATAAAAATGAAAAAATATATATATATATAAATATTAAATTCTTGGTATTTTTAAAAGGGATAATAAGGAGTTTTATTTTTAGAACAAGAGGAATATTTCTTAAAAAAAAAAAAAAAAAAAATAGACTAAATGAAAGCATTTTATCTGTTATTTTTCCTTTGACATCAACTTAAAATAAACAATTTATGACTTATGAAAAAAAAAAAAAAAAAAAACACGCAATGTGATCTTTTTCTTTCTTTTTCTTTTCTTTTTTTTTTTTTTTTTTTTTTTTTTCTTTTTAAATATTAATTTATAGACCAGAGGATAATGACATGTAATGAGTGAATAGTAAGACATTTTGACACAAGGATAGACAATATCCGGCCAAGTATTTATTTTATTTTATTTTATTTATTATTATTATTATTATTATTATTATTTTAATTTTACGTATGTGTAACATAATTTTCATAAACGAAAAAAAAAAAAAAAAAAAATAGGGAAAATTTTATTAATATATATATATATTTTTTTAGTTATTAATTCAGTTTTTTAAATATTTAAAATGACAGGGAAAAACAGACAAATAGATTATTATGTTAATCTATCACTTTTAATATTTTCTTTCAGCAGGAGAAAATCATTTCATAAAACAAGGGGAAATTACATTATTTGACATAACAGTAAAAAATAAAAATAAACTTAAATTTACTGGATGAATATAAATTTTACAGTCGTATTAAATAAATTTAAATATCTGCCACCGTAAGTTTTTATTTATTTATTTATTTATTTATTATTTATATTATATTATTTTATTTTTGAAAAAAAAAAAAAAAAAAAAAAAAAACTTTAAAATATTCTTAAGTTATAGGTAGATTTTAATATGGTACTAAATTAAAATCTATATAAAATACATATATATATATATATATATATATATATATATATATTAAGATGAGAAAACTACTTCTTGTAGTAGACTACATTGAATAAATCATAAAGATCGATAACATTAAAGAGGGAAAAAATTCATTAAAAATTAAATTTTTAGGACAGAATTGTAATTATTGATTCTTTTTTAACATGTAAGTATTTTTTAAATATAAATTATAAAGTTTCGTACTGTTCCACTTTTATGATTCATCCAGTTCTGCTAGAGGTATTCTGGAGACTACGATAAAGTAATAATACAATAATAATATGGTATTCTAAAACTGAAATGCGAATGTGAGAGGGAAAAGGGGTATTTCGATAATAAAAAAAGTCACTAATAACTTCTCCTTATTCCTGCTGGAAAATTCAGCTGCTGATATTGTTAGAGTTATAGATTTAGAAGCGTGCCAAGAACCGCATATAATGCTATTTCCAACAATCGCAATATAAAGCTAGATTTTTCCCCCCTAACCAGATGTTAAGCATAATAGAATGTATGATTTTTAAGAAATTGGAAAAGCATGTGTTAGTTGTTAGTTTTAATGTAGTTTTCTTTGTACACAGAACCTATTCTTAGAGGCACGGAACCTATTCTTAGAGGCATACTTATAATTTTGTTTTCAGTTTCTTTTGGTGAAAGTTAAGTAATAATTGAAAAGAAATTCAACCACCTTTGATGCTACTTTCACTGGCGCACGCCATAGATTTCTTTCTTTTCTTTTCTTTTTTTTTTTTTTTTTCTTTTAATGGGGATGAGGGATACCAAGTTATACATATATATGTCATATAATGAAAGTTGTGCAATAAAAAAAATATTTTATCAATTAAAATAATACATCTTTAACTATTTCATATAAAACTTTATAATTAGATCTAATAAACACTTTTATACATATTTCACCCTTAACCAGTTTTTCATACCCTATTAATTTTTAATCGTTTTCTGTCATAAGGAATATTTTTATTCTTATTTCGTTCAAAAAAAGAAAAAAAAAAAAGAAACATAATTTAAATATTGAGGAGAGAGGGAAGGGGAAAAAAACCCCTTTTCTTACCCCTCTACAACTTCCACCTATTTCATAGATCTGAGATAGCACTGTTTTATTTAATTTCTTCTCAAATATCTGCGTCCATTGTGCAGCTTTCTTCATACATGCAACGGTTCCGCTCACTAGAACCGTACACTGGACTCTTCCTTCACTATATTTATGTAGCCATTTTCACCTTAACTTATCGTAGAAGTGTACAATATACGATTACAATATAAATATAATGGTGGAAGAGTCGTGGAAAAAAGCATAGCATGTATATTTCTTACAGAAGGAAATGAATAATTTGGAAAGTATTATTTTACGTATTAAATTATGTTTAAAGTAGAATCACTTTCAGCATTTCTTTTCTGTTGATATACGATTAAAAAAGTATTAGTTAATTTAATTTAATTAAAAAAAAATATAAGCATTGATTTTTAACACTTTCCAATAAAGTTGAAAAGTGTAAAAATTCGGTAATGTCGGTTTGTTTGAATGTCTGTCGACGCTCTAACTCCCGTAAATATTCATGCATTTCTTGAAATTGATATATGTTATTCAAGTTTACTATATGATGTTCCCTATTGAAAATGGTGTGAACACCTCAACTATTGAATATATTATGGTCATCATTAAGATTTACAGAGCTACACAAAAATATCCACTTACATTAAGGGCTATTATCGGGAATTTGCTGAAATTGTATTTTCATTTACGTTAAGCGTTTTAGCACTTTCTAACATTTTTTAAGTGTGAATATGATTTGAATTTGTATATCTGTCTGACCAACTGTCCATGTGTTTATTTGTCCATCCATCCGCCCCCAGTGTCCATAAACATTTTCAGAATTTTTTTAAAAATGATATATGTTGTTTAAGTTCACTATAGAACGTTCCCTATTTAAAATGGCATTAATATGTTCTGTACATGGACCTATTAATACCACACTGTAAAAAAAAATTTCGGCATTTTACAACAAAAGTTGCTGGCACCGCGGCTGCCAGCACAGTTGCTGTAAAATTCACAAGTTGCTGTCTTTTATGGTGCTGTAAAATTAACTGCACTTTGCTGTAAAATTCACAAGTTGCTGTCTTTTATGGTGCTGTAAAATTAACTGCACTTTGCTGTAAAATTCACAAATTGCTGTCTTTTTTGGTGCTGTAAAATTAACTGCACTTCGCTGTAAAATTCACAAATTGCTGTCTTTTTCGGTGCTGTAAAATTAACTGCACTTTGCTGTAAAATTCACAAGTTGCTGTCTTTTATGGTGCTGTAAAATTAACTACACTTTGCTGTAAAATTCACAAGTTGCTGTTTTTAACGGTGTTGTGTAATTTACTGCAATTTGCTGTATATTTTACAATATGCTGTTTTTAATAGTGATGTGAAATTTACTGCACTTTTCTGTTAATTTTAAAAGTTGGTGTTTTTAATAGTGATGTGAAATTTTCTGCACTTTGCTGTAAACTTCATAAGATGCTGTTATTAATAGTATATTTTATTTAAAAGTTTGTATTTACATTTAATATTTATAAATTTCGTTTGTTCAATAAAATATGTATTCAGGCAACAATTGTGGTTTTTTGATAGACTTACAGATTTGAAATCTTTAAATAGCGTTATCTCAGTTTACATTTTTTCATGAATTTATGATCTTCAAAATCTAAGACTTCCAAAGATATTTAAGAATATACTTAATGTGTATGGATGTTTAATAGAACTTAAAGAATTGGGGATCGATTTTGCAGTATCTTTAAAAGAAAAATTAAGAAAAATCACATTTTTTTTCCCTTTTCTTACCCAATTTTACCAAGCACTTTTTAACTTTTTTTTTTTTTTTTTTTAACTAATGAATAAATTTCAAAAACCATACGTAATTCTTTTTAGATTGTTTCCCTTAAACATGCAAAAAAGTTGCCAGTTCTTTCCTAAATATCTCTAAAAGTTTTAGCTGTTTGAAGATTATTAATTCATGAAAAATTACAGACTGAGAAAACATAATTTATAGATTTCAATTCTCCAAAAAAAAAAAAAAAAAGTATTAAAACCACAAGAATTGGTTCCGGAACACATATTTTATTAGACAAACCTATTATAGTCCAGTTTATAAATATTAAGTGGAAATATAGGCTATTATATGAAACTTACTTCAATAATAATTACAGAACTTTGGATAAACACCATAAAATGCAATAAACTCGAAACAATTTCTCGGGTCGAAAGAACTCACGATCCTTTGTCAGGCGAACAAAGTAGGCACGAGTGCTGCATTCAATAATGCCGTCAAAGGTGCCATGTCATCTTAATTCAGTTCCCTAACAGCACACTTGTCCATTATACATCCTGAAGATGTCCATAGGATGTCTGTAGATATCATTTTCGTCCATAAGACATCCTGATGATGTCATTTGGAGAAGATGTGTTGTTAGGGTTGCTGCTTCAGATTCTGAGCATTTGCTGAGAATTGTATAAGATCTTATTTTTTATAATTCTGCAAAATTCACTACATTTTGTTGCAAATTTTACAGGATGGTGTTCTTATCGGAGATATAAATTTCACAACACTGTTGTAAAAAAAATTTACAGATGAAAAGATCGGTTTCTTTCCTTTTCATCTTTCTCTCCCCGTCTCTCTCTCTCTCTCTCTCTCTCTCTCTCTTTTTTTTTTTTTTTTTTTCTTTCTTTAAAGCCATGTTAAGCCTGAAATAAAGCTTCAGAAAAGTATAACTGAAGACATAGACTAATAATTTAAACTATTTTTGGAATATAGTATTTTCCACTTTTCCTCACTCAATAGAGAGTTAAACCTGTTGATTTTGTATTATGGTTTAAAGACTAAAGAAGCATTTTAGCTTGGTTCGTCAAATTTTAGGTACTCTGATTAAAATATCTTCAAAATTTAATGCCATGAATAATTTTTGAAAAATATTTTTTTTATATAATATTTATTTTCTTATTGTATTTGTAACTTAATTTTTTGTTTGACAATAATAATAATAATAATAATAAATAATATTTTTTCTTCTTATTATTATTATTGCTTGAACGTGCTTGTTTTTTGCTGCTTTTCATTAGCTTTCCGAAAACTTATTTTGCTATTCAGAAAATACTCACTTTCTGAGCTACATGCTTATAATTTGTTAACAAAATTATATTAAACTCTGTTTATAATTTGTCTAGTGTAAATATATATCCAACTGCAGCTATCCAAGTACCAGGAATCAGTTTTTTTTAGATGTATACTATTATTAAAGAATTTCATATGTCGTTAGAGTTTCTGCCAGAGGAGTAAATTAAACGATCCGAAATGCTAGGAGATGTGGTTCAAATATTAAAAATTTTAGACAAATTAATGCGAAAAATACGTTAACATTTTAGTTTTACTTCATGTTTATTGTTACAGATTTAAATTCTGAACCAATTATAATAAATTTTTAATACTGCTTCCGAATTTTTGTTTAACTTTTTGCATGGTTGCTGCATCCTATCTATAATTAATTGTTCAATGTTTTTTTTTTATGAAGGATTTGACACAATTACTTTTTAAGTACAATGTTTAATTTAATTTTTTTTTTCATAAAAAAAAAAAAAAAAAAAAAATTGCAATGATTTTTATCTTTGTAACAGCAGTTGTCTCTGGTTGAATATTACAGACATTACTTTATAAAAATAGTGTTATTGGAAAAGTGATAGTGCCGATCCCTGTCTTATATTTAATTGCAGAGATCACAAAATATTTTTTATTTTTATTTATTTTTCTGTTTATGACGAAGTCATGAAAAGAATAAAGTATTTTCGCGCAGATGCCCTAACAATACACCCCCAGTACATCTTTGTGATGTCTCTAGGGAATGTTCTTTATTTCTCAAGATATCTCAAGGATGTCCTGGGGAGAACACCAGGGGAACTGCCGTGTAGGTGCGCCATCAAAATTATAAAGATAAGAATAGGGAAAAGATGTTTGGTTCTCTATGAAAACATGATTCTGCTAGGAGTAATTTACGTTCTCTTTTTCCAATGTGAATATTAGATACATTAGGTCTACCGGAAAGTTTTGTATTTTTTAATTAAAATACTTACATCGGAAAGTTATCTTGGATAATATTTAAGGCATTCTTATGTAACTCTCAAAATGATAATTGTTAAATAAAAATTTTCATTTTATTAATTCAAAAGGACAGAACTTTCCAGTAAACCTAATATTTTAGTGACAAATTTTCTAGATGACACATTTATTATTCCTAATCACAAAATTGATACCAATTATTCCGAATTGAGATAATCGTCGTTACACTGACAGGAATCCTACCTATTTAATTATTCCTTGTTTATTACCCTTTGATCTTTTTCCAATTTCTAGAAAATTCTACCCAGTGTTACCAGATTGGGGACTTTTTTTATTCAACTATCACCAATAATTTTGAGAAATGATATTTTATATAAATAATAGATGATTTATCTTCGAAGTGATTAGGTAACCGTTACAATTAAAATTTAGTGGTAGTAGTTGAATAAAAAAAAGCCCCCAATCTTGTAACACTTATTCTATCTCACAAAATTCTATAAAATTACCATTTTAATTCTTTGTAAAATATATCATTTAAACTTTATTATTCCCAATCTAAAATACAATTAAGTATTAATGTAGTTACGAATGTCATTTTTTTACAGTGTCACACTTGGTCAACTAAAAATTTTTCCGTTTATGTAAGTGAATAGTTAAATGTTATCCTTTTGGAATGCCACAATGCTGCTAATTTACTCTATTTTTATTATCATTTAAGAAAATAGCAATAATATTCACTTTTCACTCCTGAGTATAGCAGGATGAGTAAACTTAGAATAAGATATATGTTCTATTAAGGATTTAAATGATACAAATCTGGAAAAAAAAAAAGCTTTTAAAGTAAATTATATGTACATTTTATACATCTCGATGTAGTACCGAGATAGCCCAGAGTTTAAACGGTCCTAAAATTTCTATAGTTTCCTCTACCATCAATTTTGTATGGCACTTTTTTTTAATAAAAATATCTTTAATAACAAATTTACTGCTTAAAAAATACTAGTTGAAGAATCTTACAAAAAACGAGAGTACTTAGGAATCTTGTAGCAATATTTAATGAATTATTTAAAACAAATAAAATAATTAGATATTCACGAGATTACTTCTGAACAAAGATGCACAAGCTTTCAGAAAAATTTCAAACACTAAATTTTAGCAAGGTTTTGCTCATTTAAACGCTTAAACATTCAGAATTCATGTCAGAAATAAAGCGAAATTTCTTTTCGCAAATTTATTTGTTGACATTTTTCAAAGGCTTGTACACACCTCCTTGCTCTGAGGTAATCTTTCATCACAGTGACTAGCAGCATGATAGTTTGTCATGCAAAGATATAATGTGCAGCAATGGCTAGTAATTGCATAATACAACGCGGGGGAAACTGTGAAAAGTAAATGAAGTCTTGTAAAAAACTTTTCTTTTCCTTTTTTTTTTTTCTCCCCAAGAGAGAATAATTAGAAAACCCACTGTGAGTGATCAAATTATTAGATTTAATTATTTATTAATTTATTTTTGACATTTTTTTCCCGATTTTCTAAAAAAATACTCGACATTGGCTTTGAACTACAGACATCTAAAGAATATTTATCCTCACATGGGATTAAATTAGGGGATTAAATATAAATTGGAGAAAAGCACAAACACTTTGGATAACCCTGTATTATAAAAAAGTTACAAATGTCTTGTAATTTTCATACATTGTTGTACATATTATGTTCTATATTTGCATGTAATTTTTGTGTGGAATCGTACAATTTTTTATGCAGGTTAATTTATAATTAATGTTTTAAAAATTCTAAACAGAAAATCTTACCGAAAAAAATAATAACAAGAAGGAATTTAAACAAAATTTTAGAAAAGATGCTGAAAACTTGACAAAACATTAGAGGTACATTACTCTGAAACATAAAATTCACATGTTTGATATTCGCTGATATATGAACATTTATATATATAGATATATATTTTTTCTGCGGATGTTCCAAATATAGATATTATTGTTATTATTATGAACATGTTGAACTTTACATGTTGAACTCTATTTATATTGGACAATTTATGTCAAAAGTTCATTTGAATAGAGTAAAAATTAAGCAATTTTTCTGCAAAAGAATGGGGTAGATTTTAGATACTTTTCAGAATTGAAATTTAATAAGGGGATTTTTACATTACCACGTTTTTAATTTGGAGATCCAAATATTTTAAGCACATTTGAAAAGTTATTTTTTGTATTAAAAGAAAAAAAAAAAAGAAATAGAAACTCAGAAATCTTAGCAAATAAATAAAAATATATTAGTGTTATAAGCCCACAAGGAATTTTTTATAAAAAAGAATTTTTGCAATATAATTGAAATCATTCGATCTCTAAATAAAATACTTGGTATGTAAAAAACCTCTTGTGAAATTTTAACTCTAGAAAACATCTAAAATCTAGCTCATTCTTTTGACGATAATTTGCTTAACTTTTACTCTATTCAAACGAACTTTTAACGTAAGTTACCCTACATACTCTCCTGCGCAAAAGTTTAACAAAATTTCCAAACGACCAGCTTTTCTCAATTTAAAAACATACCTTTCCATGAAATATAATAATAATACATCCTAAAGTTACAGATCATTTCGTTCATTTAATGATACAGGGTGATCACAATCATTATAGATTATGCTCAATTTGTTCCTGCTCTTAAATGTTGTCTTAAACCAACCTTCACAGAAAAACATCAGGAAAATACAATTCCTTAAATACCCAATGTTTTAAAATGAGAACCCGACAACTGGATTTTAAATCAACCCGAAACCTGACCTGAACCCGAATTTTTTTTTTTTTTTAATCAACCCAAAACCCGACCCGAACCCGATTTCTTTTTACCCGAAACCCGAATATAAATGAAAATGAATAATTCAAGTAAAAATCATGCAAACATTTTTAAGTTATAAAATAAATTGGTAAATCGTTTTAAAAAGAAATGAAAATATAATTCCTAGTACTAAGTTAAAAATTTTAAGATATGAGAAATAGATTTATAATAATTTTTAACTATTTGAAGTCGGAGTCAAAATTATTAAAGCCCACATTCACATTTTTCTTTCTTTCTTTCTTTTTTTTATCGCTAATTTTTATCATTAATCTACTTTTTTTAGAAACAGCATAACGACTAAGATTATGACTCAACAAATATTTACTTAATAAAACAGTATTACGTGCACTTTTTTAAACATGAATTATACTGATAGCGCTTCAAATATTTTACTGCCGATTGTATGTGTGATGTGTATTTCAAGTGCTCAAAAAAGAGTTTCAAGTTTAGCGTTTGTAGTTTATTCTTGAATGCTTAGTTCTGCAGATGCCTACTAAACATCCGTTCTCATCTAAATCTAAATACATAACATTTCAATAACTTCGTAGAAACATCTGTAAGAGAAAAAGTATTAATTATTAGTTTACGTTCACAGTCTGTTTCAAAAGGACGTGAGTAATAAAAATAGATGAATCACACATCTGATTATTCTCCAAGAGGGAGCCTGCTTTTCACAGCTTCTATTCTAAAAGATAATAATGATGTATTTGATGTTTTTAGTTAATTGTTTCAGTGCGATACGGATGTTTATTTTGCTATAATAATTTGGGTAAGCATGTATTCTTTATGGGTATACATAGCAAACACATTTCTATTTATTAAGGTAAAATTTTTTTGAAAGATGTTCTCAAGTCAACCCGACTGGCTGAAAACTGAACCCGACCCGCAGTAAAAAAAGATCAGTCAACCCGACCCGCACGAAAAATAAAACAGTCAACCCGACCCGAACCCAACCCGCAAGTCGGATCGGGTTCGGGTAAAATCAGGTTACCCGACCCGATGCAGGACTCTACATTTCATTGAGAGATAAGTTTTTAAATTGTTGCAAATCTTGTTAAACTTTTGAGCAATAATGTATCGAGCTTTCAACCCACGTAATTAAAAAAATTCTACTTTTAGCTCATGCGTAGTTAAAAAAAAAAAAAAAAAAAAAAAACTATAAATACTCAAATCTTTGCGAATATTACCCGTGTTAATTTTGTGTTTTAGAATAATATTTCTTCAAGTTTTGTAAAAATGTTTTTTAATGCATTCTTGCTATAAACAAATTATTTGCCAAAAATAAGTTACTGCTTTTTGAAAAAAAGTTATATCTACCTTAATATACAGTACGATTTAAAAAAATAAAATGCAAAAATTGTATATATAAAGTGCAATAATGTGTTAAAGTTACAAGTTATTTGTAAATATTTATAATACAAGGTGATGAAGAATATTTATGCTTTTCTTCAGTTTATAGTTTGTCCCTTAATTCCATTCGTGACTAATTTGACAATATAAAATGTAGTTTATAAATGTTCCTTGCATGTTTGGAGTTCCATGCCATTTCATCCAGTATTTTTATTTATTTATTTATTTATTTTTAAAAATCGAAAAAATGTCAAAATTAGAAGTATTTCTAATACTTTGTTCACCCACTGTACATGATGAACCATTTAAAACAAAAGGACACATATGAAGAAAACAAAGTATACAAATTTAACACAGAAGTAAGAAATTCTTTTTACAACAACTGCGTCTGAAAATGTTTTATTCAAAACACGAAAATTATTAAAAAGAAATAACAATAATAATGCAAAATTAAGGCATGATATCTATAGAGGCATGATATTCAAAGAAATTTCCAAAACACTTGTCAACAAAGAAGTCTTGTACCGCAATCTTAAAAAGTAAAAATATAAATAAATAATGAAAACAAAGCTTTGATACATAACAATTAAAAAAAATATTTTTTTTTTTTTAAGAATATAATTATTACATTTAATCCTATCAGGATTATAAGAGTCATCTACTTGTCCCAATTTACTATTATGTCATTATAGGTTAATAATGCAAATAATTTCTGATATAGGTTGTTATGTTGTCGAGAAACTAGGAAGTTCAACCTTAAAAAAAAAAAAAAAAAAAAAAAAAAAGAAAGAAAGAAAGAAATACGCGATAATTTTACAACCTATGTTTCAAGTACTGAATAATTTCGTCGTTAGATGTCAAAATTTACGTTTAAAAATGTAAATAATTTCCAACGTTTACAATTATTTCTTGAATCTCATCGATAAAATTAGCAATTCTTCGATGTTATTTCCCGTAATATGTATAAATTCTGCAACCTATTAATGAAATATACAAGTATTTCACTTTTCTTTGTTAAAATTTACGTTTAATTGCAATTAATTACGAAAGTGAATTATTGTTTCGTTGTTAATCAATAAAATTCACACATTTCCCCAACTTTTGTATCAGTTTGTACTATTTATATTTACAGCTTTAGATGGTAAATGCTTTCTTTTACTTAAACCGCTAAGTGATTAGCGGTGAAAGAAGCTCGATTCCGTATAGTTGTTGTTGACAGGTATGACATATATGACAAAAATGAGATTTTCTAACACTGATCACCATATCAATTAATTTTGGGGGGGGGGGGGGGCTGTAAAAATATAATAAATGTTTCTGTAATAGAAACAAGGGTAGTTAAAAGGAAAAAAAAATCCGAATGTTATCCGTGATGTATGCTAAAATTCTTATAAAGAAATAATTGATTTCATAATTAATATAACGATAGATATATTTCCAGTATTATATGAGACATGAAAAAAAGTACTTGCTTCTAAAGCAAAATAGAAAACTAATGCTTTCGGAAATTGAAAAACTGTTTTGTAAAATTTTGACTTTAATATTACAGCTTCATTAATGCTTGACATTTTTGTTCTCAAATAGTATAAATTTGCACAGAAATTAATATATTTGTGTTGGAAACAGCAAATGTTTACCTACTCAATTTAAAATAAATAAAAAGAATCTTCTTTTTATATCTAGCTAGGTATAATTTAACAAATTTGTCCTAAAATTTTGTAGACTAGACTATACTAGCTTCAAACTTAGTTCATATCCATCGACCAGTCCTGCAAAATTTTCTGTGATTTTCCCCAAAACTCATAGGAAAACCGCATGGAATGCACTCCTTCGAAAACCTGGGTTTCAAATACAGACAAACAGGTTAGATTCTTCCATTATCCCTGATACGTTTAAATAAGTCCATAGATAGACGCAGAATAAATTATTAGAAATTTTTATTAGATTTATTAGATTATCATTTAAACCCAGATTCTTTTTTTTTTTTTTTTTTTTTTTTTAAGAAAAATTAAATACCTCTTAATAATTATAGTAGTTTTTAATATAAATTTATTGCACTAAAGCTATTATGAAATCTAAAATCGTTTTTTTTTTTTTTTAACATGTTAGAAAAAATCCCTTTTATTCGTAATCAAAAGAATAGGCAGGTGTCTTATTCATTCACTAAAAATCTCGCTGTTTTTATTTAAATTTAAAAACAAATGATTTTTGACAATAGTGTATCAAATTTATTATTTATTTATTTATTTGTTTTTATTTATTTATTTATTTATTATTATTATTATTATTTTGTGTGTGTGTGTGTCTGTCGAAATATGTTATATTCTTGATTTATAAAGTTTAAGTTAAATTGCAGCTAATTACTCGAACACGTATTTATTTAAATCATTGATTGCTAAAATGGGGAATTATATATCTGTGTTTAACCGTCAAAAATTGAACTGTTTTGCTGATTCCAAAAAAAAATTAAATATTTAGGAATAAATCCGCATATTTCAGAATTTAGGTGTATGCGCTTGCTAAAATATGCCATATATTTTTATTAACTAAAGCTTAATACAAGGAAATGTTATTTATTTATGAATATTGTATTATTTTGAGGGAAAAAATAATAAATAAGTGAACAAACAAATAAAGAAAGAAAGAAAGGGAAAAGAAAGGAAATAGTATGTACAGTTATTATTATTATTATTATTATTATTTTATCTTTAAACGTTAAAAAAATTAAAAATGTAGTACTTTGTAAGGCGAGTTTATATATATTTGTATTAAACACACAATAACATGCATTAAATCTAATGATAGACAGTTATTTTACACTTGTAATTAGACAAATTAATATATTTGAAAGTAATTCATTTTAATTAATCAGCACAAAATATTAATAATGTAAAAATTAACAACTAACCTTCTCCATGCTTGTCTCGCCGCCAGTTTAAACACAGAACATCTACTACAAAGTCTACAAAACCGCAAATGTTTCAGTCTAAAGTCCAAAGGAAGTCGCTTGCTATTGGTTGCGACCGGAAGAAATGAATTTTTACAAAATTTGGTGCTGTATTTTTATTTGATAGCATGGCTGCTTGAAAGAAAACCGCAGAAAGTGCAGGAAAAATTACAACATTTTTTTACAGTGCATTTCTGTCCATTAATAGGTTATGTACAGGAACGAAAAAAAAAAAAAAAAAAAAAAAAAAAAAATGCCAAAGCATTGGGTTTTAGGACAGAAATTTTTATGAATCACATTCATATAACTTTCTGCTTTGAAAATCATGAACAAGTTGACATTTATTTTTAGTATGTTAATGTTTTGTATAGACTATGATAAAGTTAACCTTCAGATTTACAGGGTTACACTAAAATATACAGATTCATTAAGGGCTGCATTCTTCTTCTTCTTCTTCTTATTATTATTATTATTTTCATTAAGCATTTTTAACACTTTCCATCAACTTTTAAGAGTGATTGTGAATTTAATTAGTCTATCTGTGCGCCTTTCATTCCTCTTGTCTGCCCGCTGTGTGATAGCGTAGCAAAGAGCATTGAAATTTAAACGATACAACAGGTATGTACAGTTGGAAAGATGCTGATAATCAATGCTTACCGCAAGATTTTTCGTGCTTATTTTTATTTTCAATAGACACAGATTATGGTTCATCACTGAGCACGTAACAACTAAAATAATAGATAATAAAGGACATAATAGATTCGCAACAGATTTTTCATATTTCAATGAATTTAATGCGTCAGAGCCCCACGTATCCTCGAGATAATTAAAAAAAAAAAAAAAAAAAGCAGTAAAAATTTAAAGCTTCAAATTTTGAATCTATCGAGAACTTGCCTCACAAAGCTTATAAGGATCCCCAATATTATAATTTTGATATTATTACTTTTAGAATCGTTTCCTTATTATTATTAATTAAAAGTTTTTAGAGCTTCTCTAAAGGGAAAGTCAGTATTTTTGAATTAATAGAAAATTATCAAAAAATCATTGAAACCTTCTTTTTGTAAAATTAGATACAAAGCATTTAAAATTTTAAGATATATTTAGAGTATAGATATTGTTATTCAAGAATCAATGAGTTTTGAAACTTTTATACAAAGTCCACATATGCGAATTTTAAACAAGTAAAAACGATTCCATTAATACATTTATGTATTTTTTCAGCGTGATATAATTGAGTAATATTGAATATCTATCAACAAATTCAAATGCTGCATTTAAAATATTATTTTTTCTTTCCATACCACACACTTATAGAGCAATTTAGTTAAAGAAAGTTGTATAATAACAAATACAATGCGTATTTGTGTGCCTAATTAATTTTATTCAAATTCGAAAATATGGCATAAATTCTTGAAGAGATCCATAATACTACATATAATCAATTATGTATAATATTGGGTGTAGAAAACTGATCCCGGAGTAAGATTTGTTGCTAGGTTTCTGCTCCTGAGTTTTTTAAACAACGTCCAATAGGCGAAGTGTTCGGTAAAGGAAAGGTAGTATCAACGGCTTCCGTGACTATTCTCCTTTTACTATATATTTTTCTTTATAATTTTTGAAGAGGACATTCTAGAATTAACTATATGAAAATAATCTGCACACATTGAAAGAAAATATTATTGATATCATCGCACAGATGTAATAAGATAATTTAGAATGGGATACAAATAACACGCTTTGCCTTGTTTATGCTCGAAGAAAAAAACAATTAAACAGTATTTGTAATTTTACTTCCTATTAGAATTTTGTAATATTACAGTGTAACTCTAATGTTTAAAATGTAGCGTGAAAATGCAATAAAAAATGAAAATATAGTTGATAATCATAATATAAAAAAAAAAAAAAACGTCCGGACAACTCCGCCGCTATACTATGCACAACTAGGAGCTAGAACATTGTCTTTAATCTCGTAAAGTATCTCGTTTTATAAGTTGCAAGAATTCTTTTTTTCTTAAATCATAATTATACACAATTTATATTCATTCCCACATAGCCCTAAACTTAGTTTTAATTTGTTTTAAGCAATTCATAAAATACCTAATTTCAAGCACAAAAGAGTATGATATAGATTTTTTAAAGTAATAACCCAATAACAGTAAATAAAATTCCACTAAATGGCCAGTGCATCTTATAAAATTTTAAACCACGAAAAAGAAAAAAAGAAAAAGAAAAGTAAGAAATTGAACTTTATTAGTAAGTGAAAAGAAAATTTCATTTTCTTGCATTTTGATACCTTCATTTAATATAAAAAATTTAAATTCGATTTTTGTTGAGATTGCATACTGTTTCTTCTACTATAATTCTTATAGTATAACTAAAAGCGAATTCGTCCAAACTACATATTCTTATTCTCTGCGCCTTTGACCAAGGATAAAGGATTACGATTTTTGTGACAACAGCAAGCCGTGAAAATCAGATTTCCTATTGCAATTTCTTCTTTTCTGCCTTTTCTTATTCTATTTTAAATGAATGCATATAATACACCAAATTCTAAATATTGTCTTATTTATAAATACTTTTATTTAACTGTTAATGGTATATCTTCCGACTAATTATATGGTATAAAAAAGCAAAAGTAATGCCCATAGTTGAAGCTACAGAAATATAAATTTTCCCACCGTAATTGTTACGAAAAATGTTGATAATGGCAAAATGGGCAATATGCCTTTTACAATTTAAAAGAAAAAAAAAATCCATTTTCTTGCATTTTTGGTACCTTTATTTATTATAAAAGTTTTAAATCCGATTTTTGTCATGGATGCACAATATTCCCTCTATTATAATTAATGCAATATAACTAAAAACAAATTTGTTCAAACTACGCTTTCTTATTTTCTGCTTCCTCGACCAAGAAAAAGAGATTAGGAATTTTTTGACAACAGCATGGTCCTGCTTGCGAAAGTTGGGCTTCATATTGGAATTTCTACCTCTATCTTTTTCTTCTTCTATAATAATTAAACGCATATAATAATAATTAGAAAAAAATATGCTAAATATTGTTTCATTTATAAATACATTTTTCTTCTTTATTTAACTATTCATTGTGTATTTCCTGATTAATTATTTGATTAAAATGCAAATGTAATGCCCATAGTTGAAGCTATAGAAATTCAAACGACATTTTACTGTCCTAATTTATTATGCAACGTTTTAATATATTTTGTTCATTTAATGTATGTATTGTCAGAACTTTAGATGTTCGGTTTATCGAAATAAATCTCTCAAACCTGAAGAAATCTTTAAAAAGTCAAATAAAATACGACTTTCAATATCGTTTCAATACACCTTTTAAAAGGAATATGAATAAAGTTGTGTTTAAAGAATATTTCACAACAAATACACACAATATTTTATCTTAAGATAAAAACATCCTCTCAAAAACATATTTGGATGTGCATTGGTACTAGTATTTTTAAAAATTTACAGGGCAAACAAAAAATTCATCGAAGACTGTCAAATTCAAATCTATCTTTCATGTTAAATTTACGCATTATTATTTACTGAAGCAATCAAAGAAAGTATATTGCAAACTCACATTAAAGAACGTTCCTTCACCAACTTCATTAATTATTTTAAACCATTTTTTAATTATATTATTGATTACCTTCCTTTTTATCATATTTTTTTTCGATAGATCACAATGATATTTATGAAATAAAGTTTTTCATAAATAATATATCTGTGGTGACACATGCATTGAGTTGTAATGACTTGACTGAGTGTGTATAGGGATTATAGTGAACTTAAAGCATTTATAACCTTTATCAAAGAAACTTTTTCTTAATTAAAAACTTTATTAAAAACTTTATTAATTATACCGAAAAAATTCTATGGGATAAAATAATATAGCATTACTTGTCATCATTAAACAAATCTTTAAATTCATTTTTGGTTAGTAGAATAAAATATATCCCTTATATATAATAAGATATATAAGATATATATTATATTTAATTGATGTAAAATATAATTAGACATATTTCTAAAATCTGATAAAACTGATAAAAGCCCATATAAAAATATACTTTTTTAATCTGAGGATTAAAAGTTATGAAGATTTCGTTAATCGATCTTTGTAAAAATGTTCACAATATTCTCGTAAAACTTAAAGATATTTTTATTTAATATGATATATTTAGAATTAGTTTTATATATTTTTAGAATTAGTATTTTATAGATACATTTATTTAGCAATAGATACAATTTTGTGGAATAAAATATAGTTATAAATTATTATCATTAAATAAATCTCTAAATTTATCATGTATCGTTAATAACATTATGTAACTCAACATTTCTTAACTGCTTAACAACTATATAATTAAAATTAGTTTCAAAGTTTCAGTATCATTATGTGGTAAAGAACGATTAGGTTTTTGATAAAACTGATAACATATTTTTACGAAATTTAATTTTTTTCTGGGGATAATAATTATGAACATTCCTCTGTTCAATCCTCATTCATCACCTTTTACATTACTTGACTCTGATTTCATATGACGTAATCAGTATCGGGAAACAGGAGCCTACAGAATAATAAATCTTGTAAAAAGATACAATTTTATCTTTTATCTCCAAAATATAGGAGGTTTTTTTTTTTTTCTTCTTCTCAAGTCTCGTTAAAGCTCACATCATTATATCTTTATCTGTAAAAGTATCTCTGTAGTGCTTTATCTGCATAAGTCTGCAATATTTGTCAACACCAGGAATAGTAAATTCATTTAATTGTAACATCAAGAATTTTTAGATAAAATATAGAAATTTTAAACTTTATTTAGACTATGTTTTAAAATTAATCATATGGTTGGATATGATAATCTCCTCCCTCCCCCCCCCCCCCCAAATATATATATATATATATATATATATTTTATATATATAAATATATATATATATAAATAAAAATAAAGTTTATAGTTGTTTTTTTAGTTATTTAATACATCTGAAAGAAATATTTGTTCTAGAAACAGAGAGAAATTTTCGGAACTAAAAGAAACAATTTTATTTGTATGATGCCAAAAAAAAAAAAAAAAAAACCTCAATTAGTTAAACTCTGGAGAACTTTGGAAAAATGACAAAATTTATGCCTTTGAAGTAGATTTTATTTTGCTTTGAGCAATTATGGTTATAAACATCAATTTGTGTGATGGCTTTAATTGCTATTAAAAAAAAAAAAAAAAAAAAAAAAAAAAAAAAAAAAAACATATTTTTAAAAATATAAATAGCTGGATTAAAAACAGTAATGGTTAATTTGTATCTGCGTTATCTGTATTTGTTCCATCTTGTACTATCTATGATTGTTTTGTATGTAAAATAAATATTTCTTTAGATAGTCATTAAAAAAATTAAAATTAGTCATTCTGTGTACCTGAAAGCAAGATATTTTTTTAGCATGTGTTTGTATGATACTTTGAAAAAGCCTTAGATAAAATACCATATGATTAAAAGCAATTAAAAACCTGTCAGCAAAACAGAAAAATAAATTGGGGAAACTTACATGTTTCATATAAAACTACATGTTACTTTCATTAATTATATGTCTACGAATAAATGTGTTTGCATCTTTTATTTATTAATTTTTCTTCATTTGGCTAAAACTATTAAAACTATTTTGGATTAGGTGAATAATTTAATGAAAGCAAATTTTTTCAAAGCTATTTTGTAAATGTAATTATATGTTTAATTTAAAAATAATGAATAAGGAAACGTACGAATAAAAAGGAAACGTACAAAATAGACAAGTGTTAAGTTTATGTTCCTTTATTTTCAAGAAAGTATAGGAATCCAAGCAGTTGCTAAGGACACTAATATGACTGGTATGTACCAAATAGGTACGGGAAGCATATGCTTACCTTTGAAAAATTTCAAAACAGCCCCAAATTATGCAAAATAGGGGCCACAAATTGTCGGCATTTATCTGATAACATCGTAGGAATAAAGAAAAAGAGCCATAGTAGATCCGATTGGTTACACAATAAACATTTTTAGATTATAGGACATCGGTTAATTAAGCACGTACGTACGCATTTAAAATGAGATAGTTTCATATATTATAGAGAATGTAGGCTTTCTGAAATTTATATTTTAGTGCTACTACTAAGAAAATTTACTTGTGTACATTTTTCCCATTTCCTGCTATCTATGACTTGTGTTTAATGAGAAAATTTTAAATATTTCGAAGTATTGTACATGTCTTTAGGCCAAGCTGTCAGTAGGGGCCTCCAATAGGGCTTAAGCTTCCCTTCGGTTGAAAGGTTAATCAGGCTACTGAACTATTACGTTTCAATAAGTTTAACATATTGCCCCCCCCCCCCCCCCACACACACACACACAAAAAAAAAAAAAAAAAAAAAAAAAAAAAGCTTTTTAATAGAAAAAAAAGAATTTGTGATATTTTTATCTATTTTTAAAAACGGACATAGACATGTAATAAAATTAATAATAATAAGAAATTCTACGACATTAGAGGACTTCTAAATTTGAAGTTTTATGAATTAGTCTGAGCTTTATTTAGGCTCAGCGGTTGTATACTGCAACGAACATGTAAATATTAACTGCTGCAGGGTTTCGAAATATTATTTTTAAAAATTGAATGTCACAAAAAATACATTCAAATAACAAATGACTGTTTTCCATAACCTATCATTAAAAGGTAATGTATCCCTGTATTAATATGGTGTCATAAATAAACGTCTGCTTTTTTAAAAAATAATATTTATCTATTAGGAAAAAAGGGTATTGAAACGGATTGAGCAAATGATGGATTAGAAGCACTGAATTCACACCCATATTGGGATCCTCGATGTAACCGTTCGGAGTTTTTGTGATTATTCTGAAAACTCACATGAATGCGAATTAGGACACCTTAGAAAGACTACCATGGGTGGTATTTCGCCCCTAGGAATAGGATCGGAACATTGATAATTAGTTTTATAATCCCACATCACTCTTTTTTTATGTTAAAGGTCAAAGAGTTAGCTATATTGTTTAAAACTGGAAGAATATTGAAATACTGAAAGTTGTATGAAGTTTTATTTAATCAAAACACACAAACATACACACAATAATAATAATAATGTTTTATATGAAATGAAATTTCTTGAAGAAAATCACAAAGATATGGAGTTTAGTTTTGTTAACATAAATCTGCATTAAACAACGCAAATCTTTATTTTGGGCTCTTTTGCCGAATATTTTGGCGGATTTCTTTTTCTTTCTTTCTTTTCTTTTCTTTTTTTTTTTTTTTTTTTTTTTTATCGGCTGAATGGGTAAACATATTTACACCATCACAAACTATTATTATTATAAAAATACATATATACGCTCATTCAAAGAAAAATATTTGCATTTATATTCTTCTGGGACATTTATCCATTTACACTAAAAAATGCATATCAAAAATTCTAGAAAGGAAAAGAAAACTGAAATTCAGTCTTTTATATATAAAAATCCCTGTCAACGTGGATATATCAAAGAATATATTTTCAACATCCCATATCGGCAGTTATCGTACATATATAGAAATTCGAGCATAAAATAACATAATTTTAAAGCATATTTTCAATATATTTTCCTCTTACTTATTTATATTAAAGAGACAGATAGGAAGAATATTTTCTGTGTGAAACACATGAATTTAAAGGAAGGAATTGTATGAAATAAAAGAGATGTATTTCGTTTAGAAGAGTTTGTATAGCATATTTATTTATAAAACACTAGAAGCATTTCAGGTGGATATTGATTTTTATTTATAGACGATTTGAAACATGCAATTTATTCTGTATTCAGTGTAAACTATAAATATCTATGTACGTGAAAATATCACCATAAATAAGTGATAGCAAAATAATTTTCTGATATGTATCCACATAAATTCAGAACTGTTGTATTATTTAATGTGTTAACTTTTATCATATTAAAATATTGGTAAATAGAGATTATTAACACTTAAATGCATGAATTTTTATTTTTAATAAATAACATTTGAAATCAACCAGGAAATGGGTGTAATCTGAAATATATATATATATAAAAAAAAACACATAAAATTTAAAAAATATATATTGATGTATTTCTACATCATGAAAAAAAACGGTTACATTTTTCTTGCATAAATTTATCCGTATATGCAAAAATATAAGTATTGCTTGTTATTCTTCCCTTGTTTTTATCCGAAAACAAATTTCCTGTATGTTTATGTTAATTTTTTTTTTTTTTTTTTTTTTTTTTTACAAATAATCATAATTTGTAACGCCCGCCGAAATGAAATTGTACTCCAGAATTGCCGCCAACAGATGAAAATTGTCACAGATAAAGAAATAAACTGTCAAAGGTTCTATTTGCGTTCGGAAACGATTAAATAGTTTTGGTAAAATTAAAATAATAATAATAACACAGAACGACATGTAAAATTTTGATTTTATAATCTTGACTGATCTTTGTTTTTTGGTGTGCTGAAACCGAAAATGAAGCCAGTTTTCCTCTATCACGTTTAAATTTTTGCCAATACAAGGTGCCTACCTATACAATTTCTTCCATTATTCTTCCTCCAATATAATTATATGGTAAGTTTTATAATATGTTTCCATGATCAACTAATCATGGGCACCTATTGTTGTAACTGAGCAGAACTAGTCAGACGTAAAACCATACCAACCAACTAACCTACCTACCTATTGTTATGATGTGTCGGTAAACACCCTGTATTGACAAAAATCTGTACGTGATAGAGAAACATGGGCTGCATTTTTTGGTTTCAGCACATCGAAAAACATAAAGATCAGCTAAAATCATCAAATCAAATTTTGTCAACTTCAATTTTGTAGACCTGTGTAATAATAATAATAATAATAATAACACTATGCAAAGGTTGCTACATGACACTGCTATGCGTTTAAGCGTTAAGGGGACAAGGAATGATAAAAATTCTCAAAATCGATGCAATTAAAAATATGTAGATTGTTATTATAGAATGAACTAATCTGTGTAAAAAAATAATATCATTGTACAGCTCCTTAAACATTATTTATTTATTTATTTATTTATTATTATTACTTACAAAATTTTAAACTTAAAATTTATTTTTCTTGGGTGCCAAATGTCGGGAATAATTAGTTACTTATAACGCTCCTAGCTAATTTGTTTCTATCTAATACTCTTTAAAATTTGTGTGAATGTTAATCGGTATTTTAAAATTGTGTGTTATTTTTACGTTATTATTCACATTAAAGAAGCGTTTTTATCTTAAAAATTACTTTTTATTACTTAAAACACACTATGCATAAAAATGATAGATTTTATCGTGGTATATCATTTGAGAAGAAATAGAATGTGATATAAAAATAACAATTTCAATGTCTCTTGTTCCCTTAAAGGTTTTGAAATTTTAATGCTATTTTACAGAGAAAAATTACCTAATTTAATTTACTTATCGTACATTGTTTTTAAGATGTTCTTAATACTAAATAAGAACCAAGATTAGCGGATTAGTCTGTTTTATTTCCATAGATTAATTATTAAAATATTTATAATACTGGATTAAAGGCGAAATTTTTTAGACACATTATTACATTTCTATAGTTAAATAATTAAAATGTTTTACATGCCTTGAATTGAAACACAGATTTTACATATTACTGTATTTTTACAGATTGCTTACTTAATATACAATTAAAATGTTCTAAGAAATGAGATTTCACAGATTAGAGTATTATAATTTTGTAGACTATAAATCCATAACATTTAAATTAAATTTAGAGATTTTTTACTACTGAATTAGAATCTAGAGTCATAGATTAATTTGTTATGCTTTTATAGATTAATTATTAAAATATTTATGAAACTAGATTAGAGGTGAAATTTTTCAGACGCATTATTACATTTCTGTAGTGAATTAGTTAAAATGTTTTATAAGCCTCGAATTGAAATACAGATTTTAGATACTACTATAATTTTATAGATTACTTTCTTAATATGTAACTAAAATGTTCGTAAGAAAATTCAACTAATTCACACACACTTTACACTGTTATATTAATAGACAATAACATTCGTAATATATGAATTAAATATAAAAACTTCTTAAAATTATTATTTCATTTGCAAAAATAACTATTAACACGCTTTATATCTTCATCATAAATCCAAGTTTTATGTATTTTTACTATGTTTTAAAAGGTAAGAATGGTGCTAAACTAGATTAGAAATTAAAATTTTATAGATCACTTTCACATTTTCCGAAATTATAAATAAATCCTATGTAACTATTATGAAAATTTTTAGTATCGTGGGTATTAGGTATAAAATTGACGTATTTCTATCTAATACGACCTTATTAGAAACCTAATGTTTATCATAAAAGGAAAGTTTTCGTATAAAATATGATTCACGTGTACAGTTTGGTATAATTGAATTGCGTATAGAAACGGAGATATAATTAAAAAAAAAAAAATGTGAAAATGCGGCATAGTGATGCACACAGCAGAGTATATTCAGTTTTAAACTATAATTAGCATTTTTTTATATTATTAACATGTCATGCATTGGGTTTAGTATTATATCCAATAGATGCTGCGATGTAGCTATAATGAAAATTGCAAAAAAAAAAAAAAAAAAAAAAAAAAAAAAAAAATTACAGCATCGCAAATTGTACATCAGACTATACATTCTGAAAATGAAACCATATCCATGTACATATACAATTTGTATATCTTAATTCTTAAATAATAATAATAATAATAGCAATAGTAATAAATAAACAATTTCGTTACTGTGCAATAAATGATAAAATCTTTGCAAATAACATAAAATTTATATTTGTGCATTTTATAATTTTATTTACAAAATTTTATTCTTTGCTGTTTAATACGAGGAATTTGTAGATTTAGAAAATAATTAAATATTTAAAAATTTAAAAATTAAATGTTTAAACAATTTTGCTTAATAATTTAGAAAAGAATTATTGTTAGTATAATAACATTTTTTTTTTTTTTTTTTTCTATTTACAACTAACGTTTTCACATATTTTAATTTAAATCAACATCGAAAGCTTTTCAAATTCGAAATTTTGTTTTAATAAATGAATAATTTTACCTCTCTCTGCCGAGTTGCGACTTTTCTGCTTCTTTCCCTATTTTCAAAGAATACTCAATGGTCGCCCCTTGGTGTGGTCGCTTTTATCGGTCCTTTTTTGTTATCAAAATTGCGAGCAACTTTCTTCAACATATTTTTTTAATCACTATTTCTTATCTTTTCATTTCTGGGAATCTGTAGGCTTGTAAACGAGTCTAAAAACTTTTTGTGATATGTTGATTAGAAATTTCTATGATATAGAATTATTTATCACATTGTAATACCAACATAAGTCTTTAATTCAAACTTACTAAAACTAAGCCATAAAAGGATGAAAAACATTAGAAATCACTCAAGTTTCTTAAAAGTAAAACATTACAGTTTTCTGATATTATAATACAGAAAAGGTTCTCTAAGAGGACCACCCACAGTGTCATAAAAAAATAACTTTTTAGAAAGTTGTGGTCTTTTAGCAGTGATTTTTTTTTTTTTTTTTTTCAGGAAATTATATTTTAGGTAATAAATATTGCAATAATAATAATTAATTATTCTTATTTATATTATTTGTCTTTACATCTTTCTTATAATTATTAGTATTAGTTTGATTGAATTTTTAAAGCTTTTGTATCTTTTTTTCTGGAGGTTCTTTTACACCCCAGATTAAATTGTTGAACTTAGTATCATTTCTGAGTGTTTAGGAAGCCTCTGTTAATCTATTAATTTTCACGAATGTTTCCTGGTAGAAAATAATAGATTCAACATTTATTTTTAATCTAAACTAGATTACTTTTATTTTACTATATAAAATTAACATTGCATGCTTAAAAGATAAATTTATTAAACAATGGTGTAACACAATATGAACCTTTACATGGTTAAACTTCGCCCCTAAGCATGCACATTCAGAAATACGAAGCCTTATTGCTGTCTTACAATATTTACATCTGCGCATTAACTGCACCTAAGGAACAGTTGTTATATCAGTTCAACATAAAAATAAATCTCTGTAAAGGAATTGAAATTTACAAATTACATATTTAAATATTTATTGCTTTTATTTTATTTTTTTCTTATTATTACTGCATAATAAATAAATTAATGTCCTCTCAGAATGTGCTCCCTGGAAGAGGTACATAATTGCACACAGACGTTTAATGGTAAATTAGCATTAAATCACATAGAAAAACATTTGGGACAGAAAATATCTTATCCTTATGAAATATGACCTTTGAATAGAGGTAGACATTCAGAGGGGTTTCAAATGCAATATTGATATAGTAGAAAATGAATACAAATGATGTTACAGCTCAACTATTTGATTTCTACTCAAAAGAAACAGAAAAAAATATAGTTACAGGTAGGAAAAAAAAAAAAAAGTAAGAATTATACCTAAAAATTAATGTATGCTATATATTTAATATTGATAAGGTAACTTTGAAATGTAACAGAATAGGAAAACCCATTATATATTCTTACAAAATAAAAAATACTATGATAAAATATTTTTATATATCACAGCATTTTCTTTAGTATAACTACATTAATTACCAAAGGTAAAAACAAGGGATAAAGGTTTGAATTCGCTCTTTGGAATTTATTTTAAAAATACTCAAATATGTTTCTATTGTATACTTTTCTAATCTGAATACTTTCAGCACTGTTACAGGCTTTTAAATTGAATAAAATTTAATCATTGAAGTATTAAAATTTGATTCCTTTTGCATATATTTAATGTTGCTGAAAAATTGCTGTATAGGCATAATAAAATATAGTACATAATTAAAGTACATTGCTAGCTGCAAAAATTAAATTGGACAAAATTATTTTAGAAATTTTGTCATACTGCAGAAAAATATTCTGTAATGGATGAGAAGAGCACTTTTTTTCCCCCCCCTTCTTTAAAATGTAATATAGGTTTTAAAAGATTTTTAAAAAATCCAGAAAAATTTTTGAAAGACTAAAGCTTTGTGTACGTTTATAAAAAAAAAAAAAAGATAAAACCTTCCTTCTTGTAAATATACTGTAAAATACCGCTACATATTAAGAATTCCATTATTATATATGCACTTTTGTATTGTGTAAAATTTTATAAATATTTTTTTTAGCTTTGTCTATGTATAAATAATTCTCTTTACTCATTTTTGATTGTTGCCTGTATTTGAACGTTTCACATAACAAATATATAAAATATGATCTTTTATCATGTCGATTTGAATTTAAAAAGACAATGCAAAAAACAAAACAAATTTATTATTTTGTTTAAAGTTCAATAAATTTAAACAAGATCTTTCTAATAAAATTTATAACAGAAAAAGAAAATAATAATTATAATAATTATAATAAATAAATAAATAAATAGAAAATCGCTGTAACGAGTTACTCATATTTCATTTCTCCTTTTCTCTTTCTTTCTCTTTCTCTCTCTCTCTCTCTCTCTCTCTCCTTTTTTTTCTGTTGTTGTAGTTATAAGAAACTCATTTTAATTAAATTAAAGTTGAAAAACACCATGGGAAAAAAAGGAATAATTGACAGTTAAAATAATTTCAATTAATTAAAAATTAGGAAATATTTGTAAAGAAAAAGAATAGTTAACAATGAAATTAATTTTAATTAATTTAAAATTAAAGAAAATTAGTGAAAATAAAGGAACATTAGTAAAAATAAAGGGTTTAATTGTTAATTACTATATATATATGCATGTATATACTTACAAGTGTAAAAAATAGGGAAAAGAAACACTCCGTCATTTTTTTTCCCCAACAAGTTACTTTCTCGATTCGAAATTATGTATTTAAAACAAACATACACTGCAAATCTTTGAGTCTACGTTATATAAACGATCAAAGATAAAATAATGTTAATAGCTATTAAAACACGATAAATATATTTTTACTTTCTCTTACATATTATATATGGCAGAGAAAGTATTGTTTTTGGGTCAAATTTTTGAAATTGAGTTTTTGTTATATTTATACGCTTTGAGGTGACCTGAATCCAAAAATCATATTTTTAGCGGTTGGTCTGTATGTTTGTGTGTGTCACTCTGTTATCAGCATATCTTAAGAACAAATAATAACAGAAAATCCAAACTTGGTGTTCTAAATGTGTATCATATGGAGATTTTACAAAAAACTTTTCTTTGAGATCAAGCAAAGGATTTGTCTACAGGGATAGCCAAGAGAATTCAAATACGTTATGTTTACGAGAAAATTTCTGCTAAGTACAGTGTAACATCTATTATACGCTGACTTAAACAAAACGGAATGAACGAAATTTATTATATGCATAAAAGCATGTTTGTGTAGATTGTTGTATGGAAATCATTCATCATTCATTTACAGAGCTTCCCAAACTATTTGGATATATTACGGCTATACTTGGAAATTGCTGGAATTGTAATTCCATTTGTGTTAGATATTTTTCGAGTAAGATAAAATTTAAATACACAATATTATTTATAGTGCATATTGATTATAGACAATATACAGGGCTACTCATAAATAAGCTAAACGTTCTTTTCTCTTGAATTTAATTAATGGAAGTTCTATTCTACATTTTATTATGACAATGACCACTGCTCAGAAAACAAAATTAATTTTTCATACGCATACTGTAATTAAAGTATTTTTTGAATTTTCAAGTCTGTTTTTTTGTATAATATCATGTTTTGAGGTGCCCTGATTACGAAAGTCCATTTTTTAAAGGGCAATCTGTATATATATATATATATATATATATATATATGTTTTGAGCCTAACTTAAAAAGAAATAACTGCAGGAAATTCAAATGTGGTATTTTGAAATCCGTATTAGGTTGTCACTTAAAAATTTGATCGAGATTGGCAAGTTTGAAGGCAAATTAATAACAGCTTTTTTTTTTTTTTTTTTTTTTTTTTTTTTTATAATTGTATATGCATCATAATTGAACGGGGGGTGAGGGTGGCAATCCTTCTCACACAGAATTACATGTCAAATAAAACTGTTTCTAAACCTATTTTCAATTAATTTTAATGTACGTTATTATGCTTAACATCTTAAGACATAATATGCAATCTATCTTTATAGTATTGAAATGCAGAGTAAGAGAAAGCCGTGTGAGTGTCACAGATAATTTTTAATATTTAACTATTTTAATTCGATGTTATAAGCGAAAAATAAATAATTAATAATTAAATGTTCAAAGTGTTTAAAATGTATTATATGAACCAAAAAATATTGATATATATATATATATATATAATTATTTATTTGACACTTTCAATGACAATAATAACTTCACTCTACATTATATTCAAGAAAAATCATGATTGTTTAAGAGAAGAAGAATTGCTTATTTGATCAAGATAATAACTATTTTAATGAAACTTCTAGTCCAACAGCCAAATTATCAAATTCCTGTTCAAAATTAAGGAAAATTATAATCATTCTTTAATTAACGTAAAATAAAAATACGAATTTTGGAAGAAAAAAAAAAAGACACCTGTTGCTTCTGAAATTGAGTAACAACACACCCATCAACTAAACGAAGAGACATTAAAATATAATGAAAACGATAATTTTTTTTTCCTTGCTGGCACTGCATGTAATTTATGCTAATGACACATCTACGCAACTATTTACATATTAATGAGAAAGGGTAGAGTCACTTCGTGTGACTCAACTTTAATTGAGGGGGAAAAGAAAGGCAAGTGATAATGGAAATTTTTGTTTGACATTATATTCAATTTGTATTTTAGAACTGTTTAATTTAAAAGACTAATTTCGTGGGTGTTAGAAGTTATTTTCTTCATGCTTGATAATTTTTAATTTGCGAAATATTTCAATGATAGTTCATTTTAATTTTTACGTCTTTTGAGCATCAATCATTATTGTCTTATGTGTGGTTCTCATGGGACTTTTTGGAACACATATCGCGAAGAAAATAAAATTCTTATTTAAGGCTTAAAGATTGCAAATGCTTTTGTAAATGCACTTGAATATAAATAAGTCTTTAATCAGAAGGTTTAAAACTTAAGCAAACTTATTACTTTCTTCTATATTCAATAGAAGAAAGTATTGGATTCGTAAAAATTTTCGACCTCGGGTTTTTGATGGATTTACACGTTTTGAGAGTTGTAGAACACGATTTCACCATTTTTATAGAAAATGTCTGTCTGTATGTCTCTGTGTGTGTGTGTGACAAAATTTTGTGGCAACTCTATCTCAGGAACTACTGCACAGAATTTCATACAAGTTGGTATGTAGTTGCACCTTGACATAAATTAGTGCCTATCAACTTTTGGTAAAAATCGTCTTACAGGTTGCGTTGCCATCCCGCTTTTTCTAAATTTTTAACATGGTGATATAGGACAAAATTTTTTATAAATGTGCATAAAGAGAATTATTTTTTAGTAACCATTATGAAATTTACAAGAATTATTTATAAGAGATAGTCAACTGGGAAATTTTTTTATTTTTTTATTGTTGCTATAATCACTGGAACGAATATAAAACAAATTCTGCAGTTTTTGTCTGCAATTAAATTATATATATATATATATATATATAAGTCCTCTTGTAACTTGAAGAAGAAATTTGTTGGTAAATGATATTAATTTTAAAAAAAATACAGCATTTTCCAATTATATTCTGTAATGCGTCGGAATATTTTTGTGTAATATTGTAAGCTTTAACAGTAATCATACCATATTCTATTGACAACATCCTTTTATACGTATAAACAGTAGATATATTAATTTCACATGTTTTATATAATTAGTAATATTTTTCATAATTTTAGTATTTTTAGTATAAAGTTATTAAAATATGCTTTATAGATATATGCTTAATACCTCATAAAACGTACTGTATTTTAATTATTCTATGTGTTCTTGTACACGAACTAATGCTATTTATACCTTTTTCAATGGGGATTATGAAAAGCAAACTTAAATAACATATCAGTTTCAAAGTATGTTAAAATTATTTACGAAAATTAGAGCTCGGCCAGATGGACAACAGACAGGATGACAGATGGACAAACCGAAATCACAAACGCTTTTTAATTTTCTTTAAAAGTGCCAAAAGTTAAATTGTTACAAACAAAGAAAATTTGTAACACAGATATTTAATTGTATTCTTTACAGTGGTAGTCAACCCTACACACTTTTAATTAAGATATCACTCATTTAGCATGTTATTCTTAAACTTCTTTAATTTTGGTGAGCTTAATATACCTACAGCCAATTCTGCACTTTTTTTTAATGAAAAACGATTATTTTCAACATTTCTATCACTACTAATTTCGACAGTATTGGTATGTACTTACAAAAATCTTGACTTACAAAAATCTCTTAAACTTACAAAAGCTTGAATGTATCGAAGTTTTACCAAATTATTAAATGTTTAAATACTAAAAAATTCACGGAACATTAAATATTTTGCAATACAGGCTATTCCGAAGGAATTCCACTCTAATGGTAAAAAGAAAATAACGAAATGTCTTATAAGCCAAAAAGGAAAATAGAAAAAGATTTTGCAAATATGTAATCATTTTATTTCAGCTCATGGATGTCTGATAATGGGATGTCAGATTCCACGGCAGCATTGTATATGTAATGAAAAAATAACTTAGTAAAATTATCACATCAAAACTAACACATAGTTCAGCGATATTTTCACAAACTCTGTTTCAACTAATTAACTGGAAATTCACCATTCTTCTCAAATACACATTTTTATAATTAGGTGGCTCATTTATGCTAATTAATTCGCCTTAAAAAATTTTTGTAACATTTCTTGGGAATAGAAACTTAACAAAATAAGTGAAAGTTTACAAAGACGGGAGCTCACTTTTGTGCTTTGCCAAATCTCTTTGCACACCCATCATTTCAGTGACATTACAGCAACAAACAAAAGGCTTGAAAATAATTTACGCCTTGGAGACGTGTATTATGGTAATGAGTTTATCACGTGATGTCTTTTTTAATTGTTACACAGCACTAAACATTAGCACATAAAAGATATTTTTGGTGAGAAACATAGAGTAATTTTCTACTTTATCTGTTTGCATGATGACGACAGCGTGATAGTAAACGACTTTGAAATAAACTTAAAGAAAATAAAGATATTTTTTCAAATTTTTTTTCATACTAATTTTTTCGAAGTAGTTTTATTTTATTCTATGTAAAAAGTTTTGCTTATGAAAGAGGAAGTAAAAAAAACGTGGTCTAACAAGCCTTTCTGACCCCTTTAATCTATTTAAAATTCGAAAAATAAACTTAAAAATAAACATGCGATAGTGTAGTAGCATGTCTACTCACATATGTTTGTACCACAAGTAAATTTTGTTTATTGATTCATATTATGTTAAATTGGGTCTAAAAACTATATATATATATATATATAAAAAAAAAAGGTACTGAAATTATATTTAAATTTTTATTTACTTATTTTATTATTATTATTATTATTATTATTATTATTATTTTTTTTTTTTTTTTTTTGTCATTGCCTTTTCATAAAGTTTGTCTATGTAAGTGGCATAAACATTCAGAAAATCTATTGTAAATATCCTAAAAATAAGTAAATAAAATGTCGTACATTAAGAGTTTAAATTTAGACCTTTGAGTTCTAGTGGTTCTACTGAGAATGAATAATCATTTGATAACTTATTTTTAAAAATATTTAATTAATTTAGAAAAGAACTAGTTTGGTATTGTTTTTATTTGATTGTGATTTAATAATCCATTCGATTAGAATTTTAAAATTTAAAATACTGAACTAATTGTATTTCCTTATGATTTTAGTTTTCCCCATATATTTTTCCATTTTACGTGAGTGCTTATTGAAATAAAACGTGGAATATTGGAATATATTTTATTTTCAAAAATTGCTCAAACAAGATCTGAATTTTTCAGTAATACATCATTTATAAAAAATGGAGAACGTTTCCAAAACTTTAATGAGTGTTCATTTTAACACATGTTCTACAATAAAAAGGTATTCCCACTATGTAGGACCAAGAAGTTTAAAAAACATATATGTATTAGTTAAGGTCAAATACTACTATTACTACTGCTAATGATAATAATAATAATAGTAATAGTAATAACCGGTAAAATTCGTATACAGGTTTAGATAGCTATTAAGCTTTACTATTTAGCTGTTAAACTGCTGTTTATGCTAAAGCTAGATTAAGCTTTATATATATATATATATATATATATATTTGTTCAAAGACCATATTTTCTGATTTAAAAGATAGCTTATACATAAAGTAGGTCACGTGCTAATTTTTTTCGTATTTCCCAACTTCGCATTGCTTTCTGAAAAAATATTTTTGATGTAATGATTTCTTTTATATATATATATATATATATATATATATATATATATATATTATATATATATATATAAAGAATTTTTTATAACGGTAAAATGATAATATATATATACATATATACATATAGTTACATTTGTTTTTAAATTACTCATTGCTACATTTAAATTACTATTTAAGATAAAGTTTGAGGTTTTTCTTATTTTCGCATTACTATACTTCAGTTTAGTATTCAATGATAATAGTAATAATAATAGTTAATAATAATAATTATTCTTATTCTTATGAATACAAGCGATATTTTCCCAATAAACTTGGTTATGTCCATGTAAACGTATAATTTTACAAAGTACCAAAAAGAAAAAGAAAACTGATTACGTCAATATTACCAAACACCGAAACACTATAATTATTAACTGTTAACCAAATACACATCAAGCAACTGTAAACAAAACAACAAATTGGAAAAACTATTCGTGCTTGAGATGATGCTATTTTATCCATCTCAAGATATACGCTAAGAAAATGTAGAATCGCCACCCAAAAAGAATTACTTGTATCTTTACACTAAAATTAGAGCTTCCGGTAATTTTCTATGAAATTGATGAAGTCAGCTACCTATATCGTCTCCCTTCAGAACCCTCTAGCCAAATATTCCAATCCTCTAATAGAGCAGGTGATTTTAACACCCCGCGTTAATTCTACATAACCTACACCTAGAGCTATGTACCCCCTCTCTCTGGGGGTAAAAAAAAATAGCCGGCAAATTAAAAAAGAATCAACTAACAGATGAATGAGATCCTAGAAGCAAGTTGGCATAAAGCAGGTGAAAATCTCGGCATCTGACCTACCACCAAGAATTGTTTTTTCTTTATTGTTATTTTATTTTTGATTGAATATTTTTTTTGGTTTCAGCTTCATTTTCTGTTAGAGTTTATGTATTTAAGATTATTAATTACCTAATATTTAGGCTACGAGGAGCACTTTCTTACCGTCTCTAATGATGAAAAGCATCTGCAATGCAAGAGATTAAAGTAACGGTTCATTGGTTTAAAAAATGGACAATCCCTTTGTTTTGTCTGTACATTTTCAGTTACGTGCCGTTTTGAGGAGAGTTGTATACTGCTTCTGAATAATATTAAAATTACAAAAGCCTTAACTATTAGAAAATAGATAACTTTATGAGTAATAATTTGTGAAGACTACATTTAGAGTTAAAAAAAAAAAAAAAAAAAAAAAAAAAAAAAAAATTCAAGATGAAATTATAATAACAAGTTTTCGTGATACTTTTAATTGACTAAATATAAAAAATAATATTAACTTTATCATGCTTGATGCCAAATATCTATTCACTGCTGCAGATTTTTCCTTTGCCATAAAAGATAATTTGTATCACTATTTCTTAACAGCAATCAATACTTTACCATAATTTTGTAAAATAAAATAATCCAAAGATTGCCCCCAGAGAATTAGAGGTATAAAGTGCTATAATAATAATAATAAACTACTAAAGCAAAACAATTATCAGTTACGTAGTTGAAACATGGTTGAATGTTTAAATCTGTCTTGTAATCTGTCAAATATCTATAACTGTAAAGTACTATTTATTATAACCAACATAAAAAAATAAAAGTAAAATGCTTTTTTTTTTTTTGCGACTTTCTAATTAAAACAAAAGTATTTTGCTTAATTTCACTTTACTTAGTGTTGAAGTTAATGCCTTGAAATGTTAGCTAGCATTTTTTTTCTTCTAACTTTGAACGTCTTGAAACTTTAGAAGAAATTAAAATAACGATTGATTGCTCGCAAAATATTGCGAGCTATTCTATTCTATTCTGTTTTCAGCCACATGACACTTTCCAAAGTTAAGCACTATTTGCTGAAACAATGAAATAAAAAAAGAGACAAAAAGACATACGTAATTACTATTTCATTAGCAAACAAATTTCACATTTTTAATTAGAATGGAAAAAACAAACTAAAGATTGTATAGATGAGCTCTTTTGCGATCCTGTGACTTTAATAGAACTTAGATGCACGTGATTTGCGTTTACATATGCTGATACTGAGCTTCCACCCTTCTTATGTCTGAGATTACAAACCTAGATAAGCCTTCCTTTCGTCGAGTCATTTTCTAATGAACACAAACAGATTACATTGAAATAATGATTCTAATCCTATGATGTTAAATGTAACATATTATGTCAATAATAATAATAATTATTATTTATTTAATTAATTAATTAAAAATTAACAGTTATGGATTTAACGTTTTATGTTACAGATTAATATTCAAGATTATTTTATTATAATTTTTTTTTTTTTTTTTTTTTTATTCAGCTATATACTTACTTAATATTAAGGTCTCTTTAACACACGTTTACATTGGCTGATGTAAAATTATTATTCACGATTAAAAAAAAAAAAAAAATCTTCTTCTTTTTATTTTTACTCAGAATTAAGTAATTATTTCTCGTTAAAAGAAAATCTTCTTCTTTTCGTTAATTTTTAAATTGAGATTTAAGCATTTGCTTCTCATTTATTATTTATTATTGAAAAAATAATAACAAAAATTCAGATTTCGCATTTATTTCTCATGTATTACTCCTCATAAAAAATCATTTTCTTCTTTTTCTTTTCTTTATATATATATACATATATTAATTTAAGCATTTGCTTTTCGTTGGAAAAAAAAAAAAAAAAAAAATCTTTTTTTTTTTTTTTTTTTTTTTTTTTTTTTCCTTATTCTTCTTTTTTTTCTTTAAGCATTTAATTAGAGTTCGCTTTGGGTAGATCAGAAAGGTGTAGATCAAACCGATGTTCTTCACATAGAAATAATCATATTTAAAATTTATATATTTGTATTAACCTCTTTTTCGAGTTTTAAGTCATACTTTTTTATTTTAATTTGTATGAGTTTTACATATAAAACTATTAACAACAAGACATATTATGTCTTTTCACTAAATCAGAAATAATAGGTTAATTCTTGGAAATGTCACAGTCACACTGGTTACAAAATTCTAAATAATTATTTTAGAAATTAAATGGCAGAACTGATTTCCTATTGCTTTAATATAATACAATGGCTTCATACGTGATATTCTAAAGGAGTGGAAAAACAATTATAGCATTTGATTTTCTAAAATTCATTTGTAAAATTTTGTGATGATTGTGACATTTTATGGAACGTCTGATATCGAATACATTAAATAACTTATATTTTGAATGTGCTGAATTTCGTAAACATTGCATTTAAATTTTTTAGAACAGACATTTTTTTTACTTATAATTATATCAATAAAATTAATTTTAAAAAATATAATGCAATGTTCACGAAATTCAGCGTGAACTGTCATTATAATAATTATTAGTTAAAAAACATTTGATTACCCGATTTTAAGAAATAAAAATACATTGACTTTTGTATAAAATTTGTCTAAAATCCGTAACATTTAACTCAAACAAATGAAATCTATTTTATACCATTCAATTACGTTTTAAAACAAATAAAATATAATGTAGTATTTTTTTTTTTTTTTCAACTAAATGGTGAAATGGGGTAATCTGGATATAAAAACAGCCTTTATTAGTTTTAAATTCAGCTTTCATACTGAAAAATGTAGGGAAACCTTGTTATTAATAAATATTTTATACATTACATTCTTGTAGGCTAACATTGTGTTGCTTTTTTACTACCCACGCTGCCCCAACCAAAGGGTAAAGTAGGTAATTGGTTGGATAATGTTGTAGTTGAAATTCAAAGTATGTTCATGATATTAAGATAAAGTTTTATCCACAAATAAACATTTTTATTATGTTATAATCCAATTATGACAAAATCTATGCAATAATTAGAGAAAAAAAATTAGCATAATTTTTAAAAGAAATTAAGTATCCAATAAATAATGGCTTCGGTTATTAAAAGTGGGTTCTTCAAGTATTTTTACAATGTTTTATTATCAACTATTCAAGACAAAATAAAACAAAACAGTATATATGTGCCTTCAAGTATCTGAATGAAGGCTTCATATGCGATTCTATCACAATTTCCCCCAAAAACTTTTATGGAACTAGGATCAGTTGCCAACCCAACTTCATCTAAGTTCAAAATCTCTCGCACTAATTTTGTAAACTGTTTCGGGTTAAAAGTTTTTCATGTAAACCAAAGGATGTGTTTACAGTATTGAGGGATAAAGCTGTTGCTCTAGCTGCAGTCAATATTTCTGTTTTTAGATTTCCTAGTTTTTTTAAACATAGTTTCTCAAATTGTTTGCCCTCTCTGTATAGGATCAAAATTGTGATGGCATGTCTCCGGACCACATCTAGGGGTGAGTTCCAGACAATCACCAATCGCCCATTGCGGCAGCACTAGTGCGACGCGAAACCCAATCAACCAACCAACCTCAATTTGTTTTGTTTTGTGTTTAACTTCGTACTAATACTGCGCAATGGGTAATTGATGACGGTCTTAGACGCACCCCTAGGGAAGATATTTAGACATGCCATCACAATTTTGACCCTTCACGGAGGGAATGACTCCCTTTCTTCGTTGATCCCCAGAGATATAATGTGGATGGGAACATGGCTATAGTTTCTCAAAACCTATTACAAAATGAATTTTCGGCTTCCCGTTTGGAAACAGATTTATTCCGATTATTATTAATTTTTAAATAGATTTCAATAAATTCAAAACATCACTTCTACCAAATGAATAACCGCATCTTCCTAAAAATTGCAAAGCCTCAACATTGCTTTTCGTCAAAAGTGAGACAGGATTTTCAACCTTTCCCTTAACGTGTTGGTCTTTTTACTCAAAGTTTCATTTGGAACAGCAAATTTTTAGATGGATTTCCTATTTTCTACCTTCTCAGGTAGCACATAACGTTGTTATAGCGTTCCAAATAAGTCTGAACAGGGAAAAATTAGTTATAAAAACGTTAGAACAACGTTATGTGCAACTTGGGTTTCCGTACTGCTAATTCTAAAGTTGCATCTGAGTAACTATTTGTCGTATATTTTACATTATGTTCTAGGCATGTTTACCAAAAATAAGAATAACAACATTGTTACTTAAAAAATAAATTTTAATTCAATTATAATATATAAACAAATGATACACTAATATTTTTACTATTATTACCTACATTTAAAAAATATCTGTTTACATGTATGTTGAGGTTAAACTTAACACTAGTAGTAACATTTCTTAATTAAACTTAACACTATATAACCGCTTTACAGCATCTCATATAAAAGTATTTTATAAAAAAGTAATTGAAATTTTTTTCATTTGGTTGTAGATATCTGTTTATAAATCCTTTATCTATCTCAGTAATCCAAAACATTGAAAAATTAAAGTTAAAAGAAAAGAGGAAGGTTATCAGCTTTTACAAAGAAAGCATTGAAATTTGAAATCAAAGATTACAAATGGCACATGCTTTGCAACTTAATTGTTACTACTCACACATTTCAATTTTTATTTTATTTTCATTTTAATTAATTAATTTATTTATTTATTGTCGAAAAAAAATTTTTTTTAGAATCCAAATATCATTGTCTTTCACTTTCATTTTTCATCCATTACTCTTGATGGTAAAAAATAGCTTAAATCAACACTGCACTCAGATTATCCCAACTGACCCTAAAGTTTTTTTTTATCTTTCAAACATTTCAGCTATTGCCAAATGCCAATATATACGTGATTAAGTTCAGGTTACCTTGTTAAAATGTATATAAATATTGACCAAATGTACACTAAATTAAATGAAGAAGCTTCAACGAAGAACTTTGCACTTCGTATGCTTTAAGATAATTCACACTTAGTCAATGACCTCCATTTTAGAAGAAATTTATCAGGGCGACCTTGCACCATTGCTATTAAAAAACTTGTCTTTTAAAAACCATCCTCACGATGAAGCGTACGCGTCCGATCATTATCTCAACATTTTCTCCATGTGTCAACAGGTCTTAAAAACTACTGAAAACATAAATGCTGATGGAAGAGGCCTAGAGCTGATTGAATCTTCTAAACAGGCAGCGAATCAAATCTTAGAAATCTATGGTAGTCGAAAACGCATGCTGGGGTCGAAGCTTTATCATAAAGAACATCAATCTGTCGAGCAGACTATTTTTTCAAAATATGACGACAAATTGATTGGAAAAGCAAATTTTTTATGACTTTCTATGAGTAAGAAGAAAAAAAAAATATAATAGTTTTATACAGTAAACGGTGGCAACAATTTTTCATCGTCTGCTTTGGGAGGAATAATTATTTTGTTTTAGTAAGCCGTACCATCATCATCATCATTATGACTTATCCTAATAATTTGCTTTATTAAAATATCAGATATCTGAGAAATTTCCCTATGATTTGAATGTGTATGTTTTAAGTTTATTAGTATTATTATTGTTGTTATTGTTATTATTATTATTATTATTATTATTCTAGGAAATCTAGATAAATGAAATTTGCACAAAAAAATTCTAAAGCAATTAATAAATCGAGTCATTACATGTAAGCTCCAGTAATCAACAGTTTCATCACTTAAAAATTTTAAAGTAGTTAGTAAATATAATTTTAAATAGTGACAGAAGCGATAACTCGTCTTAATAAATTACAGATTTTTCTAGAAAAAGTTAGTTTTGATCTTCACTTTATTCTTTGCTTCATACGTTTTTTTTTATTTATTTTTTATTTTTTTATTTTTTTTTAGAAATCGGATGTTTTTCCCCTTCAGCTGAAATAATCTACTGTATTAATCGAGATTTTCTTGAGAATATTATCCTAAAGATAAAAACATGCAATTATCATTAATAAATAAATAAATAAATCAGATAATAAATGTTTCTGAAGCAGATGGCTCTTTAACAAAATTCTCAATAAACTAAAATATATTAAATTAAATATTTATTAAAATATTTACATGAGAATCATAATAAAGTTGTTTTGCTGCAGAAAATAATTTCTTTAACACAGCACTGATAAAGAAATATTTTAAAGAAATACGTTTTTCTCTTAATTTTTATGCTTTGATTTTTAATATTTTATAAAACTACTAAATTACATTCTAATTAACATATTGAAATTATCAGCTAATATACATCTATATATATATATATATCGATAAATAGATCGATATATATATATATATATAGTCTATTTTACTTAAAAATTAACGCAACTTAAAAATTAACAAATGAACAAATTTGCTTTTTCATGCATATATATATATATATATAATGTGTCCTCAGGTTTTATTGTTACTATGCCTATCATTGATGGATGTATTCTGTAAACTGAACAATTTGAATTTATTATTAGAAAAAAAAAAATATTTTTTATTTAAAATTTGATTTTACCATATTTTTATAGTCTTTTTAAGCTATAAAATATAGTAAGCAATAATTATTTTTAATGAAAAGAACTTTTAAAAAAATTGAAATTTCTGGTAGAAAGAGAATAAGAACAATAGATGACAAAACAAGTTATCGATAAGAAAAAATAACTGATATTATTTTATGTAAAAACATTCTTTGGTATGACGACAATACGTTTTTTTAGTGGGTGGAGAGGTTGAATAAAGAAAAGATTAAATTATATTTAATAAAAATTAGGTTATTTGTGTTACACTTAATATTACTCTTAAAATTTTTACTGCTATAATATACCTAAAACATGAATTGGTGTTGAAATAGCTAAGACTTTGGTTCAAGCTTTAAGTATTCAAGTCATCTAAATGGTTGTATTTATGCTTCGTAGCAAGGTTGTCAAATATTCTGATAATTTATGCTAGTATAAAATCTATAGATTCACGCTAGTATGAAGCGAAAAAATCATTTAGAATATATATGGCTCTAATATTATTACACATGAAAATAAAAATTACTTTAAAATTCTTCGACTATATTGTTTTTCTCTGCCACAAGCTTTGAAGTTCTAAATATGAAGTTCTGAAATTAAACTAGTTGGTCAAGCAATCAACTATAACCAATCAAATATAACTGTTTTATTATAAGAATTTTTTTAAATTAGATTTATACTTTGGATTAATTATTTCATAGAACCTATTTTCTTTTAATAGTTCTAAACATTTTTCGATAAACTGAAATATTCATGAGTAGTATTTTAATCTGTGTAAAAATATAATCAAGAATTTTTTATGCACTAAACAAATATGCGTAATTACAGAATAATGGATGAAATTATAAAATTTTATGATACTATGCATTTTTGTTTTTTGCTCTTTTAGTTGATATTTTATTTATTTATTTATTTATTTTTATCATAATACAGTTTTTAAAATTAAATCTAACTTTTAACGTCATAAAACGTTTAGAAAAATGGCACTTGCATGTGCATGTAAAAAAAAAAAAAAAAAAACTACATTTTTTTTTTTTTTTTTTTTTTTTTTTTAAATATTTTTCTGGTTATAATATAGTTTTTAGAAATAAAGTTGATTGTATACGTTATAAAACGTTACGTGCATATTTTATTAATTCATTATATACAGAATTTGAATTTTAGTAAACATGTCTGCAGTTTTGCATTGGAGAAATAATTTTCTTATACTAACATAATGTTACCCTTTTTTCGAACATATCACAAAGAAAAAACCGTTAAACAAATAAAAATATTATTTGATTAAAAACCCAAAAGCAATTTGGTCTAAATTCCCAAACTACGAAATTCCATGAACATCGGAATTCGTGTAATAATAATCACTTTTATCATTTTAAAGGAATTGAAGTGTCACCTGTTGGTTAGCTATGTAAGTAACGGTTCTTGATCTCAAATCACACCTGCCGTACAATGATCACGATTTCAGAACTGTTACAGTTCTAATGTGACACGCACACTGTCTGGTTAAACTGGTTCTTAGAGAGAAACGATTTGTAAATGAAAGCTGTAAGAATGTGGAAAGTGGATATAAATTACGGTTATCAATGCTGGCTAATTTGGTGAGAATTTTACCTCACAAACATGATTATAGATATTTATGGAACACCACGTCTTAATGAAGGTATATAGAGAAGTGAGAAAATTTGCAGATAATGACTGATTTCATCCCCCCCCCCCCAGAAAAAAGAGTATTTTCAATACGGTGTTGTGTAATGCTTAGTGCAAAATTTCTGAACCTTTTTTAATTAATCATAACTTTATAATTATACTTTTGCGGCTAACTTCAGTTCCAAAATTGATAAACTACATTAAAAACATATTACTTACAAGCTTTGAATAAACACCCTAAAATGCAATAAACTCGCAACAATTGTTTCGGGTCGAAAAAACACACGACCCTTCATCAGGCAAATAAAGTAAGCACGAGTGCTGCAGTCAAAGCGGCAACGTTTTTGTGCGTTGCCGCTTTGACTGCAGCACTCGTGCTTACTTTATTCGCCTGATGGAGGGTCGTGTGTTTTTTCGACCCGAAACAATTGTTGCGAGTTTACTGCATTTTATGGTGTTTATTCAAAGTTTGTAAGTAATATTTTTTACAACGCCAGGTTTGTGGTGCTTTTTTATTACATTAAAAACAAACATAAGGGAGAACAACCAGACTAGTAATTGACCATTAGTGGATAGTTTTAACCAATTTTCTAACATAATCATTTACAACGTTTTTATAAGCTTTTTTTAGTACTAAACAATATATAAGAATTAATAACTGATAATCATATTATTGTTCTCTTTTCTACAATTTAAGTTTTATCCCTTTCCGACCCAGGCCGTACGATCGTGCGGGTTAGACATCCATGACATCCACTTACATTTTTGCATCTGGAATAGTCGTATGTAATAAAATCAGGAAATGAACAATCGAGCTAATTAGCAGAAAGTGTAAAACACAATTTTCGATCAACAAATGTCGGTTAAAGTCAATATTTTTGTTTCAGTTTGCGAAAACAGAAGAATGTAATGTTTTTAGGTAAAATGTTTCGTGTCGGAAAGGGATATATGATAATAGTTTCAAAATGAGAATTTTCTAGTATTTGACCATTTACAACCAACAAATGACCGTTGTCATATTAGTAATTGACTCTTTCAGTTTTCCAATTAAAAATTTGCTTAGATTAAAAGCTATTGGTAATATATATATGTATGTACATATATTATATTTGAATGTAAATATAAAAATATATGAAAATATGCTAATAATTAACATAACACCAATCAACATCTTCTCTGTAGCTCCGAGGATGAATCTTAGACAGTAGCCAACAGCAAATTGCATAGCTCTAGGGTGACGGTAAACCCCTCTCATCCGTCTATTCTTTCCTGGAACTATTTAATTTTTCCTTCGACTGTTTTGACCAAAAATGACTCACCTTTCTTCCTAAACCATGAATAATGGTTTAAATAAATTAAAATATGGTATTCAAACACACTATTAAAATTGTACGCTGGAAGAGAAACCTTCGCAAACACAGGAATCCGATGGTCAATTACTGAAAAACTAAGAACAAACAGAAATTCAGTTGTTGATCAGTTTGGTCATTTACTAGTTATTAAGGATTGTACGTAAACTTCATACAAAAATTTATTAATAGTATTCTTTTGCAATAATTATCTGCGATTAATTAAGAAAAAAATTCTGATTTCTGATTAGTGGTATAAAACTCTTTCCTTCATTGGTAATAATTCGGCATCTCTGTAGTACTGAATTTTTTCGATACGTAGTAATTAATCATCCCTTAATTTCAGTAATGATATAGTTTATTAAAAAAACTATATTATTTGTTTAGAATAAATGTGAATGATCTACATACCTCAATAAATATATTTTTGGAATTAAATTCAGCCTGATGGTTCAGGATTGAATTAAACATATCATAACACCTGGATAATACTGATAGCTACATAAACTAAGCTTTGTGGACAACTTTGTTATTGTACCATATTAACACCGAATCAAAATATCAGTTGCTTTTGTGGGGTTAAAACTCACAATATTTAATTTTTTTTAAATAACAGCATTATTTAATGAGTTGTAAGAAAAAAAATATTAAATTACTGAAAATAATCAACACAAGAAAAAGCTTTTTAAAATAAATATTAAATCTTCAACCGTTTGCCGGCCCTATTTAATTTCATTCCTTTGGTCAGAGTTGTCAAATATAGGGACTTTTGTATTCAATATTCACCACTAAATTTTATCTTAATGACTTCCAAATGTCTTCAACATAGCCTCCTATACTAGATACCTTCCGCGTGGCTCAGAAACTTGGGGGTAGACAGCGCCGCCTGGTACAGATTGCGCGACTTTTTTTATTCAACAGTTACCAAAATTTTTAAAAGTTGAATTCGACATACATAAAAGGCGAATAAAATCGAAGAAACGTCGATTATATGTATCATATATCACTTCTTAAAATTATTGGTGACAGTTGAATAAAAAAGTCGCGCAATCTGTACCAGGTGGCGCTGTCTATCGCTTGAATTTTGCCAAGTTTTCGAGCCACGCGGAAGACATCTAGTTTAGGAGGCTATGGTCTTCAAAGGTTATTCGTCCATAATGTATATCAAATATCACTCAAAATTATTGGTAATAGGTGAATAAAAGAGTTAATAAATTTGACATCACTGTTTAGAGCATTTTAAAGCATTACTTCCGGTAAAGGGTTAAAATCCTTATCATTTTGTAATTTTTACATCAGCTTCTTTTTATTTTAAATGTTACTTGCATTTTTAGGAAAATTATAAGGTAAATGTATATCTTCATAGCATTTTATCGTGTTTTACCGCTTGACATAGTTTGTCAATAATAATATTTAAATTATTTAATTCTCTATAAGTTAGTTTTCACAAGGGTAATTAACTTTAATAAAAATAATTATTAAAGGGATTGATTAGCTGTACAATAAATAAAGAAATTTATAAATAACTAACTTGCTTTTATGAACTATTGGCTAAATTTTTGCACCATATTGCAATTTTACGAATAATTGTAGGTTTTCTTAAACTCATAAAAACTAAGAGAATGTAAGTTATTTTTAAAAATATTTTTTCCCTAATTTATTAACAGTATAATGCATTTATAAGATTTTATAAAGAAAAAAAATATATTGATCTGCTTCTAACAAGTATAACATTTTATAAATACAACTAAAAATTTTTACAAATACACTAAAGCTACTAAATGTTTTAAGTCTTCTAATGTTTTAAGTCTTCTAATTTACAATTTGACTCTGAAATCCGCAAAATTTATCCTCATCTCTTAATATTTTTATTATTCAATATTTAGGTTTATTTTATTTATTTATTTATTTTAGTATATGTTTTGAAAAATAATCGTAACGATGAACACATTGTGGTCCCCCCCCCTAATTTTAAGCTTCATTTTAGCCAGAAAAGTCAACCACGAAATTTACGTAAATTTTAAAGCGAAGACCTTTAAAAATACTTAAACTTTTAATTTGATCATAGTTTAAAAGTAATCAATATGTCTAGTCCGAAGACGTCATTAAAATGATAAAATCACAAAGAATGATTTTGTGATAGTCAAAGTACATAGAAATATGTATTTGCCCTTCGTATTGGGTTTGGTACACATCTAATCGTTTGGTTAACTATACTTAACGGCCCTCTTCACTCACGGTCGCCGGAAGCCCGAGCCAATGTTATTCTATGGGAATTTTTTTTACGTATAACTAATTAACTAATACATATTTTTAATTTCTGTTTTCACATTCAGAAAATCCCCAATTGTTAAATTGACGCACCTTTTTAAAAAAAGTATTTTTTTAATTTTTAATATTTTATTTTGAAATTGCAAAATGAGAAATTTCACATGTTGAAAATTCGTATTTTACAGCTTCAAAATAAAATATTAAAAAATTTAAAAAATACATTTTTAAAAAAGGTGCGTCAATTTAACAGTTGGGAATTTTCAGAATGTGAAAACAAAATTTAAAAATATGGATTAGTTAATAAGTAATAATTAAAGAAAGTTTCCCATAGAATAACATTAGCTTCGGCTTCCGGCGACGGTGAGTGAAGCGGACCCTTAAAGTGAATTGCTACTAACGTCTCAAATATTAGGGAAATCCAACATGAATGAAGCTTCATTTAAGCCTTGCAAGTTTTACACATTTTAAATTAGTTTTATCACCATATATATATATATATATATATATATACATATATATATATATATACAGAACTTTGATATTTATAAACTATTTAATACATTGATATTTGCTATTAAAAAATACCAGTATGAAGTTTCCCACTAAATGCAAGAGATATAGCAAATATGCCTAAGTATTAATTTTATATTTTAAGTATTTTTATAAAACACTATATTTGAGATAAATTGAAAAATATATCACTGATATTTAAAGAAAAAAAAAATAAATAAAAACAGTTTGTTGAATTATTTTATTGATCAAAAGTGAAATTACTCTTTACTTTACACCTGAGCCTTCAGGGTAATCAAATGTCATCTTAAATGATTCTGTCACCTGTCGTTCCTAACTGGCCTAAAGGGTGTTTCGGTTTAGTTTTTGACACACGTCACCTGCATGGCATGTTACATTATATCCTTATTTAACACTCGGCACGGTCACGCGATCATTTAAAGCAAAGTGGGAACTAAAAAAAAATCATTGTTGATTGTTTAATGAAAAATGACGTGAGCTTTCAAGGAGCGTCATCTAAAAAAAAATCTTGAAGAGACATTAAAAGAAGACATTTTATAAATAACATTTTACAAGATTTTTATAAGACATTTTATAAGACATTAGAAGAAACATTTTATTAAATTAAGTCAACTACCACCTGAAACACTGTAGAATCTTCTGTAAAATGAAAAATTAAATTGATTAAAAAAAAAAAAAAAAAAAAAAAAAAAAACTGAATTTAAAATATATATTTAGATTATGTTTTTTCTCAAATCTAGTTTTCCTCCCTTCAGTTTAATTTACAGAAACAGGAGAAGAAGAAGAAGAATAAAACACCCATTTTTAAGCTACGAGGAACTAAAAAACGTTGAATTTAATTTTCTGGAAGACTAAAAGAATTTTGAAAACATGTACTGTTTTAAATTATTTTCAAAGACATGACACATTCAAATGAATAATGATAATAATAATAATAAATAAATAAATAGATAAAAATGTAATTAATTAATTAATTAATTAAAAATTTAAATGTTTTAAATATTGTGTGGAGAAATGTGGAATGATGTATTTAAAAGTAATATATACATAAATACATTACTTTTAAATATATCATTCCACATTTCCCCACACAATATTTAAAACATTTAAATTTTTAATTTATTTATTAATTTATTTATCCCTTATTACACACACACATATATATATATATATATATATATATATATATATATATATATATATATATTAATAATTATCTGGTTATTTTTCTTTGAATCGATTTTGACAATTTTCATCGTCCCTTGTACCTTTAAACCCCAAAACGTTTTACCCGGAGAGGTTATAATGCACTAGCATAGGACGTGCAAGAATTCAAGAGCGGATACTTTTCTGTTTTAGTAGTGGACACACTTAAATCATGCAATAATAAAATTTAAAAAAGAAAAAAAAAGAAAGAAAGAGAGAAAAAAGGTAAACAAAAAAAAACTAGTCTACTCTAAATATATATTTAATTAACCAAAGGAATTTTCTGCAAAATAAATGCGTTAATTTAATAGAAAAATACTTAAAATTTACATAAAAATAACTGAAAAACTTATTGTCTCGATAAATTTTAACTATTTCAAGAATCATATTTCAATTGCATTATTTCAGTTCCTTTTTTACTGTAGCATTATTATTATTATTATTTTTTTTTTCCATTAAAACCTATTCATTCATAAAAGAAATGTTGTTTATTCGCCAGACTGCCTGCTATCATCAAACAAACAAATTAAAAATCTAATAATATTCTATGCATTATAAAGGTAACATTTTTGGTGAAGAAATCTTTTTCTAGCGAGTTAAATAAAATATTGGGCCGTCCGGAAAGTTTGTACCGATTTTCGTTAGGTGGCATAGGAATAGGTCTGTATTCTAAAAGTCGCTACTTCAGGCTTATTTAGAAAAACTCTTGTTTACGATACGTTAATTGTTGTCAGTTTTATACGCCTTTGAATATGGTAGTAAAAAAAGTGTATTATAGGCATTTAATGCTTTTCTTTTATCGAAAAGTTAAAAATGTTCAAAAGCGGCAGTCAAAATATACGCTGTTTATGGCGAAGGTGCTACAGCTGAAAGAACTGTGCAGAAGTGGTTTGCTAGGTTAAAGCTGGCGATTTCAACCTTCAAGACCAAGAACGCCCATAGGTAGGCCCTCCACCACAGATGAAAATCAGATTAAAACACTGATAAAAAAAAATAACCCATATTATACGACACATGAATTAGCAGAAATGTTAAAAATATCAAAATCCACTATCCACGAGCATTTAATTGTGTTGTGTTTCAACTTTCCTTCAAATTTGGCACGAGCTTTCCGGACAATCCAATATATTTTATTAACATAAATTTTATCATCTGAAGATGTTTATGTATGCGATGTTTCTGGTAAAGATTTTTTTTTTCTTCTTCTCTGTGTTTTAATATGGTTTAAATTTTGAATATTGGGCCCGAAAAAAAAAAAAAAAAAAAAAAGATGTTTAGATTTAAGTAATAATATTCACAGCAGTATTCACAAAATTTAGTTGTTCCTCTCTTTCTGTTACATAGGTTAAAAAATAAATAAACTATGGACGAAATGCAAAATTTTGGAAAATTTATAAACGAAAATTTTAAAAATTTCTGCTTTTGAAATAAGTACATCTTGAGCCTGCACTTATTATCTCTATCTGTAGCAGAGGACGAACTCTGTTGCAACGTTCGCATCGGTATTTATAAGCAATATTTTCCATTTATTCATTCGCAGAAACTTATTATAAAAAATTGCTACAAAAAAATATTGGTGTAAAAAGCCTGCTATAATTACTCAGAGTGTAATATTATCTAAAACAATCATTATTTTTAAAAAGAATATTTAAGGCATTAATATTATCGAAAATACAAACATAAATTCAATTGCAACGAATTCAAACGGATATAAGTATATTAATTTTACATAATAATCACAAAAGTTCTCCTTTTCCCTGATTTCCAAGTTATAATATTTTGAAAATTCATAATTATCCTAATAATTTTCACACATCTGTAAAGTCTAAAGTAAAAAATAAATTACAAAGTGTAATAACAGGATACAGCTGAAAATATTTTGTCCTGCATTTATTATTTTTTTTTAACACAATATTACAGAAAAATGATCAGGAAGCAAATGTTCTTTATCATCAAAAATTGTAAAATGCATTTAATAGGTTAAGCACCTGGAAATTTTCATTAACAACAAACAGATATGCCATAGTTAGAAGAAATTAATGGATTAACTTTGACTAACTGTGTACCCTAAGGGTTGGTTTAAATATTCTTGTTCTCGAAAATGACAATTTTCACCTGTTTAGCGCTTGCAGTCCCCTTTCATTATTAAGAAAGCACCTGGATTATTAATTTTGAAACTGAAAACAATTTCTTAGGTGACAAAACACCGGTTCATTTTAAATTCCGTTAGTATGACACTTTTGCTTCTAACGCCGATTTAACTGACTTCGTTCACCTGTCGTTATGGGTTAACAGACACTGATATCGCCACCTGTATATTTGGTCTCGTTTTAACACTTACCGTTGTCACGCGATGTCTGCGTTATTTAACGTGTGCACACGTGCTTAACCTGATCTCTTCCGCAGTTTTATTTTCTTCCGTAAACGAAAATTTTCCCTTATAATTTTCTTTGGCAATATGTAATCTTGGACCTGCGTTTTTTTTTTTTTTTTTTCCCTTACTTGGTCTAACATTTGTTATATTATATACTAGCAGGCTACGTCCGCTTTGCTGGTCACTATATTTAAATGAATTTTCAAAAGAATTGGATCAGTATTTATTTTTTATGTCACATTATAAATAAAAACTTAATAATAATAATAATTTATACATAAATAAATTAATAAACATTGAAATTGCTCTAGACCTTGCTTCGAGTACCCGCTGCCTACGGCAGTTCTTTTTTCCGCCCGTGCTGCATCGGGGTGTCCAGGTTCCCACTCTCTTCCCGGGCAGTTCAATCTGAGTATTTATCGACGACATGTGGATCTTCTGTTATTTAAGAACTACGATTTTAAGGATGACTGTATCTCAGCATCTATTATATGTTTTTGTTTTTGAACCATATGTTTTATAGCCCCCGTTATTTACACTGTATTACGATTTGATTCCGACCAGTATAACAAAATAAAATAAAAAGTAGTTTTTCTTTTAAAAGGAATTAAATACATGAAAAACAAATAAATTTTAATCAGTTTAATCCTTTCCACTATATACTACCATTTTTTCCCCAAACAAATATTATAAAAAAAAAAAAGGGGGGGGATTTTTATTTTAAAGGAATTAATTTAAAATGAAAAATAAAAAGTTGTTATAATATAAAAATTATACATAAACATAACAATTTATTTATATTGCATTACCATTTGATTTTCAATATATATAATAAAAAAAAAAAAAAAAAAAAGAATTTCGCCTTCAAATGAATGTATTAAATAAAAAATAAATAGTGAAATAACCGTTGCTAAGATACGCAGACGATTACAATCAAAGAATTAAATTTATGAAAAATGAAGCATTAAAACCAATATTTAAAATCGAAAAAACATTAATTTAAAAAATTCAAATTCGAAATTCGAAAAAACTCGATGAGGTGCACACCTGCAGGGTCCCAGGTTTGGATGCCAAATTTGGAAGCTCTGCGATCAATAGTGTGAGCACCAGAGCGCAGACAGAGACACGCAGAGACAGACACACACACAGAGACACTTCTCTTTATTATTTATATACATTTGAAACTATTACAGATTTTCGAAATTATTCTTCTATTTTGTGGTGTTACTACTATTATTATTTATTTATTTATTTATTTATTTTTTAATACGACAATTTTTTTATGTTTACGATTTATAATAATAATAATAATAATAATAATAATAATAAAGAAAAAAAAATCTTATGCAAAATAGTGATAAGTGTATATTTTTTCATAATAGTAATACTTTGATTATATTCTGAAACAAATGATTATATTTTAAATACCCAGCGGTCGTGTTTCAAGACTAAAATCGTGATTTCTAGCTTATGATAATTCTTTGTAATCGATAAGACGTATCATTCGATTATTTTAATTACAATTAAACATTGTAATTACATTATACTAAAACAACTTATCTTACTGTTACTTTCTTTCTTTCCTTTTTTACTTCCATTACCTTACTACCGTAGGTAATGGAAGTATTGTATTCGGTCTGAAAATTCGATATCGGGTTTTCACCTGATTTACACGTTTTAAGGTCCCCTGAGTCCAAAAAAGTGGTTTTTGGCAATTGGTCAGTGTGTATGTATGTATGTGTGTGTGTATGTATGTACACTATGTGGAGAATCTTCTGGCTATTATAGCTCAGAAACTAATAAAGATAGAGCTACGAAACTTTAGAATTGAAATACGTCTGGTGTACAGATGAAATTTCCAAATTTTGGTGAAAATTGAAAAACCGGAAGTGGGACCGTAAGTCCGTATCTCAAAAACGGCTCTAATGATTTTCTTCAAACTTGCTATATAAACACTCTATTAGATGTCCTTTCGAATGATATAGTTGGTTAGTTCAGGAAAATTGATAGGCGTCCTGTATAAATAGCTCAATTTCAGGCCTCGCAAAGGCGTTCCTTTGAAAACGGTTGTACGGATTTTTTTTCAAACTCGCCATTTTAACTCACTTTTAAATATGCTTTTGTATGTAATTATTGTTTTCCTGTAAATAATTGAGTTTAACCGGAAGTGGGACATCGGAAACCGGAAGTGGGACCGTAAGTCCGTATCTCAAAAACGGCTCTAACGATTTTCTTCAAATTTGCTATATAAACACTCTATTAGATGTCCTTTCGAATGATATAGTTGGTTAGTTCAGGAAAATTGATAGGCGTCCTGTATAAATAGCTCAATTTCAGGTCTCCCTTTAAAAACATCTGTACGGATTTTTTCCAAACTCGCCATTTTAACTCACGTTTAAATATGCTTTTGTATGTAATTATTGTTTTCCTGTCAATAATTGAGTTTAACCGGAAGTAGGACATCGGAAACCGGAAGTGGGACCATAAGTCCGTATCTCAAAAACGGCTCTAACGATTTTCTTCAAACTTGATATATGAACACTCCATTAGAAGTCCTTTCGAATTTCTATTTAAATCAAAAATGTATATAAAATGTTTATAATGTGTGTGGTACTGGGTATGGAAGTCGTGTGGCTGTTACATACCAGATTTTTTTTTTTAATTTTTCTGATGAACTGTTGCCATTTGTAGAGATTTTTCTCACCACTATATCTACACTGTTTTCGAAGACCAAAACTTGGCATACTAGATGATAAATTAGAAATATATCACAGTTAAAAATTTCTGGTGGATATTTATTAAAAAATCCTTTAGAATTACAATATTGTTCTGAAACTATTTTATAATATAAAATACAAAGGTTCAAAATTATATATGTGAATGAAACTACACCTCAGTTTTTACTTATGCATGATTTTTTATGGCTTTTTATTAGAAATCTTTATTCAATAAACTCTTTCCTGTAACTCCTCGTTAACTTAAACAAATATTGTGTTATCAAAAGGATATGATAAGTAACAATGAACATTTCTTTTTCGTAAGTATGTATATATATATATATATATATATATATATATATATATATATTAATTAGATAAAAATAGGTTTATGCTAAATCAAAGAACATTCAAACTATTCCGTGCTAATATCATGTTTCCAAAGCCAAAGTACAAATCTGCGCTTAGAGAATGCCTATATCTGCATGAATAAAACAGGCTTAGATCTCGCTCACTATTTCTCAAACCCGTGATATTTACGGGCTGAAGCTTTTGTCCCATAAACACATTTTTTCCCTTATCTTATATACCAGGTCCTAGTACTAACCTAATAAATTAATTATGAAAGGCAGTTGGTATATTTATAACTAGATAAATTATAACTTCTATGCATAATTAATTTTTAAATATTTTAATTACCATTTTCTTGGCAATGATGCAATCCTTAAAATTTTAACTTATCAATTAAAACTAGAATTTAAATAAAACCTCATTATAAAGTATAAATGTAATGGTAATCGCTATTTTAAAACGTAATCATACAAAAAAATGTAAAGAAATAAATGCATTTTTTAATTTAGTTAACATTTATTAAGTTTACAAAAGCCGATTCACATGAAATTTGTAGAAAAATGCACCTTTATTTTATTTTAGACCGTTACACCTCCCACTTACCTTCAAAAAAGGTACAATTTTACAAAATTGTGATGTGATAACAATTATGTACTTGATGACTGCTCTCTAAAGCTTTATGATACAATTCTAAAATTAAGAAACCACCAAAATATAAAAGCGTCTTTATTAAGTAAGTATTCTTTTATTTAGCCCACTATAAATTTAGTTTCATTGGCAGCATTTTCTTTTTTTAAAACTCATTATGATGAGCTTACGGGTTAGAGAATTTTACTTATTTATTTAGTTAGAGAATAAGGATAAAACTTTAAACCTCCTCCTGTAAAATTAAAATCCAAATGCATTCTGAACAGAATTAAATCATTTCCATTATTGTTATAGGATAAGTGCACCAGTGATTGACACTTTTAGAACAATCTCTGATGTTTTTAATGTTCTAGTCATCAGAAAATATTTTTAGAAATCTTAAGTTAGTACATAAGGTATGACAGACATTCATAACCACATATATGTTAAAATACATACATTTGGTAACAATTTTTTTTTTTTTTATGAATTTTTATTTGACACTCACTCAATGTTCCAGTAATTGACACTGCCAGGTTTTCCTTTTTTCAGTAATTAGCACCCTATGTTTCAGTGTTTGACACTGCTAGTTATTCATTTTACCAGTTATTAGCACCCTATGATCCAGTGTTTGACATAAAATTTTAAAATTCTTATATCTAAAATATATGATTTTATTATTTTTCTTATTTATTAATTATTTCGGGATAGATGTCAATTACTGGAGCGTGCCAATCACTGGAGAACCTACCCTATGTAAATGTTAATTCGAATAAACCAATGCGCAAATTTATGTTTTCAATGAAATTGTAATTTTTCATTGACACAAAAAACTTATAAATTAATATATTTTATAAGAAATTCTTTTGAATGCGATAAAGCTTTAAAGTAAATCATAATCAGGTATTGTATTGATGCAATCATTTTTTGTAAATCAGAATTGCATAATATTATATAATTTTGAATTTTAAATCGAATTTAGTATTTAATCTGCTCATAAGGTCTTTAAAATCCCTGTGTTTGTAAATTGTAATACATTCACTAAATATATTACTTTTTTTCAAAATAACCGTATCCAGACATACACCCAGTAAAAGGATTTAAGTAAAAAAATAAAATAAAATGTGCTTTCTTGAGGTTATTTTGTTGCATTAAATTAAATTTTCATTAAAAGTAAAAAATCAGTTTTATTACGATAACAAAAGATATATTGTAATATATTATATGTATCAGTGCTGCAAAAAATCCGGCCTTTTTAAAAAAAGACCAGACCGGCCGGCTTTTATTAAAAAAGACCAGCCTTTTTAAATAAAAACCGGTGTTTATTGGCTTTTTTTACTTAAGTACCTTACTATTCATTTAATACATATGCTCTATGTTAATTTATGTTACTAATATCATTTTGTGTAATAAAAAAAAAAAAAAAAAAAAAACATTTTGTGAATTTTAACACAATTATCAAATTTTTGTTATTATAGCATCTAATAAGTAAACAGCGCGATAAAAACATTTTAGCAACATAAGACCATTTCTCATTATCATTGGAATGATTGGTACAATCATATATATCAATATTACACTATGAACTTAAATAAAATCATTTATTCTTAGAGGGAAAGGCGGGAGTCATAAAAGTTACGGTTAATTTGCATAGTTTTCATTTTTATATTTAGAGCTTCAAATACTTCTCTTTCTTTAATTAAGTATTTCCATAATCATAACCAACTAAGTAAATACTAATATAATTTTTATTTTTGTTTCTTTTTACATTTATACAGAGAGAAAGGAAAATTAATTTTAGGTTTCACACATTTCACATAATTGGATTGAACTGATCCAAGAATCAACTTAATTGGTTACTATCTAGAAACTAATAAAATTTATTCCTCTTAAAAGAATGTGGAAGTGGGGAATAAAGACTGAAAAGTGCTATTTTGTTTCACTTTGAAAGTTATTTGAATCTGTGAAAAATTAAGTCTTAAGTTATCTGAGTTAATGAATAATTTTCAAAAAAAAAAAAAAAAAAAAGAAAGAAAGAAAGAAGAAAAAAAAAAGAAAGAAAGAAAGTCTTGCAAAAGTTAGACATTAAATAACTATGGTTTATTATATATATATTTCATAATTTTCTATTTATTATGTTCTCACGTCAGAAAAATCAGTTTTATTCCAGAAAGTTTTTAATTTACCAGCAAGGCTGTATTTGTACAAGACAAAACCTCATTCAAAAATAGCATTGTCTGTTAATTAAAATTTCTTGGTGTAAAATTCATTTAACTGACCTGAGAATTACATGCTGGAAAATACGGTATTTTGTTAAATTGTTGAATTGTCCTCCAATTTCAACTAAAAAGACATTTTTCTATGCATCACTTTGTTTAGAACAAACTAAGGAATAGTTTAGACGTTGAAAAAGTAGAAAAATAATTGAAAGTGTATTGTTATTAAAAAACTCAGCTAAGTAACTGGTAAATTTAATTTCCTTTATCATTTTTATTGAGTAATAATTTTTTATTAATAATTTAAATTGTATTGAACCGAATCTGTTTTATAATAAAGAACGTGTTTTTTATTTTCTTATATTTACTATTTAGAATTCTCTTTATTGAATAATTTTACTCTTATTTCATTTAATTTTTTATTACAGTATAATTTAAGTATATTAATGCTCTAATTATCACTTTTATTTAAAAAAAAATGTTTTAATAAAAGCCGGCTTTTTTAATTTTAGACGGTCTTTTTTTTTTAGCGGTTTAAATCAAAAATAAACTGGCCGGCTTTTTTTGGTCTAGTCAAAATCCGGCAGCCCTGATATATATATATATATAATCATTTTGATAGTAAAAGAAAAGAATGAGAACGAAGAATAGTCAGTCAGTACTGACTTTAATTAATTAGACTGCAATACCAGTTAAAAAATAATATAGGACCGTGTAATTAGATTCTGAAGAGAAGAAGGTTGACTCCAGGATAGTGTATTATGGGGAAAAAAGAGTACTATGTAACGAAATGAACCTATTAATTGTGAGATGAGCAAAAGAATTTCGGACCAAAACAGAACAAGACTGAAATGATATATATATAGTATATATATATAAAGAAAATTTCATCAAGATATTTTTTTTCCGTTTGTTTATATTAACAAATGTTTTCGTTTAACTTTAAATTAATTTTTATATATTTGTAAATAAAGAACAATTTTTTGTAAGAAAAACATAATATATCTGTTTTATTTATTTATTTATTTATTTATTTTCAAAACAATTTGATTAAAATTAGCAGCAAAAATTATTTTATTAAGCTAACCAAAATTTCTATCGGGACTCATTGACACAGAAACTTTTGTTGTGCACACCAAATTTTATCTAATTTAACAAAATCTATCTCTGATTGTATGCACAGCTTGTTCAATTTAATTTCTTGGAATTTGATATTCTGCGGAATTTGAAGTAATAAAATCAGAAATAAAAAATATGTATTTTAACCATCAATGAAAATGGTAAAAACGTATAAAAAATGGCAAAATTTGTCCGCGTACATTTCATCGTACATTTTCATCCATATATTTCAAACGTGCATTTCATTATAAAATGTACGTTTCATTCTATGTGCATTTCAGGGTAAATCACATATTCAAAATGCACACGATAACTTGTTTCATAACACGAATTTATTATACCATGTAGCAACATTAATCAATCTTACTTTCAATTCAAAATGTTTGCATACCTTATTTATTACCTCAATTATTCAGAAAGCCTTGTGTCCAAAAATCACAGTTATTAACCTTTTACAGGCCAGTGTTCCCATTTGGGAACATCAAATTAAAAATTCATTTAAAAATTACATTTCATGAATACTGACTTGAACAAAATTATCAGATATAGTAGAAAGATGACTTGGGTTTTTGAAATAGAAATTGCATTTCAATCATAAAAGGGGAAATGTACAGAAAATCATAAAAATAGTCTATTTTACCATTTTCCCTTCTACCCCAAAATTTAAAAATTCACATAAATTAGGAAAATAATCAAATGCTTCGAAAAATGGTTTGGAATGCCTAAAATAGTTCACATTATTAAATTAAAATAAAATATTATAATAATTAAACTTAAAATAATACTAAATTGTTAATATTAAATATAATAATATTAAATTATATATATATATATATATATATACGCATTTTAATGACAGAGTTCATTAAACTGAAAAATTAGAAGGCAAAATATGCAAAAAAAAAAAAGAATTTGAATTAAACCCGGATCCGAATTTGGCCTGTAAAATGTTAAAATATGGATAGCGAGGATACCAGGCATTTCAAAATTTCCTAACCCTTTGCGGCGCAAGACAATTCGGATCATTTAAATTATACTGCCACCGGAATTCATAAACTAAATTAAACTAAAAGAATTTTTAAATTTTACAGTTAAAAAAACCGGCCTTTTCTGCGATGTTATAAACGTAAATTTTTGCTAAAAAATTTCCGGAATGAATTTTTGATGCTGGATCTTAAATTTTGCGTCTTCGCAGCGAGGACAGCGCGCGTTAAGGGGTTAAAATAGTCTTATCATCTCTAAAGTGAACGTGTGTGTGTTTCTTTAAATGTGAACCGATACAGTGATGTTGCAGAAACACTTTCTTTAAACAGTGATTGCTAAACTTTCTTATGTTTGTAAAGTATGTGAGAGAACTGCATTGCATGCTGTAGCAAAAGTTCGGGATAGTGAAGACTCATGATCAACCTTTTACGGTCTTGACTATTGACTTCTGCAATGAAAAAAAAGTCAAAATAAAATTAGCAATGGATCCACATCATGCACTCATATAATTAATTTGCCTGAGATATAGTACGGTATTATATTTAACTTGTAAAATTTCACAGTATTCACAATCATATAAGATAAAATGCATACTTGCCAACCATCTCATTATGAACCGTACAATTTTTAGTATCCGCCTTTTTTTTCACACCAATAATTTTTTAGAGTAATTTTAGTCTTATTTAATCGTAACAACATTTGGAGAGAATTACTCTAAAAATATAGTGGTGTGAGAAAAGGGGCGGTTTTTCAGGGGGCGTTAACAATTGTACGGTTATTAATGAGATGGTTGGCAAGTATGAAAATGTACTTTATTTGATCAGAGCCTGATTAAGGGGGAAGCACACATTATTTATACTTACACCGTTATTTTTTAACAAATACTTTCCTCCTATAATAAACACAAAATTCTCATTAAAAATTATTTTAAAAGAATTCTGGTGTCTAATAACGGTGAGTAAATTGGATTGTTTTACACCGTTCATTTTTTATAAAAAAAAATTTCCTCGTCAAAGCGTGGAATTTCTATGACACGAAGTAAAAAATAATTGTAAAAATATTCCGGTGAGAGCGGAGATAATGTGTGCTTCCCCCTTAATCAGGCTCTGTATTTGATCTAGAAAATTTCTATGACCATTAATTTTTAATTGCTAATCCGTCTAAAAGCTGTGAAAAAATTTCTCGTAGATTTTTGCATCATGTTGAACTTGTTTGGATATTATTTTGAAATTTATAACTCAGAACATTTTTTTTTACATTAAATACAGATAACTCATGTGACTCCAAGCGCTTTACAAATAACAATTTTACCTGGTGAATGAAAAATTAACGCTCTGACGTTCGGTTGCAAAATTCCAAGTTCGAGTCCCGATTCGAACATGAATATTTCGGAATGGTTCATGATTCGGAAGGGTTCGAAATGGAATATGAATTTCATGAATGGTTTCAGAATCCATTTTAATCAGCGAGTACAGGTCTAATAAGCATTAATATGCAAAACTTGATCGCCGAGCGATAATTCAAATCTTAAAGAACAGTACAGAGTATAATTTTCTATCAATCACAGAAACAGTTAATTATACAGTTCATCTGAAATTTGTTTTCATCATCTTCTTGTCAATAGAAGCAACTTTCCAGTATCTTAAAATTGGTGATATTTTTCAAATCTTTTCCCGATGTATGTCTTTTCCGAGACCTTTTGGAATTTTGACATTCCCATAGAGGCCTTTTAAATTATACCTGCGATGAGTGTGTATCAAAAGTAAAATTCCATCTTTTATTCGCAACAAGAACAATAACAATTACTTTAAGTGTATACTGAAAATTAGTAGACCTTTTAATCAGCTCTATACCTTTTAAAAATCTGTATGCTTTCTAAAGGTGTCACCTAGCGATCGAAATTTAAACTAACATATTTTTATTGTAGTCTTTCTTTCTCTTATGATCCATATAACATATCATTAATATCCTATTTCACTGAAACATCAAACCGATCAGATTATAGATAGGACTAATTTTGACCATTATAATTATAACTAACTTGTACGAGGAAAATGAAAGCTGAATTTTAAAATGTATCTCACAAAAGTTTAATACTGATAAAAAGTGCGATTAAGAAACAATTAATGATTAACAGACAACGCATTCACTTATATGTTTTTGTACTTCCATCAGCTATAAAGGGGTAGTACAGAGGGAAAATGCTCCACAAAGATTAAAAACAAATGATGGAATTCTCAAGTCTCCGAAAGTAATTATTATTGACCGTTACAAAAATAAATGTGATATAAAAATGGGTCCGTAGAGTTTGGAGAGAATGGTTTACCGATATACTTTATGGACTTCATACACTATGTTACTTCAGAAATATATTTACCTTTATTCAAGAATAAATTTAAAGTACATTGTCAAAACTCATAGCCTCTATCAACCCCTGTTCCTAATTAACATGAACACCTTTTCAAATTAAATAACATCTACATATATCCATAAATATGTACCGACCACCTTCTTTAAACCTCTTATTGTCAGCTTAAAAGTACACCATCGTATAAATCCACTATCTTTCTCGTCGACATAGCGTCGCAAACTTCATTAATTTAGCAATCAATTAACAAAAATCCCTTTCTTAATCAAGCCAGTTGAAGTTAATTATCTCGTAGCGTTTAATTAAAGCAAACATTACATCGTAATTGCAATTATCCTCACCTAATAGAGTCATATTAAAAATCGATTGAGAGGAAAGACGGTAGTAATGTTTATCTAACACTTCAGTTAGTATATCCGTTAATATCTGCGAGGAATTTTTATATGTGTTTGCTAAGAGAGCCTAGCTAACATGATATGGCTCTTTGCGGGATAAAAAGACGTCTAAAATCCTCTAACGGCGATGGGTTAATATCAATATTTTGTGGCAGCAGTGCATTAATATTATCATAATTTTTTTTTCGGGACGTTTATGTAATTTTTTTTTTTTTTTTTTTTTTTTTGTCACATGTTTCTCTTCGGGAGGCTTAAACATCGATGATATCAGCCTATTGATTAAATCCTCGTGAAAATGCTGCGAAAAGCCTTTAAAAGGGTCTTTCAATAAAAATGAATGTTTATATTTGATGTATAGTTTTATGAATTCTTATTACGAATATTTGTATATGATATACTCATTTAGTTTTAATTATAAAATCATTAAAGAAAAACAAAGTATCATTATGATTTAATTTTATAACTTGTTTTACTGTTTAAATTTTACATTAATAATATGTATAAAGAAAGAAAAAGGAAAACCAGTTTTTACTTTCTGTTTTTTCAGATGCCGTTCATTTTCTTTTTTTAATGTCATTATTACATATGGTTAAGTGGATTTAAAGAAAATTTAAATAGGTGGGATTTAGATGATAAATGCTGTAATTTATACTGAACAGGCAGCAATAATTTTATTTTTCTGGGATAAAAACAATTTTTATATCTTATAACAATGAAATTTTAAAGGAAAAATGATATTTTTAAAAATTTATTTTAAAATTATTTTCTTAAAAAAAAGAAGAAGAAGAAGAAGAAGAAATGATATTTTATTATTCTTGTTTAAGCTATTTTGTCATAGAGAGAATCATTCACTAACATGATTTTTTAAAATGATATGCTCTTTTATTAAGAAATAACGTTAACAACGATTTTTTTTTTCAAAATGCTACTTTAAAATGTAAATTTTTTAAAAGATACTTTAATAAAGTACATAAATATATTTTTTTTATATTCCAGTAAAACTTGGGTCTTCAAAATGTTCTTTGTCAAAAATATAAAAAGTATGTGTTCGAAAAATGAATCGAAAAATATCATATTTTGCCGAAGTAGCAATATGAAGACATATATTAAGTGACAAGAATTTTATTCATATTTATCCTGGAAAACATCTTCAGTAATACTTGAGAGTTATACTAGGCGAGTCGTATTAATCCTGGACGATAGGACCTATGCCCCAGCTCGCCCGGTTCCCGCTGTTCAATGTATTTTTCTAGTCAATTTTGTCCCCTTATTACTTCCGGTGTGAATTTTTTTTTTTTTTTTTTAACACACTTGACATTGTGAGTTTTTTTGCTTTTTTTACCATGCTATTCCTATGGGGTTTTTAGCCTTTTTTCCTCTCTTTTTCTACATTCTAAAGTGGCGGTGGTTCCCGCCCGCCCACCCCCACCACCGCCAAGAGTTATACTAGGCGAGTCGTATTAATCCAGTAAAACTTGGGTCTTCAAAATGTTCTTTGTCAAAAATATAAAAACTACGTGTTCGAAAAATGAATCGAAAAATATCATACTTTGCCGAAGTAGCAATATGAAAATATATATTAAGTGACAAGAATTTTATTCATATTTATCCTGGAAAACATCTTCAGTAATACTTGAGAGTTATACTAGGCGAGTCGTATTAATCCTGGACGATAGGACCCATGCCCCAGCCCGCCCGGTTCCCGCTGTTCAATGTGTTTTTCTAGTCAACTTTGTCCCCTTATTACTTCCGGGGTGATTTTTTTTTTTTTTTTTTTTTTTTTTTTTTTAACACACTTGACATTGAGAGTTTTTTTGCTTTTTTTACCATGCTATTCCTATGGGGTTTTTAGCCTTTTTTCCTCTCTTTTTCTACATTCTAAAGTGGCGGTGGTTCCCGCCCGCCCACCCCCACCACCGCCAAGAGTTATACTAGGCGAGTCGTATTAATCCAGTAAAACTTGGGTCTTCAAAATGTTCTTTGTCAAAAATATAAAAACTACGTGTTCGAAAAATGAATCGAAAAATATCATACTTTGCCGAAGTAGCAATATGAAAATATATATTAAGTGACAAGAATTTTATTCATATTTATCCTGGAAAACATCTTCAGTAATACTTGAGAGTTATACTAGGCGAGTCGTATTAATCCTGGACGATAGGACCCATGCCCCAGCCCGCCCGGTTCCCGCTGTTCAATGTGTTTTTCTAGTCAACTTTGTCCCCTTATTACTTCCGGGGTGATTTTTTTTTTTTTTTTTTTTTAACACACTTGACATTGAGAGTTTTTTTGTTTCTCTTCCCCTGCTATTTCTATGGAGTTTTTAGACTTTTTTCCCCTCTTTTCCTACATTCTAAAGTGGCAGTGGTATTTATCCTGGAAAACATCTTCAGTAATTTTCTTGAGAAATATTAATTACGATCCCTTACATCCATAAATATAATATTAAACTCGGAAAGAAACAACTAAAAAAAAAAATGCTTAAAGTTAATTTCAGAAACCATATGTTTATCAAAAATGCATGTTTTTAATTATATAAATAAATATCAGTTTTTTTTACCAAAGAAATTTATGTACTTGTCTCTCTCTATTCAATATTTCTTCCATTAGTATCTTTCCAAACTAACACCTTTTGTAATTATTGTTTTTTCTAGCACCTTTTGTAAATATTTTATGAAAGATTACTAAAGCCCTTTTTTATGTGTTTTTATAATTTATAATTTTTTTATTGGGAAACACAAAAGAATTCGAACTTATGGACAGTAATAGTTACATTTTCCTTTAAACTGAATTGAACAGAACAAAATCTATGTACATTGTAAAGATTTATTGTAGAAAACTTTTCGTTTAAAGTAATTTACATAAAGTATTGAGTTTTTTTTTTTTTTTTTTTTTTTTTTTTTTTCACTGTTTTGGACTATAGCTAACTGCTCATTACATATATTTCAATAATTATTATATTTATTAGTGTCTATCAAATTTGTTTGTGTTTCTGAATTCCGTTCGAATTTCTCTATTTATCCATACTCTCATTTTTGTTAATATTTCAGTGTATTAAAACTGATATAAATTAGCCAAGTTTTATAATAGCATATGTAATCTATTCATTGAAAATGGTAAAAATAAAAATACTAATTTATCTGAAGGTACTCACATATGAATTCCAATGCATTACAGTATATCAAAGGTATGTCTTTAAATCATATTCAAATATATTCATACACTGCACAAAATATAACGATGTAATATACAGCACACAGATCTACAAAAGAACATGCATATGGTATGATTCGCATTAATGATTGAGTTGGTTTTTAAGGCTAAATATAAATATTTAGATACACTATAGGATGAAAGTGTAAATTAATTGCTCGAAAATTTTTTGAGCTATTTTATGCGGTAACCTTTACAAGATTGTTAGATGTTTAAAGTTAAAAGTTAAACGATGTACAGTGCGAAAATATTTCTTCATGTATATAAACTGCATAATTTTTTCCTTTCCCTTTTTTTTTTTTTTTTTTTTTTTTCACTGCATGCCTTTTCAGAAAATCATAAGTTATTTAAATTCATTAGATGAGGAGTAAAAACTGTTATCAACAATTTTTATTAAAATCACACAATCAACTGCGGAAGAAAATCATATTTATTGAAATTTTATTTTTCCGACTGAGCGAAAATAATGCCTGGACCGGGAGTCGAACCCCAGATCTTTGACTTACAAGGTCAAGGCTCTACCAATTGAGCTATCCAGGCCGACAAACCAGTCGGCATTACTGACTCAGACAACCTTTTGGCAGAAGCATCTGGTCTATCATATAGATAGCTCGACAGAAATTAGTCGGAAAAATAAAATTTCAATAAATATTGTTATCAACGTTCATTATTGAGATGTTTTATAAAAAGTTTCAATTTTTATGGACTTTCGAACTGCTGATAACGGAGCTCAAAAATACCGAAAGACTGGATTCTATTACTTGCGATAATTATTGCATAACACATTTTTTAGACAGTTACATTGGTTCCAACTTTATTTAGAAATATGAAACAAAATAGGCTAATTATTGAAAATTCTGGGATATATTTCAATATGTATTTCAGACCCCTTGACAAAGTATACTTCTTGGAAATTTCTTGATAAAGTAAGTTTTCAGAAAATTCTTGATAAAGTAATATGAACTGATTTCAATAAATACCGACAAACTGTATTTTATTACATCTGATAATTGTTGCTTAGTGTTGCATTTTTCCGAACGGTAGTTTGGTTTTCAATTTAATTTGAAATTTGAAACAAAAATTATGAAATATTCTCAGATTTCTTCATTTGCGTTTCGTTAAGTTTCTTTCATGTGATAAATTTTTTAATTAAATAAATACCATTTCATTTTAAAACTTTATTTTTGTCGCTCAACAAGTTTATGTATTTTTTAAACTTAAATATATACTTTTTTTTCATATATATACATAAATATATATTCACTTTCCAGTGATGTATTACTGCCAGAGATGTATATGTTTTTAATACTGAGATTTTCTTATATGTGCGGTTGTGTTGGTGTAGACGATTGAATAAAAAGAAGGTCCTAAATCTGGGTGTATTGCGTTGTGTTCGGTTTGGGATCTTTTTAAGGGGTCCTAGACCATATTAAAGCGCAATTTTCTGAAATATTGATAGGTACATAATATCGATATCTGAAAATGTTTATAGAAGATAAAGAGGCAAAAATTAATATATGCTTATTATATTACAAAGTATTCCACCGTGATTCATATTATACATGTATGAATATATGAATATATATTCATGAATATATATTCATGTACACTCTTTCATGTTAGTTTCTTTAGAAATTGACTTATTGCAATCTATCTGTATTTATATTTGCCATTGCGATAAGTTTCTAAATATTGATTTAATTCGAAGCAAAAATGTCAGTGGACTTATCTTACAAATACTTTCAATGAATTTGTTGATCAATTTGAAACGCCATTTCGTTTTCAATGCTAATTGAAAATTTCAAACTGATATACATATATATATATATATATAAAGGATGTATGAACGAATTTTCACGAAACCTGGTATGTAGCCATTATCAAAATCTCAATCAAATTTATTAATAGACTTAATTTACAATGTTTCTTCCGTATTTATATTTATGAATACAAATTTTCGTATTCAAATAATTGTATGTAATTGAATTAAAAAAATATTTAATTACTATAAAATCGATTAAATGTAAAAATACATTAAGCAAATAGTCTCTATGAAGCTTACTTATAAACTGCTATAGCATTTACTTTGCAGTATCTACACTGCACTGTTTAAAAAATGCTATTTCGTTGAAATAGTATCGAGAAATTCTATTTCGTTGACAAAATAGATAAATAAATGTTTTGCATTTTTTCTTTTTCTTTTCTATTTCTGCTTCTTTTCTTTTCTTTTCATTTCTTTTCTTTCTTTTACGCCCCCCCCCCTCCCTTCAAATGTCCAATAAAGACATCAATAAAACTGTATATACAAATAATTTCTTTTGTTTCAATATTTCATTATCATTAGAAGAAGTCTGGAAATAACCTTTTTTAAAATGTATTTCAGGGAAAACTGTCATCAAATTGAAAAAAAAAAAAAAAAAAAAAAGTTTTCCGATGAAACTTTTTAAAAATTTTCGCATTCTAAGAATTTATAAACGCTTTTTATACAGTAAATTTCATGTAATTTAACAAATTTTGACAATAATATTTTTGTGAACAAAAATTCTCCGAGGGAAAAAATAAGAAACGCGAAATGTATCTGAACGTACGATGCATTTGGAAGCACAATATATCTGAAAGTATGACGTAACCAACAACATTACAAAGTTATAAATAAATGATATTCAGTAAGTAAAAGTACTACATATTCCACCAAAAGTATAATTGAAACACATTACTACTTTAATAAAACTAAGTAGATGGCAGATGTTAAAAATTATTTTTTTAAACTATTGACTTAGAGCATAAAATTTGCATGTATATTCATTAAAATGTAAAATATTATAAATGTATTAAGATTTCTCAAATATTTTAATTTAAAAAAACATTAAAATTTTAATTTTTTAAACTTTTTTTAAAAATTATCTATTCTAAATTGTTTTTAATTTTCTCCTCTAATTTATAATATTATAATTTAACAAAATATTCGACACATATTTGGGTATTACTTTCTGAATTGATTCATAAATTATTATTATTATTATTATTATTATTATTATTTTTAAGTGCTTGTTTGAATGCCAATGTTTCATGCTATTCTTTAACATTCAAATATAAATTAAATTAACTTATTAATCAATTCACAAAGTAATACCCAAATACTTTTAAAATATATTATTAAACTATAATAATGTAAAATCGAGCAGAAAATTAAAAAATAATTAGCATAAAACACCTTCAAAATTTTCAAAATAAATAAATAAATAAATTTTTATTTTATTTATTTTTTTTTTTTATATAATTACAATAGCTTTCGAGAAGTTTTAACATACTTAAGGAAATATTCTAATATAGAATTTTGAAAAAATATTTATTTTGTTTTATTTTTATTTTTAAGGTTTTGGTCTTCAGGAATTGCCGATTAACAAAATGTAAGTCATAACGTACCATCCTATGAATTAGATTATTGCGGCTGCCTGAAAATTTCGTTGAAAAGTTAAAACGCTTTTTTTAAAAATTACTTTTTACAACATAGCTGACATATCTCAAGCTTTGTTTCATCAATTTACTTCAGCTTTTGTACCAACCTTCAATATATAATCTTCTATATTACCCCAATAATTTTTTTTTTTCATTGAAACAGTCGCCATTTTGCAATTTTTTCCCCTCTTAGGTAAAGGTAAAGGCTTTAACAACAACATTCTTACTAATGAAGTACCTTTTTTTTAAATTTTGTTTCAGATTACTAGAAGGGCTGCAATCGTGGTCAACCAGAACACTATTTTTTTTTTTTTTTTTTTTTTTTTTACCCCTCTCCCCTCCACTTTACCAGCTTAGAACTTTTTAAAACTTATTTAATTAATTAATTTATTTATTTATTTATTTATTTTGTATATTTCTAAAATATCATTAAATATCCTGTTAAAAAATGATAAGTATATATAAAGTTTTTTCTTTTTATTTATTTTCGTTGAAATTAACAGAATAGAGTTTTAAAATGTATGTTTGATTTTATTTGTATACAAAAATTAATCAAAGCCCTTGAAAAAGTATTGTATATTGTATTCCCTCATTAAAAGGATTTCTAATATTGTTTGAAAAATCATTTTTCATATCCTTTCCTGTTCTTCATTTTGTCTTGTACAATATGTGAAAAGCTGTTCATAATATATATATATATATATATATATATAATGAATAATTTAATTCCTTTACAATACTCAGCAAATGAAAGAAAGATGAAAATACCAACAATGAAGTTTAAAATGAGATGTATTACGTATAAAGTTATTGTCACGATTACCATTTAATTAAAATTCACTGAGTAGTAAAAACATGTTAAAGTACTTACGCAGAAGATAAATGACGCATATAACACTTAAGCCTAAACGAAGAGATAGTTTGCAAAATCCATTAAACACAAGCAACACAAGATAAAAATTGAAAGAAATTAACCAAAAATTGTTGAAATAAAAAAGGAATGCATGGAGGAAAAATAGAGTTATAAATGCTGAAACCCAGTACAGATCTCATCAGGAAACTAGCAGTACTGTCAGCATGGAATGCAAGATTTCTGAATATTGTATAGCTATTTCAGCAATATACAACACTAGTTTCTATCTTGCATAAAAAATAGAAAGATAAAAGGAAATTAGCTTATAATGTAACTTAACCATAATGAAATTGGAATACATAAAATTATGATGGCCACATGTAAACCAAGTCCAAATCGAATAAGTAGATAATATTATATATATATATATATATATATATATATATATATATATATATATATATACATAATTTGAATAATTTAATACCTTTGTAACACACAGCAAACAAAAGATAGATGAAAATACCAACATATAATTAAATTTTAAATGAGATTTATTTCGAATAAAATTATTGTCACAGTGATAATTTAATTTGAGTACCAAGGATTAGTAAAAACAAGTTAAAGTACTTACGCAGAAGAGAAATAAAACAAACATAAAACATAAGCCTAAAGATGAGATAATAGTTTGCAAAAACCATTAAAGTAATAGAAACAGTCAACATTTTATAGAAAAGATAAAAGGATAAAATTACCAAAGAGATCCGGTAAAAGGGAAAAAAAAAAAAAAAAAAAGAGAATTCATGAATTGAAAATTGGAATTTTAAATGCTGAAAAATAGAAATGTTCACTCATCAGGAAACTTGCATTTCTATTAGTAGAGTGCAAGATTTCGGAAAACTGTATAGCTAATTCAAGCCAATATACAGCTGAAGTCTCTATCTTGCAACAAAACAAAATAAAAAAAGGAAATTAGATTAAACAATAACACAAACCAAAATTTATACAAGGAATAAGTATTTTTAAGAATATATATATATATATATGATAGATAGATAGAGAGAGAGAGAGAGAGAGAGAGCTCGGCAAAACGCCCAAAATTTCTTTCTCTAGACTAGAATAACCTCCTTAATATTCAAATATTTCAACGCACATGTATGCAATTTTCACAACTCTAAAAGGGTAATTTACAAAAACAATTTTTAACTTTTACCATTGCTTTAACATTAGAGAATTACAATTTTGTTATTGATATAATTAAAAATTTACTTACGTGCGATTTAGGATTTGCTCTCCCCCTCCCTTTGTGAATTAAAAAAAAAAAAAAAAAAAAAAAAGGAAGAAGAAGAAGAATGTTATAAATTTGAGTATTAGGCCTCAGACGTTTAAAAGTGGGATATTACAGACTATATATATATATATAAACTATCAACATTATTTTTTTTTAACTCTAAAAAGTAGAATATTTTATTTTAGTTCTTAAGCATATTTGTATGGGTTTCTTTATTTCTGATAGGTCCTGATGGAGCTGGTTTCCTCTTACATCCTTTTCGAAAACCTAAGAGAATCAGAACGGCATTTTCTCCATCCCAACTCCTGAAACTAGAACACGCTTTCGAAAAGAATCATTACGTAGTGGGAGCGGAGAGAAAACAGCTAGCGCAAAGCCTCAGCCTCACAGAAACACAGGTAAGAATTGCTTATAATATTAGTTTAAAAAAAAAAAAAAAAAAAAAAAAAAAAAAAAAAAAAACACTCTGTAACATGCTATTTAGAAATTATCTGTGAAATACTTAAAACCAAATAATAATAATAATAATGATCTTCTTAATAATAAAAGCTCCTGGAAACTAATTCTTGAAACTCACGGCATTGCTACTGGAAAAATATAATGAAATAAAAAAATTTAAAAAAAAATATTATTCATATTTTCAAAATATTAAATACATTTTTTTTTCGTTTTTAAAGTTTAACTTAACAGAAAGAATGACGTCACAACTGCAACTAATGAACTGAAAAAATAAATAAATAAAAAATTTTCCACAATATTAAATAAATAAGATAAAAAAAGAAAGATAATTAAAAAAGAAAGAAGATTAAAATAAATGTATATCATTTGTGTTATGTAGCTCTACGCAGATTTGATATAATATAAAAGAATTTGCGACTATTACAAAAATATGTAAATCGATGACAAATCGATGAAAAATCGATCATTGTCCCTAATTAGTGCTATTTATTATCCCACCAACAAATAAACTAGCGACTATTTCATTGAATTTGCGTTGAAGTTTATTAGTATAAAAAATTAAATTTGAATTATATTTCATTACTCGAATTCCGTTACTTTAATAAAAAATGCAATTAAATTTAAAATAATATATATATATATATATATATATATATATATATATATATTGGCTATTTATCACGATTGTTGATCTCTATTTTTGATTTGGCGAATATGGCTTGCTGGGATAATATGCAATCAGCAAATCTGAAAATCTGAAAATCTGAAAATAGGTTTATTAGGAAATACCAACTGCTGGACAGGTAAAGACCGACTAGTAACAGCATCAACAACAACAACAACAACAACAATAATAATATAATAATAATAATAATAATAATAATACAAAAATCATAATAATGGAATGAACATAAAAAGTATCAGTTTCAATAAATCTAATAACATTATTATTATTAATATTATTTAATCATTTGTTTCAGAAAAAGAATTATGTAAAGAAAGAAAAATTTGCCGTATATCATGACAAAATAGATTCTTTAATAACATAAAAACGCAGAATGTCCATTCACACTTTTATAAATACTACATCAGTCATAACAGATTCTAAATATAATCAGAAAATGTATTTATACCATATAAGAGTGAAAAGACTTTTTTAGAAATGTTACTGAAAAATATCTCCCTAGAGACATGTTAAATATCTTAAGTTATTAATTAAATTAAAATAATAATAATATTAAATAAAGGTTCGATATGTAAGAAAAAATTACGTTATAGATTTATAATATGTAAATAAACAAGATAAAAAGGACTGAAAACACTTTAGAACGAAAAACAAGAAAATTACATGTTTTTGAAGTTGGATGTAATAACATTTTTTCTGAAGGTATACAAAATTCCTCGTTATCTCTATTTCAATAAAAATGATAAAATTTGAAATTCGTAAATTCGTAAATTCTTTAGCGTTTATTTCTATTTCATTAACATTGCATGCTAATGAAATAAAAATAAACGATAAAGCAAATAATCGTTACGATTACTGAGGTGAGAGTACGTAACTATACGTAAAAATACATAGCAGATATTAAAGATAGCAGTATTTTTCATTTCTTCTTGTGATATGTTCGAAAACGTTTTCATACATATGTATATTTGCCTTATTTAACACTTAAGTCAAACACATAAACAAATATTCTTCGATAATGATTGTTGAAAATAAATTTTGAATAAAAGCAAATATGCAGAATCTTTATGCTTAGTAATGAAATTAAAAAAATCAAGCTTATTTAAATACTTAAACCCTACTTCCTTAAATAGAAAAGAAAAGAAAAAATATATATATGAATACGATAAGAAATTAAGAAAAATATTCTGACTGATCACAAAGCTATCTGCTTTTATTTGAATACGAAAAAAGAAAAGAAAAGGATGGGGGGGGGGGAATAAAAGAGAAACAAAACCTGCCACGTGGCATTCATTTTCTAAATTTAAGCTCATTTGTTACTAAGATTATCACTACACATTACACAAAAAAATATCCAGAGAAATTAATAACTGCAGCTGCCGTAAAGGCATCTATTACTGGCCATTCGCGCACGCTGCCTTATTAACAACGATCCTTATATAACTGCTAACCCTTAAAAGCCGTTAATGCAGGGCACCCTAACGAATACATCACAAAAAAAAAATTACCTAGTAAAATAAAATAATCATCCAAAAAGAAGAATAATAGCGATATCAATTGATTAGATTTCAATGAAGAGGTGCTCTTAGTGTTTTCTGAGTAGCACCTGCTTCAGGCTTCAGTGGGTGGATATAACCAGACGGTGTCTTTGGTCATTATAAACTGGGCACCTATAGATCGACCCCAAGTTTTTAGAAGCCATTACTGTAGTAGTTTTGCTGATGGTTATCATGGTGTACCTCTAATGATTGGGAGGAGAGTAAGTTTAAAAGCAGATGGTTTTACCACGTTCCACGTTGTCTTTTGAGATGCTAATAGATCTATTTTTTTTACCTATGAAGTTCTGATGAACGTTTGGGCTCTAATTAATAAGTAGGCAAGCTTGATGAGGTGGTGGTTTTAAAGTTGAGAAGGTTTAATTGCTGATGATTTGTCCTTGATTATTTGAATGACAATTGCAGAATTGGACTGTGGAAATATTCCATGGGTAACATGCTGTGGAAGTCATACTGATTAGATGAACTGTCAAAAGTGCATGTAAATTTAGTCCAAAAGAACACAATGAATTGTACCATTTGTGTTTCTTGAGACCCGGACACATTCTCACATAATTGGTTGTAACAGATAAAAATGATTTTTTATGTAATTATTTTATGAAATAGTTTGCCTCATAACTGAAAAACAATTTAGAAGAAAGCAATACAGTCGAATTTACATCCATAAAATACTTATTTTACCTAAGAAGTTGTATAATTCATCTATATAACATTAAAATATTCCTTCTATGTGTATGTATAGGAATTGTTTCATCTAACTTGTCTTTGTGATTTCTACTGCCTTCGTGGTAATGATTTTGATAAATTTCGTTCAGTTTCTCCCTCTACGGTCTTTTTTGAACATTAGGGCTAATTAGATAGGTACCTGTTGCTTAAAGTGATATTGTATCGCTACGAAAACTGGAACACGAATCCAACAAGTGTTGAGAGAAGGCAATAATGCTATTATTCAGACTCCCGATAAACTTATTTTAATAGGAAATATTTTATCTGTCTATTAATAACTTTTATACTATTGCATAATATTTTTAGTGAAATGTATAACAATATTCTGAGGCATTATCATTTAAGACGCACCTTTTTTTCAAAGATTTGTTCTGTTTTAATTTTTATATCTCAGTGACAGATTAATATTTGTAAAATGGATACATCTCAACTATTTTAATGATACTTAAAGTATTTGTAATGTACGACACGATTTTCTATCAGATTTCATTCCTAATTGTATGAAATGGCCAAAACAGGTTATATATAGTACCGTGATAATTCTGAATTTCTATCCAAAGGTGGTTGTATAGGATTTAAAGCTTATTGTCTACTCAAAGAACATATCTCTGTGGGGAGGGGGGGGGATATGCTGTCTGCGCAGATCTTTCTAAGACGTCCTATCCCGATGTATTAGAAAAAACAGGGAAAACGCAAACGGCTTGGCTAACTAACATGACCAGAGTTCGAACCTGGCGCCTCCTGTCAACCAATTTAAAGAGTAGAAGATTTCAGACACTGATGGTGCTCCTAGCCGAAATAAAGTTTTGATTATAAAAAGTTTATTGAACCCTAGTTTTTATCTATTTAAAATTAGTACTTATTTCAATACACTTTCACAATCATGCTTAATATATATACTGAAAAATACCATTCACAAGTCCCCTCAACCTTAAAAGAAAATCGAGATACATTTAGGAAAGAAGCAGATAAACGGTAAATTTGGCAAAACTATAGAAATTGACATGTATTTTCTCTACTAAAATTAAGTGGCATAAAATATGATTTTAAAACAAAACATATAGCTTAATATATATATATATATATATATATATATACAGTCGGTAACAAAAGTGTCCGAACACTAGTAAAAATTCCTATAATAAAAAAGTACGCTTAATACAGTTTTGCTAAAGAAATCCTTGTCGAATCCTGTTCTTAGACGGACTAAAAACATAATTCGATAAGGAATTTAACAAAACAGTATTAAGTGTACTTTTTTTATGTAGGAATTTTTGCTAGTGTTCGGACACTTTTGTTACCGACTGTATATAAAGTTACAGTGATAAAAGTAAATAAATACACTAAACTCTTGGTTAACCAGCAGTTAACTAACCGTTTAATGATTTACATATTAGCAGAATTCATAATTCTGTTAGTATTTTAATACATTTGATTATTCTTTAATTTATTTTATATTTAGTGGTTATGACTCGTTAAATAAACAACGGCAGCAGCCTCTAAACATATCTGATTATGGTGCAATATATAGTAAATTGAAGGATTCTGACGTTTTTAAATACTTTTGGAGCCTTTTAGAATTTTAAAATATTATGATGTAAAAGGTGATGTTATTATTTTTAAAATACACTGTTAAAAATTGTTTCTTAAAAATGAGCTAAATTGTCTCAAAATAGCTCCGAAACAATATATACTTAAATTTGAAGACCCATGTACTCATTTTTGAGTATATTGACATGTCAAACATGGGGATATTGGGATTCTTATTAGTCAACTCCATTTTTGAGCATGTCAATGTACTCAAAAATGAATACATGGGTTTTCAAATTTAAGCATATATTGTTTCGGAGCTATTTTGAGACAATTTTGCTCATTTTTAAGAAACCATTTTTAACAGTATATCATATAAACTTATTTCAAATAATATAAACTGATTTGAGAGCTAAAAATACAAGGAATAATAAATTTGGAAATATATCACTTGTAAGTATTGACCGCTGGACGGGCGAAGGCTGACTACGCTTATAAAAATCAGATAAATAGTCATATTTAATAAGACGCCATATTGAAATAAATATTTTTAACTTTAAAAATAAAATCTATCAATTTTTCGATCAGTTTCAAATAATAAACAACTTGTTGTCATGTATAAAAAATTCAGTTTTTTTTTTTTTTTTTTTTTTTTTTTTTTTTTTATGTCGATCTCTATTTTTCCCTATGTTTTTAAAATGCATTATTTATAATAAAATATTCTATTTAAGATATTAAAGGGAAATAAAGTTTATTCATGTTTGCTTGAAAAATGCAGACATAATATGTATATATATATATATATATATATATATATATATGTATATATATGTGTATATCTATATATATATATAACCTTTTCAAAGATTGCAGCAGATGTAACCTAGTATCACATGAAGAAGTAGAAAAAAAGAATAAAGATGACAAAAAAATGAGCAAACTCAGATTGAAACGTATAACATCATTACGTTATCAAGGGCATAGAATGAATGTTGGAGGTAAATAGGGTGATATTTCTGTATTGCTGTATGCAATATATATATATATATATATATATATATATATATATATATATATATCAATAATACGCAATTAAGTACTTCCTAAACCAGTAATCAGTGTATCCTAACAGATAAAACATGAGCTATATTTACCTATAATTTTTGTATTTCATTATATAAAATTTGAGTATTATATTTATATTATTTTCTCCATCGCTTTTTAAGAAACTGTACCAAATTAAAGTTATAATTATTTTTAGGGAAGGAGGATTTATTATTATTATTATTATTTATTTATTTATTTATTTATTTTTTACGGAATATATAGTTGTAAACATATATGTGGCAATATATACGTACGCATGTGAAATATTTCTACTAAATTGCCAATTATTCTTTCATCGTGCTTATTTTTTAGTTTCAAACGACATAATATCCGTGAAGGAAAAGGTCTTTTATGGTCGGGACGTAATTGTGATAAATTTCTTTTCACTCGATGGCAACAAGCCTGAGAAAATCGCAAACATGTAGTTTTCTTGCCAAGACACAAAAAACATCTCAACATTTGCGACCCGAAGAAAATATGCATGATAACTGAAGTTCGGGGTCGCAGAAAATCTGGGTAGAAGAGGAAAAGCAAGATCAGAGGTGAAGCATCTTTAATTGCATTCGTCGTGCGTTCTTTAGCAGACGATCTCTGGGTAGCCTTAAATCTCTCGTCGTATAGAAAGTAGTTAATATTGAAAAATGAATGTCTAGACATTTAGCTTGTCAAACTTAACAACAAAGATGAAATTTTAAAAGATTTTTTTTTCTTTCTTCTTTTCTTTCTTTCTTCCTTTTTCTTTTTTCTTTTTTTTTCTTTTCCCATAACAGAATACTAAAATGAATTGTTCACTATTATTTAAATGCTACAAACTTCTTAAATCATCTCAGGTTACTTAGTTATATTTTGTTAAAAATTAATACAAAAATAGCCTAATAGGAGATCACATACAAACACAAAAAATAAAGAAAGAATTAAATAAATAAAATAAAATAAAGAACAAGACTATGTAGAAAAACAAATTTGGTATAATTTTAGGAAGTAAAAATAAATAGTACTTACGTATTAATCGCAAGTTATTGATAGTATATTTGTTATAAGATAAAATATTTAAAAAGACCATTTCCTTAATATTCGGACATATATATACCTAAAATATAAATAACAAAATACACATAAAATATACATTCGCACTAACTGTATACCAGACATAAATCTCTGGCATGCGTTTAATACGTAAGTACCAAACAAATAAACAAATTAACTACTATTAATTTTAAATATTAAAAGAGAAGTAAAAAGAGAGAGAGAAAGAGAAATTTTTGAACAGTTTCACAGTAGTTTTCACAAAAGTATTGGTGTAAACTTTTACATTACATCTATTTTAGTACTATTTAAGGTAGAGCTTCAATAGAAAAAATCACCTAAATAAAATAAAAAATAATCTGGTGTGTCACTCACACGACTTTCTTTTACTCTGAAATTCAATACTATAAATACAGATTGGAGATTAAGGGGTAAGATAACGAGTACTGCTATGTAAACCTATGTGAAAACATTTCAAATTAGGCTTGAGATTAGCTTTATTTCACATATAATTATATGAGAGCTACCCCCACCCCCACTCCCCTTAAACCCTCCGTTTCATTATCGTACCTACATTTATATTATTGTACCTACATTATTGAATTCAAATGTTCATTTAAAATTATTCAGACAACTTTCACAGGCAACATTCCTTTAAACATATCAATCTTGAAAACTTTCCTACTAACAAACGCATTAACTTCCAAATACATTTGGATTGTCCGAAATTATTTGTTTTTAATTTATTCTAAGAGACACAGAAAAACATCAAACGATAAAACTTGACTTCGTTATTTAGGAAACATTAAAACATGTAAATATACAAAAAACCAGACGATGAATATTTAGTTTTAAAATATATATATATATATTACTATATGGTTTGAGAAATTAATTTTAATTTCTGAGCAGCTTTTCTGGACATGGTAAAATATTACTGTAAAGCACTTCCTCTAACAATAAAAAAGAATGTTAAGGCTTAAATACTGACAGTCTTGCATATCTTCTGAAGGACATGCACACACCACATGGTGCAAATAAATGTAATCCTACATTAATAGCACACGGCACAACCTGAAATACACTTCCATCAATTTTCAAGTATTATCGCACTATAATCTAGTTCTTTTGTGTAGCCTTATAAACGAACAGTGAATGATTTTCATACCACATTCTACATGAAACATGTTTTTTACGCATAATATATATATATATATATGTGTGTGTGTGTGTGTGTGTGTGTGTGTGTGTGTGTGTGTTCCGTTCAGTTTAGTGCAGTTTATAGATGTTTAAACTCTACTTACCTGCAATTTCCCCCATAGACGTAATGCATTTGAATTCCCTTGGGTGTCCTGTACACGAAACATTCGCTTGATATAAACGAAAAGTTTGGTGTAGCATCCCTATGTGATACACATTTAAAATATGAAGTTGGGAATTCCCGCTATTATTTGTTCTTGAGGTATGCTGACACACAGACACACAGACTAAACGCTAAAAACATGTTTCTTGGATTCATGGGACCTCAAAATGTGTAAATGTGACAAAAACTCACTTTCGAAAATTTGACCCCAAAACAATACTTTCTCTACCATATGTATGGGTAAGATAAAGAATTAAATAACCCTTTTAGTTCTAAACTGCACGTTATCACATTGCTTAATTGTTATATGTCAAGGATGTAACATTCGTATTGCCAAAGTTCCTACTGGATATTAAATAATATTCCTTTTAAATGTGCTTCCATTCAAAATAATATCTCTTGGGGGCACTGAAGTGGCGGTGACATTCCCTCCGTGAAGGATCAAAATTCTGATGGACAACCCATAGGGATGGGTCCCAGACCGTCGCCAGTTTCCCAAAGCGCCGCACTAGTGTGACGTATAATCCACCCACACCCTCTCATTTTGATATATTTTACAGAAATATTAAAATAAAATAAAATTCGTATAAAGATTCCATTTTATACAAATATAACCGATAAAATATTTTAATAGTAATCTTTTACGAAATAATAGAAATGCATAAATATTTTTATTTATTTATTTATTTATTTATTTTAATTTTATTTAATTTTTTTTTTTAAGCAAAATATAAAATTACATCATTTTTTTCACGAACGTTTTCAAGCTTTTAAAATAATAACAGCAATAATTATAATATATAGGGATATTAAACTATCCTCTTCCAACTCACCATGCAGTTATTTTTGTTTTGTCTGAAAAAAAAAAAAAAAAAAAAAAACTTTAAAAAATATTTTGGTTAAAATTTAAAACAATTAGCAATATTTAAAAGTTTTATTTTATTATATATATTAACTTATATAGGTTTTTGCATTATGAAAAAAAAAAATTACATTGAATTAATGTAATATTTAATCACGAACTATAATTTAAAAATCTTTCATATCTTAATCTTTTTCATACAAGAAAATCGATAACATATATTTCCAGATTCATAAAATAGCCAATTTCTCCAATATATAAAGACAATCCCCATTAATATCCATTTTCGCTGTTAAAGTCTGACAACTGACTGATTGAGATGCATTAGTAAAACATAAATAATAATTATTGCGTCGCAAACTATTATTATCTGTTCAAATGCCGTTAACAAAGCTGTCCCAACATCTGCTCATCCTCAAGTAAAAATTTTTCTAGTGTAAATTTTATTATATTGGTACGCACATTTTATTTAACGAATCTTCAAATTTCTATCAACAAACACCTGCAATACTTGTTTATGATGACCATCATGATAATCACCTGTTGCTAAAACAAAAACTAAAAAAATAGAGGTCTTGCTATGCCAATTTACTTGAATGCTGTTATTTTGGGGACAACTGAATCAGATGACATAGTAACAACAGGAAATGGCTAACGAGGGATTGTGATTTTTTTTTTTTTAAATACCACCTGTTTGAACGTATCTGAGCATGGCGATCTAGTATCCTAATAAAGAGCCCTAAGCATAATCTCTTAGAATAATTTAAATATGAAATAATGGATTTTTACGCCATGGTTATCGATAATTGGAAAGATTATAATTACTAGGGAGAATGGTGTCGTCCAATTAAACTTTTTTTTTTTTTTTTTTTTTCGTTGGGTTGTATGTTTAGATGCATCTGGTTGAGCTTTATAATCAAACATGTGCCGACTTTAAATACTAGTGGTGACATCTGTTGATGCAACAACAGTATTTTTAACATATGATATGCAATGAGCGTTTCACAAAAACGGAAATCGTTATAAAAGTGATAGTTTTAATTGATGAATATTTATTATGTTGCTTAAACTATAAATGAAATAATTATCAGTATGTATATGAACGATTATGGACAGTTATATTTTTTGTAAATTGAACCGCAGTATTTTGATAATAGCTGTGTTAAAAATCTGTACTTTTTACAGATATGGAATAAAATAGATTTATTCAGCTGTCTATACATAAGTGTGCTTATTATATTACAAATAATGTTTCTTATTATCTTAGAAAAAAAAATCGTTTCCAATAGAATTTTTATTGCATATTTAAATAATAAAAAATTACATAAGCGATAGAATTAACCCATATCGTACCAAGCATTCAATTTTTTATATATATATAATCTTAAATATATGTTTCTTTACCCTATGTATACAAACAAAATCAAAAAACTTACCAACCTTTCATTAGCTTTATCGGTATAGGCTGTCCTGAAAATAGGACAATGGTTTAGGACAATTGGAAATATAAGGAAAACAGACCTTTATAAAAAAATTATATATATATATATATATATATATATATTTTACCAGTACAAATGTGTAGAATATTACCTCAATAAACTTATATGTCCGTTATTCTTGAACGTAAAACCTTTTTAAGTAATAATGTCTTGAAACTGTAATGAATAAATCTTCAAAAATCGTTATTTTAAAAATTAAAAATATATATATTAAACGTTAATTTAAACTAACAATAAAGACACATATGTATTTATTGAACTTTTAAATAATATATCGCCTTTAATTCGAATTAAAATATTCAAAAGAATTTATATAAATACCACTTATGCATGGTATCTTATTTTTAGGACGATGGTGAAATATGGGTTAACTCACTTAAAATGTTATTTTATTTCATTTTCTATGAAATATTTTTCAAAGAAGTAGAACAGAAGAAAAAAATGTCTCTTTTAAAGAATTTTTGCATCATATTACGACTGATATTAAGATAACGAGTACTGTTATGTAAACCTATGTTAAAACAATTCAAATTAGGCTTCGGAACAGCTTTATTTGACAAATATTTCTATGTGAGGAGGGCCCTCAACACCGTTTCATTATTGTATAATCTGGTGTGTCACTCACACGACTTTCTCGTATCCTGAAATTTAATGCTATAAGTACGGATTGGAGATTAATGGTAAGGTAACGAGCACTGTTATGTAAACCTATGTTAAAATAATTCAACATAAACTTCGGAACAGCTTTATTTGACAAATAATTCTATGTGAGGGGGGCTACTGCCCCCCTCAGCCCCACGTTTCATTATTATATTTACATTTATATAAAATTCAAATCTGTTATTATGTTCAAAAGTTATTTAAAATTTTTCATACAACTTTCACATGCATCATTCTTTGAAACTTATCAATCTTGAACAAACTTTTCTAGTAACAAACGCATTAACTTCAAAATACATCATCTGGATCGTCTGAAATTATTTGTTTTTAATTTACTCTAAGAGACGCAGTTAAAGATCAAACTATAAAACTGGACTTCGCTATTCAGGAAACTTCAAAACGTGTAAATATACAAAAAACAGAGTGATTACTATTTATCTCAAAAAAATACATTATTTATCATATGACTATGAGGACTTGATTTCAATTCCTGAGCAGCTTTCCTGGACATGGCAAAATATTATAGTAAAGCACTTCCACTTACAGTCGGTAACAAAAGTATCCGAACACTAGAAAAAATTCCTATATAAAAAAAAAGTAGAGTTAATACTGTTTTTTTTTTTTTTTTTTTTTTTTTTTCTTCTTTAAATAAATCCTTATCGAATCCTGGTCTTAGACTGACGAACATGATTCGACAACGATTTAGTTAACAAAACAGTATTAACTCTACTTTTTTTACATAGGAATTTTTGCTACTATTCGGATACTTTTGTTGCCGACTAGACAAATAAAGAAGAATGTTATGGCTTAAATATTTTTAATTTTGAAAGTTTGTACACATCACATGGTGCACATAAATATAATCTTATATTAATAACACGTAGTACACTTCCATCAAATGTCAAGTATTATCGCATTATAATCTAGTTCTTTTTCCGTAGCCCTGTAAACGAACAGTGGATGATTTCTATGCGATACTCTACATGAAACATGTTTATACGCATATAAAATATATATATTCGTTTCATTCGATCTAGTAAAATCTATAGATGTTAAACTCGACTTACTTGCAATTTCCCCCATAGACGTAATGTATTTGAATTCTCTTGGGTGTCCCGGTACACGAAACATTTTCTTGATCTCAACGAAAAGTTTAGTGTAGCAGCTTAGAATACCAAGTTTGAACTTTCTGCTATAATTTGTTTTTGAGATATGCTGATAACAGACAGACACTCAGATACACACACAGACAGTCAAACACAGATACACACACACAGACCAACCACAATAAACATGATTTTTGGATTCAGGGGACCTCAAAAAGTGTAAATATAACAAAATCTCGCGTTCGAAAAGTTGACCCAAAAACAATACTTTCTCTACCTTATGGGCAAGAGAAAGTAAAAGTTAGTTTTTGTCAGTCAAATGATCTCGTTTAGAAAGAAAATTAAAATTACTACAGCTTTAAACTGAATTTTGTTGACAAAATTTTGAATTATTATGTTTTTTTTTTTTTTTTTTTTTTTTTTTTTTACTTTTCGAACTATGAACGTACTGAAAAAATGAAAAAAATTCGACTATGAGATTTTGGTTTATCTATACGTTTTAAGGTGTCCTGAGTTCTTTTTTTTTTTTTTTTTTTTTTGCCATTTTTATTGTAATGTATGTATGCATGTATGCACGTGAATGAACATGGTGTGTCTAAACGCTTGGATCGATTGAGCTGAAAGTTGGTAGGTTTACCGTCGTCATGGGTCACCGTCGCACGAATTGTACAGATTTCGATGATTGTAGCTGGTAACATTTATTTTTACAGCGGCACAAAGAAAAATTCCTCATAATTACGCCCTATAAGCTTAAATTATTTAAAATACATCAATAGCGTCTAATCAGCTTATCTTATCCAGTTAAACTGGAGCAGATATATTATAGGTCACCGTCGTACGATTTCTATAGATTTTGTTGAGTATAGAAATTGTGGTTCTTTGCTGAGATCTAAAAATATTCTTCCTCAAATTATTTAAAGGGAGTTAGCGTCTAAATCTGGATTCTATATTCGATTAAGATATAAGTTAATAATAATATTATAGGCTATCATCGCAAAAACCGTACAGGTTTGCATTTTTTTTTTTTTTTTTTTTTTTTCGGGGGGAGGGGGGGGAGGGATACAAGAGGAGTTATTATACATTGAGGTATATGGTCTAAAACTATTTAAACTTTGTTTTATTAATCCTATATTGTTTAAAACATATTTTTAAAAAAAAATTTAAAAAAAGTTATGTTTGATATTGCGAGCTTACCATTTATAGTTTTCAGTGATGCACAAAACCTATAGATAAATTGCGATCCATTAAAAGGCATACATGTTAGAGAGAAATACCTAAACATCCATTATCATTTTCTTTTTTGTGTATATAACGGCTACTCTCATTTAAATTTAATTAAACAGTCGTTAAATACTAAATGTTTGGAAAATCCAATGGAATCAATCCGCAGATTTGTTAAGATTAAAATTTGTTTATTTTTTAACTTCGCCAAATTTATCTCGTTTTTACTTTCTCTTACCCATAGGGTCGAGAAAGTATTGTTTTAGGGTCAATTTTTCGAACATGAGTTTTTGTTATATTTTCATATTCTGAGGTCCCCTGAATGCGAAAATCATGTTTTTAGCGAATGGTCTGTATGTCTGTCTGTGTGTCTGTCTGTTTGTGTGTCTGTCTGTTATCAGCATATCTCAAGAACAAATAGTAACAGAAATTCCAGACTCAGTATTCTAAATGTTCAACATATAGGTATGCTACAGTAAGCTTTTCGTTGAGATGAAGCAAATGGTTCGTGTACAGGGACACTTAAAATTATTCAAATACATTACGTCTATGGGGGAGATTGCAGATAAGTAGAGTTTAACATCTATAGACTGCACTAAACCAAATGAAACGAATATATATTTTTTGTAATAGAGATAGTCAACTGGGAAAAAAAAAAATTTGTGTATGTAGGAGCCTCGCCCCCCCCCCCCCCTTGGGGAGGAAGTCCCTCCTCGAGGGGAGTAAAATGTGCTCAAAAGAGCACACCAATACCTTTAAAACGAATGGTTGTACCATCGATCTGCGATGATTTAAAATAAAGTTATCGAATTTTTTCATTTTTTACAAATAATAATAATAATAATAATAATGTAATATTGAGAATAAATTCAACTTTTATATATACAAATATATTTATTTAGTGTTATACTACTTCTCTAATATGGAAATCGTCTGCATTATCATAAAAGGTAATTTTTTAAAAAAAAATTAATAAATAATTTTTTAAAAACAGAATTATTTTTTAATAACAGAATTAAATTCTATATAAATGTAGGTGCATTAATGAAACGGGAGGTTGAGGGGGCGGTAGCCCCCCTCATACAGAACTATTTATCCTATAAAACTCTTCCGAAGCCTAATTTGAATTGTTTAACACAGGTTTACGTAACAGTACTCGTTATCTTACCTGGAATCTGTATTCATAGTATTAAATTTCAGGGTTAGAAAAAGTCGTGTGAGTGACAAACCAGATAATTAAAAATATTTTAAGCAAAAATATTTGGAAGTCTAGTGACGTAATTTTATGATTGTTCTGGTGCAACTGATTACTTACGGCATCTTTTTAATTATTATCTGTATTTTTAACTGTATTTTTCCGTTCATGTATGATATATAATTGAATTATTCAATTTGAATTGAATTCTTCAATTTAACTCTTCAATTGTTTTACATGGTTTTCTATAACTACAAACACGTTAATAAAAACAGTTCAATCTTAAACATATTTGTTTTCATTTAATAAGACGGAATCAAAAATGACTTTTATAAGTAGAATGCTCCTAAATTTTGACTTTAGAATGAAAAAAACTTTTTTTTTTCAAAATAATAATAATGCATATATATACTAAATATTTCCAAATGGCAGCAAGCGCTTGATAAAACTGGACAGCCTTTATTGCCATTGGAATTTATCGGCGCCTATTGGTTACTGAATGTTTTCAATTTTCAGTTGTATAATAAATACGCCAAAGAATCAGTCCATGTTCAGCAAAACCCTTTATGCCAAAATCATTTATCCTTTTAAAATCATCCCCCCCCCCTTTTTTTTTCAGTGATATGAATTTCAATAACTGGTAAGAAAGGAAAAAAAAAAAATTCTATCCGCCTTTTGTGTATTCATGTGAAAATTATATTTATCTTCATAGAAAAGTATGTTTTAAGTTTATATTATATAAAGCTCTTGAGCCACTGTGTAATGATAGGAGCTTAGTTGTACATTTATTTTTTGTAAAAACGTAAAATTTATAAGTACCAAATACCACCGTTTTAAATCTTTAAGTAAACATCAACAATAATTAAACTTAGTTTTTATTTACATAATTATTATTCTTATTGAAATGGTAGAAATCCTCGAATTTTATTTTTATAAGTATTAAAATTAAACTGCTAGGATACTGATGATGGATGGTATGCGAGTTTTTGCGATATTAAATACATATATATATACATTAGAGATTAACATAAGTTTCTAAAAAATGACTATGTATATTCTCATAAAATAAAGGCCTGAGATATTTACTGTGCGATTAAAAAAAAATTTTTTGAGTTTGGGCCAATATATTGTTCATTAATAATTTGACATAAAACGAAAAAGCTTAGAAAATTATTAATTACTTAAAAAAAAAAAAATAAATAAATAAATAAAAAATTAACTTAATTCATCTGCACCAGCATTTTTTCATTACTTTTATAATAATAACTATCAGCCTCCAAAACAATTAATAATGCTTTGCATTCATGGTCGATGCAAAATAGAGAGAAAAATTACACATTGTCTCTCAATAGAACCCTTAAACATAATGAATACATTAACACAAAAGAGAGCTTATCAATGGATATTCATACGCATCCTCTAACATTCTGTAAAGAGACTGCCTCATTAGGCCAACCCCCATGCAGGGTTAGAATCAAAAGGAAATAAAAAATGTATAAATAGAGACAAATTCTTTTATGAAGGAAACACGCCAGCAAGGGGCAATAATTAAAAAAAAAAAAAAAAGTAGGTGACAGGATGCTAAAGCTTATATTGGGATAAACCGGAAGATGCTGCATGCTTTTCCTGCGAGGAGTTGGCGAAAATGCATTGATTACTGTTATGAAAATTCTTTACGATTAATTAGGAGCTAATTACTAAACCAAGTCGTCTGGGTGATAGACTTTATTGAAAAATAACTACGCAAGCAGCAGTGTTGTCACCAGAATTTTTTTCAGGAGGGACAAAGTTAAAATTAGAAAAGGTTCGGTAAGTTTAGAATTTCATCTGGTGTCATATGGTATTTGATTGTTCGAGATAATTAACCAAGTTTATGTATAAACATCTTCTAAAACACACTTTTTTTTTTGCAAGAAATTTAAACCAAGAAATATTATTTATAAAAATTAAAGAGCATATACCATTTCAATCCGAAAAATTTATAGTCCAATCAGCGACAACCCTACTCTCAGGAAAATGTTAGAGACCATGGTAGAGTTCATTTAGATCTAATTGGATTTTGTAATACAACTTTTATTCAACATTTTAGATAATTGTCGAAATTCTAATGGCATAATTTTGAAACTTTAAATTTATTTTTTATTAATTAATTTGTCCAAGTACTGGCAAGTACTCCATCTTGTCTCTACATGCCACCGTTCATGTACACAATAATAAATTTTAGTTAAAAGTTAAAGCAAAATAATGTTATTATAAGGAAGAATAAGCGTTATACTACTACCTCAATTACTTTAATAGTTGTAATATAAGCAGACCCCCCACCCCCCGTTTATAATTAAAATAATTTAAAAAGTGAAAATGATTTAATTTTATATATGTTGCACAGATGTTAAAATGGAAAATAAAACTACTAAGCTTACTTAGATCATACTAAGCAAAAGAAATTATGATAATATATTTCTAGAAATAATCCATAATTATACGATATTATACGATAAGAATACGTAAACAGTACCCTAATAGAGTCATTATATTTAGATATTTAGAATAAACAAAGAATAACAAACTTTTTTATATAGCATACCCTTTCCTAGCCACATTCGTAGGATATTCTCAGGATGTCCTGGGGAGAATCTGTGCTATATAGGTTATTAATACCCCAAGGCTATTCTTAAATTTAAGCTGCCTATTTTCTGATACATTTAGGAACGTTTTTTTAACTGCATTTCTTTTCGTAAACACCTAAAATAACTGTATTACCGTTATTCTAATTTAGAGATAGTAAAATCCAATAACGTTTCCTAGTTTTCGATAAAGATAAAAGGTTTTCTATACAGTCGTATCAGAGTTTATATTTCATCTAACTTTGCTAAATCAATGATTAATTTAAGTATTGTTCAGGCTCACATTGTAACATATTCTTTCGAACGTACTTTTGCTTCACAAATGTACATTTCTCAATTTTTTCTTATGTTTCTCCTATTTTTCAAAACTATAATTGAGATATTTTAAAATAAAATGGTATTTTAAATGTTTTTCTTTGAAAGTAAAAAAAATATTCAGCTAAAAATATTCAGCTATTCTACTGGTTCAAAGCGGGATATAGTATTTCATTATTTTCGGCATTCGACATTCATGCAGAGGTCGTCATAAAATAACAACCCCACTAGTGCCTGAGAGATTCTGCTCTCACAGGTAGTAAGTACATTGGAGGTACGTGTTTAAACTCAAATGGCGTTTCTAGCCTAAAAGTTCGACGGTTTCTGTTGTTTTCTCTGAAATTTGTGTAAATATATGGGTTAGATTTCGTTCGAATTATCCCCACAAACTTCATTCCACCTATACCTAGATCACTCGAGTAGGTGATAGTTTGTAATTCTCCCCAACGTGGTCATAAAAGAGCAATATTTTGTATCTAAAAGGTCAATATGTTGTAACTGTTGTTGAACCCTATTTAAAAATAACATGAAAACACCACAGAATTTTCAGTAAGTTTAATAAAATATCTGAAATTTTCGGGCATATTTGTTAAAAAATGTAACTTAGAATATCAGAAAATTTTGAATATTGAACACGAAAAAAAAAAATAGTTTTTGAGAGCATCTTTAAAGAATCTATATAGAATGAGGTATAAAATTTCGAACAAAGGACAATTCTTATAAACACATGACTAATCCAAAAATCGTACATTTTTTAACATATCGATACACTTGATACTATTCTCATTTCTTTATTAAGCCTCTTTTATTGTACAATAATTATAATTGAACAAAGGAGAAATTATTCTCACAAGATTTATAGGTTTTATTTTAATTTTTATTATTTTTATTTAATCCGAATCATGCTGTTTTAACTAATAATCGTATTATTAAGTTAGAAAATTTAGTTTATGACAAATGAAAACACATTATTGGGGGACAGAGATAAGAAATGATAATTTTAACTGTAGTCAATTCAGTTCTTCTATTACTATACCTTTTTGAATTCACCACTTTGAGTAGATGTTTGAATTCTAAAAAATTCAAAATTTATTTTATATTATTTGTTTTGCTGACGAAATTGCTAATAAGCCAATATGCTGTAGTGTATTTTCCATTTAGCCTTAGCTCAAATCGATTCTAGGAAATCTCTATTGGTCACTGTGAAAACCTTTTATTAATAGTCATAGGAATTTCAACGTTTAATCTAAGAAAACTTTTCATTGTCGCAAATCAGTTTCAACCTCTTGAAATACATTAATTCTATAAAACGATATTACTTAACGGTAACAAAAGATATCCATTAATATTAATTTCTGAATAAAATATCTTTTTTGATTTTGTTGATTTCAAAACATACCTATTTGGATTTAATGAGTTCTTTTTTATATTTTCTAACAATGAATATTTATTAAAATCGACAAAGCATGCTTATAAAATTAATGGCACATCTGTTTTATTAATAGCAGAAGTCATGACTATATAAAATAATCGAAAAATTAAATTAGATAAAACTAGAACAATGTCATCTACTACAACCAAATATATAAATTTTTATATAATACAACTTTTATCGTCTCAATTTGCTCTACACATTCTTACCTTAATAATAGTTTATAATGAGCCAACGAAGGTGCGTAGATAATTTGTTAAGAATAATACCATTTATATTTTTTAAATATAATTTTACATCAAGAAATATAGAAGTTTCCTGTCTTCGATCTTGTGTTCCGGAAGGAAAATTTACCTTCTAACCGCCGTTATTGATTATACCTGTTTACTGAATTGTTCTTATACATGAAATTGGAATTTATATTTTTAGATTATATTTTAAATAAGAAGGTCATACATAATATTCATAAGGTTTATCTTCAAAATCGCAGTTATAATTTAACCTCAAGGTGAAATACTCATCATTTTTGTACATAAAAATTATACAGAAAAAACTGCATTGCCATTTTACCACTTTTTAAGGCAATCAGATGATAAAAAATTCTGTTGTTAACTAAGCCCGATTTAGGCCATTTTAAGCTTTATCGTTGTTCATTCATTTTCACCATCTATTACATTGCCTAGACCGATAAAACCTCGACCATAAAATGTAGTCATCCAGCATATCTTTCCGTCATTTCATCTACATCTATATAACCAAAATCTGTTCATCCGCAAAATCAACAATAGCGCCCGTTCCACTTAGTGTTCTATGAGGCAATTGCCGTCGCCTTATCAATTCCCATCTACGCTGTCAACATGAAGTATTTCCTCTAAAGGCTTATTTCTCGCTAGAAATTATTATAATAAGAAGTTAAGCGAACCGATTCGCAAAAATTAATTAGAAAACTAACTATTTATAAACGAGAAGTAGCATCAGCTATTAGGAAGAAAACGCCATTTTGTGTAGCGCTCATTGTTTTCGCATGTTACGCATGCGCATCATCGTGGGGTTCGTTAATTGGTCTTCTTTTGTCCTGCCACATTGTGAATAGAATCTAGGCAATTATTAAGCATCATCATACTACGTTAATGGTGGGCGAACTTTTCTAAATCGGCGCCAATTAGAACTTTTTTGTTCAACCAGTAAAAGAATAGCTGTACGACGCCAAATCATTTCCTTTCCAACGGATGTCGATTAAAAATAACGGCCACCAAATGGATGAGGGCAGGCGAAATGTGACAGACATAATGGTGGTTTTTTTTTTTTTTTTTTAATGTGATGCTACTTTTTAATTGTTATTATTTATATTTGGTCATCAGAATGAAAACCCGCTTTATTCAATCTGAATTCAATTTAAGCAAGGTCTGAAGGCTTTACTAAATGCAATGCTAGTATTTAGACTCATTTTTACAAAGATGGAGTTAATTACAGAGCATCCGTTTGATAATGAATTATACTCACTTGGCATTTACTAATGTGTTGTGTTGATCCTTATTTTTTTTTTAAGCAAAGGAATACATTTTATTGTATCTATTCCAGATGCAAGTAATCTAGCAAATAACGACATGTAGATGAAATAGTCTTTAAATATCAGCCTGATAATTATGTCTATTAGACATTTAAACTGCATTTTTATTTTTAAAGAAAAAAAGAAAAAAAAGCTCATTAGGAGTGTATACGCATTTTGCATTATAAAATCAGTAAGAAATTTTTATTTTATTAAAACTGTAGATGTGACCTGATTTCAAAAGAAAAAATTCAATTCAAATTCAATTTCAGAAATTTCCCGTCATAAACCCACCAGGCTCTGTAAAAGAATCGTTGATAATAAATTAATTAATCGTTGCTAATGTTAATTATATTATTTTAAAATCGCAAAAAATAGTCATAATTTTGTTATGTTTAGTAGAGTTTAAGCATGCTGAAATGTACTTAAAACTTTCAGTTAGACAGTAAGGCATCCGATTTTTTTTTTATCTCTCTTTAAAAACCAATTTTACTATAGCTACGACTTTCAATTAGCAACATTCTGTAATAAAAGCTAAAATATCTTAATAACTTATATTATCTTCAAGGAATTATAAAGTTATTTACTGAAATTATAATCCGGATAAACCGAAGAGAGATAGACAAACCAACGTCATGAATACTTTAAAACTTTGTTGAAATGCATTAAAATCTCATAACTGAGAGCTTTGATTAAATTTGACTTACATCCTCTATTGTGTCTGACTATTTTTGTGTAGCTCTGTAAAACAGTCTTTAAGGTAAAATCATACTTATATATTCTAAAGAAAATATGCTTTTGGGCATTCCGTTATGTTTGGTGCAATATAAAGATGTTAAAACATGCTTCGAAGAAATACAGTCGAACCCCGTTAACGTGAATCTCAAGGGGAATAAAAATTTCGTTCATATTATTAGTAGTTCCTGCTGTCAGTAACTAATCACCATGTTTCTAAACTAATCTTCATTTTGACGAGGATTGTGGAAACAGTTCATGTTAAACGTAATTCACGTTAAGCGTACTCGCGTTACCGAGGTTCGACTTTATCTCTCATATGCCGTAATTAATCCTAAATTTTTAGTGTGTCTCTGTGTACAAAATAATATTGTACAATTCATACCATTTTAAACAGGGAACATACCATAGTATACTTGAACAATATAAAAAATTTCAAGGCATTCTGAGAATGTTTACGTGAATTAGAGCACGCACAAACAAACCGAGTTATTAAATATTTTTTTTTTATCTTTGTTGGAAATATATATATAAAAAAAGAAAGCATCAATTAACATTTAAACCTAATCCAATATTATTCAAAGTAAAACATCATCATCAGTGTCATTGTAAACTGTTAAACATGCACTGTAAAAAAAATTCTAGCTAAAATAATTTTTAAAATAGTCAAAAGCTCCTATTGAAAGATGACAAACAAAAACGAAGAATATATGGAATGCAGTGCAATTATATATGTCCTAAATGCTGAAAATTTCAAAGCACGATAACTCAGCTAGTTTTTCCCTCAGACTCAGATTGACTTTCTTTTTTTTTTAAACCTCTTGGACGAATGGTAATATATTTCTAAGTATAAGTGATTGAAAAGAGGGACCGTAAATAAAAGAAAATAATAATGATAATGATAATACAATAATAATGTTAAAATAAATATAACTAATAATAATAATAATAATAATAGTAATAATAATATAATAAATTTTGTATTTTTATATGTATATTTTCCCTTGTACAAAAATACCTTATCTGAAAACTGATCTTATTTTAAACAAATTTTGAAATTGGTAGTATTTTTCTTAATCTGTTGGTGCCAATGATAATCTCTGTAACATCTATTCTGGACCACTCGATCACTCGAGACATACAAGGTGGACATAAACGATTATCATGATTTTACAACAATCTTTACCTTTAGTGATTGTTTATTTATTTATATTTTATTATTTTTATTTTTTTATTTAAGGTAAGTTGGACCAACGATATATATATATATATATATATATATATTTTTTTTTTTTTTTTTTTTTTCCTTGATGTCCGAAATTAATATGGGGCCGTGGTAGCCCAGTCGGTAGAGCACCGGCCTCGTAATTGGAATATTGTGGGTTCGGTACTCGAGCCGGCCAAAGGCCGTCTTGTACACTGATGGTGGCTGGTGCACGTAAAATCTGTCGTGGCCGCAATGCCCTCCATGTTTCCATAAAAAATTATACCTTTGGGGGGTCACCGAAGCGGGAGAGACATCCCTTCCGTGGAGAATGAAAATTGTGATGGCATGTCTCCGGACTACCTCTAGGGGTGTGTGCCAGACCGTCACCAATTGCCCATCTGTGCAGCACTAGTGCGACGTAAAACCCAACCAACCAACTAACCAAAATTAATATGATGGTATATCACTAGCCCTATGACCACCTTCGAAAGGGCAAAGCTGTAATGTTGTTTTAAATGCAAAGTTTTCAATATAATGTCACGAAATTGGCGAAAACTGTGAAATAGAAGTTCTACGCTTGCAAACAACCGCTAGATGTGAACGTCTAAAAATTTTTAAATATTTTCAACTTCGTAGTTTTACAAATTTTTGCATGCAAAATTTTATGGACTTCACATATAGTGGTTGTTTGAAACTGCGAGTTTGAAACTTACATTGTAATAGCAGCATGCCCTAATGATGCATCTGCATATTAATTTGTTTTATCAAGATAAGCTTTATGATTGGTACAACGTACCTTCAAAAGAAAATCATAATTAGCGCAATAACTACAGGGTAAAAACGTTGTAAAATAATCATTTGTGTCCATCTTATAAGTCAGTGCGTATACATATATATATATATATATATATATATATATAAGGAAATGATAAACTTACAAAATAAAATTTATTTATTACTTTCCGAACATACATATGTAAGGAAAGTATTGTAATCATGTCAAAAATTCGAATTCGAGATTTTGGTGTTTCTATACGTTTTGAGGTTCCCTGAGTCCATTTTCACTATTTTTACTATGATGTATGTATGCGTGTGTGTATATATGTGTGTATGTGTGTGCGTGTGTATGTGTGTGAGTGAACACGCTAGCGTCTAAACATTTTGTTCGAATGAGTTGTAAGTTGGTACGCATGTTGAAAGTCACCGTAGCACGAACCCTATTGATTTTGGTGAATCTTGCACTTATAGTTTTTTTACAGGGACACAAAGAAAAATTCTTTATCATTATGGCCTATGGGACAAATTTTTAAAAGTGCGATAGCGTCTAAATGCCTTATTCAACTGAGCAGAAAATTTATATAAATATTAAAAATCACTGTTGCACTAGCTATAAGCATTTTGGCGAATCTAGAATTTATAGGTTTTTACAGGGACACAACGAAAAATTCTTTATCATTATGATCTATGGTCTCAAAGTTCAGTAGCGTTAAATAAAACATCGTGTACTATATGGAGAAAAATACTCAAACACTCTATAATGATTTTCTCTCTTTTGTTTGTTTAACATTTCCCCTTTCTTTACTTTATCTACAAAACTGTTAATTACTCAATGTTCAGAAAGTCGAGTGGAGTCACTCCAGATTTTTTTTTTTTTTTTTACTTTTTTTTTTAATAGAATACATATTTTATTTTACATAATGTTGTCAATAAATGGTAAATTATTAATTATTCTACATAAAATCGCCAATGGAATGCAATTAATTCAGAATGTAAAGGTTTTTTAAACTAAAATTATATGTTTAAAACGCTTATAAAAGGGTTTTGCAAATTTTTCGCACAAATCATATCAGCTTTTCCTCTTGACAAACGGATCTAGGAATTCAAAATTCGCCTACGTGCAAGTAACTAAATAATACCATTTCAAAGAATTTACCTTTGTATCACGTTTTTATAGTATTAATAATTGAAAATATTATTATTTAGGATTTTCCCCTTAACCCTTAAATGCATGAATATTTATTTTTAATAGCATTTGAAATCAACCGAGTAATGGATGCAGTTAATGAGAGAAAAAAAAAATCGATGTATTTCTACATCATCAAAAGAAAGGCTACATTTTCTTGCATAAATTTATCAGTATATGCAAAAATATAATTATTATTCGTTACGCTTACCTTGTTTCTACCCGAATACAATTTTCCCTGTATGTTTTTATTACTTTTTATATAAATCGTAATTGATAACACCCGCACCGAAATAGATGAAAAATGAATCAAACAAATGAAAAATGTCACAGATAAAGAAATAAACTGTCAAAGATATTAGTTGTGTTCGAAAACAATAAAATCAGTTTGGTTAAAAAAAAAGGGGGGGGGACACTACTCAAAGGTTGCTACATAAAGAGATATGAGGTGTTAAACATACGATGTAGATCTACCCCGCTATGTACTTTTAAGGATTAAATATTTTGTAGTCCTCACTATCTTCCCTTATAAAACTTTTATTTTCCTCATCTGCGTAATAGTAAATAACTTTCTCACCCATCAAAATCGGTTATGATTACATCTACAAGAGTTACTTTCGAAAGAAAAAAATATTTCTGGATTATTGTATAAAGTTCCTTGGAAAAGCTGCGTTCTAATGATTCCACTAAATGGTGGCTAAAGAAAATAATTAACAATCATTTATTTTATGGCAGTCTTAGTAATCTGTACAAGAGAGAACTTACGAGATACCTAATTGTAATTGGTCCTGCAGCTATCTAAGAAGGCTGCTTTACATTTCAGGTTGTCCTTTTATTAAACAGAGTGGTTGAAAAGCAGCTCGTGTTAATGAGGCTTTATTATAGCACAAAGAACATCGACATAGGTGTACGTACTTTTAGTTGATTGAAGGATATTTTCTTTGAAAAGAATCTTTTGTTTTCATTTATCTTTTCAAATATGAAAAGATAAGTAAAGTTTCCAAAGCAGGATCTATCAAGAGCTCCAATGAGGTTGATTACAATAGATCTGAACTCTTATTAACCTTAAATATATGTGTTGGCACTAGATGGATTTTCAGCAAATTGTCTGAATTAAAAATTTCCTTACAATTCTCTTTTGTTTGACTTTTGAGATTTTACTTCATTTCTCAACAAATATTATGTATGTTTCACTATTCTTTAAATTGTAAATGACGATGATTTTAATAATATATAGATTTCTATACAAACCACATAAATAGGTTCTCAGTGTAAAAGATTATAAATATCAATTGTTCTTAAAAAATATATCTTAATTTTCTTGCAGTCTCGTACATAGATTAAGAGTTTACTTTGTAACATTACGACTCTTTACGGCAAATTTAACATTGAGCTCAAATCAAAATTCATTAATACTCGAATAATGAGTCATTAATAAATTACGTAGGTGTATTACGTATATCAATTAATTTATGCTCATGTTACGTAATAATAGGTACAATGAGATATATTACATTGGATTTAAAATTCTATCATAGCTGCCAAGTCTCCCGTATTTTGGCAACCGCTATGTTTTTTAATAGATGTATGTTATAATCTTTTGTAGTAGTTTCTAGAAATAAGTAAGGGCGAAATGTCTATAAAAAATATCTATATCCAAACATGTAAACATCAACGTACAGTCCGTAACAAAAGTCTCCGAACACTAGCAAAAATTCCTATATAAAAAAAGTACACTTCATACAGTTTTGTTAAATAAATCCTTGTCGAATCCTGTTCTTGGTCAGTCTAAAAACAGGATTCGACAAGGATTTACTTAACAAAACTATATTAAGTGTATTTTTTTTACATAGGAATTTTTGCTAGTGTTCGGACACTTTTTTTACCGACTGTATGTGCTTCGGAGTTACCAACAATTGGTCGCAACCATTGCTTAACACTATTAAATTTATAGAAAATAATGATAAATTTTCTTAGGGGAAAAAAATAGTAGTAAAAAATAAATAAATAAAACAGTCAAAAGAGTTTAAATTTTATCTCTGAAAAAATCTTCTCATAAGTAAAGAGATTCAGAGTGAAGCAATGTGACATTAGTTTATATATGTTTAGGCACATTTTATGCATTTTGCTGGTAAGAAAGTGTTGCATTGTCTTTGCATGTATTTCATTTTTTCACATCTGATTAATTTTGTTTTTGTGATTCGGGCATTAATAGTTCTGATTTTATTAGTATTATGCACACAACTATACAAAAAACAACAATCTTTGCTTATAACAATTGTATAATGTTCCGTAGACGTTACGAATTTCTAAGCCTCCATTCATTTATTTCATTTAGTCTTAGTTTTTCATCTGTTTCCATATATTGATATTTTGGTATAAATTTTCAAGCACACACACACACACACACACACACACACACAGTCGGTAACAAAAGTGTCCGAACACTAGCAAAAATTCCTATGTAAAAAAAGTACACTTCATACGGTTTTGTTACATAAATCCTTATCGAATCATGTTCTTAAACTGACTAAAAACAGGATTCGACAAGGATTTATTTAACAAAACCCTATGAAGTGTACTTTTTTTACATAGGAATTTTCGCTAGTGTTCGGACACTTTCGTTACCGACTGTATATATATATATATATGTGTGTGTGTGTGTGTGTGTGTGTGTGTGTGTGTGTGTATTTATTAATTTCTACCTCTGTATATATATATACAGAGGTAGAAATTAATAAAATAAAGTTACTGGTCCACAGGACCAGTACTTTTCAGATTTCACTGGTCCGTACATACTTTGACTGGCCCGTTCTTTCATTCTATTATTTTAAAAGATATTTAAAAATTTGTACACTGTTTGCAAACTAAGACTTTGTTTGTTTATAAACTTGCAAGTCGAATATGATAAATTTTTATGCTTTAATAAATGAGCTTAATGTCACGTATTAAGAATGAAAAGTAAAAAAAGTTTATGGGAGTTAAATTAAATGAAAAATTACAGAAAATAGGTGATATTAGCAATTATAAAGAACTACACGTACCATTCTTATATATAATATACTATTCTGTGACAGATTTACGGGCAATTTTAGAGAAAAGTTAAAAATACAAAAAAATTGAAAAGCTTTACTGGCTGGTGCACTGTTAATTTCGAGCCCTGTATATATATATATATATATAGCTATCCACAAGAGACAATAATAGATTACTGTGTTATTGGAAGCGTTAATACAACTTCCTTAAAAAATAAATTTAAAAAAATCCAATTTTAGTATTTTTTTTTTTTGTTGTTGTTGTTGTTAATAAATTACAAGTGGCGTTCATATTATATTTTGTTTGTTTCGCGCATACGCTTTGTCTGTCTGCGATAAGTAATATCATCTCAATTTAACAAATAAAAACATGAACAAAAATTTCCAATTTCTCTAAAATTTTGTATGTAAAGTCGTGTTATGACAAATAGTGTAATACAATGAATTGAACTTGAAGCAATATCATTTCCCTGCACTGATATCATGTTCTTTTATTTTCCCTCTGAATAAATCCGCAGTCACGGAAAAAGTTATGCTTAAAGACATAAGAAGATTCTAGTTGACGAATGCATTTTATTTAATGAATATTCAGCCCGTAGATAGAGCCCGTAATGATATTGTTATGAAAGTTGTCGATATTTTAGCGTGCAGAAATTAATTCTTTAAGACAGAAGCAGGTTTTAGCTGACGAATGGGCACTTCATTTAATGAATATTTATCCCGTAAATAGATTTTTAATGATAATGATTTTTTTAAAAAAAAAGGGGGGGGGGTTATACACATGTTATCGTGTAGACAGTAATTCTTAGAGACACAAGCAGGTTTTAGTCGACGAATTCACTTTATTTAATGAATATTCAGCGCTTAGATAGATTGTTATGGAAGTCGTTGACATTTTTGTGTGCAGAAAGTAATTCTTAATAACATATGCAGGTTTTAGTCAATTTCATTTAATGAATATTCAGCCCGTACAGATATGGATAAAAAAACTCTGTCGGCATTTTAGCGTGTTGAAAGTAATTCTTAAATAAATAAGCAGGTTCTAGACGACAAATTCGCTTTATTTAATGAATATTCAGTATACAGTTGAATAAAACTCTTTTTTGTGCTTCAAAAATCAAAAATCAATTAATATTCTTGAAACAATCCAATGAAAGGGTTATCTTTACTACAGAAATCAAACAAACATTGTTAAATATACCACAGAGCATAAATTTTGCTGCATCAGAAACAACTGAATATTTCGAAGTCTGAATGGAATTTAAATTCATCGAGAGTATTGTCAGTGGTTTATGGAATTTTCAAGGTAGTTCTGCGTGAGAAACCAATGCATCATTACAAAATTCCAGAAGTAGACTCCTACTGAGGTTACAGTTTCTAACTTTTGTGAATCCCGTACTACCTCTTTTCGCTACATTTGAATGCCTAATTTGAGGTTAAATCAATGCCCACCTTCGTGGAAATGAAAAAAATTTCATCTGTTTCCACTTTTACTCCGTATAGAAAGTAGCATATAAAGATATAGGCAAGTTCAGGTCTACAATCATCAAAATCCACTTATATATATATATATATATATATACATAGTTCTTGTGAGTCATTTGTAGAACTTTCGAAAAATTTAGTTCTGCGCTATAAACCAATGATCTTTTCCGAAAAATTCCAGAACTCTGTTTTTATTGAAGTTGGAGCTTCCAAACTTTAGCAAACCTAAACTACAATTTTTTACTAAATTCGGTCGCCAACTTGCCAAATTCGATGCCGAATCGCCAAGTTCGATGTCAAGACCAAAAATCTACTCTGACTACTACTTGGGCGAGATTAGCGATAAAATATTGCGGCAAATACTGTTTCAGGATAGCCAGAAACGCTTTCTCAGTTTTAACTGAATTGTTTTGGTGAAATTCATAGTTTCTTGCCACTAAGTTTTGCCAAAGCGAACAAAACTGGGCCATCTATACTCGAATGATTTTCCAAGCTGTGCATTTGCCAATGAGAGCCGTGGAGTACTATTCTTGAAAAAACTACTACTATATTTGTCTCGGCGGTATATATAATCGTATTATAGTGACTTTTTAGGCTGGGGTAACAGTTTTTTTTTTTTTTTTCGTTTTTTGGTTTAAGAAATGTTTGTGGATTGGAACATGCCTATTTATTTTAGAATCAGCACCTCACACAAAAATGTCAAAGTTTTCATAACAATATGTATATTCCTATGGTTGTATAAAGAAGTCATATGGTGTCCACATCAGTTTTTTTTTTTTTTTTTTTTTTTTTTTTTTAATTCTAATTACAATGTATGAAATTTTCTTAAACTGGCATTGCATTGAATTTAATGTTCTGCATGTTATAAACAAAAAAGTGGTAATTTGTTTTCCAGTTTTTTGAAGAAATCTTTATCTCTCCATGAATATATGCGCCAGTCTCATATAAATTAATATAGATAAGAAGAAGAAGCCTTATAATCACACGCTATAGTCAGAACGCATTTCAAACGCCACTTTTTACAGGGTTATTCCGAGAATTTTGTTTTTCTTTTTCTAATACCCTTTTTGCTTTCGGAGCAGCATTTTTGCTAAAATGTATGATGCATAACTTTTTTTTTTTTTTTTTTTTTTTTTTTACATGCCCAAAATTTCAGGATAATTTATCAACAATTTTTGTACTTGTTAGACAAAATGTCTGACATCGAAAATGTCCGGTTATTCATGGAAAGGTAGTGTATAATTCTACATACAAGGATAGAAAGCATAGGATAAGAATTTTGATTTTAATTCCTAATTCTTTTAAGTAGAGTTGATTTTCTAATTTATTTATCATTAAAAAAAAAAAAAAAAAAAAAAAAAAATAGGTGAGTTATCCAATACTAAAACTCGACTATAAGCACTTAACTCCAAAACATTAAGTAATTACAGGTTGTTTTAATAATTTAAAGTAAGAAAAGGCATTAAAAAAAACAAATATATATAAATATAATGAGGTGTTTGAGTACTTTTCCCCAAAAAGTAATGTTGTTTAATAGAACGTAATGTAACCAAATCCTTCTGTACGTCCTTGTAAAAGAACTATAAATAGTAAGCTCGTCTTATCAAATATTTATCAGTTTTTTCTTATGTTTAAATAATTCAATATTACTAAAGCGAACTTTAGAATGTTTGAATCCATAGACCGTAATCTATAAAAATTATATTTTGTAAAACGGTTAAAAGAAATAAATAAATAAAATAAAACATACAATTTCTACACTTATGTAAACCTGTATGATTCTTGTGATAATACAACATACATACCTATCAATTTTTTTCTCAATCAAAAGTAGAATTTAGTCGCTAGCACGCGTCAAACAATTTGTGTCTATTCGCCATAATGATAAAGAATTTTTCTTTTCATGCCTAGGAAATATCTATAGATCCCCTACTCATCAAATCCCGTGCATTGCGTGCGATGGTGACCTATTTATCAACTTTCAACTCGAATGAGGCACTAAATGCTATTGCACTTCAAATATTTTGAGCCCATAGCTCATAACGATAAATACTTTTTCTTTGTGTCCCTGTGAAAATCTGCCAGTGCTATACTCACCAAAATATATTACAGTTCGTGCGATGGGGATCCATAAATTTAAAGCTCAATTAAATAAGGCTTTTGTACTTTAGACACTATCGTACTTTAAATTATTTCAGTACATAGGCCATAATGATGCAGAATTTATCGTTGTGTCCCTGTCAAAAAATAATCTGGTGTGTCACTCACATGACTTTCTCTTACCCTGAAATTTAATACTATAAATACAGGTTGGAGATTAAGATTTAAGATAACAAGTACTGTTATGTAAACCTATGTTAAACAATTCAAATTAGGCTCAGGAAGAGTTTTATATGATAATTAGTTCTGTGTGAGGGGGCTACCGCCCCCCTCAACCCCCCGTTTCATTAATGCACCTACATTTATATAGAATTTAATTCTGTTATTAAAAAATAATTCTGTTTTTAAAAAATAATTTATTAAAATTATTACTTAAAAAATTATCTTTTATGATAATGCAGACGATCTCCATATTAGACAAGTAATATAACACTAAATATAAAAAGAAAGTCGAATTTATTCTCAATATTACATTTAAAAAAAAAAAAATTGTTAAAAATGAAATAAATGATAACTTTATTTTAAATTATCGCAGATCGATGGTTCAACCATTCGTTTTAAAGGTATTGGCGAGCTCTTTTGAAAAATACCCATCATGAAAATTTACTCCACTCGAGGGGGGACTTCCCCCCAGGGGGGGAGGCGAGGCTCCTACATACACAATTTTTTTTCCCAGTTGACCATCTCTATTACACAAAATATATATTCGTTTCATTTGGTTTAGTGCAGTCTATAGATGTTAAACTCTGCTTACCTGTAATTTCCCCCAAAGACGTAATGTATTTGAATACTTTTGAATGTCCCTGTACACGAACCATTTGCTTCATCTCAACGAAAAGCTTACTGTAGCATCCCTATATGATACACATTTAGAATACCGAGTTGGGAATTTCTGCTACTATTTGTTCTTGAGATATACTGATAACAGACACACAGAGAGACAGACACACAGACCATTTGCTAAAAACATGATTTTCATATTCATGGGACCTCAGAACATGTAAATATAACAAAAACTCACGTTCGAAAATTTGACCCTTAAACAATACTTTCTCGACCCTATGGGTAAAAGAAAGTAAAAAATAAATAAATGAATAAATAAATAAATAAATGAATGAATAAATTACTATCAATACTACATTCACCAATACCTATGCAATTTGTGCTAGAGTAACCTATAACATACGTACCAACTTTCAGCTCATTCAGACTAACCCTTTAGACGCTATCGTGTTCACACACATACATATATACACATACATTCTGAAAATTGTGTAAAATCGTAGATATCTCTAAAAGGGGACGTCATGTTAAGATCAAATATGAGGTGTAAAACTGGACATCTTGACAGTCTTAAATATGAATCTGTAACATTCTACGACCATTCCTTTTTGAGCTGTACGCGTACGGGATGCGAAATAAATTTTGCAAATCATGATTACAATACTTTCCTGTCAATCTATTAGTTTAGTCACAAAATTTGTTTTTATTTAAAGCGATTGTTCTAAAAAAAAAAAAGAAAAAAAAAAAAAAAAAGAAAGAAAGAAAAGAAATAGTGGTGTACAAAAATAAAATGTAGTGTTCATCTAGCAACCTTGGGTATAAGATTTTTTTGTGGGGCTAGAATAAATTATTTTAAAGAAAAAAAAACAATGTTTTCATTTAAAAATTGCAAAGTGGTGTAGTCATTAAAATAAGCATGCATAACCGTGCAACACATATTGAATACTCATTTTTTATTGTTAATGACATCAGTATCTCACACACGTCATCTAATACTGACGTCAGAAATGTGTTTCCTGATCATCAATTGTATAAACTTTAAAAAGAGGAAGCATTTAAAAAACATTACAACATACAATACTCATAGTTTTTTTTTTTTTTTTTTTTGGTCACTTATTGGTGTAGTTAATTCTTACTTTTGTCTATTTTTAATCGAAAAAACATTTAAAAGAATGTTTCCATACCAATCCCTGTTTGCTGATAGCTATTTAAAAAAAAAAAAAAGAATCATTGCTTGAAGCTGGCTGATCTTTGTGGTGAAATTTTCCAATCAAATTCACAAAGAAAGTCATTTTTATAAGAGATATTAAAACTGATCACAAAAATGAGTAAAATCCTTCATGAAAGTGTTCTCATTTTGGACAAAGGCTAATCATATTGGATTATTTCGAAAAACTACATTATTTCTATTCACGTTCTGATTTTTCTGAAAAACATCATTTACTTTATACATGTAGATTACTAGTGCAGCCATCTTGTGAGAGGATTATCATAATTTCCGCACTAGATCACACTAACGAACAATAACATCGCGACTTTTTTTAACATTTCTTTTCAAATCTTATCCAATACGTGTGTTCTACAATTACCTTAAAAGAGAGACCCTCCACCCCTTTATAAACAACATCCGCATTAAAACAAATCTGAATACCAATTTGTAGTGGATTAAAACCATTCCTAATAATAACTCTATTCTCTGGGTTTAAAATAATAGGCTGGCAGTTTATTGAAAAATTCGCCCGTAGAAAGACTTTAATGTACAAAGAAAATTAAATTAATTTTATTTTTGATCTTATATTGAAGGATCATAAGCTTTCATAAGCCAGAAGCGGTCCGAAGATCTCGTACGCTGTATTTAACCCCAAGACCTCATCTATTTGCTTCCTTATTGCCTGAACAACCTCCTCCCCCCTCTTGTAATTAAGCTACCCTTCTTCCCCTCTCCTCTATTTTCAATGAATATTAAGAAGCCAGCCGTCTTGAAACCTGTCCTGCAGATACGGGAATTAAGGGAGGAGTATAAATTAAATATAGCAATTTACTGATATAAAAATAATTTGTTTGATAGTATGGAAAATTCACATAATGTATGTATAAAAAGATAATAAAAAGATTTTTTGTTTGGTTGTAACAAATTTTGTTTTAGCTAATGTGTAAATAATTCGTGATTAATTTATAAAAATTAAAGCATCAAATGCTATATTGGGTTGGGGATAATTGCCGGTTATTTAAGAGTTAACTTTTATATAAAATTAGCTTAAGGAGCAAAATAGTTCCATATTTGCCTAAATTATCTTTTAGTTATTAAATTATTACAAGCTTTGTTTCAATATAATTTATGCTGAACTTCTAGTGCAAAATAATTATTAAAATTAAATTAAATCCGTTTGTTGAAATTATTTTAAAACATATTCATTTAAAAAATACGTAGCAGTGTTATAAGTATTTCAAATTAACTTTGGAGGTTTCAGACACTTTATTTTGTTTCTGAAAATAAAATTTATACAGGGGAAAAAAATGCTTCTATAAACAAAATAATAATTGCAAATTAAAACTAGTGTGAAAATACAATTTCTAATCAATTAATAATGAATTTAAAGCATCTTTCTTAGTCTTCTATGATCTGTTGTTCTAGTGACTGAAAAATATAGTATACTGAGGTTGGTATAATTTTTTTCTTATATATCATTACAGATGACATCGCCAGCTATTAGTTGACTTGTACAAAGAGTTAGTCAACATAACTTTTCACTATAAATAATCTGTATACGTAGTTTAGTGCATTTTTATACAATATATGCTGATATACAGCCATCCGTAAGATCGCAGAAAATGAATGAAAGCAGCGCCCGTATCCGTCAGCATACAACCAAAACTAATAAGCGCAGTTTATTATAATGATCATGTTTGATACACTTAAACTTAACAGAAGCTAAGATACAGCCTTCACATAAACGAGGAACATTGCAGCATAGCAGCGCTAAATATCCGTCAAAATTTTACCAAAATTTATCGTTTTTGTAAATTACTGCTTTCTATCTAGTTACAGAAATTCGCATACACATAAGGATAACTGTACCAGTAAAGTGGACATTTTAAGGACATTTCCCTGTTACTTTTTATGTACTGCTCTTAATTTCAGAAGTTGTAATTATAACCATTGTTGGATACCACAACTAATTCATTCTATAAATGTCTGTTCTGCGAAAATTGCTAACTCAATCCTTTTTATATTTGAAAAACAATTTTCCAAAGAGCTTAAAATACGCCATTAGTGGACACTTCAAAACCTATTAGTGTCCATATTTGAATTTGTTAAGAAAAGAGATTTAAAATACGAAATGAATAAAGATGTATATTCAATTAACAACAATTTTTTCTTTCATTATGGTGTTAAAAGAATTAAAAAAAAAAAAAAAAAATACGTATATCGTGAATTGAAAATAATTTATCTCTGAATAAATCATGATTTCAATAACATAGTGTTTTATTTTAAATGAGTCTTAATGTGTAAATAACATTTAAACTACGTTCTTGCGTGATAATCTTATAAAACACTAAGGCTAGTCAATTTTTCTTTCAGATATTTGCTAGAATTCGCATTAAAAAAAATAAATAAATAAAAAAAAATCCTCAAAAAATTCGCAAAAAAGAAGCTCTTTATGAACACATTGAAACATTTCCCGTCTAATTTTGAACAAAATGAATTTATATTCTGATCTACATTTCGCATTTAAGAGAATACTGAGCTGTCTGCACTACTAGATCTCGTGTAAAAAGTCAAATCATATTATAGTGGAAAAGACTATCCACTACTGGTCATGGCGATATTTTGTGATACCGGCAGCGCCTGGTTAAAAAAAAAAAAAAAAAAAAAAAAACGAGCCGACTGGGCTGTGGTCCATTTTATTTCTGAAAAAAAAAAAAAAAGTTTTTTTCTTTTTTTTTTTTTTTTTTTTTACAAAGGGTAATATTTTACTAAAGTATGGTTTTGGGCTAAAATTAAGGGTTTTTTTCATAGAGTAATAAAAATTGCGGGAAAAATAATAGTTACGGGTCCCGAATGCGCATTGGGCTGTTGATTCCTCCCACTCTTATCTTGATCGGACTCTGTATACTACTATTGTATATCCACTTATAAAGGTTTTATGCGTTAATACAAACTAAAAGAAAAAAATAAATAAATAACGCAACAAACGAATTCTGCATATCTGCAAGCAAAGCGTGCAAGGAGGGAGTTCTATTGTATATCCACTTATAAAGGTTTTATGCGTTAATACAAACTAAAAGAAAAAAATAAATAAATAACGCAACAAACGAATTCTGCATATCTGCAAGCAAAGCGTGCAAGGAGGGAGTTAGAAGTAAGCAAATTAAAAGGAAACATAATTTTATTTCCTTATTCAAAATCGTAAGAGAAAATATCAGAAGGAGAGAAATTTCAAATTATTTAAATTAAACAGATCTTATTCTAAAATTGGTGGTTTGAAATACTTGTAATTCGACACATTCAGAAGAATATAACATTTACTCTGAACGCTGGTCGAGCCAATGTAGGGGAGACCGGGGTAAAATATACCAATTTTGTAAATTATAAGTGCTTACTCATAAAGTAATGATTTTTGGCCGTTTAAAATATAGGTTCATATTACCAATATATTGGGATTCATATTGCATTAAGTGAAAAGTAATAATTATGCTTACTTCTTTTAATATATATATATATATATATATATATATATAAGTTGAATAATTTAATTCCTTTGCAACACTCAGCAAATGAAAGATAGATGAAAATACCAACATATGAAATTTTAAATGAGATGTATTTCGAATAAAATAATTGTCACGATGATAATTTAATTTAATTACATTGAGTAGTAAAAACGTGTAAAAGTACTTACACAGAAGAAAAATGCCACACATAACTCATAAGCCTAACGATGAGAGAATTTGCATAATCCATTATTCCAATAGAAACATTCATCAAATAATAAAAATGGAAAGAGATAGAAAGAGAAAAAATATATATATATTTTAATAGAAACTGACAAAGTGGACCATTTTACATTTATGTGATTAAGACAACAAAAATTAAAACCGTCTTTTTCGTCAAATTATTGACGAAAATGTATCTATACGCTTTTATTTTATTAGTATTAAAAAATGAAAATACAATTATTTGAGAAAATATAATTATTCAAAAGCAACTAAATGTTTATTAAAAAAAATTCAAAGTAAATTGCTTGCTTATTTGTTTTTAAAGATATAATAGATCTAATTAAGGTTAACTCTGAAATTTGTAAGTGTAATTTATAGGTGACACTTCAAAAATGTAGATTTTTCTAATCAGTTTATTAATTCTTAATTCTACATATAATGTTCAACTTAAAAAACATACATGACAGAGAATTGGGCTAAAATGAATCATGGTCCATTGTACTCCAGTTCCTACTGGTGCATTTTACACCATGTGGAACTCTCACAACAAATGTTTGAAAAATATGACAAATTCTTTAAAAAAATATTTTAATAAGATTAAATATAATAATAGATTACCTTAGCTCTTTATTGTGCTAAATAAAACCTTCCAGATCATAATTCTTGAATGAGGAAAAGGAAAAATGTTTAACTAAAAATATTTTCTTTTGGCTACCACAAACTCGATTTCACGAATTAAATAGCTAAATTGTCAGTTAGGCATGAAGTTGCTACATAAATTTCATCACTGCAGTGCTGTTATCTATGTGCCAAAATACGAAGCATAGAAATATATAAATAAAATCGGGTTGGTCCATTTTAACCCCGGTCTCCCCTAATAATTAGAGTGCTTTTCAGATTTAAATTTAAAATAAATGGACGCACATAAAAGTATTACTTGCTATTACATAATAAAAAATTTAACATGTAAATAAATTTTGCATGCTTCTTTTAATCATAAATACAAAAAATACAAAACTCAACTCGAAATACGTACATGTAAAGAAAAGAAAATTGGTTTCTTATCTATTCAAAACATTACATCATCCAAAACAATCGAAAATAATGATAATATGACAAAAACTTTACACTCTTTTAACAAAATTCATCTCATTCTAGAAATGATGGCTTTAAATCTTCAGAATTCAAGACATTGATATAGAGAGTAACAAAACCCTGAGCGTTGCTCGTACCAACGAAAGAATTGTAGAACTTGTTTTCAGAGTTTAAATTCAATGTTGTATATTACTCGTAAAATGTCCATTACTAGTCCACTTACTATAAAGTGAAATATATCAGTAATGACCATATAAAAAATCCAGAAATTTATTTAAAAAAATCTGATGTGGGCACCACATGACTTCCTTATACACTTTTAGAAATATACATAATGTTAAAAAACATTGACATTGGACCCGAAACAGTTGGCTAAAAATATTTAAAAAAGATGAATTATCACCGTGTTCTGAGCTTTTCTGAAAGTTAGCTAAAAACCGATTGCAAGATTTGTACTGGTAACGCTGACGAAGGCAGCAGGGACCCGAAAAAATTGGCTAAAAGTATTAAAAAAAGGAATTTCACCATGTTCTGAACTATTCTGAAAGTTTCAAATGTCTACCTAGTTGGGAAGTTAGTTAAATAAATTTTTTGTTGGACCATATAAACGCTGCCGAAGGCAGCAGAGACCTGAAAGAGTTGGCTAAAAGTATTAAAAAGATGCATATTCACAGTGTTCTGAACTATTCTGAATGTTTCAAATATCTAGCTAGTCGGGAAGTTAGTTAAATAAATTTTCTGTTGAACCATGTAAACGCTGCCGAAGGCAGCAGTGACCCGAAACAATTCGCCAAAAATATTTAAAAATGCATTGTCACCGTATTTTGAGCTTTTTCGGAAGTTTTAAATGTCTAACTAGTCGGGAAGTTAGTTACAAATCGATTCCAAGATTTGAACTGGTAACTCTGCCGAAGGCAGCAGGGACCCTATGCAGTTGGCTAAAAGTATTTAAAAAATGCATTTTCACCGTGTTCTGATCTAATCTGAAAGTTTCAAATGTCTAGCTAGTCGGGAAGTTAGTTAAATAAATTTTCTGTTGAATCGCATAAACGCTGCTGAAGGTAGCAGGTATCGGAAACAGTTGGCTAAAAATATTTAAAAAATGCATTTTCAACATGTTTTGAGCTTTTCTGAAAGTTTCAAATGTCTAGCTAATCGGAAAGTCAGTTAAATTGCAAGATTTGTCTAAACCGTTTTTGAGTTATTACCGTTTTTTGATACATTATGGCCAAAACCTATGTATTTTTGTCATTATGAACCTAATTTTCTTAAATATCTCCAAAACGGAAAATCAGAGAAAGTCCAAAAAGGGAGGTGCACAACTAGATGTTATAACAAACTTATGTACAAATTCGCAACTTTCTACGTCCAACCGTTTTTGAGTTATGCGACATACACACACACAGACACACACACACACATACAGACGTCACGAAAAATCGTGTAAAATCCCTTATATCTCTAAAACGAGAGCTCGTGTTAAGATGACACTTGCAGGTGTGCAACTAGACATCATGAAAGTCACACGTATAAATTGGCAACATTCAGCGATCATTCGTTTTCGAGCAATGTGAAATACAAAATCCATTTCGCAAATCGGGATTACTATACTTCCTTATACTTTGTATAAGGAAGTAAAAATAAAATTCAAACTTTTATTTATTTATTTATTTATATTTATTTATTTATTTATTTATTTATTATTATTATTTTGTGTTTGAAAAAAAAAGGGGGGGGGGGATTCTTTCTTGCTAACTAGTTTATTATTATTACTATTATTATTATTATTATTACAGGATTTTACATAATTATAATTTAACAATGTATGATAATATAAAATAGGGGGAGCGAATTTAAAATTACTTAGCAAGATTTTAAAATTTAAAGTTTTCGAATTTAAATTAATTTAATTGAAATAGTTTTAGATAATAGTTAATATAGTTAATATTATTATATTTAATTGCATATGTAAAATTTAGCAACTCTAAATCAGTAATTTGCAGAATTATTTAAATAAAAAAAGTTTTTAATATACTACATTTTTTAAACGGACTAAAAAGTATAGAATATTTTTTCTTTTACTGATAACTTGTGATTGTGAATTTTTAATAACTATGATTTTTTTTTTTTTTTTTAATGATTTAAACGAAAAACGTGGGGCGCATGAAAAAGATAATAAGAAGTTTTGGGAGTAATTTTCCTTAAGAAAACTCACACAACAGTTCACATTACTTGCAGCTTGCAGTATAAAATAATTGTTGGTGACTGAGGCAAATTATTCATGCAATATTCATAAATTGCATGCGCCCCAAGTGTTTTATTTTAAAACTTACAAATATTTTCATAACTGTTAAAAATTCACAATCACAAATTTTCAGGTGAATTTGTGTGAGGACACACATCTGCATGGATCTAGGAGACTTTGTACTTTTTAGTCCATTTTAAAAGCGCAATATATTAAAAACATTTTCTATTTAAATAATTATTTTCTGCTTTTCAGTCTTTTGTGTAAGAAAGTTTGCGGTCGATAGTAAACATTTTGATAAGATGATAACAGATACAGTCGGTAACAAAAGTCTCCGAACTAGCAAAAATTCCTATGTAAAAAAAGCTTAATACAGTTAATAAACTTAATACAGTTTTGTTAAATAAATCCTTGTCGAATCCTGTTTTTAGACTGACCAAGAACAGGATTCGACAAGGATTTATTTAACAAAACTGTATTAAGTGTACTTTTTTACATAGGAATTTTTGCTAGTGTTCGGAGACTTTTGTTACCGACTGTACATGCAGCAAAATTCAGGTATATTTCAGTTTCTATGCGAAATTTCAGCTAAATCAGATAATACTTGAAATCCAAGTTTTAAATAGAGTTGGACTTCCAGGGCCTCACACTGAGCATCGGAATAATACATGTAAGCAGGATTTTGATTTAATTGGATAATAATAATTAGTTAAAATTCGAAAATAAATTTTGTGCTTGAGTTAAGGGGACTACAAAACCACTCTTCCCTAAATCCGTTTATGATTGTTCATATATTGTTATCGAGGTTATACCTGTATACAAAGTTTTAGTTCCATTGAATGATAGGAGATTGTTGAAATTCGAAATCAAATTTTTAACTGGAGTTCAAGATCCAAGGTCTCTAGGCCCCCTACTTTAAGTCTATTTCTAGTTAAATATGTATTATCATCGGAGTTCATTTCATCAGTAGTACATTTTTGTAAATTTTTATCACAATTGTGTGATAGGAATAGGTTAAAATGCTAAATTAAATTTTTAACTGTATTTCGGGACCCAGAACTTTGAAGGCCCCTTCCACGAAATTCGTTTCTGTTTAAGCATGTATTTTGATTGGAGTTATGCATGCATGCAAAATTCTAGCTCAACTGGATGATAGGAAATAATTAAAATTCAATATTGAATTTTTAACTAGATTTGGGGACTTTGGGGTCCGTTTGTGCTTCAGTACAGTCGGTAACAAAAGTCTCCGAACACTAGCAAAAATTCCTATATAAAAAAAAGTACACTGAATACAGTTTTGTTAAATAAATCCTTGTCGAATCCTGTTCTTAGTTAGTCTAAAAACAGGATTCGACAAGGATTTATTTAACAAAACTGTATTAAGTGTACTTTTTTTTATATAGGAATTTTTGCTAGTGTTCGGAGACTTTTGTTACCGACTGTATGTATTGTCATCAAAGTTATACTTGTATTCAAAATCTTAACTGAATCGAATGGGAGGAAGTTAATTAAAACTCGAAACAACATTTAACAAGAGTTGGGGGCCCAGGATCTCCGAGGATCCTGTACGTCCATTTCTGCTTGAATATAAGCATGTATTTTCATCGGACTTATATAAGTAAGTAAAATTTTAGCTCATTCGGATGATAGGAAGTGGGCTGAAATTCTAAATAATAATTTAACTGAATTTAGGGGTCCAGAGACCTCCAAGGTCCCTGTCCATAAGTCCGTTTCTGCTTGAGCGTGTTTTGTCATCGGAGTTATACAACACATGTCTGCAAAATTTTAGTTCTATCGAATTGTAGGAATGGGGTTAAGGTTTGAAAGACCAGACAGTAAGAGTAAACTGCTTTTTTAAATGTTTTGCGTTCAACACATGTTTTCGATCTTAATTCTGAACATTGTCATTATAGCTAAGAAGTTTTCCTATTAAATATAGCATATAAATGCATTGTTTATAATGCGAAATCCCAAATTCACCAATTTACTATCTTAAATCGGGCTTTATAATAGAATAAAGTTATTGGTTATAATGTACACAAAGGAAATTTACAAATTTGCTTTGTGCTTAATGATTTGATTTGTAAAACGTGACTAATTCTTTAACTACTGCTTGCTACTGTTGCAACTACTGCTTTTCACCAATTTTTGTTTTTCTTAATTTATTTATTTATTAAAAACATTAGTTGCTAATTTAAAATACTGCAGAAACTGTTTCTGTTATAATAGCTTCGTTATTTTTATACTACTCCCTCCGGACTTGTCTGTAACAGTCACCTGTTTTCTACCTGAGAAAGGTGCAGGAGTAGATACCTTAATTCTGCTTCCTTATTGAATTTTAAGACGCTTTTAATTCGGCTATTATAAATCGGATTAGAGCTCAAACCAGCTTTGCAATGTTTCTCACAAATTTACTTAATTATAGTCACTTTAGGACGATGCAATCTGCAGATAATTGGACGTGGGCTACTGAACAACTTGCGTTTATGCCTTTAAAGACACCCACAGTTTATTGCAATTAATGTGATAGATTCTTCGAAGTTACGCCCAGCTTATTATAAAGGGCTTGGACTTTATTGTAATAACGGCATTGTCCTTTTGTGCTGACCGGTATGCGTCCGATATTGTTAAATCGGTCGTCAGTTTATAGGTAATTTTCTTGGCATTTGTACAAAGAAATGGTAGTTAATTCTAGAATGGGTTACAGGTGGGACAGGTTTTATTATTAAAATTTAATTTACAAGGTTTTGTTTATTTATTTAGTAAATGAGCAGTAGATGTATTTAATGCATCTGTTTTCTTTATATTAGAAGTAAATATAATTGATGTTGTATATTTTAATACGGAGTCAAATCTGCATATTAGATTAATTCAATTCACAATCAATTGCTATAATAAGTGTGATATGTTAGATAATCAAAGTTCACACTGTCATTCTTGTTTTTTAAACAAATAAAAATATTTCAGACAAAATATTTTAAATACTCAGATAAAGAATAAAACAGTTCATTAATTTAACAATGTATTTTCATTAAATTAACATATTAATTCACCAATATCTTATAGAAATATCTTATTACATTATTATCTTACTATGTATAAAATTATATAATATATTATAATAATTTGTAATAATTAATAGAATATTTATTTATTTATTAAAATAGATTACAAATAAATACCTAAATAGTAATCAAAATAATGATTGAAATCGCTCAGTTATAATGAAGAAGAATTATCTTGAAAGAGATTATATTTTTTGTTTTTAATATTGAATTTATTTATTTATAAATAAATAATAATGAAAATAATGATTAAAATGTCTCAGTTATAAAGAAGGTGAATCATTTAAAAAAAGATTACATTATTATTTTTTTAATATTGAATTTATTTATCAATTTATTTCGTTAAACATATATACATATCTCACGAATCATTCAAAGTAGTGAGTGAAGTTATAGAAAATTTAACATAAGCATCTAACACAAAGAAGGGATAGGATAAACTCGATAATTTATGTTTCATTAATGTTGCATTTTATTTATTTATCTACCTATTTATGAAATAGAAGATAATTAAACCTCTCCAAAAATTAACTACACTCATCCTTAATTCCCCATGTAACAAGCAAATTTTGCACACATATGTAATACTCAAAACTACTGAAACCCAATAATCTATGATAACTATCATAAAATAAACTGATGATAACTATCATATAATTTTATCTGTGTGAACAATAGGCAAGGATTATCTTCGACATTGGATCAATAATAAACTTATATGTAATATTCCAAAGGCTTATTATCACACCTGTGCTCTTCACGCTTTCCAATGGGCGAATGTAAACTAGACTATGATCTTAAAATTCAAAACCAATTATCCGATCCTATCAATCCATAAAATTCTGCTTAAAACCCCGAATCCCAGCCTATACCTGTGTAAGTATTATTGACTACTGGCTGTGGTGAATAGTCCACAGACCACACCAATCTGTTAGCAGTCTCGCGATCTTTTCATCAAACCACTCATGGTAGTGGTGTTTATCTTAGTCTAAAATCATCGTTTTGTTGTTATAAGGAGGTGATTAGTGTTAGAATATATATTCTATCGATTTTGTGTTCGTAGTCGTGACTTGTGTTTGTCTTATTTGGAGGAATGATCAACGTTTTTCTTCACGAAGAGCGGGATGCAATTTAATCCTGTTTAAGTCGAGATAGTACAGAAAGGTAAACATTTAAAATGGAAACAGAACAATAAGTTTATCATTGAGTTGAAAGTATTATTATCATTATAATGGTTAAAAATTTAGCTATATATTTATGTACTTCTTGGTGTCTGCAGTATTCCCCAAGTTACGTTTTTTAAGTATAAAAATTATTTTGTTTTATATATCAAGGTTGCTACGTTTTGTATTTTTTCCTAACTCTTCCACCACTATATTTTATAGTAATCTTCTATAGTAAGTTTCCAAGATCAATTAGAGAGAAATTTGCTACTTAAATATAGTAGTTGAAGAGTGAGTGGCAGAAGGCGTAACCGTAGCAACTCTGTATAAGAATTACTAATGTGTTTCGTTAAAGTTTTAACCAAGGAAAATTGCAAAAATATCTTAGAATATTACTTTTCTAAAATGCAATTTAAAGGATTTTATCATAATTTATGAGGGTAGTAATTGTTTTTTCATGTCATTCTTAAAGACATTTATTAACAAAAGTTGCATATGTATCATTTAATATAAAACTGTATATTTAAAAGTACACATATTTTTAAAAAATAATGATACATTTTTATAGATAGATAGATATAGGTATATAATTTGTATGTAAAACTAGTGGGGAAGTCATTTTATGCACAACTTGACTTTAAAGCTAATGTGCCAATGTCCACAGAGGTAATATCATATATCATTTTTATAGAAATGATAAAAGAGAATTCTGTTTTCTTTAATAATTATTTTATGATAAATACTTTGCATTTGTGTCATTTAAATCATTTAAATGATAAATAATAATATTTAATTCAATGTATCATGTTTAGATAAAAGACAATTGCCAATTACAATGCAAGAGAGAGGATGTCATGATCTAATTAAATAACCAAAAAGCATAAATACACTGAAAAAAATTCTGTAACTGACATCTAGAATCTAGTTTGTGGCTCTAGTAAAAATAGTTCCATGTTATCCTTCTAAATTCTAGTCCCCTTTGAAAGCGAGTTCTAGAAACCCCTATTAGAATTCTAGAGCGTTTGCTTATATTCTTGAGGTCAAACTTACTTAAAAATCTCTGAAAATAAATGTGTACACGAGAGGTGAGTTCTAGCAACTATAATCATGATTTATGACCCAATTCTAGAAAATCAAGCGAAATTTCGCACAGTGTAAAGGATTCAAAATATTTAGAATATTCAAAATATTGTTTCACCATCTAGAAATGTGTACACTAGAAATTCTCGATCATTTCGTCTATTCAGTTTATTTGCGTGCCTTATACGCATAGCTCAGAAATCTGTATTTCTAGTTTAGGGATTTAGAAACTGACCACTTATTCGTTCTATATGACTCAGTGTAGTACGTACTTCTCTTAATATTTTTCACACATATTTAAGGCAATAACTTGCTTACATTCCTTATATGTTTGCAGCTTTTACCATTTTTCAATAAGAAAAAGAAAAATCTCTACTTCTGACAATTTTTTTTTTTTTTTTTAAGTTTTAACAGACATTATTCAAAATTTTGTAATAACCTTTTTTTTTTTTTTAATCATATTTCTTGTGGAAATAAACAGAGCAAAAATATCTTATCTGATGTTAAATTTATCTATAGTTTCTAAAGAAATACACTTACTTGTTTCATATATAGGGCAAAATTCAACAATTAATTGATGAAATAATACAGCACATGCCTGTAACGGTCCACAGAAGTGGTTTATCACCTGTAGACGTTTTTATTATTAGTACTTGTGCATATGTAATTTCAAGAAATTTAAATTTAATATCCAAAGAACATCGTACTTTTGTGTGTAAAATTAAATTTAAATTTAAATTTAAATTAACCATAGTTTAAATGTTATTGTTTTGTATTTTAAAAGGTCTGGTTTTCTGTAGAATCCCGCTTATACTGACAGGAATTTATATAAGAAATATTTGATAAAAATATAAAAAGAAAAAATAAGTTGTAAATTAGGAAAAGTAATTATGGATAAAAATCCATATTGTTCATCAATATTTTATTTTATTAATAATAACTAATGGATAATGATTGAATTCTACAATACCTTTTCCTATTGCTGTACTTTTAATGGCTGTCACTGTTATACATAATCACTGTTATATAACACTATTCAAAGCCCTTTTCACATTCGTTAAAAAAACGCAATAATTTGTCAACAGCCAAACTCCATGATATTCTATAGGGAAAAAAACTATCCATGCATTTTTATAAATTCCATTTCCCATTCAGAAAATTCACAACAGTTAAATTAGTTATTTAATAATAATAATAATAATAATTAATTTTTAATATTTTTTTAGAGCTAAAATTTTCAAAAATTATTCTCAGTTCATTTTCCATATTTTCAGCCTCAAAATAAAACATAAAAATGTCATTTTTATTTTTGTTTTCTCAAATATTAATTTTTGAATAGTAAGAATTAATTTAACTGTTGTGAATTTTCTGATTGAGAAAATGAATAAAAATGAGTTAATGAGTAACTTTAAAAGGAAATTTCCCTTTAGAATAACACAAGATTTGATCGTCGATGAGGACTGGTGATACGTGGCCTTAATCACCGGACAATTTATCACGTTTTGGAGTGTTTTATTTCTGATATAAGGTGAACAATATTCGATAGTAAAAGATCACGCATATAAATGCATAGTGATCGAAAGCAACAATATTAGTGAATATTTTAAAAGTTCATACAAGTTATAAGACGTTAAGAAAGACTCCCTCGGGAGACCCCCCCCCCCCCCAAATTTTCAATATGTGTATCTTACAAAAGAACTCGCCACTACCGTTAAAACAAGTGGTTGAACTATACAATTGTGATAATTTTGGAACAGTTATGCATCTTTGTAACTTTTAATAAAATAAATTAATAACAGGAAAATCTAGTATGTTGTGGTCGCCACCAAGACTTTCTTCTCTGTTATGCTACATAAATTCATGCAGTACATATTATTTTTTAAAATTATTATTTATCAAAATTATTTTCCGTCATGAATGCAGACGATTTTCATCACAGGAAACTATAACACTAAATGTCCAAAAAAATTCATTTTATGCTATACAGACGACATCTTAGGACATTTGTATTTTTTTACCGAGAACATTTTTACTTTCTCTTATCCATATACCTATATATATGGTAGGGAAAGTATTGTTTGTGGGTTAAATTGTTGAAATTGAGTGAATGTTATATTTACACGTTTCGAGTACTCCTAAATCCGAAAATAATAATTCTAGCGGTTGGTCTCTCTCTCTCTCTGTGTATGTGTGTCTATTAACAGGAAATCTCAAGAACAAATAGTAGAAGAAAATGCAAAATCAGTATTTTAAATATGCATCATATAAGGATGCTGCATTGAGATCAAGCAAACTGTTTGTGTACTCGAACATCCAAGAGAATTCAAATGCATTATATCTATGGGCAAAATATTTCGTTTGTACTATTTAATATCTGTAGTCTACACTAAACCTAAAAAAAATAACATATATATTTTTTATTTTCATTAAAGTATGTTTACTGTATAATATGGTATGAAAAGCATGCATTATTTATTTACAGGGCTACTTAAAGGAACTAGAATAGAATATAGCGAGATAACGTTCCGAAATTGCTGGAAATGTATTTCAGATTGGGCTGTGTTTTATTATTATAGGATTATATTTAAGTACACAATGTGGTGTGTACATAATTTATTGAAGACATACAAGTCTACCAATAACTAGGTAAACGTATTCTTTTCTATGTGGAAAAAAAATTATAACTTTGTTTTAAATTCTCACAGATCTATGGTTCAACTATACGTTTTAAAGTTATTGATGAGGTCCTTTAGAAGTTGCTCATTTTGAAAATTTTCTACCGGAGGAGGAAAAGCGCTCTTCCTACATAGTATATATATATATTGCTTGAATTATCTATACATCGATCATAAATCTTGCTTATGCTGACAGAGATGCAAGTTTCCTGATGAAGATCATTTCTGGTTTTCAGCATTTAAAATTCTATTTTTCATTTCATGAATTCTCTTTTCTTTTAACAGATCCTTTTGGTTACTTTATCTCTTTCCATTTCTATTATTTGAAGAATGTTTATATTGGATTAATTGATTATGCAAATTATCTCATCGTTAGGCTTATGTGTTATGTTTGTGTCATTTCTCTTCTGAGTAAGTACTTTAATATGTTTTTACTACTCAGTGTAATTAAATTAAATTATCACCGTGACTATGATATTATTCGAAATACATCTCATTTAAAATTTCATATGTTGGTATTTTCATCTCTCTTTCATTTGCTGAGTGTTGTAAAGGAATTAAATTATTCAAATTATATATATATATATATATATATATATATATATATGGTTATTTTCTACCGTTTTAAATATTTTTCTCGGTTTGAAAAATTAAAAATAATTTTCATTACTATACGAAATTTACCCTACATTACAATATTAAACATTATGAAGAGGTGGGATAACAGCGCCACCTTTTGAGCGATTGGTTCCCAAAAGTAATCTGCATCAATTTAAGTCAAAGTCCAACTAAATACCATATTTGGTTAAAGTTTGTTCATTGGTCCGTGCGGTACAGTGTCCACAATCTTTTTATACACACATAGAGACAGTCAGACATTTTCTAAAAATGGTTAAATCGTGTCCGTTAATTCACATAACGTGTCTGTCTACTATCGAAAGCCGGTGTTAGGAAATTTTCACGAATCCAATATTTTTTCTTGTGCATATAGGAGAATGTAAAAATAAAGTGTAGTTCATCAACACTGTTATCTCAGGAAATATTCTTTTAGAAATATATGAAATATGTCAAATCTCATAGGAGGCCAAATGAGTTAATATTTTGTACTAGAAAATGTTTTTACAAATTATCTTGCATGTTAAAAGTATGAAAAAAATAACCAATTACTACTATAAATTAAAAACACGGCAATAAAATGGTCACCCTATACACATACTTAATTTATGCATCTTCCCCGATTATGCAAATCTTTAACACCTGTTTGTCGGAAAATATCCATCCCATCACGTTAAGGCTGATATAAATCCGAAGACCATAAAAGTGTAAAAAGCAGAGGTATTATACTCGTAGGTGGTGATTTGCGCCCTAATTCCTATGCACCAAGCTATTAATTTGTATGCGATGCCTGCCCTCCTATCTACAAACCGAATCGACGGAACTGTGCGGTGCGGGAGTAAGTATTACTCAGCCTAGTGCGAAAAATTGCGTGTTTTACTCATATTATCCACTATCAAAGTGTTGTAACTAAATGCTTACAATTATAGGGTTACTGGAGAAACGAAAATACCTGTTGAAGATTTTGGCGAGATTGGTGATTAAAAAATATGGCATGGCCACTAGAATAGTTTTTATTCAGTTTTCAAAACAAAGATATACACAGAACTGATGTATGTAAAATTATAGAAATAAAATAATATAATGTTATCTTTGAAAATGTCCTATTAAAAAAAAATGTTAATTTACAAACCAAACGAAAGTCAACTTTTTTCTTTTTTTTTTTTTCATAGGTGAAAATTAATATAATCAGATGTCTAATTAAATGGCTTTCATAAACTTGTTTCCTGTAGAAACGTTATGTTGAAAATGTGATTAATTTATTCTACTAAAAAAAAAATATTATGAATAGATTCAATTTCAGTAATTTTAACACGATTTTTTTTTTTTTTAAGGTGTGTTTTTTATTTATTTTACTTTATCTATTTATTTATTTATTTTTTTATTCAAGAAAAATGGTATTAGTTAAATGTGTCTATTTTTATGATTATTATTATTATTATTATTATTATTCACATGTATGGTATAATGATTAGGCTAAAATAATTCGAAAGACTTCGTACGCATAAGTACTGTTTGGTTTTGTATATCTATTTTACAATAATCAGCGTACTTCTTTTAAATGTACTACAAGTTTATTTTATATTTTCGGAATCGAAACATATGTAAGAAACTGTCAAAAAATCATTCGTATACAGACATTAAACATACATATCTTTTTAAAGTGATAAATATTATAAAGTAAAATAGTTAAAAAAAAAAAAAAAAAAAAAAAAAAAAAAAAATTCATAAAATTACTGCTAAGTAAACGGAGTAAATAACCAGGAACATTAGGGTATAAACCCTTTTACCGTGGAGCACATTCAGAATAATGTTTCCAGGAAAACGTTTCAAGAAGAATAGCGACTCGACTTCCACTTTTATAATTGGAAAATCCTAGAAGTTTAAAACAGTGTACTGCATTATCTAATCGACAAACTTTGCTATTTAAAACGTTTTCTAAACGTCGAAATTGAACGTGGAAATGAAACGTATTATTTCCACGTGGAAAAAAAACGTGCAAATAAGACTAAAATTAAGTTAAAATAATTTAACAATGAGAAGCTTTATGACGGAATCTTTACTACTGAAATGATTAGAAATCGGTTGACTTATGCTTTAAATTTAAAGTAAATCACACATCCAGTTATAATAAATTACCCCTGATATTGACGTACCCTGAAATGTCTACTTGACACATTTCCATTTTTTATTTAATTTGTTATTTTTATTTAATAGAAATATTATATACACTATTATATTTTAAAGTTAAAGGTAAACGGAGATACTTTTGTGCTGGGATATCAGAAACAAAGATAACGTCAAAAAAGCACAAATAAAGGAAAAAATATTAACTAGTGGTTCCGTACTACGCTTTCCGTTGGTCCCACTTCAACTGTGTCACCCACTTCAACTGTGTAAGACTATTGTACTTATATCTGAGACACTTTACATAAATTTATCCTTCCTGGCCCATATCTGGACCATGCTTGCCTGACAAAGTCCAGGATTTTTAAAACTCGTTTTCTTAATTATTTTTACTTTTTATCATATTTTAAATTCATTTTTCACTAGTAATGAGAAAAGAACTTTGGAATTTCGAAACGACCGTAGTATACTAGTTAATATATTTTTCCTTCATTTGCGTTAGGCCCAACAGCAGCCGAACGGTTATGCGCTCAAAGATGGTACGCGTGAGGTGCCGGATTCGATCCCAGGTCGCACTCGTCGACCTAGCCGTTCAGAGTTTTCCGTAGTTTTCTCCTAAGCTTCGTATACGGGCTAGGATCCCTTAGGAACCTAGGAAAGGAAAAGGAAAACCCTAAGGAAAGGAAAAGGAAAACTTCCACCATGGAGCGGCACATTTCACGATTTAGTGCCATAGACATGTCTTTACCGTTGGAAAGACCCTAAGGGAGGGTACTTCTCCTCCGGCTTAGGACCCTAGCCTAGGTCAAAGGGCCTTAATCTCCACAACCCAACATAGCCCTTCATTTGCGCTCTTTTAACGTGGTTTTTATTTTCTGTTTATTATTTTAAAGTGTCTAAATTTCTGTGTATGTATATTTCACGCCCCTGTGAAAACGAAGAAAAAGTATTCAAAGTAGAAAATTTGACTTATGCAATTCTATAATACCATTTGACTATAATGTATCAGAATTATAAATCTGGTAAAAGTCCAATCAAAAGTTTATCAAAAAGTAGTCAGTTTGAATCATAAATTAAACACCAGTGAACTTAACAAGCTTCCTTTACTTTTTAAGGCGAAATCTAAACACTAGGCCAAGAAGAAACAACTTTTATATAATAAGCACATTTGTTTCACATGAAAAATTTTAAACTGCTTCAATTATTTCAGCTAGCATACGTTTTAACAAGAATTTTTAAAATTTTGTTTTACGAATAGAAAAATTTATTTCTGTGACAAAAGTTTTAAAAAAAAATTCGAAAGTTACATCTTTTGAACAAACTGTTCGTTGATTAAAAAGTAATAATAATAATAATAGTTAATAATTTAGATAATTTGATATTATATCTGAAATATATATATATATATAACTCAGTTTTCACTGTCTCATTTTTTTAAGTTTTATTGTAATATGTCGCCAACATACCCTTGTTGGCGCAAATTTATAAACATGGACTCATTTCGTGGCTATAGACTCTTCATCGAGCCGGTAATCTCAAGGGTGAAATAGCGGCCGGAAGGTGTTCGCAATTTGTCGCTTCTAGTACAGCATTATCGCATGTCGTGACGTCATAATCTGCACGAAGCATCACATTGTGGTGTTAGTTATCACACCATCACTTACTATAAATATCACACTGCAGTTACAGCATATAAGTTATCACGCTATCACCAGAGAGAACACCGTTAAAGATTCTTCTCAAACCATTTCAACATCGCTTGCAATGTGAATAAACGTCAAAACTGATTATCTCTATTTAATATGAGCTTTATTTTTACTCTCGGTAATATTTTCTTTACATTATGTTAGGATAATGAGTGGTAATATCGGAAAATCAAAGCAAATAGCTCTTTATTTACATTTTTTGAAATAAGAACAATGCTCTCTTTGTTGTAATGATACACAATAAATGCAGTTCAGAATCATTACACAACACAATGAAGTGATGTTTAAGATAAAGAAAGAAAAAAAAAAAAAATAAGAACCAAATAATAAAAATTCAAAAATTAAACTAAAAAGAAATCAAACAAAACTTCAGATCTTCTATGATTTGTTTTTATGTATTTAAAATGATCAAAATAAATACGGTAAAGGTTAAAAGAATCCAAATACCTGTTGTAAATTTATTTACAATCTTTGGATGAACAAAAAAATTGCTCTTTCATTAAAAAAAACTGTGTCATAATAGCGTCAGATTAAGGTTTTTGATTATTAAATATTAAATCAGTGAATATTAATTTTTATTATTATTATTATTACTGAATATCGGGTTATTTGATTATTTATTATATTACTAAATTTTTTATTATTGTATTTCGAATATATAGATGCTGTATATTGAAAAAGAAAAAGAAAAGAAAAAAGAAGAAAAAGCATTTGTAACTTATTTCTAATTTTTTTTTTTTTTTTTTTTTTTTTTACAGAGAAAGGGAAAACGCATTCGATCTTATGTATGAAAATGCCAGCAAATTCTTCTAATTAAGAAAAAAAAATATTATAATTAAAATGTTTGTATATAAAAATATATCTGCAAACTTTTCTCCTTTATGGGGAAAAAAAAAAACTTTAAAAACAACAGACATTTATATTTTAGCTATTTAGGCAATTTCGGAGAAAATGTACTTTCATATTTAATGAAATATATAAATAAATGTCTGCCAATTTTTCTTCTTTATGATTAAAAAAAAAAAAAAAAAGCTCTAACCTGTGCCAGAAAGGAGGCAGTTTATATTGAAAAGGTACCTTTCTGTTTTAACGACCATTATTTTTATTAATGTAACACCAATCGAAAAAATAATAAAATGATTCTAATAAATTAAAAATCTAAATTATGTAAATAAATTTATTAATAATTTAAATAATAAATTAAACAACTTTCTTGTCTGTTGTTTGATATTATTGTGATAAACATGATGGCCGTTGCGGCAGGAAAATACTACAAGAGAAAATATTTTGTTCGTTACAATCTACTTATTTTCAAACTCTTTCGGTGGGAACAATGTGTTCTTCTGTTTTATTTTTATTAAATTCGTATTTTACATTTATTAACAATTTATTTTATATTATATTATCTCATCAAATCATTAAGTTTCATAAAAATATAATTAAATACTTTCATAAAAAGATGTCATGCTTTTGAATAGTTTAGTTTAGCAGAAGCCCAAGCCTCAAGAATGGATGACAATTTTGTAATCAATATTGACTGATGTCAAGTAAATACGAACTTCTACTTTGATGAAATCTGGGAAATTTGCTTTGCACAAATCCTAGGTTGTAGTTTAACTGCGTCTTCATAGTATGGCCATGTTTGGTGTTTAATATGCTTCTGAGATCACGAAAGTATTGCAGCCTGCAAAAAATCTCATCGATATATTTCTTTTATCCGTTTTGAGTCCCTGTTAGACGAAATTCTGAGGAGTTTTACCTGATGCACAGATGCGCCCGAAACCTAGTAGGTTAGAGTTGTTGATGATAATCTACCCTTACCAATATACTAGATTCTCTGCAGAGTAGATTACTGTAATTTTAGTGATTGCAGGGTTTTTATAGGAACAAAAAAAAATGTTTTAACACAAAACGTTTTCATAAGGCTTTTCGTATATGTGAACAATATGCACATAACTTGATATGTTGTTATTCGGAAGATAAATCGACCTATCTGAATCCATACATGTTTGTTATTTTCATTCAACTTCTGAACTTTGTGTAATTTGTAAAATTTGAACACTAGGCTCGGCTTGATAAATTGTTGGATATATAGTCGAACCTCGTTAAGGTGAACACTCTTAACGTGAATTACTTTTAACATGAACTGTTTCCTCAATCCCCGTGAAAATAAAGATTAGTTTAGTTATATGAAGATTAGTTACTGATAACATGAACTACTGATAACATGAACAATTTTTTTTATTCCCCTTGAGATTCACGTTAACGAGGTTCGACTGTATTCAAAAATGAATCCGATCTCTCTGCCTATCTTTCGCATGGGTATTCTCAAAATTGAGCAATACATTTTTGGATGAGATTAGGGACTTGCGTTGGTAGTCCGATTTCAGGATTTCGTGAAGAGTACCATTATGACCTGACTCATTAGCCCTTTGCCGTCCCTAACGCTCTAAAGTGCTTTAAACAGAGTTGCCAAATTTAGCGACTCTTTTATTCAACTATCACCAATAATTTTGAGGAGTGGTATTTGATACGTATAATGGATCAATAACCTTCGAAGCGATTAGACAACCGTTACAATTAATATCACAGGTCGACATGTAAAATTTTGATTTTATAATTTTGGCTGATCTTTATGTTTTTTGGTGTGCTGAAACCGAAAATGAAGCGAGTTTTTCTCTATCACGTATCGATTTTTGCCAATAGAGGGTGCCTGCCTATACAATTTCTTCCATTACTCTTCCACCAATATAATTATATGGTAAGTTTTATAGTATGTTTCCATGATTAATTAATCATAGATACCTGTTGTTGTAATTGTGAAACACTAGTGCGACTTAAAACCATACCGACCTACCAACCTATTGTTATAATGGTATATGTAAGAAATTGTGTCGGTAAACACCCTGTATTGACAAAAATCTATACGTGATAGAGAAAATGGGCTGCATTTTCGGTTTCAGCATATCAAAAAACATAAAGATCAGAAATCATTAAATCAAATTTTGGCAACTTCATTTTTGTAGCCTTGTATAATTAGTGGTGGATATTGAATGAAAAAGTCCCTAAATTTGGCCACACTGATTAAAGGAGTGAAATTAAAAAAGACGGGCAAAGGGTTAAATTGCTATTTAGGATTCTGAAATTAGTTTAAAATGAATGTTGAATATTTTAACAATTTATATTTTGGAGTTACACACTCGTACAGGGAAATGATCTTTTATTCTTGATGTTGCATTTCCCTAGTGTTAAAACACAAAATATTAAACACTAGTTATGATTATCAATTTACTAAATGTAATAAATGTTCAATAAATTAGGAATTAAAATTCATCTGTATAGGGAGGGTGTTCTTTGTCAATAAAATAAAGTTATCAACCTGTAATCATTCTAATGATTGAAAATTTCATTCATTTTCGCATAAAAGTGTCTCAGTAAGCTTTTAAAAAGTTTTGTAATGTTGAAAAAAAAATTTTTTTTCCTTAATACTCTTAAATGAAAGATATTGGCGTAAATTTAAAAGTTTATTTAAGAAGAAATGCTTCATATTTTCAAGAAACTATCTGACTACGGTATTGATTTATATTTAAAATTTCGATTAAACAATGTACTGTGAATCAAACATACATTTTTTTTTTTTTTTTAATTTATTTACCATGCATACATAGTCGGCAAGAATGTCTTGTTACAAAACTGTCACCTTCACTAATCCTCTACGCTACATTCATCTTGAGCTCTAATTGCCACCGTAACTCGACGGCTCTATATTTTCTGGTATTTTTTCTTTTTCATTTAGCAGATTTGTCACCCACAGAACTCGGTATAAAGTTACAAACAGGGGTGGTCCATCGTTAACTTGCACCTCAAACTATGCCCCTATCAGCCCCATAAGAACGAGTTTGCGAAGTAAAAAAACAATATAATATAATACACCTCCCTCGCGTTCAACCAAGAAAAAAATATGCTAGTATGCCTGTCAGGGTGGTGAAAAAATACGAGCGACCCTGTTAACTCTACGAATTCTTCTCAAATGGAGCATAAATGTGTCATTTTTTAAAAAGTAAATGCTGTGCTCGTATATTTTGCGTTACATGTGTTATTGAGGTGTTTATACAGCATAGAATTTTTGTGACATTCTTTGCAGTTATGTAAGTAAGTTGTTAGGTGCGTTCTCTTCTTTTTTTATGAGGACATATCTGTCACTTAGGCTGTTCTTGATTCAAAGTTTTTAATAGGGAGAACGATTATATTTTCTGTAACAGGAGTTCATAGTGCAAGTCTCGTGGTTTAGGTATATCAGCACCCCTATATTTTTACTGTCGTTCTTTCTACTCATGAAAGAAATATGTAGTCTAACATACTTTTGTAATGTAATAAGTACTAAAGAATTTTCATGAGCAATTAATTAGAAGAAACAAGAAAAGGAAAGGAATTTGTGACACATAAGAAAGAAATATTAATTTCTTTCTTGATAGATATAGCACAGAAAAGCAAAATATTACATAACCTGCAAATAAATCATTTTCCAAATTTTGTACGGCAGTTAGATTTTACTTTGTAAGCAGGGATATTCTTAAATTACAAGCATTTTTAACAAATACATAAAATTTATCCGAAAATTAACCTCAAATTTCCTAAATTTTGCCTGTTGTTCAGACTTGATTTTTTAAAGATGGATTAGTTTTATATCATAAACATCTTTAACGAATATGTAAAATTTACTCTGAAATTGACCACAACAGTCCTGAAACCGCTTGACGTTCAAATTTGATTTTTTAAGGATAGATCTTTTTAGATTACAAATATTTTTAGACGAAGGTGTAAAATTTGTTCTGAAATTAACCTCAACAATTCTAAATTTTCTCTATCGTTGAAATTTGAATTTTAATGCTGAATAATTTTTAGATTATCCTGAATTTTTAATGAATATGTAAAATTTGTTCTGAAGTTAACCTCAACAGTCCTAAATTTTGGCCATCGTTCAGATTTGACTTTTTAATGATTTTAAGATTATCAAGCCTTTTAACGAATGTGTTCTGAAATGCCTGTCATTTAGATTTGACTTTTCTAAGAATGGATATTTTTAGATTACGAGCATTTTTAATGAATATGAAAAATTTGTTTTGAAATTAACCTCAACACTTCTAAATTATGTCTGCCAGTTAGATTTGACTTTTTAAGGATAGATGACTTAAGTTTACAAACATTTTTAACGAAATGTCAAATTTGTCCGAAAATTAATCCTAACATTCCTAGTCAGTATCAACTTTGTAGTATAACTCTTTTAACTTTTTGATATCGTATAAAAACTTTCCTAGAAAATTTTTTTTAAATACGTAATGTGTTTAATGAAGATTATTTAAAAATAAAATTGTGCTTGAGGTATTTACCTCAGTCCTTGAAGTATTTACCTCAGTTAAGTATTTTTACATATTTCATTATCTTATATTTTTTATAAATTATTTTTGAATCACGAAAGATAAATTATGTTAGCAAGTAAAATTATTTTTACTGAATTATAAAATGCATTAAAAAATGCAAAACAAATAAATAAAAATTGACATTTTTTCTAATTTAATTTTAAACACAAATTTTTCAATATTTTTCATTTTATATTTTAATATATATATATATATATATATATATATATATGAGGTTTAAATCTATCTGCCATTTTCAAATTCCCTTTTCTAATGCCACATATTATAATTATTATTATAACAACATTTACCGTCTTGATATATCGATACTGCAGCGATGTATTATAGAAAATGCAGTTTAATTTGAAAGAATGCAGACAAACCGTAGTCATAAACACTTTTCAACTTTGTTGGAGAGTATTAAAAAGGGAAGAATTAGTAAGCTGTTCCATATCTTGTACCATTAATTACATATTTTCTGATAGAAAGAAATGATAAATTTATACAAAGAAAACTCAGCTTTTTAGAATTTGTATTATATAGCTATTTTTAAAAGTCAGAGTTATTCAACTTTATGAGGAAATGGAGAAACAATCATGATTATAGAAACAAAGTTACCAACTAGATCACCTACATACAGAGAAACCATTTTTCAACTTTGATGGAACATTTTTCAACTTTGAAAATCATTAAAAAAGAAAGAATGAGTAAATTATTCTGTACCTTGTATCATAAACTACATATTTTCTGATAAAAAGAAATGAAAAAATTTATAGAACTTTTATTCTACAGTCATTTTTAAGAATCAGATTCATTCAATTTTATGAGGGAATGAAGAAACTACCGTGATTTAAAAAATAAAATTGCCAACTAGATCACCTACAGATTACGGGATCATGAATATAATCAAATATACATATTTGCTTTCATTTTCTTTTTTTATGTCGTTTCACTCTATATGGATTTATATCCTTCATTCTCAAATTCCAACCCCAAAAACTTTTTTACCATCACCACGGCTTTCAGCGTTTCAATAGACCCCACTTTGCATTGATACCTCTTCGAAAATGACGTTTGATAAGGTATATACAGGGTCGTCTGATACATTTCATTCATCCACTCATCAATACATATTTATCGATGCCATCTGTGCTAATAAAAGAAAGGGCTTCCGTCTGCAAGTCAAGAGCAGCCCTCAGAATAGACCGTCGGTACTTTGGTGAGCGGTGAGAGAGGAGGGGCGCCCCCAACCCCCTTTTCATTCGATTCGGAGTGGGGTGAGGTTATCAGAACCACTTCACGGCATGTTTGCATAAATCGACATGGCCTTTTGCGGGTGTTTAATCCTGTCAGGGGTGGAAAGAAATCTGTATACGTTATGCATGGGGATATATGTAAAAAAAAAAAAAATTGGAGTGAATTTCTGTTCACGCCTCTGTTGTGGACATGTTTTCGAAAATCCTTTTCTGGAGGAACTGATCCCGTGGAAGTTTTCATTATTTCTTTATTTGAGCTGCCGATTTGGTGCTGATGGAAGGAGAATGAGGAAAGGTTAAAGTAAAGTGGTAGGGTGTAGCGAGAGATTCTGGATAAAGAACCCTAAGATAAAGATAGAGTGAGCTTATCTTCTGGGATTGCTGAAATGGAAAATACTTTTGATAGTCGATTCAGGAGTGTTTGTTGTTATTCATTGGTGGTTGATGGGAGAAAAGGGAAATAAATCACATTTTTTTTACGACAAATGAAGAAATTAGGAGTGATGGAGTAAACGAAATAAATAGAATACAATAAAGCACCGTTTATGGGTCCTTTTAGTAAAGTCCCGATCCATTCTTATTCATTTTAATGCAAAAATTCTTCGTTTATGCGCCGCTAATATCGTTTATACGTCTTTTCCACTTTACTAAAATTCGCAATATTTGTCACCTGTCATTATTTTCCATTCTAAATAAGACAGAATTTTCCTAGAAAGCATCTTAAATGGAGGAACACAGGAAAGGTCGAAGAACACTGATCAAAGAATCAATTGAGTTCACAGTAGAATTTTTAATACTCATAGACAAGCAGCAAATCAGACGAATATTAAAGATTTTTAATGTTATTAAATAACAATCTGTATGGACATAAATGGTATGCTTATTACACAGACCGACAAAAATGAAGTTGACAAAATTTGATTTGATGATTTCAGCTGATCTTTATGTTTTTTGATATGCTGAAACCGAAAATGCAGCCCATTTTTCTCTATCACGTATTTTGTCAATTCAGGGTGTTTACCGACACGATTTCTTACATATACCATCATAACAATCGGTTAGTTGGTTGGTTGATATGGTTTTAAGTCGCACTAGTGCTTCACATTTACAACAATTGGCATCTATTATTAATTAATCATGGAAAGGTACTATAAAACTTACTATATAATTATATTGGTGGAAGAGTAATAGAAGAAATTGTATAGGCAGGCACCCTGTATTAACAAAAATCTATACGTAATAAATAAAAACTGGTTTCATTTTCGGTTTCAGCACACCAAAAAACATAAAGATCAGCCAAAATTATAAAATCAAAATTTTACATGTCGACCTGTGTTATTAAAGATACCCAATATATATAATTAATATTCAAAATGTGTTCATATAGTTCTTGAGAAATATAATATAATACTCAATATATGATATATGTAATTAGTACCCGGTCATGCATTAATAATATGATTTTTCTCACTTTATATAATAAATCTTTTATTATTATTATTATTAATAATTAGTTTTTGTCTTAAAAAAGGTATAATATACATTGACTGACTCACGAAACTTTATTTGTACTTTCATATAAATTTTGCTTAATTGTCATTAAATTTGTTCTAATCAAAGTGTTATTATTAAAAATTTCACGTCTTTTCATTTATACGTCCTTTTACGTCATTCCCTTGAAAGACGTATAAACTAGAGCCCCTTAAATAAATAATAGGCCGGCGCATCACCGCCATTTTTTTGCCTCCGAAGAGGACAGCATTCCCGCTTGGCGTTCTTATCGCTTCCCTAATGATTATAAGAAATCTTGATCTGAAGCTAATCCGGTCAAGATAACAGCAATAAGCAACAATAATATTCCTAAAAACACATTTTTTTCACGGTACATTCTCAGGATGTAATTTTATTCTGAAGATATCCTATGGATGTACTGGGGTAAGATGTGTTGTTAGGGCGGTTTCTGTTTATTTTACAAAATGTCGCCAAAACTCAAATACACGGTCTGTGAACATTTTATATTTATTGGTAAACAAACTTCCATATCATAGTTTACTTAGCTAAAATTATGAAATATAATAAAACAAGTTACTCTAAAGTAACGTAAGACGATACAAAAAAATGTTTGTCGTTTGTTTACAGAGAAACGCGCTGGGTACATGTGGCAACCCCAAGGCAACAAAATGCCTGATGCGCCAGCTCGTATATATAGGAGCCTTAGTATAAACGATGCTTTACTGTAATATATTCATACAGCGTTTTATAACACTTAGTCGAATTTTTCATATATTTGCCGTATCAGAATTGTCAACCCTCCGGACTTTTTCACACCAGTATATTTTTCAGGTTATATCTTCCCCTTATTTTAATCATAAAATTCCGTGACTGATGAAAGCTATTTTTGCATTAAAAAAATATTTGTATTCAAAAATGCGGAGGGTTGTCCACTTTGCCATATATTTCAGTGTTTATTGAAATCATAAATGTTGCAAGTAGAGAATGTTAGATATTGTTAAATTTTGCATTGTTTGATTAATACAAGCTTAAAAAAAATGAAATGAAATCTCCCACGAATAAAGTATGAACCTAAGTTGTCTTACCTACACGTAGTATTAATTTTATAGCAGCTGCAGTTGTATCAGATTTTAAATAAAAATTCTTTTAATGTAAAAACCATTTTCAGATACCATTTTATTTGTTGGGTTTTTGATATATATATATATTTTTTTTATATATAATTAATTTAAAAAATCTAAATATATATATCTGAATAAAAATAGGAATAATTTTTCTTATACTTAATAACATAATTATTTAAGTTAATAAGTATAAGGAAAAAGGAAAAATAGATCATATTATATTATGTATTTGAATAATCTGTATTGAATAAGTATACAAATTGATCAAATTTCAGTTAAATAAATCGAAACTGAAGTTTAACCTATTATTATTTATTACATTTTTTTAAATTTCGTTTTCACATTCACAAAATTCTTGGCGTCAAATTTGCTGTTGTATTCAACTATTGATTTTTTACATTTTTAAATAATTCATTTTTAAGCTATAAAATGCGAAATCTCACTATAAGTGAAATTTCGCATTTGATAACTTCAAAACTAATTTGAAAAAAAAAAAAAAAAAAAAAAAAAAAAAAAAAGGAGAAGAAGAAGAAGAAGAAGAAAGAAAAAGGAAAAAAAGTTGAACTTTTGGTGAACAAGGACTAAATGCTCATAATTTTTTTGAATGCGTAAGGAGAATTTTAACTAATTGTATTATGCAATGAAAAATAATCGGTCAAACTTGCCCATAGGTCAACACGGTATTTTACTGCTGATCTCTGATAGGGAAATTTAATGAAATGTACTTTAAAAAGTTTATAATAGATTTATTATTTTCAAACATAAATATTTAAAACGTGTACAAGTGGTTATAGTCAGTCAAAGAATCAAACATTTTATTGAAAGAAATTTAGATTATCTTTTAACGCAAACTTCTGAATTAAAGAAATAATTTCAGAAATGGCACAATTTAGAAAAAGGAAAAAAAAAAAAAAATGTTATCATAATTATTTGAAATTGATCTTATAACTAAAAATGCCCAAGAAATAATGATACCCTTTTAATGTCTATAGTACACTAAATTACTAAAACAATAATTATGATAAAAGCAAATTAATTTTACATGAAACAAATTTTTCGCTAACTAATCGATTCTTTCCTTTATCTTTTTAAAATGCGGTGTTTTACCACTAATTAAGTACTAACAAACAAAATAAAACAAACAAACAAACAAAAACTTAAAATGAAACATTAAACTGTATTTATTTATAATATAAAACAGAACTCCTTTCATCGACAATTGAGAACCAAAAGCTGTGTCAAGTACTCTAATGGTATATACTTGTACAAGATGCGTGGTTAAACTTTATCTCAGTGATATTTAATCGTATTACTATAATTGTACATTTTATTTGAGCAGTTGAATATCATTTGTACATTCAACTAAGGTTTTAGCTTTTTAAAAGCAAATGGAGAGTAGAAAATGCTAATTTGACCAGAGTTTGCTGTATTTATAAAACGAAATTTCAAAAAATCAGTAAATAAATAAATAAATTTTGAACTTAAGCAATGCATTTCCATGCAATAAATCCATGCACATTAAATTGATCAAAAATACAATCTGATTCAATTTTTTCCTTCATCAAAATAAAACAAATATTAACTCTTTTTTTATTTTATTATATATATATTTATTTTATTAATTTATTGATGCCTTTTCATAATGCTATTAAAGTACATATTAACAATATAGATAGATAGATAATCAAAACGTACAGTAGAAATATAAAGGTTATTAAATATTATCAGCACGTACAGTTGGAAATGATGATTATATATATATATATATATATATATATATATATATAAATGATAGAAAACTTAATAAAATCCAGTAAGTGACAAAAACAGTTGAAATTACTAACGCCCACTTGAGTAAAAAAAAAAAAAAAAAAAAGAACCATTATACTTAAATACGGAGAAATTAAATAAAGGACCAAAGAAAAAATAATTTAAATAAGATATAGATTAATTTTTAGAAGAATAAATGCTTAAAATTAGAAGTATTAGCTCATCAGGTGGCAAGTACTTCATAAAGCTGTGAAAGCTGCAACGATTTCGTAAAACAATATAGCTAAACATAGCAAATATTATATTGTTCGAGCCCGATCGAGCAGCCAAACCATTTTGAATGATAAATGAAATGAAATCAAATAATCAAGGAAACCAGAGAGAAAAATAGAAAAAAATTATAGTAACCACATGTAAAAACTTTCATCACAACATGGAGAATAGGAAGTTGCCATCATATTAATGAAAGTAAAAATAAATAAGTTCTTTGCAAACTTCGATTAATCGATAATGAATTAACAACTGACCATTTTCATTAACGATAAAATTCTCGCGCAATTGTACATGTATAAATTTAAGAATTCAATATCGTTGTAAATTTTAGTAATTAATAGATACATGCCAATACCAACAACACACACATAAAAGTGATTGTAATTCATATTAAAAGTTAGCTCAGATTTATTATGAGATTCATTTACAGTACCAATTAGTAATAGATAAAACCATTTTAAATTACTTACGCTAAAGTGAATAAATAGGACCATAACACTAAGACAAACGAAGAATAATATTTAAGCGAAATTGTATATGTATTTCAGTATCATAATGTTCAAAAAACTAAGAACCAAACCAAGACATGGTATTAAAATTATAAAAAACATCAAAAACAACTAAAGATTGCATATTGAAAAACGCTCAATAAAGCAAATATATGAAGAGAAAAAATAAGAAATGATGAAATAATAACCGTGAAATATCCCAATAAATAGCTATAACGATTTTTAAGACACTTATAGCTGTAGGGAAAAAACATAGGAAGGTATTATTTTAAGAAACATTTTAAATTTTTATACCAATTGAAAAACACTTTAAATGCAATTTATTTGGCATCTAAGAACAATTTATCAACCACGGAAACAAATTTCTCGAAAACGGATTGGTCATGCAGTGAACTTTACTCCTTGGGTGAAGACTTCGTATTCGCAAATCAAAGATTAACTGACAAACTGCGTACTTCAAACTTCATGAAAATTAAAGACAACCGTCACTCATGTTTATTTCCACAACTGTAACAATATTTGATGAATTTTATACCCTATATAACAAATCACCGCGCTGTAAAAATTGAATTTCAAAACTACAATTTACAAAACTATATAACCATTTATATAAAAGGATTATGCCTCTTCCTTCCAGCTTTCTATGACAAAAAAAAAAAAAAAAAAAAAAAGAAGAAGTTAAAAAAAGGAAGAAATTAATCACAAATACTACAAATTATTCTCGCCGAAATAAGCGAGATTCATCCCTTCCATAAACATTTCACACAATTCTTCGACAACACCTCGCCGCCATTGAAATCAAGCCAAATGGCATAATTTTTGCATGCGACTGATCAAATAGCATCATTTCGCATGTGAAAAATCTTAATTCAGATGTATCATAGCGAACAATTGGCGGGAAAATGTTGTGTTAGGCACAAAAGGTGGATTGTGTCCCCTTTTCATTCCCCTAATCTCATCTCATGCTACGATTTATACAATATTGGATTGGGGATTTGACAGGCGGGGGATAAGTCCCCGTCCAAACCTATTGAGCAAAAGAGAATAACGATCTACTGGAGTGGAGAGAGCAAGGACTTACTTGACCTTTTCGCAGATTTTGATAGAGAGAAGGATTGCCAGAATGAGAGATTTAGTTAAAAAATTTGGCGAGACTTTTATCAGAATATTGCTTAAATCTGCAATAATCAGTTTTTAGTCTTTCACATTTCTAGCAAATAAAAAATTATTAAAAAATAAATAATAATAAATTAGCTTTTTGTTTGAAGTCAGAATAAATTGTTATAAAATAATAATAATAATAATAATAATAATAATAATAATAATAAACGACAACAAAGAAAACATTAGATACATTTTTAATATGCTAGAAAAAAATTTTTTATTTCGGTTTGTCAGGGTTTAATTTTAATTTTTTGAAATGAAAGGAAAAAATAAACATAAAATAGCCATTTTTAAGAAAGATAAAGGAAAAATGATACCACGAATAGTCGCTTTAATTATGTCAATGCATAAAATAATGATAAATCATAAAGAATAAGAAAAATTCTAGAGAAAGAGAAAATTTAATAAAAGAAAGTAGAAAATCAGGGATAAAAGGAAGGGAAATCGAGGGTCCTAAGCCAATATAAGGTGCCGTCCGTGGAAGCATTTCTAAAGAATTTTTGTCCGTGTTCACTCGAGTTTCGAAGAAAAGTACGGAAACTCCGAAATCTAAGCGATGACTGCTACCTGGATTCAAACCTGACATTTCCCGTCCGTCATCATAGAGAACATCTCATAGCCACTGGTGGAGCTGGGAGGAGGAAAGAGCAGGATGAGCAATCAAATAAATAACTTCTTGATTATAGAAATAAGAAATTTTTTATTCATGAAATATAAAGTATGCGCATTTTAAAGTAATATTTTATAGAACTGCTGTTTTTGAAATATTATGTTCGTTTATTTTTATTTTATTATAAACATAGATTTAATGACAAAAAAAAAAAAAAAAAAGAAAAAAAAAAAATAATAATAATTAAATTAAATAAAAAAGCTTTTTGTTTATAGTAATAATATTTTGTAATCTTGTAATCAATTCCTTCAGGTGCAGTCGGTAACAAAAGTATCCGAACACTAGCAAAAATTTCTAAATAAAAAAAGTAGAGTTAATACTGTTTTGTTAAATAAATCCTTATCGAATCATGTTCTTAGACTGTTCTTAGATCAATAAATTACTTTTTAAAAGCATTTCTTTGATATTTAAAAATAATCTGGTGTGTCACCCACACGACTTTCTCTTACCCTGAAATTTAATACTATAAATACAGGTTGCAGATTAAAAGGTAAGATAACGAGTACTGTTATGTAAACCTGCGTTAAACAATTCATATTAGGCTTCTGAAGAGTTTTATATGATAATTAGTTCTGTGTGAGGGGGGCTACCGCCCCCCTCAACCCCCCGTTTCATTAATGCACCTACATTTATATAGAATTTAATTCGGTTATTAAAAAATAATTCTGTTTTTAAAAAATAATTTATTAATATTATAATTAAAAAAAATATATCTTTTATGATAAAGCAGACGATTTCCATATTAGAGTAGTATAACACTAAATATCTAAAAAAAGCCCATTTTATTCTCAATATTTAAAAAAAAAAAAAATGCGATTTTTTTTCTAAGTTTTTTTTTCGTTAAAAGTAAAAAAAAAAAAACTTTGTTTTAAATTATCGCATATCGATGGTTCAACCATTCGTTTTAAAGGTATTGGCGAGCTCTTTTGAAAGATACCCATCATGAAAATTTACTCCCCTCGAGGGGGGACTTCCCCCCCAGGGGGGGAGGCGAGGCTCCTACATACACAAAAAAATTTTCCCAGTTAACTATCTCTATTACAAAAAATATATATTCGTTTCATTTGGTTTAGTGCGGTCTATAGACGTTAAACTCTACTTACCTGCAATTTCCCCCATAGACGTAATGTATTAGAATTCTCTTGATTGTCCCTGTACACGAACCATTTGCTTGATCTTAACGAAAAGCTTACTGTAGCATCCCTATATGATACACATTTAGAATACCAAGTTTGAACTTTCTGCGATAATTTGTTTTTGAGATATGCTGATAACAGACACACACACACACACATACACACACAGAGAGACACAGACACACACACAGACATACACACAGACCATTTGCTAAAAACATGATTTTCGTATTCAGGGGACCTCAAAACGTGTAAATATAACAAAATCTCGCATTCGAAAATTTGACCCAAAAACAATACTTTCTCTACCTTATGGGTAAGAGAAAGTAATAATGTGTTGTACGTTTCATCAAAATATTGTAAAATTTGTTCTTATGCAAAATAACAAACAAATTCTGCAAATATTGAGAGAGAGGGGGAATATATGCCCCATAAATAATAAAATAAAATAAAATAAACACGTTTTTATTTTTAAATATACTAAAAATTTTGACACAGGGAAATTTTATTAAAAAGTAATTGCAAGATTTAACACATGCAGACGGGTTTTTTTTTTTTTTTTTTTTTGCTGAAATGTGCCCCTGACATGATTAGCCCCAAAGATACTTCCGTATTTCATTGTCTAAAATTTAACTAATTGGCTCGGCTGAAATGTAATAAAAATTAATCGGAAGCTCTTACACAGGCAGACAAATTTTTCCTCCTGGAACCTGCCGCTGTGTGTTAGATACTTTGAAATGCTTGCATATTAACTACGAACTCATCAACTACGAATTCACTTGCAAACTTTGAAAAGAATCGGATCGCTGGAAGGGGATTAATATTTTACTGGATGATTTCATCGAGGCTGAGGAAACAATGAAATTTAAAAAAGTGCAGATGTATATATATATATATATATATATATATATATATATATATATATGTATGTATGTATGTATGTGTATATATAGTATAGTCCTTCTGTAGTATAAGTATACAATAAAGTGTTGAATTTATATTTAATCATTATTTACACTACATTTTATCTGAAGCATTATATTATTTTATATTGATCAATCAGTTTAGGCTTCAATTGTTTTTACCTCAGTCATAGCCTTTGTAATAGAAGTTACTATACTAAATTTGTCGTTACAAATCATTAAGAAATATCTAATGAAAAGACAGGAGAGAACAAAAAAAAAAAAAAAAGAAAAAAGAAAAAGAAAGAGTAAGAAGAAGAAGAAACACTCACAAGCAGAGCAACATTTGTTTAATTCTGGACTGTAAGCACAACTAACTGGCGGCAAAAGTGATATCTCCCACAAATAATAATAAGAAAGTAATAAATAAATAAATAAATAAATAAGAAAAAAGGCGAAAATGGTAGAGGAAGGTGGATAAAGGCCGAAAGAAAATATTGTTACGGAGTCACGCCACTTTCATGGGAATTCATTTTAGAAAGGATACCATTCCATAAATCAACTCTAAAGTCCCTCAAGATTGACCCTCTGAAACATAATTTAGTGATCTGCTTAGAGAAAATTTAGACTCCTTCATAAAATTTGTCATGTTTAAAAATGAACCATTTTACATTTTTTTTTTCTTTTGTATATTCTTTCCAATTTGATTTCTTTTAAATTAATACAAATCACAAAAATAAATGATGATATCCTCAAATACCTATTTGCCCAATAGGAAATTTTTGAAAGATTATTTTAGAAAGTTTAAATTTACCTATATGTATTAAAAAAATGTTAAATATATACATATACAATAAATTGAAAAAATAAAATAAAATAAAATGTATATATATATATATATATATATATATATATATATATATATATAATAAAAATATTAGGGAGTCCTTAAAAATTGGAAGCCCTTAGGCTCAGGCCCAATGTGCCTGCACATACGGATATATAGTGGTATGCTTAAAATACTGCATTTTCTGTTAATGCGTTTTTCAGTTAGTGTAGTAAATTTTCTCCAAGCATACCCTTGATTAATGCAGGGAAATTTTAGAATTCATTCGTATTCAATCGTGTTCATCCTTCTTCTTCTTCTTCTTCTTTTCCTTTTTTTTTTTTTTTTACATAGTGCTTAACGTTAAAAAAAAAAAAAAAAAAAAAAAAAACTAATTGTGTGTTGTAAAACTGACAACTGATAAAATTTTCATTATATAAAGTAAATATTTGAATCAATTTGAATTCAACTAAAAATTATATTTACACCGTGTAAATAGAATTATAAAGTGAGACTTAAAATTTAATACGTTAATTTTTAATAGTAAAAACAATAATAATAAGGAAGCTAATATAGTTAACCTAAAAATTGTAGTACCTATACTCGAAACTAGTTAAGACATTTACAATTAATATAATAATTTAAAATGAAAAATAAATTATAAATGAATGTAATGTAATATAATCTTTAATGAAAAATAAACAAATAAATAATCACAATTTTAAGTTAAAACAGAAAAACAAACAAATAAATAAGAAAGCGAAAAATGTATTAATTTTTAAAATGATAAAGAAATTTTTTGGAAAATTCTTTCCACAATCTTCGCTTCGCATTTCTCTTCATAAAAGAGAATTTACTTCTCTTTTACAAAGAGAAATGCATTTAGAATAAAATCAATGTACTACTGCCATCTATCGGGTTTTATGAAAAGTAAAAACACAGCTATTAGAGGGAAATCCTCTGACCTCTCCGTGCATAGTTGTTTGGTTGTACCGTTGTACCTAACCCATCGCTTCGTTAACTTTTTATTACTCCCTTGATTAAAGGATGCTTGGGAGAGCAACCATGTGTGTCCAGGGGATTTAGTCAAAGCGGAATAGGTGTTTGGGATTAGGATGAATGAATACTAGAGACATGTTTTTGTTTATAAAAGCACTGCTACGAAGCAAACAGATCGTAGGTTGCGACACTGCTATATAATTTACTTATGGCATTATTTAAAATATCAAAATTTTGTAAAATATTGAAAAACAATTTAGGTGATTTAAAGCTATTTTATTAAATGATATGATACATATGTCATCGAATTCATATTATTCAATAAATACATATATAAATAAATAATGTAATTTTTTAAATAAAAATTCAGATGTTTGAACATTATTTAAAAATAATATTGCTGTGATTATTATTATTATTAACGTCATTCTATTTTTAATTTGAATAAATTAAACTTATTTTGTTTTATTTTGTCATTAGTAAGTAATTAATATAGACATGCATTTTTTTTTTTTTTTTTTTTTTCTTGTGTATATATACTAAACGTGAGATGTGGAATTTACATGCACAAACGTTTTGAACTGGATTTTTATTTGATATATTAATTAACTGAAGTTTTACTTAAATATAATTATGCGAAAATTTCTTCCAAAATATTTTTTTTTCTAAAACAATACTTTTTTAAATGATTTATAAATTACATGATAATACATTTATAAAGCTGTGTATATATAAATGTTTATACATATACACTAACTAATATCGTATTATAAAACTTAATAAATTTACGTAAGTACTTAATAATTTTACGTAAAAAAAAAAAAAAAAAAAAAAAAAAAAAAAAAGAAAGAAAAAACTCTTTAATTTAGTTTCGTATTAAATATTTAGGTTTTCTTAACATACTGAGACACACTATTATGTTCTAGAAACAATACATCAGTATACAAAAATGTTTTTTTAATAAAATCCAAGAATATCTTAATATTTTATGCATATCTAACGATTACTACTTATCGATTGGTCATGTGTAGTCAAGTTTTTCCATTATTTGTAACTCCGCCTACACTGTAAATTTTAAAATTTTGTACAGTCCATCATTTTACTAAATCATACACAATATTCATATTAATGCAATCGGTGCTTTAATTACATTGATAAGAAACAACAGTATTAATGTGTATATCTTTTTAGGTAATCATTTGCACAAAAAAATATGTTTATTTAAAATTCAAAATTTATAAGTCCCTCCAACATTTGTTAAAAAATATCCCGAAACACCTGGTTCTTAAAGCGTTAAAATGATATGTGCGGACATGGGTTCCTGTGGAATTCTGAATCCTTATGATGTGCCCTATGTCCCCGTAAAGTTAGTCGGTGTAATTTTGGGACGCTCTGTATTTGAGTTTTATTTTTTCGAAATATTATCAGAAAATTATTTAAGTTAATATTAACACTAAAAATAAAAATACAATGACACTAGTCCTTTTTTTAAATTGGAAATATAAAATTATTATTATTATTATTATCATCATCATCATTATTTTATTGTTTTTTTTTTTTTTTTTTTTTTACGTTATAATTGTAACCTGGCATATTTAAGAAGCAGGTTTCAGTATTGTACTGTGTTGTAGGGATTAAGGCCGATTGACAGCATTAGTGTTCTAGGCCTGAGAAGGAGTGTCCTGGGTTCTTTCTAAGGGGTCCTAGCCAGTGTTTACGCAAGTTTCGGAGAAAACAACGGAAAACTTTGAACGGCTAGGCCGACGAGCGCGACTTGTGATCGAAACCGGCACCCACGTCTACCAGCTTTGAGTGCAGAACCGCTCTGCCGCTGGTGTGCCGAAGCAAACTTCAGAGACAAATTGATTTTAAAACCCGAAAACAGTTATTTTATGTTTAATGAAAATATTATTATATATAAATTATAATTTTTTTTCATATATATATATATATATATATATATATATATTATTTGAATAATAGTAATATATTTTTTTATTATTATTATTTTCTTTTTAGAAAAGAGAATAAATGACCTGGTGTGTCACTCACACGACTTCCTTTTACCCTGAAATTTAATACTATAAATGCAGGTTGCAGATTAAGATGTAAGATAACACGTACTGTTATGTAAACCTGTGTTAAACAATTCAAATTAGGCTTCGGAAGAGTTTTATATGATAATTAGTTCTGTGTGAGGGGGCTACCGCCCCCCTCAACCCCCCGTTTCATTAATGCACCTACATTTATATCGAATTTAATTCGGTTATTAAAAATGATTCTGTTTTTAAAAAATAATTTATTAAAATTATTATTTAAAAAAGTTATCTTTTATGATAATGCAGACGATTTCCATATTAGAGAAGTAGTATAACACTAAATATTAAAAAAAAAAAAAAAAGTTGAATTTATTATCAATATTACATTAAAAAAAAAAAAAAAAAAAAAAAAAAAAATCGATAAAATTATTTTAAATTATTTTAAATTATCGTAGATCAATGGTTCAACCATTCGTTTTAAAGGTATTGGCGAGCTCTTCTCCCATCATGAAAATTTACTCCCCTCGAGGGGGTACTTCCCCCGCCACACGGGAGGAGGCGAGGCTCCTTCATACACAAATTTTTTTTCCCAGTTGACTATCTCTATTACAAAAAAATATATATTCGTTTCATTTGGTTTAGTGCAGTCTATAGATGTTAAACTCTACTTACCTGCGATTTCTCCCATAGACGTAATGTATTTGAATACTTTCGAGTGTCCCTGTACACGAACCATTTGCTTCATCTCAACGAAAAGCTTACTGTACCATCCCTATATGATACATATTTAGAATACCGAGTTTGGAATTTCTGCTACTACTTGTTCTTCAGGTATGCTGATAACAGACATACAGACAAACACACAGGTCATTCGCTAAAAACATGATTTTCGTTTTCAGGGGACCTTTGAACATTTAAATATAACAAAATCTCACGTTCGAAAATTTGACCTTAAAACAATACTTTCTCGACCCTATGGGTAAAAGAAAGTAAAAAAGTTTTCCTGTACGGACTCAACAATAAATTTTATTCAATTCGTTTTTTACTTTCTCTTACCCATAGGGTTGATGTTGAGAAAGTCTTGTTTTAGGGTCAAATTTTCGAACATGAGTTTTTGTTTTATTTACATGTTCTGAGGTCCCCTGAATACGAAGATCATGTTTTTAAAGAATGATCTATGTGTCTGTCTGTCTGTTTGTCTGTCTGTGTGGATGGATGTCTGTGTGTGTCTGTCTGTCTGTTATCAGCATATCTCAAGAACAAATAGTAGCAGAAATTCCAAACTTGGTATTGGAATTTCTCGGTAAGTAGAATTTAACATCTATAGACTGCACTAAACAAAATGAAACGAATATATATTTTTTGTAATAGAGATAGTAAACTGTGAAAAAAATTTTGTGTATGTAGGCGCCCTGCCTCCCTTCCTGGGAGGGAGGGGGGGTGTCCCCCCTCGAGGGGTAGTACATTTTCATGGGTATCTTTCAAAAGAGCTCAGATCTCACCAATACCTTTAAAACGAATGGTTGAACCACTGATCTGCGATAATTTAAAATAAAGTTATCGATTTTTTTCATTTTTAACAAAAAAAAAAAATAAATAAATAAATAATAATAATAATAATAATAATAATTAAAATAAATAAATAAATAAAATAAAAAATAATGTAATATTGAGAATAAATTCAACTTTCTATATATATATATAGTGTTACACTACTTCTCTAATATGAAAATCGTCTACATTATCATAAAAGATAATTTTTTTAAATAATAATTTTAATAAATTATTTTTTAATTGCAGAATTATTTTTTAATAACCGAATTAAATTCTATATAAATGTAGGTGCATTAATGAAACGGGGGGTGGAGGGGTCGGTAGTCCCCTTTACACAGGACTAGTTATCATATAAAACTCTTCCGAAGCCTAATTTGAATTGTTTAACACAGGTTTACATAACAGTACTCGTTAACTTACCTCTCAATCTGCAACCTGTATTTATAGTATTAAATTTCAGGGTAAGAAAAAGTCGTGTGAGTTACACACCAGATTATTCTAATCTAGTTTTGGAAATATGATGCATCGATGTCAAAGTGGGTGCGTCCGAGTAACTTCGGTGATCATACTATATTACCTTTATAATCAGTATTAAAAATATTACAATAACCCAATTTAGGAGATATTTTTTATTCCATGTCTATATGATAATAATTCTGATAAAATGTTTTATTGCTGTAAATTTTCAAAACTTAGCAAAGCGTTCACACGATAGTAACTGTCTTCGAATTATGAAAATATATGGTGACCCTAGAATAACTATAGGATCGTAACCAATGCTTACAATACAATAATCGAGAATCAGGAGGGGGAGGGATGTAAGTAAAAAAATGTTAAATTTAGAATTTTGTCTCTGAAATGCAAAACTCCATACTGCTGCCAAAGTAAAATTCGTTTTGAGTGAAGTATTAGAAGCAAGACCTGATTACCTGAAAGGTTTGGTAAGCACGAGCTAACTCTTTAAAATTTAATAGGGCCTTTTGAAAAAATCCTGCATCCTAAATTTATGATACGAAATATATAATATTTTACGATATTACTACGCGAAGAAAACTTTGTGACGTAGATTGTTTCAACATATTTTTTTAATGATCCACAATTCTAAAAAACATTTCACAGCTACTTTAAGCATTCTTTATTATTATTATTATTATTATTATTATTATATTTGCTACACGTTTTACGGCTTTTATTGAAAATACTTTCAACTTCTTTAAATGAAAGGCAATTAACAAAGTGATTGTTTTATGTTGATTAAGAAAAAGGCATAGGAAGATTTAGTTCAAATTAGTTTCACCGCTGTCATGTTTAACTAATTTTTCGAAGTAGGCAGTGAAATTTGGAGAAATGTTACCCCACATTTAAAATGTCACAACTGTGAATTTTGAAGCATATAAATATAGCCTTACAATATCTCAATGTAAGGATGAGGGGAGAAACTTTAATCTAAATCACTTTTGGAAATGAAATTAGTTTTTATTTAGTATTGCAGTATTAGTAGTATTTTGGTGTTTAATTCTATTTCTCTATGTGTAGAATTTAGTAAACATTTCTCAAATAAAAGAGAGTCCAAATATAATACTAAGCCACCCTAGCTTCACAGACTAATCGGATCTGATTAGAAGTAAAGAAAAAATTGTTATGCGTTCGAAATGTTCTTTCAAGAATTATAATAGAAATTTTTGAAAATAGGAAAATTTGTTATTTATCTTCTTTTTAAATTTCTTTTTCTATTCCATGGAGTTTTATTTAATTTACTTATGAATCTCTTAAAAACAACGTTTAGTATTTTTCAATAATAATTAAACCACATAAATCATCGTCGTTACTACAACGCTGCAACGATAAAGGAATTATACGATGTAAATCAATTCGTAACACTGCCAAGATCGTGTGTTCCCTCAAACCTCTATCCATGTGAATCGAATCAGGATGTTAGATTACGAATCAAAGCTTTAGTATAGCGGGGTGTTGCTCAAATCCCCACATAGAGAGGATTTGCATCTCTTTATTGTAACTTCCTCGCTAACAAAAAGGCGCCAGCAGCATATGGCACATATTCATGGAGATCAGAAGCCAATACTTTTTGTTTGGGAGTTACGGACACACTCTAAATATTATCTCGATCTGCCATTGGCCCCCAATGAGGGGAGGGGGATTAATTCCTCTTTTCATTCTGAAGTACATGATGGGGGGATAATTTTTATACGAATTTACTTGGGGAGGGTCTCGAATAGAAGTCGATGAAAAATAAACGGATGCTATTGAAAGTTTGTATTCAGTTTATCGGCTCATTTGGCGATATTGTATAAAATTTAGGGCGCCCTAACTGGCGATTTATATATTTCTTTTTGTGGTCTTGTGCTTGTCTATGTGCATGCATATTTTCTTTCGATAATAATGACACAATCGCTTTTACTTTAGAACCACATATTTTCTCAATAATTTGATACAACCAATATTTACATAGATGTTATTAAAATATTAATAAGTAAATATTTTTGGAGGTAAGGGTTACAAAATCATCTTTAAACTGAAATGTAACACTTGTAAACATTTCTATTGAAATGATTATAAATTATATGATTTTCCTTTCATCCTTACATGCGTTATTCTAGAATTTATCTATTTATACATTTATAAGAAGCTGACATCTTGATATAAATGCAACGGATTCTACAAAACATGAATTCACACACTCATTTTCGAAACTGTACAATTGCTTTAATTGCATATTGTTTTTTAAATGTACGGTCGGTAACAAAAGTATCCGAACTTTCAAAAATTCCGCTATAGAAAAAGTACACTTAATACAGTTTTGTTAAATAAATCCTTGTCGAATCCTGTTCTTAGTCAGTCTAAAAACAGGATTCGACAAGGATTTATTTAACAAAACTGTATTAAATGTACTTTTTTTATATAGGAATTTTTACTAGTGTTCGGAGACTTTTGTTACCGACTGTACTTTCAAAAATAAATTCTGCACAGTATATATATTTGGTACAGTTTTGTTAAATAAATCCTTGTCGAATCCTGTTCTTAGTCAGTCTAAAAACAGGATTCGACAAGGATTTATTTAACAAAACTGTATTAAATGTACTTTTTTTATATAGGAATTTTTGCTAGTGTTCGGAGACTTTTGTTACCGACTGTACTTTCAAAAATAAATTCTGCACAGTATACTTTATATATTTGGTAGGTAGAACATATATTTATCGTCTGAATGGACAGAAAATTTATTTAAACAACTGATATTTATCAAGCATTTTTTTTTATCGATGTATTAGAAAAACTATGATTAAAATATACGACCATTACTCTTCGTTTACCATGCTTTACAATTAAAGCATTGGATGCATTCCAAAATCTTATTTAACCCAAGAAACTTTTCCAAATAGAAAAGAAAAAATCTCTTAAAGAAAATGTCTATTCATCTTTTTTTCATTCTTTGCTATAAATATGATCTCATATGAAATATTATAACAAAGTTTCTTCTCATAACACGGCCTTTCCGTTCATAATGAACATGTAACTTCTTCTTGGTAACTCAAGAATGACGGTCCACTTACACGAAAGATCGTTTCCGAATGGACCACCAGTGGGAGATCCTCTTGGTATATTTTTCAGGAAATCGAGTTTCTCTCAAAACTCGGGCGCTTCGGTCCATTATGGGCAGTTCCTTAATGCAGTTCCGGTTGGAGATGGCCCATATCCGGCAAGTGAGATTCGTTGAGTATATTTAAGAATAGTCTGAGTTTGGAAAGGGATTCATTCATTTGTAAATAGTTATTAAAGAATAAATAAATCAGTTTGAAATAGTATGAGTTAGAAATTGTTGATAAATTCAATGATATTTGGTAAATAAGTTGTGTTAAAGTTATTTAAATATATATATTTAATTTTCAAGTTGAGTTATTTTAAACTTTATTTTAAAAACTTTAATGCAATTTGAGAGAAACAAATAAGTAGTTCATTATACGAAATTTATTTTAAATAGAAAACTGTTGCAATAAGAAATATTAAGTTAGTCAAAAATAAGTCAATATATCTACTTTAATTGTCGAAATCTACCTTATTAATCGAAATGCACTTTAATAGTCGAAAATAAATCAATATACCATAATTTAACAAATTAATTATAACTATAAGTGATAAACATGGCTTTTATAAAAATTATTAAGGTTAATATCTCTCTATTTCAGTACACACACTACATATTAAAATAAAATTACAAAATTATAACATTTATGACAATATTTGATAATACAGAAATTTTTTCCAAGGTACAAAATGAACTTAATTTCATAACAACATTTTAAAATTAACCTTCCCGTAGAATAAACTATCTTAATTTATCAAAGTAGCGAAATCTGGTAATAAGATTTGAGTGACTGAGGGAGCTTGGACAAAAATAGATTACCTTCAAGCTAATCTTTGTTTACCGCTCAATTCATTCATAAGAATGTTGACTTGTTTCGAATTATGGAGAATACGCGCTTTAGATATATTGGTACTCTGACTGATGCGATAAATACGATACATTGAAATAAAGTTACCGTAAATTTTAAGTATTTATTTTATCGAAAGAATTGTAATCGAGAACGAAAAATCTTAAATGTAAAAGATCATGCTAGTGTTGCCAGATTTGGAGACATTTTTATTCAATATCCACCACTAAATTTTAATCGTAACTGTAGCCTATTCAATTCGAATATTAATCGTCTATTACGTATATCAAATATCATTTCTCCAAAGTATTGATGAATATTGAATAAAAAAAGTCCAAGTCTGGCAACACTGGGTAATGGTTTCTGATAATATTGGCTAATTTTGTAATTAGCAATAAAGATTAAAATTGAGGATGATAATTTAATAACTTTTTTTTTCTTTTCCAGGTGAAAGTGTGGTTCCAAAACAGAAGAACAAAGCACAAACGCCAAAAACAGGAAGAGGAGCAGAGTAATCGACAGTCTGACCACAAATCAAATTCTTCTGCTTCTTCTGGAGACTCTAAACACCATCCTCATGCAGCAAGCAGTCACGATTACGGTGGTAATCGCCCTTGGCATAATGGTGAAGATATGCCCTCATCTCCTTTATCAGATGACGGATCTATGGTCGAAATAGAAAGTGCACCGGAATCTCCTGAGATGGCACCACTAACAACGTGAAAGTGTGACGCGTATCATCCATACAAACTTCTATTGAATTGTTTAAATATGTAAAGCTATTTGGTAGTGATTCTGCAGCAGTTTATTGCGTTAATATTTATTTATAATATTCATAGAAATCAAGAATGATGAAAAAGAATATTTAACAAATAATCAGATAATTTATTAATATTAGTAAAATTGATTATTAAGATAAGTTTAATAGGTTTTTTCCTATTGTTTCAATTACAGTTAGATAAAATAAATTTAGATGATATACTGCATTTGCGTTTGAGGCTAAAAAGAAACAACCTTTTAAATATGTTTGAAAAAGTATATGCCATTAGAGCTTTGTTTACTTTTACAATTATAATTGCAACTATACTCATCATTTTATGTATGTTGAAAATTTTATAAAAAAGAAATGTAATCGCAGAAATCGCTATCAATGAGCATCCCAACAAAATACGTATCAAAGTCTCAGCAAATGAGAAAAACTTGATCTTTAAAAACTACAAAGAATCATTTCACAGAATGACTGAAAGACGTTTGATCAGATTACAAATAAAAAGTGCTAAACGAATTCAGACATTCCAAAAACTAGCAAAATTTCAGAAGGAAGAATTTTACTAAACATATACATTTTGGTCGCCCTAGAAATCTTCTTGGTGGAAAAAAGTCTAAACACTAGAATTTTTTCAATGTTAAGAACTATTCTATACATACATTCAAGACTCTTTTACAATGGACAAATAATGTATTTGATAAAGAAAAATATGAACTATGTTATGTTGAAAAAAAGAACAATAGTAATAATTTGTTAAGTAAAATTTAATTTTAGGTATTTTTAAGCAAGATATAATTTTTTTGTTCACTTTCAGTATGAATATATTTATTTGTAATACACATTTTTTTTTTTTTTTTTTCAAATGTTTCAAACCGGTTATTTTTGTTTCATGTGTAAATGAAATGTAATTAAACTATGCACATTGTACATACAATTTTTCATTGTGTGCATTTTTTTTTAAATAATAACATTGGAAACACAATTTAACTGTGAAATTTAACAGAGATTTCTGTAAAGTCTGTTAAAACTGTTTTACAACATAGAATTGATTATAAACAAGTCAATAAATATCTCTAAAAAGAACAGTGATTTTGCTGAGAATTGTTTAAAACTATCTTATAGCAATTAAACATACATTTTTGACCATAATGATTAAAGTAACAATCAATATTTGTTTGCTACAATATTAAGGATGTTTTTAAATCCAACTCCAGCCCACATTTGTTCAGATTCATTTTTGCGCTATAAGAAAAACAAGTGGTTGAATAAATCTCACTTTGAATAAAAAGCTTCAAAGTATATTTTTTTTTTTTTATAAATTTTTATCCACCTTTTCTAGAATATATCATACAAATTCCGACGTTCATTGAATTATTTTTAAACAGTTTACTCTGTAGTAATGAAAGAAATTACTACTTCTAGGTCTTTTAAATTGCTAGTAATATTTTTTTATGATATATCGAAAAATGTCTAAACCCCGAGGACTAGCTCGTCAGAGTAAAAAAGAGATATCATTACTCATTCCAAAGCTTTCTTGAAACAGATTACAAGATATTAAAATACCTTATATTTGTAGGTCTTATCCTAAACTTGCTATTACTACATTTAGGAGGATTTAATCAAGAGAAAGAGCCTCACAAAGTGAACAAGTCAATAACGCGTTGCCCCTCTTCTGGTCCTTATGTAAGCAGTTATTCGGCTTGATAGAGTTGGCAGATGTCTTCCTGCGAAATATCGTGCAAATTCTGTCCAATTTGTGTGTTAGATTGGCCAAATCCCGAGCTGGTTGCAGGACCCTTTTCATGATGCTCCAAACGTCCTCGGTGGTATCCGGCGAATTTTCTGGCTAAAATAATGTTGGACAAGGAAGAAAACAAGCACTAGAAACTATCTTCGTACGTGGGTGGGCATTATCACGTTGAAATATACGCTCAAAATTTCGTGATATGAAGGACAACAAAACGGGACGTAGAATTTCGCCGACGTACCACTCTGCTTAAAGATGCTGCTGCTGGCAACCAAAGGAGTCCTGCTGTGAAATGAAATGGCACCCAAGACCATTACTTCTGGTTGTCGGGCCGTATGGCTGGTGACAGTCAGTTTGGAATCCCCTTTTTTTCGGGGTGTTTCCAGACGCGTCTTTGTTGGTCATCAGGGCTCAAATTGGAGTGGGACTCATCACTGAAGACAATTCTACTCCATTCAGTAACATTCCAGGTCGAACGTGCCCGATATCACTGCAAACGGCCTTGTCAGTGTACAAAGTTTAATAGCAGTCCGCACAAGGGGCTCCGTGAGCTCAACTCCATTTCTCTGAGCTTCCTATTAATGGTATTTGAAGTCACTGAAGTACCAGTTGCACGTAGGATCGATAATAACGACGAATTTGGGACTTTTTGAGTACCGCTCTGACGATTGATCGGTTCTTACATTCTTTCTTATCTCTAGACAGACCGATTCCTTCTTAACACTACGTTCGGCCATGGTTCACCTATTCCTACCAACATCATTTACTAGCGGCATCGCTCCTATCCAAATGTCAAAGAATTCGCAGATTAGACGAACCGACTTCTATGAGCCTAACTACACTCCTCTCTCAAATGCTAACAACTGCGCATAGTGTTTGCGCATCTATATGTCAGGCATAGTAACTGTCTATCTGAGTAGGCGGAATAAAATTTTCAAAGAATTTATGACCTGAAATCAAAATTTTTCCTCTTTAATACCCTGCTAGTTGCGCAGTTAAAATGCGCTGTAACGTCGCATATGTTCATTCATTAGCTGCCAAACTTTAAAAATTTGCATTTTCCATCGAAACCTGTATGCATGTCAATTTGTGTCCAGTGTGCATTACTCCTTCTTGGTGCGACCTTTTTTTTTTTTTTTTTTTTTTTTGTCCTAGAGTGTATAACACGTAAGGCATTAGACCCACTGCAAAGCCATTTTTAGGAAACTTAGCGAACTACATTAGACATAGCATTGCAATCAGAAGGCAAAGATTATTTTACATATCTTACGCAATATGAGCATTTTTACAAAATAATTTTTAACTTCACATGCGCATACTTTAAAAAAAATTCGTTTTCATTATTTAATAGCCAAAATTATTAAGCTACTTATATGAAAATCCCAAACACATATCAATTTAATTTAGAAGTTATGAGAGACAGAATAAACAGAATTTCAGTTCTTGTGATGAAAAAGAAAAAAAGGAAAAGAAAAGAAAATGAAGAGGATGGTTTGGTTTGATGAGTACTGAGATTTTTTGCTTGCCTCGAAGGCAGCTTATATCTCAAAATATCCACACCACAAGGGTTTACAAGTTTTTATTTAATACACAGTAACAAGTACACAATATTTTGAAGACATAAGATAACACAAACATCCACGCCCGCACCAGGATTCGAACCTGGGACCAATAGATTCGGAAGGCAGCGTCCTACCGACCGAACCACCTGGCCGGCTGAAGAGGATAAGGGGTTTATCAGTATATATTTACTATCAGCAAACACTGTACTACCACTAAGCATTTATTGAATCAAAATAAAAATGAGCATAAAACTCCTTATGGTTAAGCTTTTATTTTGAGAAGAACTGAAATTCTGTTCCTTCTATCGCTCATATTTTTTTTTAATTTACACGATATTTGTTTAGAGCTTTTATATAAGTAGCTTAATATTTTTAGCTATTAAATTATGCAAACGAAATTTTCTTAAAGCTTGCGCGTGCGTAGTTAAAAATTATTTAGTAAAAATGCTCATATTAAGTTAGATATTTAACATTTTGGCTTACTTATTGGAGTATGCTGTGTCTGATGTGGTATGCTAAGTTTCCAAAAAATGGCTTTGTACTGGGTCTAATATCCTACATTTTTTTTTTTTTTTTTTTTTTAATAAACCGCTATATTTCCATGAACATTTGCGGTAGCCTCATAAAAATTTATACAAATAACTAGCAGGCTACGCCCGCTTCGCTGGTCGCTATTTTGAAATGAATAACTATAATTAAGGAATTCTCAAAATTGCATCAATTTTTATCATGCGAAAAATAAAAGAAAAAAATTCTGACCGGAAAAAATGTCACAGCGGGTCTCCAATGCCTTCGGATGCGCAGGCCCGCGAGCACGCGAGCATTTGTGAATAACTATATTATCGTAAGGAAAAAAACATTAATACAAAATACAAAAAAAAATTCTTATCTCATCGGTGGAATAATCGGTCCGGGCCCCCGCTGCCTGCCGCCGCGTATACACGCGCGCACGGCATTCCTTCGCCCACCGTCCTGTCCGTCCTAATTATTTTACACTTTCAAAAATATTCGCAATCGTTTAATCGGGCTTTTAAACCTAATAATACTAATTTCCAACGTTCTATCTGAATTTCTTTAATTTTGCCCCTGCCTCTGCCCCTCGTAATAATTCTACACTTTCGAAAATATCCGCAATCGATTTATCGGGCCTTAAAACCCAATAATACTAATTTCCAACGTTCTATCTGAATTTCTTTAATTTCCCCCCTGCCTCTGCCCCTCGTAATAATACTGCACTTTCGAAAATATCCGCAATCGATTTATCGGGCTTTAAAACCTAATAATACAAATTTTCAACGCTCTGACTCTCATTTCTATATTTTTGCCCCTTCGCCCCCCCCCCTCCTTCCAGTCTCTCTTAATAATTTTCCCCTTTTGAAAATATCTGCATTCAATTTGCAGGTCACAAAAACCTGTACGTGCCAATTTTGAACGGTCTAACTCTATTTCTATTGTTTTGCCTCCCCCCCCCTTTCCTGGCTGTCCTAAATTTTTACGAATTCGAAAATATCTGAAAATCGATTTGTAGGTATCAAAAACCTCTAAGTACCAATTTTGAACGACCTAACTCTATTTTTATTTTTTTGCCCCTCCTAATAATTTTACACTTTCGAAAATATCCTCATTCGACTTGCAGGCCTCTAAAACCTATCTGTACCAATTTTGAACGGTCTAACTGTATTTTTATTTATCTATTTATTTATTTTATTTATTTATTTATTTATTTATTTTTTGTCCCATAGCCCTTTTCCTTCCTGCCCCACCTGGGACGAATGTATAAAACTCCAGAAAATAGTTTTTAGATATTTGAATGAGCTATATTTTAAAGCAAAAATCTCATATATATATCTTTTTTTTTTTTTTTTTTTTTTTTTAGTATAAAGGACTGAATCACATTTTAACCCCTCCCCTCTTTAGGGCTGAATTCCAAAAATTCCAGAAATTAGTTTTTAGGTATTTGTATTAGCTATATTTTAGAGCAAAAATTTCACGCATATCTGTTTTTTTTTTTTTTTTTTTTTTTTTGAGATATATTGGATTATGTGAAATCACGTTCTGCGCATGTGAAATCACGTTTTGCCCCCTTCTTCCTCTTGGAGACCGAATTTCTAAAATTCCAGAAATGAGTTTTTAGATATTTGTGCTAGCTATATTTTAAAGCAAAAATTTTACGGATATCTGTTTTCTCGTTTGAGATATGAAGGATTTTGTGAAATCACTTTTTGCCCTCCCTCTGTTAGTAAAATCGCTTCTTAGTGGATGTCTACGTAATAGAAGGAACATTGTCACAAAATTTCATGCTTCTAGGTCCAGTTGTTTGGGCTGAGCGATGATGAATCACTCACTCACTACAAACAATTATATATATATATAGATTAGAAGAGTCCTCCTATGATACAGTCAAAACGTATTTCAAGCATTACTTTTTACAGGGTGATCCAACACATTTTGAGTATTGTTTAATTTTTTGTTGATCCTCATTTCCTCTTTAGAACAAAATTTTTGCTGAAATATATGGGGTGTATAACATGTTCTTCATACCCCTAATATTTCAAGATAATTTCTGTAGAGTTTTTCTAGATATTTAACAAAAAGTATAAAATCGAAAAAGTGGAAATACTTATTGTTATATAGTGTATTATCACATAAATCAAGTAATAAATTGATCGATGAATTGAAAACACTTCAATGGGTGAGAATGTAACTTTATAGAGAATTTCATAATAATAATAATTTTTAAATGAAATTTAAAAACGCTCATGTAAATATTGAGACAAATAAAAAAATGGAAAAAGAACAAAAATAAATGATTAATGTTATTTAAAAATTATGGTGCGTCACTCACAACCCGTTCTCTTACCTTACGCTCCTTAGACAGTTTAATTTGACTGAAACTTCTATGAAGAGGAGGTGGAGGGGGGGGGGAGGAAGGTTGTCTACCACCACCTCAACAATACGTTTACATATCGTAGTTAAAATAATAAAACATAAAATGCTTTACTAAATAGTAAAACTAATTTCAAATTATTCAAAGAATTATTCAAGAAAACACCTGCCTGAAACTTACTGGAATAATTTTGAATAGCCTTATGCTAGCTATAAATTATTTACGTACTGCATGATGTATTTTAATTTAGCACAACAGACACACACGCACACATTAAAAAAGCAATTAGTGACACAGCTTGAAATGTACTTCGATTCATTGCCAAACAAGCATCATTTTTATATCGGAATCGGAATTGTTTTGTGTGGCCCAGCAAACGAAGAATGATTTTTTTTACATATGCTATTTTACGTTAAACATGCTTTTATGGTTACAAAAATGCAAGTACAGTATCAATTTTGTTTTGCATGGTGCAATCTAATTATGGTAAATTGTATATTATATATATATATTTTAAAAAAAAATAGCGAGCAAACATTTTTTTTTAAATAATTAAAATAGAATTGAGAAAAATGATGCCAAAGAAATGGAATTGCTTCAGTATAGAACCCCATGGCGAAATTTCACTCATGGTGAAAACTGTTCACCAAATCAGCTCGGACATTTCTCGCTAAAATCTTTACTTACGCAATTGCGATAGCCATTTTAATTCATCGCTAAAATGGCAATCCTCGGGTCAAACCAGGAACTTTGTGTGCGTGTGTGTGTTTATATATATATATACTTGGGCTGGGTTGGGTGTGGATAAGCTTTTTTTTTTTTTTTTTTTTTTTTACTTTTCTCATTAATTAACGAAATTTCCCATTCAATTTGGTTTAGTTAAAAATTTCAACTTGATTATCTGACTCTATCTGTTCCCGCTCACATTTCCGCAAATATTTTTAGCGTGTCTTGAAACTAATACGTGTAATTTAAGATCACGATAGCAGGGTTCCTATTAAAAATAGTAAGCTTGTTGCTACTAGTTTGCGTACATGTACAAACAAAATAAATTAAATGTTACTCTCTATGAGGCTTTATACCCAGTGATCTGTTGAGTCTAGGGAACGTGAAGAATATTTGTAAGCAATTTTACGCTACTTTCCAGGGCACTAAATGTAATGGAACTAGCATTATTTTTCAGAAGAGTAAAAGCATATTTTCTTTTTTAAATTGCTGGATTAGGATTAACGCTCTGTTCACAGGACAACACAAAAAGATTCGGATAAACTATGAAATATAAATGGAAATGGAAAATAGGTTTTTCGTAGCACTAACCATTTTTAATACCTTCCTACATAGTTTAATGAATATTAATATTTTTGGTTTGATTTTCTGTCTGTATGTCTTCTATCTGTCCGTAATAATGAATTTTAGTTTATTTCTAAACAAGAATGAAAAATCATGCAGTACGCAATGATTATTAACACTTTCCAACAGTACGTACTTGTTGTATCGTATAACTTTCAATGTTCTTTGCCTACGTTATAACACGACGAACAGACAGAAGCACTGAAAGGCATACAGATAGACTAACTGAATTCATAATCACTGTTAAGCATTCCTGGAAAGTGTTAAAAATGTTTGACACAAAAGAAAATGTAGCCCTTAAATTGTAATTGCAGCCCTTAATGCATGTGAATGTTTTAATGTAACTCTGTAAATTTGAAGGTTAACCATGTCATACTCTCTACAAAACATTATTTTAGAATATTAACAACAAATATTAATTTCTTTATGATTTTACAGTAAAAATTTATTTAAATGCGATTTATAAAAATGTCTCCCATAAAACGCAATAAATTTGCAATATTTTGTTTTCCTTGTACACAAAGGTATTGTACAGGACCTGTTAATGCCATTTTAAATAGAGAACACTCCATACTAATCTTGAATAACATATATCATTTTTTAAAATTTCTGGAAATATTTACTGACGCTGAGGGCGGACAGATATACAATATACTGATGGGCAGTCGGACAGACAGATGATACACAAACTGAAATCATACTCACACTTAAATTTGTTAGAAAGTGTTAAAAATAAAAATGCTTAATATAAACGGAAATGCAATTTCAGCAAATTACCTATAAAAGCCTTCAATGTAACTGAATATTTTTGCATAGCCCTGTAAATCTAATACTAATCACGCTACATTCTATAGAAAGCATTCTTTTGTGCATGTAAATAACATATTTCAATAATATCTGAAAAGTAGATATAAAAACTTTCCATATAAATTCTTTTTTTTTTTTTTTTTTTTTTAATCGAGTCGGACCTGATTTTATTGGTTTTTGTCCGGGTTGAAACCGGCCATACATTGCAAGACAGCGGACGAGCTATATATACTAGGCAAGGACAGAACTTATAGATGTCATTCCAGGCTGGGTCAGGTAATCAAAGCTTTCGTGCGGATTGGGTCTGGATCAGGCACCAAAATTTCGGCCCGTACAGGCGTCTACTTCATCTATCTTCACCGGCAGCCAAATCTCACGAATATTGGGATTTCAATGGATAAATTTGTGAATAGAATCACTCATTCAGTTTTTATTTAAAAAATTTACACATGTCGGGGCACTAACAAAATTAAGAAATTATGAATAAAACATTTTTAACAACAAGTGTAAAGCTAACTGCATTAAAATTCCGCACTTTAAATTTAGTTAAATATAACTTTCCTTTAGAATCTGTTATTTCCCGCTATAAAAAATGCTAGTTCAAAAATTGTAAAATTTCGACTCAAGACTGGCCTTTTATTTATTTAAATATTACTTACTTTTAAAATCTTTAAATTTTAACCGTATTTAGCAATTTTAGTACAATAACGCATAAACAGTATTTATAGCCAATTTTATTTATTTACTTATTTTTCTCAAAAGTGGCAGAAATTTGTGAATTAAAAAAAAAAAAAAAGTACAACAATTCAAAATTACATGTCTTACTTACTATGTGTTAGAAGATTGACAGCTCGCAAATTTTCAAATGTCCATGCAAAGCACCCTGAAAATTTACATTTTAATTAATTGAAAAAAAATTTCAATAAAATCTCTAATTTTGGACCGAATTTAGCGATTTTTGGACACTGAACTCATAATTGCTGTTCACAGCTAACTTTTAGTTTTTGTTAAAATCGGTTAAAATTCGCGATTTTCTAAAACTATTCTTTTATACAAAAAAAAAAAAAAAGCATTATTATCTAACATGTTAGAAGTTAGAAATTATATAGCTCATAAATTTTAAGATACCATTCCAAATAAATGGCCTGAAAAATCACATTTAATTAACTTTAAAAAAAAAATATATATATATATATCAAACAAATCTTCATAAAATGGAGCTAAGAGCCAATGTGATTAAATCGAAATTCTAATTAAAAAACGTAATAATAAATAACAATAATAATAATGCATTAAAATCGACTACTTATTTGGAAGCTACAGTGTTACAGACTGACAGTCAAACACTTGCACACACAGATAAACAAAGACTTCAAATGTAACCACTTAACAAGACATCAACCCCTTTTTTTGATCGAAGATTAAATGCAGATAAAAGATTTGCCCGCTAATTATTGAAAATTAAGAGGCATAGAGTTCAATCCTTTCTAGAATGGTCCTTAATAAATTACTCATTTTACAGTTTTAAATTCATATTGATAAATATTCTACAAGTATTCCCATATGTTCTACTAAATTATAATAAACCATTCTTAGAATAAAACTTACTAAAATTCATTATTAGTCTTCCGTTTCATTTAGAAAATTTTAACCAAAAAAAAAAAAAAAAATTTCGATGAAGTCTGATATTTACTATAAAACTGTGCTTTATAATTTTGCTTTATAATTAATTAATGAAACCTTTTGAACTTAAAAAGAGATCGTGATTAAATTACATCTGAAATACGTGAAGCTGATTTCCCTTGACACATTTTGCAGCTCTTTCTCATAATTCTCGACTGACGAGTGTTCACTAGAACGTTTCACTCACCAGCATATAATGTCTAGTCTATTGTAATAATGTCCAATTAGGGAGAACGTTGATGTTCTTTGTTGCAACACTTGACAGCTTGATAAATTTAATTAAGGAACAGCAAAGAGGTATTTACATATATTATGTTCATTTGATTTGATTATAACATCCAAGGGGTTGAGTTAAATGAGGGAAAAAAGAACAAAACCTAAAGAGTAATTGCAGTTTCCAAATGTATAATACTTAAAAACATAAATAAAGAACGATAATGATTGTTTAGAATAAATTATAATTTTAATGTTATCAACAATGGCATTTAGCCAAAAGTACAGGCTGAAAAAAGAGAAAGAGAAGGAGGAAATAAATCTGCTACCTATAACATATAAGAAAGCAACAATTTTTTATGAATTTTTTTAATAATTATTTTTGTGAAAGGTAATATTTAATTAAATTTTTCATGCCCTATCTCAAACCGACTCTATGTCCCTAATGCATGTATTATTATTATTGAGATTAGGTAATCAGTATCTATAAAACCAATGCAATAGGACAAATATCTACATGAAGTACTAAGAAATAAATCAGATCTATATAAAATTTAAAAAATAAAAACAAATACTACATAAGACTTAAAACATAATAAAGAAATTTATCTACATAACATAATAAAAGAAAATGAATGTGAATTAAATATATGCTAGTTGGTAACCGTCGGAATTTGATGGCTTAATAACATTTAAAAATACAACTGAAGTCCTCTTATAGCACACCAGCTGAGAAGCACTGTTTTAAACCAACTCCTTTAAATGAAACGTTAAGTGGGTGTGTTATTTTATGGAGTTGTCACTCTAGGACAGAATTCGACACAGTCACTCTTTTGAATATAATTATAGCATAATTTGTATTATCCAATCAAAAAAAAAAAAAAAAAAAAAAAGTTGAACATTTATGAAATACTTATTTTAAAAATTCTGATATGTAACAACCATATGAATTTCATTACGCTTTATTACTGTAAACCAGGGGTGAAACTAACAAATATGTAAAAACCCTGAAAACTGCTACTTGCATGCAGATTTAATAGCGAACGGAGACTTTATAATGAACTATTAAATAATTATTATTCAAAATTTTTATTTATCTAAGTTAAAGTTTAAACTTTTCCTTATACAGTGAAACCTCTCAAGTTGGACACCCCTTTAAGTTGGACACCCCTCTCAGTTGGACACTTTTTCTCGGAACGGAATGTATCCATAGGATTAACATTATGTCCAACCTCTATAAGTTGGACACCCCTTTAACTTGGAAGTTGGACAGTGAACTACTGTCCTAAGTTGGACACTTTTACCCGATGCGACAGAAAAAAAAGAAATAAATCTTCCATTTTCTCACTCTTATTTTAGAAATTTTACTTATCCCTTGTAGAAAAAAACTGATTATATCTTTAAAAAAAAAAAAAAATGTTTCTTGTCACAATATATTTACCTCTGTCTTATCTTATAAAAAATACTTCTTTTCTTCAGTTGAAACATTCACAAATTACTGTAATTTAGTGCATAGTGCAAGAATCTTTCTTTTCCTTGAATTGCATGAATTATTCTTGCATTTCTTTCTTTTTTTTTTCTTTTTTTTCTTTTTTTTTTTTTTTTTTTTGATATTCCACAGAGAGCTTACAGGTATGTTTTGACTTAGACTGTTTAAAAATTGGCTTTTAGAAAATACATTTTGGTTGGTAGAGTTCCTCTTCATTTACCCCTTTTATTTTTCCTACCAAGTATAACTTGAGTATATAGTTGCACTCAACTTAATATGAAAGAGATCTGTTGTGAAAAACGATGCTGACTCAATTTGAATGCATATCAGCTGACAGATGTTGCTGCTATGCTTCAGTTTTCCCCAATCACCGGAAAACTATATCTCAGTTTCTAGAGTGAATAAATTCACCAAACTTCATATGTGAGATGGCCGTTATGAAAATGAATATCAGCTTAATTTGGGTGTAGTTCAGCATACAGGTGGTGCTACTTTTACTGACCTTCTCTGATTTTCCACATGACTGTCTCAGTATCTATTGGATAAAATTGCACCAAAATTCATGTGCAAAATCTTTATTGTGAGAAGCTATATTGATTAAACTTTCTTGCATGTTAACTGGTAGGTAGCACTATTCTATAAAAAATTATAGAAGAAAGTATTATAATGGTCACAACATAATTTAAATTTGAATTTTAAATCGGCAAATTAATTATTTTTTGTATATAAGTCGTGGATACTTGATTATATTATATGTAGATGTGATTAAAAGTTAAAAAGCATGCATAGATACAGTTTAATTAAATCAAGAAATGTAAGCACCCCTATAAGTTGGACACCTCTCTAAGTTGGTCACTTTTTCTTGGAACCGTAGGTGTCCAACTTAGAGAGGTTTTACTGTAGCTTCATATTTGGAGTTGGTGTAGCTGCTTTCGCGAGGGGATGCGCTCCGTCATCCTGCACCATCCCCAGTGGTCGGTGATGCTGGAGCCAAGTGAGGTTTTCCTCTATCTTTTAATTTTTCTTCAAGTAGGTGGCATTACAGTCAGTCTAAGCCAGCTTTTTATTTGTTACATTACAGAAATTGCTATTATTAACTATTTTCACCATTTTACAACAGAATGCATAATCAGAGTTATTGTAATTTGCCATTTGTATAGTTTCATTAAATTTAATGTCAATATTACTACAGTTTTGGTATGTTTTATTTGGGAAGTTGACATTTTTTCCGTATCTTATATCGTTTTTTATGTTCCTTAAGTCTGATGTTCATCTTTCACTTGGACATTCGGATGTAGCAACTTTCTTAGTTGTTAGAATATGCAAACGGGATTTTGTAGACAACTGCAGTTTCGAGAAGAGGGGGGGGGGGCGGATATCTTTATGGCTACGAATTATTTGATAGATATTGGGGTTGGGTTTAACAGGCATATCGATATTGTATTTTCTAGCTGTATTTCTGATTTTAATTGAAGCATCTATCCAATAATTTGTAATGACAAATACCCTCCCCCCCCCGTATCTACAAAATCCCGTTTACATACCCTAACAATTAAGAAGGTTGCTATATCGAAATGTCCAAGTGAAAGATTAACACCCAGACATAAGGAGCATAAAAACAATATAAGATATGGAAAAATTATCACTGCCCTAACTAAACCATACCAAGACAGTAATATTGATATTGCAACAAAAGTAACAAAGGTTAACTACCTTCATTTCTAAGAGATGGCGATATTCGTCATTCTGGTAATGCAATGTAAAAGCTATTTAGCCGATTTCAGAATTCTGGTAAAATATCAAAGAGCTATTTAGCCAGATAGAATGTTTTTTCGTTTCGACATTCTGTTGAGTCAGTTGTAATTGATGTTTGAAATGTACTGTCAGTATGTAGCTCTGCTCGAAAGTGTCATAAGTTTAAATTGTATATACGTAAATATTTCTTTTTGTATTAATTAATAAACATGTTTGAAAAACGAAGATCTGTGGATTACTATTATAATATTAAATTTAATGAAACTACAAAAATTGCAAATTACAGTAACCTTGATTACACATTCTTTCGTGAAATGGTAAAAAATAGTTCACAATAGCAATTCCTATAATAACAATTAACTGAAAGCTGGTTTAGATTGACTGTCACGCCACCTACTAGAGATAGGAAAAAACATCACTTTACTCGAATTTCACCGACCACTGAGGAAAGTGCTGAGAATGGAGGGGTTCCCCTCCGAAAGCGGCTACACCAATTCCAAATACTAAGCTATAAAGTAAGGTTTGAACATTAATCTAGTTAAATTATGCTTAAGTTAATAATTTCAAAAAAGTGTTTATTCATACCAATAATAAATTATATTTAGGGAGTTCTTAATACATTATAAGGCCTTTTAGATTATTTTTAGATTATATTTAGATAGGCCTTTGAGAAATTAAACCGTTTGAATAAAATTTTTGATAAAAACTAAATAATTTATCAGAAAATTTAGAGGCAGCAAATTTTTCAAAAATTCTGAATTTAGGTGTAGTAGACATGGCCAATGTGTTGGTGTGTCAACACATCATTAGGTGTCGATGTGTCCAACACCTCGCAGTATTCTGTGCAGAGTACGATACAGTATCGAAGTTTGTCACACTGGTTTCATTCTCCTCTGTGATATTTATCTATACATTTATACATACAGTGATCCGAAGAAAAATTATATCATTTTCAACTGCCAATCAACTAATTTACTGAAAGTGTGTTGATGCGTCAACACACCGACGTAGTGTGTCGACGCAGTAAAATGTATTGAAATGCTTATCATTAAGGTGTAGCCTCTGAAAAGTTTCTCCCTGTCCTTTTTGGAGATAAAGTGATCAGAAACGAAAAAGGTTGGTATAATTAATTATGATTCTTACCAACTTTCCTGTGATAACCAACTAATACGTATGTCTTAAAGAATGTATGTCTTGAATATGTTATATAGCAAATATAAAAAAAGGTAGAGCTGTTTTTTTGAAACAACAATTTGGGAAATATATAAAAACTGATCTAAGTAATCAGAAATATATCACCTTTTCTCTGCTAACCAATAAATTCAGACAAAAAGATATTTAGACAGCGATTTACGCGGCAAAATTAATCAAAATCAACATTTTTTTTAGATACCGTTGTTGGTACCCCATCCAATTTTATCAAAACTTCACAAACTCACCTGTACACTGGAAATAAACTAATATATACGAAAGGATAGTTAAAAGATAGATAAAATGGTGATTTTTTAAAAAACCTGTAGAAGCATTTATTTTTTATTATTATTATTATTATTATTTTTTTTTAAGAAATAGAAAATGCAGACTTAAAATTGGACTACGATATCAGAACACATAACAATTTGCATGCAAGTAACCAATACAAATTTTTCATACAAAAAAGCATCTGCAAGATGGTAGTAATGGTGCGACGTCAAACACAACCTGCCTAATTATCTACCTACTTACAACCATGAATCATATTTTAACTTTCCCGTGTAAGAAAATTAATTTTCTAAAAGTAGAGAAAAAAAAAGTAAATATTTATTTTCTTTCTTTTTTACATGCATGGTTTCGGGCAGCGGTACCCTAGTCTGTAAAGCGCCGAGCACGCAATTGGAAGATTGCCGATTCGATACTTGAGCCGGTCAAAGACCGTCGTGTACACTAATCGTGGCTGGTGCACATAAAATCTGTCCTCCATGTTCCCACACACACTATACCTCTAGGAATCACCAAAGCGGGGGGGGGGGGATCCTTTCCGGGAAGGATCAAAATCGTGATGGCATGTGACCGGAACATCTCTAGAGGTGCGTCCCAGACCATCGGCAATTACCCATAGCGCAGTGCTGGTGCGACGTTAAATCGAACCTACCTGCGTACAACCATGGATCATATTTTAATTTTCCCGTGTAAAATGACTTCATGACAGAAGAACAACGTCACTGGGAGAAACTTTCTTCAAAATGGCAAACAGAGTACCTTCATAAACTTGCCGTTTTAGTTAATAACTTCTTTAATTAAAGTGATAGAAATTTCTAAGCAGCTGAAATGTCTGCCTTGGAGTATTCGGAACACATTGATACCTCTCATGACGCGAAAGACCCTGCCCTCCGGTAGAAGATGCTGTCGCAGACAAAAAAATTTGACGCCAGTGACAGTAACTTTTTACTTTCCGAACACTATAGTGAGGAAAGTATTGTAATCATGTCAAAAATCCGAATTCGAGATTTTGATGTTTCTATACGTTTCGAGGTCCAACGAGTCCGTTTTCACTATTTTTACGATGATATATGTATGTGTGTGTGTATGTATGTGTGTATGTATGTGTGTATGTATGTGTATGTATGTGTGTATGTATGTGTGTATGTCTGTGAGTGAACACGCTAGCGTCTAAACGCTTTGTTCGAATAAGCTGAAAGTTGGTACGTATATTGTAAGTCACCATAGTACGAAACCTATAGATTTTGGTGAATCTAGCACTTATAGTTTTTTTACAGGGACACAAAGAAAAATTCTTTATCATTATAGCCAAGGGACCAAAATCTTAAAAGTGCGATAGCATCTAAACGCCTTATTCAATTGAGCAAAAACTTTATACACATATTATAGGTCACAGATACTCAATCTGTATAGATTTTGGAGAATCTAGCACTTATAGTTTTTTTACAGGGACACAAAGTAAAATTCTTTGCCAAATTTTTAAAAGTGTGATAGCGTCTAAACGCCTTATTAATCTCAGCAAAGAATTTGTACACATGTTATAGGTCACATTTGAACCAACTGTATAGATTTTGGTGAATCTAGCACTTTCAGTTTTTTTACAGGGACACAAAGAAAAATTCTTTATCTTTATGGCCTATGAGACCAGCGATAGCATCTAAACGCCTTATTCAATTGAGCTGAAAATTTGTATGAATATTATAAATCACTGTTGCACTAACTATAAGCATTTTGGTGACTCTAGCATTTATAGATTTTTACAGGGACACAACGAAAAATTCTTTATCCTTATGATCTAAGGGCTCAAAGTTCAGTAGCGTTAAATAAAACCTCGCGTGATATATGGAGAAAAATACTCAAACACTCTGTTATGGTTTTCTCTTTTTTGTTTGTTTAGCAACTCCTCTTTCTTTACTTTATCTACAAAACTGTTAATTACTCAATGTTCGGAAAGTCGAGTGGAGTCACTCCAGATTTTTTTTTAATATATAGAGGTTTAAACACAGCATTACAATAAAACAATAGAGAATTCTAATCAAATATATAAGTTTATATTTTTATGAAAAATAAATTATTCCTTCAGATTTTATAATAATACATCATTTTAACAGTTTGCGTTCTTTGGCATTTGGACATCAAAACGTGAGATAAGTAGACTCTGCTCAATTCCTTATCATACATTTTCTCATAAATTTCCTACTGTAGGACATATTGTACTCATACTAAGAGAAATAAATTCGGTCGATCAACCAGCATGGCCAAAAATTTAAATCGCCCACCCACTAAGCTACCCTCCCCCAACTTCCATACATTTATGTTGTCATAACTTACTGATTAATTTCACTAGAGTCAATTTCATATTTTAGTTTTCATGAAATTCTATATGCTATTTCCAATGCAATAAACTACATAATGCAAGTTTATGTGAAATAGGGAAATATTTCATATAAACTTGTGATTAAATAATAATAATAATAATAATAAACTCATAGTTTTTCTGCCCTGCTATAAAAAATCTTTAAATTAGCATACCTTAAGAAGCTTTTAAAGTAAAATGTTGATTATCAAGAAATGTTAATGCCAATATGATAAATGATATTTTAAAACTAGTCAGACATGTATATGAAGAAAATAATCTTCATAATAAATATTTATGTAAAATTCCTTCATGTTAAGAAAATCTTAAATTTGAAATAACTTACGAATTTTTAAAAATAAAATGTGCCATAGTCATTGTTCATGCCAGTATCATAAATTATATTTTAAAACAAATCTGAGATCTTTATGATACATATGATCATCATAATACATGTTTATGCCAAATTTTGCATTATTCTACTATGTAGAAGAAACCTTAAATTTTGGATAACTAATGAAGTTTTTAAATTAATATGTTGCAAATCAACAGGGTTCTTTCCAGTATCAAAGTGATATTTTGAAACCTCTCAGACTTCCTTAAGATAATTTGTTTTTGAGATATTGTCTATACAAACTATGACATTAACCAACTGACTAATGTACAGACGGATACCACATACATTTTGCTATTTTCGGATTACTCACACCTCATCATTACCAAATCTACTATTGTGATGAGTAACTAAAAATATAAAATGAACAAGATAATGTAATTGAACGAAGTAAATTAATTTTTTCTTTAATTGTTTGTGTTATCTAATTAGAGAGAATGACAGCATGATATAACAATGTATTCTATTACATTTAAAGGAGTAATTCATTATTATGATAATAGCTTACTTCCAAGAAAATTTTTATATGTTTATTTTCTAATTATTTATGAATTCCTAATTGCCTAAATATTTTTATTTAAGTGCATAAAATACTGATTTTGATTTCAAAGTAAAATATTAACTCATTTATTCTTAGTAAGAAATTAAATAAACGAAAAGATACATTTTTACATAATTACAAATACTACAACCACACATAAAAATTAATTTTTAAAAGTATATTCCGAAAGTATATCAAATATACTTTTTGAATCAAGAGTATATTGTATATTGTATATTTTCGAAATTCTAAAAAGTATTTGTATATTGTATATTTTTGGACAAAATAGACGAGTATTTGTATATTGTATATAATATACTTTTTTGAAGTATATTGCCCATCTCTGGTTGATACATATTGTGTAATTCGTAAAAAATATATAATAATAATAGATAAAAATTTTGAATATCTACGTAAGTATCTATCGCACTTGATTTACTTTCCATTAAATTATTTTTCATAATTTAATATAAGTCAAAGTATTTTAATGATGTACATATAAGCGCAGTTAATTACAGAAGTTTAAAAAATGCAACCCATAACACCAAGACCTTAAAAAGTTTATAATTTCCTATTTTCAAACACAATAAGGTACATATATATTCTTTTGCATTATTTTTCCACTATGTGTAAAGTTCACACCGTTGCGTGAGTTCTAGAGTATTGTGCATATTTTTTAGCACTGGAAACGTGAAAACTCTGCTTTTATTATTACTATTATTATTTCTGCTGTTTATATGTTTATTTAAAATGTTACAGTTTACATTTTTTTTTTCCTGATGCATGTATATCTCATTTAGTATATTCAAAATGTTATATATGCTTACGATATTCGCGAGACGTGATGGAAATTGTTTTGTGCATTATCATTATTTCTATATGGCACCGTAAATAATCAACAAACGATATAAAATGATAGCATTTATTTACTCAGAGCATATCATTTTAAGGTATATAAAGTATTACCCTTTTTTTTTTTTTTTTTTTCCAAGGGGGAAAAAAAAAATCTCAGTAGGTTGTATAAGGCGCCCAGAACATACGATTTACTATTACATGGCTTATACATGTTATGTTAGTTTCATATTCTCACTATATTCCTTGCTTACTGAAAAAAAAATTGTATAATTTAAATGAATAAAATACTGACAAAATCTTCGTAGATTTACCACTCAGTAACAATTTCAGAAGTAATGTTTAACCCGATTTTGCTATGTCAGTTTTTGGATTTCCAAATGCAGTAATAACAATCTCCCCCCCCCCCCCCCCACACACACACACGCACACACCAATTTTTTAGTGTTATAATGTTACTCTTCTTCCAATCACTTAAACATAAGAATCTAACATTTCTAGCAAATAGAAAAATAATCTACATTAAGCAGGGGGTTGAGAGCGTCAAAGAATGCAAAAAGAAATGTATACGCTAAAAATAATCGATCATGCATATAAACATAAGATAATTACTTTAGATTAAATTTATTCATACTATTATAATAAAAATTCAAAAATAAACTAAATTAATAATGGGAGTAATTAATAATGAAAATACCTACATTCGGTTCAATATAGAAATATTGATGAAGCTCGATATAATCTAACGTTCTGAATATACTAAACGCACACAAAACATTAAAAAATGCTAACAGTAATATTTCATATGAACATACACAAAGCAGTAAAAAGGTTAAAATAATAACAGTAACATTTCATATAAACGAATACAAAACCGTAGAAAGGTTAAAATGTTAACAGAAACACTAAACAAAATATCCATCAATACTATTACAATACTGTACAATTCATGACAAAGTATAAACTTTAATTAAGTAAAAAAAAAAAAAAAAAATGCTTACACACCTTGCTGTTCTTAAAAATAGAAAAATTATGAAATTTTAATCTAATATTTACGAAAATTGAAGCTTTCGCATCACAGTAAGTTATGATCTCGAGGAAAATCCAAAAGCATGTGCACACTTATTCGAAATTTTGTCCTATACTGCCATGTAAAAAAATTAGAAAAATGGGATGGCAACGCCACCTGTTCATCGATTTTCACCGAAAGTTGACAGGCACTAATTTATATCACACTAATTTGTATGGTGTGTGCAGTAGTTCCTGACATACAGTTGCCAAAAAAAAATTGTGCCTTACATAAACACAGACATTTTCTAAAAATGCTCTAATACTGTTCTAGAATTTTGAAGACGTACAAATCCATCAAAAATTTGTAGTCTAAATTTTTTACGAAACAAACTGTCTTCTATCGAATATAAAATACAGTATGAAGAAGTCATTCACTGAGTTAAATTTCTAATTTAATAATAACATGTAAAATTTGAAGGGTGTCCATTAACTGGTATCGCAATATGCCATCATTACCCAAGTTTCGATAGTCTTGTTCAATAGTGATATATCTAGTAATCTGTTTAGAAAAACTTTAAAAATTTACTTTACGACTAGACTTTCACCGTACTACTAATGCTATGAGGTTGTAAACATTCTTAATATTCAGAATAATAAACCAAAGTATCTAGTCGATCGAGTTCCATAACCTTTTAATGTGTTTAAGATAATTTTAAATTGGCCATAATATTACCACAAGCGTTAAGTCACCTGATCTGCAGATCCACTAGTTATATTTATTTTTATGAATGAAACGTTTATAATGTGTATTAAGTCTGCAGAGGATCATAGGTTTATTTAAAAAAAAAAAAAAAAAAAAAATACATTTCATAGAAAATTGCTACGATATTCATAAGTAAATTAGTAAACCTTACTTCTAGAATAATGACAATAAATAGACATAAAATAAAAATCATGCAGTTACCATATATTATAATCGTTTTCCAACTTCAGTAATCAGTTATATCATTTAACTTTTAATGTATTTTGCCTCCGTCGTGACATCATAAAATAAATTTCATTTTTTAATATGGAGGAAAAAGAAACGTTCAAAAATAATATATTTTTAGATGTAACTTCAAAGGGAAAAAATAATAATATAATATATATAAATATATTTAAACTCTGTGTAATGTCGAAAAACAGAAGGGCTGCAAAAATATATTGTGTTTTACAACATGGAGGAAGAAATCTCAACAAAAACATCTTCATAGCTATCCTTTATTCATATCTGTACTGAAGCAATTGAAAAGGTTACTTTTGTGTAGCCGTGGTCACACAAAAAATAGTCTAAAATTTGCATTTTTTTCCATGTAGTGCACTAAAAAAAATCTTCATAACATTAAAAATTTACATTAAATAATTTCTATTTATATGTGATAAATAAAATGCACGCCTGTGACACAGTAACAGTTATTGCTATGTCAACAAAAAGTGTCTTCAAGATCACAGACATGGTTGATAAATTTGTCACTCAAAGCAAATTTTCAAACCTATTTTTACTTTCTCGTATCTGTATATGGTAGAGAAAGTATTCTTTCAGGGACATGAGATTTTGTTATATTTACACATTTGAAATGACCTGAATCCGAAAAGATTTTACGTTTAAACGGCACAGAATTTTAAAAAATCAATTAAAATTTTCAGGAGATTCAATTTCTTGATTTCAAAATGTAATATTAATAAATATTTTACTCAGTTTCTATAGAAAAATCTTCTAATGATTTTAAAATGTTCCATACACTAATAAAGCGATCGACGATATTTTAGCATAGCATCAAGAAATGTCTATGTCTAATAATATAAAAAATCTAATTTAAAGCACTTAAAAAAAAATAAAAAAAAAAAATAAAAACTGATTGTATTTAAAAGGGTTTTACACATATTATGAGTAAAAAAAATCTCAATCTAATAATAATCATATTTATATTTTAATTTTTAAATAATCTTTCAAAAACTAGGTTTAAATTTATCTCTAGAACATTTTATGATACAATGCTTGAATTTTATGCATTTTCCTATTAGGATATAGGATGCATCTTATTTATTAGAAATTCTTTTGTATAGTGACTGGATAAAAATTAAAAACTTGAAATTTTTGAAATTGAATTTCTTGAAATTGAATTTCTTGAAATAATTAAACGATTTTATATAATTCTGAGCTTTTTTCACGTATCTTTGTAATTTTTTATTTATCTAAGGTCAAAAATCGATATTTTTGGCATCCCCCTTTCTTTGTTCTTTAACAAAATTTTGAAACCAACATGTTATTTTGAATATTTTAGAAATTTTAATCCATTGCGACGAGTGTCAGCGCTGCTATGACACCAATTAATAAGTTTCATCTGCAAAAACTCATCCCAGAAATATTTTAGAAAAATTTTACTTTTATAGCACAGAAGAAACTGACTGTTATTACTTTTATTTTATTTTTGTTCGTAAATTCCGGTGGCAATGTAACCCTTGCGCTACAAAGGGTTAAATGCAATAATATACACTGAATGCTTCATACATACATGAAAGGAAAACATAACGATTTTTTGTAGTTTTAATGATTTAAAAGAACGAATAAAACTGTGCATTTAGATGTTAAAAACATTCTTATGTGTATGATGTACATGTGTATTGATGTAAAATTGGTTTTAAAAACTTTCATTAAAAACAGCCATGAATAAAAAGTAACAAAGTTTTTAGGTTTTTATTTTTATTTTATTTTATTTTGGTTTTTTTACCAAGAAATTGTATATTTCGTTCTAAATGTCTGTCACTCCTGCCTTGGTTTTTGAAAGATTAAGAAGAAAAAGGGGAACAATAAATTAAAACAAAATTTAAATATTCAAAACTTATATTCTGCATATATAACACCTATTTGTTGAGGTTTCAAACTTTTGTTTTTCATACTTTCCTGCTTTGTTAAAAGATTGAATCAGTTGTAAATAGAGCAGCTTTTACATCCAGTACGTTAAATAATTAGGAATAAGTTTTAACAGAATTGCGCTGAAAAAATAAGTTAATAAAGGATAACCTACTTCTATAAAGTTTACATCCTTTTAATCATTAATACTTATCGAGAAACGATAACGTAACACATATTTTTATAAATATGGACTACACTTTAAAATCTCCATTTGTAATGAATGAGCTACTATAATAATTTATTATATGAACTATGATAATTAAAATAAATCACCCAAAGTGAGAAATGATGTGCATTAACAATGAACACTTTTTTAACATTTTCCACCTAAGTTTAAAAGTTTTTATAAATTATGTTTGTCTGTCTGTGTATCTGTCGGTCCACTGGTGTGTCCGTGTCCATGCTCTAATGCCCGGAAGTATTTCCAGAATTTTTTCAAATAGGTATACGCTGTTCAAATTCATTAAAGCATGGGCCGTATTTAAAAATTGTATGAATAACACTTTTTTTTTTTTTTTTTTTTTACAGTTACACCGAAAATAATGAAAACACATTGCAATCTGTGAGAAGCATTTTTAAATATCGCATTTAAATATTTTTGCACTACACAAATTCTAATGATAGTAATATTTATTATTCATATAAAAAAAGAAAAAAATGTTCCATAGAATATATTATGAAAGTTTACAGTGCCACACAAAAATATTCAGATACATTAAGGGTTATAATTGGAAATTTCTTGTATCGTTATTTCACTTATTTTAAGCGTTTATAATACTGTACAACAATCTTTTATAGTAGTTTTACAACAATCTCTAATTTCCGTTGACATTTAAAGAACGCATTGAAAGTAACTTAGATTATTCAAATTCACTATGATATGTTTTCTATTGAAAATAGTTTAAACATACATAAACTCAGCTGCATTACGGTTTATAAGAGGCCTATTTCAAAAGCATATTTTAGTATATTTATGTTTCATACAACAGAACGAAAAGATATGTATATATATTTTTAGAATGCACAATTATTTTTCCTGTAAAATAAGGTAGGATCAGCGTAAGTGATTGGATTACAGGGCCCAGAAAATTGCTGTGATTTATAGTGAGATATAAAAGGAAATTATAAATAAAAAAAATTATAAATTATAACTATAAATTTTATACATATAAAGGGTTTATTCTATATATATAAAGTCTATATAGATAAATAAAAATTGTTCACTGTAAATTTTCACCATTGTGAGGATACTTTTAATACATCTTAAAAACGTCTGTAAAGTTTAGACGATATATAAGGCTTTACATAAAAACAATTTTTTTAAGCCTTTCCCTTTAGAAATAAAGCTTTAAAGATTCTTTCGTGAGACTCTTTAATGCATAACTAAAATCAAATTTTCTTTCGTAGGCTTAGTATTTTTGGCAATATACTATAAAGGGAATAACTATGCGAGGGCTACAAAAAATAAATAAATAAATAAATAAATAATATATATATATACATATACATATACATAATTTTTCTGTAACATACAGAAAAATGTATAAAAATAATTTTTAACTTTTTTTTTTTTTTTCTTCTTCATCATGAAAAACAAAATGTTTTTAAATGTGTCAACACTTAGGCAAAATTCATTGAAGATTAAAAGATACAATGATTTACGCAGAATTGGAATGTGTTTGTAATGTATTCGAACCCAATGATTATTTATTCTTTTATATATATATATATATATATATATATTTGAGCAATAATAGCTTTAAATTTAAATAGGAACAATTAAACCAATATTTTAAACAAAGTATCAAAGCCAGACTGCGATTAAAGATATATATATACTAATAACAATTTAAGACTTTTATAATTATTCACAATACAATTCACTTTTTAATGAATATTAAAATAAAATATGAATTTTCTATTCAATTTGGAAAAAAAGATTTTTTCATTATTTTAGACATAAGTGTTTTTATTTATTTTCATTTGTATTTTATTTTATTTATTTGTATTTTATTTTTATTTTTATTTTATTTTTATTTTATTTTATTTTATTTTAAGAGGAGGGGGAGGGGGAGGGGGAGTCTTTCAAAGCAGCTTTTGATTTTTTTTTTTTTTTTCCTTATGTAAGTAATGGTTGATCTGATGCAAGAAATTACTGCACTGCTTCAATATGCGGGTATTGCATTTCTGCAATGTTAAAATAGGGCATCGTGTGAAAAAATATTTTTTTAAATGTACTGTAAAAAAAGGAGTAAGAAACGTTAATCACTATAAAAATATTTGGTAACTTTATTGTTATATATCACAAACGTTTCTGGTTTCTATAAGTTCTGAACAATAACAGGTTTTTCTCTCTGAGACTTACTTGATTTTAGAAATTTTGTAGCAATTTTAATGATCTAATTTATGTTAAGGACATATTCTAGAAGCAACTGGAGTAAAAACTAGTCAACTAATAGTCCAAAATTTCCTAGGAATGTTCCGAATCATTTTATTTATTATTATTTTACACCATGACATCACATGAAAAAATATTTATTTTACTTTAAAAAAAAAAAAAAAATCAATACGGAATTTCAATTTAATTCAATACGTAAATTTTCAGAAAGTTAATATTGTTGATATGTTCGACACTGTCTTAATTCATAAGTAATTTCCACATATAAATATACTTTCTTGTATTTATGCAAGTATTTATTTATTATGATACAAGGAATAAGAAGCATTTTATGTTTAATAAATTTCATGGATGAGAAGGTTAATTAAAACTAATTCAGTACTTAGCAGTTTAAACTTCTTTAAGACAGTTTTTGTATAAACTTCATGAGGAATGTTATTTTGATAAAAGACTCACAAAAGAAAATAATGTTTAGATGGGGAATTTTGTCTCTTTATAAGCTGTTATATCACCCCTTGAAATTAGCTTCATCAAGTACTTATATCGCGTGAGAATCAGGTAGCTATTTAAGATTTGATTAAATACACATAAAGATGACCTGGGGGTAAGTGCCCACCCTTATATAAACGGTGATGACAGTGATAAATAGACCTCGGGCCCTGAACCTCGTATCATTACGAAAGAAAACGGGCCCTCATACGCGTTCTTTCACATCTATTTATTATATTATCATTATTGTTATTGCTCTTTATTATATATAGGCTGACAATTTATCACGCCGCAAAACGAGAAAGGTCACGTGATGCGACGGATTTCGTCACCCCCTCTGTAGACTTACCTTTTAAAACCAAGGGGAAAGCACAGTTTTAATTTTCTCTAATGCAGCGATTGTATTTTTTTACTTTCGTGTTATGCTGGGTTTTGATTAATAGTATATATTTTCAAAGAGGATGTGCCGTTTTTCTGGAATGAAATCTTTCCTTTTTCTTATTTTGTTTTTTTAGATGAGTGTTTTTTGAAGGGTTAATGGAAGGAAAATATACATTAAATCGTATTTTTTATTTCTTAGACACTTGCTATCAGCAGAATTTATCTATTTAAACGTGTGTTTTTATCAATTCAACCAACGATATTATAGTGAAATAATTTAGGAGTGTACCAAGGGTATGAAAATGATATAATTTAAGGACAATAAATTTTGATTTACAATTGATTTACGATAACAAGAGCTCTGAATATTAAAGGACTAATTAGATTGTAGCAGGTAGCAGGTATGAAAATTAAATATAATTAAAAATAAAATAAACAAAAGTCTTTCAAATGAATTCAGGCTGATGTTCCAACAGTAACTTTTTGATGTGGATGTGTTATAGCTATTGAAATATAAGGCAGGAAATTTAAGTTCAACATTATACTTTTCGTTGAAAAATTGTCACCTACTTCTTATATTAGGTCTGGATCAAGAAAGTTATACCATCACAGTAATGGAGATTCATTTTTTATTCATTTTTATACACGGATTTTTTTAATTATCTGTATGCTTAGCTAAGTCTTGCATGATATATATACATGTATATACGAAAAAAAAAAATTACAGTGTTTTTCTCAAATCAGATCATTATATATTATAATCAGATCCGTATTTAGTATTATTAGATCATTTTTATAGTATTTTTTATAAAACATTATAATTTGCTCATGTATCTTTAAAAGTACAGCATTGTAACTTCTTGTGTCTATTATGCTAAACATTCGGGATTCACATTAAAGGTTTGAACGGGCCGGGCTTACGACCCGAGCCCGTCCCGGCCGTCAGGCCAGGTTTGGACCGAATTTTTCAGTCTGCTCTAGGGCCGGGCCGGGCTCGGGCTCAATTATCTTCTGTATACTTGGGCCGGGCCGGCCCTGGATGAAATTTTTTCCGGGCCATGTCGGCCCGAATCTTTTTTTAGTTTCCTCGTTAATCAACGAAAAAGGAAAGTGATAAAATATTTCTTCAGTCATTTATTTTACATAATCTTACAGGCTGGTATTTCGCATAAAATTTTATTTTGTTAAAAAATATCTGTAACTTCAATTTAATTGTCTATCAGTCTGTCTGTTCCGCAAATATTTTTAGCATGTCTCGAAATTAATATATTTTATTTAAAGCAATATTAGATGGTTTTCTAATCAAAATAGCATGCATGTCACTACTAATTTGCGCACATGTACAAACAAAAGAAATTAGATACGTTACTGTGTATAAGGTTTGTGTCCTATAGTCTGTAGAGTTTAGGTGGTATGAAGACAATAAAAATCCTTCCACTGTAACTTTCTCGAGAAAGCTCCTTTTCGTTTACTCCATTGCACTGGATGAAAGTAGCATTATTTTTAGCATGTGCAAGAGCAATTTTTCTATTGAATATGGTTGGATTAGAATTAAAGTTTTGTTTACCGGATCACATGAAAGATTCGGATACATTACCGTCTATAAGAGGAAATGGTTGAAAGTGCCTGTTTAATAGTATTAACCATTTTAAATACCTTCCTATATTGTTTGGTGAATGCTAATAATTTCGATTTGACTTTCTGTCTGTCTTTGAGCCTTCTATACGTCTGTAATAAAGATCAAGAAATATATTTACAGCAAAAAATACATCATGCTTTTTCAAAATACCTTCCGTCAGATGATATGCAACGGTCCCATCGTTCAATCCACTTTTCAAAACAAGTAGATAAGCCCTTTTCTGGAAGCTGCTTCAAAGAGCCCTCCACTGCTAAAATAACTTCAGAATCTGTATTAAATTTTCTGCCATGGAGCTTCTGCTTCAACGTCGGAAACAGCCAGAAATCGCATGGTGCGAGATCTGGACTGTAAGGGGGATGTGGCATGATTTTAATATTGCATTTACTAAGATATTGCTAAACAGAAGTAGCGACATGTGGGCGAGCATTATCGTGATGTAATGTTCAATTCCCTACCAGTTCATGACGCTTTCTCGATATGTGTTGTCGCAAAATTTTCAAAACTGAAACATAATGTTCACCATTCACAGTAGTTTTTGGAGGCACAGCATGCTAATAGATTACACCTTTATGATCAAAGAAAATAATCATCATGACATTTCCAGCAGATTTGGTTTGTCGGATTTTTTTCGGAGGCGGAGAATCAGTATGTTTCCATACACTTGTTGCGGACTTGGTAAGTGGATCATAATGATGCACCCAAGTTTCATAACCTGTTATTACAGTCTTTAGGAGATTTGTATCATTTTGAAGCATCTGTTTCCATTCACAACATTGGTGAATTCTTGTTTTCATTTGTTCTTTAGTAAGGTGATGAGGGACCCATCTGGAACAAACATAACGAAGCTGTAAATTGTTGCGTACAATGCGAAATATCGACGTTTTCGAAATGTTTATTGATGCCGGTATCTCCTCACATGTCATTCGCCGATTTTCTTGAAGGATTACCCACACAGGGTTAACATTTCGATCATTCACAACACTTTTTGGTCGCCCAGGCCTAGGAGTCAGTTCTGCAGACAAACGGCCTTTCTTGAAATCACCATGTCATCTAAAAATCGCAGACTCACCAAAACATTTGTCTTTGTAAGCTTCTTTCATTAACTTAACTGTTTCTGGAGCTGTTTTGCCCAAACGGTAGCAAAATTTTATGGCACAACGTATTTCGTGTTTTAACTCTGAATCACTCATCTCCATTTTTGTAGGGCAAATAAAGCAGTTCTTTAAACAAGCACGGAAATAGGAAAATAAAATCGTCTGCTTCGTTTAGAATTTTGTATAAACGTACAGTTATTTATTGAAATTTTTTTTTTCCACTGAGTGAAAAAGGGACCGGGAGTCGAACCCCGGATCATTGACTTACAAGGTCAAGGCTCTACCAATTGAGTTTTCCAGGCCGACAACCGGTCAGCATTACTCACTCAGACAACCTTTAGGCAGAAGCATCTCTATATTTTCACTCAGCCGGAAAAAAAATTTCAATAAATATGATTTTCTTCCACAGTTGATTGTGTGGTTTTAATAAAAATTGTACAGATAACAGTTTGAAAAAATCGCCTGCACTTCTATTTTTTAGTTTCGCGGTGTTTCCACTACGTAAAGAAATAACTCTCAGTTTTTATGGAATGCCCTTTGTATTTTTTAATCGGGTCGGGCCTGATATTATCGTTTTTTGTCCGGGCCGGGCCCGGGCCGAACTTTTCGATTTCATACCTGGTCTCAAAATTTCGGCCCGTGCAGACCTCTAATTTACATATTCTGAAACACCCTCAAAACTCATACTGTTCTAACGACAGTTCATTTGTGCATATCAGTCACTCATGTTTAAAAAGAATTACAACTATATGCATTGAATGATAAAAACATAACTTATCTTGGTAAACTTACTGTCCAGTTAAATTAAAAGAAAGATACATCTAAAAATGAACTTTTTCTTCCGAATGGACATGGAATATTTCTGAAAACGCCCTTTAATTCCCTTCCCTGTCTGTCATTTTTCCAAGTTCTTGTCAAGGTATATGCTGTATTTATTAATGGAGAAAACTCTATTAAAATTCTTCCGAGTATACTCAACTTTTGAGAAATACTCTGCTAACTCTGGGGAATAACACTAAAAAGTCTTCGAGAAAAACTTTGAAATGTTTAAGGATAATTTCCGTTTCATTTTTGGTATACTCGATCATCAAAAAATTAGTGACGATCCCATGCTAATTTTACCGTTAAACGACTCAAACAAATTCGTCATAAATAGCAAGTACTAACAAAAACAGATTGTGGTTAATGACTGTTCTTCAGGAATCATTTTTATATTAAAATTTGTACAAACTGTAAATTTCCAATAACAATATTCTTTTTTCACAAATTCATAAGCTCGGCTATAATTATGTCTAAACACCAAATTTCCATTCTTTTACACGTTAAGTTTTACAATGAAAAATTATTCAAAATTTTGCTTTTCTATATTCTTATAAATTTAATATATAGAATGATTAAAAATGTTTCTACTCAGATCACTCTAGAACCCAGAGATATCTTTTACGATGTAACACAGAATATGGACAAAGATGTTTTTAAGGCAAAAATTGGTGTATATTTCAATAACCAGATAAAAATACCATGCTTATTTTAATACAGCGATTAATCAGTCACAGAAAGCAAGCGGATTTCTTTAATATTGAAAACACATCAGAATTACTATTCTTTCTTTCTTTCTTTCTTTTTTCTTTTTTGTATAATTTTTAAGAGAGCTTTTGGAAATTCTGGCGCTCCATCAATATTTCATAAATCTAATTAATTGGTCCTGAAAAGTTTAAACAATAAGGCTAAGGGTGTTATATTGACTTGCTTTGAATGGAAGTAGTCTCTAAGAAAGTTTTTTAAATATTGCTTGAGTATACGTATTATTTCAAAAGAATTAGCATCGGTTTTGTATTTCCAGGACTATTTATAAGTTAACTTGGCAGTTAGCAAAATATTAGCATGATGTTCGGTAATAAATAGCCGGATTTAAATTGAATCGGATACAAAAAAAAAAAAAAAACTGAAAATCAAACATGCAATTTTTCTTTCTTTCGAAGATTTCTGTGACAGTTGCTGAACATTGCAGTTGAAGCCTGTATAAAATCTAAGACAGCATTAGTCTCATTAGTAAAATTCCGAGCTCGTAGTTGGATGATTGCTGGTTTGATACTCGAGCCTGCCAAAGCCCGCCGTGCATAGGGACCCTCGATAGAGAGAGACAGGACATTGGCGCGCCGGCTTTTTGACGAAATTCTCCATTTTAGTGCCAGTTGCTCCATTGCTTATCATTACGCTGAGAAGAAATTTTGATTATTTTACATCATAATTGAAAAAGAACTTATTTATTACATTTTTGCTTTGTTGGGAGATAAATTGCTGTAATTTTGGAATACTTTCAAAAGATAAAAATGCATAATTATTTATTTTATATCATGCTTTAAATACTTTGCATGCTCTTATTGCATGCTGTTTTATGTATTTATTTCCTAACATATGAGATAATTGAATTATTTATTTGCTAGCTATTAGTTTTTAAGTTCTGTTGTGCAATATATTTAATATGTTAAATCTCAATGTATTTTTCTGATATATTTTAAAATACATATTTAAAATAACTATATAAAAATATATTTTTTGATTTTTTGCTAGTACGCAAAATGTATCAGATTTCTTAAAATAAATTAATAAAAATAAAGAAAATAAGGTGTGTATTACTTGCTAACATATAGTATAAATTTCTTTTAAATAATAATTGCCATAATAAATTTTATAATAATATTTAAATAAGTAATTATTTTTATTTATATAATATTAAAAAAAAAAAAAAGAAAGAAGCAAATGTAAATAAAATAAATAAAAACATTTTTTTAATTTCTAAAGACATTGATTAATATTTTTACAAATTATTATTAATAAAATTTTTATTTTTAATATTTAACTAAGTCATTATTATTAATAATGCGGAATTGAAATAAATAAAATATGTATTCTTAGCCTGGAAAAATATTACGTAAATATTTTTATAAAATAATAAAAAATAATTTCTGTTCTTCTGCCGTAGTTTTACATTTATTCATGAATTACTTGACAAAAACTAAGATTACCTTATTTTTGTTAAAAATGTTTTATCTTTTTGTATATAGAATGTATGTCCTGAGAAAAAATAAGGTAGAATTACTTTCACTAAGGTAGAATTGCTTTCACAATCAACGTATTTTGATTAATATGGAAATATACAACAAAAAATTCCTCTGTTTTCCCAATAGGAATTGAAAAAGTAACCATGTCGAAGGTTAAAACAAAATTCGATTTTCTTTAAATTCTTTTTCTCTAAGACGAAAAAAATTACATATTCATATTCTGCATTACTTTCTGCACCAATTTAGCACACAATTTCCTTTCATTTATGTTGTATAGTAAAGCGTCAATCGCGAAGAAAAAAGCATTACGTTCTACGGGGATCGCTCCGAATTGGCACTAAAATGGCCGACTTTCGGCCAATGTCCAGTCTCTCTCTATGTAGGGTCACTAGCCGTGCACACTTATAGTGGCTGCTGCACGTAAAATATGCAATGTCCTACATGTTTCCATCGCAAATAATACCTCTGAGGGTCACCGAAGTGGGGTAGCTCCCTTTCGTGGAAGATCAGAATTGTGATCTCATGTCTCTGGACCACGCTTAAGAGTGAGTTCCAGGCCGTCAATAATTGCACGTAGCGTAGCATTATTAGGATATAAAAACCACTTAAATTAAACCTTAACATGTTTAATTTTTTTTATGTAATTCAATCTTGCGCGAATTCTGATGCTTAAACAAATTGCACGTCGGTCGCATTCATTTAAGTGTCATACATCCTCTTAAAAGAATGATAAAAGAGGAGATGACGTGTGGAAGAACATGAAGCCAAAATTGTAACTACAGAAGTCATTAATATAGTTATATAAGAAATTCTGCATTGTTATTCTGAAATTGTGTAACATAAATCATTCAAGACGAAAGTCATTCTAAATAAAGTCTCAAAAGCTGTTAAATAAATGACAAGTAAATAAAATAACACGGTATGGTGTAACCACGTTTCCTAAAACTAGCAGTGGGGAACAGTCCAAAAGTTTGAAGGGGTGCCAAACTGACCGACAGCTTGGGGTTTGGAAAACATCCAGTAATTCGGGGCTCTCTTATCTCTTATTTTCTCTGAAACGGATGGCTATCTCCCCTACTTTAACACTGGACTCGTTGAGTCACCGCTTGAGCAGAGGCTTCCATTGTCTCAAGAAACGTGGTCGAAGAATATTAGCCAATGTTTTGGTACACTCAATATGGCTCCTGCGGTAGCCTTGGCTGCTATTGCAGTAACCAACTTGTGTAGACAACAGTTACCTTCATTTGCCTTGCGTACTGATACGCCGTATGTCAACTCCTCCATACCATTCCAAGTAAATCCTTATCAAATAAAAGTGTCCGATTTACCGACAAAAGTATAGGTTCAAATCCTGTGTATTAATTTTAGTGTTTATTTAAATATAGTACTAATCTCTAACCTATATAATTTTAAATACTTGATAAAACTCAAGTACTAAAGTATTGATTTTGAATTGAATCCATAGTTGAGTCAAAAATGTCATCATTGACCACCAAGTATTTTTTCTTTATTTTCACTGTTTCTTCGGCTGTCGCCGAAAGTCACAGGTGAAGTCTTTAAAAAATCTTCACTTAATTCATTCTTTTGTAAAAGCAGATACAAAAATAATACATAAAATACAGCTTTTGAAATACACGCTTTTATTTCAAAATGTATTCATTGCAAAAGTTCAACTCAATTGTATAATTAGAAATGGTTTAAATTCAAAAAGAAATTTCGAACTGGAGTTAAGGGCCCAGTCCCTAAAACGTCCCCCTTCCGACATGTCTAATACTATTTAAGCGTGTATTTTTTGTCTGAATTATACAATGTATGAAAAATCCAACTCAGTTAAACGATAGAAAGTGGATTAAAATTCGAAGTAAATTTTCAGTTGCATTTGGGGCGCAGGGCCTTCAGACCTCCTACATCCCCTAAATCTGTTATGATGTGTTGCCATCGTAGTTATGCATATACGCAACCTTTTAGCTCAGTCGGACTATAGGAAGCGGGTTAAAATTCGAAACAAATTTTAAACTGCATTTGGGGGGCCAAGGACCTGAAGACCTCCTTCACTAGTCTGCTACTATTTGAGCATGTATTATCATTGGAGTTATAGAGATATGCAAAATTTCAATTCAATTGGATGATAAACTAGTATGTTGCGGCCACCACACATGACTTTCTTCTATATTTTCCTATACAAATTCACTCAGTAAAAATAATTTATCAAAATTATTATTTAAAGAATTATCCTGCATGTTAATGCAGTACGACTTCCATATTAGAGAAGTAGTATAACACTAAATATCAAAAAAAAAAAAAAAAAAAATAGTCAATTTTATTCTCAATAATACATTTAAAAAAAAAAAAAAATCTAATTGTTAAAATTTAAAAAATGGATAACTTTATTTTAAATTATCGCACATCGATGATTCAACCATTCGTTTTAAAGGTATTGGCGAGCACTTTTGAAAGATACTCGTCATGAAAAATTACTTCCCTCGAGGGGGGACGCCCCCCCCCAGGGGTGATCCGAAGCTCCTACATACACAATATTTTTCCACAGTTGACTATCTCTATTACAAATAATTATTTTAAATTTCATATTGATTATTAAAAAAAAAATTCTTTATGCCCATTTATACAAAATTTTGTCCTACACTACCATGTTAAAATTTAGAAAAAGCAGGATAGCAACGGAAGCTGTTAGAAAATTTTCACCAAAAGTTGATAGGCAGTAATTTGTGTCAATATGTAACTACATACCAATTTTTATGAAATTCTGTGCAGTAGTACCTGAGATACAGTCGCCACAAAATTTTGTCTCACACACACACACAGACAGGCACCCATTTTCTAAAAATGGTCAAATCTTGTTCTACAGCTCTCAAAACGTGTAAATTCATCAAAAACCCGAGGTTGAAATTTTTTACGAATCCAATACTTTATTCTATTAGATATAGAAGAAAGTAAAAATAGGTGATAATTCAAGATTTGACACACACACACATAAATTAACAATATACTAAATTAAATAAAAACATATAATAAATTGCAATTCAATTGCATTCTTTTTAAGTATTCTACATCAGTATTAAAGAAAAGTATTAAATTTAACACCATAAATAAAAGTTCATTAGGCACGTTTTAAAATGTGTTTATTTTATTATAGAAATACTAATTCGCACTATACAGGATGTCTCAAATAGGTTGAAACTCGATTTAAATCTTTACCTGTTAATCATAAGAGGGTAATGAAAATTGCTAAAGTGTGTTCAAAATAAAATAGGAAATAAAACCTCATTAACTGAAGTTTCTTTCCGTCAGTTTTCAAAAATATTACACTTTTTAATTTTCATTACCTTTCTATAAAGATGAGTAAATTTGAACAATATGACAAATTTGACCAATTAGAAAATTTTTATTGTTTTGTGCAACAACATCATTACAAACAATTGCATACACCTATCTTTAAAATTGAGTGAGTTATACATAATAAAAATTTGAACTCTGAACCTAGGAACCATAGTACAGTAAAATTATTTTTGGGTGCTTAGGCCCAGTCCCTAATATTTCACGATGCAGTTACGTATTCTAAATCATATTTTACAGTAAGACTTTCATTTGAAAAATATAGAAATTAATGAATATATGAAAGTATGTAATTTATTTCCAAATTTTTCACAATTTTTCAAAGCGGCATTCTAACATATTCCCAGATATATATATATATTATATATGTATATTTCTTCTTTCATTTAACTGTAATTAAAATGATTTCCAAATAGTCAATAATAATTTAAATCGCATTAAAAGTTTGATTCAAAATGTTTCAAAATCTTTTTTAGAAAAGATCCTACAATCGAAACATATTTTAATATCTATATGTTTAAAATTATATTGTATTAGAAAGCAGAGAATTCAATGAATTCATAGAAGATTTTTTTTTTCTTTTTTTCCTTTCACTCAGTTGTAATTTATGCGTTTCAAAAATTCGTATTAAAATAATTTTTTTAAACTCCATAATCGTTTATACAGCATAAAAATGCTGGTTTAAAAGGTTTCTTTCTTTTCTTTTTCTTTTTTTTTTTTTTTCAGACGGTGCTGTATTCGACACATAATTCAAAGCTCAAATGTTTAAATTTTCATTGTATTAGATCATAAAAATAATCACTATTTCTCTCAAATTCCTTTCATAAAATATCTATTTGAATGCATATTTTTTTTTATTATACGACCCAACTCTCTAAGTTATACTCGTAAATGCAATCCAGTATCGCATGCGCCTCGCGACTTGCAGGCATGGGCCGCAGTTTATCTCGGCCTATTAAGGCTTGAGTACATTTGGGTTAAAAGCTTTTGTTTTTGTTTTTTGTTATGTCTTTGTGCTAAAAATTCCTATTATCAATTAATATGTATGGTTTCCATTTTCACTGTGAAAACAACTCTGTAAATAATACGAAAATGTAACATAAAATCAACTTTTTTTCTGCATCTTAATTCAGTCAGTTTTAAAGATACAGATTTATGGTTCCTTTTAATGTTCTTGTTGGATAAAAAATAAAAACTTTCTAGTTGATGAAATTTTTCTAGAGGGGTGAAAAACTTAAAAAGTGTAACATTTTAAAAATTAACATGTGGATTTTTTTTTTTAATTCTGTTTTCTTTTTTACTTTATTTTAAACATTTTTTTAAATTTACATAGTCTACTTACCTCTCTAAAGATAAAGAATTAAAGCGCATTTAAAAAAATTTCGGGACACTCTGTATATATTTTTAAATATTCAGTAAAACATACGTTATTCCGGTTTCAAATTTTCACCTTCGCAAAGTTAACATGAGGTCAAAGAAGTGTACTCTTCCCGAGTTTCAATAGAATCTGTAAAAAGTTTCGTAGATATGAATGTCATCAAAAACAAAACGTGAATTTTTTTTCTCTCCACTTTTTCCCCGCTGTTGCTGAAAAATCTGAAGTCTTTATAAAATCTCTATATAATGCAGCCTTACGTGAAATCAGATTTAAAACCACATCGCACTAAGATCTCATCCATTTAAGTACCGTATATCCCCTATCACAAAAAGGCATCAGACTTAACAGGCAAAAATGTAGGTTTATTCGTTTTTCTTGGCGAAAATGTGGGTCTTAATTATAGCTATTTTACCAGCAATGACGTTTTTACAAACGAACAACACCTTTCTTCTTTCCATTTCTTTCTTTCTTTCTGTTTTTTTTTTTCTTTTTGGCGAGTTCTTCTTCCCACTGACTTATGACAGCAACGATTCGTTACGCGCAGTTTAAATAACAGGTTATTCCATTGCTGGAATAAACTTGGCCATTCAGATTTGTAATTGGTTTAAAGTCCCGCTGATAGAAATCTAGAGTGCTCGTAAAAAAGAAAAAGAGATGATCTGAAATGTGGAACTCGTAGATTTTCATACGATTTAAAAAGCGGTTATCTTTTTCTGTCGAGGGGAAATATATGTGTGTATACTAAAGACAACTTCGTAGATTTCTGTTTAAAGTTTACAGGGAAATAAACAGGCTTACAGATGCATTCATAAAACGAAAGTATAGTACTTTTAAAAATTGGGCTCCTAAATTAAGTTTTAGATTTTGATAGATCTAATTTCTTTCCAAGAAATCTAATATTTTAATCATGTGACTACCATGACAATTTCACGAATCTTATCTGCAAAGTTAACTTATGCCAAAATATTAATTAAAGAAAAAGTGTAAAATTTCTAAAAAGCAAATACAGGATGTTCCAAAATTCGACAGCCGGTGAAAATTAAAAATTAAAAAAAAAGTTGATGCGCGGAACCCGTTGCATGGCCTACTCGTTTGCCGGATCTCAATCCGTGTGACTTTTTCCTATGGGGGAACTTTAAATCGTTTTTTTATGTGACACCTGTGGACACACCGGCAGATATCCCAGTGCGGATTGTCGTCGCTGCGGCAGACATAAAAAGCGCGTCCGGTAATCGATTTTATAGCATCGTTGTAGATTGTGCAATAACGTCAACGGGTGCTACTTCCAGTAATTCTTGAATTAATTAATCAAATAATTTTTGAAGTAATATCGTACTTTTGTCTTGCAGTATGACATCGAAACCTGCGCTATTTTCATCTTCGCGATTTCCCCTTCCCATCGGGCTTTGCGACTCCATGTTCTATGATAAGTTTTTACCCTCTTCAGCATTCTAACACCTCTTTCAGTTTATCGGCCGAATTTTAAAACATCCCGTATATATATCTATGTATATTTGTTCTTCTTTTACAATAATTGTTATGACCGATTCTTTCGTGCCCAACAACGAAAGAAAAGCGTGTATCCCTTTTCTTTGAATATTTATAAAAATTTTCGTATTGCTGTCAGGTTGAATTGATCTGTAATGTTGTAATCCACTTTGCATACGTATTTAATGCAAGATTAATCAACGAGGCGTCGTCAGCAGTTTTCTCTGTTACGAGGAATACAGTGGTGGACATAATTATAAGTTCAGCTATACTTTGGCGATTTAGTAGTCGAAAAGAAATACAAATAAATACAAAACCCACATGGAAAATTTTAAATTAATTTTTAAAAACTTTTAATATCGATATTTTACAACAAATTTAGGAATATGAAGCAAATTTATCTCATTTAGGAATATGAAGCAAAAAATGAGAAAGTAGCTGGACATAATTATAAGTTCAGAGAAAGCTTCGTCGGAATAAATTAAATATAATAAGAAGTTAGATTCTAGTGTGGTCTCCTTTGTGTTTATTGACTTCAAAAATACGATCTGGCATTGATATGACGAGATTGTACAAGGTAACTAATGGATTTTCCGTCCATACTTTTCTAATTTTGTCCTCCTTTAGTTCTCTTATAGATTGAAATTGTTTTCCATGCGCATAAACTTTGCTCACCATCATTCCCCATAAACTTTCTATAGGGTTAAGGTCTGGACTGCATGCTGGCCACTGTAATACTGGTATGTGTTTATCTTCAAGCCATGATTTTGTCACTTTTAACGGATGTATGGCTTCATTGTCTGTTGTAGAATAAAGTTCTCCCCCACAAGTGACTGAGCTGATTCAGGATGGGTAATCAATGCAGTTTCTAATAATTCTACATATATATCCGAATTCATTTTTGTGGAAATCCACGCAACAGGCAAGACACCTCTATTTGAAATCCCTCCCCACATCATGACTGTTCCTCCACCAAAGTTTTTTTTAATATTTAATCTGTTTCTCTCTCCTTAGATCATGCCAATAATAATGTACCCCATCAGAACCATCAAGATTGTACTTCTTTTCATCAGCGAACATCACTGATTTCCATTCTTCTTCATAATTCATGTACTTTTTGAAAATTTTAATTTCTTTGTTTTATGATTAGCTTCTAACATTGGTTTGACTTTTTTTTTCACCCATACTACATTTTTTTCGTTATGCAGAATTCTCCTAGATGTGTTGGAATGACAGGGAGTTGTAGTGAACAGTGTATTTCAATTTAATTTAGCATTTCATTTGTTGCTTTTTCCCAATCAACTTTTTTTTTTACGCTGCGTCAAGATTGACTTCCTTTCTGGTCGTTTTAATGTGTTATATTTTTTTCCCTTTTTTGATATGATTATTAATAACATATAGGGAACGTTCAGTCTTCTTTCCTATTTGTCTGTGTGATAATCCCACCTTGATATATGCATCAATTTGAGCTTGTTCTCTGTCATAGCGTTTTTAATTTGGGCATGTTGAGCTAGGTTTTGAAAGAAAAAATATCAGCATATTACAGTATATTATAACTGATATTTCCAAATTCATTAATTAAATACCATTTTTAGTGCAATTTTAATGATATATGAGGATTTTTTTAGAGTGAACTTATAATTATGTCCGTTCAAATATATACATAAATTTTGTATGACTTATATTTTGACATTTCCCCAACACGATATCACTGTTAAATGCTTATTTAATTAGATTTAAATGAAGTGAGAAATATCTTATAACAAATGCATTTGCGCAGATCATAGTTTTAAAAGATTTTGGATGTGAACATATCATTATGTACACCACTGTATATGTGTTTAATCTTGATATCGATGATCTTGACGATCGAAGTCTTATATATCGATTTACAGTCTGTACGGAAATATACTGACCAGATGTTTTCAAGTATTTACTGATTTACTCTTTTAAGTATAGGTTTTTAAAAATAAGTAAAATGTGATAATATTTTTATTCTTTCGCGATTTATATCAGCACAAAATACTAGAGTCTTCATTTTAAGACGTGGCATACTCATTTAAAAAAATATTTGTAAAAGTATTATTCTTGTTGTTGTAGAGTATAGTACTGCTATATTATATTCCCGCTCTGGTTTTAATCATGAATATTCATTTTAGAGCTGTTATCAATTAATGAAGAAATAGTTCAAAACAGATATATTTTTTTTATGCTTACAAAGAAAGAAAAATGCCCAGTGAACTGCGATGATGAGCGAATCGAATCCACTACTTCTTACGTTTGAAAATGTTTCATCGTTTCCCATTTTCGAAAAGAACGTGCATCGTATACAGGATGTTTCAAAACACATGGGCAAAAATTTAAGGGGTGGTAGATAACATCTAAATAAGCCATTTTCACCATACACTGCTGTAATGGAAAGTATAAGCACGTTTTCTTACACATCGTCATTTCTACCGTGGACTTCAGCAGGCATGGCGGCATACAGTAATCAGGAAAAGGCGAACATACATTTTATTTATGGTCTGGAGAATGGGAAGGCTCTGGAAACTGCAAGATTGTTGTTACATTTTTCGTCTGGCACGCGTCTTCTCGGGAAACGATGCCTGTACTGTCTTTTGCGGCTTCCAGAACATTCCCATTCGCCAGACCATACATAAAATGTATGTTCGCCTTTTCCTGATTACTGTGTGTTGCCATGCCTGCTGAAATCTACGGTAGAAATGACGATGTATAAGAAAACGCGCGTTTTATACTTTCCATTACAGCACCCTCTAGCGGTCACCGCTTGCTCTCCGCCCATGCATTGTATGGTGAAAATGGATTGTTTAGATGTTTTCTACCCCCACCCCCTTAAATTTTTTTCCATGATTTTTGAAACACCCTGTATATGACCACTATGGAAATAGAAGTGACTGTTTCTGACGATTTAGACAATGAATGAGATAAACAGTGATTGTGAATAAAGAGTTGTCTAACTTTGAATTTACAAATGTAAATAAAGTTAGATTTAATAATAAAAGATGGATTCGATATATCCGTAATAAATTTAACGTAACTAAACATTTTTACGTTTCAGTGTTCAATGAAATGAATTTGTATTTACGGAAGTACAACCCTCTCCTTTGAATAAAGCTAAAATAGTATCGCTCCAGAATTTCCAATTCTCTTTTGATGTTTTTCTTACTAGATTGTAACTGCTGTGCTTGTGACGTGTTGACAAGAATGAGGGCTGATTTACAGCCAAAACGTCTCTCTCTTGTTTTTATTGTTTCTAAATTATGTTTATACATATTTTTAAATGTAAATGAAATTTTAAACGTTGTGTTAATAAATACTTGAGTTTGAGATTCTGATATATATCAAAATTAGCATCACTGTAAAAAACAGTCCTGTTTGCTGCCAGAAATTTCCTGTAATTACAGAAATTATTCGTAAACTACAGAAAAAATACATTGACAGAAATTTTCTGTAACAGAACAATGCAGAAAATATTAGCAGATAGGTGTTTTATTAATGTACCGAGTGACTTGGTGCTTCTTTAATACCAAATTTTCCTTAGGCAAAATACATATCTACTAATATTTTCTGTATTCTTCTGTTATAGAAATTTTCTGTCAACGTATTTTTTCTGTAGATTACGAATATTTTCTGTCATTGCAGAATTTTTCAATCAGCAAAGAGGGCTTCTCCTTTTTTTTTTTTTTTTTTTTTTTTTTTGCAGCGCAACTACATACTTCAGTCGGGAATAGTTTCAATACATATTAAAAACCTTTTTAAAAATTTAAATATCCTGTAAGCTGTATACAATGTGTAGTAGGATGAAAATGCTGAGATTTATTTCTCGTAATAAATGAAAATACAATAATATGATCAATAAAAATACATCTCTTTTTCCTTTCCCCCGAAATTCATGATGTCAGTTGTATACGGAATTATCTATTTGCGGCTCTGCGTGTACAAATTTATTCTGGTTGGACAAATATTCTCGAACTGTAAATTTACTTTGATTAAATATATATATATATATATATATATATATATATATATATATATATTACTTTCCGAACATACATATGTAATAGAAGTATTGTAATCATGAAAAAATTCGACTTTGATGTATTTATATATTTTGAGATCCTCTGAGTTAATTTTTGCTTATGTACTCAAATTATTTAAAGTGTGATAGTATCTAAACGCCCATATTCGAATAAACTGAAAATTTATATATATGTTATAGGTCACCGTCGTTCGACCTGTATAGATTTTGATGAATCTAGCACTTACAGTTTTATATATATAGGAACCGAAAGATTTTTTTTTTTTTTTTTTTTTTTTTTTATCATTATGGTCTATGGGCTGAAATTTATATAAAGTGCGATAGCGTCTAAACACCTTATTCTACTGAGATGGAAATTTATATACATGTTACAAATTAACGTAACACAGAGAGTATACATTTTGATGAACCTAGAACTTATAGCAGGGACATAACGAAATTTTTTTTATCATAATGACCAACAGGCTCATATTATTTGAAGTGCAATACCGTTGAATTAAATAACATTCTATAAGAGGGGAAAATACCGAAACATCTTATTATGGTTTTCTTCTTTGTTTAATGACTTCTCTTAGTTTAATTTATTTAAACAACTGTTAATTACGTAATGCTCGGAAAGTCGAGTGGAGTCACTCCAGACTTTTTTTTTCTTTTTCTTACCTATATATAGTAGAGCAAGTAATGTTTTGAAATTGAAGACACATTTTCGAAATTGAGTTTTTTTTTTTTTTTTTTTTTTTTTTTTTTTTTTTTTTATGTACACGGTTTGAGGTCTCGTGAATCCTATAAACATGTTTTTAGCAGTTGGTCTGTATGTCTGCCTATGTCCATTATAGCATACCTCAAGAATAAATAATCACAAAGTCAACATTCTATATTCTAAAATGTGGTAGGCACGGCTTAATATCTATAGTCTGCACTAAACAAAATGAAATGAGGATATAATTTTTATATCCATAAAAGCATGTTTAGTGTAGAATGTTGTATGGAAATCATCCATCATTCATTTACAAGGCTAAATCCGAAAAAATTAAGATATATTGGAGCTATACTTGCAAACAGTTAAAGTACATTTCAGATTATTTTATGCAATTACATATAAAACTAAATTTAAGTATATAATATAACGTGTCTATAATTTATAGACAATATAGTTGGTCTATACAAAATTAAATGAAAAAGTGTCTTTTTTATAGAATATAATTGTTAGCATTGGTGTCTACATTTTACCATGTCGAAAAAAAACTGTTAAGGAATAAAAATTAATTTATCACCCCCACGTAGTAGTGAACAAAGTATTAAGCTCAATTTTCAGTTCTGTTTTTTCATATTATATATTACATACTATATTCTATATTTATATTTTATATTATTTTGTTTATATTTTTTGTTATTTATATTTAGGGTATTGGCATGAAATGATTGACAATGAATTTTTAATTAAAAAAATTCGTAGCAAATTCAAAATTTATGAGAGGATAGGGAAAATTTTCGTTTAAACGTGCATTAAAGGGAATATTTTTATTGCAAAAATGTTAGACTAGCTTTAAAATATCAGTTATGATGATAGGATGATTATCATTAACTATGAAAATACAATTTTAAAAAATTCGTAAATTATTAGAAATTTACCAATTCTTTAACATGGCAGTATATTTCGCATAAACGTCCGAGGGATATTTTCATCGTAAATAGGTCAGACCACATTTAAAATATTATTTAGGAAACTATCAATAATATCGTTGACTACGAGTATTCTAAATTGAAATTTTCGTAAGTTATTCGAAATTAAATCTGTACTGATAAGTATAAAGGATTTAAGTCCAAAAATGTCGATTTTGAGTTAAGTACATAGTCAGACTCAGAAAAAAATTCTCTATCGATTGGTATAAAGGATTTAATTCTATGTCATTTAGTCTTTGAGAAAACCCATTGGTAAAAAAAGGACCAATTTAGAAATTTACCATTCATGTATGGTATAAAATATTTAATTCAATTTTTCCCGTTATTAAATGAAGGTTGACAACCACTGAATGGTATAAAGGGTAAAAATCAACGAAATACCTTTTCCCTAATCCATTCTTCTGATTTGTTTTTAGCTAGTTAAACTTTATTTTTCGTCTCCTGAAAAATCAAGAATATGGACTTAAATCCTTTATACATATCACTACAGAAATTTCCTTAACATAATAAGATATAGTAATATTTCATATAAACTTGCAGTACAGGGATGATTGCATACTTGCCAACCATCTCATTAATAACCGTATAATTGGTAACGCCCCCTGAAAAAACGCCCCTTTTCTCACACCACTATATTTTTAGAGTTATTCTCTCCAAATGTTGTTACGATTAAATAAGACTAAAATTACTCTAAAAAATTATTGGTGTGAAAAAAAAGGCGGGTACTAAAAATTGTATGATTCATAATGAGATGGTTGGCAAGTATGTGATTGCATTGGAAATAGTACGGAATTGCACGAAAACTAAAATATGAAACTTAACGTTAGTAAAGTTAATCAACAAATTATGATAAGGTAAATGCTTCGAACTCAACGGTGAGTACCTTATTAGATTGAGCATTTCAGTTTGTCACCGTTTCGAATTATCTTAACATGACTATACTATGTTTTGTAGTGGAAATTCGAGAACAAATATGTGATCAGGAACTGAGCAAAGTCCGCCTATGCCAACATAGTTTTACCAATAAAAGAATATATATTATTTGCGACGTTCTTTTTAGTTCGTCAGTTGGAAAAAAAAAAAAAAAAAAAAAAACGCGTCAATAAAATGAAAATCAAATCACACTAGAAATCCTCGTCTAATTTAGAGAACATCTTATCTTTCGTTTATAAAAAATATGGATTTCTTCCAAACTCTTCACAAAAAAGCTTTTTCTTCATTTGAAAATAGCAAAAAAAATATGATATATTCATGTATTAAGTTCCTTTCACACTTGCGGTTTAACACAACCGTTTACGGTAACGAATTTCAGCAAATTTTCTCTACAACTATAACTATATTTTATTTTCACACAAAAAGAAAATCCTGTTAGCGTATATTTATCATTTTCCAGAAGTCTAGGGTATCGTACTTTATTTGTTATTTTCTAGTCACACATCAGTAAAAAGAGCAAAGAAAAAAAATACATATATTCTCTTTCAAAGAAACTTAAACATATGTTATTTTTTTCTCTCTCCCTTGTATGCTTGCTTGTGCACCCCTCTCTACCCTTTATAGAATTACAAAAAGGAGCTTTGACGTTCACGGTCTGTCGCTTGCGTGATGGTGATATTATGGACTGAACTCCTAACAAATTGAATTTGCCACAATAAGTTTTTCCTTCCCGTACATCGAGGCATGAAAAGGAATTTTCCGCGTTGAAAATAGAAAAATTATGTGAAAACATCGGAAACTCTTGTGAAGTTATTGATATGACTATCATAGAAATAAAAAAAAAAGTATGTGTGAATGAAAAATGTATATCTCAAAGAAAATATAAAGAGAATATACACAACTTGCAAACAAAACCTGCATTTATAAACATATGACAGAAAAGCGTCACAATTTAAAAAGTGTTCCCCTTAAAAAGTACTTATATTGTTTAAAATTTTCTTTTGTCGTATCATAATTAACAAGATATTTAATCCTTTCAGGGGCAATGGGATATATTATAACCAACCTAATTTTAATTTCCAACTGCAAAAATACACCCCGGAAATTTTTTATAAAAATTTACTTTTATAATTTTGTAGGAAGAATACATTTATTTCTTTTCTTCTAACATTATTCGTAAATTCCGACGGCAATTGATTTTATATGAGCAAAATTGCCTTCCCCCTGAATGAGGAAGAAGCGTTTCTCTTTTCCTTTCAAATTCTGTAAGTATTTTTTGAATATATATATATATGTAAATATAACTTATTCCGAATATTAAGTTTTATTTGAACTTTGAACTTCATATCTTGGAGCCACTTCTAAAATCATCAGCTAACAATTTTTTATCATTTGCTACTATAGAAACGCAGGATAAATGATAATACCTCTGCGACAACTTTAAATGCCCAAATAAAAATAAAATAAAATAAAATAGTTTCTGTTATTTTATACCGCATTAAATTATTGCATCTACATACAGTATGCTGCATGCAGTTATTATCAAAAGACCAACTTCAAAACTAATCGGACCGACAACTACTCACTGTGTACCATTTGTACGACATTAAACCCACTTACTAAAACAGGAATAAACTACTACGTCAGAAACACCAAAGGAAAAATATTGAGGTGCATACAGCTGTTTCGGTAGCCTAAAGCGTACCGTCATCAGTGCAAAAAGAATTCTGAATCTTGGGAAGTGCTCGTATATATAGGAGAGGGACCGGATTTAGTTCAACCAATAGGAATACGGAAGAGATGGGGAGTGTGGCCAATAGGAATTAAGGAATGTGTAGCTGTGTAAACAGTAGAAAAATTAAGGAAATGTGGACTGAATGTAAAATTTCCAACAATCAGATAAATAGGGAACAGCGAAATCACAATTAACAAGGTTTTTAAAATTTTTATAAATATGAAAAGCTTCAAAGAAATCGAGTTCATGAATGGATTTAGGTCTGCAAATTATTTTAGCTGAATTAAATTTTAAATTATGATTTTCCTCCCAGCAATGTTTAGAAATAGCCGATTTATTGGTTTCTTGTTTGCGAACGTAATTCATATGTTCTTTTAGACGAAATTTAAGACTGCGTTTAGTTTGGCCAATATATGATAAACCACACTGACAGGAAATACTATAAATGCCCCAAGAATTATGCATATCAATAGGATCTTTTAACTGAGAAAAGGTGAGTTTATTGGAAGGCGAAAATATTATTTTAAAATCATATTGTTTGAGAATTTTAGCTATGGTTTGACTGGTTTTAGAAAAATAGGGTAAAACAATACTGATATTAGATGTGACTGATTTAGTAGACGAAATGCGAGGGAGTTGTAATTTTTGGATAGATTTGTCTATAATGGAAGGGTCATAACCTCTGTCAATTGCGATGGTTTTCAGGTATTTAATTTCAGATTTCAATAAAATAGGATTTGAACAAATATTAAGGGCACGGTTTACAAAAGTATATGCTTTCTATACTTTTGTAAACCGTGCCCTTAATATTTGTTCAAATCCTATTTTATTGAAATCTGAAATTAAATATCTGAAAACCATCGCAATTGACAGAGGTTATGACCCTTCCATTATAGACAAAGCTATCCAAAAATTACAACTCCCTCGTATTTCGTCTACTAAATCAGTCACATCTAATATCAGTATTGTTTTACCCAATTTTTCTAAAACCAGTCAAACCATAGCTAAAATTCTCAAACAATATGATTTTAAAATAATATTTTCGCCTCCCAATAAACTCACCTTTTCTCAGTTAAAAGATCCTATTGATATGCATAATTCTTGGGGCATTTATAGTATTTCCTGTCAGTGTGGTTTATCATATATTGGCCAAACTAAACGCAGTCTTAAATTTCGTCTAAAAGAACATATGAATTACGTCCGCAAACAAGAAACCAATAAATCGGCTATTTCTAAACATTGCTGGGAGGAAAATCATAATTTTAAATTTAATTCAGCTAAAATAATTTGCAGACCTAAATCCATTCATGAACTCGATTTCTTTGAAGCTTTTCATATTTATAAAAATTTTAAAAACCTTGTTAATTGTGATTTCGCTGTTCCCTATTTATCTGATTGTTGGAAATTTTACATTCAGTCCACATTTCCTTAATTTTTCTACTGTTTACACAGCTACACATTCCTTAATTCCTATTGGCCACACTCCCCACCTCTTCCGTATTCCTATTGGTTGAACTAAATCCGGTCCCTCTCCTATATATACGAGCACTTCCCAAGATTCAGAATTCTTTTTGCACTGATGACGGTACGCTTTAGGCTACCGAAAACAGCTGTATGCACCTCAATATTTTTTCTTTTGTGTTTCTGACGTAGTAGTTTATTCCTGTTTTAATATTCCAACGCCAAGTCTCCTGCTATTATTTGTTAAGCTTATACGGGCTTATTTGTGTTATTAGTCTTCTGCTCATATTGTTACTGAGCAACCTGGTCTGAGAAGCCTCATATGAGGGGGGGATTAGGTCAGTAATATTTTGAGCCATTTTCTTGTTTTCAAAATGTGCAAATTAGTTAATCGTTTCTACCGTCTACGTACTAAAAAGTTTCGTGCCCTCAACCGTCTAAAATTCCTTTTACAATGCAAGAGACACCGCATTATTCCTAAATTCATTCAGCTGAAATGCAATATTTCTGGTTCCAGTTTTGTAAACAAAGCAGTATTCAGGTCTCATTTTAATATTCTCCGTGCAGTTATTAAGGAAACTCGTACCAACATCGCCAAAATTGAAAAAGATTTATTGTTTCTCCACTTAAAGTTAGCTTTTGAACGTCCTAATTTTATGTCGATTGATCACAATTCCTGGATTCATTGTGACAACCGTTCTCGTAAACACTCAATTAAATTACATGATAAATTCACCCGGCTTCGTAATTCACAAAGTCCTATTCATTCGAACGACTTACCTGTTGTCAATAAAAATGCAATCGTTAATCTTTCCAGTGCTGATATTTCCAATAGTCAATATTCTGTTCTCAAACTCAATTCAAATTTTGCCATTTCTAAACCTCCTTCTTTTCCTCAGTTAATTGCACCGGTTGAAAAAGCTTTCAAAAATTCTCGACTGACTGACCAACAGAAAGAAAATCTTCGTCATTTAATCCTTAATAATGCCAATTTCAACTATAAAAATTTTAAATCAAATCTCAGCCCTGCAGGAAAAAACGCCTTGAAGGAATTAAAATCTAATGAAAATATCATCATTACTAAAGCTGATAAAGGTGGTCAGATTGTTATTTTGGATAAAAAACAATACATCGAAAGTGTTACCGAACTAATTAATGATGGCCCATACATTCCTCTGCCCCGTGACCCCTCTCCTCAAGAATTAAATAAAATTAAATCTGCTATAAAATCTTGCCCCTTGTTATTGAACTCGACTAAATCCCATCTTATCCCTTCTATTGCTAATTGTGCCAGATTTTATGCTTTACCAAAAGTTCACAAACCCAATATTCCATTTCGTCCAATAGTCTCTAATATCGGTACTGCTTCCTATAATCTAGCTAAATTTCTCACCACAATTTTTGCTCCACTTCTTGCTGCTAATAGTTATACTGTTAAGAATTCCATAAATTTTGCAAAAAATATTCAAAACTGCCCTCACATTAATCTCACTATGGTTTCTTTTGATGTAAAATCTCTTTTCACTAATGTTCCAATAAGTGGCGCCCTCTGCTGTCTCGAAAATATATTAAAAGAGTTTCATTTCACCTCTTTCGAAATACCAGAATTAATTTCTCTTACCCGCATTTGTTTATCACAAACCACTTTTTCTTTCCAAAATAAATTCTATCGTCAGTCTGAAGGTTTAGCCATGGGTTCCCCTCTCTCCCCAATTCTCGCGGACATTTACATGCACTATTTCGAAAGCAAGCTTTTTAAGAAAATATCTTTTCCTTTTTGGACCCGTTACGTTGACGACACCTTCACGCTTATCGACATATCTCATCACAATATTGACCATGTCTTAGAAACCTTAAATTCAATCGACAGTAATATTCAGTTTACATATGAAATAGAAAATAATGGCTCCCTTCCATTTCTTGATACCCTCGTCTCTCGCACTGTAAATGGATTTTCAACCACTGTCTATCGTAAAAATTTTGCAGTCTCCCTTCCTCCCCATGCGCGTTCATGTCACCCACCTAACCAAAAAATGGCTGCTTTCTATACTTTTGTAAACCGTGGACTTAATATTTGTTCAAATCCTATTTTATTGAAATCTGAAATTAAATACCTGAAAGCCATCGCAATTGACAGAGGTTATGACCCTTCCATTATAGACAAAGCTATCCAAAAATTACAACTCCCTCGTATTTCGTCTACTAAATCAGTCACATCTAATATCAGTATTGTTTTACCCTATTTTTCTAAAACCAGTCAAACCATAGCTAAAATTCTCAAACAATATGATTTTAAAATAATATTTTCGCCTTCCAATAAACTCACCTTTTCTCAGTTAAAAGATCCTATTGATATGCATAATTCTTGGGGCATTTATAGTATTTCCTGTCAGTGTGGTTTATCATATATTGGCCAAACTAAACGCAGTCTTAAATTTCGTCTAAAAGAACATATCAATTACGTCCGCAAACAAGAAACCAATAAATCGGCTATTTCTAAACATTGCTGGGAGGAAAATCATAATTTTAAATTTAATTCAGCTAAAATAATTTGCAGACCTAAATCCATTCATGAACTCGATTTCTTTGAAGCTTTTCATATTTATAAAAAATTTAAAAACCTTGTTAATTGTGATTTCGCTGTTCCCCATTTATCTGATTGTTGGAAATTTTACATTCAGTCCACATTTCCTTAATTTTTCTACTGTTTACACAGCTACACATTCCTTAATTCCTATTGGCCACACTCCCCACCTCTTCCGTATTCCTATTGGTTGAACTAAATCCGGTCCCTCTCCTATATATACGAGCACTTCCCAAGATTCAGAATTCTTTTTGCACTGATAACGGTACGCTTTAGGCTACCGAAACAGCTGTATGCACCTCAATATTTTTTCTTTTGTGTTTCTGACGTAGTAGTTTATTCCTGTTTTAATATTCCAACGCCAAGTCTCCTGCTATTATTAAACCCACTTACCTCAACTCAAAAAATGTCTGATGCTTGACCGCACTACATGACTTCCATTACTATAACTGCACATCTTATATAAACTCTGTTTGGAGATAGAAAATTTTATATTTTCTGACCATACTCAAATATCCGACATTTGACAATTATCCCGTAAGTGGTAACTAATAGATACGTCTGAATCTTAAAGACATATAAAAGAGAGCGTGCATAGAGATTCCAAAAAAGAAATCCTTAGAGTCGTGTGAGAAAAGCACTAATTACTTTTAAGCTATTCAAATCGGAGGAAGGTATAATCTCATATTTGCAATAAAAGTCACTTAGAACAACCTGGTTTAATTTCTTTCTTTCTTTTTTTTTTTTTTTTTTTTTTAAATATGAACGAACAAAAGCTTTTGAAAAGCAAATAGCAGAAAAATATATATCAAGAAAACAACCGGAAAAATAACATTTTTTTCAAACTTTTTAATAATTATTAAATTAAAACCAGTATTCTGAAAAATACTTACAAGGAAACATTCAAAAGGTGTCATCTTAAAAAAGTTTTGAAAAAAATATATGTGATTCTACTCTTCATAAAACACCAGAAAATGAAAAAATTATCGGCTGAAATTAATTACAGCGACTACAAAAAATTATCCAAATTAAGCATCTTTGGCGATTTAGTGCTGTTATGTGATACGTTTGCTAGCACCGAGATTGCCGTGTACGAACAGAACCGTGTTTTGCTTTTCCACCAAGTACTCAAAATCAATCGCCTAGCAGTGTGAAATCGCCAAATATGGTTAATTTTGATATTTTTTTGTGGTCGCTGTAATTAATTTCAGCCGAAGATTTTTTCATTTTCTGGTGTTTTATCAAGAGTAAAATCACAATATATTTTTTTCAATACTTTTTGAAGATGACACCTTTTGAATGTTTCCTTGTTAGAATCAGCTCTGTCGATTAGTGTTCTATTCACTGATCGACAGTATACCATACGCAGTATCTGTGCTTATGTATATAGTCGATGTCAATTGTCAATGTATTTACATCAACATCTCGTCTATATGCAAAGTTTAATATGTTCTGTAGCTTCAATTTATTTTCTACCATGTTTTATTAAAGTTATTACTAATTTAGCTTTTATACAAGTTTTTATTCTAGTGCTATATTTCTGTGTTATATATGCATTTTAATATGAATAAGAAAAAAAATTGTGAAAATGTGACCACTAATCTAAGAGAGTTTGACAGCCACTGGCAATATTAAGTCTCGAAAAAGTGACAAATAAGTTAGAAGGCTCTATTTGCAACTGACGACAAACAGAAATTTCCAATTTTCAGGTCTAGTTGGCATGTTTCCGGACCGTCGTCAATAGCCCATTGCGCAGCTCTAATGCGACATTAAGCCCTCTTAAATCCTATTCATTTCGTGTATTATTTTGTAAAAGTTATTCTTTATGTGTATCAGAAAACTTCGTGATGTTTAACAATTTTTAAGATGCATAAAGAAGAAAAGATTACAGATACAAGAAATTATATCTTTCTTCAACAATGTATGAACTAAAATATATGTGCGCATTCTATAGCCGTAGTTTGCATTTGTTACTCTATAAATTAATCTGACTCATTTACATAATGTATCCCCAGTTCTACTTTTAAAAATGTATCAACTTTCGCACCATGCCTACCTGGAACACTAAATATACGTAACTTCCTCGCTACAAGCTGTGTGATTTCCTGTCCCCACCTCATTCCATAGAGTAATGTGGCTTCATTAACAACGCTCATCCTTGCGGGGGTGCTCCCACTTCGTAATTGGAGTCACGGTGAGAAGATTTTTGTTAATAAGGCCCAAAACGCCCACCTCTCTGCAGACGATGGTGAGAAAAATCACGAGCGCTCACCACGAACGCTTCCCGTGTTGCCATCATCCACTGCGTAATTATGCACGAAAAACCGTGAGAAGGCATCATTGGTAAAGTGATAAATAACTAACTGCTCGTGAAAGTGAAATATAGAAAAAGGAATCGCCAAATTTGTCTGGATGTAGATAGAGTATGAGGAATAGTATTAGAAGCCTATATCTCCGTGGTTCGAGAATAACTATAAGTTCTCTATGTAGTATTTTGATGATCTAGTTTCAAACGTTTTTAACGAGATTCTGCATATTTCAGCTTTACTTTTTCTCTCCATTATTAACAAGAGAATATATTACAAAAATTTCTAGTAAAAAGGTCACGATAATTGATTTTAAAAAACGTTATTCGTCATATTGTTATTATTATTTTTTTTTTCCCTAATAAATAAAATTAATATAAAGCACGATTTTAATTAATTAATTTTGAATTAAAAACTGGATTGAATTGTTAATTTTGCCCTCTGCACTCCATCACTCTCTGTGGGGAAGAAGATCCAATCTTTTAAAAAGTTTTTTTTTAAAAGATAGAGCTTTTAAAATAACTAGCAAACCCGTGCGAAATTTTCACACTTTAATTCTTTTTTATTGACATTTAAAACTTGAAACTCACTCGTAAATTTTATATATATTTCCCTCACCCAAATGTAATTGGAATTCATCAGAAGCCAAATTGTTATTAGAATCAAATTAATATTGTGCGATAGTGAAACCAAAATTTTTCAAAGTAAGATTTCAAAATAAAATTCGTTTTCGACAACCCGTTTTTCATACTTCTCCAGGCAGTACAGCTTTAGCATACAGGGGTCTGTCCAGACTTTTCAGACAGGGTTCCATTTTGGGGAAATTGTGAAAATTTTGCTCGAAATTTTGTGAATCAAAATTTACTGTCAAAATCAAGTTCTTCCAAACTTTTCAGCTAGAGTCCTCTTTTCGTGAAGTTGTGAAGAATGTCAATTTTCAAAATAAAATCACAAAGGTTTCGTTTTAGACAAAGAAGATTCATTTATATAGAACTAAACTCATACATATGCACAGAAACCATTTATAAGTTAGAAATTGAATATAATCTTTTTGGGGAAATACAGCGAAGTACATCCGATTACTCAAGTAGTCTGTTCGCTCCATGGAAGATTAATTTCTGAAATGAAAGAGATTTATCAGAGATTTTTTTTTTTTAATGGTTTTGTGAAGGGTCTTTTTCTGGGGTAAGAGATTTTGTAAAGGGTCCTTTTTTAAAATATAAAATTTTGTGAAGGGTCCTTTAACGGACACAGTTTTACCTCTGGACAAACCCCTAGTATAGGACACCGATGATTTAAATATCGGTAAGTATGAACAAATTTTTAATCCGTCACTAATTATTTATATTTTCTGAAAATTTTCTAAGAATTATTTCTAGAACTACCAAATATATAATGAAAATAAATATGAAATGTAAATAATAATTTTGAAAATTCTAGTAACTGTACAGAATTTTTTCTTTTTCTTTTCTTTTCTTTTTTCTTTTTTTTTCTTTTTCCCTTTGAATTTTGTATACAGTTCTGATTTACACCATATTAAATTAATCTATATGATGAATATTGTTATATAATCGTATTAAAACAAATTTTAATTGCAAAAAAAGAGAAGTAAAAAAAAATGTAAAATTCATATGATTTATTTGTGTAATAAACTATTAAACTATTAAGAAAGGTAAAATATTTATTGATTCCATATGAAATGAAATTATTTTGACACGGACGAACATTAAAAGGGTAATAAGATATATTTTAAATTCTTAAATCTTTTATATAAGTTTGTTGAAGAAAAGGTCATTCCATGTCACTTTATCAACCAGGCCCCAACATCTACCACTGCAGATTTTTATTAAAATTCTTGTACCTCTCTTTTATAAAGCTATAAATAAAACTTTATTTTTTTTTCTCTATCTTAAAAAAATTTAATTTTATAGACTTTCAAACCATTTTTGATTTCGCATCGTTTGGAATTGTTCAGACACTCAGGATCAGCTGGAGTCTTTATTAACAATTCTCTAATTAATAATAAAAACTTTAAACATTACTATAAGCTCTGACTTCAAGAATTTTAGAAAGTAAATTTGTAACAGTCTATGTTTAAATTAATTTATTTAAAAAAAAAAAAAAAAAGCAGCAAACTTTTAGATTTAATTTTTAACATGAGTTCTAATTAAACCAATGGTTATTTATTTATTTATTTAAATGATAGTAAATATGTACTTTAACATATCCAGTAAAAAAATTTATGGCACATTACATAATCAGCCCCTCTTCTTATTTAAATATATATACATAATCAGTATCGTAATTTTAACATTTTCCCTTCTTTAAAAACTGAACTGTTAACAATTATTATAAAAATTAATATGTAAAATAGGTTGAAAATATAGCTCTAAACTCAGCAGTATATATTTATATGGTAATTCAGGTATTCCCTGCTCACCCCCAATTTGAAAAAAAAAAATTACCCCCCCCCCCTCCCTTATTTTACCTTCGTCCAAATGCAGTAATTACACTTTTTTTTTTATGAACAATTTTTACTTCCATTACCCTACTACCGTAAGTAATGGAAGTATTGTATTCGGTCTGAAAATTCGATATCGGGTTTTCACCAGATTTACACGTTTTAAGGTCCCCTGAGTCCAAAAAAGTGGTTTTTGGCAATTGGTCAGTGTGTATGTATGTATGTATGTGTGTGTGTATGTATGTATGTGGAGAATCTTCTGGCTATTATAGCTCAGAAACTAATAAAGATAGAGCTACGAAACTTTAGAATTGAAATACGTCTGGTGTACAGATGAAATTTCCAAATTTTGGTGAAAATTGAAAAACCGGAAGTGGGACATTGGAAACCGGAAGTTGGACGGTAAGTCCGTATCTCAAAAACGGCTCTAACGATTTTCTTCAAACTTGCTATATAAACACTCTATTAGATGTCCTTTCGAATGATATAGTTGGTTAGTTCAGTAAAATTGATAGACGTCCTGTATAAATAGCTCAATTTCAGGCCTCGCAAAGGCGTTCCTTTAAAAACGGTTGTACGGATTTTTTTCAAACTCGCCATTTTAACTCACTTTTAAATATGCTTTTGTATGTAATTATTGTTTTCCTGTCAATAATTGAGTTTAACCGAAAGTGGGACCGTAAGTCCGTATCTCAAAAATGGCTCTAACGATTTTCTTCAAACTTGCTATATAAACACACTATTAGATGTCCTTTCGAATGATATAGTTGGTTAGTTCAGGAAAATTGATAGGCGTCCTGTATAAATAGCTCAATTTCAGGCCTCGCAAAGGCGTTCCTTTAAAAACGGTTGTACGGATTTTTTTCAAACTCGCCATTTTAACTCACTTTTAAATATGCTTTTGTATATAAAATGTTTATAATGTGTGTAGTACTGGGTAATGGAAGTCGTGTGGCTGTTACACACCAGATTTTTTTTTATGCATCTACACACACATGTATATCTATATATAAGCAGAAATATACACTTTTTTTTATACCTATTATTTTTTGCAATTTTTTGTAGAACTAAATTTTTAGTTAACTTTGTAAGTTCACTGTTGTATGTTTCCTGTATAAAATGTTGCAGAATATCACCATCGGTTTATGTACAGGGACACTCAGAAGTATTTCAAAGCATTGCGTTATATGAGATATATTTCTATAAATCAAATTTTAATAACTTTACTTTCCACGAAGTTTTAGGAAATTGAAATATGATATTTAAATGCACAAAAAATTTCTTTGCATAGAATGTAGCATGATTAGCATTAGATTTACAGGGTGACGCAGAAATATCCATTTATATTAAGAGTTATTAGTAAAAAATTGCTATCATCTACATTAAGCGTTTTTAACACTATCATTTTTAAGTGTGAATATTATTTCAGTTTTGTGTATCTGCATGTGCGTCTGTCTGTCTTCCTGTCTGACTGTCCGAGCTCTAAATCCCGTAAATATTTATGGAATTTCCTGAAACTGATATATGTTATTCAATTTCACTATCGGATGTTCTTTATTGAAAATGAATTTTATACCACTATTGGTTTGTGTACAGGGACACCCGAAATTAATTAAAAGCATTGTGTTCTATGAGATTTATTTCTATAAACCATATTTTCATACCTTTACTGTAGACATATCTTAATGAAATTGAAATATGTTATTCAAATTCCCTATTGGATGTGTCCTGTATAAAATGGAGGAAATACCACCACCGATTTATATACAGGGACACTCAAAAGTATTCCAAAGCATTGCGTTCTATGAGAGATATTTCTATAAATCAAATTTTAATAACTTTACTTTCCACGAAATTCAAGGAAATTGAAATATGATATTTAAATGCACAAAAAATTTCTTTGCATAGAATATAGCATGATTAGCATTAGATTTACAGGGTGACACAGAAATATCCATTTATATTAAGAGCTATCAATAAAAAATTGCTATCATCTACATTAAGCGTTTTTAATACTTTCTATCATTTTTAAGTGTGAATATGATTTCAGTTTGTGTATCTATCCATCTGTCTGTCTATCTGTCTGCCCGCGCTCTAACTCCTGTAAATATTTATGGAATTTCTCGAAATTGATATATTTTATTGAAGTTCACTATCGGATGTTCCATATTGAAAATGGAGTGAATATCTGGTCTGGTTTGTGTACAGGGACACCCAAAAGCATTCGAAAGCATTGTGTTCTATGAGTGTTATTTTTATAAATATTTTCCGTATAGAATGTTCCCCATTTAAAATGAAATGACATAATACGTCCTGTACAACTAGTTTGTTTACAGGGAGGACAACAACAACAAAAAAAAAAAAAAAAAAAAAAAAAAGCCAATGCATTACGTTTTAGGACAGAATTTTTTGAAAGTTGTATTTAAAAGTCTTTCTACTAAAAAAATCATAAAAATATTGAAATGTATTATTTATATTCTAAAATAATGTTTTGTATACAATATGATATGATTCACTTTCTGATTTACAGGGCTACACTAAAAATATCCAGAGAGATCAAAAGCTGTAATTATAATCTAATAGCTGCATTTTCTTTTGCGTTAAGCCTTTTAACACTTTCCAAAATGATTAAGAGTAATTTTAAAATCAATTAGTCTGTCTGTATATTTTTCAGTCCTTCTGTCTGTTGTGTGATAACGTAGGGAAAGAATATTAAAAGTTATTCGATACAACAATTACGTACAGTTGGAAAGTGTTACTAACCAATGCGTACTGCATGATTTTTCTTTCTTGTTTAATTTATTGATGTTGTATACATTGATTTTAAAAGCTTTGGGCATTGAATAATGCCCACTTTTTGATATCTTAGTAATAAAATTTTCTAACGGCCCACAAATTTTACAGTAATGCTACTGAATAATGCTACAAACAACCGTACTTTATAAAAATTATAAATTAAAGTTGCAGCAAGTTATAAAAATAAAGCAAGCATATAAAAATAAATCATACTTCTTTTTCAAACTTTTAATAAAATCATTTATTGCTGTTCTTGCCTTAATACTAATTAATACAATGGTTGGATTTCAGGTTGGACTTTTCTGTGGTTTTCTCCAAAACTCTATATATACGGACTAGGACACCTTGGAAATAATTCCACTGAGTGCCCACAATCTCAGGTCTGAGACACTCGTGTAATCAACCGGCTTTATTCCACCCCTCCTCCACCTCCCTTCAAAATAAATTACAAACCTTTATTTATTTATTTATTTATTTATTAAGTAAATGTTAATACTATTTTTAATTATATATTTTTCATTTTTCAGAAGACAGAAATGCAGATGACACTCGGAAAATTGCAATAATCACGAAACAATTCCAGAAGAAATATTTCAAGTTATTTGAAATGTGGCCTTGAAACTCAAAACATTTCCTGCGATCAAAGACGCAAATTAATGGGGGAGGGGGGGGGAAAGGCTAACAAAGGTTTTATTTTAATAAAGGACAAAAGTGTTTTGCTAATGTAAATGTTATTTTAGCCTTTCCAATAAAAGTTTAGAAAGTTATAGAATCTCACGTACTTGATACTGATATTGAAAATATACAATTTTACATGTTTAATTTGCATCAAACAATCACTAAAGTTTGAATACAAAATGCAATCTAATTATTTAAGATTATTTTCAGCTTTATTTTTTATTTAGTGTGGTACTATACTGTACAACACATTTTAGTTACTTCCGTTGTATTTTTTTTTTTTTTTTTTTTTCAAAAGTAACCTGTGAACATTTTATCTTTTACCACATCTGAATTATATCACCACTTACACATTTCTGTATATAACATTTTCTACAAAAGTGAATGAGATATCAGTTTCCTGCAACTAAAAACTTTTTCAGAAAATGCATAATTTATATAAATTTTATATAGAATTGATTTTTCTGTGTTTTAATTGGCAGAATTAACCAATATCATTTAGGTGCTTCTAAAGTTGCTGTAAAATAATGGCAAAATAAAACTTTTTGTGCGTTTTTATTTGATTAATTACTTATTCATTTCAATCCGGGAAAATTTTAGTTAAAAAAAATATTTAAACATATAAATTATGCATTTCAGAGTTTTTATAATTTGCAATAAAATGCACATGAAGCTGATGATGCACAAAAAGCGGTTACACAATAGTTGTTAAAAAAGTAGTCACAGTATGCAGTAAGAAAGAAAACGTAATAAAGTGGATTCATCATCAATAGGAATTGCATAACCCTGTAAAAAGTATTGTCTTAAACAAAGCCAGAATACTTGTGATAGTCACATGAAACTGTATTTTAAAAGCAATTTACAGAAATTAAATAAACATTGTGGTACAATGAACATATAATTCAACAGCATCGTAAGCATTTAATTTAGCAGCAATGTATCCCATCTGGTAAACGAACTCTGAATACAGAAAAAATACTTAAATCGACTATAAAAAAATTAATGATGTTTGCCAAACAAACATAAAAATTGCTGTTAGAAGCTTACGAATATCGACGTAGATTTATAAAAATATTTTAGGGACAAATTTGTCGTCCATATGAGTGACTTGGCAACATTTATTAATAACCGGGTAATATATGTCCCTTTGTCATCATGCCGGAAGAAAACTTAATTATAATCAAAGATCGTTTAATGAATGCATAAAAAACTGAAAATTTTCAGATATTTTACCACTAGTTACACAATTTTTAAAAGGACTATAAAAATATTAATATATTCAGCAATATCTCCATGTTTAATGGGGTGACGGGCATTGTAGTTCTTTAGTTTTTTTTTTTTTTTTTTTTTTGTTTCTTTGTATCTATAGGTTTTTATAATTATAAAATTAAATATTCATATGCAACTGTCAAAAGAAAAAAAAAAGATAAAAATGTAAGTGCTGCATGCAGACTAGTCTTAAATTTTCTCCATTGATTTTACATTTTCATAGTTAAACAGCACGTTCTTAACAAATTTGGGTACTACTTAGTCGATTGATTGATAAGTTTTTAAATATTTTGTTCGAATGTCAAAATTTGCATGAAATTTGAAGCAAAAACTTTGAATAAACACCATAAAATGCAATAAACTCGCAGCAGTTGTTTCTGGTCGAAAAAACAGACGATCCTTTGTCAACCGAACAAAATAGGCACGAGTACTGCAATCTGCAATCAAAGCTGCAACGCAGACCTGAAACAATTGTTGTGAATTTGTTGCATCTTATAGTATTTACTTAAAATTTTGTACTTATTACTGCAAAACGCCATTTATGTGATTCATTCTTATTTACATGATTCATAACCCAAATATTTTTTAACTCTTTAATTCAGCAATAATACTGTAAAATTGAAATTTGAACTAATTTTATATTGAGCATTTTAATGTTTTTCAAATAAAATAATGAATGTTTTAAATTTAAATGATTTTTAAGAAATTTTAATATATTGATATACATTTAATTCAAAAGTATACAAACTTTCATAATTCTGAAAGGTAATCTGCTAAAATTTTATAAGGATGTCCAACATCCCACCCTACAGTAATTACATTTTCTTTTTTTTTTTTTTTTTTTGTAAAAAAGGGGTAAACATTCGGAATTTCCAAAATGAAACCTTATTTACTGGTTTACCTATTTAACCCGTTGAGTGCCCTGTCAGCCATTCTAGATTCTAGACATTTTGTCATATATCTCCAAGTACTGAAGGAATCATCTTGAAACTTTAGGAGTGTGCAGAACATGTTATACTTCAAACATTTCAGTGAAAATTTTACCCCGAAAGTGAAAGCAGTACCAATTAAAAATTAAAACGTTGAGCGCCATGTCAACCATCGGTGGCTGACAGTGTCAAATATGATATAAAGCCACGTCAACCATCGGTGGCGGATATAAAATAGGATATAAAACTAAAAATATTACATTCAATGATTGAATATTTATTAAAAATTTGCTTAATTTTTATTTATTACAGGAGGAATGATTATGGAATTTTAATGGATTTTAAGAATTTGCGTGGCGCTCAACGCGTTAATACAATAAAATTACATAAAGTCCCTGAATGAAGAGTTCGACTTTACCTACTGATCTCTGTATCCTACACACCAAAGTTATGTATAGTAATCGAACATAAGATTAAATAAGATTTCTTACGCGCCTGCATACTTTATAAAAAAAAAAAAGTTGCGTGAAATCACCGAACATAAGTGTAGAACCCTAATTATTGATCTACAAATGTTATACAATTCAATAATTAGAGTATCAATAGGGCATCAATAATTAGAGATTAACAAATATTAGTTAAGTCCTCAATCAGATTACTAAAACCTTACCTATTGATCAAAATAGGTTGCACAACATCCTTGTATGAAGTAACAGCTTTTTAAAGTGAAATCTTACTTAATGATCTGCCTACGTCACACTACAATGTTGTGTAAAGTTACTGTTTGCGAGAGAGGAAACTTACCTACTAATATGCGCACGTTACACAAAAGTGTTATATAAAGTTACCGTTTGGCAGAGTGGAACTTTACCTACTGATCTGCATACATTGCACAACAATGTTGTGTAAAGTTATCGTTTGCCAAAGTGGAACCTTAGCTACTGACCTGCATATGTTACACAACATTGTTGTGTAAAGTTATCATTTGCCAGAGTGGAAACTTTCCTACTGATCTGCATACGTTACACAACATTGTAGCATAATGTTGCCGTTTGCGAGAATGGAAACTTACCTACTGATGTGCATACGTTACACAACATTGTTGTATAAGTTTGCTGTTTTCGAGAGAGGAGCCTTACCTACTTATCTACACATGTTACACAACAATGCTGTGTAAAGTTACCATTTGTGAGAATAGAACCTTACTTTTTGCTCTGCATACATTACTTGACAAACTTGTGTAATATCACCGATTTTAGAACTGTAAATTTTCTTCATGGACTACAAAGGTTACACAAATACAGTTGGTAAGGTTTCTCAATATGGTTGAGACAAGTAAGCTGCCTCAACATTGTTGCACTGTAAAAAAAAATTTCAGTATTTTACAACAAAAGGTGCTGGCACCGCGGCTGCCAGCACAGTTGCTGTAAAATTTACAAACTGCTGTTTTTTATGGTGCTGTAAAATTTACTGCACTTTGCTGTGAATTTTACAAGATGCTGTTTTTAGTAGTGCTGTAAAATTAACTGCATTTTGCTGTGAATTTTACAAGATGCTGTTTTAAAAAGTGTTGTAAAATTTACAACAAAATGTAGTTAATTTTACAACACTTTTTAAAACAGCATCTTGTGAAATTCACAGCAAAGTGCAGTTAATTTTACAGCACTACTAAAAACAACATCTTGAAAAATTCACAGCAAAGTGCAGTAAATTTTACAGCACCGTAAAAGTAGCAGCTTGTAAATTTTACAGCAACTGTGTTGGCAGCCGCGGTGCCAGCACCTTTTGTTGTAAAATACTGTTTTTCTTTTTTTTTTTTTTTTTTTTTTTTAACTGTGTAGGGAGTGATGCCAGATTGGGGATTTTCGAGGCTTCTGGGGACAATTTTGGGGACCAAATGTTTGTGGGGACTATTTTGGGAAGTTCTTCAACTTTCTGTCAATGTTGGCAACATAATGATTTATCCCTACGACTGGAGACTTTCAATAGCTTTATTGTTATTTAGGGATTTTTTTCAAAAATTGCCTTCATTTGGGGAACAATCTGAGCTTAAATCTTAGAAAAATCTGCTTGATTTTTTTTTTTTTTTTTTTTTTTTTTTTTTTTTTGAAGAATTTTTTTTTTTTTCCTCTTTAGTAGAAATCAAGCTGGGGATTTTTTCGAAAAAAAAAAACACCCTGATTTGGGAAAATTTGAAGACCTGTTTGGGGAAATAATTTTCGGCCATCTGGCATCACTGAGTGTAGGCGGTAGAGATGGGAATAATCGAATGATTTTGATAATCGAGTGATTTGCTTTCGATTTATTTTAATAATCGAATGATTTTACAATCGATTATTGATGACGTAAGCGTAGAATAAGCGTTTTGTAATTAGTTTCGGTTTCTTCGTAGCTATCAGGTTGCTTTCTGTTTATACTTTGTCTTTTCACTCATTGCTATGAAATTTTAAGGTCTAACCTAGAGTCCTGCACACCCGACCCGAACCCGACAGATGAATTTTATATCAACCCGAACCCACAGTAGAGAAACTTTTACGACCCGCACCCGACCCAAACCCGCTGTCTTTAGACCCGAAACCCGAAAATTAAATAAAATTACTTATTCATCTAAAAATCATACAAAACATTTTTAAATTATAAAATAAGGTAAATTTTCACTGTCATACAGTTGGTAAATTATTTAAAAAATAATTTGAAATGTAATCACTAATTGTTTAGTTTAAAAATTAAAAATTCTGAAAAATAGATCAATGATAATTTTTAACGATTTATGTAAATTGTTAACTTCAAGAGTAAACTAGTATGTTGTGGCCACCACAAGACTTTCTTTTATACTTTCCTATATTTTACTAAGTGCAAATAATTTATTTTATTTATTTTTATTATTATTATTATCTAGCAGGATGAATGCAAACGATTTGCATCTTAAGAGACAACTAACACTAAATATCCAAAGTATGCATTTTTATTGCCTATAAATGGCATCTTAAAAAGTACGTTTTTATAACCAGATAAGAATTCAAATTGGATCATCATAATGTCTCGTAACAGCCTTTTCACATTTCAAGCTTTGTTTGATTATACTCAATAGAACCTGAGATATAGCCTCCTCCTAAATCTCGAAAATTGCTGATAGCAGCGCCACCTGTTGATCGGTTGACAAAAATTGATGGGCTCTAATTTAGGTCAAGGTGCCTCTACATATAAATTCATATATAATTCTGAACAGTAGTTCCGGAGATACAGTCGCCACAAAATTTTTGTCACACACACACAGGCAGACAGATATTTTCTATAAATGATAAAATCGTGTTCTAAACGTGTAAATCCGTCGAAAACTCGAAGTCGAAAATTTTTATGAATCCAATTCTTTTATTGAATATAGAAGAAAGTAAAAAATGCACTTCAATTTAAATGTTCGTAATTTATTGTTTAATACTTATAATCTGGGGAAAAATGATGTATTATTCTTTATTGCTTTTTTCCAATGTGGATGTTTAACTTTACTATAATAATTTGTGTAGCATGTATGTGATTCACAGTTAAACATCTGCTATTTAAGGGTCATTATCACTTTAAATTCCCATAATCAGCAACTTAGCTTCCTCCGGTGACAGTTTTGCTTGGTGCATTATTTATTTGTTCTAGTGAAGGCGATAAAGAATATAATCTGCCTTGATGGCATTCGTTTCCTTTATGTGTTTATTTTACATTACTTTTTTTAAATTAAATTACAACAAGTATTCCCTGCATATTTTCTGCATATACAAATGTAAATGGAAGAAAATTCAAAATTTCATTAACATAAAAGCGAGGATTAAAATTCATTGAAAATAAAGATATCTTAAAAAAAAAAAAAAAAAAAAAAAAAAAAATGTAAATTAAGAAATAATTTAAATCCTCAAAACGTAAAAGCAAGGTTATGTTGTATTTCTTATATGTGTATATATATATACATATATTAACAATAGTAAATAAAAATTTTAATACAGTACTTTAAAATTTTCATACAATTTCTATAGATGATCAGTTTTCGATTTGTTGAAGAAAAGAAAACGTATACGGATATTTTTTTGTCATGCTTACACGTTTTTTTTTTTTTTTTTTTTTTTTTTTTTCAGGTGGGTATCCGCGTATAGGAAAACGGAGTTCCGACACGTGTCTAAAATCAGTTAAAGAGCTATAATTATGTCTACAAATTTATGCTTTCAATTGTAAATTTTTTTTTTTTTTTTTTGAATGATGTTCTCAAGTCGACAAGACTCGTAGAAAGCTAGTTCAAAACCAGGTCATGTCCATTCGCACAGCCGTACGGAATTTTCTGTGTTTTTTCTCCAAAACTCACAGGAAAACTGCTATTGAGTGTACTCCCCTCGAACCTAGGTCCCAAGGGCAGACAAACACCTTCAATTCTCACATTATAACCGAAATGTTTAAATTAGTCCACAAATAGACACTGAATAAAATATTGGAAATTTTTATTAGGTTCATTTGGTTATTATTTATACTCAGAATTCCTTTTTTAGAAAAAAAAATATATATATACTAAGGCCAGGCCATTATGAAACCTGAATCCATTACTTTTTGACATGCTTGAAAAAAAAAAAAAATCTTTTTTATTTGTAAATACAAGAAATAGGCAAGTATTTCTTATTCATGCACTAAAATATCTCACAGCATTTTTTTTTTTTTTTATGTAAACTTAAAGACTAATACTTTTTTTTATAAAAGTGTGTGAAACTGTTTAACCCATATTTCACCCTCGTCCTAAAATAGGCCACCATGCATAAGTGATGTTTATATAAATTCTTTTGAATATTTTAATTCAAATTAAAGACGATATATTATTTAAAAGTCCAATAAATACATATGTGTCTTTATCGTTAGTTTAAATTAACGTTTAATATATGTTTTTTAATTTTTAAAATGACGATTTTTAAAGATTTATTCATTACATTTTCAACATATTATTACTTAAAAGGTTTTACATTCAAGAATAATGGATATACAAATTTATTGAAGTAATATTCTACACTTTGTACTGGTAAAACAATTATATAAGTATATATATATATATATATATATATATAATATATATAGATGTTAAAACCCGAATAAACTGCTACGTCAGAAACGCCAAAGAAAAATATTGGAAATGCATACAGCTGTTTCGGTAGCCTATAGCGTACCGTCTTCAGTGCAAAAAGGATTCTGAATCAGGAGAAGTGCTCGTATACGAGCACTTCTCCTGAACGAGCACTATATGAGCACTATACGAGCACTTCTCCTGATTCAGAATCCTTTTTTGCACTGATGACGGTACGCTATAGGCTACCGAAACAGCTGTATGCATTTCCAATATTTTTCTTTGGCGTTTCTGACGTAGTAGCTTATTCGGGTTTTAATATTCCAACGCCAAGTCTCCTGTTATTATTATATAGATGGTCTGTTTTCCTTGTATTTCCAAATGTCCTAAATTATTGTCCTACTTTTAGGACAGCCTGTACTGATTAAACTAATGAAAAGTTGGTAAGTTTTTTGATTTTGTGTGTATACACAGACATTGAAAAACATTTTTTCAATGCTTGGTAGGATATGGGTTAAACGGGAAAAAAAGGAGGGGGGGGGGAGATTTCTTTGTGTCAGCCATAATACTCTTAAAAGCGATTACAGAAATTCTAAATGATTTTGAAGGGTTGATATTTAATTGCAGTTTTATTTTTAAACGTAGCTATGACTGCTAAAAATGCCATATTGTTTATTAACTAATGCTTAGAACAAGAAAATGCTACCTTTTTTTTTTTCTTTTAAAGTAGTATATAATGTTATTATTGCGTAAAAATAAATAAATAAACAAGGGAATAAATTAAAAGAAAAAAATGAAAAGAAAGGAAGAAATAATATTTAAAGTTGTAGCGCTAAATTCAAACTCTTACGAATATATTAAATAGCCTATCGATATTGAGCCATCTTCCCTATCATTTAAAACAATATAGACGGCGCTGTCGCCATTCTCGGCAAAATATCTAATGATATTTTGCCGATCATTAAAATGAAGTGAAAACATTTTGTTTTCAGAAGTCAGAAGTTCGTCGGCTCTCGCTGAGAGATGTAGCTGTTTTCGTGTAAGACGCCCCTGTGGCCATGGGCCGCAGGCAGCGGCCTGTAAGAATATTCGTTCTTATGTATCCTAATGTTCTGTTTACTGCGCGCGATGTGTATAGTTATTGTGATTGTGCTTTATTATAATTAAAATATTAAATAATGGAATGCCAGAGCTCGTTCTTTCAATGTTCTAAGGTGTCATTCCGTTAAAAAGTTAAGATATATATTTTTTTTTAATCTTAAAACTAAAAAAAAAAAAATTAAAAATGTAAAAATCTCCAACACCAAGTTTATATGTGTCTCCTATTAAACATACACTAACACGCATTAAAATTAATGATAGACAGTTATAAATTTATAGTAATTCGCTTGCACTTTGAGACAGAGGAAAAAAATAAAAAGCAAGCCTTTCATTCATTATCTACAGTATATAAAAGTCATAGTTGTGGTATGGTCAGTGTCTTTGATTGAAGGAAAACTGTGATGCTTAGGCGTTTTAGAGTGAATAAACTCATCGGGTTTATTTTCAACTTTCATCCAGTATTTGTTTATCTTACTCAGCGAGAATTTCTGATTTCCGTTTTGACATGCTTAGTTTATAATCTGCGTTAAAAGATGTTAATGTTTTTTGTTTTTTTTTTTAACATACATGTATATATAGATACAGCATAATTGATTATCCGCAAAATTGAGAGCCATGGGTTTCGCACATAAACCGCAAAAAGGCTGAACGTGAAATTGGAATGACATAAAATGCATTCTAGCTTAAAAACTTGAATGTATCGTATATAAAACATAATACAAACAATGAAAATATTTATAAAAAGTAAAATTATTTGTACAGTCGAACCTTATTAACGTGAATCTCATGGGGGATAAAAAGTTTGTTCATGTTATCAGTAGTTCATGTTATCAGTAACTAATCTTCTTTTTGACGGGGATTGTGGAAACAGTTCATGTTAAAAGTAGTTCACGTCAACGAGGTTTGACTGTACTTCATATACTATAGGATGTAAAAAACATAAAGAAAAAAAGTGAACTTAAGATGAAGCCATGGTTCAATTTGTAATCTAATTTATGCTCTAAATTAAACAGTACCGCAGACATGCAAACATTTAGTTTATTCCACAGAATTGTGAATAACCGCCACATTTTCACACCACTTTATTTGTAGAAAAATATTCTCCAATATTTAATTACGATTGAATATTAAAGAAAGTACCCGCCAGGAAAACTGGTGTGAAAAAAAAAAAAAAAAAAAAAAGCGGTCACATCAATGTTTTAAAATAAATTGAAATCTTGACGAGTTTGGTAGCGTATTCTACTGGAGAACAAATAAAGCAAAAACCACATAATTCTTTATATTTTTTTTTTTTTTTTTTTTTTTTTTTTTTTAGCAGCTATCATTTGTATCTGTTTATTGTTGATGATTTAAAAAAAAAAAAAAAAAAAAAAAAAAAAAAAAGCTTTCTTCTGATTTCGCCCATTTCCCGCTCCACGAATTATCCACAACGTGTGTAATCCGTTTGCGAATAATCGAGAGTTTACCGTATATATATATATACAGATTATTACGGGTAAATCGAATTGCAGTAGTCGGTCGATACAGGTTTTGAGGGTTTTTTGAGCGCATTTTAAACGCAAATTATTTTGTATGGGGTGGAGGTGGGGGGAGAAAAGTAAATCTTTTTCTTTAGCAATTTTTCTAAAAGTTAACTAATGGTGTTCAGGACATCCGAAAACGTTTAAAACCATCGAAAAACGGAGATCGAAAATTTTTACGAATCCAATATGTGTATTTTTTTCTCGTTTATATTGATTTTTCAAAAAACGAGAAAAATAAAATAAAATCCTTATTTATTTATTTATTTATTTATTTATTATTATTATTTCATTTGGTCAAAATATTTAAAAAGCGCAATAAATAAATCAATAAAAATAAAAATAGCACATTCTTTTCCTTAAAATATGAAATTGCGTTCTTTAGCAGCAGTTACATATATATTAATGTTTTAAAATTTCTTTTATGCTATTTCTATTTGGTTCCAAAGGGAAAAAGAAAAAAATTGTTTTTATTTACTCTACTTTATCCGAAAGAAATAGATCTCTCGTTCTAATAGCTTATTTCATGACAAAAGTTCAGGGCTGGAAGTTTCCGTCTTTCTTCAAGATATTTTCAAAATCTGAATGGCAATTTTTATCAAAAAAATAAACCAAAAAATTATCGTTACTGAATAATGGCTGGAAAATGTCCTGAAAAAAAGGAGGGTGTTTCGAATTCTACAGAAATCTTAAAATTCTGGAAACAGTAAACGTAAGATTATTTAAAAAAGCAGATAAATATAATATAAAGTCTAATTTCAATAGGTATATCTGTTATAGCAGATATCGATTTTGAAAATAAATAAATACATAAAATAAAATAAATTCAATAAATAAAAAAGCGAGAAAAATCTTCCGGGATTCAAAAACCCCACTTTCGGATCACAGTTAATTAACAGCAGCGCTACCTGTCGGCCGATATACACATAAATTTAAACTAGCGTAGTTGTCTGGCCAAATTTTTCAAAGGTCGTTTGGATGGTGAGCAAACATCCAGGTTCAGATTATAAAACGGGCATAGAATGCAATTGGCGCCAAATTTCGGCTGATTGTCGAAATTTGCTACAGGCAGAATTTTCAAAAGTGTTTGCAGGGTGAGTGAACATGCGGTCGTAGATTTTGAAACAGGAAAACAACGTCGAAGACGTCACCGAGCAGGAGTTTAATACGGTGAGTTTTCTGAAGGATCGCAAAACCACTGGTCGCCGAAGGCGAATTTGTAAGCTATACTGAAACAAAAGAACTTTCATCCTGATTTAGTTAAATTAATTATTTAAATTTTTTTTATAATTCTACCTCTATTTAAATTGGTATTAAAATTCTTAAAATAAAGAAAATTGGAATGTAAAATTAGAATTTCGTTTAAAATGACCTAATGAAATCTTCAGTTTAAGCTCTAAGGATCTCTACACAAATTAAGTTTAATATGAAATTGAATATGACAAGGAACATTCAAGGTCAAAGTCATTGAATATGACCCTAAAGCGCTCCCAATTTTTGCACTGATTCGGCCCCAGAAATATACCTCTTTTAATTTTTAAAATAAACTATGTGCATCATACTGTCATGCGAACATTCTTTGCTATTAAAAAAAAAAGTCAAATAATATCTTAAGGACTATGTTTTTATACTTGTTATATTATTTATCTTGAAGTCAAAGGGAATACATTTCAAGTTCAAGTTAAGAAAATCTTCTTTTAACCCTAGAACACTAGCGTGTTAATAAATACTCTATCACTAGAGATACCTAAAATTGACGCGCTCATATAAAAGTCGTTTTATTTGCTTATATTACATTAATATTGTTTTTAAATATGTTTAATTATTTGCTGTTTTACCCAATATTACTAATTTTTTATTATCTGAATAATTATTTCGAAGCACTCAAACTCAAACAAGTGTATCGATAGTAGGGAAAGTGCAGAAAAAAACATTAAATGAAGACCGCACGTAAAATTTACGTACCACTAGTGTTCTAGGGTTAAAAATTAATTTGTAATCATAAACATATTCAATTTGTTATGATAAATTGCTTAATAAATAATTAATATTTTTTGTTGAATTTCATGAGTGCAAGTTTATACACGTTAACATAAATCTGTTCATATAAAAAAGCGCATTTAGCACTTCCTTGGCCAGCATATAACTTGATAAATGTAATTGTATGAAAAACCTTTAAAATGACTATACTGAATGATTAATAAGAAACATTTTTTTTTAATTAATTGTACATCGTTAAGAGAAAAGTTATATGTGTCATGAATAGATTAGACATGCTACAATATGTTTACAACTAATGCGTTTTAACGAAATTTTAATTAATCAATGCAAAATGTTAATATAAAAATTAAAAACTAACCTTTCTGATGAATGGACCATTCTTCATTCCATGCTCTTCACGTTGTTCATTCCTCGTTCATGGTTCATCTGCATCTGAGTTCAGAGACGCAGATGTTATGCTTCCACAAGCAGATGTTCCTGTCTAAAGTCCACAGGAAGTCGATTTTACAGCATTTAGTGCTTGAATTTATTTCACAGCATAAATACTTGAAAATATACCGCAGAAAGTGCAGGAAAAATTACAACATTTTTTTACAGTGTGAGTAAAGTTACACAAAATTTTTTACAGTGTAGGGGCCAAAGAAGATATTTGGTCCTTAAAAAAGTGTAAAAAAGTATTTACTTTTGTGTTTCTCATATTTTTTTTTAAAGATTGATTGGACATTGTTGAGGTAATATAGAAATTAATTGCAACGCTCGTGAAGATCGTGAAAAATGCTAAGCAAAAAACAGCAAAAGTACTCTATAAAATCCTTTCTAGAACGAAAATGACTACAGATAGGGTCTAGTGCCTTGTAGTGAGGTTAAAGTTGGGTATATACCTACGTTCTAATTTTATAAATAACGTTAGTATTTTTTCCATAAATTCTGTATTTTATACGCTTTAAAAACTAATGACACTTTAAAGACCGTCGGTAGATAAAGGGTTAAATGCAGTTATTTAATATGCTCAAAATTTTGAATAAAAATTTTCATTTATTATATTAAAAAAATAAAGAAAATATGATTTTTTTTTTTAATCCTTCGAAAGCTATGTTACCCTTTAAAGAATAAATATCAAATAAATAAACATTGAATAATCAGAAAAGCAAGCGCAGATAAGATTACAAAATAAAATTCAATTACTAGAAAACATGATTTACTTAAAATTAATTCAATTTCATTTACGCAAAATCAGTATTTTCTTGTTTGTTAACAGAAATCGTATTCGTTCAAATCGATACACTAATTGTTGTAAATGGTGCAGTGTTTACGCATGTTTATCCCAGTCACAGTCCGAAGTTCTCTCTTGGTACAGTTCCAAACGTTCAATGAAGTTATCCGCATTCTCTTGTCATTACCAATAACCTGCGTAATCTCTAATAGAATGGAAGATAAAGAGAATAATTCGCTACCTCTTCTAAAAAACAGATATGCAAATTATCCCATTTCGGTAGGAGTGATTGCGCAGCCTATATTATTATATCAAGGGTATCCTATTAAGTGGGACGCTTCAGTCTCCAGCCAGTCTTCGTTATCAGACAAATTCAATGCTTTTATATTAAATATATAGCCTATAGTAGAGTTTTTAAAAATATATAAATTATGGTGAACTGAGTAGAGTTTGCCTCTGTCAATATGGGTTATACACTGAATTGCCAAAATAACTGGTACACCAGACTAATATCTCGTAGAGCCTTCGCGAGCACGCAGATTTGCCAGAACACGGCATGGTATGGGCTCAACTAATATCTAAACGTGTGCTGGAGGTAATTCACATCATGAATCCGGCAGGGCAATTCATAAATTCATGGAAGTGCGAGGGTGAGGAGAGGGAAAGATTTCTTTGGAACAGCATGTTGCAAGACATCCGAGATATGCTAAATAATGTTCATGTATGGGGATTTAAGTGGCCAATGGATATGTCTGAAGGCAGAAGAGTGTTCCTGGAACCACTCGGTAGCAATTGTAGACGTCTGTGGTGTCGCATTGTCTTACTGGAATTCTCTAAGTTAACCGTAGTGTACAATGGACATGAATGGATGCAGATGATGGGACAGGATACACTTGTCAGAGTTGCATCAGAGATCCCATATCACGCCAACTGTATATGCCCGATAACACGATAAACCCTCCACCATCGTGAATAGTTCCCTTCTGACCTGTAGGGTATATGGATTCATGCGGTTATCTCCATACCCGTACACGCCCAACCAACTGTTACAATTGGAAACCAAATTCGTCATGTAACGTGTTTCCAGTCACCAATAGTCCAATGGCGGTGTTGGCAAGCACAGATATGATATAAAGCTTATTTATGTCATGCAGTCAACAACGGTACACGAATGGGCTTTCGGCTCCGAAAGCCCATATCAATAAAGGTCCTTTGAATAGTTCACACACTGGCACTTGTTGATGCCCAAACATTGAAATCTCAAGACACTATGAGGAATGGCTCCACGTCTGTCAGATTCAACGTTTCACGTCAGTCGTAATTGGTTCTGTTCTTTTTCCTACCGCAGTGATGTCGAAGATTTAATTTTTTACCGGAATCCCGATATTCACAATACACTCGTGAAATAGTCGCAAGCGAAAATCCAAATTTTATCGCTACCTCGGAAATGCTATGTCTCCTCTTTCATGTGCCGATAATAACACCACATTCAAACTCACTTAAATTTTGATAAACTGCTATTTTAGAAGCAGTAAACAATCTAACAACTTTGGTATAGACTTTTTTTCATATATAGCCGCTGCTGTTCGCATCGCGTTGCTCTGATTGGTTACATAACTCTGTTATTTGCGTACGCACACCAGTTTCTTTTCTTTTTCTTTCTTTCTTTCTTTCTCTCTCTCTCTCTCTCTCTTTTTTTTTTTTTTTTTTTTTTTGACACTACAATGTACATATTTTTTTTTATGATTTCAAGTAATATTTTTTTACAATATGTCTATTCTCTTATCTGAGTGTCTCACTGAGTGGTCCTCTTACCTGAGTGGTCTGTGCATTTACTTTATAAAAATACTATGAAATTTCAATTTAGAGATCATACGTGATGTGAATTGTTTTCATTTTGCAAACAGCTTTAATAGACAATTTTTATAAGGTTTACTATTCAAATTCCTCATTGATTATAAGAATCTTCTTATATTATACAACTGTACAGTATATGTAATCATGATACATTTTACATAACTATTACCGCAATCTTAGTGCTACGTACTTTATCTAATTGTAGTGGTACATGGTACATATCTAATTGTAGTGGCATCAACGTTAAAAGTACTGAAAATAATAAACAAAATTAGCATTCTACAGTTTCAGTATCATTAATCCTTTGAGAGGCAAAGTAATTGCGCTTATTTGTTATTAAAAGTTACCAGAATTTACAAGCAAGATTAGAAGAAAGAGAATAAATTATTTTTTACCGCTAAGTTAAAAAAGTTAAATTTTGGTGAAAATTTCCGAGACGAATTTTTGCAGTTGGTAAATAAAATTTGGTGGTGTATAACATGCATCATCGTCCTCCAAGGGGTTAAACAGCATATCGTTTTCATTGCCAAATGACCACAAGGGTTTGTACTCCTAAATACGAACAAATCATTCTGGCTATTTTGCACTGGGCCAGCCCCATTTTTCAGAAAACTCAAATTTTGAGAGAAGTCTTAAAATCCAAATTATTTTAAATGTTTTCTCATAGATTTTTGTTACAGAATTTCTCAATGTGTGAACTTGCTTTTTAAGCAGTACAGTGCCAAAAAAAAAAAAAAAAAAAAAAAAAAAAAAAAATCTTTAGACTCGAGTGGAAAAAAAAAAAAAAAAAAAACTTTACATGTCAATTGCCATTCCTGCCATAAAAATGTGTCGAACCCCAGTGAGGACTCGTGGTGGTAGTCGATCACGGACGACCTTTCCCAATCCTATCAACACTGAGTTCTCCTCGTGGACTTTTAGAGTAAGGCTGTATGCTCTTTGCTCCCGCCGGCCAGTATTTCGTTCATTTGTCAAAAGTTTAGAGAACCCACATTGGCATTCCCACTCCGCACAATGGGTCGCATTAAGCTTAAAATGGAAGAGAAATCTCATGCCTTGACTCTGCTAGATAAGGGAAAACTGTGACTGATGTAGCCAGAGATCTGGCAGATCATTCTAGATGTAGCCAGTTGTAGCCATCTGGCAAATGCAGCGAGAAATCCGTGCCTAAACTGCTGCATTTGGTAATTAAAGGTAAAGATGAGATGACAAAATACTGACTGCAATGTGATATTTACAATAAAAGACTAGAATGTTATGAATTTGTCTTAAATGCTTACATTTTAATGACGTTGTAAAGCTTTTCTGCATCTGGCTACATCTAGAATGGTCTGCCAGATCTCTAACTACATCAGTCCCAGAGATTCCTTTCTCTAGCAGAGTCAAGACATGAGATTTCTCTTTCATTTTAAGTTTTTTCTGACCCATTGTGTCAAGGGAGAATACCGATGTAGGTTCTCAAACTTTTGACAAATAAACGAAATATTGGCCGGCGGGAGCAAAGAGTATATAGCCCTACTCTTAAAGTCCACGAGGCGAACTGAGTGTTGGTAGAATAGGGAAAGGTCGTCTGTGATCGACCGACTAACGCCACGTGTCATCACTGGGGTTCGGCACATTTTTATGGCGGGAACGGCAATTGACATCTAAAGCTTTTTTTTTTTTTCTGCCGCTCAAGTGTAAAATTTTTTTTTTGCCGGCTCTGTATTTTGAGTTTTTAATTTGAAATAAACCACTTTGTCACATGTTGACAAATTTATAGCAATTTAGTGCATTTGCAGAAAATAAAGGTAGGTGATGTTACTCGCAATGCAAAAATTTTAGTTTCTCCAACTTGTTAGGGCATGAGGCAATTTTACTCGTTGGACATTTTTTATGTGAACTGCATAAAAATTTAAATTTCATGTTTCTCGAAATTTTAGGCATGAAATGTTGGTTCGGTTTTATTAAATTCTATGTAATTTTTTACGCATGTTTACAGTTTATAATTTTTGTCTGTGATCCCTATTTAAGGAAGAAGAGCCATTATCAACGTTTTTTGAAGCCTCAGCTCTTATTCTCAAGAGTTTCGAAGGAAAACACAGAAAATTCCAAACGATTAAATATATGAGCGAGTTCAAACCCAGTACCTGTGACTTCATTAGGACTACCTTGCCTCGAAAACTAGTCATTTTTAAAACACAACGGGAAACACCATTCGATTATTTACTTCTTCAATAAACATTTGTATCTTTTTTTTTTTTTTTTTTTTTTTTTCTATTATAGAAATAATTTCTTACAAAATCAGAAAATAGTTATTTTCAAAAGGAATCATTTGAAAATGCCCCCTCTGATACGATTTTGTAAAAAATATTTTTCATTTTCTAAAAATTAGAAACACTGTTCAATATTCTACTGTTTTTATTTCAAATTCTGCAAATTTTAGTTGATTTACGATATGATTACTTAAAATCTCACTGAATCATTACATATGGCTGCCTACAATCTTATATAAGATCGCATTCAGCCTGAATGAAGAGGAAACCTCACAGTATTTATTTTTTGCAGCCTTTAATAAATTCTTGTTTTAATGTTTTTCTATTTCTACATGAATAAAATTTTCAATACTATTTTAATGAAATAATTAAGAATCACATATTTTCTTTATTACACTTTAACAATTTATTACTTATAAAATAGAACTTAATTTGCATGGTAACTTATAATAACAACTTAGCTATTTCTTTTATTTCAATGAATTTTTACATATTGGACAAAAGGCATCACAGTTCATTAATATTGCATACACATAACTGCTAACATGTCGAAATTTTAAATAAGATTTATCACCAATGTTTTTTAATAGAAATCTGTCACACTGAATTTCTAAGATTAAATGAATTGAAAATAGTTATAAGAAAAATACCTATTTTTAAAAACAAAACGGAAAACACCATTAGATTATTTACTTCTTGAATAAATATTTGCATATATATATATATATATTCTGTTATGGAAATAAATTCTTACAAAAGTAGACCAGGGGGGGGGGGGAGTTATTTTGAACAGGAATCATTTTAAATTGCAAGCTTTTATACAATTTTGCAAAAACTTTTTAATTTCCTAAGCACTGAAAACACTTTTCCATATATTCTGCTGTTTTCATTCGAAATTCTGCAAATTTTAGTACATTATGATATGATTGCAAAATTATTACGTATGGCTGTGTATAATCTTATATATGAGATAGCATTCAGCCTGAACGAAAAAAAAAAAGAGCTCGCAGTATCTAATTTTTGCAAAGTTTAGTAAATTCTTACCTTAATGCTTTTCTGCTTCTACATGAATAAAATTATCAACAATGTTTTAATGATATATTTAAGAACAGAACATTTGCTCCATCATGCTTTATTTTTTTATTAGTTATAAAAATAGGACTTAATTTACATGGTAACTTATGTCAGCTCAGCACCAATATTTCTTTTATTCCAGTGAATTTTTACACATTAGACAGAATACATCAGACCTCATTAATATTGAAAACACACAGCTACTAACACTTCGAAAATTTAAATCAGATTTATCACGACTGTTTTTAAATAGAAAACTGTTGCATTGAATTTCTAAGATTAAACGAATAAAAAATAGTTTTAGGAAATTCTTAGTATGAAGTCTTTCTGGAAAAACTGGAAATTTGATAGCTATGCATACTGTGTGAGGATAATTCCTCTTCACTAACTTCCTTACTTGCGATTCGGCTGCAGTGAATAAATTATTTAAGGGAATAATAGGAAATTTTGTATTTAAAATCAAATTAAAAGTTTTTTTAATTCTAAGATGGAAAGGTCAAGACTACTCGCACCTAACTTATGTGTATTTAAACCAACTGAAATCACCTATGACTAACAAACTAAATGAAATTAGTATACTGCTTTATTTAGAATTTCACATTAGAAAAGGCCAGGCATCTCTTATTCCACTCAATCTCCAACTGACCTCAATTTCAGAAATCAGGTTGCATATCTTCGAATACTATTCAAAATCCGCACCAATTCATCAATTTCTCAAAAACTTGCAAATAATAAAAGTCTCAAAAAAAAAAAAAAGAAAAAAGAAAAGAAAAGGAACTTCATAGAGTACATTTCTAACCATACTATTTCTCCACCAAAAACGTGATACTTATTCCAAACTTTTGCCCACTCTTCGAGAATTCAACCTAACTCTCTTGCTTCAACCATGATTTAGACCTCGTACAACAATTCTATGCAAAACCACAGCATTTCTACGAATTTTGTAATGAGCCTTAAAACTGAGTCCACTATTGCATTATTTCTGAAAAACAAAGTTCATAAATTGTCATTTTTCTCTGCTACAATCCTTACAAATTCGTCCTTAAGGAAAATTTTTACAGGTACGAAGTAATTTGGCACACAAACTTTTTTTTTTTTTCTGTCTAATTTTTGGGTTTTTTCTATCTCAATAAGCAGGAGGTGCCAGGTTCAAACCCAGGTCGAGCTCATCGGCCTAGCAGTTCGAAGTTTTACGTGCTTTTCTTCGAAACTCGCGTAATCACGGACTAGGGCTCGACAAGGGCACTCCACCCACACTTACTGCCCTCGAATTGTTAATCTGCCCAAACCGAAACCACCAAACACGAACACTTCTAAGTTAGAAGTCAACAACAAACAGAAATGTTAGAGTTAGCTATAATAAAATATTGTTGATGATTTTACATTTTTCTGAGCAAACCTGCAACCCTAACAGTAAAGAATAGAATACACGCAAATTTGTTTCAGAAAAAGAAAACAATCAGTTTAACTGGAAATTTTAAATAAAAAATGAGACTATGCATTGCTGATTTTTGTAAAATTTGATTTACGATTTCGAAAACTGATAATTAAAATTCTTTGAATATACAGTGCGTCTCTTAAATATAGAGGCAGGTGAATTTTTAAAATAACAATTAAAACAATGAAGCAATGATCACGAAAAAACATTATAAGCAGATGGAATCAGAATATAAGTGTATTACAAAAAAGGAATATACTGCAGGTTTTACAGAACTTTTGCAAAATAAATTAAAAAAAAAAAAAAAAAAAAAAAGATATTTCCAATTAGAAGGAGATTGCTTTTGAAGATATTTTAATAATTCTCAGGGCAATGTCAACCATTAAGAAAAGCAATTTCAGCAATATCCATTGTTCCATTGAAACACAAAACACCCTACACTATGAGAGAAGCCTTCATTTTTGTCGACAAAAGAATTCATGAAGTTCTCGTCAAAAAGAAACTGCTAGTCAATAAATAAATGCCTAATAATAAATTCAGATTGAAGGGGATAGTGGACATTATCAATCGTTTTTATAAATTTTATAAATTCGTTTTTACAGTCTTAGAGTTGTTAAATGTTGTATACACATATATTAAATACTGAAATGTAACAATATTAAATATATTAAAATTTTTCGAAAACTATTTAAATAATATATATATATATATATATATATATATATATATATATATATATACATAAAGTTCAAATTTCAAACATTTTTAACTTTTAAAAAAAAAAAATCTTAATGCTTTTTTAATTCTCTTTCCCCTCCTCGATTTTATATTTTAACAATTATACAATATATTCTAAGCATATTTGGGGATTACTTTTTACCCACATATATCGTAGAGAAAGATAGTGTTTTGGGATCAAATTTTCGAAATTGAAATTTTGTTATATTTACACGTTTTAAAACTCCCTGAATCCGTAAAAAAAATTTTTAGCGATTGGTTTATGCGTGTGTTCGTGTCTTTGTGTGTGTCTGCGTGTCCGTTATCACTATATCTCAAGAACAAACAGTAGCAGGAAGTCCAAACTCGGTATTATATAATGATCATATAATATATCTGTACTGATAAGTATAAAAGATTTAAGTCCCTATTCTTGATTTTTCAGGAGACGAAAAATAAAGTTAATCTAACTAAAAACTAATCAGCAGAATCGATTAGGAAAAAGGGAATATGTTGGTTTATACGCTTTATACCAATCAGTGATTGTCAATCTTCATTCATTAAAGGGGAAAATTGAATTAAATATTTTATACCAAAGATTAATGCTAAATTTCTGACTTGAATCTCTTTTTACCAATGGATTTTCTCAAAGACTAAATGACATGGATTTAAATCCTTTATACCAATCGATAGAGAATTTTTTTCTGAGTCTGACTATGTAATTAGCTCAAAATCGACATTTTTGGACTTAAATCCTTTATACTTATCAGTACAGATATATTAATAATATATATTGTATGATATAATATATAATATATATAAGTACAGTAAAACCTCTCTAAGTTGGACACCTACGGTTCCAAGAAAAAGTGTCCAACTTATAGGGGTTAGACATAATGTTAATGGATACATTCCGTTTCGAGAAAAGGCGTCCAACTTAGAGGGGTGTCCAACTTGAGAGGTTTCACTGTATCATATAATGATGCTGCACGAAACGTTTCGTTGAGATCAAGTACATGGGTGGTATACAGGAACATAAAAGATAATTCAAATACATTACGTCTATAGGGAAAATATTTGTTTAGTACAGTGTAACATCTGTAGGCTGCTCTAAACAAAATGGAATAAAAGTATATATTTTTTAATACATACATAAAGGCATGTTTGGCGTAGATTTTGGTATGGAAATCATTCATCATTCGTTTACAAGGCTACCAAAGTCTTTGGATATATTGGAGCTGTACTTGGAAACTGTTGGAAGTGTATTACATTTCGTGTTGGGTGCTTCCATATAAGACTAAATTTAAGAACACAATGTGATGTGCATGTATTTTATAGATAATATACAGGGCTATCAAAAATTAAGCTGAATGTTCTTCGCCATTGAAAGTAATTGATGTTAGTACTTTGCCACATTTTATAATGTTGACAGAAAACATAGGAAGGAAAATATAGGAAGACGTAGGAAGGAAAATACAGGAAGACGTAGGAAGGAAAATGAATTTTTCATACACATACTGTTTAAAAAAAAAAAAAAAAAAAAAAAAAAAATGGTATTTTTTGAAATTCCACTTTCAATACTGTTTTTTATATAGTATCAAGTTTTGGGTGCACTGACTGCGAATTTCCAATTTTTAGTAGTTGCTCTGTCTGTATATCTGTTATCAGCATAATTTAAAAACAAATAACTGCAGGAAATTCAAATTTGGTATTAGGTTCGTATTAAGTTCGTATTAGGTTGCTACTTGGAAAATTTGATCATAATTGGCAAGTTTAAAGGCCAATTAATAACAATCTTGGATTTGGAAAAAAAAAAAAAAAAAATGTAGGCTCTATAATTGAACGAAGGTTTGAGTGGGGCAGTATTCCGTACACACAGAATTAGATGTCAAATAAAACTCTTCCTAAACCTACTTTAGATTATTATTAAAGTGGATTGAACTTTAACAGGGTAATAGAAAGTCTTATGAGGTACACAGCAGATTATTTAATTCGTTGATAGATTAACTTTTTAAAAATGTTCTTTTATTTAAATGCTAAAAATTTGCAAAAATTTCAGTATTGAAAGAAAAAAAAATTATTTTTTAATTAATCTATCAATCAATTCACAAAGTAATATCCAAATAGGTTTAGAATACATTATTATGTTCTAGGAATGGTGTGACAGTGTTGGGGTTATGGCCAATTGACTGCACTAAGGTCCTATTCCTGGGTTAAATGATCTCCGCGCGTGTGTGAGTGCTCCTTCTAAGGGATCTTAACCTATATTTACAGAAATATCGGAGAAAACCACGGAAAACTCCGAACGGCTAGATGTACGAGACCGTCCTGCGATCGAACCCAGCACTTCACGTCTACCATCTTTAAGAAGTTGAAATTGCAAAAAGGGAGTTAAAATGGAGTTAGCATGAATTATTCAAAGAGATTTAAAAAATTAAAATGTTTAATCTTATTCTTCTACTGCAAATAATTTTTGAGAATTATTTTTATAATACTGATATATTTTATTGCATATGTATGCATTTATTCATAACTCGTATCGTATAAGAAAAAAATGATTTTTAACGCTTGTAAAATGTGTAGATGATCAAGCCATCTGCATTATTTAGTGCTGCCATCTAGTGATGAGAGATAAAAACACTCATACGCAAACGCAGATGGATTGATAAGCCAGTGTTAGTTGAATAAATAGTTGATAGTTGAATAAAATAGGTGATAACTGAATAAAAAAAGTTCCCAATCAGGCAACACTCTGATAAGCCCTTTTAAACAAGATGGTTCGAAAATTTTAAAACTGAAACAAAAAATGGCCCGGCCCAGCGATTAATCGAACTCGCGTTGGTATCATTCTCTTTCTCTCTCTTTTTTTTCCTTTTATGCTCCTTTTAAAGGTGAAATTGAGCAATTTATAAGAAAAATGTGAGAAATGAAATATTATATATACACTGTACCATTTTGTTTTTGGAAGTATTTTTTGATTTAGCAATAAAAATAATCGAAAAAAATTGTTAAGTCATTATTTATTCGTTTCTATATCATACGACGTTTTTCAACTATTTAGCATATTTCTACAAAGAAAACTAATGAGCAGCATTTAAACGTTTGCTTAGTTGCTTAGTACAAAGTGCTTTTCTTTTTAGAAAAATGGTCGAATCTTTTATTCTTTATATTGAATAACAATGAAGGATGAATGCTTTTCAAATATATGCATATATATTGATTTAGTATTTAAGTTTGGTTTTCTGCATTCCTTGGGGAGGGGAGGGGGGAGGAAGGAAGAAATTAAAAGCTTTACATTATACTTGTTTGGGAAAAAAGGATGAATATATATTTATTTATTTCTTTCATTATTAGTATTTGATGAAATATTATCGTACTTTTACTAAATCACTGATTTCAAATTACACAAGGAAATATCACTGTTTCTGTCTTTAATTTGATACTGAGAGCAAGAATTAGGATGTAGGTATTTTAATTAAACTAGCACTAAAACTTTAAAAAAAAAAAAAAGAGAGAGAGAGAGAGAGAATAATTATTATTTAAATTGTGATCTTGTAAAATTTTACGTAAAACTAGCTATTTCTTATACTTTTTAAGTTATTATTTGAGGTCCTTTCTAGTGAGCCTTTTATATCTGCAGAAATCCTATCCTAGATAAGTGGATACAGAGCAAGAAAAATAATCTGGTGTGTCCCTCACACGACTTTCTCTTACCCTGAAATTTAATACTATAAATACAGGTTGCACATTAAGAGGTAAGATAACGAGTACTGTTATGTAAACCTGTGTTAAACAATTCATATTAGGCTTCTGAAGAGTTTTATATGATAATTAGTTCTGTGTGAGGGGGCTACCGCCCCCCTCAACCCCCCGTTTCATTAATGCACCTACATTTATATAGAATTTAATTCGGTTATTAAAAAATAATTCTCTTTTTAAAAAATAATTTATTAAAATTATTATTTAAAAAAATTATCTTTTATGATAATGCAGACGATTTCCATATTAGAGAAATAGTATAACACCAAATATCCAAAAAAAAAAGTCCAATTTATTCTCAACATTAAAAAAAAGTTTTTTTTTTTCATTAAAATTAAAAAAAGTCGATAACTTTGTTTTAAATTATTGCAGATCGATGGTTCAACCATTCGTTTTAAAGGTATTAGCGAGCTCTTTTGAAAGCTATCCATCATGAAAATTTACTCCCCTCGAGGGGGGACTTCCCCCCGGGGGGGGGGAGGCGAGGCTCCTACATACACAAAAAAATTTTTCCCAGTTAACTATCTCTATTACTAAAAATATATTTTCGTTTCATTTGGTTTAGTGCAGTCTATAGACGTTAAACTCTACTTACCTGCAATTTCCCCCATAGACGTAATGTATTAGAATTCTCTTGATTGTCCCTGTACACGAACCATTTGCTTGATCTTAACGAAAAGCTTACTGTAGCATCCGTATACGATACACATTTAGAATACCAAGTTGGAACTTTCTGCCGTAATTTGTTTTTGAGATATGCTGATAACAGACAGACACACAGACAGACACACAGACACACAGACATACACACAGACCATTTGCTAAAAACATGATTTTCGTATTCAGGGGACCTCAAAACGTGTAAATATAACAAAATCTCGCGTTCGAAAATTTGACCCAAAAGCAATACTTTCTCTACCTTATGGGTAAGAGAAAGTAAAAAGGATCAAAGTATTTTTTTTTCCCTAGGTGATATATATTTAATATTTTCACTCTTTGATTAAAATTTAACTTTCGTGAATATCTGTTCACATCTATTTAATTCAAAGCTATGTTAAAATAGATGAAAATCTCTGAAATATGGGGTTAGCGATTTTTAGAAATATGCCGAGCATAGCGTTGTTATTCTTATTTAATAACATTATTATTGCATAAATATATATGCTATATTTATATGCTAGCAATGTTAGTGTATCAGCATGTAGCAGAAATTATGCATATTTATTTATTTGCATATCTGTTTATACATATGTGTAATGCGCACATACCCACCAGATGTACGTTTGCTTAGAAAGTTTTAAAATGAGCTTTTTATTACTTTTTCCTTTTCCTTTCTTTTTCTTTTTTTTTTCTCTTAGTTACGAATTTATTGAACCATCATTAGCATAAATTTTCATGGATGTGTTAAATATAATTTATTTATACGTTGCAAAGAAATATTAGATTTTAACTTCAAACAAAACTAATTATTATATAAACTCTTCTAAAGCCTAATTTCAATTGTTTTAAAATAGGTTTATATAACAGTAGTACTCGTTATCTTACCCCTTAAACTCCAATCTGTATTTATAGTATTAAATTTCCGGGTAAGAGAAAGAGTCATGTGAGTATTCTTTGTTTTTTTTTTAATCTCGAACAGTCAAAACTAAAGCGAGTAGTCAAAACCAATGGTCAAGTCTTTCCGACATATATATATATATATATATATATATATATATATATACAGTCGGTAACAAAAGTGTCCGAACACTAGCAAAAATTCCTATGTAAAAAAAGTACACTTCATACTGTTTTGTTAAATAAATCCTTATCGAATCATGTTCTTGCACTCACTAAGAGCAGGATTCGACAAGGATTTATATAACAAAACCGTATGAAGTGTACTTTTTTACATAGGAATTTTTGCTAGTGTTCGGACACTTTTGTTACCGACTGTATATTTGAAAAAAAAAAAAAGTCTTGTCGTGCTGAATTAAATTCTGTTTTGTACAGAATTATATCTGCACCCCAGAGGTAAAGTCATAATGTCACAAAAATGTAATTTTTTATGAATGATGTTGCAATGAAAAACATTTGTTATGAGAATAAAGAAAATGGACATAATTTTATTTTTCCACTGTCTTATCTTCTTTATAGTACTTGGATATAGTGTTTAATGCTTGTATATAAAGCAAAATATGCACATCGAAAACACTTTTCAGCAAATGGACATGATGTCCTTTACCTCCTTGGTACATATATATCTACTACTTAGAAAATTAAAATAAGTTTTTTATTTATTTTTAAATTTCATTAGTATTTCGAAATGTCTGTTATAAACTTATAATAATTTAAAATACGAGCAACTATGACTTACTTTACATTGAATGATAAAACTGTAATATACATAGCATTTCGAGTTCATTTACTGTATTTACTGTCAGCAGCTGTATTGTAAACTTCCATTAATTTGCTAATCTGTCCCTTAACTTTAAGGTATATCCTGTTCATATTCTCGAAAAACAAGAGTGCAAAAAAGAACATTAAATAATCGCTTGCGCTACGCGTTCCCTCGGCTACCCCATCCGAGAAACTTTTTTTTTTTCCTTAGGGGGGTGGAGAGCTCAATAACGTTTTTCGCAAATAGACCACTCCCATTTTCTTTGCTCTAAGCATTTTCATCTATTTTCCCATTTATTTCTATGCATACACACATATTTTCTTTTTTTCTAATCTTTATTTTATATTACATAGTTGCCGTGAAAGGTGAAGACAGAAGCGCCAGCCAATGGCGAAATGCCAAAGCCTTGGAAGCGTGACATGCCAATTGATGTTGCCAGTTCGGTCTAGCTAAATTATCTTCGTGTTGATTTTTTCACTCGATTCAATTAATTGAAGGCAGGAGAGGGAGGGATATTTATTAAAAGCCCAGTGCGGCTTGGCAACCTTCAAGATTTGATTGATTTTACCACTTGTTGCAGCAGAGGTTAGACAGGTTAGTGCTTGGTGCTTATAAAATGGTCAATTAAGATGAGATAGCATCTTTTGTGTAAAGTAGTTGATGTTACAGGTTTCCGTCGAATAAAATGTTGCTTAAAGAGCTGCGTTTAGCGTACTTTTCATATGCGTGTGTATTAAACTTTCACTTTCAGCTTCAAGAAAAAGCTGTTATTGATAGTCACATCACTAAAATCTTAGCATGCATTATATATGTATCACGAAAATCCTTAATTAATAATTTAATTATTTTCCTTTTATTATCCTCCTTTTATAAACAGTATTGAATTTAATTCTTTTTACCACTATATATATATATATATATATATATATTTGGGTGTAGTATGAAGTTTTAAAGCGATTTTTGTGTGACGTCTACTGGGAAATCGTAAGCCAATCTGTACACCGCAATTGTTACATGAGATAGGAAATGGTTCATAGATATAATACCAATGCAGAAACTGAAAGAAAAGTGAAAGTAAAGTCGAAGTTTCGAAAGTTAAATTTGTCATACCATAAGTCAAATAATCGTCACTGCATTCATTTCGAATTTCACTAAAGAAAATGTTTTATAAACGCATATTAATCAATCTGTCCAGCTTTCGGGAGAAATATCGTATCGAAAAGCACAACTAAATTTCGGTTTTGACATTTAAAAGATAGTGATTTTGATGTTATACTGATCAGGAATATAGCGACGTTAGACTGAACACTAAGAATGAGATTTTTCAAGCACTGTTCGATAAAGATTCATTTCAAACATTAAGAAGAACTTGCCGAACAATTATAGGTAACACAAACAACGATTTTTAATTGTTTATAAGAACTTGCCGAACAATTATAGGTAACACAAACAACGATTTTTAATTGTTTATATTGAGTAGGTAGGCTTCAGAGAGCAGGAAAATGAGTGCCGCATAAATTGAACCAAAAGAACAACGATAAGCGTGACTTGAGGCGTCCAAATCTGTTAAAAAGGCAAGACAGAAAAAACTTTAAATCGTAATGGAAGATGAAAAAGGACATGTTTCGGCAATTCTAAACGCAGAAAAAGTTAGGTGAATCATGGTGAAGTAACAATATTAACACCAAAACGAGCCTTTTACTGCAAAAAATTTCTTCTGTGCATTCGATGGGATATAATGAGTATGCTCCATTACGGACTGTCGATACAAGCAACAATTCATGCGGCTGAACCATGAAATTTGATGAAAATTTGTATTTATAGGCAAAGGCTTTTACCCCATGAAAAATGTCATTCATAGCACAAGGCTTCATGTTGTAAAATCTGTCAAGGAAACTTTAGCAATGCTGGGCTGGACAGATTTGAAACACCCGGCGAATAGCCCCGACTCAGCCCCTTCCAACTATCATTTGTTTCGGTTGATAAGCAGTACCTCGTCTTCTGTACACTTCTGGACAGTGGACCAAGAACAAGAATGGGTAAACGAATTCATCACGTTATAACACTAATTGTTCTACCTTCCTTGCAACCGTCAATTACTCGACCGATAGCAGAATGTGTTAGATAGTTCATGAATAATATTTTGATAAATAGAGGCTCTGATCGCAATTGCATAAACTCATTTCTCTGAAACACACCCTTTGAAACTTATTACTACACCCAATATATGTATATATATACCGTAATTCCAAAATAATATTCGGTTTGTACAGGTGTCAGTTTGACGCACTGCAGTTGCAAAAGAAAAATAACGATTTTAATGCTTTTTATTTTTATTTCTATTATTATTATTAGAACACTAATTTAATCGGAATAGTTCTAATCTGTCTTTATAAAAGTCAATTGGATCGATATTATTTTTAATTAGTTATTTTATTTTTTATTTTTTATTTATTTATTTATTTTTTTTCTTTCTCAAGCAATCTTTTAGTAATATATTAAGTTTGCAAACTGATAGTCTCCAACTTCCAATACATCTTAAAATGATAAGTTATGTGATTTATAGATTGATATATAAGAACGCTTTTTATTTATTTGTTTACTGTGAATTTTAAATCGATTTTAACAGATTAATATTTGGTACAAATAATGATTTTGATGTTGCTTGGTTGGTTGTAGGGTTTAAGACCAATCGACTAAGCTAGGGTCTTAGGTCTATAGGTGGAATGCCCTCAGTGGGGAGTCTTTCTAAGGGGTCCTAGCCCGTATTTACGCGAGTTTCGGAGAAAAACACTAAAAACTCCAAATGGCTGGGTCAACGAGCGCGACCTGGAATCGAACCCGGCACGTCCCATCTACCAATTTTGAGCGTAGAACCGCTCGGCCGCTGGTGGGCTTCAATGATTTTGAATTTAAAGTACAAAAATTTCCATATTTGGTTGAAAATTAGAAATTTTATTAAAATAAATAAATAAATAAATAAATAAAAATTAATTAATTTCAATATCGGGTTTTTTAAGAAGCTAGTTTTAACCTCTACACTTTTCGAGGTAGCTGAGCGAAAAAACTGAGAAGTCTTCACCCTTTCTCTACAATAATTTCCCAGATTACAAATGTATATCAATCTACAAATCTTTCTTTCTTTCTTTTTTTATTTTTGATAAGTGTTTATTTTGAGTTTGAATGTTGATAAACCATTACATCTTTTTATTAGAATTTCATACTTTCTTACACAACTGTTCCATAAAGTCGCAAACAGCCTGCATCAACCTGCACTCGGTCTGGCAGAGCATGGCTGCCAGCGAAACAATAGAATCGCAGGGAGCCGCGGTCGGAGAGAGTAAAGTCCGTAGACAAGGTTGAATTGAACCGGGGCGGATTGAAACCACAGAAATCGTTTATGGTGCTGACATCTATTAACTGTTGTTGATACTAAAAATTACTTCCTTTTTTCACATGTTAATTCACAGACAATAAAAAACTATAAACAAGAGCAAAAAAGCACTACAAATTTAACTAATAAATAAATAAATAAATAAAAATGTCTAAAATAAATAATTAAACGATAAATATTTACATAGTAATGCAAAAAAAAAAAAAAAAAAAAATAGCGTTGATAAAAATACTCTATTTGAGTTTTCAAAGTAATCAAAGGCCCACCAGCGGCCGAGCGGTTCTGCGCTCAAAGCTGGTAGATGGGAGGTGCCGGGTTCGATCCCAGGTCGCGCTCATCGACCTAGCCGTTCGGAGTTTTCCGTGGTTTCCTCCGAAACTTGCGTAAATACGGGCTAGGACCCCTTAGAAAGACCCCCACGGAGGGCATTCCACCTCTAGGCCTAGGACACATCAGGAGTCAATCGGCCTTAAATCCTACAACCAACCAACCAATCAAAGTAATCAAATAAAGAAACTATTACAAAATTTGCTTTCAGTAAACAGTTACATACATGTAAACTATTTAGCTTATTAAATATTTATAGCTCATTTAACATTTATAGCTCATTTTCAAAACACTATTCCAACATGGTTTCTTGCTTCTGGAAATTTTTAATAGGAATTTTTTATAAATTTTGTAGAAGTTTTCTGCGATAAAATGTGGTGAATTTTTTTACGCATAAAAAGTAGTTTAATACTTTAAACTGCTTTAATAATATAATACTTTAAATACTTTAAACTGTAAACGTAAACTTTAATAAACATAATTTCTCCGTAAATAATCTTCTATTATTTTAACACATTTCAAAAGCCCATTGGTTTTATTAAATAAAAAAAGGGTTTACGTATAAGTTATTAGTTATACATATATCTTTGGGCGTTCCTGTTTTGAGAGCTATAATTCTTGACTCCAGTAATCGTACTTGTTTATTTAATCCACACATTATTATTGTTCAATACACAATATCACAATTTTCGTCCTCCTGCGCAGGCCCTGATTACCCAATAGGCACGAGAAGCACGTGCTTCCCCTGGAAAATTTTGAAAAGTCCCCACATTAAGCAAAAAAAAAATGTGCCCCGAATTGTAAGCTTAAGTCTAAAAGCACTGTCTGATTATAAAATGTCACAGTACTACCTGACTGCACAACTATCATTTCTAGATTGTATAGGATATAGTATGCTAATAAAGCTTTTACACGTTCATTTATAATGGAATAATTTCATATATTGTGGTGAATATAGGCTTTCACCAGTTTATATCTAGGTACGAGTACAAAAATCAAGTGAATTTGCTTGTCTATGTTTTAAGCGAATTTACTTGCCCTCAATTCCAGATAACTACAAAATTTAATGAAAAATTTATACATTTTTCAAGATGTTTGTAGTCTTTAGACCAAGAAGTCAGTCGGGGGTCCCCAAATGGATTTGTGCTTCCCCTCAACTGTAAGGTTAATCGGGCCCTGCTCCTGCGAGTGAATATTTATTTCAAAAAATTAGATAAAAAAATATTGTGCAGTAGCGCCCTCTGTTGTTTAATATAGCCAAAATAAACATACTTTTCTATTATTATAGGTATTTTTATTTTCTGGACAATTTTCTTAATATGTAAGCACGGATTAAAAGAAGGAAAGTATTGTAATCATGTTAAAAATCTGACTTTAAGAATTTGATGTATCTACAGCTACACGTTTTGAGGTGTTCTGAGTTCATATTTGTTATTTTTACGGCGATATATGTATGTGTGTATGTATGTGAGTGAACACAAAAACGCTTACAGTTTTTTTTACAGGGACACAAAGAAAAGTCCTTTATCATTATGGCCTATGCAGGGGTGGCTATAGCTAGAGGGCTGGGGGGGGGGACAAGCTCTCCTGTCGGGGAGTCCGTGCCCCCCATGTTGAAATCTGTCGAGGGGGCGGGGGGAATAACGATGTCTGCAAAATTTTCCCTTTTAGTAGAAATCTGGTTTTTCCTTTTACGAATTTGAAGCATTCCATTTTTTTTTTTTTTTTTTTTTTTTTTCAGAGAATCATTTCTTGTACGAAGTAATGGAAATATTATGATAACGATTTACAAAATCGAGGATAACCATAGAACATTGAAGTAGTATATTTGAGACTTTCATAACATTCTATTATTCACCACCAATTGTTCTCTAACTCACCAACCGCCTTGAAATTTCTGAGTTTGTCCTGATGTGCCTGTATGTCGTATATTCGTGAATGTCGTGCTAGTGATTGTTAGAAATTATAAATAGAATGTCTAATTTTGCACTTTCGTCTTCAATCACTATATGGCCCCTGTTTTAAATTTGGAAAAAACATTTTATGTTTTAACTACTAAAAATGTTACGTTTTAATTATTCAAGATTTTGAGAAAAGAAATTTTCTGTTCTACCACTATTTAGCTAAAAAGTTCAAATTTAGTGGCTTCTAAATGTGAAAGGTTGTCTTTTTAGGTAGCAAAATAAAAATATTAAACATAACTAAAATTATAAGCTATAATAAGAAAAAAGAAAATATTTTTGCTGTCTTTTGCCAATATATATGGTACAGAAAGTATTGTTTTTGGTTCAAAATTTTCGAAATTGAGTTTTTGTTATATTTATACGTTTTGGGGCTCCTTGAATCCGAAAATCATATTTTTAGCGGTTGGTCTGTGTGTGTGTCTTTCTGTTATCAGGAAAGCCCAAACTTGGTATTCAAAATGTGAATCAAAAAAGGGGTGCTACTCTAAACTTTTTGTTGGGAAGTTGCTGGAATTGTAAATTCCTTTTGTGTTAGATATTTTTCAAGTAAGACTAAGTTTAAGTACACAGTATTGTTTATAATACATATTGGTTACAGACAATATACAGGACTAGTTAAAATTAAGCTAAACGTTCTTTTCTATTGAATGTAATTGATGAAAGTGTTTTGCAACATCTTACTATGCCGAGGAACACTGCTCTGGAAGCAAAATTAATTTTTCATACGCATACCGTAAACAAAGAATCTTTTGAGTTTTCAACTCTGATATTTTATATAATATCACGTTTTGAGGTCCCTTGATTACGAAAGGCCGATTTGCATGTATATCTCTTATCATCATAACTTAAAAACAAATAGCTGGAGTAAATTCAAATTTGGTATTTTGAAGTCCATATTAGTTTGCCACTTATTTTTTTTTTTTTTTTTTATTTATTTTTTTTTTTTTTTCAAGATTGGCAAGTTTGAAGACAATTTAATAACAGCTTTGATTTAACAAAATAATAACAATAATAATAATAATAATAATTATTATTATTATCATTATTATCATTATTATTATTATTATATGCACTATAACTGAACGAGGGGTTAAGGGGGCGGCAGCCCCCCTCACACAGAATTACATGTTAAAAAAAAAAAAAAAAAAAAAAAAAAAAAAAACTGTTCCTAAAACTGTTTTAGATTATTTTAGTAGTACATTGAACTTACGCTATTGATCTAACACTTAATAAGCAAAGTATTGAAATGCAGGGTAAGAGAAAGTCGTGTGAGTGACAGACCAGATTATTTTTTCTAAGATTTCTTTCTTTATTCCTTATTCCTATTTGTTATTAAGATGTCTCACTATACTGCTTTAAAATCTCGTTTTGGCAGTGTTATAATAAATTATTAAATATAAATTTTTCTTTTTCCATAATATGCTTACTTTTTATTTAAGCTGCAACAAAATAAAAACTAATAGAAAAAAATTTTATGATCAAAATATGACTTTATTTTATTCTTTAAAATTATTTATTACTTCTGATATATGAAACTGAAATATTTCACAAAATATTTTTTCTTCACATATTGTTTAAAAACACATTGAATTTTAATAAGATCTTTAAAATTATGGCAATATTTGCTATGTAAAATTTTCGAATTTGGTGTTAAAATTAGACTTAATTTTCTTTCTTTTTTCCCATTTTAATCCTTTCTTAATTAAATGTATTTTATTCTGTCTTTATGGCATTAAATATCTTTATCTTTTTTTTTTTTTTTTTGAAAAAAATTATTTGATTTAGCAACTTGGAGTTTTACTTTGGGAACAGAGATGGCGCCACCAAATATATTTTTCCCTCTGAAATTCATTGCAAAACATACGCAGAAATTTAACATTACATAACTTCTTTCGAAATTTCCTGTGAATGAATATCCTTTTCATTAAACCAATTAGCATGCAAATATGTAGTAGTAGGCCAGTAGGGGAATGTCTCCGGTAGTGGTCACAGTTTTGATTTTGGCTTATAACTTTTGACAGATTAGATATTATGCAAACATATAAATACCAATGGAAAACTAGAACCCTTAGCTAACGTTTCATGAAGTAACTGTATTGATTCCGTTAACCAGAAGAAATTATTAACAATTTTGTGGTCATTTTTGAACCAAAAAAAAAAAAAAAAAACTGTACCCGGTAGTGGGCATATCGAAAAATCCGCTAAAAATGGGAAAATAATAAGAAAAAAAACCACAAATACAGAAAACAACAAAATTTATTTATTTTGTAAGAATTTAGTGGCCGAAATATTAACAGAAAATGGCATTTTTCTCATTTTTTTCGTCGTATTCTTCGTCCTGAAAAGTGCAATGCTTGCAAGTAAAATAATGTGCATGTATATTAGCACACTTCAAATGCATCAGACGATCACACGCATTGCATTTGATTGAGATAGCTCTTGTTAACCATAGTGTCAAGTGCTTCAAACAGATGACACAGAAGTCGACATCGTCGACTTCTGTTTTTTTTAACGCGCTATTTTTAACGCGTTAGACTATTTTTAACGCGCTTGGCCGGCACTTCGTAAGGTGGAGTTGCGTTGCCTTACTTTCTCCAGGCTTCTTCTGGAGGGACTCAGATGCTGCAAGGAAGTCATTATTCTCGGGCAGTTGATTTTATGGATTTCTCATCCATTAAGTAAACCGAAATGGCTTTAACCAGCGCATTTAAATCTTTTTTTTTTTTTTTTTTTTGGATCGTTGAGTTTTTCGGGGTTAACATTGCTAAAAAAGCTTAAATATACATATAAACACTAATAAAATATGTTATTTTGATATAAACGACCATATTTGATCGTTTGTAAGTAAACACACGTTTTAAATGAAAAAAACAAGTGTGCCCATAACAGGTTACATGAAGGTGCCACAACCGGTGAATGGCAGCCATTTTTATAACGGCAGAAAAAGTAATTTTCGATCCACATTTTGGCTGAATTCGATATTGCATCACAAAATATAAAGAATATACTGCATAAATATACCTTGCATTTACATTTTTTTATTAATTAACTTCGATTTATCGCATTCTGAAAATATTCACAAATCACTTTTGTGTCGCTTTTTTCTCAGATTTTTTATTAAGAATATAAGGAGATGAGTACACATAACTAAGAAAATGCATCTATTCACTTCGGTGTTAGCACAAAAACTGCGTACTGTTATAATACATGTTTCACAGTACTCAAATGCACCATATTTGCTTTTTGTTAAAAGGTATGGTGGGGTGCCCATAACAGGAGACATTCCCCTACTTGCAAAACCTGTGAGTTCTAGTAAGTTACGTCATAAAGAAACAACGTATGAGAAGACTGGAAAAATTCCTAAAAACTGTTTACTGTATCAATGTAAAGTTAGTTTATATGCGACCCGGAAACGCAAACGTATATAGGCATAGGACAAGGAGACAATTGGTTTAGGCCTACAGAAATGGTAAAGGATTACGATAAATTTTACACGTCTAAATGCAAGCAACATTTTTCAGAGATAACAAAACAAAGCGATACGGTAGGATTGTTAGATACGGCAAGAGAGCAAAAATATATACCTCTTCATTTACGTACACCGAAACACCAGTCGAACTATGAAGCTAAAATTAAGTCTTGTTTTTCCTGTGGATCTAATTCTCATTTACAGCATAACTGTGATAAGAGAAAACAAAGTTTTAATAGTGAAAAAATTAAATCAGAGCAAAATAATAGTAAAATATTTAGTGGTATGGTCAGAACTGAATTTTTAAATCCCCAACTCACGATTATGCCTTTAGAGCATCTTGAAATACCGATCAAGGGACGGGATGTTAAGCAATAAAAGATTCTGGTTCAAATTTTGCGATTTTTAACCTTTCGGCTCTACCAGATTTAGAATTTAAAGGGCATTGTGTGAGTGTTCTCACACATATGTCCGTTAAAAGTTTATTTATTTATTCAAATTTAATATATAACAAAAAGGAGGGATTAATATAGATTATATAAAATAAATCTTTTTAAATTTATCTAATTCAATTAATTAATTATATAGAATTTCCCGTTTTATTTACAAATCAAAATTTGTGTTCTTTGTCCTTTATTGTTACAAACGCATTACTCTCAGAATAAAATAAAGCAATTTTTATATCGGGGTTTTTGAAAAGTAGTTTTGTTTATACATTTCCCCGAATGGATTAAATCAATTTAGCTATAATTATTTATTTTTGACAGGGTAATTTAAAATTCGTTATCAGCATATTCCTAGCATAAATAGCTATTAATAAAATAAAAAACAATCATTGCAGATTATATTTATTACCCTCTTATTTACATTAAAAGCGGTTATTATTTCAAGCAGGTCATTATAGTTCTAAAAATAGATTTATAATAGATTTTTCCCGACTAAGCGACGCCGTTTTGTGTACGTTGAGAAGTGAAGGACATTTGGCGTTGCTTCTTAATGTCAAATCGATCTAACTTTATAACGACATTTTTATATTCAAAATTTTGTATTAATATGTTAGGAGAACAAAGAAACAGATTGGCATTCTTTTGGCTGAATTTTAAGGATGCCAACTTTTGGGGTTGCAATTTAAGTTCTCTGAGACTGGCAGATTTAGTTAAGTTTTTCGATTTTGAATTTGTCAGAGTAAGACGTATATTATTGAATTTCTCCTCTCCTCCCGTCCCAATTTCCGTGTGAGATAGATACATTCGATTGTCAATTTATTAATGATGTAGTGAATCTTTTGAAGATGTTTATTTTTTCGAAGCATACAATAAATCGACAGTTAAGCAAGATGTTTCTTCTGACTTTCTTCAAGTGTTTCCTTTTTCTTTCAACAGCTTTCTTTTTATAGTTTTTCGACGCGGCCATTCGACATAAAGACCTGGGTATCGGTGTTGATGAAATTCAACATCACAAAAACTATGGTGCCTTCAGGTTCTCTCCGGTCTTTGGTGACGTGGAGGAGAGGTAGAAAGGAAAAAGATCGAACATTTTTTGATATTCTCATTCCCAGTGAAATATATTTTAAAACAAATCGAACATTTTTTAGATTTTGATTGCCAAAAGGAAAAATATTTTTACGAGCCATACAAAAAAAAAAGGAAAGACATTGACTTGCAGATGTTTAATTATAAAGAAAAGTGATAAACAGAGAAAATGTTCCGAGTCTCCTCTTCAAGATATATTATGCCGTCCTTCGTCAGGAGAGTAGTAAGCCCCCCACTTTAGCCGACGGAAGTGACGTCATAGGAGGGGGGGGGGAGGAGGGGGGGGGAAACCGGAAGTGACGTTGCGGTTGGTTGCTTGATCGTGAAAGATGACGGGGATAGAGTTTCTTTTTACCCGATGGCAACCTGGACTTCTTGTCAAGACATGTGACGGAAGGGAGAGTTTTCTTAAAGGGACAACACAGTGAATGGTTGGTTGCTTGCTTGATCGTGAAAGATGACGCTTGTAGAATTTCTTTTTATCCGTTGGCAACCTAGACTTCTTCTCAAGACATGTGACGGAGGGGAGAGTTTTCTTAAAGGGACAACACAGAAACCTGTCAGAACATGAAAGAGAATGACGTCATCAACCGAAAAGAGGACAATGTAATATATTTTTTAATTAATTTTTAATGAGTAATTCATTAATCAATTTTAATAAGTAAATTTTATTATTTTATTGATTATTAATTAATTATTTAACTGACTATTTTCATTCGCTAGATTTTTTACAAAACGATATTGCACTGTAGGGGATTTGAACCCACCATCTATGGGATGCGAGACCAACGCGCTACCGATTAAGCTACGATGACGTTCCCTCGAACTTCCTTTTTTTATGTTTTCCCCTCTTAGGAGATAGGGGGTGGGAAGACGTTTCCCCACCTGCGCCCAAGTGGACTCGTCCAAGGGGATCCAGCCAATTACAAGAGAGCACTGTGACATCATTCGTGTTTTTATCCAATCCTGATGCGTTTGCTGAGACGATAAGACAGTAAATCTGGGTATAAAATCCTAGACATCACGAAATACCTTCACATTTTAGTCTCGCTTCATTCCTGACGTTCAATTCGCTTTCTCTTCGCTACGTAATCATGGAAGACGGGCTTAATCTTTTGATCCACGAAAATGTATTTGCTTCTTCAGAAGAAATTTTTGAAAGACTAGAAAAAGAAATTGTTTATTTACCCGAGGAGCAATGCCATATACGTATTCGAAATAAATCTTATGCTATTTCGCGGAAGATTGCTGCTTTTGGAGACCCTGATTTATCTTATACTTTTTCAGGACTGACACTAATCAGCCAGCCTTGGCCTCCTTTGCTTCTTGAAATAAAAAGTCTTATTGAAACTATGATGGGTGTCAATTTTAATTTCGTGTTGATAAATCGGTACGAGGATGGAAATGACTGTATTGGTCAACACAAAGATGATGAAGCCGACATAGAGGAAAACCACCCTATCTGTTCCCTAAGCTTTGGAGAAACACGTACTATGATTTTTAAAAGACCCAATTACCAGGATAAAAAAGTGGAATTAAATTCAAACTCTCTTTTGGTTATGAATCCCCCAACAAATAAATTCTGGAGCCATGGAATTCCAAAGGAGAAGAAACACACTGGTGTGCGTGTTAGTCTAACTTTCCGTATGATGAAAACACCTGGACTTAACAAGCGGAAACATGTTCAAACAGAAGAAAGATGCAAGAAAATAAAAGAAGACCGAACTAATGTAAGTTTTCTCTCTTTTAAAAAACATTTTCCCTTTGAATAAAGTAGTATACTCTTTCTTTTAATTCTAAAAATCTTGATTATTTATTAATGATTTCTTTTTATTACTTTTTCAGGAACAGATGTTTGCAGAAAATGTGGAAGAAGAATGGACTGATTCTTTGGATATGAAATACCTAGGTGGAGAAAATTTCCTTGCAGTAAATCATTATATGGGAAAAACTCGAGTGCACATCAGGAGATATGTTAAAGGAGAAAACGGCGAGTTACATGCAACGAAAGACGGAGTTTCTTTATCACCCAAAGTATGGTATTCTTTGTGTAGGAAAGTAAATGCTATTTTAAATCATAAGTCATCGGATAAGGTATTTATTATAGACAGAGATTTATGCATTTCGAAACGAATGAAGAATAATCAAGAATTTTTTGTTTTCCAAAGATTATTTCAAAGAAAAAATTTAAGCATGCAGTTTTTATCTGAATATGTTGTGCTTAGCGATGCTGAGTTAGGAAAGCTTTGTGACAACAAGTGTTTAATAACAGATCGCGTGAAACAAGCGCTGATCGCTTACACTTTATCCTATTGCATTGGAAAAGAACTCGATAATCCAAATTTACAGTTGAAACCCGTGGAGAACCCTGATGCATTTTTAGAACTTCTTGTTTCACTTCAAAACGGTCTTGCTGCAGCTATTACAATAAAAATTACAGAACTTATAAATTGTTGTGGCTGTCGAGATTCGTATGAAGCAAGTTTTATGCATGACTGTTTGACGAAAAGTCGATCTGAAAAATGGTCAGAATACTTTCACCAAGCATTGTTCTCGATAAATTGGGATGATGTAGCCAGAGATATAGTTCATAAAAATTTAAATATTGATTTCCAAGCAGTATTAGGAGTAGAAGAATTTTTCCCTTCTTTGGATGTAGAAAAATTATATGAAACTATTGAAAAAATGTATGTTGGTGAAGAAAAGGAAGAAGAACTTATTTTTAACAAATTATTGTTTTCTTGTAATTGATTCTTTATTATGTACATTTTAATGTAAATAAATGTTGATTATTATAGAATTTCTTGTGTGTGTGTGACTTTTTTCATGTTTATCACTTAGAAAATATTTAAGGTTTTGTGAATATATAAATACTGGGTTATACGTTTTGTTTGAATCATTATGAATATAAGTGTTCGGCTAGATCACAACTACTGCTGTAATGGAAGCAGTATTGAATCAGACGTATCGGGATCCAGAACATCCGGCCAGTTTCGGTGGTGTCAGTGCTTTACAGCGTGCTTTAAAAGGTCGCGTAAAAACCAAAGACATCAAGAAATGGCTTCAAACGAAAGATTCATATACTTTGCACAAGCCTTTGAGACACAGGTTCCAAAGAAATCGTGTTATTGTAGGAGGCATCAACGAGCAGTTTCAGTCTGATTTAGTGGACATGCAATCCTTAGCTAATTATAACGATGGTTATAAATATTTACTAACTTGCATTGACATTTTATCAAAGTATGCTTGGGCGATACCTTTGAAAAATAAAAGGTCTATGACTATTAAACAAGCTTTTGAAAAAATATTTGCGGAAAGGTTACCCGAACGACTTCAAACAGACTCGGGTAAAGAATTTACAAACAATCTTGTACAAGATTACTTTAAAAAGAAGAAAATTCATTTTTTCACTACACATAATGCAACCAAGGCGTCGGTGGTTGAACGTTTTAATCGCACTTTGAAAACTAAGATGTGGAAATATTTTACTGAAATGAACACAAGAAGATACATCGATGTCATCAATAAATTAGTACACAGTTATAATCATACTTGGCATCGTAGTATACAAACAGAGCCTGCATCGGTGACGTTAGAAAACCAACAGAAAATTTGGCATACGCTATATGATCAGCAAACATTGGTTCCAAAACCTAATCGTACAGATTTAAAAGTTGGAGATACTGTTCGCATCAGTCGAGAAAAAATGTTGTTTGAAAAAGGATATGAACAAAACTGGACAAGGGAAATATTTACAATTTATAAAATTTTACCTCGTGTACCTGTTGTCTATCAATTGAAAGATTTAGCAGGAGAAATTATAAAAGGAAGTTTTTACAAGCAAGAGTTACAAAAAATTTCGGATTCTGGATTTTATCCAGTGGAAAAAGTTTTGAAAAAAAGAAAACGTCATGGAAAAGTTGAATACTTCGTAAAGTTTCAGGGTTATCCTCAAAAATTCAATACATGGGTCAGCGATGTCAAAATGATATAAATAGAGCATTTGTGTAACTTACCTTTCATTTTAAAAACGATGTCTTTCTACGTCACACTGATCAGTGACAGCTCTTTGAGCTTTTTCCCGCATAATAAAATATCGCAATTTACGACGCAGCTGCCTAGTCCAATCAATTTAAATGGCGAATGGGAAATGGCTTTAGTCGATTTCATTTATCCCCATACTTGGTATAACGTTCGAAATGATAATAATTTATTTGGTTTTGATTTGGGTGATGGAATACTCGAAGGTAGAAGAGTCCCCCCAGGTTGTTATGAAACGATACCAGATCTTATTGGAAGTATGACAATAGAATCCCATAAAAATAAGATTGAGTTTCAGTATCACCCAGTAACGAAACGAGTAACTATTAAGACGGATGGAAAATCAAAAGTAATCCTCCACGAAGGTATAGCGGAACTATTGGGATTCGAACCAGGAAAATACTCAGGATTTCAACAAAGTCCGTTTGTTGCCGATCCAAAGTGCTCTTTTCCAGTGATATATGTATACTGTGATCTAACAGAACCCCAAATCGTAGGTGATGTACAAGCTCCTTTGCTAAAAATCGTCACGGTAGATGGAAACGACGGCGAAATTGTAAATGCTCATTATCCAAGACCTTTTTACTTGCCTGTTATTCGGCAGCATTTCCAAACAATACATATTGATATAAGACTTCATTCTGGGGCTTTAGTACCTTTTGAAAGAGGCAAAGTGTTTGTCACTTTACATTTTCGTTTACGGCAAATTATATAAAAAGGACCCTTCTTTTCAAATAACTCTCATTTTCAATTTTGTTGACGTAAAAGAAGGATCAATAAAAATGTTGGTGCCTTATACGTGTTGTACGAAAAAATTTGAAGATTATTATGCCGGGCAAACAGGACAAGGTTTGCCTTATTATCAGGGAACCGTTTTGCAGAGAGGACATGGAATAGGTGGATTTTTTGCTAAACTATTCCGAAGTGCAATGCCCTTTTTAATAAGCGGTGCCAAAACAGTCGGAAAAGAAGCTTTACGAACTGGCACTATGGTAGCAAATGATGTATTGTCAGGCGAAAGTTTGAAATCTTCTCTCAAAACGCGAACGAAAGAAACCGGAAAAAAAACTAGCCAGAAAGGCTGTTCAAAAAGCGGATGAGATGATCGGTCACGGAAAGCTTAAAAGGAAACGCAAACCTTCCAAACGTTTCATTTCATCGAAAGCACGGAAAGTGCAAGGACGTGATATTTTTGATTAGACATACTCTATAAAATGGCTTTTCTTTTAAAAGATTCTCCAGAATGCGCTAAATCAGAACTAGAACTATTTTCTTTACCACCCACTCAAACAGTTATTGAAAGAGGCCAATGGGTTGAGTTTCATCCTCTTGCCAATGCATCTGATGGCGGTCCTGTGGAATTTAATGTGTCTGGAAGCGGTGAAGAGTATCTTGATTTGTCGCAAACTCAACTGTATATCAAAGTAAAAATTTTAAAAAATGATGGCAAGCCTATAACGGATAAGTGTAAAGTCGGCCCTGTGAACCTTTTCTTACATTCTATGTTTTCCCAAGTAGACATCAGCCTAAATGAAAGACTTGTTTCATCCAGTAATAATACGTATCCATATAGAGCTATGATAGAAACATTACTTAATCATGGATATGATGTGAAAACCTCTCAACTTTCCTCGGAATTATTTTACAAAGACACCGCTGGTCGAATGAATGTTTTTGACACGGCAGATCCTAACCCTAATGAAGGTTTTAATAAACGTGCTGAACTGTTTAAACTAAGTGCTTCAGTTGATATGATGGGTCGTTTGCACTTGGATATGTTTCACCAAGAGAGACTACTACTTAACATGGTCGACGTGAAAATAAAACTTATTCGTAGTAAACCAGAATTTTGCTTGTTAGGGGGTGAAGGGGAATTCAAAGTATTCCTTGATCATGCCTCTTTATTTGTTCGAAAAATAAGGGTTAGCCCAGGTGTTGTTTTGGGACATGCCAAAAGCCTAGAAAAAACGACAGCCAAGTATCCTATTGATAGAGTTCTTTGCAAAACTTATTCCATTCCTGCCGGAAATATGAGTTTTATTCAGGATAACATTTTTATTGGTCAAATGCCGAATCGTATTGTGATTGCCTGTGTAGACAATGATGCATTTAACGGTAACTATAAAAAGTCCCCCTTTGAATTTCAGCATTACAATATGAACTTCATAGGCGTCTATGTAGATGGTCAACCTGTTCCTCATAATCCCATTCAGCCTAATTTTGAAAATGGTTTATTTATCCGTGCTTATCAAAATTTATTTGTGAATGCCGACAATAAAGGACTGTATTTATCTAGGTCAGAATTTTCAAAAGGATATTCTTTATTTCGTTTTGATTTGACGCCTGACTTATGTGATGGTTCTCATCTTAACCTTATTCGTCATAGCAATCTAAGATTGGAACTTAAATTTAGTACTCCTCTAATACAAACAATCTCTCTGATCGTGTATGCTGAATTTGAAAATTTAATTGAAATCAACAAAGCTCGAAATATTTTGTATGATTTTGGGAACTGATGAATTCGTCTCAAATTCATACAGTTTTATCTCGCGATCCTGTTTCTGCTAGGTATTTTGTAGGTGTTTTTCCTTCTGACAAAATACCTGTCATTCGAAAATTCCCTTGTGCATTTGTACTCAATACTGATAAACATGATGAAAAGGGATCCCATTGGCTGGCTGTTTACATTCAAGACCAAAAGACTATTGATTTTTTCGACTCTTACGGATTACCTCCCGAAACCTATGGAGAAGACATAACAAGATTTGTAAAGACGTATTCTCAAATTCAATGGAACAAGACAACGTTTCAAAGTTTAACGTCCAATGTCTGTGGACAATATTGTATTTTTTTTATAATAAAACGATGTCAAGGACTCTGTATGAAATCTATTGTAAATGTACTGTCTAGAAAGAAGAATGATTTTCGAATGTTTCAGTTTGTCAAAAAAAGATATGGTGTAAATATGATTTTCAAAAAATAAAAATTTTTTTTTAATAAATGTGTTTGTATTTTCTTTAATGTGTTTTATTAATATTTTCCTACTTTAAAAAAATGCATGTTTTATTTTGACGGAAAGAGTATAAAAGTAGGATCATTTTGAAAAATTTATCATTTAAAAAATGGAACTTCTCAAGTTAGAACACCCATCTACTTGCCTTATTTCTGGCCCCACGCAATCTGGAAAAACATTTCTAGTTAAAAAGTTGATTGATTGTAAGATGTTTAATCCCATGCCAACGAATATTATTTATTGTTACGGTAAATACCAACCTCTTTTTAATTCAATGAAAGATGTGAATTTTGAAGAAGGACTACCGTCTAATCTTAACTCACTTCGAAATGCTTTAATTGTCATAGACGATTTAATGTCAGAATTAGCGAATGATTTTCGCTTAAGTAATCTTTTTACGAAAGGCAGTCATCACCAAAATTTATCTGTTATATTTTTAACTCAAAATATTTTTGTTCAGGGTAGAGAAATGCGGAATGTTAATCTAAATTCTCAATATATTTTCTTATTTAGAAATCCTAGGGTTAAAACTCAAATTAATATCTTAGCTCGCCAAATGTATCCAGGTAAAGTTCGAGCTTTCCAAGAAATTTTTTACGATGCTACATCACCTGAATTTGGTTATTTGCTTATTGATTTGCGCCCAAGGGCAGATGATCGTTTGCGCCTGCGCACAGGAATATTTTCGGGTGATAAACATTTCGTGTATGAACCTCGATAAATCATTTCTATTCAGTGCATCCTTCAGTGAACATGTCTTCAGCTGTAGTAGAATTTGAGGGCTTTCAGATAAATTCGCAATATTTTGTTGTCAAAGAATTGGCCTTTTATGCCGTGGACTTTAATTATCATGCCCGCTGGAGCTTTCTCCCTCCTTATCCATGGGAACAATTAACCCTCAAAAAAAGAAAATCTTTTGCATGGCTAACTCGTTATTGTCATGGTTTACGCTGGGAGAGTGGAGAATTACCTTATTCAGCTTTAGAAGTTATACTTTCATCTTTGTTTATTTCCCATAAAAAGATTTTTACCAAAGGATTAGAAAAAACAAAATTTTTAGAGAAAATGTCTAAACGAAAAATTTTTAATCTCAATGATTTTGATTGTCCCAAAATAGTCTCACTAGAGGAAGCAGATGTGAAATGCCCCAGTCATAAATCATTTTTTAAACACTGCGCACTGGCGAAAGCATTTGCTTTCGGCGTATTTATAAAGGAGAATATAAGCTTCCCACAAATCATTTGTATTCAGGATGTCGACGCTGGAACATCTCAGATTGTTAAGCAAGACGAAACAGAAAGCAGCCTTTCTTAGAAAGTGTCCTAACAGTATCATAAAAGGTGTGTGTGAATGCGCCTTAAACCTATTAAAGGGTAACGTACCTGTCACCAAACGTCAGAAAAACAAATTAACCCATTATAAAAAAACTTTGCGTCGTCTAGGAGATAGAAAAATCCCATTATTTAAGAAAAGGCGACTCCTTGTTCAAAAAGGAGAAGGTTTTCTTTCTATTCTCATTCCTGCTGCCGTGTCTGTTCTGAGTACATTGATAAATGGAATTCGCTCGTAAATTCAGACTGATTCCAATGGATAGAGATCAAGAATTTGCCGAAGATCATTTGAGTGATTTAGACATACAGATTCAAAATATTTTGAAAAGAAAATTAGAAGAAGATGAAAAAGCAAAGCTATACATACAGATTTTGCAGAAGTTTGTGTCATTCCCAGATGTGAATACTGTGAAACGTTCCGAAGTTCCAGTCACGGAAAATCCTCCTGAAAACAATCTTGTTACAGAAAGTGAAATTTTGAACACCGTTCCTGTCAAACATAAAAAAACTGCTTCGAAAATTATAGAATTTTTAAGACAGCATGAAATATTTTGGAATGAAAATAAAGAAGTTAAAGTGGACAATAATGTTATCCCTGATTCTGATATTGTTCAACTAATCAATTTCCTATTAAGAAACAGAATAAAAAAACCAGATGCCTTTGAAGAATTTAATGAAAAATTGAAGATTTGTGATTTTCCACGAGAGTTTATCAAAAATAAATATTTAACTGTTATGAAATCCTCTCCGAAGAGAAAACGTTCACCGTATGTGAAAACTATGTATGCAAAACCTGAAAGAAAAAAATTGACTTCGTCAAAATGGCTAAACTTGTAAAAAAAATGATTTTTTAATAAATTTCTTTCTTGCTTGAATTTTTTCAGTTGTTGTTTTATTTCTTTTCATTTAACATTTTTAACTTTTCAAAAGAAAAAAAAAAGACAAACTCAATTACAATAAATAAATATGATTTATTGTTAAGAATAAATTTACAAATTTTCTCGTTACATTTTTTGTTGTTTTATTTTACATATTTTTTTCTTTCTTCATGTTCCTTTAATACCCGTAAGGTAGGGTGGTCAAATCGTGCTGAATGACACGTTTGTCATAGACCACCCTGTAAAGTTTCCTTTGTTCTCTGTTAATGACCTTTCTGCGTTTTGGATCCCGGGTGATTTTTGCTGGGTCTGTAATTGGGATCGTTTGAGTTTCACTCATTTCCGTAATTAACTTCCGAATAGATTCGAAATTTAAAGACTGGGAATTCTTAAAGTTCAAGGTGAACCCCCTTACCTTGCAACAAGTTTTGCCACTTTTTGTTTCAAAACCATAGTTTTTAGGGCCACCTGTAAAAAAAGAAAAGAAATGAATTTAATAAAGTAAAAAATAGGTTTCAAATGAGATCAGAAACATAAATAAATAAAGAGAGAAATTTAAAACACTTACCAGATACAAACACGGATATCACATCACCATCCAGTTCATCGGTGAATTCCCCGAGAAAGTTGCCGAGGGGCGGATCGTTTATACCATCACTGGCATAAACGATCGAATCTGTATCGTGATACAGAACACTGCGGCCAAGTTTGTCCATTTCGCTGTACAACTTGAGACGAGCCCAAGCTGTAGTGAAAGCCGCTAAAAAGATGTTTGTAGCGGTGTCCTGCTCGATAAATTCCTCGTCAGCTTTCCATTGGATGGCTGCCACCTCTGGTGTAGGGAGAAAAACATCTTTGATCTGAAAAGGAGGAAATTAAAACATGAAATGGAATAAAATAAATAATTATCGATGTATAAAATAAAAAAAAGGTACTTACGTTTTTAGTAGGATCAGCCAACATTTTGTTGAAATTCGTGACAGTGTTGACAAACGTCAGCCGATCCTTATTAATGTTCATCCCCCATCTGTAATGAAAAAGAAATAAAGTTATAAAAATGTATAAAAAAATATAACTGTAAATAAAACGAAAAATTTTTAATTATACTTACCGTCCCCAAAAACTATTCAGCGCTAATTTCGCTACTTGTCTGCGCCCAGGGTTTTTGCTGATGCATGCCGGGTCTAATTTAACACCTTCCCGTTCCTCGTACTGGCGAATGTAGTGGGCTTTCTGTTCCTCAGTCACGCAGTCTGAAGGCCAACCACTGCTCTCCTGCTTAATCTTCAAAAAACAATCGATGAATGATTTAAACAGAGAGTCTGATGTTTGCTCGAAATGGTAGACCTCGTAGATCTGAAATAAAAATTACAAAAAAACTATTAGATGAGCATTCAAATAAAATCATACATTTACAAAACAACGAGATTATGTTTAGTACTTACTTGTGTGACTCGATATCCTTTCTTCTTCGCCAGCTTCAGCTCCTCGCTTACCCATGTTCCGACAATAGCACGTTCATCATCGGTATGGGAGCAAGGACTTTGCTGCAAGGTTTCAGCGCAGGTCCGGCATAGGGGAAACATCAGCTTCTTTTGGCATCGGTATGGCAGCACGGGTAAATAGAGCCCTCGTGGTGGGAGTACTTTGCAGTGGACCAATCCGAAATATTGGTCGATATCACCGAAATCTTCTGTTATAATGGTGGGATGACCAACGGGGTAAAGGCAATATTTGTTTACCTAACAATGAAATAAAAGTGTTAAAAAAAATACATATCACAATGCAGAGAACATTTTTAAGGTGAGAAAATAATTTAAAAAATTAAAAACAAAACAAACAACAGACTTACCCATGGGTATAACGACGTAAAATCAACATATTTCACGTCGCCTTCGTGAAACAATTTTACTGCGTTGGTTCGTCCCCCAAAAAATGCATCCCTTGGATTTAAACGGTCCTTCAAGTCGTGTGTTTTCAAGAAAGATTTTAGTTCCGGGGACACCTTCTTCATTTCTCTAAAAGTATGCTCCCACATCTCGACTACCTGATATCCCTGGTCGCGTAATTTCTGGACATTCTCCTCCGTCTGTTGTCTTAATGCTGCCATGGTCACGTTTTTTAAAGGATGGGTCACGTCTGAATTGTAACACGTGCAACAGCCGTGAAAGAAACAACCCTAAAAATAAATATTTTCATTTATTAAAATAGTATTTAAAATATATATATATAAATAAAATGATTCATTAATCAGAGAATAATTTTTACCTGATATTGGTAGACGGTCTTGGTTTCTTCACAGAATCCATCTACCGATATTCCTCTGATTTTTCGCTCTCCTGTTCCATTGAGAGCGTGCTGGATACGTAGTCCCTGGGTTGAAGCTACAAAATCCAACCATCGTATGGAATCTGGGCTGAAGTTGGTTCTGTTCACATATCCATGCACGGGAACCATAGCAATCGTATCGGGCTGTATGTGGTTGCTTCGGTATGTTGCCATGCAAACAGATGCAATCGTCACATACCTAAAACATAAAAAAGAAGTTAAATATTTATAAACTAAATCTTTTCATTGAAAATTTTTAAAAGAATACAAAAAAAAAAAAATACTTTACCGAAACGGATCCACGTTGGCGATTTCCATAAACTGTGTTCGAAACTCGAGACAACAACGCCGAAGAATATCGACGTCCGAACTGAAAAATTGAAAAAAAGAAAAAAACATATTAATTTAAAAATATTTTTTTTTGTTTTATTTGTTTATTTATTTTTAAAAATAGAGAATTCTTAAGCACCTACCTGCAATAAGAATACATTTCCTTTTGAAAATCAAACATTTCGCCCTTTTGTTTTTCTTCTGCATGCCAGGACAGGAATGCACTGCGAGCTGCAGTTGACATCGTGTCAGGACTATAGTACTGGATATCGGGAAGGGGTCCAACATAGTTTTGATTCTCCCGGGTGTTGAAGAGATGAGGGAAATATCCCTTCCGTAATTCGGAGAAACCAAAACAACTGGGCAGTTTTGACAGGGCCATTGGGAGAAAATTTAACGAATCGATGATTCGAACGTCGACAGATTTCAGATGAATAGACATCAATTTGCTCCCGCACGGAATCACTTCTGGTGTTGTACCTTGTTTTATTAACCATTCCATGATGAACTGTCCGTCGAATCTGAAATAAAGAACAAAATACGTTTAATGGATAAAGATAAAAACAAATCAGAAATAAACAGAGAGAGAAAATTTACTTACCCCTTCATATTATGGGCGATTGCTGTATAGCCCTTGTGTCGAGGAGTAAACAGCCATGTACAGAAATCTGCACAGGCTGTATATCCTTTGAATACCTCCTCCCGGCCATCAGTATACTGCGCCACAGCAAAATTAACTTCGTGTGTTCCCGAAGATTGGTCCGTTTCAAAATCAAAAAAGATCAATTTTGCACTGGGATTCTTCGGGTCCACTTGCCGCAAGTAACACTGGTGCTCCGCCAATACAACAAAGCGGTCACAAGAAGGGCATTTGGCTGTTCCACAGCGGTGCATGTCTTTGGGACAATCTCTTCTACGAATTACTTTGCAACACGTTCGACACTGATAAATCTGTGAAAGAAAAAAAAAAAAAACATGAATACATACATTTACACATACATTATTTATATATTTTTTTAAACTAAGACTATTCATTTACCTGATCACAGAGGGATAATTCCTGATTCTCTGTTAGGGCTTTATGGGCTGCAAAGCAATCACTCGATTGGCAGAGACGATCACAGTCCTGGCATCGTTGAGGTTCGCCCGGACGGCAGTCTGTTTTCATACACACATAACATGCTTCGGCACAACGATGTTCATATTGTTTCTCATAAGGCACGTCGCATCGATCGCAGTAAAATTTACTACCGAAGAAGGCTTTTAGTGACTTCACGACATCGTAATGTTCATCGTGAAGCCACAAATTTATCCGCTGGGGTCTATCCACACCTTTATACGAAACCTACAAGATAAAAAAAAAAAGATTTTAAAATCAGCAAATGTCAATAAAGAAAAAATATTTAAAATATACACATTTAGTAAAACTTACTCGATTGCGATTATCCGACGACAGTACGGCAATCTGAATGTTGAGATGCTCTTCAAACTGAGCGACTTCCCGAAACGTGCAAGGACCTAGGGGGACTTGGGCTGCAGTATGCAGAGCTCGAGCACGGTTCATCAAAGCGGGACGGTCACGTCGTTGCATGGCTTTAATTGCCGTGCGGTCATTCTCTAAATGGGCTTTTGCAAACACGATGGCCTTCGCACAGCAGAGTCCTTCTTCATCCTCGGGAATACTCAGAATAGATTTCTTTTGCAGGCGATCGACGGATATGTTAGAGGTTCTTCGTCTTCCAGCACCGATGGGTCTGTGAACTGTCATGACATCCACCGAAAAACCCTCATCCAGCTGGATTTTATTTTTCGACTGAAGGACCTTCATGACGGCAGACATCACTTTTTCAACGGTGAGCTCAGAGACGGAAATGAGTTTCGTGGATATTGGCTTATCCAATCCCTCCGCCCAAATACAAAGTCGTATCAGATCTGTACGGTCCAAACTTTGAGTGGAACGGCGAATCAAACTTGTAAATAATTGATTCACAGAGTCAATCACCGCAATCATGGGTACACCTCGCACGTGAGCAGGAAGCTTGTCTGGGTCGACACGGGCCTCATAACGGATTTCTTCAGCTTGATACTTGTTGTTCCTCCGACGTAGACGTTCGGTGATAATAAGAGCATCCTCCATCTGTAAAAAACAAAGAAAATATATACAATAAGCTAGATCGTAAAAAAAAAAAAAAAAAAAAATCTATGTATAAATTAGGCACTTACGCGGGAAATCTCTTCACCAGTCGTATACGTAGGTCCGGCTCCAACAGGTCGAGCAGAAGTCTAGAATAATAATAAAGAAAATTAGACACACACACAAAAAAAGGGAGATTACACTCAAGAACACAAAAACAAACTTACTTCAAATCCTGTTCCTACTCGGTAATACAGCGGCAAAGGCATGGGATTCTCCACAAATATTTGGGACACTTCATCAAAATCCATTGGATTTTCTATGAAAATTTGCGACGCTTCATCCATCAACTGAAAAAGTAAATACATGGTTAAAAATATCAATATTACAAAATATTACAATATTATAAAAAAAATACGAGTTAAATAAAGGCACTTACTTCATCATCGGAATCATTGAAGGGTATTTCAGAATCTTCAAAAAGAACCTAAAATGAAAAAAGAACATTTTATTGAACAAAATTAAATGAATCAAAATTCAGAAAAGAAAATTGCATATACGAGTTCAAAATATTACGGAAAGAAAAAAAATATTCATGACTAAAAAAAATTTTCAGAAAACATTAGTGTTAATTTAAAAAAGAAACAAAATCTTAAAAACAGTTTAAAAACTGAAAAATAAAACTTGAAATATTTTTTAATTAGATTTTTTTCAAAATACTTAAAAAAATAAATAAAGAAAAAAGAAAAATAAATAAAATGTGCAAAAAAGAAAATGAAATTTTAGTATTGTTTAAAAATCAGAAAAGAGAAATATATTAATGATAGTAAAAAATTAGAAAAAAAAATATTTACCTGATTTTCGCCTGAACCAACAGTATTGAATAAGCGTTTCATTTTTTCTGAAGAAAGAAGGTAATCCTAGGAATAGAAGTAAAAGAGCAAGCAAAGAATTTTCTTGGACTAGGTCAAACAAGAAAGTAAACGCGATAGCTCAGGAGGGTCGTTAAATATCCGGCGTAAGGATCGTGACATCAGTTATCTACCTTCTTATTGGCTGGATCCCCTTGGACGAGTCCACTTGGGTGCAGGTGGGGAAACGTCTTCCCACCCCCTATCTCCTAAGAGGGGAAAACATAAAAAAAGGAAGTTCGAGGGAACGTCATCGTAGCTTAATCGGTAGCGCGTTGGTCTCGCATCCCATAGATGGTGGGTTCAAATCCCCTACAGTGCAATATCGTTTTGTAAAAAATCTAGCGAATTAAAATAGTCAGTTAAATAATTAATTAATAATTAATAAAATAATAAAATTTACTTATTAAAATTGATTAATGAATTACTCATTAAAAATTAATTAAAAAATATATTACATTGTCCTCTTTTCGGTTGATGACGTCATTCTCTTTCATGTTCTGACAGGTTTCTGTGTTGTCCCTTTAAGAAAACTCTCCCCTCCGTCACATGTCTTGACAAGAAGTCTAGGTTGCCAACGGATAAAAAGAAACTCTATCCCCGTCATCTTTCACGATCAAGCAACCAACCGTTACGTCACTTCCGGTTTCCTCCCCCTCCTTCCCCCCCCCCCTCCTATGACGTCACTTCCGTCGGCTAAAGTGGGGGGCTTACTACTCAGGAGTGTGTGTGTCCCGAGATGCAATTCGAGAATTTGGAAAAAAAAAAATTCACTCCGTGAAATGTTTATAATTTAGGTGTGCGGAAGTGACTGTGAAAGAAGCCTATAAACTTCTCTAGTCAAGAAACATTTTTTTTTTGTGCTGGTGACCTTTAATAAAGGCTCTCTTCAGATATGCGTGTGTTGATGATTCACCTTTTCAGATCGAAATAAGCGGCCTTGAGGGGGGCCTGAAAATAAGACTAGACAAAGTGTTTTTGGTTCGTTTATGTTTCCAGGGAGGCATGAGAATCATCTTAACAGTTTACTCAAGAAAATTTTTACCGTTAGACACCTGTGGACCTGTGTAGAATCGACAACTTCGCGTGTGCGAATCATGTGTTTTTTTTTTTTTTTTTTTTTTTTTTTTTTGTTCAGAGGATCGTGATCAATTTTTTTTTTATCAGAAATAGTTTCTTTTCCATTTCACTGTCGAAAATTCAGTGAATAGCAGTGATTGCAAAGTATTTTTTTTAGCTATTCAAGCAAAGAAAATGAGAAGAGAGAAGAAGGAAAATAAACCTTTTTTTTTTTTTTCAGTAATTTAATAAAGTAATTAAAAAAAATTAATAAAGTAAAATGATAAATTGATTTTTTTTTTTTTTACAAAATAATTTTTTTTTTTTTCCCTCTTAGCCAAGTTATGTGCAGGAAGTGGTAAGTTTTAATTTTACCTATATTTTGCATATAAGTCTTTTAGAAAGTAGATTTTGACATTTTATTGAAACTTTGAGTCAGGAAGAAATCTTCCTTTATCATTTTGAAATTTTTTTGAAATATATATTTTTACAGAATATTTTGATAGAGCAGTTCCTTTCATATTTATATATATATTTTTGATAAATGAAATTTTTTTGAAATATATATTTTTACAGAATATTTTGATAGAGCAGTTCCTTTCATATTTATATATATATTTTTGTTTTTCATGATAATTAATACTTTTCTTTCTATGTTGTGATTTATATATATTTTTTTTAGATGATTTATTGCAGATATTATTACATTTTTTTTTTACAACTTCTTGTGATTTATTTTTATATTTTAGAACATTTTAATATATATATTTTTGGTAATATTTTTACATAATAGATATTTTAATGAGGTATTTATCATATGCATTTTCCGTAGGCATCAATAGGAAAACTGCGTAATATTTTGTGCTCTATGATTTTAATGCAATATATTTTTTTTTACTCAGGCATTTCTGAGATATATTAGTATTTAATTTGACCCAACATAAATAATTAAGATGGCCACTAAAAAGAATATTAATATTAATATTTTAAATTTTGATGGTGACCCATCCTTACTTGAGTTTTTTTTTTGATCAGATTGAGTCTTATGCAAAATTAAATAGACTAAATTCAGAAGAGGCAGTGGCAATTTTAAAAGGAAAATTAACCAGCCCTGCATTAAAGTTCATGACTCAATCTCCTTTACAATATAAATCTACGGATTTAAAATTTATTAAGGATGAATTCAAGAATTTTTTTTTTTTTGCTCCAATGAGCAGTACTCAGGCTCTTGTGGAATTTAATAATTTGATACTCTTACCACAAGAGTCAATCAGAAATTTTTCACACAGATTGGGCATTTTGGCTGATGTAGTATATTCTCAAATTAAAGATACTAGTGCCTTAAATTCAATAAAATTCACAAAATTTATCTCAACCATTCCCTCAAATATTAGAGTTAAAATTCAAGAAGAGGGAATCTCTGAGTATCAAGATGCATTTAACAGAGCACAAAAATTGCAGGATATTAATGCCAATGAGTCCTTATTGCAAATGAGTTTAAATAACCTGTAAACACACTTTCTGAAAAGTTAGTTGAATTGACAGATAAAATAAACAATCTGTCCTTTACTAATAAACCTAGTGAGGTTAATCATACACACGAATCCCCAGTGCAAGATTGGCAAAGAAACAATAATAGGCAAAGTGAATTAAGACATAATTATAAAAGTAGAAATCAAAATTTCAGGGGTAATCAGAATAAAAACAGATATCATTCTTCTCCTATTTGCCAATTGTGCAATAAAAAAGGACATGTTGCTACTAGGTGCTTTAGATGGCAGAGAAATCAGACTAGGGGTAAAAATTATGACAGAAATAACTATGGTAAAAAGGGAAGTAATTTAAACGAGCGCAGAGATGTAGTTTAGCTGATGCAATTACATCTCAGGAATTGAATAGAGCATCAGCACAAAATTTTTCTCTGGATATTGCTTATGATTTTAATCTACCCAAATTATCTAGTGATAGATTAGTAAATTCTACTGCTTCTCAAACACAACAAATCTTAAAAATTTCTGATTCTAAGTCTAATCAAACGAATAGCGATAAAAGGGAGAACATTTTTAATGTCCATGTAAATTCTCCAAAGTTACCTCTTATTAAAATTTTGCTAGATAAACAAAAGGTAAACACACTTCTTGACACTGGTAGTTCTGTCAGTTTGTTAGCTGAAAGTACATTTAATAAATTAAAACATAGTTTGAAATATAAACATCTATCTTCCCATGTGACAATCAAAACCGTGAACTCGAATGTACAGTTTTCTTCTTGTATACAAACTACCTTTAAAATTCAAAATCAATTTTTTTCACAAAAATTTTTTATTGTAGATATTCCTGAGGGTTCAGCATTTAGGGTTATTTTGGGTTATGATTTTATTCAACAATATCATGTAATATTAGATATGCAGAGGTCTCTGTTAAAAATAAAAGACCTAAGAATTCCCATAACAAACACATATAGCGACCATGAAGAAAATATTAATATGCATACTCAATGTAAGAAACTATCAGTAAAAACGGGGCAAAAACTTATTTTACAACCCAAAGAGGAGTCTTCTATTACTGTTTATTGTCCCAAAGTTTCTTCGGGTGATTATTTATTTCAGAGTAAAAAGAGTTCTTCTAAATTAATTTTTTTGGATTCAATAGTTAATATTGATCATTCCCAGAAACAAAATTGCAATAGTAAATATGATAGAGTAAAATTTCAGTTATATGTTAAAAATAACACTAATAGAAGTATGCATGTAAACAAGCATTCAAATATTGGTACAATAAAAGAAATAGAGCAAATTATTGACTATGGTTCAAAACAAAATGATAATGTTGAAATTTCAGAGGATTCGCTAATTTATTAATTATATTCAACCTTCTAGTGATGTATTAAAAATGAGAAAACAAGATTTAACACCCATGGACTTTGATGTTAAAAATTTCCATGGGGCTCATGCAACAAAGTTAAAACAAATTTTATTAAGTAATTTCGCGGCATTTTCTAAAAATATGAAAACCCTTGGGCCCAAACCCTACTGACAAGATTGTACCAGATTTAAAATTTTTAAGTGACTATCCAATTAAGACTTTGCCCTTTCCCATTCCTCAAGCTTTACAACAGGAAGCTAGAGATCAAATTAACCAATTGGTAGAGGGATTATTGAGCGAAACTGCTCAGAATGGGTTTGCCCAATTTTATTAGTAAAAAAAAAAAAAAAAAAAAAAAAAACAAGATGGATCTGGTAAACAGAAATTTCGTCTCGCGTTAGATTTAAGAATGTTAAATTCTATAATTCAGGGTTCTTCTTATCCATTACCTAAAATTCAAAATATAATAGCTGATCTATCTGCGTATAAATTTTTCACTTGTCTTGATTTCCAACAAGCATATCATCAAATTGATTTACCCGAACATTTACAGGATAAAATTACTTTCACATCAATGTTTGGCAGTTTCAAATTTAAAAGACTCTGTTTTGGTCTTAAAAACTCGGCTTCTCAGTACCAAGCACTTATGGATTCTTTAATTGATGAAATTAATATAGATGGAATTTACGCGTATCAGGATGATTTAATATTTGGTGCAAATAGTTTTGAAGAGACATGTGTTAAACTTGAAAGAATTCTTAAGATTTTAATTAAATATAATTTAACCTTAGCTCCTAGTAAATGTACATTTCATAAGAGTGCTGTAAATTATTTGGGATTTCACATAGAGAATAATTCAATTTCTCCAATTGAGTCAAACATCATTAAAATAAACTCTTTCCCTACACCTACAACAAAAAGACAATTAAAACGCTTTATAGGAGTTGTAACCTTTTATAAGTCTCTTATTCATAATTTTTCTAAATTAATTCAACCACTTATTGAATTAACTAAACCGAAAACAAAATTTGTTTGGAATAAACATCATCAGGATATTTTTAAGAAATTTCAAGATATATTTTTAAACTCACCTATGGTAAGATTACCGGATTGGAACAAGACTTTCTTTCTCAACACTGATGCATCAAATATCTCTATTGCAGGAGTTTTGATGCAGAAATATGACAATCAATTATTACCTGTCGCCTTTTTCTCTAAATCACTTAAACCGTCTGAAAAAGATACCCGGCTATCAAACTTGAATTAATGGCCATTTATAAATCTGTAATTGCTTTCAAATATTACTTATACAATAGAACGTTTATCATTTTGTCTGACAGTGCTCCTTTAAAAACATATAGAAAAACAAATAGTCCTGCTGATTTAACTACTAAATGGCTGTTAGAGTTGTCAGAATACTCATTTGAATTTGAACATATTCCTGGCCCTACAAATGTTTTAGCGGATTATTTATCCAGATCAGACTTCTCAAATAATCAACAAAATTTGAAAACAAATCCAGAATTATTATTCAGTTCTCAACCTCTTCCTATTGTACAAGATGACACACATTCAATTAATAAAATTTCCACTTCTACTCAGTCGATGCAACAAAATCAGTTCAGTAATTTTCTAGTTTCTGATAATACTCAAAATAAAGATCCCCTTTTGGAAATTTCAAATAATACATTTGTATCTGAGCAAAAGAATGATCCAAAATTGTCAATTATTTACAAACAAATTTTAAGAAAAGGTTTTTCAAAAAATAATGATAATTTTTTTATTCATCCAGATTCTAAAGTTTTAATGTACAAGAAACAGAATTTGCATAAAAATACTTTTTCATATCTCATTGTTGTACCGCATTCTTTAAAATCTAAAGTTTTAACTATTTCACACCTTTCTCACTTTGGTTTGACAAAAACATACGAATTTTTATCAAATAGATATTATTGGAAGGGTATGTACACAGACACTTTAAATTTTGTTGCTTCGTGTACTTTATGTTTACAAAATAAACATCATAACACACCACCAGCTCCTCTACAACCCACCTATACTCCAACACATCCAGGGCATACTATTAGTGTCGACTTGGTTGGTCCTTTTATAGATGGACATTCAGTTTTGACTGTGATTGACTATTTTTCGCGACACATTGAATTATTTCAATTAAAAAACACTTCTTCATCAAAAATAGTTAAATGTTTATTTAATTACATTACAACATTTGGTAGACCGTCAGTAATATTATCAGATCTAGGCAAACAATTTACATCAACTATTTATAATATTTTCAATGATAAACTTGGCATAAAAATTTTACATTCATCTGTTGCTCACCCCCAAAGTAACTCTATTTCCGAGAGGCTAAATAAATCTATAAAGTACTCAATTAATATTTTACTTTCTGAGGGGTATTCTTTTGAAAATTCATTAGCTATACATAAATCACTTTATAATGGTTCAACACATTCATCCACATTGTTTTCACCTAACCTACTTCATTTTGGTAGGGGACTGTCTTTAATATTTGATACATTTGACCAATTTGTAAATCAACCATTTTTAGATAAAAATGTAGACATATATAAATTATTACACGACTTGGATAACATCTATAACAAAGCATATTCTAACATTAAAGAAAATCAAGACAAAAGATATCAAAATTTTCAAAAACGTGCAAAACTGAGGCCTGTTGCTGTTCATGATGTTGTATACTTGAAATCAATAGATAAATTTAAACCCAAGTATTCTGGCCCATTTATTGTTGTACAAAAACACTCGCCAGTTTCCTTTTCCATTAAGAGATTACATGCACCTGATAATAAAGCTTTCAGAGTCCATATTGATAGACTCCTTATTGCTCCTCCTCGACGTAACTATTTGTTTACTGAGCCCAACTCCAATGTAACACATAATATTGGCAATAATTCTACCCATTCTTATAATTTAAGAAATCGAAATTAATTTTTTTTTTCTCTCTCAAAAAAGTTTGATGAATATATTTTGCATCACAAGTACATTTTCAAATGGTACCATGGAATGTATTTGTTTGCTGTGCAGGAACTCGTCTTTATTTTTTTAAGTGTCTGGTCCACTGTTTACTTTTGCTTTTGAAGTAAAGACTATTTCTTACATTGCAGTGTTGAATACTATATATAATATTTATAAATAAGATATACCTAAAAAAAAAAAAAAAAAAAAAAAAAAAGATTCTAATGATAACATAAATGCTTGTAGATCATATTTTGAATTTCTAAATTATTAATCAAGGTGTTATATTTTTTATTTAATGTTTACTATCTATTTTTGTTGGGTGAAGGTTACACAAATATAAGATATTTGAAATATATTTAATGGAGATATTTCATTGGAATACAGATTAAGTTCATAGGAAATTATTAATGATAATAGTGATAACAATATACATACAGCTAAATTTTATAAGTTTCCAATTGATTTTTGGTGTACAACATGTGTTTGGTTTGTTCAATATGCAGTCTAAATTTTTTTTTTTTTTTTTTTTTTTTTTTTTTTTTTTGCATTCCCTCTCATCACTCAAAATTTTATCAATTTGTTTTCTTTTACTTATTTATTACCCTATCCTAGATATATGTTGTCTCGTTCAAAATTTTCTCCCGGGAGAGCAACATTGGATATGTGATGAGAATCTATAATTTTGTTGACATTTATTTTTCAACATTAATGACACTTAATTTTTTCGGTATGGTGAGGTGTCCCTACAGGGGTCTGTGGACTCTGCTGGGGGACGGAGGCCTGTGCCTAACAGTGCAGGTCTTTCAACACGCCCTGTCCCGCTAGGATGTTAGCCTTAAGTTAACATCATTACACTTACATTTTTGTAAGGATTAAGGGAAGATTAATTTTTTTTGACTGCCAATGGCGTCCTTTTTTAAAATCTTTCCTGTGTGGTATACACGAAAACTTTTCTGTTTCTTTATTTTTATTTTTATTTTTTTTTCTACATAATTTTGTTTAACGTTGACCAATTTGTGTAACCAATGTGTTAGACAAATAAATATTACAATATTATGCTGGAACCTTTGGTCATTACAACAATATATATATATGCATGTATGTAATTTATATTATTTTTTTCTCTATTTCACTATACATATTAGTGTGAAAATTTAATATTTTAAATGTAAAAATCTAACGTTAGTGACTGTTACTGTGGCATTGTTTGCTGAGTATATCAAGAAGAGACTCTTACATAGAAGAATGTTTCAGCTGAAATTTTTGTGGCATATAAAAAAAAGGACAATATGAACAATATTGAACTACAGTTTAGACTATTTTCTAGAAGCCACATTTTTTTTTTTTTTTTTTTTTTTTTGCGCATGTCATGACATATATTTTTTTTTTCTTAAAGCTTTTGGTTCCACTAATTTTTTTTTTTTTTTTTTTTTTTAAATATGTGTAAAAATTTTTTTGTTTTTGAATTGGTAATTATATTTCACATATATTTGGTTTGTTCACTTTTAAGCATTCATATAATTTTTACTTATAATGTAATATCATTTTTAATTGTACGTTTTTGGTAAGTGCTTTTGAATGTTATTGTTTGCATATGCATTTCTATACAGGAGGCGAGGAGGACTTATTATTATTATTTTTTTTTTTTTTTGCTAGTCGAAGGGGAGATATATGTGGGAGTGTTCTCACGCATATGTCCTTTAAAAGTTTATTTATTTATTCAAATTTAATATATAACAAAAAGAAGGGATTAATATAGATTATATAAAATAAATCTTTTTAAATTTATCTAATTCAATTAATTAATTATATAGAATTTCCCGTTTTATTTACAAATCAAGATTTGTGTTCTTTGTCCTTTATTGTTACAAACGCATTACTCTCAGAATAAAATAAAGCAATTTTTATATCGGGGTTTTTGAAAAGTAGTTTTGTTTATACATTTCCCCGAATGGATTAAATCAATTTAGCTATAATTATTTATTTTTGACAGGGTAATTTAAAATTCGTTATCAGCATATTCCTAGCATAAATAGCTACTAATAAAATAAAAAACAATCATTTCAGATTATATTTATTACCCTCTTATTTACATTAAAAGCGGTTATTATTTCAAGCAGGTCATTATAGTTCTAAAAATAGATTTATAATAGATTTTTCCCGACTAAGCGACGCCGTTTTGTGTACGTTGAGAAGTGAAGGACATTTGGCGTTGCTTCTTTATGTCAAATCGATCTAACTTTATAACGACATTTTTATATTCAAAATTTTGTATTAATATGTTAAGAGAACAAAGAAACAGATTGGCATTCTTTTGGCTGAATTTTAAGGATGCCAACTTTTGGGGTTGCAATTTAAGTTCTCTGAGACTGGCAGATTTAGTTAAGTTTTTCGATTTTGAATTTGTCAGAGTAAGACGTATATTATTGAATTTCTCCTCTCCTCCCGTCCCAATTTCCGTGTGAGATAGATACATTCGTTTGTCAATTTATTAATGATGTAGTGAATCTTTTGAAGATGTTTATTTTTTCGAAGCATACAATAAATCGACAGTTAAGCAAGATGTTTCTTCTGACTTTCTTCAAGTGTTTCCTTTTTCTTTCAACAGCTTTCTTTTTATAGTTTTTCGACGCGGCCATTCGACATAAAGACCTGGGTATCGGTGTTGATGAAATTCAACATCACAGGCAGGAAAAAGTAATTCTGCCATCAGCTTTTGGCGAACGAATCGAGGCTAAATTATGTAAACTTCCCATTTCTCTTAAAATGAGCGCAACCTTCATTAACGAATCTCAAGAAATTCACGCTGCGGTGACTGAGAAATTTTGCATCCCGTGCTTACTTCCCCCCTAGAATATGGGACTCGTTAGGCGGACAGTTTAAAGCTGCGTTCAAACACTGGCAATAGCAGGGCGACAAGGGCGGTCTCTATTCAAATCCTTTTGATGTGTGATTTGAGTCGTCGCGAAGCTGGAAGACAGTTTTATCCTCTGACAAACCTCCTACTGCGATAACTGCATGGGGAACTTGGGTCTCGTTTGTAAAAGAACAATAAAAAATAATGGCCTTTATTGCAAACATCTGCAAAATTTCAAGGGTCACTTTTAGACAATGGCTAATTTATGACTTTGGCGCTCTTCATCGTTGCTAGGGGTTTAAACGCATCTGCGTTCAAACTGTCAGTGTGATTTTCGAGGAAGACAGCGAGTTTGAAGAAAATTGTAAAATACCGATACAGGAAAATGAAAATGTTAAATTCAGCAGTAGCCTTAATGTCGATCATGTGGGTCATACGGAAAGAAAAGAATCGATAAATTTGTTACCTCAACAGGGAAAAGCCACAGACTTAAAAATCACCAACGGTGAAAGAAATATAACTTCATCTTTGTATTGTTTGAAGGAATACTGAGAAATTTCTCTAGGAGAAATCAACCCAGTCCTCATGTCATTTAAAGCACATAGAGCTCGAGTTAGTCCGAAAATTATGTTCTTCAAAATCAAAGGAGATAGTGCTACTTCGAATAAAATTATGAATGCCATGGTGACAGACTATCTGTAACCTAACATAACATTCCCCGAGTATATCGCTGAATATCCATATGATTGGAAAAACCACTCGAAATAGTTAAGTGTATAAGTGTAACTTCAATGAGGCTGAAAGTATTTAATTGTGTGTTCACTGGAAAACGAAACGGAACTTCAGATTTTAAATTTCGGAACTTGTGTTACCAAAAGTGCTAAATAAACTTTGAATAGACTCTAAATGAACTTTAAATGAACAATTGAGTGGACTTTACTCGAACTTTAAATGGACAGTTTCACTTTAAATCGTTTCTGTGTGTGTGTGATTTTACAATTATTTTGTTTGTTTCACATGGATGGATGGATAGATTTTACGTCGCACTAGTGCTGCTCAATAGGCAATTGGCGACGGTCTGGAACTCAACCCTAAAGGTGGTCCGGCGACATGCCATCTTAATTTTGATCCATGAATGTCGCAAAGTATTAAGAATTTACATAGTCAAGCATGTTACCGACTGTATAGCGTTCTTATAAGTTTCCTATTGTTTTATTTTATTATTTCATTGCTAATTTCATTGCTTATTTTTTATTCATGAATATTAATGTTTGTATTACTATTTAGTAGTGTATCTTAGGTTTCAAAATAATATGGTGGAGTGGGAGTCTTCGGCATTCTTTTATTTGTCAGATAGTGTCTTCGGACGGCAGCCGAGGACATAATCTTGGGGTGGGGGAGGTGTAATGCCGGAGAGTCCCACACTTTTATGGTAGCCCCTATCGAGAGGAGTATATGTTATTGTAATCCTTAAGGCCGGTTTCCACTGTGGGTTCAAGACCAAGGTTCAAAAAGTCATTAATCACGCTTCCGACACAAAGAGCCAAATGTCTTGTCATCAGTTGTAGCCCTTTTTAATCAGATTGCGCAGTTACTTCAAAGGAAAGCATGCAAAATTGACAAAGATATCTGACTCTGGCCCCTCAATTATCTCAGCAGGGGGCTAGGTCTCTAGACTTCCAACCATGTTCGAGGGTTTTGAGCCCGGTTGACCACATCAAAAGATTCTGAATAGTACCGCTCCAACCAACCGTCAGTGGAAACCGGACTTTAAAAGGTTCGTGAAAGGGATGCAAAGAGAGCATCCGTGTGAGTTGAAGAGAAAGTTTTGTTGGAGACGGTGGAGGAGTGTCCTGCCCCGTTCTCGTAGCTCTGGTATAATTTATTTTAATGCACATTGTGAGTGCATAATCTTTTGTTTAACTGTAAATGAATATCGTTCTTCTATAAATTGATGAAATAGTTCATATTAAATTCTGCTGCAACCAGCGAAAAGAGAAAGCTTGTTTTATTGAAGGTTTTTCTCCCACTCACATCACCGAACCAACCTACCCTTGCAGTCATCATGAACTACACACTTTGCTCTGTTTTTTGCATGAAGATAGAGAGCCTTTCTACCTTCATGGTTTTTTGACATATACTATCGAAGTGATGACGTCAGCGGCATGAAATTTCGTCTGCTCTCGGTACAAGTCGAACTAGTTTCGGGGAAATTTTACTTTTACCGTCCCCTTGGCGATACTTCCAGAAACCGCCAAGATGGCGCCTTTCCGCATCGTGTTCGAATTGTAACCCTCTACCAGAGGCTTACGATATTTTTTGGTAGGGTTTATCGTCACACTAGTGCTGCGCACAGGCGGCGTACGAAAGCCAGCATTTCGGCGATCTAACCAAGCAACAAAACAAGTAAAAAAAAAAAAAAGTAATTTGATCGTAAACAATACCTAGAAAACAAAGGAAATAATCATTTAAAAAAGAATTACTGAATAAGTACTGAAATAACCAATCACAAATAAAAAAAAATAAAACTCCAAACACAAAATCTCACAATATAAATGCTCCAAATTCCCAATCGCAGGAATAATAATCACACGTCTGTGTGCTTCAGGTACATTAAATGAAAAAAAAAAAAAAATCACTGAATGGAATACCCTATCTTAAAATGCATAAATGTCAAAAATGCATGAAATTACATATTGCAGCAATCACTATTATGCACGTCTGTACGCGACACATATCGGGTGATCCAAAAGTCACTAGACTTTTTAAAACCTTATAATTATAAAACTATTTACAATAAAATGATGCGGTTTGCACAGAAATACTCAGAAACACGGGAGATTTTTGTTTTTAATGAAAAACAACATATGTATATTAGTTACATTTTTGACCAAAAGGTGGCGCTGGAGTTCAATTAACAGACTTATAAAATTATGATACAGCTCATTGATATGAATAAAAGTGTTTCAATACCTACAGCTATTCAATTTGATTCCCATCACTTTCACTGATAATTATAGCCGTCAGACGATTGAAAACACCCTGCGCAGCGTTGAAAAGCATGCCAGAGGGTATACCTGACGCATGGTGGCGTATAGCTTCTTTTAACTGCGCCAAAGACGTAGACCGACCTCTATACACACGACTTCAAATAACCTCATAACCAGAAGTCGCAAGGTGTAAGATCTGGAGACTTTGCAGACCATTCATGTGAAAACATTGACTAAGGATATGGTTGTCTCCAAATGTCGATCTCAGAAGTGTCGTGACAGGAGTAGCTATGGGCGGAGGCGCTCCATCCTGCATAAATGTTATTGAATGGAGTGATTGCCTCTCTTCCAAGTAAGGGATGACTTTGTTTTTTAATAGCGCTTCATATCGTTCACCTGTGACAGAAACTGTTTGAAATGTTATGAGATAATGCGCAATTAACTCATCTGCTTATTTAACACATGATAAGCTTGTATTCTACATGAAACACTAGCGCCACCTGTTGACGAAAATGTTAAGTAATATGCAATATATTTTTTTCATTAAAAACAAAAATTCCCCATGTTACTGAACATTTCTGTGCAAACCGCATCGTTTTATTGTAAATAGTTTAATAATTATAAGGCTTTAAAAAGTCTAGTGACTTTTGGATCACCCGGTACATTAAGAAGAAGAAGAAAAAACAACACACTTTAAACAATTTATTACCAACAAAACCACTTTTTAAAGAATGTTTAAAAAGCACAAATATGCATACCATTATTTAAAAAGTAATGCATAAATATCACAAATATTATATAAAATAGTAACAGAAAAAGAATGAGCTCATTTACCTTTATTTCCGTAGTTTACTACTAGAAGTTCTTGGAGCTCCTTCATCATCTGAAAAAGTACCCCCTCCTCCAAACTTTTCTCATGAGACTTATTCAGTTCAACATTGAACACTTACTCTCTAAATAAAGGTTAATAACTTAAAATTTCGTCTGCTCGATACAAGCGAAACTATTTATTATGGAAATTTAACTTATTCCTTATTAGCCCCAGGCAGAGTTCGCTCATATCGAGCAGACGAATTTTCATGCTACGCAGCAGCGATTGACGTAACACATGACGCAAAGAAGCAGAAGTAAACATGAAGCCCATAACATGTGGCGATATAGCGTGCTTGGCGTAACTGGACAGTTAAACTAAAATTCACCCCTAGTTTCAATGGGATGGTTTTACGTCGCACTAGTGCTGCGCATATGGGCAATCGGCGACGGTCTGGGACACACCTCTAAAGGTGGATGCCATAACAATTTTGATCCTCCACGGAAGGGATGGCTCTACCGCTTCGGTGACCCCCAGACTAGTTTCAATGGGAATTTAACATTTGCTTGTACCGAGCAAACGAAATTTCAGGCGATTGACGTCACACTTCGATAGCGTAAACAGTCGGCAACAAAATTATTCGAGCACTATCAATAATCCCTATCTAAAAAAAGTACACTTAATACTGCTTTGTTAAATAAATCTTTGTCGAGTCATGATTTTAGTCACTGTAAGAACATGATTCGACAAGGATTTATTTATCAAAACAGTATTAAGTGTACTTTTTTAATATAGGAATTATTGGCTAGTGCTCGAATAATTTTGTTGCCGACTGTAGTTGTCAGCCACCGACATTAAGATATTTGTCGTAGCGTGCAATCAGTTTGAAGAAACCACTTTGGTAAAACTCCATACCCTGCGATACAAGAAACTGTAGCACAGCCTGCGCCACCTCAGCATTGTTTTGAAAGTGATGTCCCAAGACAGCTGTCCGCTAACACTATTTTCTATATTCTAACAATGTTGTTTTCATTCGTGGATGTGGATGGTCGCCCGGGCCCACTTCGACCTTTATCCTTCACAAGCTGCCTTCCTTCACTGAACATGCAATACCAGCGAACAACCATTTGACAAAACATGACCACTTAACTACACACGGTTTTTAGGCGTTCAAGGATGACGGCCACACTAGCCCCACGTGTCCATTCATACCGGATAACAGGGCGTTCTTCCTTTGGCGACCACTTGTCTATCTGTCATCGAGATTTGTACTCGTATAATCTTGAGCACGCCAATATGCTGCTACTCTCTTTTCTTCGGAGCTAATGCTTCTTTCGTCGTTGAACCTAAGACTCCTTCCTATATGATAACAGCTGGCGCAGTGTCCACCCTTTTCTAGCCCCTCTGGGAAAGTGTTGGTGGTAGAAAAAGCTAGGTTACCTTATTAGCGTTGTTATCGCTTTTAAACTTCTATATAGATCAAGTGAGCTAGAACTTCTTGTCACGAAACAAACAAGTTGGCAATTTTAAGAACATCGCCAACATTCTTAAAACTGCAACCCATCACGTTAAAAGAAATGTAATTTTAAAATTAATTTTAAAAGAACTTAAAAACAATCACTTAAAAAAACAGTACAGCCGGTAACAAAAGTATCCGAACTAGCAAAAATTCCTATTTGAAAAAAGTACAATTAATACTGTTTTGTTAAATAAATCCTTGTCGAATCCTGTTCTTAGTCAATCTAACAACACGATTCGACAAGGATTTATTTAACAAAACAGTATTAACTCTACTTTTTTTATCTAGGAATTTTTGCTAGTGTTCGGACACTTTTGTTACCGACTGTACATTCATATTAAATTTGTCGAACAACTTTGAAAATAAAATGAAATAAGTTAAAAATAAAAGAAATTTTACGCTATAAAGTTGTGTTCCTGCTCCGGGTATCCACAAGTTACAGTCGGTAACAAAAGTGTCCGAACACTAGCAAAAATTCCTGTGTAGAAAAAGTACACTTCATACAGTTTTGTTAAATAAATCCTTATCGAATCATGTTCTTAGTATGACTAAGAGCCAGGGTTCGACAAGGATTTATTTAACAAAACCGTATGAAATGTACTTTTTTTATATAGGAATTTTTGCTAGTGTTCGGACACTTTTGTTACCGACTGTACATCTGCAATTTATAATCCCCTTTTTTCTTCTTTCTGGATTTGAAGAAATTATAAAAAGGTGGTGCCCTTTTATGGTGTTATTCGTGCAATTTATTGCCGAAAAACCACCACTAATAAATCGTCAACCGGTCTTGTGGGCTAGAAAATGGCGGATGCGTCAACCTATCAATGTAAGAGTTCAAGTTGAACCAGTCAAGAAGTTGAACTTCATTAGAGCTATTGTTTATTTCACCTGGTGTACCAAATTTAAAAAAAAATGACGAAACTTCCTTGATTAATTGATTGAATGGGTTGAGTTGGTTGAACATCGCACTAGAGCAACACTTTGGGCAATTGGCAACGGTCTGGGACCTTACCCATAAGACATGTCATCGCAATTTTGATGTTCCCCGGAGGGGATGACCCTTCGCTTTGGTGATCCCAGATGACCTATTGGAAAAGTGACTAGCACGTTATATGTTCACAATTGAGATAAAAGATTCATTACAAAAATTATTTTTCGTTTTCTTAAATATTACAGAAGACGTGGTACAGCCGGTAACAAAAGTGTCCGAACACTAGCAAAAATTCCTATTTGAAAAAAGTACAATTCATACTGTTTTGTTAAATAAATCCTTGTCGAATCCTGTTCTTAGTCAATCTAACAACACTATTCGACAAGGATTTATTTAACAAAACAGTATTAACTCTACTTTTTTTATCTAGGAATTTTTGCTAGTGTTCGGACACTTTTGTTACCGACTGTAGCCTGGTCAATAGAGCAACGAGCTCGTAATTGAAGGATTGCGAGTTCGATCCTCTGGCCGACTGAAGAGCGTCATGTACATTAGACTTTTAACGTTTCCTATAATACTAAAAAGATGTTAGCCAGAAGTTTTTGCGGCGAAGATTGAATCGTAATTAAATAGTTTATGCGTAAAAATTTAATTCAAAATCTCTTAAGTTGCAAGTCCCACCCTTCTATCCTTAACTGCAAAAAATAACCATTTTGTGTCTTATCAACCATTTACGATTGTGGTCATTATAAATGCAAATCTTAACTAATTTTTTCCTGAAATATTTTAAATCTCAATATAAACATATCCATAAAGGTATTTTATTTATTTTAGAGCAATTTCTAATTGACCAAGCATTATGGGCAAAAAAGAATTAAAGATGGATGGAAGTATGAAGCTTAAAACAGTTGTCAGAACAACATTTATACAGAATTGCGTGTTCCGATGGTTCATATGTAACTACAACTTATTAAAGCCTGGACGTTTGTATCATCAAGTATTTGCAGCAAATGGTATTAGTTATGCTTATAAGCTCTTCATTGCAAGAGAAAGGCTTTACATTGCATTTCAGTGTGAGTATAAAAATACCAAGGGAAAGTTCTATTTGATCAATGGCGATTGTATTGAAAATGAGATCGAAGCTGTAGAAATATCGGATGGGCTATACGTAGGTGATTTCTCAGAGTCTCTTCTTTTGAGTGATAATAGTGGTTATTTGAAAAATGGAAAGGTTATTATATGTTTTAGATTTGTTACAGATTATTTATCATCAGTACAATATAATCTAAAAGGCAATATTGGCGTTCAAGCAGATGTTGATGAACTCTGTCACGATATACAAAGTGTGTTCATAAATTCAAGGAACTCTGACTTCATTTTAAAGTTTGATAGTGTTTGTATAAAAGCTCATAAAAGTGTTCTTTGCGCTCGATCAAAATTTTTTGACAATTTTTTAACGAAAAATAAAGACGCTACCGAGTTTTCGGTACCAGACACTACACCTGGCATTATGTATGAAGTACTTTTGTACATGTATAGTGGAGAATTATGTGATGTAAAAGTGGAATCTATGGTGAGGGTTTTAGAAGTTGCTTATTTATTCCAAATATCCTCTTTAAAACAAAGATGTCTCGATTATTTTGAAGAAACTTGCACTTGGAAAGCTATCGAAGGTTTGCACTTTTTTGAATATAAAATACAAGATTACTAATTGTAACTTGTTGTGTTAAAAAAAAAAAAAGACTGTTTTATCAAACTATTTTAGAAAGATTTATATCAAGACTAATAAATGTTATATTTTAGCTTTTTAAATAAATATATTAAATTTAATTTAATTATTTTATTTTAATAAACAAAAGCTCATATGTTAGTTTACACCCTCCATCCCCCCCCCCCCCAAAAAAAAAAAAAAAAAAAAAAAAAATTGAAAAAATTGTGTTTTCTCAGATTTTTTTTTTTTTTTAATGAGTTTGTGATCTCTAAAATGCTGAAACTTCTACGAATATTTGTCTTTTTTTTTTTTCCCAAATAGAAACTACTAAAAGAATTAGGGATGGATTTTGGAATATGTTTGAAAGAAAAAAAAAATTAAAAATCGAAAATATAACAAATCAGGTTTTTTTTTTTTTTTTTTTTTTTTTTTTTTTTTCTTTACAAATTCTTACACACAGGCTTTTTAATTTTTTCCCCAAAAACTAATTGTTAAATTTCAAAATTCATTCCCAATTCTTTTTAGGATGCTTTTTTATTCATCCAGGTTAAGGCTCCTATATATACGAGCTGGCGCATCAGTCATTTTGTTGCCTTAGGGTTGCCACATGTACCCAGCGCGTTTCTCTAATCAACAAACATTATTTTTATCGTCTTACGTTACTTTAAAGTAACTTGTTTTATTATATTTCATAATTTTAGCTAAGTAAACTATGATGAGGAAGTTTGTTTAGCGATAAACTGCTATAATCATTCAAGAAGCGAATATAAAGTGTTCACAGACCTTCTATTACTGTGTATTTGAGTTTTGGCGATATTTTGTAAAAGAATCGGAAACCGCCCTAACAACACATCGTACATCCATAGGATATCCTGAGAATAAAATGACATCCTGAGAATGTACTGTGAAAAAAAAAATGTGTTTTTAGGAATATTATTGTTGCTTATTGTTCTTATCTTGCTTCAGATCAAGATTTATTAGCTTCAGATCAAGATTTCTTAAAATCATTAGGGAAGCGATCAGGACGCCAAGCGGGAATGCTGTCCTCTTCGAAGGCAAAAAAATGGAGGTGATGCGCCGGCCTATTATTTTATTTGGGGGCTCTAATCCAGGTTGTCTGTCATTCTGTCTGTCATCAAGCCACTTTTCTGCTATATTTTGACTCAAGGGTCATCCCTATGAATATGGGTGACCAGTGAAGGACTATATTGTACATGTACATATTGACTCTATTGTACATGAAGGACTATATTGTACCTGTGAGTAACCCCTGAATGATCCCTGGGTGATCAGTGAGTGGTCCATAAGTAACTTGGAACATTAGAAAATTTTACAGTATTTGAAGGATTTCAAAACCTTCGCGTCCTGCTTCATTTCGGTTTTTTAGTTTTAACTTAAATAATCTGGTGTGTCACTCACACGACTTTCTCTTACCCTGAAATTTAATACTATAAATACAGGTTGGAGATTAAGAGGTAAGATAACGAGTACTGTTATGTAAGCCTATGTTAAACAATTCATATTAAGCTTCTGAAGAGTTTTATATGATAATTAGTTCTATGTGAGGGGGGCTACCGCCCCCCTCAACCCCCCGTTTCATTAATGCACCTACATTTATATAGAATTTAATTCGATTATTAAAAAATATTTCTCTTTTTAAAAAATAATTTATTAAAATTATTATTTTAAAAAATTATCTTTTATGATAAGGCAGACGATTTCCATATTAGAGAAGTAGTTTAACACAAAATATCGAAAAAAGTCCATTTTATTCTCAATATTTAAAAAAAAAAAAAAAAAAAAAAAAAAAAAAAGTACGATTTTTTTTCTAAGTTTTTTTTTCGTTAAAAGTAAAAAAAATCGATAACTTTTTTGTAAATTATCGCAGATCGATGGTTCAACCATTCGTTTTAAAGGTATTTTCGAGCTCTTTTGAAAGATACCCATCATGAAAATTTACTCCCCTCGAGGGGGGACTTCCCCCCCAGGGGGGGAGGCGAGGCTCCTACATACACAAAAAAATTTTCCCAGTTAACTATCTCTATTACAAAAATTATATATTTGTTTCATTTCGTTTAGTGCAGTCTATAGACGTTAAACTCTATTTTCCTGCAATTTCCCCCATAGACGTAATGTATTAGAATTCTCTTGATTGTCCCTGTACACGAACCATTTGCTTGATCTTAACGAAAAGCTTACTGTAGCATCCCTATATGATACACATTTAGAATACCAAGTTTGAACTTTCTGCCATAATTTGTTTTTGAGATGTGCTGATAACAGACAGACACACACACACTCAGACACACACACACTCAGACACACACACACACAGACACACAGACCATTTGCTAAAAACATGATTTTCGTATTCAGGGGACCTCAAAACGTGTAAATATAACAAAATCTCGCGTTCGAAAATTTGAGCCAAAAACAATACTTTCTCTACCTTATGGGTAAGAGAAAGTAAAAAAATAGCATAAAAAGATTTTTAAAAAGAATGCTTTTTTATCGGTATTCTAAAAAGTAGTAAATAAGGCAAAATTTTCTGTACTCAAACCAATTAAAGATCAAAAGCATTCATGGCTGACAAAGTATGTTATTATACAGTAGGATGAAGTCATCAATGAATGCTTTTGATCATTTTATTGATTTAAGTACAGAAAATTTTGCTTTATTTACTACTTCTTAGGACGCCGATAAAAAAAGCATTCTTTTTAAAAATATTTTTTTTATATTCTTTTTAAATATGTTCTATTAAATATCCAAAAAATATTAAGTCTTTTCTTAAACGTCTGTACAAGTTAGAGTATTTTGTAGATCATGAATTCGTGAAGAAATGCAAACTGAGAAAACTCAATTTAAAGATTTCAAATCTGTAAAAGAAATATATGAAAAACCGTAAGAATTGTTACCTGAATAAATATTTTATTGAAAAAAACCTATATAGTTCAATTTATGAATATTAAATAGAAATATGAGCTTTCATATGAAAACTTCAGTGGTGCAAAGTCCCCTTAAAGGGTTCCTCTTACTCATAATATGATAAAGTATTGCTTCTAGTTAAAATTTTTGAAGAGTTTTCGTGTTGTATTGTTCGTGACAAAATGCAAACTGAGAAAACGCAATTTAAATATTTCAAATCAGTAAAAAAAAAATTATCAAAAACCATAAAAGTTGTTACCTGAATATATCTGTACTAATAAGTATAAAGGATTTAAGTCCATATTCTTAATTGTTCAGGAGACGGAAAATAAAGTTGGACTAACTAAAAACTAATTAGAAGAACCAATTAGGAAAAGGGGATTATGTTGATTTATACCCTTTATATTATTCAGTGATTGTCAACCTTCATTTAATAAAGGGAAAAAATTTAAATATATTATACCAAATATTAATGATAAATTTCTGACTTGAATCTTTTTTTACCAATGGATTTTCTCAGACTAAATAACATAGATTTAAATCCTTTATAGCAATCGAGAGAATTTTTTTCTAAGTCTGATATGTACTTAACTCAAAATCGACATTTTTTTGGACTTAAATCCTTAATACTTATCAGTACAGATATATTTTACTGAACAAACCTAATACAGTAGAATCTCGTACAACACACTCCCACAAGACGCGATTTCGTATAAAACGACGAAAAATCTGCGACTATTACTAATACAACGCGATGAGTCGTGTATAACGCGTGAAATAAAGGAAGCACGTGACTACATCTTTTCTACTTTCAATCTGTTCAAGGAAAGATTGCTCCGTTACTATGACAACAACCGATGCTTTTGGTCTCATTGAGGAATGAAATCGTCTGCTCAACGTATGTCTCCTATAATGCGATTTTCTATTACGCGGAACGTATCCCCCGCGTTATACGAGAGTCTACTGTATAGTTCAATTTATAAATATCAAATCGAAATATGTTTTCATCTGAAACCTTCACTGGTGCCAGATTTCCTTAAGGGGTTCCTCTTACTCATAATATGGCAAAATATTGCTTTTGGTTCAAATTTTCGAAAAGTGTTCGTGTTATATTTACACGTTTTGAGGTTTCCTGAATCCGAAAATCAGATTTTTAGTAGTTGGTTTGTCTGTATGCTGAAGTTTATCAGCATAACTCCCGAACAAATGTTAACAGGAAGCCCAAACTCGCATTCTAAATCTTTATTATATGCTGATGTTGTTTCAAAATTTTCATTGAAATCTGACAAGTAGTTCTTGTATACAGAGTAATGCGAAACTGTTCAAATATACTATATGTGGGTGAAATTTTTCATTGATACATTTTAATATCTTTAGATAGCACTAAACAAAATGAAATTAACATACATTTTTATATACGTAAAAATATATTTCAAATAGAATATGCTATGAGAATCAGTTGTCTTTCATTTAAAAAGCTACACAAATATAGGGGAGTGTGGGGATGAATGAGACGCAGGATGAATTGGACAACAGCAAAATTTTATATTTCGCAAGCACCAGAAACTTGACAATTTTTCTGATATATGGCAGTACTGAGGTCATTCATCAAGTGTAGTTTCAGAATTGTTCTGACTATTGAAAGGCAGAAATAAAATTAGTGTCTTTTTCTGCTGCCAGAATAAGTTTTAAGGATTCAATTAGTTAAAAATTAACTATTTGCTTAAAGTTAATATAACTCATATATGCTGAAAAGGTATAATCTTTTATTGTATTTATGATATTCAAGAAGAATATTGACAATTGTTCCTTAGGCCTATTTCATGTTTTATATGATCATGTGGTGGTGGGGATGAAAGGGACATTCCCCACTATGTGCTAATTTTAAATTGTACACAAGAATTATATTAAAACAAATCGTAAATAGATTTTCAATATTTTTATAACCTGTAGCTCAGTAGTTATAACATGGAATTATAAAAGTAGCATGGATTTAGAGAAAAATTAATTGAAATTAATTGTTCTGATTTTTGTTTATAATAATCATGATTAAAAAAATTATAAGTTAGCATATTCAATGCAAATTAAATCCATAATATCAATAATTAAAAAAATAAACTAATAATAATTGGATTAAAATCACAATTTCAATCAAGCTAATTAAATAAATCCTGGTGATTATTAATGTAATACAGAATAGAATACTTATTTTTCCCGATCAGTCGGAAACAAAAATTTATCTGGATAATTTGTCCTATATTATAATGATTTATATCTTTCTAGTGTCTTATTTATTTATAGATTAGATCTTATTAGATTTAATTACCAAAACATAGAGCACTAGGAACTGTGCGAACCGAAGGACCTTTTGATGTTAATTTGAGTCAATACATCAGTTTATGTTAATTTCAGGAACTTCATAGTGTGTAATAAAATTACATAAACCAATTTAACTTTAAAAATTTATTTACTTTCCATTTTGTTTTCTTTGTTAATTCCAGTTCTGTCCCATTCATCCCCATAGGTGGGGATGAATGGGACAATGCACATGCATGTAAAAAACAATTATTTATTAAAAATTATAACTTTTTTATTAAAGTTAGTGTGTTTATATGTAACTGATTACTGAAGTGTACTTATGAGCAATGTTACAAAATTCTGAATTACATATGGTGAACGTTACCTGTAAAAACATGAAAAATGTCCCATTCATCCCCACTCTTTCCTATATATTTTCTTTTTTTATGGGCTATATTTGAAATGGTTAGAAATGCATTTAAAATTGTGTTATAAATTTTTGGTAAGAAAAAGTAGTATGAATGCTACAGCAGATTGTTTTTCTTCGTTTTATTACCATTTTTTATATAAACTTAATTATGTTTCACAAATTTTGTACTTTATTTAAGCAGTTTTTTTTTTTTTTTTTTTTTTTTTTTTTTGTAACATATGGGAATTGTAATAACAGGAGACTTGGCGTTGGAATATTAAAACCCGAATAAACTACTACGTCAGAAACGCCAAAGAAAAATATTGCAAATGCATACAGCTGTTTCGGTAGCCTAAAGCGTACCGTCTTCAGTGCAAAAAGGATGAAGACTTTTTGCACTGAAGACGGTACGCTTTAGGCTACCGAAGCAGCTGTATGCATTTGCAATATTTTTCTTTGGCGTTTCTGACGTAGTAGTTTATTCGGGTTTTAATATGGGAATTGTATTTAAAAAAAAAAAAAAAAAAAAAAAAAAAAGTTGGTGAATAATTTGGAAAAAAAACTTAAATATCAACTACAGAAGCAAAGTTAAAAAATAAATACATAACTAAATAAATACCTGCCGATTTTATGATTTTTGAACACCACCTGTCCTTAGTAAAAAAAAAAAATAAAAATGAATTAGCTTATTTAATAACAGAAAACATATAAACATTTTATAAAAGATTTCTAATAAAAATTACTTTAAAAAAAATTAAATAAAAAATCGTAGTATAGTCGGCATGTATGTCTATAATAGATGCTTAAACAACGAGTAATATATTGAAAATATTTTGAGATTTTATGAATGTTCTTCACTTTGTTTCATGAATCTGCATAAGGTTTTAAATTATTCAGGTTTCTGGTGGTATACAAAACCTTTTTCATCCATTGCTAAAAATGAATGGCTTTGAATTTATGGGATAAATTTTCTTGTATGCGTTAAATAAACCTAATTAAAATTTGTATACCCTTTTGTATGCAACTTATTCTATGCAACATTTTTCAATGCATATATACGCAAATTTTGATAAATCTAAAACAATGACTATTTTTTTTTTTCGTCAGAATAAAAAGATCAAGAGTCACATTATATCAAAATTAAATAATGAAATGGGAGTGAGGCTTATTTATGAAAGCTATGTAAAAATCTCAACGCTTTGTACTTTGATCAAGAAACATTTGATTAAAACAAATTTTGATTAAGAAATATTTTAGAACATGAATATTATACTTAGTTTTATTATCTGTTCTTTGTAATCAGATTGTTTTAAAGAACAGGCAACTACACTACTGTTTTAACCCTTTCAGGGGCGGTGGCTAGAGGGTCTATCCACCTACTTTAGAAATTTTTCTCTAGGTGTGCAGTAGCTACTTTTTCTATCCACTTTTATGAAAAGTTAATGTATACTTCTAAAATTGAAATAGAGACGGCAGCACTACAGTAACTTTAAGCAGGATGTGCCTATGACATTTTTAAATGGACAAGTTTCGGGAAAATTTTTTGAAGTTTCTTTTATATATTTTTATGAAAAATAATTTTTTATTCAAAAGTATTTGGTAGTGTAAATATACTGTAATGCACCTTTTAAATACAACAGACTTACATATTATCTTAGATCATTAATTTTAGTTTGATTTTTAGGAGCATCTTTTAGGTGGATAGACCCTCTAGCCACCGCGCACATAAGGCAGGTTCTGCTGGGGAAAAGAATCTCAATTTCTTTTCCTTTGAGATAAACAAAGAGGGTCTTTTGGGGTTAGTGAACTGTGATAAATATAAATAGTAAGGGATAGCAGAATGTAAATACAGATGTAAACAAGCGTGGGAGGGTTCTTACAAATTTACTTTACAATTCAGTATTTCTGTTTACAGTATAGAAAGAGGCTGCTTTTTTCTATTGCTCTTATATCGTGATTTTTAAAAATAAATTTTTATTTCCACAGCTTTTAAATTTAGTTAATTTCTCTAAATAATCTTAAATTAAATTTATATATCTTAATTTTTATCACAATAATGCCTAGAAAAGGCTTATCTTTGGATGAAGCTATTGCTCTGTTTGAAGAGCTACCCTCAGATGATGATTCTGCAGTATCTGGATCAGGAACAAACAAATTTTAAAGAACATTAATATTTTTAAAGTTTTCATATTTCTGTGTATGCAATTTGTGAATTGATTATTTCATTACAATATGAAGGTAAGAAATTATGTCTTTTAGTTTATGTACTGAATCAATTTCAAAATTTATTGCACTTACAATATAATTGAATAACTATAATTTTTATTCCTTAAATAGTGAATAATTTTTTCTTATTACTAATGCATAGAGGTTTCTAAACAAATTTTAAACAGCCCATATATGTGTGTGTATATATATAATAAATCATTAAAAAAGGATAAAGAAGCATTATAATTTAAGTAATAATTAATTATTGTTACATTGTATTATTATAATTACATTTTCAAGGCACAGTTTCAATTTTATTCCTTAAATATATAAATATTTATTTCCATACGAAAATTAAGGTACATGACGTATGTGCGCAGTGGCTAGAACGTCTAGCCACCACCCACAAAAAAATCCCCACATGCTGAATTTTTTTCTTCATCAAATATGACTTGTAGGGGATGTTTATTTTATGATGTATATATATTTAAAAGGAAATTCAATCATTTTTACTTAGTGCCCCTGAAAGGGTTAAACATTCATCCAATCTCTTAAAATTCTAATATTTGCTTCAAAAATACGATACCAGGATTAATTTTAGTTAATTGAACAAATATCGCGCCAAAAATATTTTCTTTCTTTTATACTTTTCCCTATCGAGAGGCTCTCTTCTCTAAACTGGTAAATGGGAGGTGCCGGATTAGAACTCAGGCTGCGCTTATCGACCTAAACCGTACGGAGTTTTCCGTAATTTTCACCTAATCTCGTATAAATACGGATTATGTTACCTTTGAAAGATCCCGATAGAGGGCATTCCACCAGTCCTAGGACTCGAGCGTAATAAATCGACCTCAATTCCAAACAGCAACATCATTTATACTTTCATTTGCATTTTCAGATTGACTAATTAAGTGGTATCCAAATAAAATATTTTCATGCACCTTATTTATTTATTTAAGGGGCAGGGATATTTTTTTTAATTTATTTTTTAGGGAGGATGTTATAGTTTTGGTGAGTAATTAACCACATTATTTCTCAGGAAATTTAGACATTTTTCTTAACAATTTACGACAGAAAAAAGTTAACTAATGTTTTAATATCAATGCATTTTAAAAGTGGAAAGTAGGTCAATATCTTTTTCTCAACAAATGGCCACCATTTTTTAAACAACATGACGGATAAAGTTTATTAGTAAACTTAGAGACAATGAAGTGAATTATGTACATATGGAGTTTTAAGCAAATCCATTTATAAATATCTTTATCTAAATTTAAAATTTTCGAGTGGCCGACACTTATTGTTAGAAACAAGATGTCGGAACTAAAATATAATACGAAGATGAGTCTATTATAAAAATTTGGTTTGAAATAATTCAGTATTCCAAAAGATATCGTAATAGCAAATTTTCAAGTGGTCGCCACTTGGGATGGCATGGATGGGTTTTGCGTAGCACTAGTGGTGCGCAATCGGCGACAGTCCGGAGAACATACCATCACAATTTTGATCCTCCACAGAAGGGATGGCTTTCCCGCTTCTGTGACCCAAAGAGGTATAATTTTGGTCGCCACGTGGAAACAAAATGGCAGCGGAGCAGGTTGAATTCATCCAAGATATTTTAAGCTAAGTCCACTGAGTAACTTTGGTTCGAATATGTTCAGTATTTCAAATGTTATCGCATGACAAATTTTCAAATGCCAGTCGGATTTCAAGTGGTCTCAACTTGGAAACAAAATGGTGGAGCAAGTTGTTGAGCGAGTCTATTCAAGATATTTGTAAGATAAGTTCACTATCCAAATTTTATTCGAATTAATTCAGTATTTCTATAGTTAAGATAAAATTTTTCATATGACAGTCATAGTTGCACTTAGTTTTTTTTTACAGGGACGCAACGAAAAATTATCATTATGGCATATGGGATAAAATTATTTAAAATGCGATAGCATCCAAATTCTTTATTCGATTGTAATTCCTTAATCAATTATTAAATTTATATACATGTCTTAGATCACCATCACACGAACTATACGGATTTTGGTGAATCTAGCACTTATAGATTTTTACAGGGATACTTCTAAAAATTCATTATCATTATCACGTATGGGCTCAAAATACAGTGCAGCCACATATCCTTAAACTAGTAGCGAGGACGCGTCCAAAATGTTGGAGGGATGCCAGCTTGAAATTTGGAAAACATCTTGCAATTTCGTGCTCTGTTATTGCTCATTTTCTTCGAGTCAGTTGACTGTCACCCCTATTTCAGCATTGGACTCTGAGTTAGCGCTTGCGCAGATGCTTCCATGGTTTCATCAAATGTGGTCGAAGAATACTTGAAGTGCAATAGCTTTAAATTAAACAACGTACTATTTGGGAAAAAATACTCAAATACCCTATAACTAACTACCTCTTATGTTTATTTAAGGGGACTTGCCATCTTTGATTTGGCACAACTGAAGGTTTCACATAAAAGCTTATATTTCCATTGAATATTTATAAATTGAACTATATAAGATTTGTTCAGTAAAATATATAATCAGGCTAAAATTCTTGTTGTTTTTTATACATTTTTTAGAGATTTAAAAATCTTTAAATTGGGTTTTCACCATCTGCATTTTTTCATGAATTCCTGATCTTCAAAATTTTAAATCTTCTACAGATATTTAAGAAAAGACTTATTTTTTTTTTTTATGTTTAATAAAATCTACGTAAAAGAATTTAAGAAGGAGTTTGAAATATCTTTACAAGAAAAAATGTTAAAAATAAAAATTATACTTCAATTTTTCAAATTTTTACGTAGACATGCATTTTTTAATTGTTTCCCAAAAACTTATTAATAAATTTCAAAATTCATCCCTAAGTAGTTTCTATTAAACATTTAAAAACAAAGTATATCAAGTTTTCTTAAATATTTATAGAAGTGTTAGCATTCTGAAGATCATGAATTCATTAAATATATATATATAGATAGATAGATAGAAAAGTGAGAAAACGCATCAATTTAAAATTTAAAATCTGTAAAAATTGTAAAACCATAATAATTGCTGCCTGAATATATATTTTATTGAGCAAACCTAATATAATTCAACTTAATATTAAATGAAAATATAAGCTTTTATATAAAACCTTTAACGGTACCAAGTCCCCTAGACGGCCCTTTTCACTTACCGTCGCCGGAAGCCCGAGCCTATGTTATTCTATGGGGAAATTTTCTTTACAAATAACTTATTAACTAATACATATTTTTAAATTCTGTTTTCACATTCAGAAAATTCCCAACTTAAATTGACGGACCTTTTTTAATTTTTTTTTTTTTTTTTTTTTTTAATTGCAAAATGAAAAAAATTCCCATATTGAAAATTCGTATTTTGCAGCTTCAAAAAAAAAAAAAAAAAAGTCCGTCAATTTAACAGCTGAGAATTTTCAGAATGTGAAAACAGAATTTAAAAATATGTATTAGTTAAGTTATTTGTAAAGAAAAATTTCCCATTAGCTTCGGCTTCCGGCGGCGGTGAGTGAAGAGGGCCCTTAACGACTTCTCTTACGTCAATTTATTTAAACAACAAATAATTACTTAATGCTTGAAAGTCTAGTGAAGTTACTCCAGATTTTTTTCTGGAACCTTAAGTATCCAGCTTAGAGAGAGACAGTTGTACTTTTTAAATTACATTTCATTTCTCGAATTCCATTATCTTGATAAACACAGATAAATTTTAAATAATTTTATTTTCGTTATTGGCTAGTTATAAGACCGGTTAGTTATATTGTAAAATAGAAAATAGCTTTAAAACATGTACTTTTAACGCAATTATAAATCCAACAATTGGCTTAACTTGTATATATTGGTCTTCACCCTTCATTAGTTTTCCCAGAAACAATTTAATCTTTCGTAATTTGCTCCAGTAACAATTGGCATATTCAGGGGGTGCAGAGTTAATACAACAGAAAGATTTTAACTAACAAAACTTTGAAATAAGTGGGTTTGACATTCCCTTTAACAACACTGATCAGAATGGCACATGTATGATACAAATCGTTAACCGGATTCCAGAAAATTTGCATTGAAACTTGATATCCCTAGTAAATTCCAACAAGGATTTAGAATTATATTAATTTTGGTACACTTCCCACTCATTAAATTATTATAGATTTTTATTTTATTTTTTAATTTGAAATCATTATCATGAAAATTAATTCTTTCAGATGTTCTTGGGAAAAAAAAAAAAAATGCGCACGAAATATTTCAAAAGAACTATTGATTGGAGGTATAAAGCCCTTATTACGATTCCAGTACTCAAATATTCGTGCAATTTTAAAGTCGAGGTGTGCTTACTGATTTTTTTTTTTTTTTTTTTAATAAGTTTATGTGAATGTTTAGAGATTTTATTTTGCTCTAACAAATTTTTATGTTCATTTTTAAATAGAATCTAAAATTTTAAACACTCAGATATATTTATAACCATAAATGAATCTGAATTTGACTCTTTAACATATATATATATATATATATTTTTTTTTTTTCAATTTTATAAATAAAGCTTTTAACACAAGCAATAATTTCATACTTGTTTAACTTAAACCTATATGTATCACACAGAAGGAAATTCGTACTTTCATTTATTATAAAACTGCATCTGAATAATAGAAACTTAAAAACGTATTAAAAACTGAAAACAAATTGCTAGAAATATGAAATGCATAATATAACGACCGTGATATATATTCCAATTCAAATATTTGGACAGCAAAGTATGATAATGGGGGAAAATTGGTCACCAACTTTGTTTCAAAACTAATTTTCAAGTTTGACATTAAACAGAAAAAAAAGATACTTAATATGTAAATTATTTATTTCAAATAAGTCTATAATAAAAATTCATAAAATTGTTTACATTTTCACATAAGACATCTTTCTTTTTTCTATATCTAAGACGAATAAATTATTCCAGCAAAAGCAATTATTTAATATATTTCCAGTCCAGACAATTAACTATTCATATTGACACTAAATTTAATAAATAGAACACTAAATCATACATATATAGACACACAGAAAAGTAAGTTATTTTAATTGAACTGGAGTTTTATTATTTTCTACTTCTTTTAATAAATCGATCAGAATAAGCACCGATTGATGCTTTCCAGTTTACAACTGAAGCCTTGCCTTCTCTGATGTTTAATTGAACAGAATAAGGTGGTCTTATTTATGTAAAATAGATTATACAAATATTTCTACATTATCTTGTGACAAATTTCATGCACCTTAGCGACGGCTTCTTTTTTTCTTTCCTGTTTCTTCTGGTAAGAGTTCTTTAGCAAGAGCAGTTATCTGATGCATGTTAGAATGTTTTAAAGTTGCCCGATGTATTTTCGCTGCATTACTTTTATTTAAAATTTCAAGCAAAGTTTGCTGGATTGAGTGTAAAAGAAACCGAATATCAAGTTCATGAGCAACCACTAATAATTTTAAAAGGTCGTCAAGCGACAACTGGGGCAGTATCCCTCCATACATATATTGAATTGCTATATCTACATGACGAGATTTCCCTTGGACAGTTAAAGCAACCACATTCTCGTCATCAATCTTGTCGATAGTTGCAGATCGTGATCTGCAGAGACATTTATGAACTAAATGTTTCGTACCTTCATCATCAATGATTGCAAAATCTGTGAATTTTCCACTTTTATACAAAGCTAGGAGATCATTCGACAATATCTCTTCGTCCTCATTTTTAGGAATTCCAGATCGACAAATAGGTTCTCTACGGTGTAAATAGTGTCTATACCTAAACTGGATGATCAGTTTATCACTTTCTGCCAAATACTTATTGGCAGAATTGGTAATTATTTCATTAGGTACTTCAATTGAGAATCCGTAATTAGTTTCAGTAAGATCGGCCGGACAAATATCTTTATCCTTTTCATACATGATGTAAAATTCCATTTTATCGACATTAGGACCTCCACCATTTTTCTCAATGTACGAATTTCTTAATTCACAATGAAATTGGAAACTGTTGATTTTTTTAGTTTTAAAAAGCTTTAAAGTCCGTTCGGGAAGTTCTTCATCTTCAGTCATTGTATAATAGATCTTTTCTTTCAGCTTTGAATAGTTTTCAATTACACACTCGTGACACAAATAGCTTCCTAGAGCTTTTTCTGTGATTGATGGTGTGCAGTCGACAGTTATGTTATTTACATCGACGAATTCTTTTATGACTTTAGCTTGAGCCATTGTTGCCACCAAATAATATCTAAAAATAAAATAATTCAATACATTAATGAAATCATACAAGATGAATATTTAGTAATTGTTTTAACCCTTTATCTACCGCATTATGAAACAGACAAAAATTGTATTGGAAACATTTTTAGTTACTTAAGAATATTCTTTTAGAATATACACAATAAAAATTATGCATATCACCTTATTATAATAATTAAGGAGAATTTGTGATGTGGTACTTCAGTGTACCACTGGTACATAGAGATATGGTGCACACCACTGGTACAAAAGATATTTTGACTCTAAAAAAGAGTAAAAAAAAAAAAAAAAAAAAAGTTACTTTTTATGTTCCTTATATTTTTTCTAAGACTGGTGGGAAATTCTTGGAGTAATGTAGGAATTAATTATAACACACGTAAAGGTCTTGGAAAATTCCAAGCAAAATCAGCGAGAGCACTCTATAAAATAATCTTTGGAATAAAAACAGCTACATGCATCGTCCAGTGCCTATAGTAAGATTAAAGAGAGGTATATATGTTTTATTCTTATAAATATTGCTGGCATTTCTTCCATAAATTCAGTTTTATAAGCTTTTTAACCTAATGGTACTTTAAAGTACAGTGGGTAGATAAAGAGTTAACATAAAATTATATTAATATATATATATATATATATATATATATATATATATATTAGATTTAAAAGTAAAATACTGATTGCAAAATCATGTGTTAAAAATGTTTCTTAAAATATTATATTAAGACTAAAAGATATTGTTCTGTCTAGCTTTTTCCATTTTTGGCGTCCATTCTTATGAATATAATCCGAAGTGTTAAATTATAAGCTAAATATTATTCGTTTTTTTTTTTTTTTTTTTTTTAACTTTATCCATACCAACATGTAAAAAAAAAATGTTTGAATAACAAATTTTATAACATATAGAGTAATGGCCAACATCTTTATGTATTTTCATGTAATATTACTGTTATTATTTGAATGTTTGTAAGTTGGTTTAATGACCTAGATGGTGATGTGGTGATGCTAGGGTTAAAAAGAAAAAAAAACTAAAGCGTTCTAGAATTAGCTAAATATACACTTTTAAACTTTATCATAATTAATGATGAATTCGAAAGAATAATCATTATGTAAAACCAAGAAAAAGTTCTAAAATATAATTTTGAATAGTGTGCCTTCTATATAGTAATATCTTCATAAATCATATGTATATCATTCGTAAAAACTTGGCAATTCCATTGGACGGATTTTTACAAAATTAAATTCTTTACATATTGAAGAAATATGACAACTATTTTTAAAAATGTCTTTATAGATGCCAAATGTTCAATTACAATAAGGAACTGGGAATATCAATATTCTAGAATTTGACATGAATAAATAGTATATGCAGATTTAAATTTCGCAACGTGACTCATTATCACACACATGGCAGCATTCCTAAAATATTACGCTCAATATATATATATATATATATATATTGTCACCACTATTTTAAAATAACACTTTTTTACATAATGTTTACATACGTTCTAGCAGTAAAATATTCAAGAAAATTTCTTAGCGACGATACTGAATTATCAGTGTAGCTTTTCATAGAATGACTATTGGTGTACCTTATCTGTACTGATGATCAGTCTGTGAAAAGCTACGCTGATCACCAGTCTGTGAAAAGCTACGCTGATCATTAGTCTGTGAAAAGCTACGCTGATCATTAGTCTGTGAAAAGCTACGCTGATCAGTCTGTGAAAAGCTACGCTGATCATTAGTCTGTGAAAAGCTACGCTGATCATTAGTCTGAAAAGCTACGCTGATGATCAATCCCTGAAAAGCTGCTCTTATTATCAATCCATTAAAGCTGCATTGATAATCAATCTATAAAAAGCTACACTGAAGATCAATCTATAAAAAGCTACACTGAAGATCAATCTATAAAAAGCTACACCGATGATCACTCTATAAAAAGCTACACTGATGATCAATCTATAAAAAGCTACACTGATGATCAATCTATAAAAAGCTACACTGATGATCAATCTATAAAAAGCTACACTGATTACCACTTTAAAAATAGCAGTACTAATAATCAATATATAAAAAACTACATTCAATAAAATTAATATTTTGAATTTCTCTTAAACTGTGATTTTTACCTCTCAGTACCCTCATTAGATACTGAAAACGTAATAATGTATTTTATCTTAACATAACATACGCATACTAAATTAGATTTGTCCCCCCCTCCCCCTCAGGTAACATTGAGAAAGCTTCTTTACAAATTTGCAGAAATATTAATACACATTGAAATTTTTTCAAATTTTATAAAAACAAAATAGCTAATACTTATACGCAACATATGAAGGGCGAACTAAAATTTACCTTATTAATAAATGAAATAAAAAATTGGAAGTTTAAAGAATTAGTGAAATAAAATGTTTGTAATAGTTATTAATAGTTTAATTGTAATAGTTATTATGACAATATTGAAGTCAAACTTCATATTAAATAATAAATAAAACTCTACATTACTATATGAAGGAAAAGAAAAAAATATGTACACTTAAAAAGTCTATAAAAACAAAAATGCACTTAAGGCATTTCATATTTGATTTAAAAAAAAAAAAAAAAAAAAAAAAAAAAAAATCGTATGGAAATTATATAAGGATTTGATTATAAAAATTTATGATGTTGAAATACTGTTTTACAATAAATTTAAATTTAGGCAACATGATAATATATGTTATTATTAATTACTTCCTAAAACTGTTAAAAATTGTATTTTAATGAACCAAATATTGTACAGCACACTAAAAACATTATTTAATCTGATTTCTGAAAGTTCTTGATATTATATTCTAAAATTAAATTATAGCACTTATTTACATTTCTATTTCCTAAATTTTCCTAACTAAAAATACTGAAAAACAGTTTTAAGAAAGGAAGTATATATTACAAATTCATTTACTTAAAAAAAAAAATACATACATACGTCTTCCGAAAGAGAATTCGACAGTTTTTAAAGTTTATTCGATGGTTGTTCACAACAGAAAACATTTGTCATTTTTTAATTGCCATTTATTTATAATACTTCTACATTAGATATGTACAGTCGGTAACAAAAGTGTCCGAACACTAGCAAAAATTCCTATACAAAAAAAATACACTTAATACTATTTTGTTAAATAAATCCTTGTCGAATCCTGTTTTTAGGCTGACTAAGAACAGGATTCTGTAAGCATTTATTTAACAAAACTGTATTAAGTGTACTTTTTTTATATAGGAAATTTTGCTAGTGTTCGGAGCCTTATGTTACCGACTGTATGCTTGACCTGAAGTCCGTTTGTAAATCTTCCAGATGGTTGGTTAGTTAGTTGGTTGAGTTTAACATCGCATTAGGGGGTACATACAAAGGAAACACTTCCGGTTGCAAAGCCGTTTTCAAGCGTTCCAAATGTATGACTACAGTCGACAGCAAAAGTATCCGAGCACTAGCAAAAATTCCTATGTAAAAAAGCACACTCAACACAGTTTTGTTAAATAAATCCTTGAAGAATCATGTTCTTAGACTGACTAAACACAGGATTCAACAAGGATTTATTTAACAAAACTGCATTAAGTGTACTTTTTTTACATAGGAATTTTTGCTAGTGCTCGGATACTTTTGCTGCCGACTGTACTTGCAAAAAACTTGCAAAATTTACGTCATCGAAATTGCAAGCGTTCCGTTTGTTTGTAACCCTAATGCTGGGCAATGGGCAATTTGCGACGGTCTGGGACACACCCTAAGGGTTACATACAAACGGAACGCTTCCAATTTCGATGACGTAAATTTTGCAAGTTTTTTGCAAATACAGTCGGCAGCAAAAGTATCCGAGCACTAGCAAAAATTCCTATATAAAAAAAAGTACACTTAATGCAGTTTTGTTAAATAAATCCTTGTTGAATCCTGTGCTTAGTCAGTCTAAGAACATGATTCGTCAAGGATTTATTTAACAAAACTGTGTTAAGTGTGCTTTTTTACATAGGAATTTTTGCTAGTGCTCGGATACTTTTGCTGTCGACTGTAGTCATACATTTGGAACGCTTGCAAACGGCTTTGCAACCGGAAGTATTTTATTTGTATGTACCTTTTAAGGATGGTCCGGAGACATGCCATCACAATCTTGATTGTCTACAGTGGGAATGGTTTCCCCGCGTCTGTGACCCCAAGAGATATAATTTTGACAGGAATATGGAGGACATTGCGGCCACGACTATGAGCCCCTTAAATGAAATATATAGGCCGACGTATCAAACGCCATTTTTTTGCCTCAGAAGAGAGCAGCATTCCCGCTTGGCATTCTTATCGTCTTGTTGTGATTTTAAGAAATCTTGATCTGAAGCTACAACCAGTCAACAAAAGCAATAAACAACAATAATATTCCTAACAACACATTTTTTTCACATTACATTATCAGGATATCCTGTGGATTATTGGAAATAAGATGTGTTATTAGGGCTGTTTCTGCTTCTTATACAAAATGTCTCCAAAACTCAAATAAACAGTAATAAAAGGTCTTCTTAAATCGATTTATCAATATTAATATAAATAATATGATTAAAAGGACACATTTTTCTGTATTTTTACATTAGCACATGTCAGAAATACAAAGGAAAATATAAGTAAATATAAGTAATGTTGTTTTATTCTTCTCAAATTATCTTATGGAAATCTGAACATTTCATGTTCTTTTCTTGAGTGATTATAGCAGTTTATCGTTAAACAAATCTCATATCGTACTTTATTTAGCTAAAACTATGAAATATAATAAAATGAGTACTCTAAATTTACACAAGATGATAAAATTAATGACTGCTGTTTATTTATCAATGAAACGCGCTGGGTATATGTGGCAACCCTAAGGCAGGCAACAAAATGCCTGATGCGCCAGCTCGTATATATAGGAGCCTTAGCCACGACGGATTTTACGTGCACCAAACAGTATTAGTGCACACTATGGTATTTGGCCGTCTCAAGTATCGAACCCGCAATATTCCAATTACGATATTAGCGCTCTACCGACTAGGCTACCGAGCCCTCCTTCGTCAGGTAAAGACAGAAAGCACATGACAGAAATACAATACGAAGGTCTAAAAAGCACCCAGGATCAATGAGGGAATCGAACATTGAACCCACTCTCCTACGCTCGTAGGCTATTTGCAGTGTACACTGATGGTCAGTGTACACTGCTAGTGCACACTGCTAATCGCCTTCGAGCGTTTAGCAGTGTGGTGATCATTAGAGGGATGATCAGTGTACACTGATGATGTAGTGCACTCTGATGATGGTGCATAACCTTTCAGCCATGGAGAGCCCAACAAAGGTGTGCGCATACGTGAATTTATAGGGAAGTTTCATATGACGTCAGAGTGACCTAAATGGAGGGCAATCAACAAATCACAGATTGACTGGAGGAAACAGTTGATCGCTGTTAACAGTTACTAATGAATATGGATCTACATTATCAATTAGTTTATTTTCTGAGTATATCTGTTTTTGTTTGATCATTAAGAGTTTCGATATATTTCGCCGTATTAAAAGACTAATGTTTGCCCTTTGATAGCGTTACTAAGGCCGTTGCCAAGGGTTTGGTCACGTGACTGAAAATACTCTATGCTGTTATCAGCTGTTTGCAACTGCCCTAATGACTACACTGTAAAAAAATAACTATTACCAGCTGCAAGAAACCCTTTGTGATTGGAGGAAATAATTATTTTCTCCAATCACAGAGAGCTTCTTGCAGCTGGTAATAGTTATTTTTTTACAGTGTACGTATATTAGAACAGACCACGGACTAGTAACATGTTTGTTCCCAAATGTCACATACCCACCAATCTACCAATTAAGTCGCCAAACCGACATTCCACTTCCACCAAAGCAGGTTTCTTCACATTGAGTACTGATAGGAAGTAGAGGACGCATCCGCCTATACTGGCTGTGGAGAAAAATTTCGCGAACATCACTACGGTTTTTGGGTGAATGGGCGCCTTCTTTTGGCAATAATCCCTTACTTGTCAACTGGTTCTTTGGGATACAAGTTTCATTCCAGCCGTAAATAACACATATCATCACCATTTTCCCAGAAAAAAATTATGAAATTTTATAGCGTTACTAAGGCCGTTGCCAAGGGTTTGGTCACGTGACTGAAAACACTCTATGCTGTTATCAGCTAATTGCAACTGCCCTAATGACTACGTATATTAGAACAGACCACGGACTAGTAACATGTTTGTTCCCAAATGTCACATACCCACCAATCTACCAATTAAGTCGCCAAACCGACATTCCACTTCCACCAAAGCAGATTTCTACACATTGAGTACTGATAGGAAGTTGAGGACGCATTCCTCATACTGGCTGTGGAGAAAAATTTCGCGAACATCACTACGGTTTTTGGGTGAATGGGCGCCTTCTTTTGGCAATAATTCCTTACTTGTCAACTGGTTCTTTGGGATACAAGTTTCATTCCAGCCGTAAATAACACATATCATCACCATTTTCCCAGAAAAAAATTATGAAATTACAACAAGATTAGAAAACGATGAAAAAACTCTTTAAACGTGTTACTGTCAAACTGAACAGCACACACCACAGATTGTCTGTGACAGGGGAAGGTGGAGGAAACCTGCTTTGGTGGTTGTGAAATGTCGGTTTGGCGAATGAATTGGTGGAAATGTGATGTTCGGGAAAAAATAGGTCGTGGTCTATTAGTGGTCTAGTCGTGATCTATTCTAATATGAATTCAATGGATAGGAAGTACAGTCGGCAGCAAAATCATTGAAGCGCTAGCAATAATTCCTACTTAAAAGATAGGCACCTAATGCTGTATTGTTAAGTAAATATTTGTCGATTCATGATCTTAGTCTGCTGTTTATGAAAAAGTAAGTCGATGATAAAAATCAGCAATCAAACTAAAATATATATCCATATATATGAAAAGTGCTGATGTATGCTTCAATAATTTTGCTGTCGACTATAGAGGACAGATTTCCTATATTGGCTGTGGAGGAAAATTCCGCGAACATCACTACGGTTTTTGGGTGGGTGTCTTCTTTTGGTGATAATCGCTTTCTAGACAACTGGTTCCTTGAGATACAAGTTTCATTGATACATAACATATTTCATTACCCTTTTCCCAGAAAAATTATGAAATTACAATAAGAAAATAATATAAAAAGTTGAAAAAAAACTCTTTAAACGTGTCATTGTCAAAATGAAGAGCACACAGCACAGAAATTCTGTTACAGGGGAAAGTGGAGGAAACCTGCTTAGTGGAAGTAGAAAGTCGATTTGGCGGTAGAAAAACCAGTTTGGCGAATGAATTGGTGGATTGGTGGGGATGTGATGTTCGGGTACAATTAGGTTACTAGTCCGTGATCTATTCTAATATGTAGTCAATGTCCCTCCACCTCCTCCTGTCACAGAGTTTTCCTGCGAAGAAAGCGATCGCTAAAAGAAGGCGCCCATTCACCTAAAAACATAATAATCTTCGAGGAATTTTCTTCCACAGACAATATAGGGAATCCATCCTCTACTTCCAATCAGTACTCAATGCGTGAATCACTATATCGGTCACAAATTCAATATTTAATTGACAACAGTTAGTACACTATTACTGTCCCTGATTTTTTTTTTCTTCCAAACTAGGAGACTGCCCCCTGCTCGCTCCGCTCACCAACCCCCGAGATATTATTAGATCATTAACTGATTCTTACTATTATACTTATGAACGTATAATCATAAATTTTTGACTATTTTATAGTTATTTTATGAATAAAAACGTATTTTTAATATACATACTTTCTGTTTTAAGTCCTTACAAGCCCGCCGGAAAAAGAATTACTATATGTATATGGTTCATGAATTTACTTAGTCATCAACATTTTAATTTATTCCGGAACAATTTTAGCCCCGTCTTTATTTCGCACCACTTTACATTTAGAATATTTTCTCCAATATGCAAGTACGATAAAATTAGGAAAAAAAAAACTCATAAAATAAAAATGATATGGAATAAAGACGTGGCTAAAAATGCTCCGGAATAAACTAAAATTTTGGCAACTCTGCATTTATACAGTGCGGCCCGCCTATGTTAAATAAATTTCCAATGCGGCCCGCCAAGAATTTTGGATTGGACAAGCCTGATTTACACTATCTGAAATGAAAAATAAGTAATCTAACCCTTGTTCTTGATTAAAAGCTGTTCTATTTGACTTTTCTTTGGAGTTTTGGTGGTAAGAGGAAAAAAAAAAAATTAAAACAAGTAAAATCCCAACAACCAGCTGAAAAGAAAGAAGGCGCAAAAACCGCAGTGGTGTTTCGGGAATTTTTCTTCATACCCAGTATAGGAAATCCGTACTCTACTTGTATATCTGCTCTGGGGATTCTGCTTTTAAAACTTGGTGGTTGATTAGTTTAACATCACACTAGTACTGCGCTATTGGTAATTGGCGACGGTATTTTTAAAACTGGTATCACAATGGAGCTACGAAGATTTCACACTTGAAAACCAATTCCGTTTCGTAGATTTACCATTATTTTGTTAAAATTTTACATTGTTATAACTGAAAATTTTGGGGGCCATGGTAGCCCGGTAGATAAAAAGTCGAGCTTGTAACCAGAGGATTGTACAGTCGGTAACAAAAGTGTCCGAACACTAGCAAAATTTCCTATGTAAAAAAAGTACCCTTCATACGTTTTTTTAAAATAAATCCTTATCGAATCATGTTCTTACACTGACTAAGAACAGGATTCGACAAGGATTTATTTAACAAAACCGTATGAAGTGTACTTTTTTTACATAGGAATTTTTGCTAGTGTTCGGACACTTTTGTTACCGACTGTAAGTTCGATACTCAAGCTGGCCAAGTTCTATGGTATACATTAATAATGGTGTAAGTAAAATCTATCTTAGCTACGCTGTCTTCCATATTCTCTAAAAATAATATATCTGATTGATACCGAAGCGGAGGAGCGATTCTCTCCGAAGTTCGGAGGATCAAAATTTGTGATGGCATGACTCTGGAATAGAGAGCCTCTATGGTAACCTGGCCAGATGTTTACAAGCTAAAATGAGTACAAATGAGTTTTGGTCAAAAAATGATGACATATCTAGGTTAAAAATGAGAACATTTCTGAGGACAAAAGTTCAAGCGTATTTAGGCTTTTATATTTGAACAAATATACAGTTCTGTATCTCTTTCCCTCATAAGGAATATTGTTTATATTAAATTACCACAGACGAAATCCTAAATTCAATAAAAGATAATATTTTGAGTATTAATATTATGATAATTATAGTTAAAACTTATTTTTCTCCAGGCATTTAAGCTTATATACACTGTAAAAAATATATCCTATTTGCTGCCAGAAATTCTCTGTAATTTGAGAAAATACGTTCTGACAACGTAATTTTTTCGTAAATTACGCATATTTTCTCAAATTACAGAGAATTTCTCGCAGCAAATAGGACATATTTTTTACAGTGTACGACTACCATCAATGATGGTGTGCGAAGAGAAACTGAAAATAAGATATCATTACCTCAGTAATAATATTTCATACCAAGGGGAAGTACAAATCTAAAATTTAAAACTCATAACTTCAAAAGAAATTCATAAGTTTTACTTCTAATTTCCTTAAAAAAAAAGAAAAAAAAAAAAGTAAGAAATTTCAGATGGAGTTGAGATTTGGCGAATAAAATGACACTATAAAAATTTAATTTAAAAATTACTAAATCATAAGCTTGCAGTATAAATAATAACTAAATCAGTAAATTTGCTACTCATAAACTGACCTTACAAGAAACATTTTTATTTAGATCTCAATTAAAAACATAAATCCAATCACCAGACATATCAACATTTTTATTTATTCTACAGCATTTTTAGTATCCATCCTTTTTTGACACCATTTTTTCTTAAAGGTTTTTTTTTTTTTTTTTTTTACTTATTTAATCGCAATTACATATTGCAGAAAATTTCACTAAAAATAAAATGCTGGGAAAAAGAGACTTCTATCAGTGCTCCGAAAAAAAATTTAAATGTTTGAATGTCTACACCTATTACTCGCAAATTCAATTTCTTTCGTGATGATTTTACTAGGGATAAACCGGATATCCAGAAAATATCCGGTATTCGGCTGATTATTCAATTTCAAAAATAACGTTGAATATCCGGATCAAGATCACCACATATGCGACCGAATATCAGGCTGTATACTATATAACATTTTTTAACATTATAAATTCATGATAGGATATCCGGAATGCCGGATTCGATAAAAATCATATCCGGTTCATCTGTATATTTTATTGCAGAGGGCCCGACTTAGACTACCTGCAGCCCCAGGGCAAGCCTATTCTGGGGGGCCCCCTTGCAGTGGCATAAGAGGTCTTTAGGTTGCAGAATTTCTGTATTCGCCTGTAGGGGGCCCCTTCCATAAGGGGGGCCCAGGGCATTTGCCCCGTATGCCCTACCGTAAGTCAGGGCATGATTGCAGCAGATTCAAAATACCAAATTTTGAATTCAGGTTATATATTTTCAGATACATTTAAAAGAAAATTCTTTTTGCATATGGCAAAGCTAAACTGGCGGACTTTCTGTTACTTTGTAATTTTTATAATGTAAATAGTGTACAGCCGGTAAAAAAAAGTGTCCGAATACTAGCAAAATTTCCTATGTAAAAAAGTACACTTCATACGGTTTTATTAAATAAATCCTTATCGAATCTTGTTCTTCGACTGTCTAAGAACAGGATTCGACAAGGATTCGACAAATGTGGTCTTCATTAAAAATTTTCAAAACTGAGCAAGATGTCAAAAAATGAGTCCTCAGAAAATGAAGACGCTGGTCACCTTACTCTATGGACAGAGACGTCAAATGAAGAAGTTACACTACGGCGAATGCTCATAGCAGACATTTTTTATACCAACCTGGGTTTTGGTAAAAAACTCAAACATTTCTCAGTTGAACACCAACAACAAACAACTTACCGATATCGTTATTTTTTGGTAATAATGCTTTTTTTCAGCTGTAGTTTTGAGCCATTTACTAGATATTAGAGTGGACTCCTGACTAGTAATCTGTATACTTCCTAACATCACATCCCCACCATTCCACCAATTCATACTCCAAACCGCTTCCATCAAAGCAAGTTTCCTCCACCTTTGTTATCGCTATTTTATATTTCGATTGGGTGTAAACAACCTACACTAGGTGAAATGAAAAGCAAGTAATTTAATCCTTGTTATTGATTGAAAGCTATTCTGTTTGACTTTTCTTTAGAGTTTTGGTGGTAAGAGGAATAAAAAATTTAAAACATGCAAAATCGCAAGGACTAGTTGCCAAGAAAGCGATTATCGCCCAAAGAAGGCACAAAAAACCGCAGTGATGTTCGTGAAATTTTTCTCCATAGCCAGTATAGGAAAATCCGTACTCTACTTTTTTCAACACTCAATGTTTTGAGCAGAGTACTTTAAAGCCAATAAAAACACTTTTAAATGTGGATGATAGTCAAAAAAATTTTTTAACAAATCAGAAGCTGACTCGCTATTGACACCTCTCTCTTTTTAGTCTTTCTACTCTGGACCACTCCGATAGGCGAATTCCAGGACGGCGCCAATTACTCACTGCGTACCTCTCGTGTGATGTCAAGCCTACTCAAACTCAACTCGAAATTTTTCATAACAAAAAATGTCCAGCAGTTGATTCTACGCAATCATCCAATTATACCTCAGGGGGTCACCGAAACAGGGGAGCCATCTCCTTCGTGGAGGATCAAAACTGTGATGGCATGTCTCCGACTATCTTTAGGAGCGTTTCCCAGACCGTCACCGATTGCCCATAGCATACAGTCGACAGAAAAATTATTGAAGCACACATTTACACTTTTCATATATATTTTTTTTTAGTTTGATCGCTAATTTTTATCATCAACTTACTTTTTTATAAACAGTATAAGACTAATGACCGTATTCACCATTAACTTCAACTCCCGGTTCAATGCAAAATCTTGAAAAGCGTCTAAAGGCAAGGTACAGCTTTCCAGCAAAATTTGGCACGCTGTTTCTGCCATCTAGCGTCGAGGATGTCATGTAATCTTTGATTGGTTATTTTCACCTAAAAAAAATCTAAAAATAACAATACCACTAGATGGCAGAAACAACATGGCAAAATTTACTGAAAATTTGAACCCCGCCTTTATAGGCTTTTTAAATTTTCATGTTCAACCGGGAGTTGAAGTTATTGGTATAACAGCCTAACGGCTGTATTCACCAATACCTTCGACTCCCGGTTGAACACAAAAACGTGAAAAGCGCATAAAGTCAAGGTACAACTTTTCATCAAAGTTGGATGCATTGCTTATGCCATCTAGCGGCATAGTTACTTTCTGATTTTTTAGTGGAAAATAACCAATCAAAGATTATATGGAATCCGAATCTTCGTCGCTAGATGGCAGAAAGAGCCGGTCATTTTTTTTAGAAAGCTGCACCTGCCTTTAGACGCTTTTCAAGTTTTTCGTTCAACCGGGAGCTGCAGTTAATGGTGAATACGGCCGTTAGACCATGGCTCGACAAAGATTTACTTAACAAAACAGTACAGTCGGTATCAAAAGTGTCCAAACACTAGCAAAAATTCCTATGTAAAAAAAGTACACTTCATACGGCTTTGTTAAATAAATCCTTATCGAATCATATTCTTGCACTGACTAAGAACAGGTTTCGACAAGGATTTATTTAACAAAACTGTATGAAGTGTACTTTTTTTACATAGGAATTTTTGCTAGTGTTCGGACACTTTTGTTACCGACTGTATATATATATATATATATATATATATATATATAGTAAAATCTCATAGGGAAAATTTTCATGATAATAATACTTTTCTTACATTCTATATGTTCGGAAATAGAAAAGCGAAAAATTTCTAAAATAATATCTAACTAAAAATTCAATAATATTCAGGCTATGAAATCCAGATTATAATTTGAAAAATTTTGCAATTAAAGAGATTTCTTCATGTTTACAGTCGGTAACAAAAGTGTCCGAACACTAGCAAAAATTCCTATGTAAAAAAAGTACTCTTCATACGGTTCTGTTAAATAAATCCTTATCGAATCATGTTCTTAGACTGACTAAAAAGAGGATTCGACAAGGATTTATTTAACAAAATCGTATGAAGTGTACTTTTTTTTACATAGGAATTTTTGCTAGTGTTCGGACACTTTTGTTACCGACTGTACATAATTTCTCTTGATGTCTAATTTACACTTCATAAACAAATCCTCGAAATCAAATTGATATGTCTGATAATATATGTCCACTTTGATAACAATGTGTATACATTAATGAATGCACTCGAGTATAGGATTTTTCTACTAAAAAAGAGTCGTATCTAATTATTTCAATTCAAAACGATTGCTGATTATTTTTCTTTCTTTCTTTTCTTTTCTTTCCTTTTCTTTTTTTTTTTTTTTTTCAGTTCGAGATGTCGTACTATGTCTTTCAATCGGCTGTTTTTACATCGTTACCAACTTTTATCTATCCCCTTGAATGAACGTGCAAACACTTTTGTTTTTTTTTCTAAATACATAAACCAAAATTTTGTCTTTGTATCTGTCCGGATTTTTAGTCCGGAATATTAGATTTTATCAAAGAATGGTACACATATTAATCAGGACACAATATGGATAACGCCATATATTTCAGTTGAATCGGATAATTAGTTCAAAAGCTGTAATTAAAGCGCATTTTAACTTTAAAACAACGAGATATATAAAGTAGAGTGATAAATGGTAACCCTTGAGAAGGTTCAAGATGAGTCATGTGACATGCTCTCCTTGCACCTGCGTATTCGGTGGTTCCCTTTTTAACAGCTTATTTTCAGTAAATTTCTATGGCAACGGTTTGGAGATTGTTCTTCGCATAAGTTATAACTGCCAATGTTTTTGTTTACTTTGATCATTTTGATTTTGATTTTACTTCTTTTTTATTTCGTGAAGTTGAACTTTAATCGACAAAATGCTTAAAAATAATTGAAAAATTATTATTTGTTGTTAAATTTAGCTCTTTAAATGATTAAATTTTCTTTTATAAACACTTTTAAACTTTGTTGAAAAACTATGTAAAAAAGGTATTTTATTATTTATTAAAATGTGAAATATGTGTAAAATTATTTTAAAACCAGATTATTTCGGTCATAGGACTGTCATGTTACCTAATAATAATGATAATTTGTCGAACTGATATTTTAAATGCCAAAATAGCGATAAAGGGCCAAACACAGCAACCTATTGGAGCATGTCACGTGATTCATCTTGAACCACGGAAAGCTAATCCTACATCCGTTGAATCAGCACTCTAATTTATATATCTCGTTGATTTTAACTTTAAAATTATTTTTTTTTAAATGATGCCAAAAATAAATAAATAAATTATAAATAAATTTCTTTTTTATGTCGAAAAAAAAAGACATGCAAACATTTTTTTTTTTTTTTTTTTTTTTTTTAATAAATAAAATAAAATTGATAAAAAAAATTTCTATTACATTTTCTTAACTCTTTACATTGTAATATTCAACCTGGATGTCTTAGCATAAAAGTCCTGATACTGAAATCTGCCGATTAAAAGAAAACATAATGGATTTTTCAGAAATGGGATATATTTCCATAATAAATGTACAAAAAAACCCACCTGGAATTTTGGTTTACTTTGGGTTGGGTTATCGCCATACGGTAAATATTTTGCACATTGAAGCTAATTATAATTAGACCGGGACTTAAGGGTTAACGCAGATTTTAAAAAACTACAAACATCCATGCCTAAACCAGGACTCGAAATTTCCACCTGGAAATTGAAAGCCAGAGCCCTAACCAATCCACCACGAGACCTAAAGTTTGTGAGGAAAAATATGAAGTTTTTTATTAAAAAATCAATAGTTAAAAAAAATAAAGAGTGGTTGATGGTTGGGTTTTTACGTCGCACTAGTGCTGCGCAGATGGGCAATTGGCGACGGTCTGGGACACACCCCTAGAGGTGGTCCGGAGACATGCCATCACAATTTTGATCCTCCACGGAAGGGATGGCTCTCCCGCTTCGGTGACCTCCAGAGGTATAATTTTTTATGGGAACATGGAGGACATTGCGGCCACGACAGATTTTACGTGCACCAGCCAGCATTAGTGTACACGACGGTCTTTGGCCGGCTCGAGTACCGAACCCGCAATCTTCCAATTACGAGGCCGGCGCTTTACCGACTGGGCTACCGCCCCCCCCCCCCCCCCCAAAAAAAAAAAAAAAAAAAAAAAAAAAAAGAAAGAAAGAAAGAAAAAGAAAAAAAGAAAAAGTGGAATTCTGGTATAAATAAACTATTTGTTTAGTCGTGATTTAAGAATACTGAATATCTATATTTCATGTCAAATACACTGGTATAGACTGGAATTGACGGGTTCGAATACAGTTCGCGTTCGTTGGCTTAGCTATTTGGAGTTTTAGATAGTTTTTTTTCTCGAAATTCGCGTGAATATGATATAGATCACCTTAGGAGGACAATCCATCAAGGTCTAGATTCCTTAGCCTCAATCCATATTACTAGAACTTATGCATTGCATATATATGCATATATATATATATTTTTATATATATATATCCTTTGATAACTGACATAAATAAAGTGTTAAAGTTCTGAATTATATAATGAAACTAACAAATTATTTTTAAAAAATCTTTTTCACGTATTATATCGTCAAATATCAACTCAATCGCATTCTTAAAATTAGTGTTATATAATAAAAGACCTCTCAAAAGAACGTGATTAAAAATAAAGAAGCTTATATTAGAACATGGTTATTAAATGTCAAAATGAAGAAAACAAAACTTGCTTTACATTGCATTTTTATAATAAGTTTGTACTTTAAATGAATATTTAAAAAAGAAGAAGGAGGCAAGATATAAAAATGTTTAGTCTTTTACTTAAACTATTTCTAATTTTAAAATAACAGATACTCCAATCAATATGCAGTTAGAAAAAAAAAAAAAAAGAAAAAAGAAAGAAATAAAATGACATTTGATCTTAAAATATGCAGATAAAATTGACAATGGTACAAGACAAAAAAAAAAGAAAATCGAATTTTAATCTTTGACGTATCTGTTTCTTTTTAAATTCGTTTTATATTATGTATAGCTATGACATTATCAGTGACACATACACTGGGGATACGATGCTATATATTATCTTCTTCTTCAGTATACAGAGAGATCGAATTGTATGAACCGTAAAAAAAGTAAATAAATAAACAAAATAAAATAAACCGTGTTATCGCATATCAAACCGGTACCGACGAATTAAAGTATAACCTTGAAAAATTGTCTGTGAAATAAGAATTCAGTTTCAATTTTCTTATAAAATTTTCTTGATTTATAGGGCAAAAGGACTATTGTCTTCAAACAAAATGAACTACTTGAAAACGGTCTTTCTGTCTTCGTTTTTTTCTTTTGGCAAAATATTTTTAAAAAATATTTGTTATTTGGTTTTTTGGTATTTATTTGACAGATTTGAGATCTATATTACACTGACTTTTATCTCGAATGATCCATATTACAAAATTTCACAATATCAATGCACAATTTTACACATGCATAAGAATATCCCAAATATCCATGCATATATTAAACACAAGTTTTAAAAACATATTAAAAATAAAACTGAGAGAAAACATGCAAAAACATTTTACGAAATGAATATAGTAACTGTTGCTAAGGAACGCAGCTTCATATTTTTAAGGTAAAAAACTTTTTTATACGCTTTTGTATATATTTAGAGCCACTGAATTATTTTTTCTTTTCTTCCCTGTCGCATCAAGTTAAAAAAATATTAAAAATAAAATTGAGGGACAACGTGCAAAAGAAATTTTAAGAAACGAATATAGTAATCATTTCTAAGGAACGCAACACAGTTACCAAATGTTTTCATATGGAACAATAGACAAGAGAAAGGAAAAAAAGTCCTTTTATCCTAAGTTAAGAATTTTATACATAATAATTAGAAAATAAAAATAAGCTTCGGTTATTCTTTCTTTTTCATTCTAGGCTGATTTAAGTCGAAATAATATTATTAAACCGATTTTAAAAGGCAATTTAAATTAAATATTCTATTTGTATCAAATTTTATGACATAAGTTTTTTTTCGAAATTGCAGAAAAGATAGTTTTTCAAAATTACGATACTGACTTCCATTATTTTCTTTAAAGTGTCGCTTTGTAGGCAAACTGCTCACCACAGAGATACATATTTTTGCTAAAGTTCCGTTTAAACAGGTTTTTTTTTTTCTTCTTCTTCTTTATTAACTAGGGGGCTCTGCCCCCTGCTCGCCTCACTCCCCAACCCCCGATTCGCTTCACTTATTAATTTCCCTGTGAGGCTTTTCACTGAATATGAATATTAATAGTGTATAAGGCAAGACAAAAGCAGAAAACTTTTATAGAAATTCCCATATTTAATGTCAAATTGAAATACATATTTAATACCACATATTTTTTTTTCTTTATAAATGAAAAATTATGCTCTTTTTTTTTTTTTTTAGAATATAAAGAAATTTAAAATATTTAGACCATTTTGTGTTACAACTTTATTATATATGACCCCCTAGGCAACTTTTAAATTTTTGTCCGTATTTGGCGCGATGGATTTTTTGATTTAATTGCTTGTTAAAAAAAGGGGGGGGGGGAAGCAAACAGCGTTTTTCAAAATGGCGTCATTATTAATGTACAAAATTAATTAAGCTTATTTTTAATTATTTATGCCGTTATCGTTCAAAACGGCGCCAAAAAAAAATCGCTAAATCCAGTTGTGGACCAACACTCTACGTGTACCCCAAATTTTTTCAAAAATTTCGAAAACATTTCTGTCTCTCTAAACAACTGACTTAAAAAAAAAAAAAAAAAAAAAAATTCTAATACATTCACCTTCTTTTCTGAAAATAGGCCTATATTTCGTTAAATAAAATGGCAAAAATAGAATAGAATACTGAATATTAAATGCCTTTTTTATTTTTATTTTTAAAAAAAAAATTTAATAAAAAAAAGATAAATATACTTTAATGATCCAATTCATAAAAAAGAATACAGTCGGCTTTTTTGGAAATCAAATTTCCTAGTCTAAATTCAGTAACTTTTTAAAAAACATGTTATAATACAGATTTAGATATCAAAATTATCACCAAATTAAATGCTGACCTATAATGGATAATGGAAAATCACGAACATTATTCACGAAAGAACATATAAGAAATTGATAAACAGCATAAGAAATTTCTAGTAATAGAAATAATTTTCTTAACAGCAACAGCAACATTAGCATTGATTTTATTATTTTTTACACCACGGATCACATTTTAATTTTCCCGTAGAAAGTGATGTCAAGGCAGAAAAATAACATCATGAGATAAACTTTTCCTACGGTGGCAAATAGAGAACCTTTATAAACCTGACGTTTTTAGTTAATAACTTCGTTAATTAAAATGATAGAAATTTCTAAGCAGCTGAAATGCCTTCCTTGAAGTAGCCGGAATACACTGATATATCTCATGACGCGGAGAACCCTGCCCTCCGCGAGGAGTTGCTGTCGCAAACAATATAAATTGACGCCAGCGACAGAAACCTTTTTTTTTTTTAATATATAGAGGAGTATGAAAATAAATATATATGAACCGAAACGAGTTCTTAAGCGATTTCAGTGGATTTAGATATGTGTGTGTGTGGTGTTTTTTATTTGTAAAGTGATATAAAGTACACTTTATATAGTACACTTTCACTTTTCCTTTTGAAAATGTCTTTAAATTTAATAACCAGCGAAGCGAGCAAAGCCTGCTCGTTAATAAATAAAAGAAAAAAGAAATCATTGTACATTTGAAATCGCAAAATTTAGCATAGCTGATAGCATAGCTATTTTCTTTTCTTATGCTCGCCATATTTTGTCATGATTTCAAACGATTGTACAAACATTTGTTTTACAAAATCCATATTTTGGATGACACCAGTTATTTAGAGATCTATTTTCCAATTCATATCCTTCAAAACATAAATTGATATAGATGCCTTTTTTATACTCTTTGCAATAGTGTGATATGAAGGTACACTACATATTATGTGCAGTTGTATATAAGTTCAAAAAAATAATAATAAGGCATATTTTGCCGTCATTGCAAATGATAAAACACCAAATCTCACAAATTTGTTCAAAGAATAGTCACAGTTTCGATTATATTAGTTATTTAGATATAAACGCAAACATTGCACTGTCTTATTAAAATACATTAAAAATAAAAATATTTTCCATCAGTCAAATAATTTGATTAAAATATACATATAAAAACATTTAAAAATATGAATAGACGTTTCGAAATAATAAATTATTTATTATATTGACATAATTGTGATTTAAATTTTTTAATAATAAATTGCAATATGTCTATATTGGAGAAACTGGCCGTTCGGCTAGAATTAGGCTGCAAGAACACAGACGATCGTTTAAAAATTGTGACCAACGTACCAGGACTGTCATTCATTTAATTGAAACTTATCATATCCCCGATTTGGAAAATATTAAAATATTAAAATCTGGATGTAAAAATTATAATTCTCGTATTTTCCTTGAAGACTGGCATACTGCCAGCCCAGTCATCTACACACAATCAATGGGGCATGCGCTTTAGCACCTCAATATTCCATGTTACTATAATATATTTTTTGAGTATACAGTGTAAAAAAATATGTCCTATTTGTTGCCAGAAATTCTCTGTAATTTGAGAAAATACGCTCTGACAAAATAATTTTTTCGTAAATTACGTGTATTTTCTCAAATTACAGAGAATTTCTGGCAGCAGATAGGACATATTTTTTACAGTGTAAGTATGTGCAAGTTTGTAAAAATGTTATTTTCATACTGATGAAGAAACTTGGTCGAGTTTCTAAACGTCTATTTATATTTTTAAATATTTTTATATGTATTTTCTAATTAAATTATTTCTTTCATAGTTAAATGTTTCTACATTTTACTCAGATATACTTTTCCAATGCTTATCTTTCAAAACATAAACTGATATAGACACGTTTGCACACTTTGTGCAAAGGGGTAGGTGTGGGAGGTAGGTGTGTCACACATAGTATTCAGTTAACAGCTGTAAAAAAGTGCCAAAAAATTGGTTCTGAATGATGAAGAGAGAATAAGTACTTTGTAAACAAACATAATAAAATTAAAAATATACAAAACTGTTTCGGATGGATATAAATAAGAAAGATCCTTCAGCAGTCAAAAATTCAGAGGAAAATAAAATAAATCACAAGTTTAGCGTGAAATCAACTCATCTGTTCTAGCTTGATAAGCACAAGTATAAGTTTTCCTAGAAGCATTAATAGCTGTCTCTGAGGTATTTAGAGGAACGGAGGTCAATATCGGATACCATTTCTGCTTGAACTTCCCATAATAAACTGAAATATGTTTGATCATTATGGATTCAACTATTCAAATACACTGTTAAAAATTTCAATTCAAGTTTGAACCAAAATTTGGTACAATAGTAGTTGAAAAATGCTAGGTTGAACCAAAACTTGGTACTACAGTATCTGAAACCATACAATGGTGCAACCTTCTACCACGATTTGGTACTTCTTGTTGAAAAAAGTACCAAATCATGGCAAAATATCACCCCATCTTATTGTTGCAACAACTATACTACCAAACTTTGTAGAACCAAGTACCAAATCATGATAAAAGGTTTCACCATCTCATGGTTACAGCTACTGTGCACGATGTTTTGGTTCAACATCGGACAAAATTTATAACAGTGTACTGTTAATGTGTTTTGATGGTTTTCCGTTACAAAAATTGAGTTTACATGCAAAATTTGTAATTAAAAAAAAAGAAAAGAAAAAAAGGTTATTGTAGATTAATATGAACGAAGTGAGTAATATGGAATAATTATGAAAGGAAAAATGAAATACCCACTTCTTTAAAGGATAATATGGAATAAGGCAGTATTTTTCTAGAAAATCATGAATAACTGAAATGTAAACATTTTATTTTGAAATTATTACTGAAAATAAACAGAATTGAAAAACTTATTATTCAATTTTTACAAAAATCGCAAATAATGTGAATTAGTTGGTATTTTATATTACCCGAATCGCCCTCTTGGAAAATAAATCAACCTCAATAACCTGTTGGTAGAAATAAGTTCGTGGGAATCAGACTGAAAATAAACTGACTGTATTTACGTATTAGAAATAACATAAGGTTTTCAATCGATTTTACTGCTTCGTAAATAGGTTACAGAAATCATAATATTTACCTCCAATAAAGTCTGAATCTTGATAAATCATACAAGTTGTATGACACAAAAACTGTTCTTCTCATTGACACAAGGTGAACTACTGTTCATATTTAAGGGGTAGTGAAAATGTTTGACGTGCAATTTGAAGTTGCAGCAGCGTACAGGTGAGATATAAAGGTGTTCCATTTTAGCCGATATTCCATATTTCCCACCATTCCTCTATACAGATTTTCCTTTAAAGCTAGAACGAACACAATCCTTAGTGCAATTAATAACTAATTTGACGACATGTATATGTTTTGTTAACTATTTAGTTAACGACAAAAAAAAAATAATAATAATAATAATAATAATTTTTTAGATTTGAAAGCTTTTTTTTTTTTTTTTTTTTTTTTAGTCAAAAATCTCAATTGAGAGGAGTTGAACAATATTAACTAGACAGTAGGTGGATTACTCTAAAATGTGGTCCAGAAATATGCAGCAAGAATTTAAATTCCGCAGGAGCTATGGCTCTCACCTTTAGGTAACCTGAAAATTTAATACGAAGAAAGATTTATTTCTTGTTTGTTAGCATAATTTTTGCATTCATTTATAGAAACTTAAGTACACTTTTTGTCTCGTCACTAAATCACTGTTGCACCAAATTAAAAACCCAATCATTTGATAATGCACTGATTATTTGTACTGATGAAATTTCATTAATATCAATGCGTTTTCCAAGAAAAGATTTAAAAGCATAAAATCCAAACCCACTTTAAAGAGGTTGTGTTGTATTGTAGGATTTAAAACTGATTATTTACTTTTTTGATCTAGGCTTGATTTGAATGCCCTCTCTGTCGGTTGAAACCCGCATTCACGCGAGTTTCTGAGAAAACTATGGAAAACTCTGAACGATCAAGCGAATGACAACGCGCACGTTTTGGGTTCGAACCCGGTAGCTCAATTCTATCATCTTAGAAAATAAAACCTTAGAGAATAAAACCTTACAACCACTGGCAGGACCCTGCTCAAAAGGAAAGCAATTCAAAAAATTGGTTACCTGAGTTAAATACTTTTTAAGAATGCCGCTTTTCTCCTTTACATGTATAGAATTGACACTATTCCACATTGTGCTTATACTAAGCACAATGGCATTAATACTTTTTGAAATTGGTAACTTTAGATTAATTTCAGCACAATTACAGATTGCTTATCATTTTTAATCAAATGGTTTATAATGCTGAACAGGTTAGAGTTTTGTCAATTTGCACTGATACATGCTCAAATTTTCACAGTAATAACTTTAAGATTTAAAATATCAATTTCCCACAGTTTGAAATACTGGGCTGTTGACTTATTGAACTCAACTACCAATATTTTAAAGATAAGATTAAATTTTCCTCCACATTTATTATCTAAATCGTATTTGATACTTCGTTCAAAAAGATAAGGAAAAAGAGTTATTAAATTGCTCACTTTGTGGGGGAATTTTAAAAACGCTTAAGTACTTATTACCGAAACAAACTGCTATAATTTTTTGAAATACAATTCGGATCAAAACTTTAGCAGTTGCTGAAAAAATAATCTGGTATGGCATTCCCACAGCTTCCTCTTACCTGCATTTCAATATTATAAAGACTGCGGTTGTAGATTGAGGAGTAAGATAAGAAGTACGGTATATAAATCTATGTTAAAAAGAATTTGAACTATGGTTTAGGAACAGTTTTATTTGACAAATAGTTCTATGTAAAAAGGCGTGCCTGTATTTTTTTTTTTTTTTTTTTTTTTTTTAGGTTACGCTGGCAAAAATCATACACATAGGTCAACCGTCAAAAACTTCGCTTTATTCAGGAGCGTAAGGAACTTTCCAACAAAGCTTAAAAGTGTTTATGACTTCGGTTTATCTGACTGTCTGTCCGCGCTCTAACACCCGTAAATATTAATGAAATTTCTTGAAACTAATATATGTTAATCAAGTTTACTATCGAATGTTTCGTATTGAAAATGGAAGTAAATACTACCTCTGGTTTGTGTACAGGGACACCCTAAAGTATTCCAAATCATTGTAAGTGAGCTATTTATATAAATCATATATTTTAAAATATTTACTTTGCACGAATTTTAATGAAATCGAAATATGCTATTCAAGTTCACTATCGGATGTTCTCTATTGAAAATGGAGTAAATACCACCTCTGGTTTGTGTACAGGGACACCCGAAAGTATTCCAAAGCATTGCGTTCCATGTGAGCTATTTCTATAAATCATATATTTTAAAATATTTACTTTGCACGAATTTTAATGAAATTGAAATATGCTATTCAAGTTCACTATCGGATGTTCTCTATTGAAAATGGAGTAAATACCGCCTCTGGTTTGTGTACAGGGACACCCGAAAGTATTCCAAAGCATTGCGTTTCATGTGAGCTATTTCTATAAATCATATATTTTAAAATATTTACTTTGCACGAATTTTAATGAAATTAAAATATGCTATTCAAGTTCACTATCGGATGTTCTCTATTGAAAATGGAGTAAATACCACCTCTGGTTCGTGTACAGGGACACCCGAAAGTATTCCAAGGCATTGCGTTCTATGTGAGCTATTTCTATAAATCATATATTTTAAAATATTTACTTTGCACGAATTTTAATGAAATTGAAATATAATAGCAGGAGACTTGACGTTGGAATATTAAAACAGGAATAAACTACTACGTCAGAAACGCCAAAGAAAAATTATTGAGGTGCATACAGCTGTTTCGGTAGCCTAAAGCGTACCGTCATCAGTGCAAAAAGAATTCAGAATCTGGAGAAGTGCTCATATATATAGGAGAGGGACCGGATTTAGTTCAACCAATAGGATTACGGAAGAGGTGGGGAGTGTGGCCAATAGGAATTAAGGAATGTGTAGCTGTGTAAACTGTAGAAAAATTAAAGAAATGTGGACTGAATGTAAAATTTCCAACAATCAGACAAATAGGGAACAGCGAAATCACAATTTACAAGGTTTTTAAAATTTTTATAAATATGAAAAGCTTCAAAGAAATCGAGTTCATGAATGGATTTAGGTCTGCAAATTATTTTAGCTGAATTAAATTTAAAATTATGATTTTCCTCCCAGCAATGTTTAGAAATAGCCGATTTATTGGTTTCTTGTTTGCGGACGTAATTCATATGTTCTTTTAGACGAAATTTAAGACTGCGTTTAGTTTGGCCAATATATGATAAACCACACTGACAGGAAATACTATAAATGCCCCAAGAATTATGCATATCAATAGGATCTTTTAACTGAGAAAAGGTGAGTTTATTGGAAGGCGAAAATATTATTTTAAAATCATATTGTTTGAGAATTTTAGCTATGGTTTGACTGGTTTTAGAAAAATAGGGTAAAACAATACTGATATTAGATGTGACAGATTTAGTAGACGAAATACGAGGGAGTTGTAATTTTTGGATAGCTTTGTCTATAATGGAAGGGTCATAACCTCTGTCAATTGCGATGGCTTTCAGGTATTTAATTTCAGATTTCAATAAAATAGGATTTGAACAAATATTAAGGGCACGGTTTACAAAAGTATAGAAAGCAGCCATTTTCTGGTTAGGTGGGTGACATGAACGCGCATGGGGAGGAAGGGAGACTGCAAAATTTTTACGATAGACAGTGGTTGAAAATCCATTTACAGTGCGAGAGACGAGGGTATCAAGAAATGGAAGGGAGCCATTGTTTTCTATTTCATATGTAAACTGGATATTACTGTCAATTGAATTTAAGGTATCTAAGACATGGTCAATATTGTGATGAGATATGTCGATAAGTGTGAAGGTGTCGTCAACGTAACGGGTCCAAAAAGGAAAAGATATTTTCTTAAAAAGCTTGCTTTCGAAATAGTGCATGTAAATATCTGCGAGAATTGGGGAGAGAGGGGAACCCATAGCTAAACCTTCAGACTGACGATAGAATTTATTTTGGAAAGAAAAAGTGGTTTGTGATAAACAAATGCGGGTAAGAGAAATTAATTCTTGTATTTCGAAAGAGGTGAAATGAAACTCTTTTAATCTATTTTCGAGACAGCAGAGGGCGCCACTTATTGGAACATTAGTGAAAAGAGATTTTACATCAAAAGAAACCATAGTGAGATTAGTGTGAGGGCAGTTTTGAATATTTTTTGCAAAATTTATAGAATTCTTAACAGTATAACTATTAGCAGCAAGAAGTGGAGCAAAAATTGTGGTGAGAAATTTAGCTAGATTATAGGAAGCAGTATCGATATTAGAGACTATTGGACGAAATGGAATATTGGGTTTGTGAACTTTTGGTAAAGCATAAAATCTGGCACAATTAGCAACTCGACTAAATCCCATCTTATCCCTTCTATTGCTAATTGTGCCAGATTTTATGCTTTACCAAAAGTTCACAAACCCAATATTCCATTTCGTCCAATAGTCTCTAATATCGGTACTGCTTCCTATAATCTAGCTAAATTTCTCACCACAATTTTTGCTCCACTTCTTGCTGCTAATAGTTATACTGTTAAGAATTCTATAAATTTTGCAAAAAATATTCAAAACTGCCCTCACACTAATCTCACTATGGTTTCTTTTGATGTAAAATCTCTTTTCACTAATGTTCCAATAAGTGGCGCCCTCTGCTGTCTCGAAAATAGATTAAAAGAGTTTCATTTCACCTCTTTCGAAATACAAGAATTAATTTCTCTTACCCGCATTTGTTTATCACAAACCACTTTTTCTTTCCAAAATAAATTCTATCGTCAGTCTGAAGGTTTAGCTATGGGTTCCCCTCTCTCCCCAATTCTCGCAGATATTTACATGCACTATTTCGAAAGCAAGCTTTTTAAGAAAATATCTTTTCCTTTTTGGACCCGTTACGTTGACGACACCTTCACACTTATCGACATATCTCATCACAATATTGACCATGTCTTAGATACCTTAAATTCAATTGACAGTAATATCCAGTTTACATATGAAATAGAAAACAATGGCTCCCTTCCATTTCTTGATACCCTCGTCTCTCGCACTGTAAATGGATTTTCAACCACTGTCTATCGTAAAAATTTTGCAGTCTCCCTTCCTCCCCATGCGCGTTCATGTCACCCACCTAACCAGAAAATGGCTGCTTTCTATACTTTTGTAAACCGTGCCCTTAATATTTGTTCAAATCCTATTTTAATGAAATCTGAAATTAAATACCTGAAAGCCATCGCAATTGACAGAGGTTATGACCCTTCCATTATAGACAAAGCTATCCAAAAATTACAACTCCCTCGTATTTCGTCTACTAAATCTGTCACATCTAATATCAGTATTGTTTTACCCTATTTTTCTAAAACCAGTCAAACCATAGCTAAAATTCTCAAACAATATGATTTTAAAATAATATTTTCGCCTTCCAATAAACTCACCTTTTCTCAGTTAAAAGATCCTATTGATATGCATAATTCTTGGGGCATTTATAGTATTTCCTGTCAGTGTGGTTTATCATATATTGGCCAAACTAAACGCAGTCTTAAATTTCGTCTAAAAGAACATATGAATTACGTCCGCAAACAAGAAACCAATAAATCGGCTATTTCTAAACATTGCTGGGAGGAAAATCATAATTTTAAATTTAATTCAGCTAAAATAATTTGCAGACCTAAATCCATTCATGAACTCGATTTCTTTGAAGCTTTTCATATTTATAAAAATTTTAAAAACCTTGTAAATTGTGATTTCGCTGTTCCCTATTTGTCTGATTGTTGGAAATTTTACATTCAGTCCACATTTCCTTAATTTTTCTACAGTTTACACAGCTACACATTCCTTAATTCCTATTGGCCACACTCCCCACCTCTTCCGTAATCCTATTGGTTGAACTAAATCCGGTCCCTCTCCTATATATATGAGCACTTCTCCAGATTCTGAATTCTTTTTGCACTGATGACGGTACGCTTTAGGCTACCGAAACAGCTGTATGCACCTCAATAATTTTTCTTTGGCGTTTCTGACGTAGTAGTTTATTCCTGTTGAAATTGAAATATGTTATTCAAGTTCACTATCGGATGTTCCCTACTGAAAATGGAGTAAATAACATTTCTAGTTTGTGTACAAGGACACTCGAAAATATTTCAAAGCATTGCGTTCTACGTGAGATATTTCTATAAACCTTATTTTAATAACTTTACTTTGAGCAAACCTTAGTGAAAATGAAATATGTTATTCATATGCACAAAATAGTTCTTTCAATAGAATCTAGTACAATTGATATTAAGATTTACAGAATCACATAAAAGTATTCAGATATAATAAGGGCTATATAAGGAAATAGCTGAAAGTACATTTTCATTTTCATTAAGCATTTTAATATTTCCTTACAAATTTTATGTGTGAATATGATTTGAATTAATCTATCTGTCTGTTTGACTGTCTATCTGTTTATCTGTCTGTCTTCCCGCCTCCAGCGTCAGTAAATATTTTTAGAATTTCTTCAAAATGATATATATATTATATTATTCAAGTTCACTATTGAATGTTCCTTATTTAAAATGGCATTAATAAACCCCCGTACAACTGGTTTGTGTACAGAAACACACTCCTAAAAAGCAAATGCATTTTGTTTTATGAGAAACATTTTTATAATTCGCATTTAAATAACATTCTACTGTAAAAATCATAATGAAACTGACCTTTTTTGTTGATACGCTAAAATAATGTTTTGAATAGAATATGATATACAGTAAAGTCTCGTACAACGTGGGTGCAAATTTGCCCCATGGATATTACAATTTTATTTTTTAACACCACTAATTTTATATGAAAGCAACTGCTTTATATAAAAACTAAATCGTGTGTATGAACCAACAGTTTGGTACTCTAAAAATTTAGTGCTGTTAAAAAGTAAAGCTGTTTTATTTATTTGTCATCTTTGTCACAGCGTTATACGAGACTTTACTGTATTTAGCATTCAGATATACAGGGCTGCACTAAAATATTGAGATACAATAAGGTTAGAATTTTAAATTGCTGGAATTACATTTCCGTTTATTTTAAGAATTTTCAACACTTTCCACTAATGTTTAAGAGTGATTATAAATTCACTGTCCTTATAAATTCACAAATTCTTGTCTGTCTTTCTGTCCTTTTGTCTGTTCGTTGTGCGATAACATAGAAAAAGGACACTGAATGCTAAACTATACAACTGGTACATATAGTTGGAAAATGTTAATAATCGATGCGAACCGCAATTTTTCATTCTTGTTTAAAATAAAGTATATATTTTTCTTAATAGAAAAGTATGTTTTAAGTTAATAGCGTTTCAGTCTTCGTGCAATGTTAGTACTTCTGTTTTACGAATAACTCCTTTAAAACCGTCCAGTTTTCACTGGTATCAACTATTATGATTACACTAATGAATAATAAAAGGTAGTTATTTTCTGAAATATAGATATTGATTTAAAGTTAATTTTAATTTCACTTCAGTTCTTTAATATCGGGATATTTGGCCGAACAAAATATAAGCTGAATATACTTACCGAAAATTCGGCGTAACTCATAATATATTGATATTCTGATTTTTAAATTCGGAACTTTTTCCTAATTTTTACACGTGGAAATTAAAAAGTTTATGCAAAATTTATTTTTTTATTTCTTTTGTTCAAACGTTATAGCACAGGATGGTTAAAATCAAATTGACGATACTCACACAGACAAATAACTCTGGTTCTACTAGTCGTATAAATAAAAGTTGACTTTAAAATGTATATTGCTTACCAAGAATTAAAGAAAAATCACAAAATCTGTGATTACTTTTAAAAATTTTCCATAGCCTTCAATAAAATTAGTCCACTATACGAGTATAAAATTACATGAAAATGAAATACCAGACAATTAGGTGTTTTAGAAATTAGCACAAAAGTAAAATCGACGAATTAAATGCGTCAGTTTTTTACCTTATTCGCTTGTAGTTCTAACATAATTTTATCTCTTATATTATTAAAATCTGTACGCGTGTGTGTGCGTGTCTGTCTGTGAGAAACGGCTTGAAACAGCAAAGGCTCCGCCGCTGACGGTCGCACGGACTTCGAACAGGTACCGTCGGACAGAGAATTTATCGCAGATCTAAGTTATCTAATTTGCTAAACGATGCGACCCTAATTAGCGGAGATATTAATTAAAATGTCGACCATTGTCTAACGAAAAAACGATTCAAAATGGCACGCGATCATCATTTTCGACCGGGACCGCTTACCTCGAAAGAAAAAGCAAAGAGAGAAAATTTCGTGGGTTTTCGTAAAGCGATCCTGCTCGAACTGTTCGAGATATCGAAATACACCTCAAACAGCAGAAAGAGCATTTATTACCGATTCTTACGGTACAATTTGTTTTAAAAAATATGGATTTTTTTATATTTTTAAAAAAAGGTTTAAAAAGGGTCGAAAATTTCTCTCTTTCGCGATCGTCTTTTTTGAAACGCCCTGTACGACCGAGTAACTCTTCCATTTCTTAACAACTGATATATAAAGAAAGGCTATTTAAGAGCGGACAATACCTAATCTCGCCGGCAGCCTTCGCCCATGTTATTCTATGGGAAAATTTGTTTACATAATTACTCATTACCTAATGAATATTTTTCAACTCTGTTGTCACATTTAGAAAATTCATAAGCATTAAATTTGTACTTGTTTTCCAAAAATTGATTTTTTAAAATTTTAGTATTTCATTTTGCGATTAGAAAATGAGAAAAATGCATTTTGTGAAAAATCGCATTTTTTGAACTCAAAATTAAAATGTAAAAATTAAAAAAAAAATGAATTTTTCAAAAATGAGTACTCATTTAACGGTTATGAATTTTCTGACTGCGAAAACAGAATTTAAAAATATTCATTAGGTAATGTGTAATTGTAGCAACAAATTTTCCCATAGAATAACATGGGCGAAGGCTGCTGGTGAGATTAGGTATTGTCCCCTCTTAATCCTCTTTCTAACCATATAAACATTTTTACAAAATACGGATTAGCGATCCATATTTTTAGATTTTACGAAACATCGATTTTTTCACAAAACATTTTATAACTCAAAAGCGTTTAGAGATAAATCATTTCTTTTTTTTTTTTTTTTTTTTTTTTTTTTTTTTTTGTATATAGATCTCGCTTTCATAATTTAATTCCCAAAAGATTGAGAGAAAATTTCAAAAACTGAATGAGTTATAAATTTTTTAATTTCACGCTCTAAACCATTGAAAATGCCTTACTTCATTCGAAAATGAATACCGTAATCAAATAATGTAGACTCCGTTGCATCACCATGGCAACCTGTTCAAAGAGGTTCATTTCTCCACGGAAGCGAAGAAAAAAAAAACAGCGATAAACATCTGGTATTTAACGAGGTCACGTAATTTGGTTCTGCGATTAAAAATTGCAATATTCTACTACGCGTATTTCAATTTCTAATTACGATTAATTTATTTTTTATACATCATTCGAAAGATATTTTAAAGTTCTTTTGTGTCCTGAATCAATTTTTTTGTATGGTGCTGTAATATTTTCAAATTTCAATATTTCAGTTTCTAATTATGATTAAATTATTTTTGATATTTTAAAGTTCTTTTAAATTATCGAACGTTTTCACCAGATTTACACGTTTTGAGGTGTCCTGATTACGTTTTCTTTTGCATCTCAGCCAAATGAGTTAGATCGTTCAAAATTGGTAATACGTAGGTTAATTAAGAAGGCCTGAATGGGTGGAGAAGAAATAGGCGTGCACCGCGCGCGTATCCCTTAATTTGTGCGTGCGCAGAGCGCACGGGACTGCGCTGCCGGTTCGATCACAGGTCGCGCTCATCGCCCTAACCGTTCTGAGTTTTCCGTGGTTTCTTCCGAACCTCACGTAAATACGGGCTGTTTTTTTTTTTTTCTAAAATATCAGATTTATATAAAAGTTTCGATTTTATCAGAATAAGAACCGTTCGGAGTTTTCCGTGGTTTCTTACGAAACTCACGTAAATACGGGCTGTTTTTTTTTTTTTTCTTTCTAAAATATCAGATTTAAATAAAAGTTTCGATTTTATCAGAATAAGATTGATCAATCGCTCAATAGGTGGCGCTGTGATCGGATTTTTTCTAAATTTTTAATATGGCAGTCGCTTAATTACAATTTTTAAGCTCAACCCAGTACGCAAATAAGTCATTGGGTTTAAAAAAAAAAAAAAAAAAGTAAACATATATAAGTAAAAATAACTAACAGTGTAACTAACAGTAATCTTTTTTTCAGCTATTAAAACTCATCACATCTTTTTTTTTTATTAATTAAATTGAGTTTTAAATTTTTATTTGGCTAACAAAAAAAACTATTTTTGCCGTAGATAACAACAGACTGATGTCTAATCTTCTCTAATCCAATAGTGGGAGGTTCCGGGTTCGATCCCAGGTCGCGCTCATCGCCCTAACCTTTCGGAGTTTTCCGTGGTTTCTTCCGAAACTCACGTAAATACGGGCTGTTTTATCTCAGCTACTAATTAAAATAATTTCATAAGTAATACATCATTAGAAAGCTTTTTTGAATTGGAATCGAACAGTGGAATACAGAAATTTCTAACGCCAGATGGCGCTGTAACTTTTCAAATTTCAATATTTCAATTTCTAATTATAATTAAATTATTTTTAATACATCATTCGAAAGATATTTTAAAGTTCTTTTATATTATCGAAAGTTTTCACCAGATTTACACGTTTTGAGGTGTCCTGAATTAGTTTTCTTTGTATCTCAGCTACTAATTAAAATAAATTCATAAGTAATACATCATTAGAAAGCTTTTTTGAATTGTAATGGAACAGTGGAATACAGAAATTTCTACCGACAGATGGCGCTATAATATTTTCAAATTTCAATATTTCAATTTCTAATTATGGTTAAATTATTTTTAATACATCATTCGAAAGATATTTTAAAGTTCTTTTAAATTATCGAAAGTTTTCACCAGATTTACACGTTTTGAGGTGTCCTGATTAGGTTTTCCTTTGCATCTCAGCTAATTGAGTTAGACCGTTAAAAATTGGTGTACGTAGGTTAATTAGGAGGGGCTGAAAGGGTGGGGAAGAGATAGGCGTGCACCGCGCGCGTATCCCCTAACTTGTGCGCGCACAGCGCACACGGGACTACGCGGCCGAAGGCAGTGGGGACCAGGTCCGACTTTTTAACCGATGATAAATGATTTTTTTTTAAGAATAAAAATTTGATTTGAGAAAGAATATGTGCGCGCAGCGCGCGTATACCATCACACGTGCGCGCGCATGGGTTTGCGCTGCCGGAGGCAGTGGGGACCCGGTGTGAGTTTTTACCCGATCAGAAATGATTTTTTTTTAGGGGGCACGAAGGGTCAGGGAAGGAATACGCGAGCGCAGCGCGTGTATCCGTGAACTTGTGCGCGCGCAGCGCGCACGTGACTGCGCTGCCGAAGGCAGTGGGGACCCGGTCCGACTTTGTACCCGATGAGAAATGATTTTTTAAATTTTCTTTTCTTAAGAATAAAAATTTGACTTGAGAAGGAATATGTGCGCGCAGCGCGCATGGGTCTGCGCTGCCGAAGGCAGTGGGGACCCCGTGCGAGTTTTTAACCGATCAGAAATGATTTTTTTTAGGGGGCACGAAGGGTCAGGGAAGGAATACGCGCGCGCAGCGCGTGTATCCCTTAAGTTGTGCGCGCGCAGCGCGCACGGGACTGCGCTGCCGAAGGCAGTGGGGACCCGGTGCGAGTTTTTACCCGATCAGAAATGATTTTTTTTTTTAATTTCTTTTCTTAACACTAAAAGTTACTGTTAGTGATTCATTAATTTTAGTGATTCATTTGAAAATACTGACCCGCTAGCGGGCGAAGCCCGCTAGTTTATTTATTAAAATTTGTGAGATCATAAAGGTTAAAATAAATAAATAAATAAATAAATAAAAAGAAGAACTTTTGCAGCATGGGTAAAATAATTGTACCTCTAAATTAAATATGTATGTGAAAAATAATAAAATTTCAACTATAGGAAATATCTGCAATCTTGCTCATTCTTTTACTGATAATTTGTTTACTTTTTAAATGAACTTTTTACTTTTTACTCTTTAAATGAACTTTTGACATAAGTTGCCCATTATATCTAGCTTTCAATTAATGTAATAGAAAAATTTCTATCTTTTGCACATGCGCAATGAAAAAATTATTTATTTCAAATATTTATATCTCAGCAAAAAATAGATGTGTGTATTTTACGTTTCAGAATAACATTTTTCTAATGTTTTATCAATTTTTCTGCAATTTTTATAATTTTTTTTGAAAACTATTCTTGTTATTAGCAAAAAACTTGTTAAAATAAATAATAATTTTTGGAAAAAAAAAAAAAAATCTTCTAATTAAACATGAGATTTCCGTAAAAAAGCATGCAAATATTGTACAAAGAGAAATTATGTGTTAAAATTACAAGCCATTTTTGCATTTTTTGATACAGGGTGGTCCAAAGTATTTCTGTTTTCTTCAATTAGTGATTTGTACTTTAATTGCACTCGTGACAAAATCGATAAAGGAAAATGTGAGTTTAAAAATGTTTTCGGTATGCCTGGAGTTCAAGGCCATTTCATCCAGTTGTAAAGGCTGGTTATCAGCCTTATTTGTTTCAGCCATCTTAATTACTTAAATGTCCATTTAATGTAAATGAAGACAAGCTAGTTAAAACCTAATGAATTTTATTTTATTTTATTTTATTTTTTTTATGGAGGGGAAGGTAAGGGTTTCACACATATTCTGGACTTAAATAATCTTAAAGCTGATCTTCAAACTTAATATACTATAAAGTAGCGAATTCATCAGACCAGACTTGAGTTATCTCTCAGACTTGAATCAGCCCCAGTAATGAGATAATTAACTCATATTAGTAAATGATAAACTCCAAAGTTATTATGAAACACCTTTATAACACCTAGAAACTCGCGTATTAGAACCGTCAAAATACTCCATCACAAAACGCAAAATTTCTTAATTCGAAAGTCTCATTAAAAAAAAAAAAAAAATAGAGAGAGAACGATTTATTTCATTTTCTCAAAATATATCCTACTAAATATACCTTTATCCAACTGAATGAGAAAAGCTTTGCATCTTCCCTTAAACTCTTTCCATATCTCCATTGTAACCAAATGCTAAGTTAATTTCGAACAACTAGTTTGGTTTGATGAGTACATGAGATTTATTGCTTGAATCTAGGGCCGCTTATATCTCGAATAATCCACACCACAAGGGTTTACAAGTTTTTATTACAAGGACAGATACACAAGAACATGAACAAGGACAATACATACATCCATGCCTTCTCCGGGATTCGAACCCGGGCCCAACTGTGTAGAAATCAGGGACGCTAACCACTACACCATCTGGGCGGCGCGAATAACTAGTTACTTTGTTTTACAACAACCCAACTCTTTAATGCTCAACCTTACGGACGGTTTCATTGAGAACATCACCAGCTAACGCGATCCAACTGGAGACTAACTCTTTTAACCAAACGCTCCACAGACAACTAGAATATGATGCCCATAATAGAGTACCTTTATGATATACTAGCACTAAAAAATATTACAATTATACAATTATGGGGGTATAGTTTATGCCACTGAGCTGAAGAACAACTGGAGCAAATGCTTCCAATACTTTTACACAGTGTTCGTGCGTGCCAGTTTTTCTGCAATCGTTCGCCTGCCTTGCATGGCAAGCAACATTTGTCGGGTCGTCTATTACTATTATAATCTTTAAAGAATTAAAATTTAAAATTGTAATGTCATGTTTAGCATATGGTTGTTCGAACGGACAACCTTTACACAATTTTACTTTGAAATATAAAGATATCAAATGCTTTTTGCCATGCAACGCTCAGAAGACAAACCTTCAAAAACGGGCACGCGAAAACCGGTCTAGCATTTCCTCCAGTTGTTCTTCAGCTCAGTGGTTTATGCTAAGCAAATGAATTACGGAAGCAGTTATGATAAACAATTTCCTTGCTACGACTTTTCAAAACTTTTCAAAACGATTTCAAAATACAAATTGTCCTCGAATTTTGAGGACAAATGGTCACCTTAAACCAGGAGCGATTTCAAGCACTTGAAACCTGTAGAGAATGCGTGAGGGGCCTCACACCTTACACAGTACTTTTTTAGAAAAACAGAAAAAATTTAAACTTTATAATAATTTAATCACCCATTGTAGTGTACATAGCAAAGATCATCGTTTTTAGTTGATAGAAGCAGAGCCCGATTAAGCTTTGAACTAGGGGAAGCTCAGTATCATTTCTGGGCCCCCCTTTCATTTCGGATTTTTTTTTTTTTTTTTTTTTTTTCCATTCATCTACCTGGTGGTTTCTGCACACAACATTAAATAACAGATTTTTCCCGAAATAGTGAGTATTATACCTTGCTTTAGGCGACCTTTCTCCGAAAAAATTCAATCTGAGGGTGAAAATACGAAACACAAAATCCAAGAACCTGTTTTTAGTCATTCTGGGGGCCCTCTTAAATTTTAGAGGGGAAGCTTGTGCTTCCTGAGCCTTTTGGGTAATCAGGCCCTGGATAGAAGGATTTTATTAATAAATGATATTTATTTTATTGTAATTAAGTTATTTTATTGAAAATATAATTAACGAATTTAAATTTTTAATTATAACAAAAATTTGAATTTATTTTATAAAAAAATAATGATATTTAGTTTCTTGAAATTAAGTTAATTTAATAAACTAAAAATTTAAATTATTTTATTAAACAAAATTTAAAGAATTAACATGAAGCAATATTTATAAACATCATCTAGTTTTCCATTTTTTTTTTTTTTTTTTTTTTTAGAATCATAAAGTATATTTAAATTTAAAAATACAGTTATTAAGAAAAAAATATTTACTAAGATAAATGTGAATACTGAGCAGAATTAAAAAGTAAAAATATCTTATATATTTATTTATTTATTTATTTATTGTATTATTATTCTATGTATATTTTACTGTTAGTACACAATGCTTAAATAAATAAAAGGTTTTCTACTCACTCTTCAATTACAAGACATTTTTCTTTCTTTTCTTTTCTTTTCTTATTTTCAAATTCGTCAAGCATATTTAGCTTTTTGAGGGCATAGAAAGAAAGTATACGTTTGCAAAAACCATATTCAATACCACCTCCTCCCTTTTTTTTCTTTTAATTTTGTACCATTATTTTTCAGTAGACAGCAGTACCCAAAATGAAAATTACAATAGAACTTTATGAAATAGTCAAGTAAAATTGTATAACTTAAAAAGAATTTGTTACTCCATTTTTATTACCTTTTATATTACCTTTTATTATTACCTTTTTATTAACTTCTATTCTTGTTTGTTTATCCGATACAAATCTTGCAATCGATTTTTAAATAACTTCCCTAGACGTTTGTAACTTTCAGCATAGCTCAAAATCTGATGACAACACAATACGTCGAAGCCCGATTTTCGAATTTTTGATTTATTTTCTTTTAATTAATCGAAATATGAAAATAATAACCTCATAATAGCTTTAAAAATAGCCATTAAAATATTAGCTATAATTTAATTGTTACAAAAAAAAAAAAAAAAGAATACGAGTTCATTTTCTTTTAGCATAAAAATAAATACATTTAATTAAACGCGAACGTTAAAAACTGTAAAAAGTTAAATTATGCATCTAAAAAAAATTGACGTCATTATCACTTTAAAGATTTTATACACATTGATAAAGTGCTAATGTAATTAGTTCTATAGCTATGATTCAACAGAAAATTTAAAAACATGGTACATAAAAAAAAATTATCTTACAATTATTTTTCATATAGTTTACTTAATGATAGAATGATAACTTCATTGATTGAAAATAACAAAAAAAAAAAAAAACTCTAATTTGACACAGTTTTCCAGGAAACCCCTTTTATCAAACACTTTTAACCTCTCTTTGTATATAAATTTTTCTTAAATCAATAGAAAAATATAGATGTGTCTGAGCGTGCTGATGGATAATTTTATTTTGCTTATACTTAAAGATTCATTTTTCGCACGGCTTTTGAATCGAGGTGTGATTTATCATACATTGGCGATATTTTAAGGAGTCACAAATAAGGTGATAAAATATGTATAGTTTCTTCTATCATCATTATTTTAAATATGTGCAAATTTTCAAATTTTTATGCAATCTTAATTTTGGACACCGTTATACACATCTGAAATATTTATTTATAGCTTTGAGACTTATAGTAACAATGACTTTTGTCTCGAATGATCCAAATTACATGTTCGGAATTCCTTTATTTTTACACTTATTAGAACTCCACAAATGTCCATGCCTGAACTGGGATTCGAACCCGAAACCTGGTGTTTCAGAAGGCAGCCACCCTACCGACCGAGCCACCAGCCCAGCCATCTAAAATAAACGTTATTTTCATTAAACGCTTTGTTATCGATATTTTTCTTTTCCTTTAAAAAAAAATATGTTTTTAAATTTCAAAATGTATTTATTTTGAAATAATAATTTAAAAAAATTAAACCGACTTGAAATTCTTTTAAATTAAAATATCCAATTTTTAACCCATATTTACCTCAACCGTTGATTGGTTGGGTTTGACGTCGCACTAGTACTGCGCAATGGATAACTGGTGATTGTCTGAGACCACAGATTATTATACAGATAGGACACTCCCGTATATTCTTCGGTAACCAAAATTTGACAGCAACGACCCTATTGCCAACGGCTGTAAGTTTCTCGAGCTCTCCAGCTTACGCAATCGCTCGTCTTATTTTTATTTTATCAATGTTCATATCGTAATAATTAGTGCAACGTTAAACCTAACATCTAACCAACTAACTATTGTATTGATGTTTACGAACTTGATTGTCGAAAGCAGTTTATTTTAAGAAGCAAGTACTAAATATTAAGCAAATAAATTTCGAAAATATACATAAACCAGAAACATTTTTATTTTATTTTTTCATTTTAAAGCATTTTGTATTATTTAAACTAAGCAATGTTAAATATTTAAGATTTCATACCATACTGCTATTTCATCATTACAGTTTGTTATACAGGGTGTTTATAAAGTCCCGGAGCCATTTTGATGTTTAATAACTCAAAAAATAATGAAGATATAAACAAACTTATGGCATTTATTGATGGAATAACTCATATATTTTCTTTTCAGGTTTGAATATCTTTACTTTTATAAATATCGTCTGCGCGTGTGGTTAATTTCAGATAATTTCATTTTCCAGTCTAAATATCTGTACTTTTCTAAAAATCGTCTGCTTATTAATTGCATTTTTCTCTCTTTTGTTTTTGGCAACTATTGCATGCTTACTTTTGATGTGTTTGTTCTATGTAGTACTTTTGTATGTGATGTTTTATTCGAGCGGATATTAAGGAGAATGCATACATTACAAGAGAAAGCACAGATTTTATGGTGGCACATAGAAACGAAATCGATAGTGCAAGCACAGAAAAATTGCAGAAGAATTTACCAAAAAGATCCTCCACCCAAAAGCAGCATCTTGCAACAAGATGGTGCACCACCTCATTGGGGTACCATCGTTCGTAGTTCCTTGAATGACCATTTTCCAGGAAGATGGATTGGGCGAGGAGGTGCAATTCCTTGGCCACCCAGATCACCTGATACAACGCCGCTGGACTTTTTCCTTTGGGGATTTGTAAAGGACAATGTTTACAGGAGAAGAGTGCCGAACATTGATGAGCTAAAAGTCAGAATTACACCCGCAATAGCCTCTGTGGATGCCGACATGCTTGCCGCTACCTGGCGTGAAATTGACTCTCGACTTGATATTCTCCGTGCGACGAAGGGGGCACACGTGGAAGTTCATTGACAAAGGTCATGAAACTTTATGAGTCTATCTAACCATTTATGTTATTAATTTTAATCTATCTTTATTATTTTATGAGTTATTAAACATCAAAATGAGTCCGGGACTTTATAAACACCCTGTATTAATTTGTACACTTGAACACGGATGTGTCTGGCAAAATTTATTTTCAAACACCATAAAAATTAGTTTTATTTCTTTGAAAATAGCTGTGATTGTTATGATTTTGTTAATTTAAAAGTAGTAAAAAAAGTGAAGGAAAGAAAACTGCACATATGTTTTCGTTTGACAACTTTATTATTGTTTACAAACTTGATTGTCAAAAGCAATTTACTTTAAGAAGCAAGTGCTAAATATTAAGAAAATAAACTTTGAAAATATACATAAAATAAAAACATTTTTTCATTTTAAAACATTTTGTATTATTTAAACCAAGCAACGTTAAATGTTTAATGATTTCATACTGCTATTTCATAATTACAGTTTGTAATTTTAATTTGTACTTGAATATGAATATGTTTGACAAAGCATATTTTTAAACATTATAAAAATTAATTCTTATTTCTTAGAAGAATAACTGTGAATGTTTTGAGGATAATTTTGTGAATTCAAAAACAATAGAAAGTGAAGAAAAAGAAAACTTCCCATACTAACCTGCTACTAACTACTCGCGAAATAGAAAAACAATTTTCGATCAAAGATGCTGTTCATGTAGACTTAACACATGTAGTTCCCCTCTGTTCACACTAGTGGTACTACTATATTTCCGGTTCGCGTTTTAGCTTCACTATCCTATCTGTATGATAATCTGTGGTCTGAGACACACCTCTAAGGAGGGTCCGGAGACATGCCATCACAATTTTGATGCGCCACGGAGAGAATGACTCCTCCACTTCGGTGACCAGTTAAGGCATAATTTAGATGGAAACACGGAGGACATTGAGACCACGACAGATTTTAGGTACATCAGCCACCATTAGTGTACACGACGGTCTTTGGCCGGCTCGAGTATGGAACCTGCAATCTTCCAATTACGAGCTCCGTGCTCTACCGACCAGACTACCATGGCCCTTTTAAACGGAAATGCATCCGATGAAAAAATTTGCAAACATTTTTCTGTTAGGCATTGCTATAGTAAGGTGCCAAACCAGATTTTTTTTTTTTAGGACTGAGGGCATATTAGTCTCAATCTGGGATTTTTGCGTTGTCGTTTTCGATAGTTGGACATTTGTCGAAATCATTTTTCAAGAGTTGGACATTTATCGAAATCTAAAATTTATCGAAAATATAATTGAATAATTTGAACGCGATGTTATAATTGGGAAGAAAAAAAAAAAAACTAATAGTCCTCCGTCCTAAACTAAACTCTGCTTTTGCCAGAATTTCATCAAAATCTTTTATTATTATTAGTATTATTATTGAAAGAAAAGGAAAAGAAAATTAATAATAATCAGTATCGTTACAAGCGATATCGAAAAAGTTTTTTTTTTATAATTCTGAATTAGGAAATAAAAAGTGCGCGTGAAATAATATGAAATAAAAATAAGTAAAAAAATGAATTTAATGATTTAATATTTTTGTATTTCGGGAGCTGCTCATGCATATAAAAAATGCGTATTAAAACGAGTCGAAGAAGGAAGCGAAATAAGTATTGAGTTATATTACGATAAATACGATATATAATATATGACATATTAGACCTATCGTCCAGGGTTAGTAGGCATTTTCGTTGAAAGAAATAGTTTGTTAGTTCGGTGCAACTTGCACATTAGACCCGTGAGGTACAACTTTCACATTAGTCCCTTGAGGTACAACATTCACTTTAGTCCCGTCAGGTACAACTTGCACATTAGTCCACTTTAATTTCCTTTTTTTATTTTCTCAATTACTGTCTTAGAAATTTGCACTTTTATGCATTTTAATATAACAATATTAGGTCTAATGATTTTCCATAAACTATTACATTCCATTAAATAAAATTTATTTATTTATTTATTTAAAAAAAAAAAAAATGAAAAAAAATTGAAAAAAGAAAAAAAAAATCAAAATGTCTTAATTAATATCGATAATTTCTAGAAATTTCTAGTCTTTAAGCTCTATACGAGTACATTTAAGAAGTTGGCTTGGAATTCATTGCTATACAGGAAATATTTCCTATTATCACTAGCCGAGATTAGTAAAAAAAAAAAAAAAAATCTGGAGTGACTCCACTCGACTTTCCGAACATTGAGTAATTAACAGTTTTGTAGATAAAGTAAAGAAAGAGGAGTTGTTGAACAAACAAAAGAGAGAAAACCGTAATAGAGTGTTTGAGTATTTTTGTCCATATATTACACGATGTTTTATTTAACTCTACTGAACCTTGAGCCCATAGATCATAATGATAAAGAATTTTTCGTTGTGTCCCTGTAAAAATCTATAAATGCTAGATTCACTAAAATGCTTATAGTTAGTGCAACAGTGATTTATAATATTCATATAAATTTTCAGCTTAATTGAATATGGCGTTTAGATGCTATCGCACTTTTAAAAATTTGGTCCCATAGGGCATAATGATGAAGAATTTTTCTTTGTGTCCCTGTAAAAAAACTGTAGGTTCTAGATTGACCAAAATCTATACAGTTGGTACAACTGTGACCTATCACATGTGTATAAATTTTTTGCTCAGATTAATAAGGCGTTTAGATGCTATCGTACTTTTAAGATTTTGGTCCCATAGGCCATAATGATAAAGAATTTTTCTTTGTGCCCTTGTAAAAAACTATAAGTGCTAGATTCACCAAAATCTATAGGGTTCGTACTATGGTGACTTACAATATACGTACCAACTTTCAGCTTATTCGAACAAAGCGTTTAGACGCTAGCGTGCTCACTCACAGACATACACACACATACATACACATATACATACATACATACACACACACATACATACATCATCGCAAAAATAGTGAAAACGGACTCAGGGGACCTCGAAACGTATAGAAACATCAAAATCTCAAATTCGGATTTTTGACATGATTACAATACTTTCCTCACTATAGTGTTCGGAAAGTAAAAATTATGAGGATTAAACAAGTTCTTAGTTTTATGGGGAGCCACTGATCTGGACAGTCTTTATCGTGTCTGAATGAAACGTATTATGAACGTTATTTTACTGAATTTCTGTTTTATTACTCTATGATTATTGCGGCATAGAGATTTTTTTGCTTTTATATATTCCTGTTCTTTCCTTCATTTTTCTGAAATATGTGTTATGGCTCACAAGGACTATTTAAAACGATTTTTAGGTAATTCGAGCGCACAGTCGCATTAGTTTCACTTCCATTTGAAAATTACCAGCCCTTTTCATATCACTGAAAATTTAATTCACTGGAAATAACTTGTGTTCACGGAGTATTATTTAAATAATACTCCGTGCTTGTGTTGTAGTTGTACCTAAAGCAGGGACGAAAGAGTTCCGTTTTTCCGCCACCGATATTTCTATGCAGGAATTTTTATGGTTATTTTTGTGATTTTACAGGTTAGAAAATTTTTAGGAGAATACTGGGGGCAAAAAAGCGGAATTCTTTCATCCCTGCTGAAGTCTCATTAAAATAACCACTGCAGTTATTGGTAATTCATGTGAATTTTTGATAAGGCACCTGTAAAAAAATAAAAAGTATTCTAGAAGTTACTCATTTCTCTAAAATATTTTTCAAATCTAGTATCCTGTATTAAAAACGCTTAAAATGTTTATAGCCCATCGATACATTTTACGGAAAGAGTAGTTGATTTTACATTAAACTTTTAATCCCTATAAAAATGCATAAATACTCGAAAATAATGAACAAAAGATAAATTCGATGTTTTTTGTTTAAATAAAACCACAGTGCAAACCAGCTGTTTACAAAAATATATAAACGAGAGAGAGAGAGAAGAAGAAGAAAATATAAGAAAAAGAAAAAATACATACCAATATCATATCAACCGCATAAAAATTATGTGTGAAAACGTATTAAAAATAAATCGTTTTTGAAGATGAAACGTGAATTTGATAGATAAACATCAAATAAAACGAACATTTAAAAAACTGGTTGCTACTAATCAAAATAGACAACGTAGAATAAAATACAGCTAACGTTATCTGCAACATTTCAGCTAGTTACACAGATGCCCGAATTCTAGATTGTAAACATTCTACAGAGCTGCTTCTTTCACAAAAACGATCCATTTCGATTTATTAAAAAACAGATGGATGACCAACGGGTGATTAAAGGTGTGTGGAAGGTAATACAACCAATGTACCTACAAACATTGTCTAGTACACTGTAAAAAATATGTCCTATTTCCTGGCCAGAAATTCTCTGTAATTTGAGAAAATACGCGTAATTTACGAAAAAATTACGTTGTCAGAATGTATTTGCTCAAATTACAGAGAATTTCTGTCAGCAAATAGGACATATATTTTACAGTATATGTGCGTTATCATGAAGTAGTAAAACTAAATTTCTGTTGATCAGTAGGTGGCATATCTCATAAATTTTATGGGTTGCATCAAGATAAGAAATATTTTATTTATCTGGTCTCTATTCTGCTTTAAAGGTGGGGGGGGGGGGAGGGGTCTATTCCGGAAGAACCATTGGGAAAGAACAAAGAGGAGGTGCAAACTTCCAATCCATATTTCATCTTTTAAGTGAAATTTTGCTTAATAAGTACATGCAAGTGGACGGTAAACTGCTAAAAAGTGTACACTTTATTGCTTTATCATATGTCCTTAACAGTTTACTGTTTTACTAGACCAGTTTCAACTAATGTTCACAGTTCGTTGTTTTTAGCGATCGGTGCTGCATGTCCATGCTTTTCTTTGTTACAGATTTATGTTTTCTGATCACACATTTTGGAAGCATTACTTTTCGTTTTATTGTTTTTCCATATTGTATCCAAATGCTTTGTTCATATTCCCCGTTATCTCAGATGTTCTGTAGTCCGGCCGGTTTGAACTCAATCAGAAAAACATTTTATACGTGATTTTTGCCTATGTTATGCTTGTCTACATCTGTCTGTCTATATATGCCTCATGTCTAACGCTATCAGATAATACCCTAATGATTCTTTAAACACATGCAACAATATTCAACTTGCACCATCTGGCAGTGTTTAAAAGTATGCAAAATATTTGAAGCCGAAACTTAATTTCAATTTGCTACAGTCTTACGTACCGCAATGCGCAATCTACGTAAAGTGCGTTTAAAGCTTTCATCTTTATATAAGCTTAGACGCCTTTAAATTGACGTTTTATTGCAGACGCTCCATCTGAACCTTGACCAATAAATCAGATTACATTTATTTTTGAGGAAGTCAAAATATTTAATACGGACTGACTGATTGATTGTCCAATTTTTGCTATAAAATGAATGAATTCATAATAATCGCTCCCAGAACTAGATTGTCCTTGTCCATGCCCACCTCATTATTTTAATTAAATCTCATATAAATCTTAAATGCTAAAATTGTTCAAAATTATTTTAATGAAATCCTTTTAGGTTGCAAAGCACGTAATGTTTTTTTTTTATTTTTATCCAAACTGAGGAAACATTTTAGTTATTTTATATTTTAGAGTACTCTTTGATTCAGTTTTGAACTTTTAAATTCGTGCGTGCGGTGAATATATTGCTGGTGTTAAATGTTCCTTAAAAAGTATATTTAAAAAATACTATATACATAAACAAATAAATATATATAGAAGGTCGTTTACACTTCATAGTAACGATTTTGAAAATTATTTTTTACAGAATAAAGGGTAGATTTCTCGCAAAGATTTGCTTTTATTTCACAGTCTTAATTCCCCGTTATAAGTTCGAACTCGCGTTTTCTATAAAGGTAGCGATAAAGCTCATATTAGAATCATCACATACTTTTAAAGAAATTTTATTTAAAATAATATATTTTAATCCTGTTTCTAGTTATAACCTGTGCTTAAAAAATGACAATTATCTTATACACGTAGCAAGAGAATTTATCCATTTGCATCTCAACTTTAATCGAAAAGAAAAATTAATTGAATAAAAATTGGATAAAACGCACCCAGCTGCTTATAAAAAAGTTTTTGTTAAAATTCGATAGGGGTGGATGTATATAAGTGACTATTGAAAAAAAGATAAAACAATTTTATGTTGGCCATTTGTTGAAAATGACTACACAAAATAGGTTCGCGATTATACAGAAAAACTCCCAAAATGAAACATAGCAATTATAAGATTTTGCAATAACAATAATAATAATAATAAAAAAAAAAAAAAAAAAAAAGTTTCTATAAAGCTGAAATTTATTTACTGTACTATCCAGGGCATTTTAGAGAGATGATAAGGCTCTTTTTCAAAAAAATGTCAACTTATATTCTCGGACGTCTTTTTATTTGTAAATGCATAAAATTCCGAAAAAAAAAAAAACAAAGAAGGAGGACTAGAAGAACCTCGAGAAAGAAGACCCTCTAGACCCCCCCCCCCTCCCCACCGTAGCTGCGCTCATGACAAGATACCTTCATTTTCGATGTTTAAACTTCTCTCTGCCAATTGTAATTTCACGTCTGGATCCTTGTTTTAATGCTATGCATTATACATGTCACCCGCTGATCTACAACGTACGCAATGGGAAATTTAAACAAGGATCTGAATATGCATTGCATAATAACTCACGGAGACATGAATGATCATCGAAAATAAAGGCATTCTCCGATGACTAGTTGTTTTTTCTAAGATCGTCTCGGCACACCATAGTGTAGGAAATCTCGAACAAACAAATGCACGTTTTAAGTATCCTGTTTTTAGCATTCATGTCTACACGGTATATTTTTGTACTAAATCGATGATGCTCTACAACTTTGTAGATTTCTTTTCTCGTACCATTTTCGAAACAGAAACACTGACTTTTCCGATTTCATTTTCCTTTAAATCTTATTAAATTTTCCTAAAAAATTAATATAGCCTCTTTTACAACACTATCTAATAAAGTTAAAGAAATGCTTAAGACCTTTAACTTGTTTATTTGTATTTTGCTGACATTTTTCATACTTTGTTTCATAAATACATTAGCATAACCATGACATTTAAATTTGAATGAAAATTGTGTGCGTATCATTTCGAGTTCTTTTAGGTGATTACATTTATTTATTCGGTTATATTATGTAGTGTATGACCAGTAATTCGTGAATTGAATTTTCACCCTGTCATATCGTTTGATTGGCACTTGTTTAAGGTGTTTTCAAATGATTGTAAACTTTTTAAAATCAAATGAAAAGTTAAACAAGCTTTATTTTACTATAGGAGAAATAGCATGTTACGTTAATTACTATTTAACCGAAACGTATAAAAGACTAGGAATGTGTAGGCATCAAATCAGTATCATTGTAAACCAATTTTGATCTAATGGAACCATAATTTTGATGCAAAATTTAATATATATTAAGTAAGGCGTAATATATATTTTTAAAACGCGGTGAAGTTTTCATAATAGAAAAATTGAAACTAGGGAATGTTTTAGTTAATATTGTTTTTAAAAAATGAAACAGAAAGAAAGAAAAAACTTGCATTAGTCTTAAATTACTAAACACTCTCTTGTGTTTGTAGAGTAGCAATAACGACTGTGAGAGAACTCTCTAAAACCTGTAGGAAATAGATACGCACACATAGGTATAAACATACCTTTTAATAATTTAAATTTATATTTTTGTGATTATTTTAACTTTAAACTACTTTATTAAGTTTTACCTGTTTATGCAATCATTTAGTTATTCACATAATATGACTTTTTCTTTTAGTGAAAATGCATCTTTATTGCATACATTTACAGTCAGAAAAATCAGTATTACACTGATCTAAAGGGAAAGAAAAGCGAGAAGCAACTGAAAGATGGCGTTGCAAAATCCATAAATATTTCATCAAACAGTAATAAAACAAAAACAGTACTCGACGTTTGTAAGATCAAATGGCATATATTCGTTAATTTAATAAAATATCACATTTTTTTCACTTATACAGACGCGAGAAAACAGAGCTTATTGCCAATTCATCCTTTGAAGATGACAGAATTTCATTATAGATATAATGAAAAAAAAAAGCAAACAAAAATCAGAAAAAAGAAAGAAAGAAAAGGTATACAAAACGTTTGATAATAAAAAAAAAAAAAAAAAAAAATCGAGCATATTTAATTGTATCAATGGTACGAAAATGGAAACACGAGGAAAAATTTATTTATGTTAATGAAAGATCAATAAATTCTATCATGACATTGAAAAAACATCTTTTTCATTAATAATAAAAATAAGTTAAAATGACAAATAATATAACCTAATAAGAATCCAGTTTCTTTTCATTTTTTTCATATCACATGATCATCTACGCGGTATTAAGTGCTAAAAAGAAGTTGTTTTGTTATTCTCTGGTGGAAGAAGTTTTATTCTTCTTACTTTCTCAGTTTGAAAATAATTCAGTCAGAAGAAACGAAAGGTCATATTTAACATGAAATAAAAATCTCGAATTTATACATCGCGGACTTGTTTAGTTTCAATAACATACTTAAGTTACACGCTAAATAATATGCATATATTTTTTCAAGAGGTTTCTCAAATGTATCACACTTTAATCTTCTAGATTAATTTAATGGTTCTCAAACTTTTGGAAGTCTGAGCACATCTAAAATTATACATGGTAGACTTAGTTAGTTTCAACAACTTGCTCAAGTTACATGTTGTGGTTGCATAATTTTTTTTCGCCGGTTTTCTATGATACATCACGCTTTAATCTTCTAAATCAACGGATCTCAAACTTTTAAAAGTCTGAGCACATTCAAAAGTATATGGAGTAGACTTAGTCAGTTTCAACAACATACTCAGCTTACATGTTGAATTTGCATACATTTTTCTCAATGGATTTCTATAATATTTTACTCTTTCATCGTCCATAGGTTCTCAAACTTTTGGATGTCTGTGCACTTTTAAAATCCTGCAGATAAATATAAAGATACTCACTATAAACAGATTTCTACACTGTAAAAAATATGTCCTATATGCTGCCAGAAATTCTCTGTAATTTGAGAAAATACGTTCTGACAACGTAATTATTTCGTAAATTACGCGTATTTTCTCAACTTACAGAGAATTTCTGCCAGCAAACAGGACATATTTTTTACAGTGCAAGAAATAGCTTTTTTAATTAAACTAAATATTCGAAAGGGAAACTGTAATTTCCTTGTCAATCCATAGAAAAATTCTTCCCTTTTTACACTTGATTGTGGAGAAAGTACAAGAGAAAGTAGTAATTTACGCAAATATGAGTTGAAAATAAGTATACTGTATATTTCTGAGTAGAAGCTGTTCTGTTTTCTTTCTGACACTTAACATTAATTCATTTTCAGAACAGGACTGTTTAATGTAATATGTCTTTTTTTGAAATCAGTGCATTTTATTATCAGTGCAGTGTATTTATCTGAAAGTAAAGTAATATACACGTAACATCCACTTCTAACATATATTTAAATAAGCAATATACACAATGTGCACAAAATGGCTGCCTTTTGCAAGAAAAACTGCTGTCAGTTAACCTAAAAATGATGTTTACACAAAAATAGCAGCATATCAGAAATAAAATGGTATAGTAGATAAATTACATTTATCTACTATACCATTTATCTATTATACCCGGACTCATATTTCTTTGGACTACCATATGGTACACATGGAAATCTTCTAGGGCGCATCAATGTTGTCTGGCATGCCTTTTGCAGAAACACTGTTCTACATTGTCAGTTTAATGGATTAGAAGGAAATATTTAACACAGAAACCGTGATTGAATGATAAAGAACAAAAGCCTTTGTAAGCAAACGTCACAAAAAGCACAAACACATAATAATTCCTTCGGGTGGAATAATTGTTACAACCTTTTATTAAGTACACATTTTCGCTTTCATGTTTGCATTGGAACTTATATATTTTATTTGATAAACATTCGTGCTTAGTTATTACTTTAAACAGAATAAAGTATTGAATGCGTAAACATTTTTGACTTCCGGTTTTTGTTTTTGAAAGATTTACATATTTTGAGTAGTAGAGAACCTAATTTGACCATTTTTAGAAAATGCCCATCTGTCTTTAGTTATGTATCGTATGACAACATTTTTGCGTCAGTTATAATGACTAACGGAAACTGTATTACGTGGACATTTTTCCGAAGTCTGTTTATTTCATTTGGATATTATCGTAGTTGGATGGACGTTTAAACGACATCAAAGCAATATCCGACATTATTCCAGAGATTACAAAACACAAATCTAAAATTAAATCCTAAAATGTATAAAATTTTTCGAAAAGAAGAAGTTTGTTACGTTAAGTATATTATTTTAACAGAGGGAATTGGAATTGATCGAGAAAAATTCAATTAAGTAATTCACTGGTCCTCCAAAACACAGTGCATGAACTCCAAAGTTTCCTTGAGCTCCCCGCATATTCATCACCGCATTCTCCGCATATTCATATCCGCACGTTTCATCAGAAAATTTTCAGCAACACTTAACTGGACTGATAAGTGTGAGAAATTGTTCACTTACATAAGCACCGATTTCGGCATACCTTTAGAATAACAAGCAGCTTATTTTCGATACGGATACCAGTAAAGATTTGGGTTTGGGCGGCAAATTCACTGAAGTTCGGGAATGAAAAACGTGGCATGTTTCAGCTGGAGTTTAACAAAACTACTGAGTGTGTCATAAGGATAAGAAAAGAGTTATTGATTATGGTAAAATTTATACAAGATTTCTATGAATACCTCATGAACAGAAATTTATTCTTCGAACTGATCATGCTTCTTTAAAATGGTTGTTAAGCTTCAAGGAGCCTAAAGGCCAAGAAACACTTCGATACATTCCATCGAAAGGTTCATCTCACCAAAACGCAGATGCGCTCTCTCGAAGACCATTATCGGAGACGCATTGTATAAATTTTGAGTCGAAATATGGCATTTCGATGGAAACCCTTACCAACGCAGTTGCAGTTGTATCAGCGACCAATCTGGACATCAAATACGCTCTAGAGAGGAGAAGAAGCTCTCCACCATCTTAGCAAAATACTCTATTATAACCTGTGACAAAGTGATACATGGCATTGTGGGATTCCTTACATCTTAAAAATAGAGCGCTATACGTCAAATGGGAAAAAAATAATGGTAAACAATTCAGTGGCAATTAATAATTTCGAAAAGCAGAATTAATGTTGTCTTGAAAGAAGTACACGACAACTCAAGTGGAAGACACTTCAAAATTTTAGAAACCTTGCGAAAGTGTAGAGAAAATTTCACCTGGAATCGACTTTAAAGTGAGGTAGAAAAATGGTGTAGGGAATGGACCAAGAACTGGACCAAAGACTCAGATTAAATGACGCTGTATAATATTGGCGGACCTTTCGAAAGATTCGCTTTGGATGTAATTAATGGGACCATTATCCCAGACTTCTGTAAAGGAAACCGTTACAACTTTGTGATAGTGGATTATTTCACGAAATAGCATGAAGTTATACCAGTACCAGACGAAGAAGCATCAACTGAAGCTGACATTCTTGTTCAAAATGGGATATCACGTTTTAGAGTTCCTGTGATTCTTCATTCAGGTCAAGACATTAATTTGATTTCTGCCTTTTTACTGAACTTTGCAGATATCTTGGCATACATAAGACTCAGATAACATTACTGCTTCCTAAATCCGACGGCATGATCGAGAGATTTAATAAAACTGTTCGAAATAATCTCTGTTCACTTCCAAGAAAACTGACTGAGACATACACCTTTCAAGGTTTTTGTTTTTTGTAAAATACTCTGCACGAGAAACCACGACCTACAGGATGTATACCTTCCTAACTGCATGTCTTCTCCCCTGGACATTCTCAGAATATTTTGAAGATATAAGACATCCCATGGACATCCGTAGAATGTCCTGGTGAAATGTTTGCTCTTAGAGTACATTCTGCCAACTTTTAATGAATATTTCGTATTATTGATAGTACCACCTTTTTTTTCACACCATAGTATTTTTTAGAGTATTTTTCTACTTATTTAATTGTAATTACATTTGGAGAGAATTACTCTAAAAATAAAGCGGTATGAAAAAAAAAAAAAAAAAAAAAATGGCTTTACTAACAACACTACGGGATATTAATTAGAATCTTGGCAGGTATGCATACATAGTACGTATTAAGTATATTTTTATAATAATGTACGAACGCATTAAAATAATACATTAACTAATATATTAAGTAAGTAAAATAATATACAATTTTTTTCAGAAATAATATTTCAGAATTAAATGCACTTAAATGAAAAATACGATTATTTATGGGGGGAATATAATTTCCTTCAAAACTGGGGGGCAGAAAAAGAGATTTATAGGCAAATTATTTTTGTAATTTCTGGAACTGAAAATTAGAAATTTTAAGATTCAGTAAGATTCGATGCAGCCATTTGAATTAATATTATGAACAGAAGTAATATGTTGAGTAAATTTTTTTAATTTAGAATTTTTGTTTTATTTACACTCTTAAAAAAAAAAAAAATAATAATAATAATAAGAGTTAACTCATTATGTCAAGTAGGATTTCTTTTTTTTATCGACTTGAGTTAAAAATACAATTATTTGAGCTAATTAGTAGCTTTTTATCTAAGCGAACTTAAGGTATCGATATTTAACGATACTTGAGTTATTTCTGCTCATTCAACCACTTGTATGTGGCATCATCGCTCTCGTTGCAACTAAGGCTCCTATATATACGAACTGGCGCATCAGGCATTTTGTTGCCTTAGGGTTGCCACATGTACCCAGCACGTTTCTCTGATAAACAAACGACAAACATTTTTTATTTTAATCGTCTTACTTTACTTTAAAGTAACTTGTTTTATTATATTTCATAATTTTAGCTAAGTAAACTATGATATGGATGTTTGTTTAGCGATATTTGTTTAGCGATATGTTTAACTGCTATAATCATTCAAGAAGTGAATATAAAGTGTTCACAGACCTTCTATTACTGTGTATTTGAGTTTTGGCGACATTTTGTGAAAGAAACAGAAACCGCCCTAACAACACATCTTACCCCAGTACATCCATAGCATATCCTCAGAATAAAATGACATCCTGAGAATGTACTTTGAAAAAAATGTGTTTTTAGGAATATTATTGTTGCTTATTGCTCTTATCTTGACCGGATTAGCTTCAGATCAAGATTTCTTAAAATCATTAGATAATCGATAAGGACGCCAAGCGGGAAGGCTGTCCTCTTCGGAGGCAAAAAAATAACGATGATGCGCCGGCCTATTATTTTATTTAGGGGCTCTAGTTGCAACGCACTTTTTCAGTAGCACGCAAGTGCAACGGGCAAAATGATTCAGTTTATTAAAATCATTCGTATCAAAATCAGTAATAAAATAAATAAATTACCCAATACAATAAATAACCCAAGTCTGAGTGCATTATGCTAACTCATTCAATTTCTTGAATTTAACTCAAGATGATAGAGCGCGTTTCTTCTAGGCAAATGAGTGAAAATTCACTCAAGTGAAGTTATTTTCATTCTTTCATTTTAAGAGAGTGTGTGCCGTATATATTTTCCTTTTAAAACTAACATAGACAGAAAGTTGTGTATAATAGATTTTTATAATTTTAACAGAAATGGAGACAGGGGCCGAGCAAGGCAAAAGTTGGGACCCATTTGCCACTTCTTAACAAAATTATCTCTTCTAAAATGGGCCCCTTCACAAAATTCAAATTCATAAAACGGCTCTTTCATAAAATTTTATTTTATAAAAGTGATCCCTTTTATAACTTTTTTTCAACCTTACAGTATTATTTCAAATGATTGCCTATACTTGCTTCAGTGAATCACTATTAGCTTGATATTAAATATCATATAGATTGAACACTAAAAATGGAAGGTTTTACACAATAATACTTTTCACAAAAGTAAATAAATTTAAAAAAATATTTGTTTTTTCGCAAAAATATTTTATTTTTCACAAAAATATTTCGCTTTTCACAAAAGTAGGCCCCAAAAATTAAATTCTGGATCGGCACCAGAGAGAAATTTTAAGATACAGGAAATTTTGATGCAGCCACTTTAAATATTAATATGAAGGGGTAAATAATAATAATAATAATAATAGTAATAATAACAATAATAAATAAAGAGAAAGAAAAGGGGTAGGAAGGTATGTTGATATTTTTTTTTCTTTTACTGTTTTGTTTATTTTTGTATCATATATTTTGCTAACTGAAAATTAAAAATTTTAAGATTCACAAAGGTTCGATGAAGCCATTTGCAATAATAATATGGTGGCGGGGGGAAAAAGTATTTTTAGTAACATTTTGATTTTTGAATTTTTGTTTATTAAAGTGTCATAAAAAATTATCTTTTAAAACTAATAATAGAAAGAAATTTATGGAAAAAACATTTTTATAACTGAAAATTAAAAATTTTTATATTCAGAAAATATTATTGTAACCGTTTGAAATAATAGTATGAAGAATGGAAAAAAAAGAAAATGCATGTTGAGTAAAATTTCTAATTTAGATTTTTTTGTTTAGGGAAGTGATATATACATATATACAGGGTACTCCAAAAGTCCCCTCCCCTCCTAACTCGAAAATGAGTCGAAATTATGAAAAATGGCAAAACATATGTTCAATGAATTCGAGAGTGACCTTTTTTTGGTGTAAAAAGTTGAGGCTAGGGGGGCCGCTAGGGAGGGCAACTTTAAAATTTCAAATAGGAAGGTATGTCTTGTGATACATCCCTGGAAACGTCTCTTAAAAGCAATGAATTTGATATAAATAGTTTCGCCCTACGATGATTATTAAAGGAGATACTTGAGTTTTTTGACTACTGAAATGTGGATTTTATACTTATGTATCCTTTTTAATATTCATTGCAATACAAAACTATTTATATCAAATTCATTGTCTTGAAGAGACGTTTCCGGGGATGCATCACAAGACATACTTTCCTGTTTGAAATATTAAAGTTGTCCTCCCTAGCGGCACTACTACTACCCCCTTGCCCGGTAAAAAACATTTTTGAGCAAAGTATGTCTTGTGATACATCCCTGGAAACGTCTCTTCAATACAATGGATTTGATATAAACAGTTTTGTCCTGCAATGATTATTAAAGGAGATACATAAGTATAAAATTCACATTTCAAAAGTCTAAAAACACATGTATCTCCCTTAATAATCACCGCAGGGCAAAACTATTCATATCAAATTCATTGTTTTGAAGAGACATTTCCAGGGATGTATCACAAGACGTACCTTCCTATTTGAAATTTCAAAGTTGTCCTCCCTACTGGCCCCCCCTAGCCCCCCGGGCCCAAACTTATTTCACCAAAAGAGGTCCTTCTCGAATTCATTGAACACATGTTTCGCCATTTTTCACAATTCCGACTCATTTTAGAGTTAGAAGGGAGTGTGGGATTTTTGGAGTACCCTGTCTATACGGTCATTTGCAAAAGTTTAAGACCAGTAGCTGATTTTTAGTATTTTAACACATTGCATCATTTGCGCAGATTGTTGCGTCATCTCATGTGCTGACTGCATCAGACGCATTCTACTGCTAAAAATAAAGGTGCCTGGCACGTTTATTGCCAGTTGTTTATTGGATTTTGTCGTAGACAGTGCTGTTGTGTAATTATTGTAATGGGTAAAAAACCTTCACTTGCTGTTACAAAAAGGCCAGAAATATTGACCTCGCATAAAATTAGATTTTCTGAACGTCAAATAAGTTCGAGGGTAAATGTGAGTAAGACAGCTGTGCATAAAACTATTAGTAAATTTAAAATTTCGGGAAAATTTGTGGACCTTAAGAGCCGTTTCCTTTTCATACTTAGAGTAAGTCGAGGTTTTCTTGCAGGTTTATGGGATGATAAACCAAACTCTTTGGCCAAACGTCTTGAAATAGTACTCAAACTGACGTTGGTGCCTTTTGCAGCCAGAGAATCTCTAATCGTATTGCAAGAGGTTCTTGGATTACGACAATCCTTCTTATAACATGATCATCACGTGCACTTGATTTTCTCGGGCGACCGCTTCTCTTAAGGTCCACAAATTTTCCCGAAATTTTAAATTTACTAATAGCTTGATGCACAGCTGTCTTGCTCACATTTACCTTCGAACTTATTTGAAGTTCAGAAAATTTAACTTTATGCAGGGTCAATATTTCTGATCTTTTTGTAACAGCAAGTGAAAGTTTTTACCCATTACAATAATTACACAACAGCACTGTCTACGACAGAATCCAATAAATAACTGGTGATAAACGTGCCGGGCACCTTTATTTATAGCAGTAGAATGCGTCTATGCAATCAGCACATGAGATGACGTAATAATTTACGCAAATGATGCAATGTGTTAAAATACTGAAAATCGGCTGCTGGTCTTAAACTTTTGCAAATGACTGTATATATGTATATATATATATATATATATATATATATGTATATATATATATATATGTATATATATTACTGATAATAGAACGAAATTTTAATTAAATATGTATATATATATATATATTTTTTTTTTTTTTTTTTTTTTTTTTAATTTTTACAGAATTTTGCAATTTTTTATCTGTGAACTCATAATCATTATTTGTAGCTGTTTTTTTCTTCTTTTTTTTTTTTTTTTTAGTATTTGGTTTCGCTATTTAAAAAAAAAAAGCTCTTTTATACTCAAATAAAATAAATAAATAAAACATTACTGATTATCTAACATAAGTACATGAATTGGATGGATGGTTGGGTTTAACGTCGCACTAGTGCTGCGCAGATGGGCAATTGGCGACGGTCTGGGACACACCCCTAGAGGTGGTCCGGAGACATGTCATCACAATTTTGATCCTCCACGGAAGGGACACATGAATTGGAAGTTTAAGGTCTATAACTGTCAAATTTCAAAATATCAATGCAAAGTGGCCGGAAAAATAAATAAATAAATAAATGAAAATAAATTTTTAAATAATTTAAACAAAAAAATTATAAGATCTCTAATTTTCAACCGAATGTACAGGTTTTTGAACCGTAAACTCAAAATCGGTTATATGGCAGATGCGTACAAGACATTTCCGTACAAGCTGAAATTAGTGACACTTGCGTACAAGTCCAGGTGTTCCAAATATTACAGATATGTTTTCGAAAAATCAAGTGACACTTACGTACAAAATTTGTTTCGCTGTATTTTTGGTGTGTAACACAAAGGGGTTGTATCCATATGTTATACTTGAAGAGAAATACTCTTATATAAATACGTGAATTTTCTCTTATGCATGTAGTCTTACGACTGACAAAGTTATGAACTTAACGCATATAAAAGTTGCAAGCTATAATAGCCGTAGTTATTTTCTGAAATGGCACTCAATTATTTATTCACTGAGTCAAGATCAATAAAGGTCCTTATAAATTATATTAAGGTCTATAAAAAATTTTTATTTCTTGAATACTTTTTATTTTTTACCAAGTATGAATTTTTTTGTCTGCTAATAAAGAAAAAAAAAGTTTAAAAAAAGAAAGATCTCTCTTCTTTATCAATAACGAATTGAATCATATTCCAATTCCTGAAATTATTTGTCATTCACCTATATGCCTCTCTTTCTCCCCCCCCCTTTCCCCCCCCCCAAAAAAAAGAAAAAAAAAGAAGAACGAAAAAGGTTTTAATGTTTGCATGATATGGTTACAACCCCTTCATGCAATGATCCCCAAGAAAGAAATGCTGTACACATGCGCCACTAGATTTTTTTAAACCCCCCTGTAACATTTAAACCACATGGACGTGTACGCAAGTGCCACTATTTTCAGCTTGTACGCATCTGTCTTGTACGCATCTGTCACAACACCCTCAAAATCATTATTTACAGTTAATTTTTAACTTTTACTTCCATTGGTTAAAATAATAATAATAATAATAATAATAATAACAGAAAAACTGTATCAAGTGCTTTAAAATCCCGGAAATAACGTCAAAGAAAAAGAAAGAATTTTCATTTTTTTATGTGAACAGAATTGCAAAGGATACGGAACAATCTTCAACTATTTTAAGTTGTGTTTTGTATAAAAATAAACAGTAGAAAAAGAAAGTTTGATCATGTTGGCTTTTTAGAATGTCAAAGGAATAGAAAAACGGGACTGCGCAATTTCTTTCCTTGTAAGAAACTCGTATTTTTTATTTGGCAGGTTTTTCTTGTTGTTTTCAATGAATTTCTTTGCCATATGTTGAGAATGTGTTTCATTGTGGCCTTTCTCAGGGTCATGTCATAGTATAAGGTGTCAACATCCTGAAACAGCGTAGACAAGTATGACTTTTAACCCTTTCCTTCCCCGTGATTCCAATTGGAATCATAACATTTCAGATTTTCTTTCTTACCATCTAACACTCCCGCTGATTCAAAATGAACAATATTAAAATCTATATACATTTTCCCTTCGAAAAATACCTATTTTGTATGACTTCACTATCTTTGTTGATAATTAAAAGTATATTTTACGCTGTTCTGATAGTAATATCGGAATCAGTTTCCTGTTTTCGGCAATTTAAGTAAATTTACTGTTTGAAATAGTTTTTATTTTATTTTTTAATGTTTATAATATGTATTTTTATTAATTACAATATGTTATTCTCCAAAATTTTGATATTTTTATTTATTGAAAAGTTATGATTTTTAATGGCATCAGTGATTATATTAAACATAAATAAACATCTATCAGTTGCTTTGTTAGCTATATTAATTCGTACTCTGCTATAACTCCTATTTAAAAAAAAATATTTATATACATTACGTTTGATATAAAGTTATGACTAAATATAAGATTTATTGTTTTATGGAGGGAAAAAGTTGGGAATGAAAGGGTTAAATAATTTTAAATACAGATCAAAAAGCAAATTGCAGCTGCTCCACAACAAACAAGGTTTCACAAACAATTTATTACATTACGTATAGTGTCATTATTGAAATGTAAATTAATTTGTTAATTAAAATACTTAATCTATTTTAATTTATGTATAATATGTATTTTTAAAACTGATAATACAGACACGAATTATAAAAATAATAAAAATAATTTTTAAAATTCCGTGTAATAATTTTCCGTATTATAATTTTTTATAATATTTTTATAATACATCATCATCAACTGCAAGGAGTAGGCAGGGAGCCTGTTCCGGCTTCATTGGTCAATCCACCGCTTTCTCGGACGTCCTCGGTCTCTTCTGCCTTTCGGGGTGTGCTCAAAGGCAGCTCTGGCGATCTTGTCACTGGCATGCGTTGTGCATGGTCTTTCCATTTAGTACGACATGCAAAAATTATTATACGGAAATATATAAAAAAAATAATTATATAAAAAATAATTATATTTTTTATGATATATAAAAAATATAATTATATTTTATATAATTATATTTTATATAATTATATTTTATAATATATTTCTGTATAATAATTTTGTGTATATTATACGGAAATATATTATAAAAAATAATTACATAAAAAATAATTATATTTTTATAATATATGAAAAATATAATTATATTTTATATATAATTATTTTTTATAATATATTTCCATATAATAATTTTTTGTATTATATCGAATTGTAAAAACAATTTTTATAATTAGAAAATTTAAAATTCAGAAAAATTAGATGCAGCTGTCCTAAAATATCATTTGGCTTAAATGTATGTATATTGTATACAAACAGTCGTCCTTAATTTGATTGTAATTTATTAAGGACTTTCTTTCTTTCTTCTTCTTCTTCTTCTTCTTCTTATTTATTTATTTTTCTAATTCAAATGCGTATATAGATACTATGAGATACAGTTATTATAAAAGAAAATACATTGTGTAAAAATTGGTATTAAGAAAATTATGCGAATTTTTTAAGCTTCATCAATTTTTAATTATATTTTCATTTGAAATTCTAAAACATAATAAAGAATTAAAGAATATATTATAAATTTATAATTAAAAAATAACTGTTTCTTTAATTTGTAAAAATATGATTTTCAAAGAAAAGAACAACACATAAACGTGGCAAATTTTACGTTATCAGAAAGTCAGAATAGGCGAATGCTCGAAAATGTCAATCTAATCTTATACCTCTAAAATCTATAGGAAAAGTTCTCAATATTTTCGATCAGTGCCTGATTTAAGGCAGGGCATTGGGGGCATGTGCCCTGGGCTCTCACATTGAGGGGGCCTCCAAGAAATTCCATCATACATTAAAAAAAAAAAAATTAGGTAAAATGAAAAATTTCCAAATTTGTTATAATGATCATTGTTTTTTGTTTTTCGTTAATGGATGAAGGTATTACTGCGCTGTTTTATAAATCGGCGGTATGATCTTTCAAGGAAACTATCAGCTCATCGAAAAAAATTGCGATATTTTCTCTGAACGCAAATACAACTGCATACTACCGATACTGCATTCCAAACTCTTACCAAAGCTAACTAAATCCGAGGCACGCACCACAGAGTAGATATATAGGCTCGATGTACATTGATCCGATAGACATGCATCGAATCTACTCTTACTAATCTAATCTTACTCTTACCAATAAAATGAAAAGCGAAGTGAATTTTTAGTTGCGTGAATAAAAAATATGCAGCTTGTTTTGTTTGTTGTAATATTAAAGTACGAGGAAAAGGGGCCCATTGAAAATGAGTGCCCTGGGCCTCCAAGTGAGTAAATCGGTCCCTGTTTTCGACAGCTTCTTTAATACAAAACGAAGTAATTAAGAAAATTAGTTTTATTTAACTCTTTCAGGGGCAAAGAAATTTCAGTCATTTGCTAGACCTTTATTAAAAACCCGGATAAACTACTACGTCAGAAACGCAAAAAAAAAAAAAAAAAAAAATGAGATGCATACAGCTGTTTCGGTAGCCTTAAGCGGACCGTCTTCAGTGCAAAAAGAATTCTGAATCTGGAGAAGTGCTCGTATATGTAGGAGAGGGACCGAATTTAGTTCATCCAATAGGATTAAGGGAAAAGTGGGGAGTGTGGCCAATAGGAATTTAGGAATGTTAGCTGTGTAAACAGTAGAAAAATTAAGAAAATGTGGACTGAATGTAAAATTTCCAACAATCAGACAAATAGGGAACAGCGAAATCACAATTAACAAGGTTTTTAAAATTTTTATAAATATGAAAAGCTTTAAAGAAATCGAGTAAATTGTGATTTCGCTGTTCCTTATTTGTCTGATTGTTGGAAATTTTACATTAAGTCCACATTTTCTTAAATTTTCTACTGTTTCACAGCTAACATTCCTAAATTCCTATTGGCTACACTCCCCACCTTTCCCGTAATCCTATTGGTTGAACTAAATTCGGTCCCTCTCCTACATATACGAGCACTTCTCCAGATTCAGAATTCTTTTTGCACTGAAGGCGGTACGCTTAAGACTACCGAAACAGCTGTATGCATCTCAAATATTGTTCTTTGGCGTTTCTGACGTAGTAGTTTATCCGGGTTTTTAATATTCCAACGCCAAGTCTCCTGTTATTATTTGCTAGACCTGGTCGTAAATTGTGGTGGTAATTGATCTCAAATGACTGAAATTTCTTTGCCCCTGAAAGGGTTAAATAATACTAATTTTCTTAATTCAATCACTTCGTTTTGTATTAAAGAAACTGCCCAAAATCTTGAGAACTTTTGCTGTGGGTTTTAGAGGTATAAGATTAGATTGACATTTTCGAGGTGCAAAGAAATTTCTGTCATTTGAGATAAATTACCACCACAATTTATGAACAGGTATAGCACAAAAGAAAAAATAAACGAAGTTTTCCCTCTATATTATTAAAGTAAAACTTCGTAAAAAAAAAAAAAAAAAAAAAAAAAATCCGGAATATGTTTTTGCATTTGGGATTCACCGCCTCTGAAAGGGTTAAACTAATAAAAACTTATTTATATTATTATTTTTTTTTTTTTAATATATCCAGAACTTAATTTTAATTTATATACGATTGTTCCGGTTTGTTGTGTTGCGTGTTTTATGAACTGGGCACAATATCTTCCAAAAATATAAATGAGCTCTTCTGTTAATGGAATGTTAATTTTTAGAAATTCTTACCAGCCAAGGACTTTTTAACCAGCCATACGATACATAGTATATACTGAAATATTTACTCAATTGTAAAGTGAATTGACCATTTAGTAGAATTCTTTCAAGTTCATTCTTTCTGAAAATCAGGGTTCAGTATAGAATAATAACAGCTTAAAAATATAATAAAAATCTAAAGCAGTTGCCTATTTAAACGCTGTTCATGCACAAGGAAAGAGTTTCTTTCTTTCTTTCTTTCTTTTTTAATACTGTTTTACAGTTTTTTTTACTGTTTCACTATATTGAATATCGGCAATGAAACTTACTTAAAATTCATTTGTCATTTCTGAAAAATTACTCGCCAGTGGCGAGTAAATCAAACATGCCCCACCCCTGTTAATACCATATTCAGTTCTTTCTTCTCTAAACAAAAATAACATCTAATATTCAAATATACAAAGTTTCAAGATGAGTCGATATGTAATAATATCAATTTCTGTTACACTTGATTTTGTTAGTCATTCTACAATTATTTTATTTTATTTATTTAAGTATATTTTGCGTATGAGCTAATCAGAGAGAAAGCTCTGCTTAAAGGGGATTCGGAACCACTATAATACTTGAACCAGAATTCGAACTGGCTACCTTTTAACTGAAAACAAGAGAACTATAGAGCTATCCATTCAATCACTAGATAGGTAGGTCAAACGTCAAACTGTATTAAATTTCTATATCCATATATAAATATCCATGTTTAGTCTGCTTTACTCTTAAGATCATTATAAAGAGTACCGTAAATTGCAAAAACACGTAACAACTATTACAAAGGAAAATAATTAAAAGAGACACTTCATCAAATTAAGGCTGTAGACTGAAATTTTTTCGCAGGGGGTTAAAACTATAGGGCCTAATGTTAAGTGTTTAAAATATAGTATAACTCAAACAATTTCCACAATTTTGCAAATTTCGTGTGGGGTTTGAACACCTGCCCCCTCTCCCTTCCCCTTGGATACGGCCTTGGATCAGACGAAAAAAAAAGTAGAAAACTAAAAGTAGTGCTAAACACGTTGCTTTCCTGCTTCACTCATGTTTTTTTTTTTTTTTTTTTTTTTTTTTTTTATGATGAAGGGTCGTGCTTAATTATTTCGACTCGAAACGATTGTTGCGTGTTTTTGCAGTTTATTATGTTCCTTACAATAATTTTACTTTTTACCGTATTTCAATATCAATTTTACTGTAACTATCATTTATTTAAATAAAATAAATTCATCGTAAAAAAGTTATTTTTCTGTACTTTCAACATGATATAATACGAAACCCTAAAGAAAAATTTGACAAAAAAAAAAAAAAAAATTAATAATGTGTCATAAATATTTGCAAAATATTCTGCTAAATTTACTAAATTTCTTGAAATATCTCTTATCTCATATTTTTCTAGTTAGACTTACAATTCAGGAAATTTCAGTTGTTTTGCATAAAAATATATACATTCTAAGAAATTCTTATCTACGAATGAAATTCACAGAAATTTCATTTTGAATGATTTTCTTTTATATTCAAAAGATTCTTTTCATTTTCCAAATAAATTTTTTTTTATCAGATTTATTTGTTCCCCTTTTCCTCTTTTGTTTCTCTCTCTAACTACATCTCACCTCACACCACATTACTATTAATTATTAATTTGGTTAACTACCGTAAACCAATATCGATCCGTATTAGTGTCTAAGCTTCTAGGAAATCATCCGCACTATCCGCTTACTATAATGATTGTGCTTCTCCCTTAAATTTCGGAAGTGGGATTTGCCCTGCCGTCATCACCTTCTCCTGGAAACTGGAAAAGATGCGTACGCATGTTCCAAGCATAGCAGTGCTATGCTAGGAACAGGAACAGGAATTGGTATTTTAAATCGGTCTTCTCTTCTGGATAAAGCGATTTTTTCCAATTATTACAGCATTATTCTTTAAATAACGTCTTTATATTATCCTGTTCTAGTTTAATATTAATAATTACGTTTGTAATCGGTTTTCTATAAATACACAAATCTAAAATGTCGACTTGTAAATTTCTGTGAAACAGATCATTGTAATTTTAAATAGTTTATAATAATTAATAATAATCCCCCCATCATCAAGATATTCAAAGATTTCATTAGTAAGTGAGTTTAATAATTTTTTTTTAGATTTATTTATTATTTAAAAAGTAACTGCGTGCTTCGTTGACGAACACGGCAGTCTTAAATTTATGAATGAAAATGTTCTCTCTTTAAATATTGATCAATTTCAAGGCCGTCTGAGAAATGGAATAGCCCATGTGATCATTTTTCTGCACTCCTTTTTATTTGACTTTCATATTCAATGTCTTTTTAACTTCATACATTTTTTCTTCATTTCACTTTTGGAGATGATGATTGCCGCTCTTTTTTAAGTTACGCAAAAAAAGAGACCTTGAAAATCACCGTCGCATGACGGCATGACCGACATTCTGTTCATCTTTTCCGATCCGGTTGTAAAGATATTGTGGTAGAACCAGGATTTCATCTTTTGTTTATAATAATTTTCTCAGTTATTCTAAATCGGAATTAAAGCTGAAGTTTATTATGTGTTGTTGGTAAAGGGTAAACTGACTATAATGTTCATTGAACTGCCTTTTTTACTGATTACTGATTTTTTTGTGCGATAAAGATAAAATCTTAAGACATAAACAAAAGCCTGCAGTTACGCGCATATTATTTATTATCATGTTTACTTGTTTTTTCTTTTCGCGATAATGATTCTCACTTTTACTTTTTATTTTATTGATTAGTACCAGTTGATGAACAATTAAATCATAAATATGCCTGCTGACGAGTCTGTATCTTCATCCGGTAGTAATGAAACACCAGAAGAAAATAATTCTCACCAGGTAATTGTCTACAATTTCAATGCATTAACTATATATGAAAATTTAGTTAATTTAATATTATTAATATATTTTTTATGATAACTTTATGTGATTTGTTGTTTTACCGTGATTTTTTTTTTATTTACCATATCTGAAATTAATAAATCTTCGGTCGATTTAAATAATGAAATGCAACTGGGAATAGATTTTTTTGATGTAATTTATTTCATCTAGTACACATTTTGTTAACTAGAATGTTATGAAAATAAAGATTAGTTATTGTTTATATGATCCCATTTGATTAGCAAAAGAGTTGAATGATGGTGCATAGTAAATTTAAAATTAAATATAAGTGTAATTTATATTTATTAAAATAAATATTTCAAAACAATAGTTTGATTTTTCATAATCTATCATGTAAAAACAAAGTTCAGGTATTTTTCTTAAGATATTTCTCTTTCCAATTCTTTTGTGTAATTTTCTTTTCTTTAAATATTCTAAGCTAGGTTTGTTTTTGTAATTGTGTTTTAATTACAATTCAGTATTTAAATTGATAATCTAACTATTTTCTCAGAAATAGTCATAATTTATTATTCAACCAAAATACGATTCGTAAGTTAATTTACAGAAGTGTCTGGTACACCACTTTTTATTGCTAAAAATACTTTCGTTTTAATTTTGAATTAAGATAAGCCCGGCTTTTTCAAACATTATATTATTAGTTAGAGTAGTATTAATTATTGTAGTTCAGTTAAATGGGACATTATTATGATAATTATTATAATATTGATGACAATATTTGATTTTTTTATTTAAGTTTTAGTTTTCAGACATCTGTTTTACTTATAAATGATATTGTTTTTTTTGCTAAATGTTATGTAATAATAAAATTCTGTTACATTCTCATCCTTTTTTTTTTTTTTTTTTTTTTTGTTAATGTATTTATAAGTGTGTATATAAATTTTCCTTCAATCCAAAATAAGTGTTTAATAACATAATTTTTGATTTACTTGTTAAACTGAGTTATTTTGCATAGTATATTCAGTAGATACCTATCAGTGTATTTATTTCTTTACAAATGTAGATATATCTCTGTTTTATTATAATAGACATTATACCATAAATTATTTTTGAAAATTGTACTAATTATTTCATGCTAGGATGTAAAAAATATCTGTAAATTTAAATTTTTTCAGTTATACCCCAGATACTAATATTCATTAAATATTTAATTTTATTATTCCAGTCAATAAATTATCTTCCAGGAAAAAAATAAAATAACTCTTATAATATATAAGAATGATATATATTTTCTTCCATTTTATGTCCAATTCTTTTATATTTGACATTACTTTGAAATAAATTTAATGAATGCATAAAAAAAAAAAAAAAAAAGATTTGAATGCCTTGTAATCTTATTGTTTTTTTTTTTTTTTTTTTTTTTTTTTTTTTTAAGTCAGAAAAAGACTGTTCAAATAAAAGTCATGTAGTACTTATATAAGTAATAGGAATTCAATGAAAAATAAATGTAACAATTATTGTCAAGCTGCTTCTTATATTAACAATCAGGGGTCGATCCAGACAAAATTTGGGTCCCTTTTGCGGCCCCTTCACAAAATTCCACATAGTAAAAAGGGACCCTTCACAAAATTCAAATTCATAAAAAGGGACCCTTCACAAAAGTCAAATTCATAAAAAGGGACCCTTCACAAAAGTCAAATCCATAAAAAGGGACCCTTCACAAAATTCAAATTTATAAAATCAGTCCCTTCACAAGATTTTGTTTTATAAAAATGATCTTTTTATTAAATGTTTTCATGTTTTCAGCATTATTTTTAATTCATGCCTTAATTTGGCTCAACGAAACTCTCTTAACTTGATATTAAACATTACATAAAGTGATTATAAAAACGGTAGATTTTACACAATATTTTACCTTTTCACAAAAATATTTTATCTTTCACAAAATAAATAAAAATTTCACAAAAATATTCTGTTTTTCACAAAAAAGGGACCCAAAAATTAAAACCTGGATCGACCCCTGACAATATAAGAAGCAGGGTTTGATGATTTAAATCAATTGATTTTTAAATCACTTAAAAAAAATTACGATTATATATATATATATACCATATATATAAAAAATTAGAAATTTTCTAAAATTTTTACAATTTTTTTTTTTATTGTGTTTATTTTAAGTCTATATAAGTACTAAGCTTTTAAAAGTAACTAGTGAGTTTAGTTACTCCTAGAACTTATTTCACACCTTGCTTCATGTTTTTATAATATTATTAATAAAATTATAAATACCAAGACTAACATATTGTAGTGTTTCGTGGCTTTAACAGTTTAAAATTTTATAATTATTAAATTTAAATTTGTAAGACATTTTTATGAATAAGTAATGATCTTGAAAAATAAAAAAAAAATCTTTTCATAAAATAGTATCAAGAAGTGTTGACTTAAAATTGGTAATTGTTTAATTAATTTTATTATTTGTATATTTTTAATCTGATTAAAAAAATAAAAAAAAAATATGTGAGATTTAAGTAAAAAATACATAGGTGGAAATTTATTAATATGCTTAAATGTTTTATGAATATAGCTGGAATATTTAAATGGTTTCTAAAATTGTTTTAATAAAACAATTTCTAAAAAAAAGTTTCTGTACGGAATCTCAAATCCGGACTACCTGTACGGATTTTAGGATTTTACAGATTTTAGGGACTTTCTTAAGATAACTGTATCAAATGCTTGATCAATTTTACACATAATAGAAACAGTATATATTTTAGTTACATTTACAAGAATTAAATGATTACTTTCTTTAACATATGCAGGGGTTGATCCAGGTTTTAATTTTTGTGAAAAACATATTATTTTTGTGAAAATCTAAATATTTTTGTGAAAAAAAAAGAATTGTCACTAGAAACCTTTCATTTTAGCAATTACTCTATCTAATGTTTAATATCAAGTTAATAGCATTTTGTTAAACAAGTATAGACACTCATTAAGAGCGGACAATACCTAATCTCGCTGGCAGCCTCCGCCCATGTTATTCTATGGGAAAATTTGTTTACATAATTACTCATTACCTAATGAATATTTTTCAATTCTGTTTTCACATTTAGAAAATTCATAAGCGTTAAATTAGTACTTGTTTTCCAAAAATTGATTTTTTAAAATTTTAGTATTTCATTTTGCGATTAGAAAATGAGAAAAATGCATTTTGTAAAAAATCGCATTTTTGAACTCAAAATAGAGTCCTGCGCGGGTCGGGTTTTACCCGACCCGAACCCGACAGATGAATTTTAAATCAACCCGAAACCCGACCCTAACCCGACAAAAAAAATTTCATCAACCCGAAACCCGACCCGAACCCGACAAAAAAATTTTCATCAACCCGAAAACCGACCCGAACCCGCAACAATGAATTTTTTGCGACCCGAACCCGACCCGGAACCCGACTTATCTAACCCGAACCCGACCCGAAACCCGAAAAATAAATCAACATTACTTATTCATCTAAAAATCATGCAAAACACCGTAAAATGATATAACATGATATAAAATAAAGTAAATTTTCATTGTTACACTATTGGTAAATTATAAAAAAAAACTAGTATGTTGTGGTCACCACAAGACATTCTTCTACATTTTTCTGTCAAATTCACTAAGTGCGAATAATTTATTAAAACTATTACTAAAAAGTTTAACGTGATGAATGCAAATAATTTTCATCTTAGGGAAATCTAACACTAAATATCCAAAGAGAGACAGTTTTATCGTGTATAAATAACTTCTTAAACAATGCATTTTTATAATGGTTATCTCACATATCACGGTTTGTACAGTTATATGGCATAGAAGTTGAGATATAGCCATCCTGTTATCGATGAAATTTGCAGTATAACAACGCCACTTATTGGCCGACAAGCATTCAAACTGAGTCAGCATAATGTCTAATAATCTCGCCTTCTCACATATTAAGTTTTGTTTGATGAAACACAACAGAACACCAGATATAGCTTTCCTTGTAGTTGTAGAAATCGCTAAGTAGCAGCGCCATCTGTTGAGCGGTTCACACCAAAAGTTGACAGGCGCTAATATATATTAAATGGCACCTACATACAAATTTATATGAAATTATGTGCAGTAGTGCTTGAGATATTGCCTTTCCTTAAATTGCGGAAATCGCTATGTAGCAGCACCACCTGTTGGCTGATAGGCATTCAAATTGAATCAGCATAATATCTCATATTGGTCTTCTCACATGTCAAGTTTTGTTGGATTATACGCAACAGAACCTGAGATATAGCCTCCTCTGAAATTGCAGAAATCGCTGTATAGCAGTGCCACCCGTCGAGCGGTTGACACCAAAAGTTGATAGAATCTAATACTTTCTTCTACTAAATATAGAAGAAAGGTTTAAAAAAAAAAAAAAATCTTGTAAACTGCGAAATCTTTTCAATTTCCAGAATGCAAATGCGAGGTTATACTGTATTTCTATTTCTTTAATTTATATATTAACAACAGTCGAGAAAGATTTATAATACTTTTCTAATTTTCATACAATTTCTACAAAAGATACATATTAGTTCCGTTGAAGAAAAGAAAACAGATCCAGATACAAATACGGATCTAATTTTCAGATACGAATAGGGAGCTCCGGTACATGTCTGCCCACCAGCAGCCGAGCGGTTCTGCGCTCGAAGCTGGTATATGGGAGGTTTCGGATTCGCTCCCAGGTCGCGTTCATCGGCTTAACCGTTCGGAGTTTTCCGTGTTTTCCTCCGAAACACGCGTAAATACGGGCTAGGACCTCCTTACGAAGAATCAAACGGAGGGCAATCCCTTATAGGCCTAGGACACATCTGGAGTCAATCGGCCTTAAATCCTCCAACCAACCAACCAACCAACCGATACATGTCTAGTATGTGCAGAATGCTTAAATTAGATACATAGTTGTAAAGATGCCTATAAATTTATGTTTATAATTGTAAAAAATATTTTGAAAGGTTTTCTCAAGTCGACCCGACTTGTTGAAATCCAAACCCGACCCGAACCCGAACCCGACCCGCAAGAAATAAAATTCAGTCAACCCGACCCGAACCCGACCCGCACGAAAAAAAGATCAGTCAACCCGACCCGAACCCGACCCGCAAGAGAAAAATTTCTGTCAACCCGACCCGCGGGTCGGGTCGGGTTCGGGTAAAATCGGGTTACCCGACCCGATGCAGGACTCTAACTCAAAATTAAAATGTAAAAATTAAAAAAAAATGAATTTTTCAAAAATGAGTACTCATTTAACGGTTATGAATTTTCTGACTGCGAAAACAGAATTTAAAAATATTTATTAGGTAATGTGTAATTGTAGCAACAAATTTTCCCGTAGAATAACATGGGTGAAGGCTGCCGGCGATATTAGGTATTGTCCGCTCTTAAAAATAACATTGTAAACATGGAAAAATTTTGCAAAAGTATTATTTTTATAAAACAAAATTTTGTGAAAGGGCTGTTTTTATAAATCTGAATTTTGTGAAAGGATCCATTTTAAGGATTTGAATTTTGTGAAGGGGCAGCAAAAGGGTCCCAATTTTTGCCTGGATTGACCCCTGATATGTCATTTTATATCTTTTCTTACAATTTTGTAAACATTGGCATAATAGTAAATAAGTTATTTCAAAACTTTAAATTTTAGACAGTGTAATTTTTTATTTATTTATTTATTTATTTATTTATTTTTTTTTTTTCAAGTCTGTTTTCTTGCTGTGAAATACAATTTTGTTTTTCTGAAAAATTCAAGTGCTGATTTCTCAAATCTGTTTTTTTAACTGAAACTATTGTTTTCTTTTTCACAATCTGATTCTGTGACTCTGAACTGCTTGATTCCACTTGGAACTAGAACTAGGCTCAGATTCTATACATTTGTTATGATTTTATTGTCTGTGTCATATATTTACTAGTAAAATTTGCTGTTTCAAAACAATCTTCAGTAGCATCTTCATTTAGACTTATTATATTTGAAATGACTGTCTTTTTATATGAAAGCAATTCCAAAGATTTTTTTCTTAATTTTAATCATTCTAAGTCCTAAGATCTTCAAAATCACTGAATTTTCCCCTTTTCAAAAATGTTTGTTTATATTCAAAAATCTTGTCTGGATTTTAGGGTTATGGATTTTTCAGGACTTGTACTGTATTTTGAAATGTTTTTAACATATGTTGGAAATGTTTATATATTGTATACCTTTAATCTCGTACCTTAAGAGCAGATGATATGTAATCTTGCTGACAGCTGTGGTCAATGTTATTCTATGGGAAAATTTGTTTTCATAATTACTCATTGCCTAATGTATTTTTTAAATTCCGTTTTCTCATCCAGAAAATTCACAATCATTAAATTAGTACTCATTTTCCAAAAATCGATTTTTTTAAATTTGAGTTAGAAAATACAAATTTTCACTGAGTGTATTTTTTTTTTATTTTTAATAAAATACTAAAAATTTTAAAAATCAATTTTGGGAAAATAAGTGCTAATTTAACAACTGTGAATTTTCTGAATGTGAAAAACAGAATAAAAAAAAAAAAAAAACTTTCTGATAATTTTGTAATTCTATAAGTAATGAGTAATTAATGGAAACAAAATGTCCAACAGAATAACATGGGCCATGGCTGTTAGCTAGATTAGGTATTGTCTGCTCTTAAACTGAAATAATGTTTAGATTAATGTAGGATTAGAGCTAGTTGTAGTGCTGACTCTAGAATACAAGGGCCACCAGGGAAAATTTGATAAAAAGTGCAACCTATTTTCAAAAAGGCATTATTTGCGAGTCTTCTATGTTGTGATTTTTGTATGTGGCAAAATTAAATTACTAATTTTACGTGTATATATGCACTTGTCAAGTCAAGTCAACAAGGTGCTTTGGAGTACCTGTGTATGGTTGCAACCAACGCTTACCTCCAATGAAACTGAGAAAAACATAAAGAATTTTCCAAAAATAAAAGAAAAGCCAATAAGATAAAATTAAAAAAAAATTTCTTTGAATAAATCTCCGCATGAACAGAGATTATTCAGAGTGAAGCAACAGGAGAAAAGAAAAAATTAAAATAAAGTAAATCTCCCTGAGAAAACTTAGGTGTAACAGTGAATCTGTTATGTGCGTTGACAAGACAATCTGGACAGCTGAAAGGAATTTAGAGTTGAGCAGGGTGCCCCAAGGGACACAGGAAACCGCTCAGAGTCCCGCATATTAAAAAAAATTCTGAGATGTGTCGAGTCCACGTTATTTTGAATCAATATAAACTCCTAAGTACTTATAATATTGCTCCCAGGGTATGGGTTCATAAGAGAAAGTTAGTGGAGGTGTCATAGTTTCTATTGGTGAAAAAAAATAGTGGTACATTTGGAACTGTATACTTTTATGGTGCTAAAATATGTAGGTTTAAAAGGGTTGTCGGGTGAAGCACCCTGCCAAATTATCCTAGAGTCAGCACTAAGTTGTTTGAGTGCCACACCAGATTATTTTACATGTTGTTGTTCACTTTATAGGTCTCTTTGATTGCTGGTCATAATATTTGGGAATGGATATTTCTTCTTGTGAGTATATGGAATGTTGCCTTGTTACTTGCATCTTCTGGTATAGCAATTGACCATTGTGAATTGAATCGCAGTTTACTCACACCTGAATTTACTACTGAAGTAGTAACGATTGCTGTCGCTAGTAAGATTAAACAATTTTAGTATACAAATAATTTTTACTTGACTTAATTTCTTTTAAAAACTTGTTTAATGCAATATATAGTTATTTGAAAATGTAGCTACTATTGTTTGTATTTTTTTAAGTATGTACATTTTTTTGTAGGGGTATATTACGTATGTTTGATGATCAAAGTGATTGAATCAGATTTAGTTCATTAACATTTCATTTAGTAATTGTTTTTAAAATACATAACGGCAAAAGCCTGTGGCAATTTCATAATCAACTTCGGAGCGTCTCCCGCAAAATGTTTGATGGGAATCTTAAAATTATATATAATAGCCTGATGTATATAGAAAACTGGAATTTTCAGTTAGTCGCCATCACCAGTGGCCATTAGATATTCTTAGCTTAGTAACAACTTTTTAAAGAATTTTTTCTTAATTTTACTAAAATACATGTAAAAGAAATCAGTACAAATCCTCTAGGTTAAAAGTTTATGACACAGCACTTTACTTTATGTTACTGTTAAAGCTCGAAATTCGTTATTGTGCAGATTAACTAAAATGACTTGTTAAAGTGCGGAATCGAGAGTTTTCTGCATTTTAACTAGGTAATCTGCACATTAGCAGCTTCTGTATCGTTAAAGTTCAAATGTTTGTTTCAAGCCTTAGTTTATTTACATTCACTATGATGTCAAACAGTCATGTGATACAGATACGCAAATGAGCTTCAAACATAAACTAAAACTTTTACCCCTTCCGCTCCGCTATGACAAGCAGCAAACGCAAAGCGTGGAGGATCGAACCATGATTAGGTTTCTTATTATGACCAGCACAAAATTTAAAGTAACAAGTGAGTTATAATTGTTTTAATTTTGATTTTATTTCTTCTCTTTTTTTTAATTCTGTCAGTAAAAGTTTGATAAGGGTCTGCATTTTATTAATGAAATCTAATCTTAATTAAAAGCTCTCTCTTGTGAAACTTCATTTTGAATTATGAATATTAAATTTATAACACAGTAATTATTTCCTCCCGAAATAAAACTATTAAACCACAACTTTTTAAAACTAATTTCAGGGGTCTGTCCAAACTTTTCAGACAGGGTCCTGTTTTTGTGAAATTGTTAATAACTCTAAACGTATTTTTGTGAATTTAAATTTTGTGTGAAAATAAAGTTCTTCTGAACTTTTCGGCTAGGGCCCTCTTTTTGTGAAATTGTGAAAAATGTAATTTTTCAAAATAAAATTATAATTAAAGTTTCATTTTAGATAATGACAGTTCATTTTAATAGAACTAAACTTAAATATATGCATAGAAGACCTTAATAAATTAGAAATTGAATATCAGCTTTTCGGGAAACACAGCAAAACATCTGATTTTTCATAAGCAGCCTGTTTGTTTCATGAACGATTAGTTTTAAAAACGAAATAGATTTATCAAAGGTTTATTTTTTCGGGATAAATAATTTTGTGAAGGGTCCTGTTTTAGGATAAATAATTTTGTGAAGGGTCCTGTTTTAGGATAAATAATTTTATGAAGGGTCCTGTTTTAAGATAAATAATTTTGTGAAGGGTCCTTTAACGGACCCAGATTTGGCTCTGGACAGACCCCTGAATTTATTTTAAAATTGAATACTATTACTTACTGGGGGAAAAAAAAAATGATGTATTAATTTTTATCTCTGAAAAATATGACATTATTTAATAAATACTTAATATGAAATTTTTGTGCATTTTTTAGCATTTCATTACAATTTTTCTTTTTCTTTTTTTTTTTTTTTTTGTGTGTGTGTGTTTCTTTCAATTTCAAGTTTCCTTTATATATTTTATATATCATGACATGATTGTATCTTTATATTTGTTTGCTTTTCCAGATAATTTCGTTGTAGTTTATCACATAAAATGTGTTAATAAAGTTTTTTTTATTGTAAAATTAATATATTTGCTAAACTTGTACAGATATAGGTATGTATGTTACAAAATATAGTTTAATAAAGCATTGGAAAACTGTCATTTTAATTTTCATGCGTTCTAAAAAATATTAAAGCAGTTTTAATTATTTGAAGTACTTCTTAAATAATGCTTCTGACATTAACTTATTTTTTAGAAAAAGGATTGAATTACATTTCACTTAAAATATATACCTAAAAATATATATAATTGCACTTACGGTTTAAAAAACAAATATATTTCAGGCGCACTCGTGCCCATCTTCAGTGCGTTGTAGTGACTTTACTTTCTCTGCCTTGGTCAGCCGTTGTTTCTTGATCCTCGGATCTCTTCACTTCAGAATTGGTATTTTTCTTTATTAGTTGTTGCCATATGGGTGGAATTATGCTGTGCTCACGTTCATTAATGGATAAAGTGTTAGTAACTATTTCAATTGCTGGAAGGAAGGCTGTTACATTGGAATGACTAAATGCTACATCAACGATCGCGAAAAAGAGCACTTTGCAGACATAACATTCAATAGATCCTCTACTGCCCTTTCTATCACCCATAAAACTAACCCTATTAATTTTTATACCGCTAATACCCGTAAAATAGCACCCTATAATAACCACCACTACGCCCTTAAAAGAGAAGCAATTGAAATAGTTACTAACACTTTATCCATTAATGAACATGAGCACAGCATAATTCCACCCATATGGCAACAACTAATAAAGAAAAATACCAATTCTGAAGTGAAGAGATCCGAGGATCAAGAAACGACGGCTGACCAAGGCAGAGAAAGTAAAGTCACTACAACGCACTGAAGATGGGTGCGAATGCGTCTGAAATATATTTGTTTTTTAAACTGTAAGTGCAATTATAGAAAGGATATTTTTTAGGTATATATTTTAAGTGAAATGTAATGCTTCTGATTTGTCTGATTTAATGTTTCTTTAGCGAATTAAATATTGGTGCATAATTTAAAAAAAAAAATAGTAATAGCAATATAAGTTGCTAATAAAACATTTTTTTTTTAAATTGAAATGGTTAAATATTTTTATTTTGAAAAGAAATCATTACTGTACTACAATTCTAACATTCATTTATAAAATAGAATTTATTGAAAGCTATTATATTTCATATTAAAAATGCATGACATCTTCAAACTTACATTGACAAAATAAAAAAGATGAAATAAATAAAAAAATTAAAACAAATAATTTTAAAATAAGTAAAGAAAGAAAGAAAATAAAACTAATTTATTTTTTCCCGAATGAATTAACCAAATATAACACAGCGTGCTGTAAAATTACACCAGACATCTTATTTTCACTTTAACGAGTGCCTAGTAGGTAATAAGCAAATAAACGAGTATCTAGTCAGTAATGTGCAGATCTAGGTAATTTGAGAAATGAAACAATTTTCCCCACTTTAACGGATCACCCTAGTTAATGTGCAGATTAACTAATTTCTGCACTTTATCGGTAACATCTATATAAATTTAACATATGGGTCTTAAAAATAATGATAGATTATTGAGTGGCACTGTAATTATAGATATATTAAAATATATATAGATATTTTTATTTCAGCATTTGCTTTTATGTTCTGTTTATATTCCTAGTGTAGGGGAAGGTGGGGTACCTCGGACCTATTTTGACTTTTCCAATTTTAATTTTGTAATTATTCGTGAAAACTAGATATAAATAGCTTTTTTAAATACTGTATGGTATACAACTGTATGCTATAAAACTAATACTGTATGCTATAAAACTACTTCTATATATATATAATGCTGTCTACTCTTATGTTAAATAACATCACCTGAAGATGCTACGTAATAGTAGCGAAAAGCTTTGTGTGCATTTTTAATAAAGATTTTATATATGTGTTTAAAAGTGGTATATATATTTTTTAATATGTTAACACGTGAAATCATTGCAAATTTTAAACATTTAGTAGTTTTTAATTTTAATTAAAAGAAATTTTTGACTGACAGGCCAGAAGGAATGTCCATACAAATTTTCAGCTCATTAGCTGCAGAATGTTAGGCTCTATCTTTGTCAAATTTAACAAGGAAAAGAAGAAGAAGAAAGTAATCGAAAAATTTCTAGTTTTCAAAATTATATAACTCAGGCCCCTTAATTCGGATCAACATGCAAATTTGCATGTTTTCTCTGAAGGGTATGCTCAAAGTCTGTTAAAAAAAATCATAAGTCTTGGGGATCAGGGAGTCGAAAAGTCCGAGATGCTATGTCGACATAGTATACACTTGTAGCGTTTCACCATTGATTTTTCGACTTTGTAAATTTCATTTGTTTTTCTTAATGTTTGTTTTATCTTGGTGGGGCGGAACGCTACCATTTTCCTTGATTAGAGTAAGAATAATTGTAAACCTCATATAATACTAATCTATTACTAAACTGGGCAGATTTGACATGATACATTTTTAGTACTACAATATATGATTAAGCAATGTATATGTATATTTTCTTTTTGTATCCTAATAATATCTCCTTAAACATTTCATCGTTTGTTTATATCCTATAGGATTAAAGCAACAAATAATTAAATATAGACTTTTTCATGACATTTATAGCTTATAGCCTGTTTGAATACAGGGACGCGCCAGCATTGTCAGACGCCTGTGTGCAGAGTTTCAGTTGGCGCCCTATATTACCCCCCCCCCCCCCCCCATTTTTTTAAAAATCATTTTATAAAATGTTATTATTTAGCAAGTCAATTGAATCTCGAACCTTAATAGTAATAAGTTTATTGAATGGCTAGTAAAAAGAGAAATGTATCAAATAAAATTAAATTTGAAAAGAAACAAGTAAAAAGTGCATCTTGCACTAAGAGAAAAACTCCCTATACAAGAAGTTGCAAAAATTCGAGGTACAATTGTGAAGGTAAACAGAGGAAATTAAAATAGGCAGATTTAGTGTTAATGTGGGTGCAGAAATGCGTTGAGGCATTATAATAGATGGCTTAGATGAAAGCTGTAAGTGTAAACGTTTCTATTTGTTTGGGTCTAATTTTTAAGTAAATATTTAAACACACTCACACACAAAAAAAAATCTTAGTGAACTAAATCTTCCTTCACTTCATTGCAACTTTTGAGAGTATTACGCATATTATACTGATCCAATATATCCGTCTCTATCCATATTGTTACCAAAATGTCGATTTTCTTATATGAAAAAAGTAATTGTAAAGAAACGGAGAGTTTCTTGTCGAAAGATACATTTTATTCAAACTGTTCTCGAAAAAAACCAGTAAATTATCATACTCAAATTCATACCTCAAAAAGGTCGTGAAACAACGTTGAAAACACCACAGAGTAGAATTTCGCTCATTTAAGAATAAATATAAACCATTTAAACGGAAACGAACGTTCAGAACAGATGTCCGAATGCAATTGATCTTTGGGTGTGTCTCTTCTGTTTAAATAATTTCTGTCGTGATTTGGCGAACTTTCGAGATTATTCAGCGCCAGAAGCCAGTTGACGAACCCGGAAAATTCCAGAAATCGGCTCTTATTGAAGGTAGAGCTTCTAAACTTCGGAAACACTAAACTATTACTTTTTACCAAGTTTGGTCGAGATGTCGCAAAATTCATCGCTAAGTTGCCAAGTCTGTATCCAAGGCTGACAATCACCTCCTATTCCACTCCCTTAAAATTGAATGAACTGCTCTTTATTTGCACTTCAATTGTAAATCTGCTTTTATTGCAACAACACTTTTCATTTAGGAAAGTGGTTTAACTCTTTGCAATACTATAATGAACAAAATTTTTTATTAGTCGTACTATTGCAGTACGTTTGCACATATAAATGAGTTTAACATTTTGCACTAGTACAGATAAATGGGAATTTATAAGTAATAAAATTAGAACTCATAATAATGATAATAATCCCGTAGTGAGTTCTATTTTTCTCAATTTCGTTGTTTAAAACTCTCAAAATACTCTTAACATCAAATTAATATATGAGTATCGATATAAAGACAAGATTTGACTTGGTTAATTATGAAAGTTTTTTTTTTTTAAAGGAACAAATAAATTTATAAATACATAAAATAAGAGTATATAATAAATATTACTTGGTAAATATAGAAAAAAAAATACTTAACAGGGAAAGAAAACATCTACTGAAAGGAATTTTGCCCATTTTCATTATCTAAACTTTTTATGTAATTTGTATGTAAATTTATATGTGTTTTTCAATATAGTAGTAAGATACAAAAATCTGTTTAAAACTATTTTTCCGCCACGTTTGTACGTTGCACAGATATAAATAATAGGTACATTTATAAGTAAATAAAATAAGAATATATAATAAAAATTATTAAGTTTTAAAGTAGATTATATGAACATTTAAACAGATAATATTATTTAGTGAAATGTAATTCATTTGATTAAATTTTTTTAAATTCTGGAATAATATATATCCATTTGATCCAAAGTATCTTATGCTATCGATGTAATTACAAAATTATGTATGTACGATGTAGAGCGTAAGTATTTTTTGATCATTTTAAATTTAGAAAAAGATTGTTCCACTGATGCTACTGGTAATTATGACAGAATAATCTCCAAAATATTTAATGATAGGATAATTTGGAGTAAGGTTACGCTTAAGAACATGTTTGAGATCAAGGAAGAAAAGGGGGGATTTCGTAAAATCAATAGGTGTTGAATACATAAAAACAATTTACGCACCAAAATCTGTGATTGCAGCTCCCATAGATCTTACATGACAAATTTCGCGCTAAAAGGGGGGGGGGGGGGTTGTCTCAAATTCACCCCATCTTTACGTCCTCCCCCCCCCAAAAAAAAATAAAAATAATAAATAAAAAAATAATAATCGAAAATTACAAAAAAAAAAAAAAAAAAAAAAAAAACAATGGGTTTTGGGAAAAATCCTAAAGACGACGCATACCTGTTTTCAACATTTCAACATCTCTGTACCATTTTTAGTAGAATTCTTTCGATAGAATCCGGAATTTGCGAATTCCCCCCTTTCCCCTTAAAAATAAAAAATTCCAAAATTGCATTTTTTTTTTTTTTTTTTTTGTACTCAAGTCTAGTCATCCCATATACAATTTAACCACCGTGAAGTAACTTGGAGCCGAGTTATGCTTATAAGCGTGTTTTTTGCTTCCTTTCTTTGGAAAAGGTGAAAGGGAATTTCGTAAAATCCCGTCAGTATAGGCATCGAATGCATCTAAACAATGCACGCACCAAAATTCGTGACTGGAACTCCCATAAATTATCCTGGACCAATTTAGCGCTAAAAGAGTGCACTCGAATTTGCTCTCTCGTAAACCTCCCCCCCGCCCCCCAACTCCCCAAGATCGAATATCATAAACACCAAAAATGGATTTATGGAAATATCCTTAAAGAGATGCATGGCAGTTTTCAACATTTTTGTACCATTTTTGGTGTATTTCCACTCAAAAATCCGAAATTTACAAATATCCCCCCGAAAATTGATTTTCTTTTTCACTTCTTAAAAATCAAAAATTCCAAAATCGTAGACAATGATTATTATATTTATTTATTTATTTGTACTCAAATCTAGATTCATATGCAATTTCTTCACTGTGAAATAATTTGAAGCCTAGTTATGCATATAAACGTATTTTTGTCTCCTGATTGGGGGGGGGGGGGGGATTTACAAAAGTTCATAGATATAATTTTAAGTTGGGTAATTCCTGCCAAGTGTTGTATTCTGTCCAGCTGTTCTCACGTGATGCCCAGACAAAAATGTTTTAAACATGCAGACACAACGACCGCATACGCACGCACACACAGAGAAAATTTTCTGAAATCGGATTTGGCTTTCACGATGTGTGAAACATGAAGATATCGCAATGTTTTTCGAATTTGAGACATTTACTGACAAAAATCTGATTTTATTAATATAGATGTTACACCGATATTGCAAAAGGTAAAAAACTACTCTGAATAAAATCTCCGGTTCTATTAATTTTCACTTTTGCAAACCAGTTATGTTGTCTTTTTACTAATTTAAGTGGCCTTTTTCCGACAGAAGAGGGGGGGGGATTAAGGCGCTCTTTTAAATTTTAATAGAATGCTTTGATAGGTTAAAAAAGTCAAAGAAAATTTTGCTGAAGGTAGGTGCACCTTTAAAAAGTTATTCCACTTTTAGTGTGTCCTTTCACAAAAAACACCTAAACTGTTGAGAACCACAAGTTTTGCCAGTATATATTTCAAGGCGCCTCATTTAGCCACACTAGTCGCATGACTTCAGACCAGCATTATAAAATCAGATTTAATAAAGAAATACATATATATATTTTTTTTCTTTTCTTTCTTTTTTTTTTTTTTTTTTTTCAAATAATTTATTCTCGGCTGGCGCCTGTGTGCGCCGCACACTTCGCACACCGGGTCGGCGCGCCCCTGTTTGAATACTTTATATATCGTAATTTATTTGTTTTGTAATAAATATTTTTTTCCTCTTGGTATTAATGTTATTTATAAAAAATAATATTCATTTCAAATTCATTGAAATCTATTGTATTAAATGAATTTTATATTGTTATTGTATACTCTACTGAGTATACAAATACTCTATCCAATATTCATATTTAGGTATCTGAGTAAGAATAATCACAAATCTCATATAATATTTTTATAATATAATTTCACTGTTATTGTAACTTGATATTTAACGAAAATTTCCTTTATAACAAATACTGTATGGCTTGAAAACTGTTGTGTTGTAACAAATCACAATAATTAAAAGTGAATCTTTTATTACAAAGCTTTCATACAAGTTTAGAGATGTTCTTGAAAACCATTATACAACAAGAGATATCCTCTCTGAGGAAATTAGGGTAGAGCAAAAACTTTTAAGGTCATGATCATTAGACGATAGCAATTTTGTGTGAATAAATTAGTGAAAATCTTTTCTGCAGCTTTTATCAACCTTTAGATATTTTTGAAAAACTTGTTCTATAATTTTTTACATAAAGCTTTCCATTGAAAAAAAAAAAAATTAAAATTTAAGAAATATTTACTTTCAAACAATGAAATATATAAATATTAATAAATAAATGATCAAAAATATAATTTTTTGATAAAATTTTTGTTAATTTACTTTTTAAAATAGGAAATGTAAACATATTTACAAATATGCAAAGTATAATGATTATTATTATTTAAAAATATACTTTTCTCTATTATTAGATGCAATTAGTAATATATTGTCTATTCCAAAAAAAGTTATTGCTGCCGCTGTACATTTTGTGTGTCTTTGGCTTTATCTCCTCACGAATGAGAAGGTTCTCACAGTAGCGGATCTAGAACTTAACTTTTGGGGGGGGCTAAGCTTTTTCAAGGTGTTATTCCAGATCAAAGAAAAGTTAACAATTGTAATAGTCATTTGTGAATATCGGTACTTTTTTTTTGGGGGGGGGGGGGCTCCCCCCCCCCTTAAATCTGCCACTGGGTTCTCAGTGTTGCAGTCACAATAGATACCAACCTTTTCAAAATAACCCAAACATGTTTATCTTGGTCTGAAATTTCTATCACTTAAATTAACAAAGTTATCAATTAAAAAACATATTAATAAAAGTTTAGCCTATTTGCCAATTTTCAAATAGTTTCTCCTAATCATTGTTTTTTTTTCCTTCTAAAGCATCAACCCGAAATAGCACCATTGAGACAGTGGAAACATTTGGATTATTCCTTAATTTAAAATTGTCATCTTTTCTATGGAAAATCTCATACAAAAAACACTAACAGAATCTTAAACAATGCAATCTTTATCTTCTTTGACGGTTCAAAAAAAAAAAAGAAGCATTTTTACTATTTAAAAGAAAAAAAATATATATTATAAAAGGAGTCTTTTTTTTTTTTTTTTTTCTCCCTTTAAACAATTCTGTACATGTGAGTAATTGTGTAATACATTTCTTCTTTATTATGCTCAAAATTCTCGATTTTTCTCTTTCTCTAAAAGTGTATTTAACCATGTAAATAAACATATAGTTTTTTGTAAATTTCTTTTTTACTAATCTTAAACATTTTAGAAATTTGAAAAAAAAAAAAAGTTCTAATGACTTAAGTTTTTATTTTTCATTTTGTGTTCTTACTAAGCTAAATTATACAAAGGATCAAGAAAGATCCTCCAAAATTGGGCTTTTATAGATTTTGTTTTCAATTTTAGTTCAACATTTAATGAATACATACAATTCAAAGATATTCATTTATAAATTTTATATTAACATATAATAATTAGAACTTGACCACAAACTTTTATGAATGCATTTCCAAAACAGTATTTTTTAAAAATAGTTTTCCTCTATAAAACATGCTTTATTAATTTGCAAAATGTCAGCTGGCTTGTTTGAACATTACCATCTCTATACTTCGATCAGCCATCGCAGGTGCTCGACAAAAATATATGATAAGTTCAATTTTGTTTATTCCATATTTTTTTATTTATGTATGTGTGATTAAAAAATATTTTAGTAGCATTTGCTTCTGCAAAAAATGGTAGCTAATTGCTATTAAGTTGTCAGATGCTAACTAAGATTATTGTCATACTATTTTATTTAAACGGTTAATATAGGATTAAACATTGTGCACTTCAATTAGATTTCAAATGCAGGGATTTCTGTGATATTGTTCTGCTGCTGTTCTGTATAATGCATTCTTAATATCTAATCAATAAAAGGTAAAGCAGCAATCAGGCGGGTAGAGCTCCCCAGGGGTTGGCAAGGGGAGCAAAGCCCCCTAGCATTATAAACAATGACTATATAGATTTTTTTTGTGTGTTTAAGGGGGAATTATATCTATTTTTTAAATAAATTTATAAATTCCGTTCTTTTGTTATTGTTTCACCAAAAACATAATTTATATTATATAAATAAGTATTATGTTAAATCATTATTATATTAATAATGATTATATTTTATAGTTGATGATTATAATTTAAATTATATTTTATAGATATAGCAAATAAAGCGTAGTGAAAAGTATTTAAAAACATGTTATGTCACAGCATGTTTTTCTTCATACGTTTAAAGATAACTTTTTTAATTTTTGAAATTTTTTTATTTTATTGTGTTTGTTTTAATTATTTAAGAGCAGACAATACCTAATTTCGCTGACAGCCGGGGCCCATGTTATTCTATGTGAGGAATTTCTTTCCATAATTGCTCATTAACTAATGCATTTTCTTAAATTCTGTTTTCAGATATAGAAAATTTACAGTCGTTAAATTAGTACTCATTTTCAAAAAATTGATTTTTTAAAATTTTTAGTATTGCATTTTGCAGCTAAAAATTGAGAAAAACACACTTTTAGAAATTTACATTTTCGAACTCAAAATATTTAAAAAAAAATCAATTTTTGAAAAATGAGTATTGTTTTAACCATTGTGAATTTTCTGAATCTGAAAACAGAATTTAAAAAAAGTACATTAGGTAATGAGTAATTAAGGAAACAAATTTTCCCATAGAATGACATGGGCCATGACTATTTGCAAGATTAGGTATTGTCTGCTCTCAGGGGCTTGCTTTCATTTCTTTCTTTACTATAGTGTTTTCTGAAACATTTATTTGCAAAATTGGTTTTATATTGAAAGATTTTTTCTCTAATTCTTTTTTTTGACATGCTTGTAATTTTATCTTTTTGTTTTCAGTTATTGCTATATTTTTTGCTGTCTATGGGGTTCGTGAAGAGCACCAGTTTGACATGTATCTTCATCTAATTTTTGTAGCTATTGCAGATTTCTTCTGTTACCTTGCTGCTCAAAAGCATTGCCAATTTTGTTTTAAAATCGTAAGTTTTAAGTATTCTGTTATATCTTTGATCTTTGTATAAATTCTTCTAACTGTTCTATTTGTGCCACACGTTTATTTTTTTTCCCCATGAAAGAATATATAATTTATTGGAAATGCTACAGCTATATTTTTACTGAGGAAGCTAGTATTTAAAATTATATTTCCCTTTCCTTCCTCATGCTAACGTAACAAGCCTCCCACCCCCACTCAATAAGATAAAATTAAATTACAAATAATGTGTGCAAAATAAATAAATAGTAAGTTAAGTGTAAATCTCAGGGCATTTAGTGTGCTCCCTCAAAGTCTCTTAACTTATTTTAGGTCCTTAGTCCCTTATTTTGGCAAAATGGTCTCTTTGTCCCCCTTATTTTTTTTCTTTCCCTACCAAAAATCATAAAATTTTTAAATATGCCAAAAAAATGTCATTCGAATGTGAGGAAATTACTTGACCACATACCTTACAATAGATATAGAATATTGAAATGAATAACTTTTGACAGTCAGTAATCTGATGTGTAACAGGGATACTAAAATTCACAAATAATTCAGTAACTGGGCCGTGTGGAAGGGGGGGGGGGGTAAAATTAAAGAAATCATTGTGCCGACTGTCTTCTTACCATTGCATAACACTACCACAATTGCAGTTGTATTGGATGTATTCAATCAGGAGCCAAATTATTTTCACCAATGAGCCCAGCTACAAATTCCGCTGTGATGACCAGCAAAGGTATATATCTAAACATCTATAACATTGTTGTACCATATAACATTGTTAGAAGTTTTTCTTCACACCACTTTTTTTATATTCGATTTTGCTGTATTCATCACAATGTTATATATATATGTTACTATCAGTTTTATTTTTGTTGTGTTGGTACTGACATGTATCTGTGAAATGCTAAAATATTAAGGTTAAAGTTTATTAAGATATCTATCATATATGTATATATATATAGGTAAAAAAATTAAAAAATGTTGTAATACCGTAACATCACTAATTTGCAATAGCCTGGTAATAGGTTTGGATTAGAGTCCTGCATTAGGTTGGGTGCAAGTAAGATTTTCATAAAATTTTTAACCATGGTTTACCCACAAAACTTTTTTTTTTCTCTGAAGAATTTTTTATTCTTTTTTTTTTTTTTTTACAAATCTAACTTTATGAATTGAATAATATTCTCTCATTTCACAGTAATTTAAAGTATCATAACTCATAACATGAATTTAATTACAATTGCACAAATATCAATACTTAGCGTTTAAAACTTTATTTGCAAAAATTATTTGTCTTTCAATGTATATTTGCTTGCTTGTTTTACTTCTTTTCTAATACAATCAGAATATCTCTAATTCAAAAGTAATGTTCAAACATTTGAAATTTTGTTGTATTATTTCCTTAAGTTTCATTTGTAAAAAATATGAGCATCCGTTAAGAAGTTATGAGCTAAAAAAAGAAGGAAAAATATAGTCTGAGTTGAGTTTGAATCGATTTGCATCTTCTCTTTTATGACGTCTGTTAATTAGACTTGTAATTTTTTATGTAACATGTTTAATTTTCTGAAACATTAATTGAATAATATAACTATATTTTGTGTAATAGAATTCCAAATCAGTTTCTCATAGATAATAGTGCTTATAACTTATATAGTGCGGGTCCAGGGTGGCCACTGGTCAGGGAATCATGGAAAAGTCAGGAAATTTCGTGTAAAATCAGGGAATTCTGCCAAATTTTGTGAAAATAGGCCTTATTTTAAAGCTTGTTATTGTAAATTACTAAAAAGTGCACTAATTTTGTGAATTTTTGTGGAAAATAAACACCATAAGTCAGGGAAAAGTCAGGAAATTTGAAAAAGTTCTAATGTTAGCCACCCAGGGGTCGGATTACAGGTCGAAAGTCATTCAAGTTGGATACTGCTCAAGTTTCCTCGACCCGTTCAGGACTCTAGTCTGGATCTAAATCTGGTATCTTTAAGACATTTAAGGGAGCACTTATTCAAGCTTGGCACAATGAAATATTTCTTGAACATATCCGAAAATTAATTTTGTCAATATCCAGTTGTTGTACAATTGTCATCAAGACCAGGGGTGGCCCCACTAAGTATTAGTGGCATAGGGTTTCCACTACAGTCGCATTTTTTGCAAAATGCAACTGTAGTGGATCGCAGCTAACTAATATCCATCTATGTTAATAACACAGAAGGAGTGGATTTGTACCTTTTAGAAACAATGTCTTGATTTTTTTTTTTTTCAGTTTCACCTAATGAAATGTATTAAATATATTTTGTTTGTCATTCAAACTCTCATTCTTGTAGACATACTTTTCTATTATTTGCAGCAGTTCATGACAGTTACATGTAGTCTAGCTATTGTTTTTCGTACAAAACGCAGACTGCACCTGCATCACTATGTGGTGCTATTTTTTTGTATACCTCTGTAGATTCTATATTAATTTGCCCTATTCTGCAAAAATGACCTTAGAGCTATATCCTTTTATCGTTAGTATGGCTTTGCTTAGGTTATATACAGAAAGATTTTTAAATTGGTAAGCCACACCAATGGCTGATAGGTTTTCTTCTGAGAGCTGCTTGACAAATAATGTCAGATTCAAACTCAGATCATGCTCATGGACCTTGCTTAGCTATTTGAAAGTTTCTGTGTTTTTTTTTCCAAAACTCACATGAATACTTACACAGACTAAAATACCTTAAAAAGACCCCATGGAAGACAAAACACTCTAGGCCCCTCGAGTAAAGAATCGATTGTACCTTCCACCCACCCACCCACACTTAGAATGATAAATTTTGAGGACAATTAATTGATGGAAAAAATATGTATATTCGAAATGTCGAACATAGCTTTAGATGTAAAATCTGAAACTTTTCATTCTGCATGATAAAGAGTGAGCTCATCTTATAAATTATTGGACGAGTCTGAGCCCCATGGGCCGATATAACTCTATGCCTATGTTTTAAGGTATTCAATAAAACCAAAAAAGTACAAATTCTTTTTAACTGACTGTATATATATTTTTATTTGATTTTGGGTATTACACTTGGTTTACATGTGGTAGAGGATCATTAAAAAAATGAGTGTATAGATTATACAGGGTGTCCCATAAGTCTAGACATTTTAAAAATTCATAACTATTGAATGAATTGATAGAATTGAATGTGGTTTGAAAAAAAATCTTGAAGAAGGGGGATTTTTTTTTGGTAAAGAAAAAATAATAATTAAGCTATTTGTCGATTGAGGGCGCTGAGCCTGACCAGATCACACGTTTTCATGAAAAACTGTACTTATTCGCATGCAGATGTTAACAGGCATATAAATCCTATTCTATGTGTCCATCGTCTCCAAAAATTAGAGTTTGCAAACGAGTTATAACACTTCTAACTGTAGCTTCAGTCGACGGTTCTTACCTGAGGGAAAACATCTTTACCCATAACGCTTTATCCACCAAGTCAGCATTGCAATTAAAACTTCATGTATGTACAAGTAAGAGGCAAAATAAGAAATAAACTGTTATAATTGCAAAATTGTGAAATTTATAAGACTTTCGTTTGCATATTTTTCTTTCACATCCATGCGAAAAATTAACTATTTTTCTAACTATCATTGACAAAAAATTTAACTATCTATTTTTCTAACTATTGTTGACAAAAAATTTAACTATCTATTTTTCTTTACCAAAAAAAAAAAAAAACTTTACAAGAATGTTTTTTTCACAAACCACGTACAATTCTATCAATTCATTCAATAGTTCTGGATTTTTAAAATGTCTACAAACTTATGTTACACCCTGTGTATATATATATATATATATATATATATATATTATTTATATTTATGCGTAAAATAAAAAGGTCCCTTAACTCCCTTTTTTTTTTTTTTTTTTCAATTTTGGTCCCTAAAGCCCCTTTATTTTTGAGGGAGGTGTGCTTAAATGCCCTGAAATCTAGCTTTATTTATAAAAAAAAAAAAAACCTTAAATATGAATCTAATTAAATATTATTTTTCTGTGATTAAGTTAACCCATTCAAATATTTATGTATAATTTTTTGTAATATGAACATCATATATGGGAAGATTAATATACAGTGTGTCCCAAAAATATAGATAAAAGCATAAAATACAATTTACAGTAAAAATAAGATGAAAATTTTTTTATATGTATAATTATACACACTATTTGAAGCAAAAGTTAGGATTAATTTGTATTAGAAAACACAGCAAATGCTGAATTTATTTAGAAAACAGAAAATTGGGTGTCCCATAATTATAGACAATATTTTTTTTATGGATTGTATTTAAGGTTGAAGAACACAGTTTCAAATGTTAGTATTTAATCATATTTCCATTGCCTTTAATCACCTCAAATACATGGTTTTCTATCAATAGTACTAAGTTTTGTATTTCTTCTGGGGATAGGTCATGCCATGTTTGATCTATCGCTGTTGTGAGGTCCTTGATCAAATAATGTTGCCGTCCATTTTCATATACTTTTCTTGCTAGATGTCCTCACACGTTCTCCATTGGATTTAGGCCGGAACAAAGCGATTGCCAGTCCATGACATTGATATTATGCATATTAAACCACATCTTTGTAGAGTTAGACACATGAATAGGCACCCTGTCTTGATGAAATACACAGCTTGGTCCTCCCAGCAAATAATGTGGTGGAATAAAATAGTTTTGTAAGATTCGCTGATAGTCTTTGGAGTTCATTTTCTTGCTGCAAATTGCCAAAAATGTTTATCCGTTAAATCCAAATCCACCCCAAGTCATTACTGATCCTCCACCTTGCTGTCTACTAAAAAAAACTTGGTTTGCTTCTGAAATCATACCAGTATAATTCATATCCATTTGGTCCATCTAAGTTGTACTTTTTTTTTGTCACAAAATATTATTTACAGCTATTTATCACCATAAGACATTTTCTTTGCTCAGTTTAAACGTATAGTTTTGTGGTGCACTTTTAAGCGTGGTTTTTTCAACATTGTTTTGAAAGTTATTCGTTTAGATTCCAGTATTCTTCTGTGAATGGTATTTTTTGACACTCAAAATTTTGATGCAAATTTTTGTAATGAAATATTTTTTCTAGATGCCATGCTTAGAATGATTCTGTCATTGCGCACAGATGTAATTCTTTGTCAACCAGTTGTTGCCATTTTGCAAAATTCTGTAAACACTTTTTAAAGATCTCTTTAAAATCTTGGCTATCTCTTTTGGATTTTTAACTTTAAGTTTTAAATCCAAATCTTTGATGATCTCCTCTTTCGAAATCTGCTTACCTCTAGGCATTTTGTTGAATTTATAAAATTATCGATTTTTCAGTCAAAAACAGGCTGAAAAATTATTCTAAACCAATAAAAGTCAAAACAGCAGATGATACTTACCTTCAAGAAATGGAAATCAATTATGGACCAATAATCATTTGCTCTTCAAATCTGGTGTTATTTAAAAAATCTGTACTTCTTAACTCAATCAAATCACTACAGGATGACTTTGTGATCACTTATGTTGACAAATCACCTAATAATCATGCATTATTTATCAATTCTTCAAATCTGGTGTTATTTAAAAAATCTGTACTTCTTAACTCAATCAAATCACTACAGGATGACTTTGTGATCACTTATGTTGACAAATCACCTAATAATTATGCCATTATTTGTAAATCCTACTATCTCTCTATTTTAAACTCATCAATCAATAATAGTAACATCTTCAGTTTAACTAATAATAACCTTATTATTAATAACCGAAAAATACATAATTACTATAAACTACTTCAACTTCCCTTCAATAACTTTAATTATCCTTATATAGTTCTCATTCCTAAGTTTCACAAATCTCCAATTAAATTTCGCACTGTCACTGTTGGGTGTAACACTTATAACAACAATGCTAATAAAGCTCTACTGGATATTCTAAAACAAATTTACAAATGTACTTGCAAAGTTGATAATTTACACTGTCTTAAAAATAGCTTTCAATTAATTCATTACATAAAATCGCTCGATTCAATAGACAATATTATGACTTTTGACTTTCAAGATCTTTTCAATAATATTGAGTTATCAGATCTTAGTAATATCATTTACAGTCTTTTTCAAGAATATAAAGCTCAAATTAATCTTCCTTACAATTTTAAAGCAGAAAAATTTAAAACTCTTCTTAACTTTGTTATCCATAATAATTATATCTTCCACAACAACGCTATCTATTTGCAACAATTAGGCATCCCACAAGGAGGTTGTAGCTCCAGTATTTTGGCAGATCTCTATCTTTATTATTATGAAAAGCAAATTTGCAATGATGATGTTCGATTTTATCGTTACATCGATGATATTATTGTATTTTATCTCAACAAGAACTCACAAAATGGCTTTTCCTTCAATTATCCACCTAATTTAAAGCTAACTCAAAATACTCTGACTAATCAATCAATTAACTTTTTAGATCTAAAAATAATCATCGATGGTAATAAACTTTACACAGATATCTATGACAAACGGCAAGATTTTTGTTTTAATGTCAACTTATTTACACATTTTAATTCATGTCTGCATCTTTCGGTATTTAGAAACATCATCATTAACCATTTATTTCGAATTAATAATTTATGCTCTGCAAAGTTTAAAAACAAGAATATTAATAAACTGATCACAGCCACTGCTAAAATGGGATTTCCTAAAAACTTTGTATTTTCTATTTTATATCCTTAACCATGTCTCTGTTAGTACAAAAAAAAAAAAAAAAAAAAAAAAAAGCTGTGTACACTCTTGTGTATATCAACAAAAAAATTATAAAATAATAAAAGACAATAAAAAAGGTGGCGGTTGGGTGGGCAGATGTTTGATTACGGAGGTGGGGTGGTGTTGTAAGGCTGGATGGTTGGGTGGGTTTGTGAAATTAAATTAAAAAAAAAAAAAAAAAAAAAATGTAGAAGGCTTGTTGCATTTGCTTTGTATTACTATGCAAACTTTCATTTTCCAATAAAATTTCAGATTTTTCCTTTTTGAGTTGTCAACTATATTTAATGTTCTAATTATACTGTTAAACACAATGTGATCAATCGGTGAATTTCATTGTGGCTTCGTGGCTTCATTGTTGTTCATCTGCTTTGAAATTTTGCATTTTTAAATCCATATGGTTCCTGTTCTGGTTGTGGCAGGCTGGGGGAGTGTTGCCGGCGTAAAACTAGTGTAACCCCACAGGCAAGTCACAAGTCTTGCCGCCTGCCTCCTTCTTCCTATCTTGTGTTTCTTGGGTTGTTTTTTCATTAATTTTGATAAGTTTATGGTTTTAAGTTAAGATTTGTTGTTTTACTTTATTGATTCGTTTGTTTTTGCAGACTGTTAATTAATAGATCTGGTTTCTTTACATTAATGTATTTCATCCACTGATGATTTTTTTTTTTTTTTTTTTTATCTTATTGGTCATTGGTGTTTCAGTGATCTTGTATCTGTTGCTTGGCTTCTAATATGCTTAATAGATCATCTTTATTATATATATATATATATATATATATTTAACAAACAATATTTCTAAACAAAGTCAAACATTGTCTATATTTGTAGAACATGCAATATTCCATTAAAAAAAAAAAAAAAAAAAAAAAACTACATAGTTTTTACATATTTTCAACTTTTTTTTTTTACAATAAATCAATTAAAAAATGTATCTGAATTGTTTCCAAAAATACATGAAAGGAGCTTGAGGTGTTATTTTTGATTTATAACTGTATTTTTGGGACAGAGTGTATTTTGTTTTTGTTGCTAGTTTTAATTTTACAAAATAATGTAAAAACTTATTAAATTCTGGATTGTGATAAAATATTTAATACAGCAATAAGAATTTAATTTAAACTCTATTCCTCAACTTAGATCAAATCAAACATTAAGGAGATGGACATTTATTTTTTAATTAATTATAATTTATAATTATTATTTTGTAATAAGTTTTCTTTTAGATTAAAACTGTTCCCTTTTGAGATAAAACTTCTGTTATTATAATATAATCAGTTTCATATTTGGTGTTGGTTAATATATTCAGTAACATTTTACACTAAATGCTACTGAAACAGCTCTTTGCTATGCAGTTTTCTCTTTGGCATTGAAGACATTAAGATTTTTCCTGCTTTTAGAAACCTGGGTTTTCTTAATTCCTGCTATTATGACATTTTTCAAATCCTTAGGGATAATTATTTAAGTTCAAGATATTCTTAGTTGATTTATTGTGAAACACAGAAGATAATTTACATAAATTTGTTTTGTATTTTAACTTCTTTTTTGAGTTACATTTGCTTTTTGTTGTGAAGAAAAATTACATATTATAAACAGCACTTTTCTTTTGATTTCTTAGATCTGTTTTGCTGTGTCTGCGGGAATGACATTATTTAACACTTTTGTGGCTTACAAAGCAACAACTGCTGCTGATTGGACTGAATTCCGAATCATTGGAGCATCAGAGTCTCTTGCCAGTAAGCATTTTTTTTAAGTTTTATTTTTTGTTTTATATTGTGATAACTTAAACTAAATACAATAGAACCTCGATCCATAATTTTTTTACGGAGTGCATGAAAAAAAGCGATGAAAGCGTGAAAACGACAAATGCGGGTTAAAGTCAAAACATGAAGAAAACAATGTTTATGAATTAATACACACAATGTATGTATGTATACTACTGATAAAAACTAATTTATTATTTTCCAAACTGTCAAAGAAATGAATAAATCTTGTATTACATTAAGTAAAATTTATTTTTTAAAATCAGTAATTTTATGTTGGGTTTTTCATTCATTTTATAAATTAAACAGGAATTTTTCCAGGTTTACAGCATTTTTCTGGTCCTTTCTGTAATTTCATATGCTTATATAAAAGTTTGTGCATTTTTAAATGCCATAATTACGCCAAACACACTTGGCACAGGCATAAGCTAAGCCTCATAGGCGTTATGATAAAGCAAGCTCTTTTGCCACGAATTTTAAATAGATAAAGATGTATACTATACTTGATGTTAAGTTTTTAATATCTCATTTAACTTTATGTTATTAGATATTCAGAAAGATTCCCAGGGGTAAGTTATCCTCTGAGGGAGTACTCATAGCAGTAAAGCGATGGCCAGCATGTGGAGGGTCCACGTGCGTAGATTGATGATTTTTTTTTTGTAACTTAAGAAATAAAAATTATTTAAGAGAAAGATGGAAATGTTTCACCAATATTGACGATTCAAACAAACAGGAACACAGGAAATAAGCAGGGACTCCTCTTTTATGGATTAAGTAGTCTTTTATTGCAACCAAGTGAAGGATGCTTACATGCCAATGCCGGAAATCTTGTAGTTTCCTTATAATGAAATCCACAAGAGATTTAATACGTGTTTTATCCATGATGTGACCAATCCGTAATTATTTATTTGATTATTGTTTATTATTATTATTGGTTGAACTTAAGATGCACAAGGATTACGGTTATTCTGATGCGATGGCACAAAACACCGACCGCAGACCGACGCAAACGTGGGGCTGCTTCTGTGTGAGAGGGAACTGCTGTTGATGAACTTTTTCGCTGCACGTGCAAAGCTTCCAAGGAGCGGTAACCCGAGTGCCGCAAACAGCCAATCAGTGAGCACAGGGAGGCACAACACAGTTGACGTCACTCCTCCAGTCAGCGTTGTTACGGAGGGAGCAGGAAGAACAAGTTAACCCCACCGTAGCCGTGTGTGCGCCCTGGCAAATAATTAAATGATCGGTTATACCTACAAATAAATTTTTAGTTACTGATTTAGAGATTTTGCGTCGAAGATTTCTTTATCATTTTGAAAACAAATAGTTTGATCTAGTTAAAAAGATTTTTGGTCTGAATGAAATTGATAAATCGAGATTTTAAATAATTTAATAAAAAAACGATGTCATGCAATATGACAGGCGTGAAAATTATCCTTTGTTTATTCGCCATTATTTTCATGTTTTGAAATCACACATTTCTTCTATGCTTTAGGATACAGCATATCACAATGTCTTGATTAATGCAAATATTATCACTAAATTTTGTACCAGACATATCCTCTGCTACACGCAACCACTCTTCGCCTACATTATGATCATCAAATTTTTTGCCCCTCTGTTCGGTATTCTTCATCATTTTTTCTCGCAAAACAATTTTCTGGATTGTTGGAGATGTTACTTCCTGCTATGTTGAAATTACAAACTAAATAGATGGTGCAGAGACATGGCATCACAATTGTGATCCTCTATTTAAATGGGGGAAAAAGTTATTTTACGATGAAAGAAGTAATTCCAGTTTGTATGCCATGAGGAACCGTTTGACCTTCAGGAGAAAATTTTTACAAAGTGAGGAGAAAAATTTTACAACGATGAATGCGGGAAAACGACTTTTTGAAGCACGATACGTGCAGGTTTCGTTAACATTATTTAAATACAATGTGTGCAGGGATAAAACGATCAATGCACGAAAACATTGGATGCGGGAACAATAGATCAGGGTTTCACTGTAAATTATAATTATTATCTAAATTGTTGAACAAGATGTAATGTTTTATTCTTCTTCCTTTCTTTTAAAGTGCATAAAATGAATGAAATTATTTATTTTACAGACTTTTGTTATGGCATCTGCATAGTATAAAATTTTAGGCTAAGCTAATTTTGGATTATAAAATGAGTTGAGTTATTTTAATAACTTTTTTTTTTTTTTAGTAGCAGTATTTTTAGGTTAATATGTGCCTTTTTTTCAGTAAATAAATACACTATTCATAAATTTTGTTTATTATATACTTCTTTAAGAACTCTTCTAAAAATAAATAAATTTTAAGATTTATGACAGCTGTGCAGTAATTGTACTGTTTCCAACTACAATTTATTTTCCTGTTAAAAAATGTTTACTCCCTTTTGTTAAAAATTTCAAATTTCACCACATACATGTTTTTTTTTTTTTTTTTTTTTTTTTTGCGCAGACTTATATATAAATAAGATATTTAAACTGAAATATTATCATTCTTCTCTTTCTTTCTTTCTTTTTATTGAAATGGAATTTTAAGAAAATCAATTTATTTTATAATTATTCAGATATTCAGTATTATTTTTCCAGATCTTTTTAACTGATTGAAGTGCTTGAGAATTTTAACTATTAATATGATTAAAATTTTCAATGCTTTATTGTAGTTAAATGCACGAAAGTTCTAGATATGATTAAAATAACTATCTCATTAAAGCTAAATAATCAATATATACGTGGAATAAAGAAAAAAAAATAATATTAATAATTTCTATTTGTTTCTGTTTCTTTGATTTAATAATAAAAATATTTAATATCATTACAACATGTAAGATAATTTACTCATTTAGGCAGACTTATACGGTCTGGACATCGCACAAGACATGTTTTTTCCTTTAATCTGTAAAATTCTGATTGTCTATGCATCACAGAGGTTTCTTTTTTATTCCGTAAACTTCATTTCTGATGGGTCCACATTTACGCAAGTTTCAGAGAAAATCACATAAAACGTTGAATCGCTAGGTCAGCTTGCGCTCAATCCTCAGAGAGTCCGGTCTTCGCTGAGGTAATCTTACCATGGACCATCTACAACAAGCAGAAAGAAAGAATCAAATTTGCATCGCTTTATATACACAAAGTAATAATTAAAAAAAAAAAAAAATTAATTATTTTGCTTTTTTTTTTTTTTTTTTTTTTTTTAATATTGAAATGGAATTTTACGAAAATCAATTTATTTTACAATTATTCAGATATTCAGTATTATTTTTCCAGATCTTTTTAACTGATTGAAGTGCTTGAGAATTTTAACTATTGATATGATTAAAATTTTCAAAATAATGTTTTATTGTAGTTAAATGCACCCAAGTACTGATTTTGAAAAGTAATAAATACAGACTTTGTTAGTAAGCACTCTAAATTATAAAAATTCACTTGCATCTAAGAAGGGAATTTACTAAATGATTAAAAAATTGGGGGCATTTCAAACAAACATCTAATTAAGATGAAATTAATCACTTCAACCATCTTTGTTTGAAACATTCTTAATTCTTGAATCATTTAAATTTTTCTTCTTAAACACAAACCTGTTCAGTTAGTTTCTAAATTTATTAACATCAACTGCAACCTTCCTTCTTCTCGACTCATGTTGAAAAAGTGCTTTGAAAAAGAATCAATTTGATATTTTTAGGGTAATGTCATTCGTCAGTTTCATTTATAGAATCTGAATTATATTCCTACATCAATGCAGGATGTTTTATTTGTCTATTAATAAAATTAAATAGTTTATAATAACAAAATAATAATAATAATAAACAAAGCCCAGTTTTTTAATAACAATAAACGTTTTGTTTCTACATGCATAGAACCTTTCTGTTTTAAAGGAATTTATTTGTAAAGCACTGTATTAGTTCCCCATCATACTATAGGTATGGGGAACTTAGGTAATCGTGAAAATTTTCGACCTCGGTTTTTTACTTTTTTACACGTTTTCAGGTGTGAGGAATCCGAAAATGACAAAATTTCTATGGTGTCTGTCAGTGTGTCAGTCCGTTAGTGTGTCAGTGTGCTAGTCCGTTACTTTGTTAGTCTGTTAACACGATATCTCATGAACAAATGATCGTAGAGAGGTCAGATCAGTTTTAAAATATTACTTTCGATACTGGCAAGAACCCTATTCTTTTGCAACATTCATATTAAAAAACTTCGTAAGTTATGAGAAATTTACGATTTTCTTAACATGGGAGAATAGGACAAAAATTCACTTAAACGTGCATTAAATGGAAACTTTTTACTGTAAAAATGTCAGACCAGTTTTAAAATATCAGGTTTGATGCCGGAATGAACATTAGTAACTATAAATGTGCTACTTTGAAAATTTCGCAAGTTATTAGAAATTTACGAATTTCTTAACATGGCAGTATAGGGCAAAATTTCACATAAACGTCAATTTTGAGAGATATTTTCATCGTAAAGATGTCAGACTACTTTTGGAATATTATTTAGAACACTGGCATGAATATTAATGACTGAATTTTCCAATATAAAAATTTCGTAAGTTATTGGAAAATTACGAATTTCTTAACATGGCAGCATAGAGCCAAATTTCACATAAACGTCAATCTTGAGGGATATTTTCATCGTAAAGATGTCAAACTACTTTCGAAATGTTATATAGGATACTGGCATGAATATCAAAGACTATGATTTTTCCAATTTAAAAAATTTGTAAGTTATTTGGAATTTACGATTTACTTAACATGTCAGAATAAGGCAAAATTGAGCATAAATTTCCATTTTGAGGATCATAAATACATTAGACAACTTCAAAATTACATTTATGATATTTGTTTGAGCATGATTGAATACAAATATTCTACTAGGAAATTTTCGTAAATTAATCGTAATTTACGATTTTATCAACATAGCGAAATTGTAAATTTTTCATATAAATATGAATTTTGAGGATTATTGCATTGGAAATAGTAGCATGAAAACTAAACAACGGAATTGACCCTGATAAAATAAATTAATAGATTAGAATAAGATATATATATCGAAGTTAACGGTGGATAGCCTATTAGGCGGGGATTTCATTTTGTCACTATATCAAGCTTTGGTCAAATTCATTTATTTTAACATGATTATAATATGTCTCGCACTAGAAATTTATGAGAACATAAATATGATGGGCAACTGAGCAGAGTCCACCTATGCCAACTAGTTTTTAACATTCTTATGGATAATGTATTGCTGTTTTAAAACAAAGTATTTATATTACATACAATTAAATCATATCTATAACTTACATATGATTATTTTATTTATTTATTTATATATGTGTGTGTGTGTGTTATTGTGTATACATGTGTAATGATTTTTTTTTTTTTTTTTTTTCCAGAAATGTACAAAAAGCAGTGTGCATTCTTATCCCTATTGAAATTTGATTCATTATTTGTGGTATGTATTTATTTATATTTGCATGTATATTATTATTTTTTTTTTTCTAAGCTTTATATTTTTGGTTTCCTATCATCTGAATTATTAAGGTTTTCTTTTTCTTTTTTTGTAACTTGTATTCTTCTTCTTCTTCCTTTTTTTTTTTTTTTTTTTTTTTACATTTCATTTTAAAAAGAATAAACACAAAGGATCTCGTTATTTTGTTTGTTGAAAATTTAAAATTATTTAAGCATTACATTAAATGTATGAAGAAAAACATTTTAATACAAACTAAGCAACACAATTTTATTGATTGAATGAATATTCATACTGTCTTTTTTAATATAACTATTCAAAGATTGATTATTAGTTTCATATATATATATGTATGTATATATATAAATGTATGTATAAATATAAAATTTAAAAACAATTATTAAAAATTAATTTATTAGAGTGGATCTAATTAGAAAATATATAAAGATAAATTAATTTGTGTATAGTGGATTAAGATATAAAATATGCAACATTTTAACATCTAGTCTATATTGTTTCATAATGGAAATAGAGTTGGCCATTCTGTGAAACTTTATTAATTTATTGAATTAAATTATTACTGGCTATTTAGCTTTAAAAAGAATTTATTTACTTAAATATTTTTATTTGCATAATAAATCTGAAAAACGAAAGAATTAGAGTTGCCTAATTTCAGCAGAATGACAAAAACAAAAATAAGCTTCAAACTTGATTAAGCACTCACACTTTATTTAGTTAACAAAAAAGGGAGTCATAGCTGTTAAACATTAAATTTTGGTTATTCAATAATAACTTGATTTTTGGATTTTGGGAATTATGAAGTTAGATAAGAAAATGAGAAATGAAAAAATGGCCGAACGTGATCGATTTAGGAATAGTGGATTACCTGTGCGTATATAGTGCCGCGAATCATTAACCCTTCCTGAAATCAAATATTTCATATTGCAATCAATAATAATAATTTAAATTGAATAAATAAAATGAAAATTAGGAAAAATTATTAACTCACCCCAAACAGCAGTACAATCAATACCTGTAAGGCAAAATTAATTAGATCCATTGGGACACTCGGTTGCACAATAAGAATCACACATGATATGTCACCTAGGAATTTTTTTATTGAAGATTAAGATATATATATTCCGCTTGTACCGGTACAGGGATACATCATTAATTTACCAACACTGTAATTACGCACATTAGATATCATGATATAGATAACTGATAGATCAAAGCAGATATCGTTCACAGCATTCGGATTATTCTAAATATTGCCTGTCTATTTAGCATTTACAGATAGCATTAATCACTTGTTACATCCGGGATGGATGCATTTGTAAAATTCTATAATGATGATCGTTTCAATGTCGTATTGAGCATGGTATATGAGTAAAACAATTCGCACTTTCACCCATCGGATGTGTACGTTCGTATTCTCCTGTGATTACTGAAAGCATTGACGATATCACAAAATTACTGTGACACATGGCAGTTGCTCCACATTTTAAATACGTGATGGCAATAGCATATAAGGACCTCTTTGAATATTAATAATATACTCTATTACATTAGTTTATGAGTAATTCTAGAGGTTATTAAAACTGGAAGGAACTTTTTAAAGACTGATGCTCGGCCAACGATCTACAATTTCTTCGTATCCATTCAGCAATCCTCCAAGGGAGTTTCTCGTCACTAGGATCCATTTCCAAATACACATGTCCACAAGATGGACGTAAAAACGAATACATTTTCCTTGTTTTGCTTTTACAGGCTTATAGACTTAAAGAAGTTATTACTATAGATGCAAAAGTTTGGAATAACTGTTCAGCCAGCGGCCAAAGGCCGCCGACCACGGCGTAAATGTCTTCGCACTCCTTTCTACCTCACCGTACAAGCACAGAGTGAGTCAGAGATGCCTTCCAATCTCCCGCGCCGCGAAACTACGCACATTCAAATTGCTGCGCGCAATAAATAGTCCGAAAATGAATTATTTTTATCCGGATCGTCTGCTGAATAATAAATACTAAAATGGAAATAAATAAATTTAATTTTATGAACGGAATATTTTATATTGGGTTAATATCTGGATTCAATATTAATATTAAAAAATACACATTTTCCTAGAGAGACGCCACTTTTGAATCGGCGCCGTGATATATTCGCTGCGGACCTGACATATTCGCTGCGAACCGAATGGAACATTCCAGAAGAAAAATTTGAAAATCGTCAATGAAAATGACGTCACTGATTTTAATTAGTGAAAAATGAACGTTAGGAAAATTAATACAATTATTTTTAAATTATTTGCAGACGATCTAAAAAGATTTTGAACTGATTTGAATCATGATTAAAATTGAATTTCTTTATTGGCTAAGGCGTTTGTTTACAATCAGGAAACATCGGTAGTTTTGTTTACAAACAAAACGCTTCACTGGAAATTCTTAAATTTTTTTGCTTATTGAAAATTACGAATTTTAAGAAATTTTAAATGGAGAAAATAAATAAAAGTAACTAAAATATTTTCCGGAGGATTTAATAAAATTTAACCGAATTCAAAAGTGTTAGAATTTTTGATTCTAACATTACCCCCCTTCTCCAAAAAAAATTATAGCAGCAGGAAATTGGAAGGACTTAGTAACATAAAACATACACTAAATATAAAAAATACACTACATGAGTGCATATCCGAATATATATAATAACACTCAAAACATAAATGATTTGGGGCAAGTTAAAAAAATCATATGCATACCACTTTTTAAACACATAACATAATAAACAGAGGTAATGAAGATAATGGAAATCTGCCAAAATAAACCACTTGAAAAGAAAATTTTAGTTATGAATAAGTTTTTTTTTTTTTTTTACCAAAAACATCTCAGCTAAAAATTTATGACGGAATATTTAAAGTAAAAAATATGCACCTAACAACAAATCACTAAAGGTAAAAAATTTATTGGAACTCAATAGTAGATATACTAAACAAGTACGAATGAAGCAGTTACAGCGCACACATTGTTACAGATGACGGTATATAATTATGTGAAACCGCTAGTGACCCCCATAACGATGTTGCCTTTGCCATCCGCACACTGTCATATCTACAATTGACAGGCTTATGAGCTGTAACACTATTGTGATGAGCATGTGAGACAGCCAATGACACTTAAATAAAGGCTCGGCTATAAATGGTCTCCATCAATACTCTAGGACAATACCTATATTTCTACAATGTGCCACATGCATAAAGAATTGGAAAATGAATACTGTTTGTAAAATTGATTTGTGTTATTTTAGAATATACACTCCTGCCAAATCGCAAAAGGTTTACAACAGGTAGGTGTCAGTGATTAAACGTTTTTGAATATACTTTAATAATTTGAAAAAAAATGCATATATCTTTTTTTTTGCTTTTTTTTTTTTTTTTTAAACAGGTAAGTGAATATGTTTTTTGTAGATTTTCATAATGTAACATTTAGGTTAAAAATTTTATTCTGAAATTGAAGAAGTGAGAATATCTAAGAACTGCAGCACCAGTGCACAAAAGTGAAACATTACCTCGGACCAGCCTGACAGATTTTGAATCACTCTGGGCTCGGATTTCTCAGTATCCCATCAAAAGCAATTCCAGAATACTTTAATGTAAGTAAAAAAAAATTTTTTGCTATATATTAATTTATGTATTTTGTCTGCTAACTTGAATGTCTATTGGAGGAGCCAGTATCATAAAATTTGAAAAGAGTGAAAAATACTTTTTTTTTTTTTTTTTTTTTTTGCTTTGCTGAGAAGTTTTAGTTATGAGTAAATTTGAATATTAAAATTGTTTGGGGTTGAAATGCAATCTCATGGGGATGAATAGTGAGAAACAAAATTGAACATTTTAGAGTAGTATTAATGTTCTTTAAATTTCTTAGCAGGAAAACAGGCATTGTGATGATCACATCATATATAACATAATTTTAGATCATTGTTTTTTCTTTTATTTCATTTTAATTGAAGAAAAGGGGAATTTATTCGTCCCATATCAATAAAGGCAATGCATAACGAGACTGCTGTTCACACTAATTATAGGCTCAGCTTATAATGGTCTCTACATATGCTATAAATAATATTCAAGGTAGTTTTCATATATAGAATTTTGAATAGAAAGCATGCATGTCAGTTTAAGCCACAGACTTACATTCACCTGAAGTGAAAAACGGGTACCTAATCAGTTTTAACCTCATCGACTTATATAAAAACTGCAAGTGTCATGCCCTATCATCTACCCTATAAATTTTATACATACTGTGCACAGTTTTAATATAATAAATCAAATATAATTTTTGTATATATAAATAGGACAATGATCTGAATTTTAATTGCCTATAAATGTTTCCTGTAAATTCTTTAGGTGTGATGGAAAATTAAAAAGGTAAGTAACTTTTTTTTTTTTTTTTTTTTTTTTGAAGTGAACTGCCTAGTCAACTGGGTTTATAGTTAAAATTTCGCATGGCACAATGATCGCTGTGGCCATCAGCTCAGATTACCATAAAACGCAAAATTTCACTGTCCCAATAATCAAATCTAAACACCTTCGCCCCCCAAAAAAAAATACTTTTGCACCTTTGGACTTTTTTTTTTTTTTTTTTTTTTTATTTAGAATTTTCTAAGTAACACCATGTAGTTTATAATCATTCATCCCTTACCAATAAATTTATATTCTGAATTTTTTGATGTAATTTTTCAAAACATTTTTTGAAATTGCCATAATTAAGGCGAATCATACTTAAAATAAATGCTTGCATTTCAAAGAGAAGATATTCAAGAACCCCTTATTATTATTATTTTTTTTTTTTTTTTTTTTTTTTTTGTGAAACCTCTACTATCTAGAGTTATTAAAATCATCTTATTTTTAACTCTACCCAGAGAGAAAATGTAATAAATGGAAAAGGACACTAAGTAAATAACTGTAAATTAAATATCTATATTAAATTTCACTTAGCAGATTTCCATAGAAAAAACACAAATGTATGAAGAAAAAAATTATCATTTTCTCTGTTCAACATAAAATTAAAATCAATATCTAATTTCCGAACATTAAATCACACTCCAATTCCATGGAATGTTTAAAAAATGTGGCAAATCTCAATTATTTCTTTATTTTTTAAATAATTATAGCTAAAATAGCTCTAAAAATTACATGTATTCCTTTTATTTACTGGAATACCATAAATTGGGACCTACCACATTAAAATAAAATAAAATACACAAAATTTCCATTAAATATTAATATAGGGCATGTAATAGTGGCAAATCTCAATTTTTTGTTTATTTTCTTTAAAAGTTTACAGCTAAAATAGCTCAAAAATTTATCTACATTCCCTTTCTTGGAATGCCATATATTGAGATTTCCCACCTTGAAATCAAATAAAATAAAACATATAACATGAAAATATAATATCTAGATTATTTTAAGTGGCATGCATAATGAGACAAAAAATAAATCTTCACGATTTTTTCTTTTTTTTTTTAAATCGCGATCGCTAAAATTAATTAATTTTGAAAAAAGGATTAATGATTAAATAACCTCAGGTTCTCAACCTTAACGGAGGTTATTTTTCGCGACGGCACCAAATGTTAAACAATAAATTTAGTTATTCAATATAATAACTTGATTGTTGGATTTTGGAAATTTATAAAGTTAGATAAGAAAATGAGAAATGAAAAAATGGCCGAACGTGATCGATTTAGGAATAGTGGATTACCTGTGCGTATATAGTGCCGCGAATCATTAACCCTTCCTGAAATCAAATATTTCATATTGCAATCAATAATAATAATTTAAATTGAATAAATAAAATGAAAATTAGGAAAAATTATTAACTCACCCCAAACAGCAGTACAATCAATACCTGTAAGGCAAAATTAATTAGATCCATTGGGACACTCGGTTGCACAATAAGAATCACACATGATATGTCACCTAGGAATTTTTTTATTGAAGATTAAGATATATATATTCCGCTTGTACCGGTACAGGGATACATCATTAATTTACCAACACTGTAATTACGCACATTAGATATCATGATATAGATAACTGATAGATCAAAGCAGATATCGTTCACAGCATTCGGATTATTCTAAATATTGCCTGTCTATTTAGCATTTACAGATAGCATTAATCACTTGTTACATCCGGGATGGATGCATTTGTAAAATTCTATAATGATGATCGTTTCAATGTCGTATTGAGCATGGTATATGAGTAAAACAATTCGCACTTTCACCCATCGGATGTGTACGTTCGTATTCTCCTGTGATTACTGAAAGCATTGACGATATCACAAAATTACTGTGACACATGGCAGTTGCTCCACATTTTAAATACGTGATGGCAATAGCATATAAGGACCTCTTTGAATATTAATAATATACTCTATTACATTAGTTTATGAGTAATTCTAGAGGTTATTAAAACTGGAAGGAACTTTTTAAAGACTGATGCTCGGCCAACGATCTACAATTTCTTCGTATCCATTCAGCAATCCTCCAAGGGAGTTTCTCGTCACTAGGATCCATTTCCAAATACACATGTCCACAAGATGGACGTAAAAACGAATACATTTTCCTTGTTTTGCTTTTACAGGCTTATAGACTTAAAGAAGTTATTACTATAGATGCAAAAGTTTGGAATAACTGTTCAGCCAGCGGCCAAAGGCCGCCGACCACGGCGTAAATGTCTTCGCACTCCTTTCTACCTCACCGTACAAGCACAGAGTGAGTCAGAGATGCCTTCCAATCTCCCGCGCCGCGAAACTACGCACATTCAAATTGCTGCGCGCAATAAATAGTCCGAAAATGAATTATTTTTATCCGGATCGTCTGCTGAATAATAAATACTAAAATGGAAATAAATAAATTTAATTTTATGAACGGAATATTTTATATTGGGTTAATATCTGGATTCAATATTAATATTAAAAAATACACATTTTCCTAGAGAGACGCCACTTTTGAATCGGCGCCGTGATATATTCGCTGCGGACCTGACATATTCGCTGCGAACCGAATGGAACATTCCAGAAGAAAAATTTGAAAATCGTCAATGAAAATGACGTCACTGATTTTAATTAGTGAAAAATGAACGTTAGGAAAATTAATACAATTATTTTTAAATTATTTGCAGACGATCTAAAAAGATTTTGAACTGATTTGAATCATGATTAAAATTGAATTTCTTTATTGGCTAAGGCGTTTGTTTACAATCAGGAAACATCGGTAGTTTTGTTTACAAACAAAACGCTTCACTGGAAATTCTTAAATTTTTTTGCTTATTGAAAATTACGAATTTTAAGAAATTTTAAATGGAGAAAATAAATAAAATAAAAGTAACTAAAATATTTTCCGGAGGATTTAATAAAATTTAACCGAATTCAAAAGTGTTAGAATTTTTGATTCTAACAATAGCGTTATGAATGCACAGATAAAAAAGATAAATGAAATTCTTGAAATACTTGTTCATTCTAATATTTCAACTGAAATTTCACAATTTATCATTAATTTTCTTTGTCTGGGGCATTGAAGAATTTGAATTTTTTATTAAACATATAGACTGTTTTATTAAACTTTCAAAATTTTAATAAACACTCAGTTGATTTTTTTCTTATTTATCTATTGGGTTGACTAAACTCAATTTTGCTATTGCTGAGGTAACCTTAACATGTGCATTATATTTAAAATTTCCACAATAAGTGTGTAGTAGTGAAGGCCAAACACACAAGTGAAGAAATTACTACAGGACAATGAAAGGTTAATAAAAACGAAACGAAGGTTGACCAATGAATAAAAATAATTTATTGACATAAATACTTGATGTAGTGACAATATTCAAAGTAACAAAATGTAAGTTTTGGAAAGTATTAAAATAAGCACATTTTTCTGTGGCTTTATTTTTATTTAAATTATGTATTTTTACATTCTGCTGTCATGATAGTGTACTTCTTGTTTTAATTTACTTGGCACTTTAAGATAAATATTAAAACTTCTCTTTCGTGATCTAAAAATTACATAATCTGCTTAGTTGCTTCTGTTTTCAGTCTGCTAGTTCTTTTTTTTCTTTAATTTAATATTTAATTTCAACAGATTTTAAAATAAAAATTAATACATATTTATTTATTATGCTGTCCTATAAAAGGTACACCACACTTAAATGAATTCAGGGATAAGATTTTTCAGCTATTTTTAAATTTAACTTTTCAGCCTTTTTATATATACATTATGTATATCTTTCTGGTGTGTATTTGTAACATTAACCAATCAAATAAAATTTTTAATTACCCTTGTAAAGGGATACTGAGCATAATTATTTATATTTTTTTTCATCCCTGATTAATTATAAATATGCATATTTATTGATAATGTATTCAAGAAATATTTTGTACTTTAACTAGTGATATCAAGCTTTGTGCATGAACGAGCATTTTTCTCTATTGATTTCAGCATATAATTCAGTTAGATTAATTGATGACTAATATATTTTCAGAGAGTTTACATTTATATATTTTTTGCATTTTTGTTTTACATATATTCACTTAAAAATATATATATAATTTTCTTTTTAAATCTGAATTCTCAAGAGCTGTAAATACAGGGTTAGCAAGAAATAAGTTGCCCACTTCAGATGGCTCTAAAATCCGTCCTATTGGTCCAAATGACATATAATTTTAACTACAGATAATTCAAATGTTGCGCTTGACATTTATTAAATAAAAAAAAAATAGTACAAAATTCCGCCGGTAGGTGGCGCTGTAATACACATAGCCATATTTAATATGATTTAAAAATATGCATGAAAAATAAAGTAACATTAATAAAACTACTCAATATGATACCCTTCATGTTCAACAATGTGCTGTAATCGCATAATCATATTTTCAACAGCTGACCTGAATAATTCTGCCAGAATATCTAAAACATGGTGCCGAATGCTGTCCTTCAGATCAGGCAGAGTTAATGGCCTTTGACGATAGATATTGTCCTTTATCCAGCACTGAAACACAAATGCTGTTTATGATTTTGAATATATGCAAATAAGCACCATTTGTGTTATAGCGCCATCTAGCGGCAGAATTTTGTATTAATTTTTTTTTATTTAATGAATGTCAAGCGCATCATTTGAATTATCTGTAGTTAAAATTTTACCTCATTTGGACCAATAGGACGGATTCTGGAGCCCTCTGAAGTGGGCAACTCACTAACCCTGTATATAAAATAATAAATATTTACAAAGGGCATATTTTAAAATTTTATCTTCATTTCATATTGTTAAGTAATTGTCTTTTCATTTGTACTAAATTAAGCTTTGTTGTTTTATACTGAAGTAATTGAAAATAAATTTTTGCTATTGATTTTCAGGTCATATGTGCTTTCTATAGTTTCCCCATAACCTTAGAGTTTCCTAAGCAGAATAATCTGTATTTACTCCTTGTTTTAATTGTGATGTATTCTTTTATGAGTTGGTGTTGTGGTAAAGTTACGGTAAGTTTTACATTTACACTGTCATAATTTACTCCAGTTGTTAATGTGTTGTAAAATTTGGTGTGTTTATACATTGAAAATTGTCTTTCTAATTAAAATTTGTGTGGTAGTTTTATTACATTTGAATCCTATTATCTTCACAATAAGAATAATCTTCATTTCACAGTAATAATGTTTCCTGTTTGAACCACTCTGAGACCATGATGTCATAGCTACATTAATATCTTGAGTTTTTAAAAAATTAAATTTTATCCATCTGTGTTTTGAAACAGATTAAATAATTTTTGTAAGAAGGGTAATTTTACAGAAAAAAAAAAAGAAAAAGTCATCATCATATTTGCAACAATGGTTTGAGAAAATTAAAACAAAATTTTATGCATGGTTTGAAATGAATAAAAGAAAAAGTAATTTAAAAGGAAGAAAAAAAAAAGCTATATATATGTATTAGACAAAAACACTCTTTTCATTATTTTGGTTTAAGAATCGTGTCTGAAACAAGAAAACTTTTGGTAAACATTTACTGTACAGAGCAGTACAATTTTTTTCTTGGCCTCCTCTTCTCCTAGTGAGTTTATTAACTGTTTACCACAAGAGACGACTCTTGATCTATGTTGGGAAAGTAAGTGTAATAGCTAATGACTGAAGAACATCTTTAATAGAGGGAAATCCACCAACCTTGATTTAAATTTTAAAATATTGTGTTATAAAAATCCCAACAAAACTTTTTTAAATCTATTGTTGCATTAAAAAACATGCATTTTCACAAATGCATTTATATAGTTTTGTGGATAACTTAAAAAATATATAAGAATAAGAATTCCATTGAAATCTACCTCTATCGAGCCTTTTGCCAAACTGCCAAGCAAACCAATCTTTAAGAAATCAGAATTTCACTGTAATGAAAAGTTTTATTAAACTGTTGAACATTAACTGAGTTCCTGATTCCATTAGCATTTTAATACTAATTCAGTTTTCAATTGAAGAAATTTAAGATTTTTCATTAACAGAATTAAAGTACCTACTATTTTTAATTCATATTATTTTCATATAGTTTCTTGATCTATATTTAGTTTATCTCATTACTTGGTACACATTTCAAAATTCACGAGCTTATGCATCTCTCAGTTATACATAAATTTTGTGAAGTCCTGTTACAACTTTCATTAGTCTCTCTCAGTTATATGCAAAAATAATTTGCACAGTTCATAAATGGTGTCTTACAAGAACTTTTATCGTGTATTCCAGTTATGTGTGAATTTTTTTTTTTTAAGTAAGAGACTTCAAAAATGTTTTTGATGATGTTACAGCTGAAGAAGAGGATAATTATGGAACTAATACTCTAATAGTCCTTTATATGCTATTAATACTACCATAACCCCATTGCTGTATGAGCTCTAGAAATATTGAGATGTTACCTACAAAATTCTGATGTAATATCAGCCATAATAATGCATTTTAATGAATTAGAAAAGGCAGTACAAATATAGCCAAAGCTAAAACAAACCAATCCTGTTGATTTTTTTTTTTTTTTAAATGAGCTAATTACCTTTTTTTTTTTAAATGTAAACACGAATATTTATTTTATGTAAATAAAATTATATGTTCTGACCATAGGAAACTCTTAGTTATGCATGATTTTCAATTGATCCTTTCAAATGCATATAAAATAAGCAAGAGATGATTATATAGCCGACTCTCATTATAACAACCCAGCACGATATAACGACCTTTTGAGAAGTCCAGATTGACTTCCAGTTAAGATAATGTTCTTTCATATTTGCTTTAACGACCAGAAAAAGGCAAGTCTCTTAATAGAACAACCCAAAAAAATGACTGGATTTCCTTCAATTTTTAGTTAAAAAAAAAAAAAAAAAAAAAAGAGAGAGGGAGAGAAAGAGAGAAAATCTGACGAATTTTATTTCATTGGTAAAATGAGATGCCTTTTAATTGCAGCCCTGAACCACATAAGCTGTTTGGCAAGAAACTTCCTAAGAAACCCCCAGAAATAATTTTAAACAAACAGATTTTCTCAAATTCAGGGAGTGTAATGAAAAGTCATCGAATGTTTCTTATAAAGATTATTGACAGTAGAAAGTCAAAAGTGTTATTAATTGTAGAGAGTAATGAAGACATCAGTTGTATTCTAAAAATTAGTAATCTTATAATATAAAAGGAGCTGTGAAAACATGTAACAAACTTCCATACATTTCAGAAAATCAAGATAATGAAAATGAATAATTCCAAAACATCAGCCATTTTAAAAACGTTTTTTTTCCAATTTCAAAATTACATCAAAAATCTATTATTGCTTTCTTCACAAAATATTAAGCATGTAATTAGTTAATCATAAATAGATGAAAGATTTTGATTTTTATGCAGTATGTACACAGTTCATATTCCTTTTTCTTTTCTTTTTTGTTATGTAAATTTTATCAAAATAAAATTTCTTGAAATTCCACTTGTACTTTATGGTACACATATTTTGTACAATTTATTCAAATGGTCATCTAGAATCATTATTTTCATTTTCAACAAATTTGAAGTTTAATTTAAGATCAAATTTGGTTAATATTTTCAATTGATTTTAACTTTAAAATTTTATTTCACATATAAATTCTAATACATTTCATATTTTACATGCAGTATGTTATTTGCAATCATTATCAAACTAAATTTAATGAAAAGGGCATCATTTGAAAGAATATTTTTAATCTATTTTATATAGTGACCATTTGATATAATGACCCAAATTGAGTCATCCCAATGGGGTTGTTGTAACGAGAGTTGATTGTATATCCTTTTGTTATTGAAATTTTTACTATCAAGATTAACTTGAGTAAGTTTATGCAAGTGTTTTGTATTCAGAATGAATAGTAGCTGTCAAATAGTTTGTTATTTGATATATCTGACAATGCAAATAATAAATAATTTAAAAATACTGTTATTTTGATTAGAGTTCTTTACGAACTGTGTAAATAAAATTATATAATTTCACAATTTCTCTTTAAAAGCAATTTTTATTACTCTTGAACAATTTTTTTGTGTTTATAGTTCAATAAAATCTGTTGAACCTGGTGTAAATTTAATTTAGTAATTAAGAAGTTTAAAGTTTTTTTTTTTTTTTTTTTTTTTTTTTAATCTATTTTGCACAATATATAAGTGTTATCATTTTTAATTTTTTAGGTGTGTAAAGAGGATAAATATTTAGCGTCTGGATTCATTGTTCTCTGTATTACCTATCCTTGTTTAATTATATACCAGGTAAAATGCTCATTAGAATCTTTTCATTTCAATTTTGGAAATCAGATGGCTTTTCATAAAATATATAAATTAAAAAACTATAAAGATTTATTTTGGATCATTCTTATTCTAGTAAATGATGCTGTAAAATCATATGCTATAACAATTTCTTTGTGTTTAGGTTAAAAAAAAAAAAAAAAAGAAAGAATGTTTATGCCCAAAGTTATTTAGATGTTTGCTGAAATTGTAAAGCAAAGTTATTTAGATGTTTTCAATTTATGAAATCAAAGAATTAAAATACAGTATATACTTCTGTATAAGTCAGCTAGGGTTGCTAGATTTATCTTTTTGAAAATTTTTGTTTTACCTTAATTTGTAATGTTTTTTATCACATTATCAAAATTTTTCTTTTTCTACAAATTAATCTATATTCAGTGATCCAGTAATGCTTTCTTTAAAGAAATTTTTAAAAAATGCATCATATTTTTAAATTATTTAGTGTAAAACAAAATTACATAAAAAAAAAAAGAAAGAAAAAGAAACGGGTGTGAAACAGCCAACTTTTATCAAACCTTGACATACACTATTATTGATCAGAAAACAATAATTACTTTAAAAGGGAGGCATATTAAATTACTTTAATATGGCGAGTTTAAAAAAAATCTGTACAGCCGTTTTTAAAGGAACGCGCTTGTGAGACCTGAAATTGAGCTATATATACATGCCGCCTCTCAATTTTCCTGAACTAACCAACTATATTATTTGAAATAGAGTTAAAACTTAGCTCTAAAAATATGGATATATTTAATACACCAATAAGAAGGCACATATTCAGTATGAAATTCTGTGATACAACGGAGAATAAGAGTACAATTTTTTTTAGGTGAGGTGTAAGAAGAATATGATTTCTTTTGAAGAAGGGTATTATTACATACTTGCCAACTCTTCCTTATTTCAAGGGAGACTCTTTTATTTTAAGACTCTCTTCCAATCCTCCTTGTCCTCATACACTTATTCTGATCATTTTAAAGTTATATGTATAATTTATAAAAAAAATTCAACAAATCTTCAAAATTTTAAGCAAAATTTTATGCTTTTGCTAAAGAAAACTCTTGTATCTCAATAGATAGCTCTATTTGCAATTGATAATTATAAGGTTTTTATTTATTAATTTAATTTATGGATATTGATTTTTCACAATTTAAGCTATGGATTAAACTATTAAATACCCTGTCATATGTCGTCAGTGTTGTATATAGGCCTTAAAATGCCGCTTATAGAATCTCCCTTACTTTGATCTTTCAGTGTTGGCAGGTTGGTATTATTTTTTCAACCAAAAGCAGGTGGACACAGCATCCTCCTGAAAGAGTCAGGAGAAAATTGCAGGTTATATATACATATGCAGCAATGTTATGTGATTGTTTATAATGTAATTGTCTACATGATACACTCAAGTTCCCCACCCTCAGATCCTTTGAAATTAAATATTTTTTTCCTTTTAAGCATTGAAATAATAATAATAATAATAATAATAATAAATTGGTCCCAGCTCTCTGCTGACAGTGTCATTGGTTACTCCTCTGTGCAAATTTATTAGTTTAATGAAATTAATACATTTAAAAAAACACTCAATTCAGAAAATAAACACAGCCTCGTTTAAGAAGAAATACAGCTCCAAGAATACATAAATGAGAGAATAAAATTTAAATATAAAAAATATCAAGTTAGCATTAATGAGGTGGCAAATTGTGAGAATTTGTGTATTTATATTCATTTCTTACAAAATTGAACTTGAAATCAAAACTTCATTTTAATTCAATGAATTACCTAGTTTAAATATGCAGTCATTGTTACCTTTGAAACTTAAATGAATAATTCTATCGCATTTGAAGTATGACTGTGAGAAAATGAGTTAGCATTAAAAAGCTGTCTGATTAATAAACATAGTGATAACGTATTTAGGAATTTGTAATTTTATTTCAAATTAATTAAATATTATTCAAATTAAGCTGTACTCAGAATAAATTCTATAATTTAAAGTTTTAAGTATCTTATGCAGGCTTGAAAACTTGATTAGAAAGATGAATTTTGGAAAACTGTTACCTGATTGTAAACATCTGCTACCTAATTATAAAGGGAATGCTATGTAAAAGTTTGGTAATGAAATCGGTACTATATTTTTATGTTATTGAATGATCAAAGTGTGCTCAAGATCAAAGCCTTTCTATTAGATTGCCCCCTCGCTTCAACATGCATTCATAAGTATAAAAACATGTTTCGTGTGTATTCATATGTATAAAAATATTAAATGCTCAAGAAAAAACAAATTTTCTGAAGACAGCAGAAGATTCAATTCTATTTAGTAGATGCAATGCAAAAGCAAGTATTAAACATTTCTAATAGCTTCATCACTAGCAAAGTCAGAAAATTAAAGATCTTTTATTATCTACTATGTATAAAGGTGGAGATTACAGTCAAACCTCGTTAACGCGAACACTGTTAACGTGCATTACTTTTAACATGAACTGCTTTCACAATCCCTGTCAAAATGAAGATTAATTTAGTCATAGGAAGATTAGTTACTGATAGCATGAACTACTGATAACATGAAAATTTTTTTTACCCTCCTTGAGATTCATGTTAACGAGGTTTGACTGTATCTCTCTCCACCTAATATTTTCATACCTTTTGCATTGAACAATGTAAATATTTTTATTGTCAAAGATTATCTTAACTAATCAGAAATAACTTGATAATAAATATTAAATTGTTAATAAAGTAAATAATTAGTTTATCAAGATTTATACCTACTAATTTTGCTTTCCTTATTTTAGATTTACATGTCAAGCCATAAAACATTGACTGATGATCTGTTTCATGAATCAGCCCGAGATATTGGTATATTATTATTATTATTTCTACATAATGTAATTAGTTTTAATTAATTTTTGTTAAGTTTTAACTTGTTAAGGTTTTATCACAACCAAATTGTTTTCTTTAAAAATGATTTTGTTTATGAAAAATTTTATACATTTTTTTCAATGTATAATTCAGATTTATTTAAACTGTACTGTATGTTTAGATATGCTTATTAATATAAATGTATATATCTGTTCTCAGAAAGGTAAATCTTATTCCAGCTGAAATAAAAAAAAAAAATAAAAAAATTATGAACAAAGTGAAAAGTCTTAGTTTTAAACATGGATGCAGTTACAGAGTAAAAAAAAAAAAAAAAAAATGTAAGATTGTGATTTTATTCTAAAAGAAAATGAAAATGGTTTTTAAATATAATGTGAGTGAATCAGAAGTTGACTGCGCATGTGCAGTTGGTTGAAAATCAATATGATATGCCAAATGCAGGGCAAAATTTCCCCTAAAATTCCTAATTTTCTAAATATTTTAATTGCACGCTCCTAAAGTTCTTGTACATTTTCCTCCATGACCCTAAAAAAAATCCTTCCTGGTCAAGGCTAAACTAGATCTGATGCTCCTACATCACTGCGGATACAATTGGTCGTTATATCTAGTTTAACCTTGATTGTGACTTATCTTGTTGAGGGGGGGTGGTATTCATTCCAGCATGGTTTATATTGATTTCATTTCACACAAGAATTAAAATTGACAAAGTTTGTTGAATTTACCACATGCACGTGCAGTTTATTCCCTCGAATCTCATTATACTTATATGTTATTTGCATCTACTTTAAAATATGGGGAAAGACTGAACAAATTACCAGAATTCCTAGTTAGAAAAGGAATAGACGGTGTTTTAGTGAAATAAATAGCTGTGAATAACCATATTTATTTGGCTAAATGCACTTTGTGTTGTGAAACTTTTGGGATTTCAAACAGTGACGTCAAACAATTGCAAGCACACCTTAAAGTTAAAAATATCCCCTGAAATTCGATAAAAGATTTAAAAATCAAGTACTTTTAGTATGCTACAACAACCAACTTCAGGAGATGAATCCCTGAGCCACTAGAATCAAGTAGTTAAAGCTGAAACTGTATGGGTTTTACCAGTGGCGGATCCAAAACTTGACTTTTGGGGGGGGGGCTGAGATTTTTCAAAATGTTATTCTAGACAGATAAAAAATTTGCAATTGCAATATTCAATGATGAATGTCAGTGTTTTGGGGGGGGGCTTCAGCCCCCTAGCCCCCCCCCTTAAATCTGCCACTGGGTTTTACATGTAGCTAATTGAAATATATATTTTTAATCATGTACAGAGGCAGTTGACTTGTTCAAGGTAATGTTTCCTAATTCCCTTATCGTAGCAACCATGCAACTTATTGAAGAGAAAACCACTTATATAATTACACAGAATATTTCAAAACATTAAAAAAATAGTTTGATAGAAGATATTGTCAAGAGCTGAACTAAATTAGAAAATCTGTTTGATGAGAGTAATAATGTGCAAAATAAATGCCAGTATATGTATGCCTGATACTGGTCAAATGAATTTAATCTGATGGCCTCTAGTTATCTGAAAAGAGTATTAGACATGCCATGGCTGACATTATTCTGAACGAACTTTTAGACATTTTATCTCCTTTAATATTCCATTATATAAAATTATATGTTTATCCATGGATAATATGAGTGTGAACAAAAGTTATTTTTTGAAAGTTTTCCCGGAGAATTTGGTCAAAACTCATATCTTCCAATTAGCATATGCAAACTAAAAATAACAAATAATGCATTTATAACTTTTCTAGATGCATTAGAATTAAACTTCGATGAATATTCTAATGATATAGATCATCTTTATTATATATATATATATATATATATATATATATATGCAGAGATTCCAACTACAAGGAAGAGTCTAACACTGAAAGCTACACAACTTTTATTGAAGCATGTAAATAGTCATTGGCTTCCGAGTGTGCACTAGAAAAAAATATTGAGTGGGATTCTCCCACTGTAACAAAAAAAAAAAAAAAAAAAAAAAAAAAATTATGTGGGGTCTTTCAAATTTAAGTATGAAATTATATAGTTTCCATTTTGCAAATTTCTTCTTGCAGAATTATAATTGCAAATTATTAATATATATAATGAACCTCATCCTCATCTGTCATTCACGATTCCGGTTTGCACCGCTTCAAAACAGAGACTTTTGGCAGCCATTTTTTTTTTCCCCAATTTGTTCAATTCAACTTACGAAAACATACATATCATTTTCATACATGTTTTGTATCGCACATATTGTTATTTATTCCGTCTAAAACCTTGAAAAACTATTCAATTGTAATGTTTAAATGTTTAATTAAATATAACGGATCACTGGCTATTATAAACATGAACCTATAAATAGAATTATGTAACTTCATGATTATAAACAACGCAATGCCAAATAAAAACAAACATAATTTGTTGCCATTCAGAAAATACAAATTCCAAATGGACAACTCTTTCATTGCAAATGAACGACTCTTTGACTGTTTCATTAAAAAAAAAAAATGCTTAAAATATTTCTAAAACATATTAAAGCCTTAAAAATCTTAAAATATATTTGTAAAAACATATTAAAGTCTTTAAATATTTTTATCAAGCTTCATTATTTGTTTACATTGTATGGTATGATTGGCGTCGAGTTCAGTACGTAAATGTCGCCAGTTGATTTTAGTTTTGAAATTAATGTAAAGTTATAATTGGGATAGAATGTTTGGTTGGGCAAGTAAAGGTCACCAGTTGAAATGAGTATTGAAAGTAGGGTAGTCTAAGGTGATAATGTCGAGTCAAGATAAAATGTTCGGTTGAGAATGAGAAAGTCCCTAGCTGGATCCTGGATATTTTGGCGATGTTGTGGGTGAGATAGCTGGTTGGGAGTATAGAGTAGAGGTGAGTTTGGGTTAGCATGGAGTGTCTGTAATTATTAGATAGTTAGTTAGAAAATACGCAAGCAAAGTGATGACGTCACTGGGCGTCAGTGGATGCAAGAAAAAGATTTCCTATGTTAATCGCCCATTGGATTTTTTGCAAAAAATTATTAAAAATTGAGGAAAATTATTTCCCGATTTTAATTCCCATATTTCGGTATAGATATGTATTAGTTATCGTGTGCATGCGTTAGATTACGTTGTTTTTGCTGTAACATTGATAAAATTTAAATTTTAAATTTCAAAACTTTAGAAAAATAAAATAGCAAACTTCCATATTTGATTGAAAACATAAACATTTCATTTCAAAGGATGATATTTACACAATAAATATCCAACTAATATACTAATTAAAAGGAAAATGATAAATATTCTATCATAATTTGAAGTCAAATTTGTTTACAAATGTTTAAATAAAGTGTCTGATATAAGATACTCTATGTTGCAGCGGAATAGATTTAATATATCTGTCATCCTTGGCGGAAAAAATATATCGCCAAATTATTTGGCGAACATATTTCATTCCTTTCAAAAATCATGGTTATTTTAACTGAATTATATGAAACAATATATCGTACAATACGTATTACGAAAATAAACATCTGGCATGTATATTTTCGTAGTATGTTTTTAATCGCCAAATACAAAAAACGCCAAAGATGACACAGTTTTGAAATTTAAAATTTTGTCAATTTGACAGCAAAATAACTCAATCTAACACATGGATACGATATCATACCTATACCCAAATACGGGTATTAAAATCGGAAAATAATTTTCCTCGATTTTTAATAATTTTTTACAAAATATACAATGGACGATTAACATATAGGGAATCATTTCTTGCATCCACGGACGGTCAGTGACGTCACATTTCGCTTACGTATTTGGAAACAGGATCTTCGATCTTCGATAGTCTTAAAGTATTTTGGTAAAATGAAGTGAATCGTTATTTACTTCCTCTTACCCATAGGGTCGAGAAAGTATTGTTTTAGGGTCAAATTTTCGAACGTGAGTTTTTGTTATACTTACATGTTCTGAGGTCCCCTGAATACGAAAATCACGTTTTTAGCGAATGGTCTTTGTGTCTATCTGTGTGTCTGTTATCAGCATATCTCAAGAACGAATAGTAGCAGAAATTCCAAACTCGGTATTCTAAATGTGTATCATATAGGGATGCTACAGTAAGCTTTTCGGTAAGATGAAGCAAATGGTTCGTGTACAGGGACATTCAAAAGTATTCAAATACATTACGGCGGTCTATGGGGGAAATTGCAAGTAAGTAGAATTTAACATCTATAGACTGCACTAAACCAAATGAAACGAATACATATTTTTTGTAATAGAGATAGTCAACTGGGAAATTTTTTTTGTGTATGTAGGAGCCTCGCCTCCCCCCCCCCCCTGGGGTAGATGTCCTCCCTCGAGTGGAGTAAATTTTCATGATGGGTATCTTTCAAAAGATCTCGCCAATACCTTTAAAACGAATGGTTGAACCATCGATCTACGATAATTTAAAATAAAGTTAATGATTTCTTTCATTTTTAAAATTTTTTTTTTTTTTTTTACTTTAATATTGAGAATAAATTCAACTTTTTTTTAGATATTTAGTGTTATACTATTTCTCTAATATGGAAATCGTCTGTGTTATCATACAAGATAACTTTTTAAAATAATTTTAATAAATTATTTTTTTTTAACTGAATTATTAATATATATAATGATCCTCATCTGTCATGAACGAATCCGGTTTACACCGCTTCAAAACAGAAACTTTTGGCAGCCATTTTTTTTTTTCCGTTTGTTCAACTCACTGAGCTGGTTCAACTTACGGAAACGTACATATAATATGTTTTGTATAGCACATATTCTTATTTATTTTCCCGAAAACCTTGAAAAACTATTCACTTGTAATGTTTAAAGATATAAACTAAATATAATGGATCACTGGCTATTATTAACATGAATCTATAAATAGAATTATGTAACTTCATGATTGTAAGCAACGGAATACCAAATAAAAACAAACCAAAACTGTTGCCATTCAGAAAATGCAAATTCCAAATGGATTCCGAATGAACGACTCTTTGACTGTTTCTACGAAAAAAAAAAAAACGCTTAAAGTATTTCTAAAACATATTAAAGCCTTAAAACTCTTAAAATATTTGTAAAAGCATATTAAAGTCTTTAAATATTTTTATCAAGCTTCATTGTTTGCTTACATTGTAAGGTATGATTGGCGTCGAGTTCAGTACGTAAATGACGCCAGTTGATTTTAGTTTTGAAATTAGTGTAAATTTATAGTTGGGATAGAATGTTTGGTTGGGCAAGTAAAGGTCACCAGTTGAAATGAGTATTGAAAGTAGAGTAGTCTAAGGTGATAATGTCGAGTCAAGATAAAATGTTCGGTTGAGAATGAGAAAGTCCCTAGCTGGACCCCGGATATTTTGGCGATGTTGCGGGTGAGATAGCTGGTTGGAAGTATCGAGTAGAGTTGAATTTGGGTTAGCATGGAGTGTCTGTAATTATTGGATAGTTAATTAGAAAATACGCAAGGAAAGTGATGACGTCACTGGCCGTCAGTGGATGCAAAAAAAAGATTTCCTATATTAATCGGCCATTGGATTTTTTGTAAAAAATTATTAAAAATTGAGGCAAATTATTTCCCGATTTTAATCCGCATATTTCGGTATAGATATGTATTAGTTATCGTCTGTATGCGTTAGATTAAGTTGTTTTTGCTGTAAAATTGATAAAATTTAAATTTTAAATTTCAAAACTCTAGAAAAAAAAATGGCAAACTTCCATATTCGATTCAAAACATAAACATTTCATTTCAAAGGATGATATTTACACAATAAATATCCAACTAATATACTAATTAAAAGGAAAATGATAAATATTCTATCATAATTTGAAGTCAAATTTGTTTTCAAATGTCTAAATAAAGTATCTGATATAAGATACTCATATGTTGCAGCGGAATAGATTTAATATATCTGTCATACTTGGCGAAAAAAAAAAAAATATCGCCAAATTATTTTGGCGAACATATTTAATTCCTTTCAAAAATCATGGTTATTTTAACAACTTATATTAAGAGAGCGATGAATTATATGAAACAATATTTCGTACAATACATATTACGAAAATAAACATCTGTCATGTATATTTTCGTATTATGTTTTTAATCGCCAAATACAAAAAACGCAAAAGATGACACAGTTTTGAAACTTAAAATTTTGTCAATTTGACAGCAAAATAACTTAATCTAACACATGGATACGATAGCATATCTATACCCAAATACAGGTATTAAAATCGGGAAATAATTTTTCCCGATTTTTAATAATTTTTTACAAAAAATCCAATGGACGATTAACATAGGGAATCTTTTTCTTGCATCCACGGAAGGTCAGTGACGTCACACTTCGCTTGCGTATTTGAAAACAGGATCTTCGATAGTCTTAAAAAAAAATATTTTGCTAAAATGAACTGAATAGTTTTTTACTTTCTCTTACCCATAGGGTCGAGAAAGTATTGTTTTAGGGTCAAATTTTCAAACGTGGGTTTTTGTTATACTTACATGTTCTGAGGTCCCCTGAATACGAAAATCATGTTTTTAGCGAATGGTCTGTGTGTGTGTGTGTGTCTGTCTGTCTGTGTGTCTGGATGTCTGTGTGTCTGTTATCAGCATATCTCAAGAACAAATAGTAGCAGAAATTCCAAACTCGGTATTCTAAATGTGTATCATATAGGGATGCTACAGTAAGATTTCGTTGAGATGAAGCAAATGGTTCGTGTACAGGGACATTCAAAAGTATTTAAATACATTACGTCTTTGGGGGAAATTGCAGGTAAGTAGAATTTAACATCTATAGACTGCGCTAGACCAAATAAAACGAATATATATTTTTTGTAATAGAGATAATCAACTGGAATTTTTTTTTTTGTGTATGTAGGAGTCTCGCCGCCCCCCCTCGAGGGGAGTAAAATTTCATGATGGGTATCTTTCAAAAGAGCTCGACAATACGTTTAAAACGAATGGTTGAACCATCGATCTGCGATAATTTAAAATACAGTTATTGATTCTTTTCAATTTTAACCCCTCCCCCCCCCCCCCTCCAAAAAAAAAAAAAAAAAAGGAAGAATTTTTTTTTTTTTTTTTTTTTTTTTTTTTTTTTACTTTAATATTGAGAATAAATTCGTTTTTTTTTTTTTTTTTTTTTGGATATTTAGTGTTATACTACCTCTCTAATATGGAAATCGTCTGTATTATCATACAAGATAAGTTTTTTAAATAATAATTTTAATAAATAATTTTTTAAAAACAGAATTATTTTTTAATAACCGAATTAAATTCTGTATAAATGTAGGTGCATTAATGAAACGAGGGGTTGAGGAGGGCCAGAACTAATTACCATATAAAACTCTTCCGAAGCCTAATTTGAATTGTTCAACATAGGTTTACATAACAGTACTCGTTATCTTACCTTTTAATCTCCAACCTGTACTTATAGTATTAAATTTCAGGGTAAGAGAAAGTCGTGTGAGTGACACACCAGATTATTCTTATTATGAGGACTTAAAATAGAGCACTTAACGGAACACTGGGATGTGTTGTTGCTGTTGTGGTTGTCGGGCCTATATTTTTTGTCAGCGAGCAGTTTTTTTATTGTCATTCATATTTATTGATCGGGTAGAATTTTTTTTAATTTCAGAACGAAAATTATAAAATATCGAAACACATTTGATTTATAAACAAAAATTGAAACTACATTTAAATGATCAGGTGGTAATCTTCATGTTCTAAACATTGTTTTCAAGATTTATTGTTCACGTTCCGTCATTTTTGACGGGGTTATATACTAGTAGATAATAATTAAAAAAAAAAAAAAAATCAAGTAAATGTTAAAATTGGAAATTTATTTATTTATTTTCTTTCCTCTTTTGTGGCTAAGGACAGATACTTCAATATTCAGAATCTAAATTTTCATCAAAAATGCAGAACGAATTGCTGAAGTTATTATTTAATTTGTTTCAAAGTTTATTTTCAGTTTAATTTTGAGTACTGAAAGTGTGCTTGACAAAAGTGCAGTAACTGGAATAACCTAAATTATTTAATGTATAATTATTGCAATTTTTAGTCTTCAAATAATATAGTTGTTTCTCTTGATAAAATAAATGCTTCATATATTCTCTTAAGAAATATTTACAATTAAGAAATATTTTTAAATAATTACATAATATTTATACTTTTTTACTTTTATCATGAAATTCTAGAGAAGTTTAAAAAAGATAACTACAGTCTTCAAAGCAATTAAAATATTACCCAACTGAACTACAAAATTGATGAAATACTCAATGAGCAGTGTGAAAAAATTGGGGGGGGGAAATCCCCCTTATGATATATTTTTTGAGTGGGATTTTTCAAAATATTGCGAGATTCTCACAATCCCACTCTCTAGTGCGAACCCTGGGCTTTCGCCTGTTCAGAGGCTAATTGAGCAATGGGCTAATGTATCTGATTATCCGAATGTTTTTTTTTAACGTTCTGGCAAAGCAAAAGCTGTTGGAAAAACGGTTAAATGTTTCAAGTAGGCATAAACACATTCGTGGAAATTTGCAGAAGCTATCTACAATGTGCTTTTTGGCTTTAATTGCTTCACACAAATATTTTGAATAGTTTTCATTATATTTTCAGAGATCAGAACTAAAAATTCTTCTCTTGTTCAGGGAAATGAATAAATTAAACACATTATGATGCAGTTTGTACAAGGTGATATTGTCTCTGCTGAAAATGGCACTGAATCGAGGAATATAGATGTTAATGAGCGCAAGAACTAGAAATGACAGAATTAAAAATTCAAATATAATTTACATTATGCCTCTAGATTACTGTACTTGCTATATAATCGTAATGTATTTTCATTAGAGCTCTGCAATTTTTACACATTTTATGAATTTTAATGCTTCTATTCTTGAATGGCAGACAAAATTTGTTTTGCTCCAGATAGATACAGTAATTTCTGCTACAGGGATAATGTTGAATCAAGTATAGACTATCATTTGAAAAGTAATATTTGAAAACATGAAAAATTTATGCAAACTGGAGAATTTTTATAAAATAAAATTTTGTAAATGGGACATTTTTATGAATTTAAGTATGTGAAGGGTCCTATTTTTTATGGCTTTGAATTTTGTAAAGAAACAGCAAGAGGGCCCCAATTTTCGCCTGCCTCAGCCCTTGAATATACTCAACACATATTTAATCAATTACATTACGCACTTAAAAGTTCGACAAAATCATCAGTTTGACCATAAATTTTTCCGAATTTTTTGAAAGGCACTACTGTTAGCCCTGTAGATGATTCTGGTTCAGATTATTGTGTTGATCACTTTCCATTCTTACTAAAATTAATTTAACCTTTCTGTCAAAAATCTGTAGTTGCTGCGATGGTGAAAGTTTTCAGGGGCTGTCTCTGAATTCGAGGTTTTAGAAAAAAATTTTCCCTCTGAATTTTACGTTAAATTATTTAACTTTTATAGAAATTTCTTATTTTGAATGTTTGAAGTGTATAATGTACTGAAGAACTCTCCAATTACCATTTATTATAAGTATAAATAATTATCTTTGGTGTTAGCCATATATCATTAATAATCCTCTCATCATCCGTTCTTATTTTTATGCAAGTAGCAGTTTTCAGAGTTTTTGCGTGTTGGGTAGTTTCATTCCTGAAAAAAAAAAAAGGATATGTTGAATTACCATTTGTTCATCCCTCTCCCTTAATTATTTAGTTAATATTTTTATTTTTTTGCGTGGATTGTTATAAGTCAGTATAATATCTAAAATTAATTTTGAACTGTGACTCTAGTAAAATAACTCTGAAAGAAATTTCTTTTTTTGTTTTTGTTTTTTATTAAATTTATGTTATGTTTCTTTCAGAGAGAATATGTTAAGTATTTAAATAATGTGTTTCAGTGTGTTTTTTAAATAAAATGGTATTGAATCAAAAATGTTTTTGTTTTTAGGCATCATCATCATTATTTGCAAATTAGTATTAGCTTGGGTAATGATACAGACTTGCAGAACTTTTGGCTATGGGTTGAATACCAGATGTAAGTTTTTGAGTAATGAATAACTGTTAATGAACTGAATAAATTAAATTTTAGTTATGTCAGTGCTTATGCTAATTTATTTATTTATTTATTTTTAATTTTAATATCTATCTTTATTTTATTTCATTTGTTAATTTAATTCACTTGTTGAAGAATATGTCTTGAGTTTTTGGATTTTATAATCTTGCCAATTAAACTTGTACATTAATCAGTTTCACCATTTCTTCATCTTCATATAATCCTAAGGGATTATTTTTACTCTGTATTTTAAAGAAATCACATTGAAAATAGAGTTTTCCAAATTATGTTTTTGATTTCGACTCTTTAAAATTGTCATGTTTTATTTCAATGAGCAATTAAAAAGTAAATAAATAATATGTATATGTGTATATATGTTATATATATATATTCTTTTTTTATGGTACAAACCACAGTTTTAATTTTCCATCACAAAATGAAATATTTATTTAAATATACCGGGTGATTCTTTGAAATGTGTTACAATTAAAACAACCAGATTTCAAACAATCAGGCAACTCAAACAAGCTGAGCATTCAGATATGATGGGTGAGCAACATTGGCATAAATTACGATCTGAACGCCAGTTCTTGTTTCGAACCTGATCCCAGAAATCCAAGGTTAAGTAATATGCATTATTTTACTACAAAAAAGGAGAGTTGTGGTTCAGCCATTTTAATTCTAAAGTTTGTTATGTTTTCTGACTTTTGTGTTATAAAAGTGTCGCTTTATAAAGCAAAAATTTGAAATTAATTTCAAGTTATGAATTTTGAATGGAATTTCCTTTAGATTATCATAACAATATCAGTGTAAAATAATAAAATAAAATCTTAATTCTTTCTATCCTTTCATATGTATTCACTTAGGTAAAACATTTCAAGCTCAAAGAGTGGAATTTAAGAAACAGAATTTTCGAAACTTCGTTTTTCTATGAGATATTTATTAAATATGAAGCAACGGTAATCCACTGGTTTACATTCAGAAGTAAAAACTCCAAATCTGACTCATGTGCACCCTTAATATTACATTATTATTATTTTTTCTTTATGGTTTTTAGACATAGCATTATTGAATTTATGTGCATAAGAAAGAAATAGAATAAATCTGCTAAAGAGATTCAGAAAATATTTATATTTAATAGTATCTCATGCATGCTTAAGGTCATAATCCTTCACTTATTAAAATATGTCTCTGTGATAATGCTTCAAAGTACTTAACATATCAAGAAACCAAAAAGTAGGATGTTTTTAGGAATACTATTTAACTAAATACATCTGTGAGTGTAATATTACAATGTGAAATAAATCAAAAGGCTATTGCACTTGCTGAGGTCCTCAGTATACACTGAGTATTTTTGACAAAGTAAAGAAGCTGACAATCTTCCATTCTTCTGAAGAACAGTGTTTCCTTTCTTAATATGAAATATAGTCAAGTACCTGTTAATCTTTGACTTTCATGAGTTTATTCTGCTAGTTTTTTAATATTAAATTATAGTTAACAGAATATGACTTATATTAAAATTAGAGTACTTGAAAAGATGTAAAACTTTTATTGAAGAAACTTATATGACTTTCATGGATAAATATAAACTTCTGTTTAATACTGAAACTAGTTCATACCTCTGATTCTAATAGAAAAATAATTTAAAACAAAAAGCTCTCCCAGTTTTAAGTTAATAAATTCATACTCTTTAAATAGTTTAAATGCTGATTTTGTATAAAAAGCATAGTTATTGTGCTATTTTCTAAACATAGTTTTTTGAAAAGCAAATGTTTAAACACCGATTATGATAGGCTTTGGTAATATTTTTCATTTGTGTCTCAAACTTATTTTAAAATTTTATTTTAATTTGTTATTTAAAGTAATAATAATAATTAATTAGAAATTTTAATTTCACATTTACGTACTCTCTCTACTATGCCTTTCTGATTTTATTGTAAATTTCTTATATAAGGTTATTATTTATATATAAGGTAAATTTTAACGTTATGAAAGAGTTTCGTTGAATTACCATCCTAGTTATTTTAGTTTTATTTAAAGTTCTTGGATAGATAATTTGATATTTTAATGTATATAAACAACAGAATTTTTAACTAAAACTTCTTGTCCTTTCTTTCTGTGATTTGAAAAAAATTGGAGAAACATTCAATATTTGAAAATAGAGCTTAAATGCTTTTTGAAACAATGAACACCCAACATTAACCCCTTAAAAATTGTATAATAATCAAGAAAACTGTAATAAAAATGCTCCATCCATCTTTTTTTTTTAGTTGAGAAAAAAAAAGAAATTATAATTTTAGCTTAAAATAAACCAATTTTTTTTCAATTATAAAATCAGGTACATGCTAGCTTCTGATATATAAATTATAAATAAAACAGTTTTGGGTGTAAGATATGGATCTTATTTAATATTTAATATAATATTTTGGTAGATCATTTTTAAACTTCAGCCCATATATATGTTGGGCAGGAAAAATAGAGAGTGAAATTTCACCCCTGACATTGATGAGAATGAGAAAAAAGGATTGAAAAAGATGTTTGCCCTGTTTATTAAATTTCATTACCATTATTTTTTATTTTTTTGCTTTTATGAATATTTTGTTCCCCATCATACTGTAGGTATAAGGAACTTCGGTATTCGTAAAAAAAATTTATCTTAGTTTTTTTTTAAATGTTTTACAAGTTTTAAGGTATGAAGAATCTGACAATCGCAAAATTGACATGGTGTCCATCTGTAGGGTGACAGTTTGTTAGTTTATTTGTCTTTCAAGAACAAATAATTGTAAAGAAGTTGTACAGTTTTAAAATATCAGGCAAGAACCCTGCTTGTTTTCAACATCCTAGTTTGAAAACTTTGTAAGTTATTGGAAATTCAGGATTTTCTGAACATTGGGGTAATAAAGAAACATTTACATAAGCGCAAATTATGAGGATTATTTTCATTGTAAAAAATTAAAAATTAAAAATACGATTTATGATGGCAAGAACATCATTCTACTTTGAAAACTTCATAAGTTATTCAAAAATTGTGATTTTTCCTAAGCTGGCAAATTAAGGCAATATTTCTCTTAAATCTTCATTATGAGGATTATTGACTTAGAAATACTGTGAATTTGCCTGAAAACTGAAATATAAAACTGACCGTAATGGAATTAAACAACAAATTAGGAGATGATAAATGTTTCAAATCTGAGAATATAGCACTCTGGTGAATGAGCCATTTTATTATGTGACTGTGCTGGGTTATCAGCTAAGTTAATTTCACTTAATATGAATAAAGTATATACAGTAAAATACAGCAGAATTTATGAGAAAAAAGTATATAATGGCGAAATCAGCAGAATCGACCTATGCCAACTAGTTTATGTTTCATATTGCATGAAAATTAGTTAGGTTAAAACAAATACATAATATTGTATAAAAACCATCTTTATTTTGCATTTCAATGTATTTTTTTAAATATGTTAATTGATAAGCATACATTTATTATTATTATTATTATTTTAATTTTTTTTTTTTTTTTTACTAAAATAAGAATTAAAGCTTTTTCTTGACTTAAATTATTGTGAGATATTTTACTAAAAATATTATCGTTATTCGTTGTAGATAAGTATAATTTATTTCATTTATTGATTTTTAGAAGAAATATTTTAATGAATTTGAAATTTAGTATTAAGAATATTTTAAGGCGTTTTCAAAAATAGTAGTAAATTAATATGCATAGTTTGTGTTTATTGATTTCATATTAAAAAGAAATCTAATATAAATCTGAAATGTAAAATAAGTAAAGAATATATATAAACTATATTTAAAATTCTAATCAATCGGTGAATTTCATTGTTGCTTCATGGTTTCATTGTTATTCATCTGCTTTGAAATTTTGATTTTTTAAATCCATATGGTTCCTGTTCTGGTCGTGGCAGGCTGGGTGAGTGTTGCTGGCGTGAAACTAGTTTAACCCCACAGGCAAGTCACAAGTCTTGCCGCCTGCCTCCTCCCTTCCTATCTTGTGTTTCTTAGGTTATTTTTTCGTTAATTTTGATAAGTTTATGGTTTTGAGTTGGGATTTGTTGTGTTACTTTATTGATTCATATGTTTTGCAGGCTGTTGATTAGTGGATCTGGTTTCTTTACATTAGTGTATTTCATCCACTGATAATTTAAAAAAAAATCTTATTGGTCATTGGTGTTTCAGTGATCTTGTATCTGTTGCTTGGCTTCTACTATGCTTAATAGATCATCTTTATTTTATTTATATATATATATATATAATGATGATCTATTAAGCATAGTAGAAGCCAAGCAACAGATATAAGATCACTGAAACACCAATGACCAATAAGATTAAAAATTTCTTTGAGAAGTTCAGAAAAATGAAAAATTTTTTTATCAGGGGATGAAGTACACAAATTTAAAGAAACGAGATGTATTAATTAACAGCCTGCAAAACAAATGAATCAATAAACTAACACAACAAATCTTAATTTAAAACCATAAACTATATCAATATTTATGAAAAAATAATTTAAGAAACTTAAGATAGGAAGGAAGGAGGCATGCGGTAAGACTTGTGACTTGCCTGTGGGGTTAAACTAGTTTCACGCTGGCAACATATATACTAAAGTGTACACAGTTTTTTTTTTTTTTTTTTTTTTTTTTTTATGTACTGACAGAGACATGGTTAAGGATATAAAATAGAAAATACAAAATTTTTAGGAAAACCCATTTTAGCAGTGACTGTGATCAGTTTATTAATATACTTGTTTTTAAACTTCTCAGAGCATAAACTATTAATTCAAAATAAATGGTTAATGATGATGTTTCTAAATACCGAAAGATGCAGACAGGAATTAAAATGTGTAAATAAGTTTACTTTAAAATCTTGCATAATATCTTGTTTATTTATTTATTTAGTTTTTTAATTGAATGAGTTTTATTCAAGTTCATATTTCTTTCTTTATTTTTTTGTTTTATTTTTGTAAAGCATCATTTGTCTTTTTTTTTTTTTTTTTAATGTTATTTACTTTTATTATTATATTATTTGCATTATTTTTTACAAAAATTTATTTTATTTTATTTCTTTGTTTTGCAGCTTTTCATGATTTAGTTTCTCGAGATTCAAATAGTTTATTAGCTTATTCTCGTTCATCATTAGTGTACTGAGATTGAATTTTGCATGTTGAAAATTTTATTCACTATACCAAAAGTGACTTTATTTTTAGAAATATTTTTCTAAATTGATTTTTAACTGTTGAAGAGAGAACAGGAAAAATAAAACTGTATATATGAAATTTATGAAGATCAAATGTGCCTTTTAAAATCAAAAGTTAACTTATCACTATTAATATTTAAGTGTAAATATTTTTATGGAGTTTGAAATAATTAATGCCCAAGAATCTTAACACCACAAAACATTTTTAAATAAAAAAAAAAAAAAAAAAATTCAGCATTAAATTTTAGTTCTCCACATTAAATAATAAAAGAAAAAAGTAGGATAATAATAAAATGCAGAAAAAAAAAAATAATAATTTTGATTATATGTAAATGAATTATTTACTAACAATCACATGTGATGAAGTTTGAAAGAAAAAGACTGATGTCATTAATTTTTACGGTCAGGTTTTGAATATATTAACTGCAAGCATAAATCTTAAAGGCCTAAAAATAATAAAAGGTACAAGTTAAACAAGTATTATATACATAATAAATGTTTTGTAAAACATTCTGCAAAATACTTGATAATGACTGCTAAAGGTGAAGAAAAGAAATCCAACTATGAAATTAAAATCAACATCTTGAATTCTGGACCCAAGATTATTTTTTAACTGGAAGATAGTTGAATAAGTACTAAAATAATAGTTATTCTAGTGAGTATTTTTCTTTGTTTTTTTAATTTGATCTGTATGTTTTTTACTTAAATGGTGGTGGAGTAATTTTCATATAACTGTTAAAGTATTTTGTTGAAATTAATGTTTACAAGCTGTAAATTAACGCTCTCATAAATATATTTTTAATTAATAAATATCAAATAACACAAATGCCTATTTCAGAGTTGCTCCATCAGTACTTTCGGTTCTGGCGCTGGACCTTCTTCAGACGTACTTCGCTGATTGCTAGCTTGCTTCTGTTTTTTGAGTTTCAATAACACTCAAACAGCAGAAGCAAGCTAGCGATCAACAAAGTACGTCTAAAGAAGGTCCGACACCATAACCGAAAGTACTGCTGGAGCAACTCTGAAGTAGGCATTTGTGTTATTTAATTTTTATTAATGTTTTAAGAAGTTCTCCTTATTATGAATTTTAAAATATATTTTAAATCTATTTTTTTTTTTTTTTTTTTTATTAAATTTTATATAACTGCATTAAATTGTATAGCTTATGTAATTTTTACTTGCAAATTGCATCAAAAAACTTTAATATATGTAAAATTATTGAATTTAATCTAAATGAAAATAATGTTTCTGAATACACCTTTAAGAAAAACTTACTACTGTTTTATTTAATGTTAATTTAGTGGGCAAATACATTGAATACTGCAAAAGATTTAAAAAAAAAATTATTGTATGGACTGTACAAGGGATCGAGAGATTCTGTTCTCAAAACTGGTAGACGGTAAAGTGCCGGCTTTGATTATATCTTGCACTGTTGGATAAACTGTTCGGAGTTTTCAGTGATTTTCTCCAAATGGTACAGTCAGTTAATCTTAACCTTAACACTAATATCACCTTTCTTTTATGTTATGTTGTATGTGCAAAGACACTAGATTAAAAACTTAAGCTTTTGACTTCCAAGGTTTTTGGTTATAGCAAGCTAGAAGAACCATACTTTTATCAGTTTTTTCAAAATAACTCCTACAATTTCTACAAAAAAGTCATTCATACATCATTTGTAAAAGATTAAATTTTCAATAATGTGGTGAAAAAAGTTTCCTAATCATGTTAGTTTTTGAGATACAATGTTTCAAAGATACAAAACATTTTTCAAATTTTTGAAAAACTGGAAAAAAAAAAAAAAAGAAAAGAAAAGTTTGTAAATGTTTACTGTAATGCTCGATATTTTTTCCCCTTCATCCTACCATTAGTACCATTCATTAATCATTAGTACCATTTTAGTGGATCATTAAATTTGTTGCCATTTTCAACTTGAAAGGTTTCTTTAAACCTCTGAAAAACTAAATAAGAAATCTGAGCAATGAATAACCTAATTGATATGTAGAAAACTGAACAAAAGTTACATTCAACAAAAAATGAGGTATATTACTAAATAGTCTGAAGTAAATAAATTAATATAAATTAAAATAATAAACTGAAGTAACTGAATTTTAACCATGCAAAATTTCAGCTGTTACCAGATAATATGGTGTGTTGCAACAATTCTGGCAAAAGTCTTCTAAAATAATTATGTTAGCACTTTTCACTATTCCCTGCCTTTCCTCTTCTAGGTCTTATTTATTATTCTATTACCAGCTTTCAGACAGAATTTTGTGGCGAATGTTACTAAAGCAGATTATTACACAACATTGAAAATATTAATGTAGCAATATTAAACACAAACTGCAGTTTCAGTAGCATAAAGCGTATCTTCATCAGAGCTGAATGACAAGGTGGATTATTGATCGTATATATAGACAGGGACTGTGCCTCATTTAAGGCAGGGCATTCGGGGCATGTGCCCTGGGCCCTCTCACTGAGGGGGGCCTCCAAGAAATTCAATCACACATTTAAAAAATAGTTAAAATGAAAATTTTCCAAATTTTGCTATATTGATCATTGCTTTTTGTTTTTTCGTCGATAGATGGAGGTATTAATGCGCTGTTATATAAATCAGTGGTATAATCTTTCAAGGAAACTGTCAGTTCATTGAAAAAATTGCGATATTTTTGCTAAACGCAAATACAACTGCATACTACCAATACTGCATTCCAAAGTCTTACTAAGGCTAACTAAATCCGAGGCACGCACCGCAATGCAGATACGCGGGTGCGATGTACGTTGATCCGATAGACAAGCATCGGATATAGTTAAGTCTTACCAATAAAATGAAAAGTAGAGAAAATTTTTAGACACATGAATTAAAAATATGCGGTTTGTTTTGTTTGTTGTAATATTAAAGTACGAGGAAAAGGGGCCCATTGAACATGAGTGCCCTGGGCCTCTAACTGAGTAAATCGGTCCCTGGACAGGGAAGCGAATTTTGGAGTAAAAATAGCAGCCAATAGGAATTTGGGATATTGGCCAAAACCTCCAGTTTCCTAAATTCCTGTTGACTGCTATTCTTTTTGCAAAATTAGTTTCCCTATCTATATATAAAAGCAATAATCCACCTTGTCATTCTGCACTAATTATGGTACACTTTATGCTACCTAAGTTGCAGTTTAATGTTTTTACGTTGACATTTTCAATGTTGTGTAAATATTTATATTTCTAAATTTAATTAAAACATACAACCTTTATTCTTCATGTTGAGTGCCGGACTAGTTTCCCATGGGGCACCCAAGCTTTTTCATCGGCAAAACGGTGTTCGAAGTCTGACGAAACTGACGTGTTCCCTCTTTGCTTCACCACCTTTAAAGCCACTGACGATCGAGTAGTGCCCCATCGTTGCCATTGCAATTATTATGATGAGATAAAATTTCTACAGACTCCCTAATCACAACATAATTGTGGTTTTGATAATTTGCTATTTTTCTTACATGTTCAAATTTAATATTTATATTTTCATCTCTATTTACTTGCGTTAAAGCTGTGGTTATTTTTCCGGTTATGACTATGCTCTTTTACTCGTGTTTTAGTTTTTCTTTTTGTTTTGCCAATATAACACATTTTTTTATCATGGCTGTCATTATAAGGGATTTTATAAATATCGGCCGTTTCCAATGGGTTAATAGGGTCTTTATCGCTTCTAATCAGTTGGAAAATGTTCGGATTTGGTTTAATGGGGATATTTATATTATGTTTAGCAGCAACTTTTTTTATTTTGTTTGAGGCTCCGTGATCATATTGAATTGAAGTGGTGAAATTGAGTGATGTTTTTTGAAAATTGTTAATTAAATTTAATTTCTGAAACGTTTTCTATATAATTTATCGGAATAACCAGCTTTTTTGGTGAACTTTTTAATGTTATTTAATTCATTTTTAAGGTTTTTATGATCTTTATAAATTATAATAGCACAGTTAACATAAGCTTGGATTGTGTTTATTTTATACTTGAAGGGTGTTTTACTGTTTTTAAAAGTTGCTGCTAAACATAATATAAATATCCCCATCAAGCCAAATCCGAACATTTTCCAACTGATTAGAAGTGATAAAGACCCTATTAACCCATTGGAAACGACCGGTATTTATAAAATCCCTTATAATGACAGCCAGGGTAAAGAAATGTGTTATATTGGCAAAACAAAAAGAAAAATTAAAACACGCGTAAAGGAGCATAGTCATAACTGGAAAAATAACCACAGCTTTAACACAAGTAAATAGAGATGAAAATATAAGTATTAAATTTGAACATGTAAGAAAAATAGCAAATTATCAAAACCACAACTATGCCGCGATTAGGGAATCTGTAGAAATTTGATCTCATCATAATAATTGCAATGGCAACGATGGGGCACTACTTGATCGTCAGTGGCTTTAAAGATGGTGAAGCTAAGAGGGAACGTCAGTTTTGTCAGACTTCGAGCTCCGTTTTGCCGGTGAAAAAGCTGGGGCGCCCCATGCAAAACTAGTCCGGCACTCAACATGAAGAATAAAGGTTGTATGTTTTAATTAAATTTATAGTTAACTTCATGGTTTTTTTTTTTTTTTTTTTTGCAAAGTATTTATATTTCTGTTACATGTCAAGTCAGATTATATGTAGTTAAAATGATTATTTATCTATCTCAACATAGCATTGAACTAGGGTCTCTAGAAAATCAATTAGTATAATCATAAGCTGAAATATTTTATATTACCAGAGGCCAATCCAGGATTTCAAACTTAATACCTATTTTTGTGAAAAATCTTAACTATATTTTATTTTTGCGAAAAATTGTAGCACACTCTTTTTCTCTGTGTGTGTATGGAGGGGGGTGGGTTGTTTCAATCTAAGTAAAATAATAATAAAAACACTCAGCAGTGTGAGGCTTGTAGCAGAACAGAAACCAAAACTCACTTCTCTCTGAAGTAAACAGTGCTGTTCAGTAGAGAGAGTGTAAGTAGAAGTTGTTTTTATTCATGCTAGTATCACTGCACTATACATGAATTGTACTTGGGAGGATAGATATATCACCATACAGTCATCAAAACGTCAAACCACCTGATGAATCAGCAAACAATACACTGTGGCTACAACTCCAGAGTTGTATGTACTGATACACGTGAGGATCATTTTGTTTACTTATGCTATGCCGATTTTTGCTCATAGCAAGTAGATTAAAACCAATATTCTGTACAATTCTTGTTTCGTGAATCGCATAAACAGAGAAGCACAAATAATTTACTTTTCTTCGAAAATGTGTTCAATTAAATGCCAGATTTGCTAGCATGACTAAGATTTTTGTGAAAGTACCGATTTTAGTTGTATGATTTTTGTGAAGGTAACTTTTTTTGTCTGGTCAATTTTTTATGAAGGTACCCATAAACAGTGGCAAAATTGACCTGTATTAACCCCTGATTACATTACAGGATTTTTTTCTTAATTTTAGAAGTTATTTTAAGACAAAATAGTCTTAAAATAACTTCTAAAATATAGATGTTTAAAAAAACAAACACTTTTGTATATAAATTATAGCAAATCTAAGAAAGTGTACTTATGATTTTTATTTATTTATTTTTAGGAAAAAAAAAAAAATAAATAAATTTTTTAAAAAATCTACATTTTTTTTTTTTTTTTTTAGTATTTTCATAATGCTGTAGAGCTTGAAAGGAATAATAAATTATTTGGCAAAGACTTTAAAAAATCCAAAAAATGCAAGGTTTTTTTTTTTTTTTTTTTTTAGCTGTTTTGTCTAAAGTCTTGGAGGTCAAAAACGTGTTTTTTATCTAGTTTTTTTTTATATAGTGTACATACATTATACCACAAAGGAAAGTTTTTATGACTTTTCTAAGCAAAACTCCCTTTTTTTTATACTTTTCAACTAAATTATGTACAAGGAATGAGCTTCTAATAAGAACAGCAGAGTACTTAGTTATGTAACTTTAATCTGTGTGTTATAATATTTTCATATCTACTGGTATGATGACCAAATAATTCTTATCTTTCTTTAAGAAAATGCTACACCCACTGCAAATTTTGTGTCATCTTTTCCTAAAAAAATTATAACTGAAAATTACCAAACCTCTTTGTAATCATTCCAATCTAAATTTTCAACTGATATTTTAAGCATTTAAAATTAACCCCATAATGATCTTATTATTATCAAGAAAACTGTTATAGAAGTGTCTATTTTTTATTTTTAAACAAATAGACTGAAGCTATAATTTGTTCTGTTTAAAATTCTGGGTATGGGATATTGATTATATTTAATATTTTTGGTAGGTAATTTTTGAATATTTCAGCCAAAAATATAAACATGAGAAAGAGAGGGGATTAGCTTTTAGCCATGATTTTGCGGGAGAAAATAGAAAAATATTAATAAGTTTTTTTTTTTTTTTTTTTCTTTATGCGGTTGTCTGCTTTATAATTTTTCTTTTTTGCTAAGATTATTTGAAATATATTGCCTACTTTATTTCATACAAATGTCTGGTTGTTGTTCTGCAGGTCTTCTGTAATTCCATTATCAAAAATTAAAACTATGATTATTTCCACACTTACTGTAAAAAATATGTCCTATTTGTTGCCAGAAATTCTGTAATTTGAGAAAATATGCGTAATTTACGAAAAAAAATTGCGTTGTCAGAACGTATTTTCTCAAATTACGGAGAATTTCTGGCAGCAAATAAGACATATTTTTTACAGTGTATGTAAACTTTGTTTTATATTTGTAAATAACTGAAAACGTGCAAATTTTATAATGTCACTATATTAAATAGGCAACACATTCTAGAAAAATTTAGACATTAAACAAAATAATAGTTTTATATTGCTTACATTTCTGTGATTTTTCCTAAATTGTAATAGAGATTAAATGAGTATTAACAGATGTTATTCAGTATTGAATAACCTGTTTTTTTTTTTTTTTTTTTTTTCTTCCCTTTCAGCTATGGAAGTATTGAAAAAGTGTGTAGATCGCCCATCAAAGAACAAAGTTCCAAATGGTAGTATTTCTTGGTGCCAATTCTTGAAAGATAGTTTCCACATAAATTGTCCTTCCAAAACCAAAGAAAAAGAATTTGCCTATAAAGATATATATAGATTTTGAATTAATTCCTTTTTTAATTGAGGGTCAGATTAGTATATTTTTAGTGTATTTTAATATGGTTTTTCTTCATGTAAAAGCTCAATTTTAGTGTTTGCCATTCACATGTTACTGTTATATATTTGAACATTACTTTAAAGCATTCTGATAGTGTCTGTTTGGATTTATGCTGATCTTAACAGCATAGTGTGTTAAATGGTTAACTTCACAGAATTAAAATGTAGCTGCAAACTAAAAGTCAAATTAGAATTATAAGTTAGCTGTCAACTGTTATTGAATAATTATCTTTAAATCACTGATCATAAATTTTGCATTGCATTTTCATGCAGTTTTTTTTTTTTTTTTTTTTTTTTTCTTCAAAAATGTTTGGATGAATATTTTAGTCTTATCTTTTTCAAATAACAAGTTTAAGAATTATTATTATTATTATTATTATTATTATTATTATTATTATTTCTAAGTTATATATATATTTTTCTCTTTATGAGTGTATATTCACTTAACAATCATACTGATTTGTAAATGTTTTCGTCTTTAATATTGTATGTAAATAACTGAAATATATTTTGAAGTATAGATATTTTTTTAATTTATTCTCTAATATATATATATATATATATATATATATATATATATAAGGGATATTGATCTGAAATGCTTAAATAATCAAACTGTAAAACCTAGCAAAGAAAAAAATTATATTGAGCAGTTATTGAAATTTTTAATTGTAAACTAATAATCTATTTTGCATATTCTATTTTTTCTGATCTAAATAGTGTGTTAGATATCTTTATTGACATTTTAATTGTGATGTAAAGTTAGCATATAAAGCAGTCACAAAAAATTAACACTCTTCCTTCACTCTGTGTAACTTTAGAATTTATTCAAATTTGTTAGTTTTAAAGTTTATACATATATTAGTTTATTTTTTTGTTATATATGATAAATATTTAAATTGGATAGAAAAGTCGCTCATCAACCATGTATATTTATTTTAGAGATATGACATGTAAAGTTGAATTTTTATATCAGCTGTGTGAAAAATGCCAGAGCTGAGAATCAAACCCAGGTGAAAAATGCTGAGTGGGCAATCTGCCAGGGTGAGTGCCTGGATTTGATTCCTGGCTGTGGCATTTTTCGCATAGTTGCTATAAAATTTCAACCTTACACACCATATCTCTAAATAAATCTTTAATTTGGCCATTGTTTTTTAACAGTTGGAAGATTTAATTTAATTGAAGTTGCTTACAACAAACTTGAAAATTCTGTCTTTTCTGGTCCTCTTTTGTTTTCTTATCAGTTTTTAATTTGTCATTTCTAAAATTTTGATACTAATTTTCTAAAAATTCATTTATGTTATTTCTTTTTTCTTTTTCTTTTCTTTTCTTTTTAATGTTGCACTTGTGTAGTTATTTTCCTTAAGTATTTTCCTCATACCTTGTTTTTAAAACTTTTTATTATGAAATTTTGACATCTCTATACACAATATTCAAAATCACTTATAAAAATAACCATAAAATACTCAAAAAAGGACCTTTTTATTACTCATTCTGAATCTTAATTTTTGGAGTGATCGAGAGGTTCTGTTTTAAAAGATAGTAGACAGGAGGTGTTAGGTTCAAGCCTATGTCTTGCTCATCAGCATAGCCTTTCAGAGTTTTCTGTGATTTTCTCTGAAACGTCTGTAAATATGGGATAGAACCTCTTAAATATAATCTTCCATAGAGAGCACTTCACCCAGGCGCAAGGTTTTACGTCTAGGCAATTGGACTTGATTACTAATATGTGGTCCAGGCTATATAAGTTTAGAATAATGACAATAAATTTTCTGAAATAGAGTATAATTCCTCTTTTTTTTTTTTTTTTTTTTTTAAATCATAGTCAAAAGAGGTTGAGTGTTTAATGGCATTCTAGAGCTACACAGTGTGCTTTTAGCTGCAGTTTGGAATTCACCCCTAGGGGTGGTCTGGAGACATGTCATCATAACTTTGATTCTCTGCAAAGTGGATGGCTCCTCTGCTTTGCTTACCGTAAAGGTGTTATTTTCATGGAACATGGAGGATGTTGTAGCCATTGTGTATTATACATGCATCAGCTACTATTAATGTATATGGTGGTCTTTGGCCGGTTTGAGTATTGAACCCATAATCCTTCAATAAGAGCCTGATGCTGTGCCAAATTACTGGGCTACTATGGCCCTAAGACTTTTGAAGACTTATCCTAAGCGTTTTTAAAAGGATTTGATGAAACAAGTATTTTTGCTATAGAAACTTTATGGAAATACTTGGACCTTAATTTAAACTATCAATCACAAAATAAAACAAGATATAGTCTTTTAATTTAGATTTGGTTTTAGAAGAATTTTAATTACAAAATATAATTATTGTTTTAAATAATTGATTAACAAATTAAAAGAAATAAATTTACATTAGGAGCAAAATCAACTAAATAAATGTACAAAATTAACTATTTTGGAATTTATCTGAATTTTTCTCTTTTTAATTGTCTTAGTTTACTCATTATCATTTTTATTAAGTTGTAAGTAATTTTAATTTATTTTGTATTATTAAAACTAATTTTAAACCACAGTTTGCTCTTTACCTCATTGGGAAAATAAAAAATAATTTACTCCAGCTCAAACATTTTAACTATGCAAATAAATAAATATGCTGCTTCTGAAAGTTCAAATATTTTTATTGATAATCTTACAGTTAAATTATTCTGCAGTTAAAAAACAACAACAAAAGATGCATATATATATACGAAAAAGTTATAGGTAAAGGTTTAGTCTTCCACAATAAATTATGATATTCCAGATAATTTTTATATAGAAATAGTTGTTGGTGTGAGAAATTTGTTATTGGATGTAAATTATGTTATCAATTTTCATAGAAAATGTCAAAAGTATATGTTTCAAAAGATTTATTTTTAAAAATTGAAATAAGTTTTTTAGTTATTTGAGTGTATTTGTTGTAATTTGAACTAATTGTAATGTGAAATCTTAGTAGAATGTGATTTTATCATTGTAATATCTTGTGGTGTGGCATTAAAAAAAATATTTTTTAAATTTTTCTTATAAATTGATATTTGCTCTCTACATAAAGATTTTAAGTGTGAATTTGTGCATTTTCTTCTCTAGAATTTTAATGTCAATGTGCTATTGATTAATCTATCCTATATTTCTCGAAATTTCTTGTATGCACATTATATTTATGTGTCCATACTATTATAGCAGTATGTTAGTATGACATGTATGTAATAAATATGTGATACTCGAATATTTATCTTTCACTACCATAAAACATATTACTTAAATTTATATATGTATAGCTATTATTATCATATTAAATTTTTAAAAATTTTCATTTTAATTTTGCTTGTTGCAGAAAAAATTAAAAATCTCACTTACTTAAATTATATTTGCTTACTTAATAACATATTTTTGTTTATTTCGAAAGGTTTATAGATATTAAGTTATATTGCAGTGAAAATATTAAAAGAATAAATAAATATAATAAACAATTTCGTGTATTCGTTTTTTTTTTTTTTTTTTTTTTTAATGTGTGCACTATGTATAATATGTGTCTTAAAATTAACAATAACACTATTAAAATTATATATGTGTCATTATTTCATTTATAGAAATTGTTATCTTAATTATTAAATTCATTGTAATATATGTTTGTAAGCAATTAATTTTCTTTGCTTTTATTAGTTGAATTTTTTCTACCAGTTGCATTTTCAAAAATATTTCAACTTTATCTATCATAACTAAATTGTTTAATTTACATTAAATGGTGTTATTTATGTATGATATAATATTGTTACGTACTTGCACATAATCTGGGTGCTTTCTAATTATTTACTCTTGTTTTTTATTTTTCTGAATTACTTGATAAGTAATTTTTACTATTTATTGATAATATTATTTTGAGTTTACAATATTTATTATCTTACTAATCACATTTGTCTATTTCTGGTACTTTGAAGATTTTTTTTTTTTTTTTTTTTTTAATCTCTCTACCACCTTTAATAAATATGCACAAAGAGGCAGAATAAATAAATAAATAAATAAAAATAAAAAGTTATCACCAACATGGTGATAAAAATTTAAAAGGCATGTGGGGGTCCTCTACTAAAGCTTGAAGAATGAAATGTGGGTTGTTGACCATGAATTTTATTTTAAAACCTTTCTTTGAATGATTATGGTTTCACTGTTTCACAGTGTTAATTTGGTTCTAATAATAATTTGGCTTTTTGTAAATTAAAATTTTAATTAGGTGGTAAAATTAATTGGTATAATATTTATGAGTTTCAAATTTTAAAGGTAAATAAGAAAAAAAATAAAGTGTGAAAGTTTCGTACAGGTTTGCTAGTAATAATAATAATAATAATAATACTGTCCGTTTCAATACTGATTATTATTAATTTTCTTTTTTTTCTTTTTCTTTGATGAAATTCTGGCAAATTAAAATAAAATAAATTTATAGGAATATGCTATTTCATTCTTCATTGCCTAAATAATGGTTCTCAACGGGAGGGGGGCATTGGAGGCTGCTGAGGGAACGGTGAACGTGCTTTGGGTGATAGGGGAGCGGGCAATATGAGCACATTTTAGTATTCAAACTAGATTTTTAATATATTTTTTGCTTCTTAAGGGGGATGGCAGCTCTAAAACGATTGAGAATCACTAGCCTAAATGATAAAAATAAAATTATTCAAACACATTGTCTGTGTCAATGGGTATTACAACTATATTTTTAAAAAATTCAATACCTTCGAAGTGCCGGCAGTGATAGTTTTTATCATTTACAACGCTGAAGAGGGCCGCAATGACGGTTGAAATATATACGTTGCTTCAAAAAGGATAAATTTTAAGGTATTGAATTTTTTAAAAATATAATTGCAATCCTTTTTCATATTATACCAAAGGGTATTACAACTTTTTGCTGATAATGAGCATTTAGTAAAATTTATGTTTAAATCAAATATGTTAAATTTCAAAAATACATTGTATATTTATTGTGAAGGGATGGCTGATTTCATTTGACAATGTTATTTGCTGAATGAAATATAGAAAAAAAAAAAATACAATATGATATATTTTTGTAATTAAAAGTTATTATTGTAATGAATTATACTTGTTGCTCATTTGGTTACTTAATCAAATATTTACAAATGATTTTTATGAATTTTTAATTGATTTTAATGATTTTAATTGTTAAATTCAACAAGGTTTGGTGACAAATATTTCGCTGCCATAATTTATTTTAATTTTGCAATACTTTTTTTTTTTTTCCTTCCCTAAAAAGTACTATTTATTTAATTTTAATCATTTTGTTAAATGTTTATTCTTTTATTTGGTTTTTATGTATTATTTATTGTTTATTAATCTTATTTATTTATTTATAATTTTTATTGGTATCAGTAATTGTTTCTTTTATCTTTGAAATTCACTGGTACGAATAATGTTTTCAGTCTTTATTTTTCTTAAAAAGGAAAAGTATTTGTATTCTGTTTGAAATAACAATTATTTTTTATTTATTTATTTGTAACTTATGCATTTATTGAAAAAAAAAAAGCACAAAATTATTCTTACAATGCATTATTTTCATAATACTGAAATAGTGCCAAATTTGTGCATTTATAATTTAAAAAAAAAAGTTCTTTGAGGTGCTCTCTACATTAGAAATCGTGAAATATTTATTAAATCTATTAAATAATTATTATTTAGTAGATTTATATTGAGTTTTTATTATTAACTATTCAATCTTTGACCATCTAGTAACAGATATTTCCAAATATTATTAATTTGTTTTTATTATTTATTATACTCATTATTTTTCCCCTCTAATTTAATTTTTAAACTTTAATTTGGCATTTATTTGCAGGAGTTGAGAAAGAAAACTACCAAATTGCCAAGTGGCAATCCTTACATTGCATTACATCTGTTCTTTTAAATTATATTTTAGCTCTTTCAGAGGCGGTTGGATATATTATATCCCACCTAATTTTAATTCCCAACTGCAAAAACTCAACCTGGAAATTTTTTAATAAAACTTTTCTTTAATAATATACAGGAAAAACTTCATTTATTTCTTTTCTTTTAGACTGGTTTGTAGATTCTGGAGGCACTTGATTTTAAATGGGCTTGTGCTGGAAGGGTTAAACTTGTTTTATTTATTATATTTCAAATCATGGATAAAATTTGTTTGTTCTCGATGCGATGTTGTAATTGTAACACTTTTTTCTGGTAAATCATCCTCCTTCTATTATTTTGTACATTCTTTCAAACCAAGGATAAAAATTTATTTTCTTTAATTAAATATATTTTTGTAGCTGTGATGTTAGTTTCTTGCATTATTCCGGGAAACTTGGGCTTTTATTAACACAAGGATGAAACACTGGTATAGAATTCATACCAGTATTTGTTTAAGAAATTACTTCCTAGTTTAAGAAAAAAAAAGTTCTGTTTCATTATTAGTGACATGAATTTTGTGCCAATGTTCCATGCCTTTTATTAAGAAGTTTTTTCTGTGTTAAATTTTTCTCTTTCTCTAATAAAATGGAATTAATTTATGTTCCTCATTCCTGTTAAATAAATAAATTAAATTAAATTCTTTTCTTTTTATGAATTCAAATATTGAAGTTTTGTTCAACTTGACAAACTGTTAAACCCTTGAACACCATTTAATATTTCATCATGCGTCAGACAAGTGGGAAAAAAAGGGGGATACATAAATATTTAAAAGAACACATCACCTGTTGTCATCGGCAGCTAAATCCCTTTTTTATTCTTTGGGGAAATTCGTTTTTTAAAAATGATTCATTACCTAATGTATATATTATTTTATTTGGTTTTCATATTTGGCTGAATATCACATAAATGTGCATTTTAGTGTTTCAGGTCTTTATTATTAATTTTAAGCAAATAAATTGTAAAATTTTATTATTATTATTTAGAAGTACCTTTTTAAAAAAGCATCAAATCATAAAATGTGAGTTTATAGCAATTTTAGTATTTTTTAGAAAATTTTAAACCTTATAACCGTCATTTTCGTGACTGTCTCCAAGACCAAATGTTTACATACAAAGTATGTTTTTTACTAAAAAAAATAAAATGATAATTATAATAATTGTTAATTCTTGTAAAAAAAACTATTTGTTTTCAAAGGAAATTTTTTTTTTCTTTTTAATTACGTTAATTTTCATGCATGTGTAATTAAAATGCTTGTATGCAAGTCTTCACGTCATTTTCGTGACACATGAAAATAACTTCATATATCATCAAGGGATGGTGCCACCATTCACTTTTTTTTAAAGTTTAAGATCAGAAATCAACATTGACGATATGTGGGGGAAAAAAATCTCAAGAAAATTGAAAACAGGTAAGAGTTAACATTATTTTTATTGTTTACATGCTGTGCGTACTTTTATTGCTTGTCATTTTCGAGATGCATAAAAAATAAAAAAATATTATTATAAAATTTAGAACAAAGTTTTATTTTAATATAGAATGACGACCAGAAGAAGAAAATATGGCGATATCGGCTTAGTGAAAGCATGTTTTTCAGTACAGAACGAATTATTGACGATTTGTCATTTTCGTGACGGTCATTTTTGTGACGTCACGAAAATGACATTTGTTGGAGATTTACTATTTTGTAAGCCCTGGATTTAAATAATTTTTTATTTTGAATTAAAAGATTTGTTGGTGTAGGATAAGCTTTATATTTAAATATTTAAAGTACTTTCCGGTATCCAGGTAAATATAAAAAAATTACATACGACATTAATATTAAGATACAATTAAAAAAGCAAACTTTTATTTATTTATTTAATTTTATTTATTTATTTATTTATTTATTTTTTTTTTTGCCCCCTTTAAGGTGTCATTGAGAATGTTACTCAAAATATTTTACTTGTGTTATTTATGGCAAGATGCAGAAAAAATAATTTGCATGGCTTGACAAAGAGGATGTCCATGAAATTCAAGTGCCACATATTCTGTGCAAAATTAGGAATTCTCCTGAACCTGCTTCAAATAGATATTTTAAACTTCAGGATGAAGATTTTAATAATGTTCAAAATGCTTTTTCTGAATTTAATTCAGTTAATCATTAAACTTGTAACTATAAGGATTTTAATACAATAAAATTGCTTGATATTCTCATTATTGCTCTTTCTTTTCCCTTCACAATCTTTTCTCTATTGTTCTAATATGTTCCATTTTTAATATTATATGGTCCTATTGCATTGACAAACAATGTTATTTCAGTGAAAAATAGTCATTTTGACAAATATTGTCATTTCAGTGACAAACAGTCGTTTCAGTGACAAACATTGTCATTTCAGTGACAAACCAGTCATTTCAGTGACATCATTTTTTGACATCTTTAAATGCTATAATTAAAAATTTAATGCAAGTAAACTAATTATTTCCAGTTTATAGTCAAGAGGTATGCAGTCTATGATATTTCCCATTGATATAATTTATGTTTATAAAAAAATAAATTTAAATTTATTTTTTTTTTTTTTTAAATTTAAAATTTTTGGGTTTTTTATTTTATTTTATTTTTTAAAATGGGAAGAACTTTTTAGAAAAGCCTAAGTCTTGTATTTTTTAATGAATCTGAACCACAAAAAAAAAAAAAAAAATTAAATGGTAATTTTGATTTTATAAGATAATTAAAATTATAAATTTTTATTGAAAAATTTCAATAAAATTTTAAAAAATTATGTTCGATCTCTGTCAAACTCAGAATTTATTTAAGATGCACTTACGGACTTATTTTCAAAAATTCAAATTAAAATACAAAGTTTGAAAAAAAAGTTTAAAAAAATCCAAAATGCACACTTATGTGATATTCAGCCATTTAGAAAATTCACAACCTTTAAAATAGTCTTCATTTTCCCAAAATTGTTTTTTAAATTTTCCAATATTCCATTTTGAAGTTATAATGTGAAAAAAAAAAAAAAAAAAAAAAATGAATTAAGTGAATTTTTGCCCTTTATAAGCTTTAAAATAAAATTTAAAAAAAAATCAATTTTGGAAATCAAGTACCAATTTAATTGTTTTGACTTTTCTGAATGTGAAAATGAAATTAAAATAAAAAAAATTTTCATAAAATAACAGGAAATTTTGTTGCATGCGTCAATGGTTCATATGTACCATAAGCTTCAACTTGTATAGGATTGGTTTTTTTGTTTTGTTGCATATAAGGATTTAGTTAATTTATTTGTATTCATAATTAAAAAATAGCTGAAATATATTTATTTCATCCTTATAAAAAACTTTTACCCCTTGGGAATAGAATGTGCTTTCATAATAATGTACCTGTAAAAAAATTGGGAAATTTCGTTCAACTGTTTGAATAGAAACCTTTGTCATCTTAAGCATTGCTGATAATGATCCTAACAGCACTCTGTGATGAATCTTGACAATTTTGAATTGTGGAAAGCAGTTGAAATCTCTTCAGTGGCATTCAAGGGGTTAACAAACACTTTGTAATATTTGTTTCTTTTCATAAAAAGTTTAGAATGATCTGCACAATATTAAATAATTTTATAAATTTGAATTTGAATCATTATTTTAGCTTTAATATTTTGATGTATAGTTGTAGACTTTTTTTTTTTTTATAATGAATTTGTATAGATTTGTTTGTTATTTCTTGGAACACTTTCAATCATCCATGTCCAAAATTTCTCTTGTATATATTTTTTTCTTAATCAAATCTGTAAATATTGCTTTTATTTCATTTTTTGTTAATTTTTTTAATTACTATTATTGATAATTTATTGCTTTACATTTTATGTTTAATGTGTAATACTTCACAATTTTAAAGTGTTACAAATTGTTCTGCTTGAGAGAATATCAATAAATAAATGTTTTTCTTATGAATCAGGAAATTATTTTATTATGAAAACACATGTTTAAATTCATGTTATTCTATTTTATAATTTGAATTTATGTACAAATAAATACAAATACATTAAAATTTATTTCCAATGTGACACAATTTTAAAATTGTTTATATTAAAAGCAAAAAGTTATTTTAAGTTTCAAACAAGTTGCTTTTTAAATTGAATGGATCAAAAGTTAGTAACTAGGTATCCATGACTACCTAGATATATGTGTTTATTTTTATTAAAATTAGTAAGTTTTTATAATTATTTAATCAAGTTTAAATAGCAATAGGAAGTGTAAAATATAGTAGAATTATCGATTGTCAGATATGAAAAAATAGGTCACTAGCTATTAAAAATAATGCATTGAAATATTTTTATTTTTTAAGTCATATCATTCACATTTAGTTTCACTTGATTTACATGTTTTATGATCTTCTGAATCCAAAATAGAAATTAGTCAGTGCATTTATTATGTGTGTGGATCTTCCAACTATCATATTTTCTAAAAAAAAAAAAAAAAAAAAAAAAAAAAAAACAGAAATGAAACATGGAAAGCCAGAAATGATAATGCATTTTAAATTAAGTCCATATCTCAAAAAAGATTCTATAAGAATTTTTCGTTAAATTTGCTATGTAAACCCTTTTTTATATGTCTTTACATGTATTAGTTGGTACTTCAGGAAAATTGATAGGCATCCTAATTTACTATGCCAATTTTATGTCTCTGAAAAGGGTGTCTTAAAAACAGCTTTATGAACTTTCTATAAAATTTCATTTAATTCTATATTTTCTTTTTAACAAATCATAAAAAGTGTATTAAAATGATTATGAAATATTCTCAATTTTTTTTTTTTTTTTTTTTGGACTCAAGAAATTCTAGAGAAGCTAAAAAAAAAAAAAATACATCAGGGTCAATCCATTTGAAATCACCCAAAATGAATAGAATTTGTTGCTCAACATTTTTTATTTTTCTTATTTTTTTACCGGTTTTTCCCTGTTATTAGGTGAGTTCAAAACTGTCGAAAAATTTTTTTTTAGGCTCATACTTTTTTTTTGACGGCCATTTTGAATTTGCATCGTAACTGTTTTTAGGACAAAAACAAGCTTTGCATAAAAGTATCTAACTCAGTTAATGTTATAGATATCAAGACAAAATAAAAACCAAAATTATCAGAATGACCCCCTAGATGTTTTGTACATGCATAATATTTCCTACGTCGTGAGGAAAGTGAAGAAAAAAATTCACAACTATAGATAGAAAATTGACTTAAAATGGTAATTTTAGTGCTGCAAAACTACTTAAAAAATGAAAGACTCATCAATAATTTTTTTTTTCCTGTGTAGATTTGTTACAGTACTAGTTACTGTAGAAGTTTCCAGCTTGAGAGTTTTATTCTTTTTTTTATATAATTTTTCAAAAACGCCCAAAATTGCATTTTGGCAATATTTAAAGTTGAATATCTCAAAAGGGACTGTGTGAAAAATTATGAAATTCATACAGATAACATCTCTTTATGATATAAACATATGATAAAAATTTGGTGACTGAGACTCAACTGGTTCCAGAGTTATAGTACATCAAAATTGGCCCAAAATTGCATTTTACGCACACAGTATTTCACGAAAATTAATTTTTAAAATCCATTTTCCTGTATACTATAATTGTTATTATATATATATTAACTCTAATAACTTAAAATGAGCTATTTAACTTTTTCAAACAGAAATACCCTAACTACAAAATTAGACGGTCAGTGTTCTGTGCTATGAGACCGAAGTGGTGTGTCCTCCCAGGATCATCTGGCACACATAGTGTATGTGCCCGCAAATACCACCAGAACATAATGCTCTTGATTGAAGGAGCAAGGCACAAAATAAATTACAGGGAACTGGTAGAATTACTTATGTGTAACATTGAGAATGAAAGTTGCATGCTGGACAAGTGTTCAGAATGTCCAGGCTCCGAAGGTTTTCTGGAAGTTCCAATGAAAGAAATTGGCAATTTACCAGAGGAAGTAGCTTTTAAGCAGTGGATGCAAACTAACACAGCAGAATTTATCACCTGATTACCACCAAATGATGAATTTCTAAATCTTGTGGAAGATAGAGTAAAACTAAAATCTCACTATTTCATTTCAACAGTTCAGTCTAATCATTTCAAAGAACTTAAAAATAATCTCAAAAACAGTGAATATTTAGTCATTGGTGATTTTTCAGAAAACTTTGCATTTTGCGTTCAGGATGAAATTCAGAACTACCACTGGTCCAACTGCCGATTTACATTACATCCATTTATTATTATTATTATTTTAAATGAAATTTGCTGTAAAAGCATTTGTATGATAAATGATTATCTTATTCAGGATACCTTTACAGCTGATGAATTTCAAAAGAATCTCATCAATGAAATGAAGAATTTTTTACCCGAAGCGAAGATGATGATTTACTTTAGCGATGGTGCCAGCAGCCAATACAAAAATAAGAAAAAATTTATTAATATGTGCCAACATGAGAATGTTTTTAGCTTGATAGCTGAATGGAATTTTTTAGCTACATCTCATGGGAAAAACTTGTGTGATGGTATAGGGAGGGAGGGTATCACTAAAAGGGAAGTAACTAGAGCCAGCATGCTCTACTTACTTTCCGAGTTACTTACTTCCTACTTATTCGAGTTACATCTCATACTTTACAATAACTAAATTCTTACTAAACTAACAAAAAGATTTGAATTTTGCTTGCCTGTGATATGAATAAGATAATATCATAGATTTGTTCCTATAAGTAATAATCAAATCAGATGTTACACTACATCAATAAGTAAGAAATTTGATGAGCACAAAACTTTGATAGTGTTTATTAACACATCTTCGCTTACAAATATGGACTATGTTGCATACATTTATGAATATCATTGGTAGCTAGGCTAGTTGATCTATTAGTCAAAGACAAGACCAATCAAAATAATGATCTATTAGTTCAATTTTTCCATCCACATGGCCCAAAGACTGCCTTCCAAATATCTAAAAATGACATGGTGTGGGTTCCAGTAAACAAGGTTGTGAGGAAAATTACCCCTATCGAACTAACAACGGTTGTGGGCAGAACACATAACATATCAAAAAAACTATGCAACGGAATTTCAACACTCTTCAATACTTTGAAGAAATTATAAAATTATTATGCAAGCTGATAAAATGTACATCAACAGTTTGAATAAAATTTTGTATTTTAAGTTACAATGTTGATTTTTATCATAAATTTTTGTCAAAATTCTGTTTGCCTAAAATGCAATATTTGGCCAATTTTGATGTACTATAACTCTGGAACTAGTTGAATCTCAGTCACCAAATTTTTATCATATGTTTATGTCATAAAGAGATATTATCTGTATTAATTTCATAATTTTTCACTCAGTCCCTTTTGAGATATTCAACTTTAAATATTGCCAAAATGCAATTTTGGGCATTTTTGAAAAATTATATTAAAAAAAAGATAAAACTCTCAAGCTGGAAACTTCTACAGTAACTAGTCCTGTAACAAATCTATGCAGGAAAAAAAAAAAGATTGATGAGTCTTTCATTTTTTAAGTAGTTTTGCAGTACTAAAATTACCATTTAAAGCTAATTTTCCATCTATAGTTGTGAATTTTTTTCTTCACTTTCCTCACAACGTAGGAAATATTATGCATGTACAAAACATCTAGGGGTTTCATTCTGATAATTTTGGTTTTTGTTTTGTCTTGATATCTATAAAATTAACAGAGTTAGATACTTTTATGCAAACCTTGTTTTTGTCCTAAAATCAGTTACGATGCAAATTCAAAATGGCCGTTAAAAAAAAAAAAAATTCGACAGTTTTGAACTCACCTAATAACAGGGAAAAACTGGTAAAAAAAATAAGAAAAATAAAAAATGTTGAGCAACATGGCCTGGGTGACTTCTAATGGATTGACCCATCATAGACCTTGAAGTAATAATACTGTGACTCAAAGCAATTAAAAATTGGATGAAATGCTCTATAAACAATAATAAAAAATTATGGGTAAGGCACGCATGTGACTTTTTTCAGGGATTTTTTACTTTCTCTTACTCATAAGATAGAGAAAGTATTGTTTTTGAGTCAAATTTTTGAAAGTGAGTTTTTGTTATATTTACACGTTTTGAAGTCCCCTGAATCATAAAATCATGTTTTTAGCAGTTGGTCTGTGTGTGTATCTGTTATAAGCATATCTCAAAAACAAATTATAACAGAAAGTCCTATGATATAGGGATGTTACACTAACCCAGGTAGCACATAATGTGGTTATAACGTTGCAAATAAGTCTGAACATTGAAAATTTGGTTATAACAACATTATGTGCTACTTGGGAAACTTTTCTTTGAGATCAAGCAAATGGTTCATGTACAGGGACACCCAAAAGAATTCAAATACATTACATCTATGGGGGAAATTGCAGGTAAGTAGGGTTTATCTACAGACTGCACTAAACCAAATGAAACAAATATATATTTTTTATATGTGTAAAAACATGTCTCATGTAGAATATGGTAGAGAAATCATTCATTGCTGGTTTACAGGGCTACACAAAAGAAACTAGATAAAAGTGCGACAATAGTTGCAAATTGATGGAAGTGTATTTCAGGCTGGGCCATGTATTATTACTATAGGATTATATTTAGGTGCACCATGTAGTCTGTACATAATCTTCAAAAGATATACAGGGCTGCAAATATTTAAGAGATAACATTCTTGTTGTTTGTGAATGTGCTTTGTTATAATATTTTACAATTTTCAGGAAAGCTGTTCAGAAATTGAAATGAATTCTTCTACATAAATGTAGGTGCAGTAATGAAATGGGGAATGCCCCTCTCACACAGAACTGATTATTATGTAAAACTCTTCCAAAGACTAATTTGACATAATTTATTACATTAATTATTTTACATAACAGAACTCATTATCCTACCTCTTAATCTCCAACCTGTATTTATAGTACTGTATTTCAGGGTAAGAGAAAGTCATGTGAGTGACACACCAGATTATTTTAAATGTAGTGGGATTCCTGCAATCTCTCACCCTCTAATGACCTCTCAACCTCTTAAACCCTGAAACTCAGTTAGAGATTACCATAACTTTTTGAAGCTAATTTTTAAAAGATCAGACAAGGAATAAATTTTACTTAGTAATTAAAGTTTATTATTATTATTGCACATGACCCTTCAAAATTCCCAAAAAAAAAAAAAAAAAAAAAAAAAAAACTTATTACTAGAATGTTTGTTACACAATGAAATAGTTCAAGGTTAATTAAATACAACTCTCTTTAACTTGTATTTGTTCCCTCTATCCTCTCTATTAATTTACTTTCAAATGTTCAATTCATGGTTTTCTGTATATACAGTCTTATTTCTGTGGAACTATCACTTGATATATTCAAGATTACAAAGTTTAATTTTCACATGATAGGTTCAAATTTAAAAAATACTTATTTTAGGGAAGCACACTTAATATACAAATATGTTTTTAGGTTATTCTCATTTGTCTAATTTATTTTAATCAAATACATTTTTTTCTAGAAAATTATGAGCCCTATTTTTAGAACAATCTCATTCTTACAAAACTGAATTTTTTCATATAAACCTGTTAAAAATTGAAAGAAAATTTCATTCTTATATAAGATTGTTTAATTGATTGTATTTTTTATGGTTTTAACAATGCAAAAAGTGATTATTTATTTATCCCATTTCATTGAAATGTGTATTATTAAAAAAAAAAAAAAAAAAAAAAGTTTTGATTATGATGTTATACACAGAATATTTTACTACAGTTTAACATCTATAGCTTTAATAAGCTTTTTAATAATTATTACTTTTTGTCATAATTTAGAAATGTAATTACATTTAAAAATACATAAAAAATTGACATCAAGATTGAGATTGAAAATAAATAATATAGTAAATTTTATTTTTAAAACCAATCTGTCATTCATATTTGCTTGAAAGATGAAAACACTAAATTGTTTTACAGAATACTTAAAAACACTAAATTTAATGAATAATTGGTTAATAATCATCTACAGTGAGTGATTAATTTTTTTTTTTTTTTTACTATATTTTTTCAATATCAATTTTCATTAAAAAAACTAAAAGTTCAGTTTTTTTTTTTTAAACCTTGAACTCCAGGCATGCAAAGAACATGCATAAACTCACACTTGCCAGTATCAATTTTTAGTCATAGGTGCAGTTGGGGGACTCACTTTAAACTGATGAAAAGCACAAAAATTTTGGATTAACTTGTATCATAAAAAGCTACAAATGACTTGTAGCTTTAATATATGGTTTCACTTATTATTTATAGTGTTTGTATAATTTTTTGTAGGAATCTTACAATTATTTAGACAGATATATATTTTTTTTTTCTAAAATTATTGATTTTTTCACTGAGTATTTTGCTTATAACAAGAATGAATTTCAGCAAAATTTTACAGAACTTGTAGAAAAATTGACAAAACACTATTCTGAAACATAAAATGCACATGTTTAATTTTCTCTGAGATATGAATATTTCTAGTAAATATTTTTTTACTGAGCATGAACAATATATATGTATATATTAATTATTATTACATAGGTTGAAAGGTAGATATATTGGGCAACTTATGTCATAAATGCATTTGGATGCAGTAAAAATTAAGCAAATTATCTGCAAAAGAATGAGCTAGATTTTAGATATTTTCGAGAGATAAAATTTCGTAAGGAGTTTTTCACATGCTACATATTTAATATGAAGATCCAAATGTTAGCCACATTTCATTTTTTTTTTTTTTTGAAAAACTTTTTTATAAATTCATAAATCGTTTTAAGTAAATAAAATTATGGTAGAGTTACAAGCCTATAACGACTTTTTCGCAAAAAAAGAAATTTTGTAAATGTGGCTGAAATAATTGGATCATTTAATTAAATATGTTGCATGTGAAAAACCCGTTGAAAATTTTCAATTCTGGAAAATACCCAAAATATATGTATTAATTATAATACTGTAATATGTATTTTCTTAACAAATCTTTAAAATAAAAAAGTGTTTTAAAATGATTACCCCCCCCCCCCCTTTTTTTTTTTTTTAAATCTTTTTCTGGACTCGGGAAATTCTTGGAAGCTAAAAAGTGATATCTTAAGCTTTGAAACAATGATTATATTACTCAAAGCAATTAAAAACTGTACAAAGTTACTTAGGTACGATTACCTAAGTAATCAATAATTGTGAGTAAAGCACTTATATGATTTTTCTTATTTTTATTTTAGTGGGATTTTTGCAATCTCACCCTCTAATGGGAACTCTGAGATTCAGTTTTATTCAGTTAATCAAATGTGATTTAAAACAAGAGATTTTTATAAAACTTCTGAAAGCTAATTTTTAAGAGATTGAGCAAGGAAAAAACTTCGTTATTAAATAAAAAATTATTATTATTATTTCCTTTATGTACTCGCTAGATCTTATTCTGAAGCAGCTAAATATATCCTTTTGCATGTTTGTTACTTATACTCTGGTTCTCATAATTGTAAGGACACCCGTTTTTCTATATTAACTAAACACTGAACACTATTATTTAAACAAATATATTTTTTATTAATTTGAATTTCATTACTAGACTATATTTAAAAAGTTTTATTGTTTTGCTATCTTAAAAAACTTTAAATATGGTCAAAAAGATGATTTTTCAGGAGTTCACAATTATAAGGACAGCTCGAATCTTAGTAATTTTTTTTTCAGTTATTCTTTAAATTAATATTTTATGGGGTCTCTTTTTAGGGTGAAACAGTCAGACATTCCCTCTGGTATATATATATATATACATTTTTTTTTTTTAATATTTAGTTTTAGTACCATTTTATACAGCATAGATGATATTCTGAATACGTTTAAACTATTTAATATTGCTTTCCACTTGCATGCACTTTTCTAATGTGATAAGTTAAAGTTTTTTTAACTTTTAGGCCACAGGAAAGTCAATAATACAGAAGTTTCTTTCTTGAAATTATTTCCTATTGCTCTAGAAGTAGAGCAAAAATGTAAGTCTTGTTGAAAAAAATGTTATTACACCCCCCCCCCCCACCCCCCCTTCCCCACCCCCCCAAAAAAATCTCACAAAAATCTGAGAATTCTACGTTTAAAATTTGCAGATATTCTCTTGATGTTCATAATAATAGAAAAAAAATACTAAATTCATTCTGCCTTCAGTAGAAACAGCTCCCCAGAGCACCATCACCTTTAAAATACCCGATTCATATCTGCCTTTAAAAAATTTGCGCTATCTTCAAATCATGCCAGTAATTGTTAAAACCATTTGGTTAATCAAGAATAAAATGTTTTTCATTCGAAAATGCAACATTTTACCATTTAATATTGTCTTTATTCAACTTTAACACAGATGTTCTTTTCCCCATTAAATGCTTATTGATTATTACAGGTTTTTTATTCATTTTAATATATTATTAATTATTTTAAACAGGCATAAATGTGGACCCCAACCTTTCGTTAAAAATTACGAGCAAATTCAGCAGCAGTTATTATGAGTAGAACAGTAAGAGGAATTATGAGTCTTCGATCTCTGTAAAACAACTATGATTTTGCATCAGATCTCTCTCCTATCGAACCAGCAGTTCAACGTTTGATCACATTTCCTTCAGCAGTTTTAGATCTTCGAATTTCATTAGAAATTCAGCGGATTGAAATTATCCTTCCACTTAAAAACAGAATTATCAGTAATGTCCGTCCAAGAAAAATTGAAGGCTTATATATGAATTAATCTAGCCCAGTAGTTAACAAATTTGCATGTCAACTGTAATTTAGCCGCTAGTAAGTTAAATAAAATGAAAAAATCTTGATTGTCCCTATAATTATGAACATCTAAAAACGTGGAGAAAAAAACGTTTTGCATTATTTTTTATTAATTTTGTTTCATATTAAAAAAATATAGCAGTTTTGGTTTTTTAAATACTAGATATATTAAGTGCACTTAGTATAACCTTGTTCACAATTATTTTTACATTAGTTATTTCAAAACATAAAATGTCCTTATAAATATGAGAAGGAGTGTATTTAATGAAATAGTTCATGGCTAATAAACACAACTTTCTTTAATTTGTACTCGTTCCCTCTGTCATCTCTGTTAATTTATTTTCAAATATTCAATTCATGATCTTTTTGTCTATGCAGTCTTACTTCTATGGTACTACAAAAATTCAAACATTCAAGATTGCAAAGTTTAATTTCCACTAAAGGAGTTAAAATTTTAAATATACTTAATTTATTAAAATACACTTAAACAGATAAGTTTCTTTTTTTTTTTTTCTTTTTTCCCAGGCTGCTCTAAAATGTCTAATTTATTTTCATCAAATACATTTTATCAAGAAAATTAAAGTCCTATTCTCATAATAATCTCATTTTTACAGACTGGAAATTTTCATAGAACCCTGTTGAAATTTTAAAGGAATTTTTGCCTTTATATGAAATTCACTACTATTTTATAAATAACCAGACACATTTGATTTCAGACATTTTCTCATATATCTGGAAAAATTCTTTACAAATTTTCTTGAATTTTGGGCTTGTAAAAATAAGTTATACCTAATATATTTCAGTATAAGTTTTGCCCTAAAAGCAAAAAAGGAACTAGTGTGGTTAAGTATTTAAAACCCGAATAAACTACTACATCAGAAATGACAAAGAAAAATATTTGAGATGCATACAGCTGTTTCGGTAGCCTTAAGCATACCGTCTTCAGTGCAAAAAGAATTCTGAATCGGTACTGAAGACGGTATGCTTAAGGCTACCGAAACAGCTGTATGCATCTCAAATATTTTTCTTTGGTGTTTCTGACGTAGTAGTTTATTCGGGTTTTAATATTCAAACGCCAAGTCTTCTGTTATTATTGGTTAAGTATTTGTTGTAGTATTGAATGAATCATTTAACTGAATATGGCATTGTTTGAAGTAAAGCTCAGTTCATTCCAAAACAACACATTCCATAACTGTAGACAGGAAAAGTAAAGTCTTGAGAAGAACTATTTTAAACATTGCAGGAAACAATTACTAATCATAATTATCGTATAATCAATTTAAAATTAATCTTGTTGTGTTGTTATTTTCAAGTTAAGAGAGAAAAACAGAACTATTTTAAACATTGCAGGAAACAATTACTAATCATAATTATCGTATATTCAATTTAAAATTAATCTTGTTGTGTTGTTATTTTCAAGTTAAGAGAGAAAAACAGAGATAACTCCCGATTCCTTAATTAGCTCGCTATAGAAGTCGATTTTCCACAATAATATTAAGAAAAAACTAAAACAGACTTGCTTGATATTCTGATAGAGAAAAACAGAGACTTCTATGGAGAAGAAACCTTTTATTATTTGAAATCGGAAGGACTGGATGACATACTGCATAGACATTGGTTCTTTTGAAGGAACTGGTTCTTGCTGCATAATTTATTCCTAAATACATATAGATGAGTATGACTATTTCTGATATTTCAAATTTTACTGGTGATGTGTAAGATTAATCATCACTACTTGGAAAAATTTTAACGCATCGTTCCGAGGAATGATGGCACACTGAAGAGTATCACAACTTCTGGAGAACTTTGCCATCCAAGCATAAATGAGGCTCAACACAAATTCAAATGGCATGAAGGGAAGTCATGCTCCACATTGACCAATCAGAAAGGGAGCGACTGCAAACATGCCCATGTGATGAATGATGTACTTACCAGGTGCCACATCCTATCTAAATGGTCGCCAGAAGACTATGGCAAGATGACAAAACAGGACCGAACTGCAGCATCAAAAATGAATAGTCAGTGGAGGGAAAATGCGGTCATTCAAAATGGAACCAAAGAGATCACTTGCTATGGAAAGCTTATAGAAGTTTGGTAAATGCCAAAATAAGGTTAAAATGCTGAAAATAACACATTTAATAATGAATTAATAGATAACTATGTTAAATAAATAATATCTTAATTCATTAAATTTAAAATGTTTAAAAAATGGAATTAATTAAAAAGAATTAAATTAATAAAAAATGTTGTCATGTGAAAAATTAAAGAAAAAACAAAATATTAGGGATCACCTTGTAAAAAGAAATGTCTGATATTCTGTTCTGGCTGTGGCATGTGATTATGAAACTTCTTCTAATTGTTTGCATTCATTTATGTGTGACCAAATTTATTTCTCCTTGCCAGTTCCAATTACTAAATTTTGATTTATATGATATTTAAAACAAAGAATTCCATCTTTTACATTATGATATTTATGTGTTTTGAAGTCTAAATATCTTCAATAAACTGAAAAATGATATCGTAATTCTTTAATTTTAATTCTATAACTACAAGTGTATTTATTTATTTATTTCATTAATTTCTTATGACGTAGCTGAATTCTACATATTTAATTTATTGTCATTATTTTTCTCCTGATGTATTAAAATTCCGCATGCCAATGAAAAGAGTTTATTTTTAAAATAGAATTTTTATTTATTTATTTTTTGAAAATCAATGGACGAATCTTCCAAAGCCATACAAGGTGTGGATTTTTTTTATTTATCTCAATACATCATTGCGATTGTAACATATGTTTTTTCCATTAAATTACCCTTTTTTCTTATTTTATTCAGTTAAAATGCATGCATGGAAACCATGCATAAAATTTTACTTCATGTTTAAATAAATTGTTTACATGTTTATTCCAATACATTGTTTAATCTGTGACATCATTTTCAGTATTAGCTTTAGGAAACTTGGGGTTTTTAATATTAAAATAAGAAGAAACCACTCAATTCGTAAAACCTTTCCATCTCCGGTTTGCGATATATTTACACAATTTGCGATGTTCAGAATATAACTTAATCATTTTTAGGAAATGTCTATGTATCAGAGTGTGCGTATTAAAAATATTGTGGATGCTTCATCTCACGAGCCAATAGAATGATATGTTACCAAATTTGATATTTAGTTGAACCTTGATTGGTGTGTAGATTGGGTTTTGGTTAAAATCGACCAGCTGGTGGTGTTACTGTTTCGTTTTTTCAGAATTTTTACTACGGCAGAAAAGGACAAAATTTTGTATAAATGTGCATATTGAAAATTATTACTCTCTTCTATATTGAATAGAAGAAAGTATTGGATTTGTAAAAATTTTCGACCTCGGGGTTTTTGATGGATTTACACATTTTGAGAGGTGTAAAACACAATTTGACCAATTTAAATAAAAAGGAAAAAACGAAGTATAATAATAACTAAATATTAAGATAGAAAACCTAGCTTTACTTCGTTGTGCCGCTTTAGATCTTTCGAAGCCGGGTACCCGGTCCTCATCAGAAACGTCTACTTCTGTGGTGGAAAAACTTGACACTTTTGACAAGTGTCAAGTTTTTCCACCACATGTTGAGACAGCCCGCTTCAGGGCCAAAGTGACGCTCTAGAAACTCTCAATACTTCATTCCCGTGACCCTACCGTCAATGAATATCCGACCACTCATCCGCTTCAACGATATGGTACACCACACCGTGACCCTTTGTGGATACAGTTGTGAGACGACACTGAGATGAGGATTTTCCGTACCTCAATGGCACCTCAAAAAATATTCTTACAATAAATAATCATTCTTCCAAGGTCAGTGATTCCATATTGGTTATTCATTATTTCCAGTAATCAAGCATTCACTTTAAATATCAATATATGTACAATTACAATATGGAAGAATTATACTTATATCAGTACATTTGAAATCAGGAACTTAAAATACTTTCTATCATGTTTTTGAGACCACCCTGTATATATATAAATATATATATTTATTTATATATATATACACTGCTCGACATTGAAAATGCAACACCAAGAAGGAATGACAATAATGGAATGAAATTTGTTGGACACATACATTATAGTAGGAAGAACAATTGATTAAATTTTCAGGAAATTTGGAGTAATATGTACTGAGAAAACAGTACATAAAGCAGCAACCTCTGTGAGCAATAACATATCTGCCTAGCCATTGAATCGAACAGCGATTGGATGACATGTACGGGTAGAGCACTTCATGAAGCTTCAACACAATGCCACAATTCATCGATTGAAATTACTGGTGAGTGGTGGGGGGCCAGTCGCTTTTCAATGATTAAACAGTCATTTTCATTGGTGCGAGATCAGGAGAATGCGCTGGCCAGAGCAACAGTCGAACACATTCTGTATCAAAGAAGGTCCTTGCAATACAAACAACTTGCGGTCGTGCATTATCTTGCTTAAATTTTGCTCTACGGAGGCCTCAAATACAGGGCAGAGAGGCAGGCCTTAACTCATCAGAAATTTAATGTCCGCTGTTCAGAATGCCAGGAATACGAACATGAAGTAATCGAGACGTGTATCCAATGGGAACCCATAACATCATTGCAAATGATGGACAGTATGATGATGTCGAATCCCAGCTGGCAATGTGCATTATTCATAATGCCGTTAAATACGGATAAGACAATCTTGATGCTGTAAACAGGATTGTGATTTGTCTGAAAAGTGACTTCATGCCATTTCTGCGTCCAGGTTCATCGTTGATCACACATTAATGGCACCCATATCAGTGATGCAGTTTTCAAGGTAATCAGAATTTTGGTAGCCGCATACTGAGTCACCATCTGGATTGGATACACGTTCTGGTCATCTCTTGTTTTCATTCCCGCCACTCTGAATACCAGCCATTTCATTTCTGACGAGTTAAGGCCCATAGCTCTGCCCTATGTTCAAGGCCTCCGTAGCGCAACATTTAAGCAGGACAATGCACGACCGCAAGTTGTCCATATTCTTTGGACCTTCATTGATGCCGAATGTGTTCGACTGTTGCTCTGGCCAGCGCGTTCTCCTGATCTCGCACCAATGAAAATGACTGTTTAATCGTTGAAAAGCGACTGGCCCCCCAACACTCACCAGTAACTTCGATCGATAAATTGTGGCATCGTGTTAAAACTTCATGAAGTGCTCTACCCGTACATGTCATCCAATCGCTGTTCGATTCAATGCCTAGGCAGATATGTGCTGTTATTGCTCACAGTGGTCGCTGCTTTATGTACTGTTTTCTCAGTACATATTACTCCAAATTTCCTGAAAATTTAATCAATTGTTCTTCCTACTATAATGTATGTGTCCAACAAATTTCATTCCGTTATTATCATTCCTTCTTGGTGTTGTATTTTCAATGTCGAGCAGTGTATATATATATACAAAATCGTTTGTCCTGAATGAGTGAGTGATTAATCCTCGCCTAGACCAAACCGCTGCACATAGCAGCATGAAACTTGATGCAAACTTTCCTTCTGTGGCTTAGACATCCACTAAGAAGCGATTTCACAAAATTCGTCCCCCAAGCAGGGGAGGGGGGGGGGGCAAAACTTGATTTCACAAAAACATTTATATCTCAAACAAAAAAAACAGTTATCCGTAAAATTTTTGCTGTAAAATATAGCTAATACGAATAACTAAAAACCAATTTTTGAAATTTTAGAAATTCTGCCCCAGTGAGGGAAAGGGGGCAAAATGTGATTTCCCGTATGCAATACGGGATTTCCCATAGCCCTTTATATCTCAAACAAAAAAAATGAGCTATCCGTATAATTTTTACTTTGTAATATAAGAAACACAAAAACCTAAAAACCAATATTTCGAATTTTAGATATTCGGCCCCCAAGGGCGGAAGGGGGCAAAACTTCTTTTCAGATGGGTCGAAACCTGATTTCACATAATCCTTCATATCTCAAAGAAACAGAAAGCTACACTCATGTCCATAAATTAAGGATAATTCAGATTCACACTGAAATCTAACTTTAATACAAAAATTTCACCTGTAGAAATATCACACACATCTTCAAGAATAATATGCAAATTATAGGAAGCCATCAGATGACGCCGATATGATGTTACAATGACGAAAATGTAAGAAGGGGGTAGATAAGGAATGGGAGCAAAGAAGAAAAATTTTTCACAAGCGTTCTGTGCGCCGCTCAGTGCCACAACCGAATGGTTATGACACAGAGGACGCATGCAGATAATTTTTTACGTGGTAGAATTATCGGCCGACTAGAATATGGGCGTACTCAGATAGAAGTATCGGGGGAACTTAAAATCGCCCAAAGTGTCATCTCTAGGCTTTGGCAACGATTCCAAACTGATGGAAATGCCAGTCGACGTTACAGTACTGGTCGGTCCCGTGTTACGATGCCGAATGACCACCGGTATTTGGCAGTAACTGCCAAAATAAGCAGATAAAGCACAGCATCAGACCCGTCTCGTCAGCTCTCTGCAGCCACGATTGCCACAGTATCAAGACAAATCGTGTATAGACGTTTGGGAGATATTGTTCTATATCCTCGCAGGCCTGTTAGATGTGTTTCACTCACGGCAATGCACTGTGCCAGCGGTTAACTTGGAGTAGAGAACATGTAATGTGGACAGCGGCACAGTGAGCTTGTGTGTGGTGTTTTCCGACGAGTCCAGGTTTAGCTTGCAGTGTGATTCACGCCAGACTTTCATATGTAGAACGTCAGGTAGCCGTTACCACCGAAACAACATCATTGAACGCGTTACTGTGGGGCAGGAGTGCTCGTTCGGGGGGGGCGGGGGGTCATATTGGGCACCAGAACAGATCTGCATGTTCAAATCGGAAGAATGATAGGCCAGATTTATCGGGACATCATTCGGGAGCAACATGTACGTTTGTTTAGGGGTGCCCTGAGCCCAGAATTTGTGTTTATGGATGACAATGAGTGTCCTCACCGTGCAAACGTTGTAAACGGATGCCTACAATCTGAAGCTATCACCCGCATGCAATGGCCAGCATTCTCACCTAACTAGAATCCGATAGAGCATGTGTAGGACATGCTTTTACGACGAGTTGTAGTCCGTCAACCACCTCCTACATGTGTACCGGAACTTCGGAGAGCATTGCTTACTGAATAGAGTAATCTTCCCCAAATCAGATCAATAATTTAATACTCAATATTCCTAGGCGTTGTAAGGACTGTATTTCATCATCTGAGAGACATACTATGTATTAACCATCATACCAACCATGTAATGTTAAGTTTTTGTAAGGGAGATATTTTTTGTAATTGCTTCAGAGAGCAAAAATCGTAGTTTTTATAAATGGTATCCTACATAAACCACCTTTTTTTGTTCTTGATCTTTTGTTTAAAAAATGGACTTTATGAATAAATCATGTTTGTTCTGCTTCTGAACCTTTATTTGCCTCAGCTAGCATTATCCTTAATTTATGGACATGAGTGTATATGACTTTTGCTTTTAAATATAGCAATCACAAACGCTTAAAAACCAATTTCTTCAATTTTAGAAATTTGGCCCCCAACGGAAAAGGGGGGGGGGGCGCAAAACTTGATTTCACATAACCTTTCATCTATAGATATTAAAGGGTGCATTCACCACTGAATTAACATTGCTGTGGTGATTCTGTGTGAGACGAGCTCTGACATACACTAAGACTAAAATTAGGGGGAGGCGGACGACAAAAACATGTTTGAAAGCACATTTCAGCTCCAAATTGTTTCACGGTGAAGAAATTGTACATGGGGAGGCTAGACTCAAATACAAATGATGATGATGATAATAATAGAAATATTTTAGATTTTGAGGGAGCAAGCGAGAAAATTATTATTATTATTATTATGGTGTGTGTGTGGAGGGAATTTTCAAAATCCGGATTTTACAGTAGAACTCTACCAAAAATGGCATATAGACGTTGAAATTTTGAAATTAACTGTTCGTCTTCTGAAGTGTATTTCTAAAAAACAATTTTGGGTGTTTTGAGATTGTTTTTTCGTTTTGGGGAGTGGAGAGAGTGATTAACGACGGGACAGATCAGAAAACCCCTTTTTACACTAAATTTATCCTGAAGAATCTATGGGAACTGCATTCACGAATTTTGGTGCGTGAATTGGTTATTTTCATAAAACATCAACTGTGATGGAATTTTGCGAAACTCCCCCGAATTCCCCCTCTGTAGGTATAGGGGGTAAAGAACATTTTTCCAAGTGTAACTCTGTCCAAAATTATCGCAGGACGACAATTTTTTTTTGTATTTTTGTGTGCTATATGTACCCAACACGCACTATAAAGGCATAAAAGGATTTTGCGAAGTGTTCAACCTTCCCTATTTATAGTCGGTGGAAGGGTAAAGAACATGTTTCTAATTGTAATTCTAATAATTTAAATATTTATAAATCTTTGTTCTGAGTGAGTGAGTGAGTGAGTGACTGATTCATCATTGCCCAGCTGAAACTCCTGCACCTAGAAAGCAGGAAACGTGGTGAAAACATTCCTTCTGTAGTCACCCACTAGAAACAATTTTAGAAAAGTCGCTCCCCAAGGGGGAAGGGATTGAAAACCTAATTTCACAAAAACCGTACATATTTAAGAAAAAAAAAAAAAAAAAAAACAGATATCCTTAAAATGATTACTTTAAAATATAACTAACACAAATACCTAAAAACCAATTTCTGAAATTTTAGAAATTCGATCCCCAAAAGGCGGGGAGGCAAAACGTGATTTCACATGCGCAACACGTGATTTCACATAATCCTTTATACATATACATATATATATATAAACAGATAGCTGTACGATTTTTACTTTAAAATATAAGAAACACAAATACCAAAAAACCATTTTTGGAATTTTAGGTATTCAGCACCCAAGGGGGGGGGGGGGGGGACAAAACGTATTTTCACATGGGTCAAAAAGGAATTTCTCATAATCCATCATATGTCAAAAAAGAAACAGATATCCGTATAAATTTTGAATTTAAATATAGTAAAGACAAACACCTAAAGAATAATTTCTGGAATTTTAAAAATTCAGCCCCCAAGGAGGGGAGGGGCAAAACGTGATTTCACGTTACAGTTTATTTAAAAAACAGTACATCTACCACTGAGTGAACACTGCTGTGGCGATTCTGTGTGGGACTAGGTCACAAATTTTGGTGGGAAGCTTGGTTTTAAAGCCCTGATGCATACTAAACAAAAAGGGTATTGCAAAATTACCCCCTTTTCCCCTGAGTTGGGGTGGGCGGCAAAAAACGTGTTTGAGAACATAACTATGGTGAAGAAATTGCACGTGGGGAGAATTGACTCAAATAAAAAAATAAATAATAAATGATAACAAATTTGTCGTTTTACGAATTTTTGATTTTAACACGTTGGGCGCGACGCGAATTCTTAAAAAAAATTCCCGTAAGGCCAAGCGCGCTGTTTAGAAGCTCGTTATGTTCACCGTGTTTCAATAAAATCCATTAAAATGTCTTAATGATATAATCCTGTAATAAAGAAAAATTAAGTGAATTTTCAGTAATTACTTAAAACAATGTAATTTTTTTAGTTTTATATCATACTTTACACTGTCAGCCACCGGTGGTTGACGCGGCTTTATATCATATTGCACACTGTCAGTCCCCGCTATTGCAAGATTCGGATTTTACCGTAGAACTCCTCAAAAAAGGCACATAGAAGATGGAATCGGCTGATCATCTTCCAAAAAACTGTTTAGAATGTTTTGTGATTTCCAATTTATTTATTTATTTATTTATTTATTTTTTTTGGGGGGGAGGGGGATTTAAGGAAACCCCCCCCCCCCTTTTTACGTTAAATTTGTCCTGGGGAATCTAAGGGAGCTGCATTCACGGATTTTGATATGTGAGTTTTTTATTTGCATGAAACACCAACTGTGACAGGATTTTGTGAAATTCTCCCTCCCTTTTCCTAGAGCCCTCGATTTACATATGTAAATCGAGGGCTTTACCTTTTCCAAGAGGGGCTCTGTCCCAAATTATCTCAGAACGATAATTTTTTGGTATCTGTGTGTGCTCAATATCGACTCCCATAGAAAGCCTTCGGGCAGTCTTTAGAGTCAGTGTTGGTGTGCTACGTTTACCCAACAAAGGGATTCAGCTAAGTGTCCCCGCTTTCCTCCCGCCTTTGGGGTTTGGCGGCAAAGAGTATGTTTCCAATTGGAACTTTCTTCTAATTTATCTCTAAGTGAATTTTGTAAAATTTCCCGCTTAGGGGGAGGGGGACAAAAAATAACACAGGCCTGCAAAATCGTACTTTTCAATATTTGTTTTTTCACTATGTTGGGTGTCTCTAATGTATTTTGATAAGCTAAACTCAGAAATGCTTGTCTTTTGTTCCTATCATGTAAGATTTTCTCACAACGTAAGTATGAAGATAGGAGGAATCGACACAAAGGATATAACAAGTTCGAAATTTTTTATTCATAAAATGCATTAAAATAGGCTATTTTTTACACATTATCTTTTAAATGTGTTTCTTTACATCAAAGCTCCCTTTAGATCTTTATCTTTTGTGCACGGCTTGAAGGCTTGGAGAGGAAGGGGGATGAGGGTGGATTCTCTATGTAGCATCCAAGAATAATCTGCTAACATGTTAACACTCCATCGACCCTGATATCTTCTTTACATTTCTTTGTTGTCTTGATGGAATAGCTTTTCTTGTTATTCACTCACATCATCCAGATTTTACTGGAAATAACTTAAATAGGAGTTGAAAAAATAAAGTTTTAGGCTAAAAAAGAATCCCATTTTTTGTCAAAACTGTACGTGAGGAAAATTTTTTGAATTGTTTTTCCTTAATCAGTATCCAAAAATACACCAGAAAAACACAACACCTAAAGAAAAAAAAAATCATCGTAGGCCTGTGTAAGTTTTCAAGCGTAACACCATTGAAAATTATCCGAGGAAAACAATTTTTTTGTTATATGGTTATACTATGTATAGTCACACACTAGAGGTCTGCACGGACCGGAATTTCGAGGGCCGGGCCCGGCCCGGCCCGGACAAAAAACGATAAAATTAGGCCCGACCTGGCCGGCCCGATTCAAAAATATGTAAAATAACAAACAATCAAAAACAAGATAAATGCCTTTCTTTGAAAAAGATTTTTAGTATTTGTTTTGCAGAGGTTTTATATAGCCAAACGATAGTACGTTCTTTAACAAAACTGCTGAAATTTTACAAGACAACTATATATAAACAGAAATTCATTATTATAGACAAGGCACAAAGACAAGCAGAAAGTCAAATCGAAAATATTAGCATTCGTCAAACAATATAGGAAGGTATTTAAAATGATTAATACTACTAAAAATGCACTTTCAACCATTTCCTCTTATATACCGTAATGTATCCGAATCTTTCGTGTGCTCCGGAAAACAAAACTTTAATGTTAACCCAACCATATTCAATAGAAAAGTTGCTTTTGCCCATGATAAAAATGATGCTACTTTCGTCCACTGGAGAAAAGGAAAAGGAGCCTTAGAGAAAAAGTTAAGCGGAAAGATTTTTATAGCCTTTATGCCAGCTAAACTCAACAGATCATAAGAAACAAAGCCTAATATACAGTAACGTATCTAATTTCTTTTGTTATGTACATGTACGCGAACTGGTAGTGACATGCATACTATTTTGAATAGGAAACCATCTAATATTACTTTAAATAAAATATATTAATTTCGAGGCATGCTAAAAATATTTGCGAAAAATCAGATTTCGGACAGACAGACTGATAGACAATTAAATTGAAGTTACATACACTTTTTTAACAAAATAGATCCAGCCTGTAAAATTACATAAAATAAATGACTGAAGAAATATTTTATCATTTTATTTTTTCGTTGATTAACGAGGAAACCAGAAAAAGATTCGGGCTGACACGGCCCGGAGAAAATTTCATTCAGGCCCGGCCCGGCCCGGCCCGATTATACACAAAAAAGCTGAGCCCGGCCGTGCAGACTTCTATCACACGCACTACAAATTGATTTTGCGAAATATCCCTCTTCCCACCTTTGAGTGAGGGGGGGGGGGGAGAAACACGTTTACAATGGTAACTCTGCTCTAAATTATCTCAGGAATGTGATTTTTTTTATATGTAGGTTGGTTATGTGTACTCTACACACACTATAAAGAAATTTTGAAAGTTCTCTCTTTTTTGGTGGGGAAGGGAGCAAAAAGTCTGAGGTTTTTGACAGATTTCAAGTAATCATTTTTTATTTTATTTTATGCGATTTTATATTAATAAGTTATATGTAATTTTGAGAATTAGTTTAAATGTAGTGACCAGCGAAGCGGGCAACGCCTGCTAATATTATATATATATACATGATAGTAACCATAATTCCCCCCCCCCTTTTTTTTTGGGGGGGGGGGAGGGAGGTGGTATATGTAGGGTATCGCTTTTCTCCTTAGTGTCAGTTTTCAATATTGGTGTCTTAAAAAAAAAAAAAAAAAAAAATTGTCAATATCTATAAAACGAATAGTTGAACTATAGATTTGAGATAATTTAAAACAAATTTATCAATACTTTCATTTTTAACAAAAATAAAAAATAAATTTAGACATCGGCATGAAATGGACTGTTATTCGACTTTTAGTGTTATACTTTTCTAAGATGAAAATCGTCTGGATTCACCATGATAAGTTTATAAATAATTTGCACTGCGTGAATTTGTGTATGAAAACATAAAAGAAAGTTTTGTGGTAGCCATAGCATACCAGTTTATTTTGTTCCTGCTAGATTAATGTGTATATATATATATTTCACCATTGATAACTAAAGATTTAAAAAAAAATTTTTTTTAGAGCTTGACAATAAACTTTCGTTTTCCCCAGGAAATGGAAAGCGGATTTCGGATGTGGAAGTACACTATAGTTGTCATTTTTGTTTCCTTTTTCAACTACTACTGTTTAATGTGTTTGCATTTCACTTTTATTTTTATAATCAAATTTTTTATCATAAAGTGAGATTTAAAATAGTTTGCTTTAATAAAAGTAGGAAATTATTTACCTGGAAATTTTGCTGGTGATAATGACCCTGTAACATTTTGACATTGATTATTTCGTATAATATAGCTTTGACAATGATTACTTACAAATAATATAAAAATGAACGCAGCATATTTTATAGACCTTATCATTCAGCTGTTTTGTATTTTAAATAATTACTAATTCAATGATAATATTTTACAAGTATATTACTAATGTATACTGAAATTTTAAAATCTTTTGTTTCTCTCTTCAGGGCGTCATTAGCCAAGATAAATTGATTTCGATTTAATTTGTTTAGTCAAAACCTATAATGTTTCATAATTTACATTTAGAATTAAAATTAGCAATACCGAATTACGGCTTTAATAACTTTTGTCTATTTCAATGAAGTGTAAATTGCCTCATTTTTTCTCTTCTTTAAAATTGAATTATTTTATGTATCTTTTATTGGGCTTAGAAAGCAGAGCACGCAAAAATTATGCATATTAATGAGTCCATATTAAAACGAAACACTTTCAATTAGACGAACACTCACATCACATAGTTACATATAGAGAAACAAATATTCAACAAGGTACAGGTAAAAGATACGCCGTACGAACAGTCCAAGGGGTGGCGCGCCATTCGTTATTGGAATGATCTATTATACAGTGAAGGAGGATAAATACAAGAGGCATTGGTAATGGAAAATAAATGTAACCTAACACCCCCCCCCCCCACACACACAATGTCGACGTATTTACCCAAATAACAATGTTACATCTTCCAATCCCATAATTTTACAACAGTTGTAATGTTTTGATGATGTTAATGCTTTTGTAAGAATGTCAGCCCCCATATTTTCAGTAGACACAAAATTTAAATCAATAATTCCATTTTTCAGTGCATCCCTTATGAAATGATGCCTAATATCTATATGTTTAGTGCGCTTATGAAAGATCGGATTTTCAGCTAATTTAATAGATCCTAAGTTATCTGTAAATATACTCACTTTTTCAATTTTGCCATCAGATAACTCATTTAGTAATTTACATAAATATATCCCTTCCTTAGTGGCATCGGATAAAGCCATATATTCGGCTTCCGTTGATGAGAGAGCTACGGTACACTGTTTACGGCTTTCCCATGTAATTGCACTCCCGCAAAATATGAAACAGTAACCTGTATATGACCTACGGTCATCGAGGCAATTCCCCCAATCCGCGTCAGTGTAGCCGATTAACGGCTCATTACTTTTTCTAAATACAAGTCCAAAATTTATTGTTTTCTTTAAGTATCGTAAAACTCGTTTAGCGGCAGTCTAATGAGTTTTATCAAAGCAGGTTAGAAATTGACTTAATTGACTGACGGAATTTGCAATGTCCGGCCTGGTAGAAGTTGCAAGATACATCAAACTTCCAACTAATTTACGGTAGGGATATTCGTTTTCACAACATTTTTCGGCCTTTTTTAATCGAATGCTTGTATCCATAGGACAAGCTACGGGCTTGGCTTCTGTCATGCCAAAATGCTCTAAGAGCTCTCTAATATAACTATGTTGACTCATTGTTATAAGGCCATTTTCTAACTGAAAATTTATCCCTAGACAATATTTAACTATGCCTGAATATTTAACACCTAGTTTTTCATTAAGATGAATTTTGAAGTTTTCTAACATATCAGGGTCCTGTGACATAAACAATATGTCATCAACGTAAATCATTATAAGAGTCAACCCTTTATCACTTTTAATATAATATAAACATGGATCTGCATTTGTTTGTTTTGCTCCGAAATCATTCAAAATTTTATTTAACTTAGTGTTCCAACATCTCCCGGCCTGCTTGAGACCATAGAGCGATTTTTTTAACAAAAGAACTTTATTCCCTACATTTAGATATTTAAGAATCTCGGCTGCTTTATCAGATATGTCTCTATCGCAATTTTCATTTATAATTATTTGAAGTATTTCTTTAAAGTAATCGGGAACTTCCATAAAAATTTCCTCATCTAATTTTCCATTCAAATATGCTGACGTTATGTCAAATTGATGTATTTTTATTCCTAATTTAGCAGCATAACCTGCCAAGATTCTAATAGATCCCATTCTTGCTACCGGAGAAAAAATTTCACGAAAATCTATACCTAATTTTTGACTAAAACCGCGAGCTACTAATCTCGCTTTATATTTCAAAAGAGATCCATTTTGATCATATTTATTTGTAAGGACAAATCTACCTTTAATGCATTGTTTCTCGGGCCTGTCTGTCACTACGAATGTATCATTTTTTAATATTACTTTTACTTCGTCAGTCATAGCTTTATACCAGTTAGAAGCCTCCGAACCCTTCAAAGCATTATTTATTTCTATTTCCGAATTAAAACTATAAACAGCATTTGCAATTGATTCCGGCTGGCGAATTATTTCGCGATTACGCAATGATAATATATTTTTCTCTTCTGATGCTTCGAAAGGCGCAGTTACAAGGTCACGTGACAGTTCATCTTTTTCATTTTTTATTTCAAGAAGAGGAGAAATTTTTTCTTCTGACTGCTGCATGTGTGACTCATTTTGCGGTTCGCTTAATTGTATTTCTCTTTGAAAAGCATCTGGATACAATTGACCTACTTTTGAAAAATCATTAGATTTCGCTTCAAAAAATTTTACGCTACGGGATATAATTACTGTATTTGATTCAGGAAGATAAATACGAAATGCTTTAGAATTTTCTGAATAACCGACAAATAATCCTTTTTTAGACCTTGGGGAAAATGTATGTTTAGTGTGGTTATTGAAATAATAAGAAGTGCAGCCAAAAGTCTTGAAATAACTAACGTTTGGTATTATATTATTCCATAATTCATATGGGGTTTTTCCATTTAAAGCTTTTGTTGGGCATCTATTTCTTATATAATTAGAAGTGTTAATAGCTTCTGCCCATAAATTTAAGGGTAATTTTGATTGTGATAATAGACAACGGGCCATTTCGACGAGAGTTCTGTTCTTCCTTTAAGCAACACCCGATTGCTCCGGGCAATAAGGGTTGTTAATCTATGCTGAATACCATTTTCTTTCAAGAAATTTTCAAATTCTGTCCCAATAAATTCGTCCCCATTATCACTCATGAATTTTTTTATTTTTATAGATTTTTCATTTTCCCAAAGAACTTTGATTTCTTTAAATGCATTTAATGCTTCATCTTTTGTTTTTAAGAATTTTACTGCACAATAACGAGAATAATCATCAATAAATGTAATAAAATAAAGGGACTTACCTATTGAGGGTATCCTAATGGGCCCACAAAGATCCGAATGAACTATTTCTAACATTTTTGTAACACGATCTGAGTGCTTAGGGAAAGGAGCACGGGTCATTTTATTTAACGCGCAAACTTCACAATTGAAGTCGAATACATTTTTAATATTTAATCCCCTAATATGACCCTTTAAATTTGAATCAATCAAATCTTTTACATTTAGATGACCCATTCTGCAATGCCACTTTTCCACATCGGCAAAAATATTTTTAGAACTATCGATTGATTCACTAGAAAAATTAGCTGCATTAATTATATTTGCATTATTATCCCGCAAATAATAAAGTTCATTTTTTCTGTCCGCAATTAGAGTCGCATTTTTCTTTCTGTTAGTTATAATAGCACATTTGTATTTAAAAGTTACAGTGAAACCTTTGTCGCACATTTGTGACACGGACAATAAGTTCGTTTTCAATTATGGAACCAATAGAGCATCATTGATCTCAACATTTTGAAGTTTTGAGTTGACTTCTGCTTTAATTAATATTTTACCAACACCGGACACATCAGTTATTTCATTATTCGCTAAATTTACAGATTTTATATCCGTATCCTTTAAATCGTGAAATTTGGAGTCATTTTTCCTCATATGTCGAGTGCAGCCGCTGTCAACACACCAAAGATTCTCGGATTGTTCTTTGGATAATATGTACGTATTCGTTGAATTTGTGCTGGCCAGTAGTCCTAAACTGTTTTGTCGATATTTAAATGATTTGTCTTTCTCACACTGATTAGCACGGTGACCGATACGTTTACATTTCCAGCAGATAATTTTTGAATTATCTCTTTCGTTCTGAGTGTACTGTTCAGTAATCTTAGGATTCCTTTTATTTTTATTCCACGGAGCAGGTTTCTTTCGGAAATTCCCAGTCATGAACGCTCCATCGCTCGGTCTGTCATCATGGCGTCTGGCGTCGTTTTCTTCTACTATTTTTATTCGGAGTACTTCTGGTTTAGGTAGCTCATCCCTGGATTCTATTGCGCACCGGAAATTTTCATAACTGGATTGTAGGCTGTATAACAACATCACAGTTAACAAGTCATCATCTATTTTAATATCCATTTCAGATAGTTTATCGACTATGTCAAAAAACTTTCGAAGATGATCTCGAATGCTCACAGAAGAGGAATCTGCCATTTTATGTTGAATAAGCGATTTTAACAGTGACGCTTTTCTAGCGGGGCCTTTAGATTGATATATTTCTTCTAATTTTTTCCATATATCCAGAGATGTTTCACAGTTTTTTATTTGTTCAGAAGGCGATATACACAAAATTATGTCGGCTTTGGCCTTTTCATCCATATCAGTCCATTTATCGAACGCTTCTTTTGATTTCGCATCACTTGCCACGAGCTCTGGCTTTGGTTTCGAGCCAGATACATAAATCCAGGATTCATTTTTATCAAGAGTGCCTTCATTTGTATTTTCCATGTTTCGTAATTGTCTTTGTTTTGCGTTTCAATACGTAGTGTTCCATAAGACGCTATTTTCAAACGTGGTCGTCTATCTAACAGATAAAAGTCTATTTATCGTAAATAAAAGTTAATTTTACTTTGGGCCCATAACCTATTGGGCTTAGAAAGCAGAGCACGCAAAAATTATGCATATTGATGAGTCCATATTAAAACGAAACACTTTTAATTAGACGAACACTCACATCACATAGTTACATATAGAGAAACAAATATTCAACAAGGTACAGGTAAAAGATGCGCCGTACGAACAGTCCAAGTGGTGGCGCGCCAGTCGTTATTGGAATGATCTATTATACAGTGAAGGAGGGTAAATACAAGAGGCATTGGTAATGGAAAATAAATGTAACCTAACATCTTTTATATATTCTGTAAAAGATTGATAGTAAGTTTGTTATTGTTATTAGGAGTATCACTTAATATTATAGTATACCTTGAAAGTTGTTTTTTAAAAAGAAAAAAAGTTATGAAGGGGGGGGGGAGGGGAGTGAGAAAAATTTATTACAATAAATTTTTTCATGTTGTGGACAGCTAGCCACCCATTTTAAAACAAAATAAAATTTAATTAAAACAGTGGAAACAAATGAAAGTAATAAAAGATAAAACTAATACGAAATAAGTGTTTAAATGTATAGGTGGTCTAAAGAATCACTTACAGCTTTAACCCGCGAGGACGCGCGTCGGGTTCAATGGACCCGTTTCCAATGAGCCTCTCAAAACCAAGGGGGTCTTGCTCAAAACAGAGGTTTCGGTAAATTCCGTGGCGAGGAATTGCCAATTCTTGTAACCATAATTCACCCTGTTCTATGATGATGTAATATGAGGATGCTTAGATCTGGTCTGGTCAGGTCAGGTTTAACGTCGCACTAGTACTAACTTAGTGGCGACCATAGACCTTATATATATATAGAGAGAGAGACTACGCCACCAATAGGACTTCCCATTATAGTGAATGTCTTCAACATGAAGGTGTAATCTGGAACCTCCATCCTTTGCGGTCAGCGCCGTATGTCACGTGACAGAGAGTTGAGGGCGATTCTTCCATAAGAAAGCACTTATTATTGTAAGAATTCAAACAAAAAATTCTCCCCGTCAGAATGGTTTCTCACAAAAGAATTTTTTTTATAATTAATCTATGACATTTTAGCTTTCAAACGATGCATAAATCTAAAGGCTTAAATAAAAAGTGTGTGTACAATACAGAAATTAAAAAACTCGAAACTACTTTCTTTCCTACGAAAAAATCACATAATATTCGTTCTCGTCTCTCTCTCCAGGTCTGCATCACGTGATAATTTCGCTGGGGAAGCTACTTCATGTCCCAGACAGATAATGAGGGGGGATGCGTGGTCTATCTATATAAGGTCTATGGTGGCGACGGTCTGGGACGCATCCCTGAGCATGGTCCGGTGACATGCCATCACAATTTTAATCCTTCACGGAAGAAACAGCTTCCCCGCTTCGGTGACCCCCAGAGTTAATACTGATGTGAAGAAATGAAAGGATAGCATTCGATTATTTTAAAGTGCGAGGCTTTTTTATATATATGTATTTTTATTATTTATATATTCTGATAATTTGTAAAACGACGTGTTTAACTTTTTGAAATTTGAATGCAACTTTAGAATTGTTCAAGTACTGTGGATGAACTCACCACGAAGTTGAGTATTTGGATGGTGACTGAAGAATTATTCGGCCGTATTCACCATCATTAACTTCAACTCCCGGTTCAACACAAAATCTTGAAAAGCGTCTAAAGGCAAGGTGCAGCTTTCTAAAAAAATTGACCGGCTCCTTCTGCCATCTAGGGACGAAGGTTTCATATAATCTTTGGTTGGTTATTTTCCTCTAACAAATCGGAAAGTAACTATGCCACTAGATGGCATAAGCAACGCATCCAACTTTGCTGATAAGTTGTACATTGACGAGATGCGCTTTTGAAATTTTCGTGTTTAACCGGGAGTTGAAGTTATTGGTGAATACGGCTGATTGAGTCTACAGAAATTTAAAAATGTGAACATAGGAGAGAAATTTAAATTTACGTTGCATAATCTGCATATTTTCTTATGTAAAATTGAATGCTTATTTAATAATTTTAGAGTTATATTTTTATTCTGAAATTTCATTTATTTAGTTTTTGATGTCGAAATCAATATTCCTGAACTAACCATTTATACCATTCGAAAGGACATCTAATAGAGTGTTTATAAAGCAACCTTGAAGAAAATTGTTAGAGCCGTTTTTGAGATACGGATTATAGTCCCACTTCCGGTTTTGCAATTTTCATCAAAATTTTAAAAATTCATCTGTGCTTCAGACCTGTCTGAATTCTGAAGTTTCTATCTTTATTAGTTTCGGAGATCAGGGGTGGCGCCAGCTAGGGGGCCGGGGGGGGGGGGCACAGACTCCCCGTCGGGGAGTCTGTGACCCCCCATCTGGGCATACTTCTAAAATCTCTCGGGGGAACAAATACACAAATTTTCAGTTTTTCTACTTTTACCAGCATTTTTCTTTACATTTACAAATTTGGAGCATTCCACTTTTTCGATTCTATATTCAAACATTCTATATCCAATTATACATCCCCCAATTATACATCCTATATTCCATTCTATATCCAGTTCCATTCTATATTCAATAGAAGAAAGTATTGGATTCGTAAAAATTTTCAGCTTCCAGTTTTCCATGAATATACACCTTTTGAGAGGTCCAAAATACGTTTTGACCACGATATTTTTCGAAAATGTCTGTCTATGACACAATGATCTCCAAAACCACGAGGAGTACTAACAAATGGAATGGTGCAAATATTAACAGTAATATTATTAACAGTATTGCAGTTTTTGATAAACACTCATATAATAAACTCTCTTTATGTAGTGCCCCCCTGTCGGGGAGGTGGTGTCTCTCCGTCGGGGAATTTCTGGCGCCACTACTGTCGGAGATATGATATCTAGAAGATCCCCCACATACATACACACACACACACACACACTGACCAATTGCCAAAAACTACTTTTTTGGACTCAGGAGACCTTAAAACGTGTAAATCAGGTGAAAACTCGATATCGAATTTTTGGACCAAATACAATACTTCCATTACCTACGGTAGTCGGGTAATGGAAGTAAAAATGGGGATAGAAGATGAAGATTTGAAGATTCAAAAAATTGGAGCGTCACATTTTTTAGAAATGCAGCGGGTGGATGGTGGGACAATATCTTAAAAAAAAAAAAAAAAAAAGAATAAAATAAGTAAATAAATAAATTTTATATGACTACACCAATGATTCAAAATTCAAGAAAAAAGATGAAAGGTACCTGGTTCGAATCCAAACAGAAGAAACTGGATTCGAATCCCGTTCGTACTGAATGTGAGTATATATTTTTTTTAAAGATGTATGAACAATAAAGATAAAAAATAAGAAATTCTCTTTCGGGAATATCATAGAAAAAAAAATGAATTCTTTTTAAGAGTTCCGCAGATTACAAAAAGAATTCTTTATAAGAGTTCCAAAGGCAAAAATATATGTTTGCACACATTTAAAAATGATCTGTTCAAGCATATAGTAGAAAAAATCACTCACACACTTACACACGCCACTTTTTAAAATTAATTAAGTCATATTCTTTTTATCTCCCAACTTTAACAGGAAATAAATATGTCATTTTTAAAGAATATCTCTTTTCAATTAAGTCATATTCTTTTTTTCTAAAACATAGTTATTTTAAATTAATTTTTTAAATTATTATTATTATTATTATTATTATTATTATTTTTAAATTACTAAATCATTTTCTTTACATTCTCATTAAATTAAGTCTTCCACATTCTTTTTCATAATACCTCTAGCGAAAGATATATATTTTAAATCCATTCGTCATATTTTATAATAAACTCATTAAAATTCGTAATTAAAACCACCCTAAAACAAAATCCTCACCTTTTACAATAAACTCATTAAAATTCCTAATTAAAATCACCTCATTATCTTCCATGATCAAGACAGAGGAAGCAGGCAGGGTGCACGTAGGTCGGCGCTAGCCAGTCTGAAGTCACGTCAAGGTCTATCTAAGGTTGCAAGGCGTGGCATCTACACTGCCCGCCGTGCACCGGTGCACCTTGCTGCTCTTCAACCGGTGTTTCTTCCCTACTTATAATGTTTGAAGCTATTGAATTCGTTATAATATGGGGGCTATTGGTATATTGAAATTTTAGAGGGAAATTCATAGTATGGTTAATAGTAGTAGTTAACATACGATTTTTTATTCTATTAATAATTTTAACTATAGTAGTTTTACTATACCCTGCATTACATCATTACCAATTTGAATAATTTTATTTATTTGTTGATTTTCGCTAAATTGAAAATTTGTATAATTTATAGTGCGGGTAATATAAGAACTAAAAAATGTATTTTTATATGTAGTAGTGTGAGCCGAATCAGCTGGGATAGGTATAAAAGAATTTTTGAAATAAACATCAAACCAGATAGTTGAGTTATCTCCATTACGATGTACATTAAGACCTAGAAAAGGAAGCGAACGGTTGATCTCGGTTTCGCAAGTAAATTTTGTAGACGGGAATTGGTTATTAAAAATATCAATCAAATAAAGGCGTGCATTTGCTGAGTAAGGCCAGGAGATAAAAATATCGTCAACATACCGTAAGTAATTGAAATTCCTGTTTCTAAAGTGTTTTTATTATAAATAATCTATGACACGTGGTTTTTTAACATTATCTCTTTTACGAGATATTTTATATAGAAGACATAAAATTAACCTAACAAAGTAGACACTTAAAAATTTTCCAGTAAGAGAAAGCTAATACACGTGTAAAGACATATAAAACAGATTTACATAGCGAATTTAAAAATAATAATAATAAAAAAAAATTGGCTGAGCCATTTTTTGAAACATTAATTTCTGAGATCTAAAACTGACCTATCTAATCAGGAGGACTGTTAAATATCCATTTCCCGTAATAACCACGCATTGCATTAGAAAAGAAAACTAAAATATGTTTATGTAACAGTTTTCAAGAAAATCGTTAGAACCGTTTTTGAGATACCGACTTTTACCAAAACTTGGCATACTCAATTGCTGACCGGAAAACAATAATTACATACAAAAGGACACCTAAAAGGGGTTAATATGGCGAGTTAAAAAAAAGAATCTGTACAACTGTTTTTAAGGGAATGCACTTGAAATGCCTGAAATTAAGCTATATACAGGACGCCTATCAATTTTTCTTAACTAACCGACTAATTCACACGAAAGGGCATCTAATAGAGTGTTTATAGAGTTAGCAAATTTTAAGAAAATTAGAGTTAGCAATTTTTAAGAAAATCGTTAAAGCCCTTTTTGAGATACGGACTTACGGCCCCTTTCCAGTTTCCGATCTTCTACTTCCAGTTTTCCAATTTCCACCAAAAATTGGAAAAATCGTCTGTACACCATAGCTGTCTCAATTCTGCAGTTTCGTAGTTCTATCTTCATTAGTTTTGGAGATATGATAGTCAGAAGATTCTTCATGTACACACACATAAGTACATACACACACACACATACTGATCAATTACCAGAAACTACTTTTTTGGACTCAGGAGACCTTAAAACATGTAAATCAGGTGAAAACTCGTTATCGAATTTTCAGACCGAATACAATACTTCCATTACCAACAAATAATTTTCACATTTAAAATTTTAAATGTTATGTAATAACATTTATGAAATTGTAATTAAACTGATATCATCACTCATGTTTTGAAAGAAAATGTCATACAGTCTCAGTCTGTGAAATTAAAAGATTATATTCATAAAAAATTATGTATATCAAACATCACTTCTCAAAATTATTGGTGACTATTAAATAAAAAATTCGCGCAATCTGGCAACACTGGTCAGAATCATCTAAAAATTGAATCAGAACGTCAATATTTTCCATTCTCCCAATTAACAAATCGTGATTTAGATTTACTTCTCATTATTTGACAAAAAATGCCCAGGAAAAAAAAAAAAAAAAATCTCTAATGTGGCTGCGGGTGCAGCAATCAGCGGATTTCCCCGTGACCTTTTGATAGGAATCAGTGACCTTGGAAGACACTAAAAACTCGTCCAACTGCTTACCTGCATTTTCAGTTTCATCACGAATAGCGTTATTCTTCGCAATTTCGTAATACTGAGACAGTTGAAAACGGTTAAAATGAAAGTGTTTGTCCAGTAGGAATACTCTTATCATTGGCTGAGCTGTATATCGTGTGGGTTACTGACTATTAAAATAGTGATTCATTAATTATAGTGATTCATTTGAAAATACTGACCCGCAAGTATATTAATAAAATCAGACTTTTGTCTGTAAATTTGCCAGAATCAAAAAATTTTGCGATATCTTCATGTTTCAGACGCTATGAAAGCCGAAAATTACTTCAGAAAATTTTGTCTGTGTGTGTTTTGTCTGTGAATAATTTTCTTTAAACGTTCAATAAGTCCATTGAGGATAAATATCATGTTTAATCATATATTAAATATGTTCTTATCTAAAATATTTTTAAGTAGGCATGAATATAATATTACTTACAAAACTTTGAATAAACACCATAAAATTCAAAAATCTAGCAACAATTATTTCAGGTCGACTGACGAAGGGTCGTGTGCTCTTTCGACCCGAAACAATTGTTGTGAGATTTTTGCATTTTATGGTGTTTATTCAAAGTTTTTTAAGTATTATTTTGCAACGCCCGTTCTGTAATGCTTTCTTATTAATTAGGCATGAATATTGTTTATAAGCGTTCTGAAATTCGGTTTAAAAAGTACACTAAGCGATAAAAAAAAAAAAAAAAACGCACTTGGATATTTTTCTTTTCGCCTTCTACAACCGCCAATTTTATCGTTTAAAAAGCTAATTTTCGAACAGATTTTATTATGTTGTCCTCCACGTACACTTTAGCTTTGAGTCCAGCGTTAAAAACAGAATGCAATTGTCAGGAAAATTGTAATTTCAGAAATTATTTCAAAAATGGTAAGAATAAGGCAGTTAACGATGCCACAAAAAGTATTAATTTTTTAATGAAAATAAAAAAAATATTTTAATACGTGAGATGGCAAAATAATTAAATGCTAATGAAATATTGGAAAAGGTTTTTTAACAAGATTTTTTGGCCGTTTAAACTGGAAATTTGGTTTTAGGCGGCCATCCAAGCGAGATGACCGTACGTTTAAAAGCCATTGCTTATAAAAATCGGTTTGTATTACATTTAGAACATAAAAGAGATTCAGAAAAAATGTTTAGCAGCATAATTTCTTTAACTACAGTATAACAACTATTAAACAAAGCAGGTTTAAATGAGAGAAAGTTTGAAAAAATTCCATTCTTTGTGAAGAGAAAATAAGACCTCAGATGCGTCTAAAAAAATGCTTAGTTAATTATTGAGCTGAACTGGTTCTCTTTGATGAGTCAAGTTGAACTTATTTCGAGCTAAAGAAAGCAAGCAGATCTGACAACTACCGACTTAATGAAAATCGCACTTTTAAAACAGTGACATATTCTCCGTACATTATGGTACGAGGTGCATAACTTTTCAAAGCCAAAATTTTTGGATTACTAAAAGTTCTTTTAATACTATCTTATGTGTATCATTTTTTCCAGTTTTCTACATAAAGAAAAAATAAAATAAATTTTAAAAGAAGAAATAATTTAATTTTTTACAAATTTTTTATAGATATAATTAAAATTTCCTTTTCTTGTGTTATATTTAAATTTGCAAAAAACTCATATCAGTGGTTGTGAAATAAATTAAGTTTTTCGCTTGGCCTTAACATTTTTTCCAGGTTGTGTGACGTAATAAAATGCAACACCTGTTTTTTTTTCAGACATTGTTAAATCTAGAACTCCTAATTAAATCTAGACCTATGTATAAGAATTTTGTAAACGCCTGTTCGTTAAAGCATTACGTGTGTTTTTCTCTTGACATTGAAAGACTCCTGATTAAATATACTGAGATTTCTGTAGTAATATTTATTTTTACTTCATATATATCTTTAAAATGAGGTCTTTCTTAGAACAGTTCATTATTTTTTATTATTATTATCCAATCATTAATCAAAAGTTTTATGACTAACGAATAAATCAGTAATTAATGATAAATTTTATAAGAAAGAATAAGAATTCACTTTAAAATATTTTTTAATATTCTTTTAAATGTGTTTAGAACTTTACATTTTCCTATCAGTTTCAAGAAATTCCATAAATATTTATCAGAATTTGAGCGACAGACATACACAAATTGAAATCATATTAAAGACACTTAATGTAAAAGAACGCGAAATTCCGGCAAATTTTTATTAATATCTCTTAATGTAAGTGAATATTTTTGTGTGGCCTTGTAAATCCAATGGACTATAATCTGTAGAAAGCATTCTTTTGCGCATATGAATAACATATTTCAATTTCATTAAGTGCGAAGTAAAGTTTTGTGCGAAGTAAAGGTTTCGCGTTCACTTAATTTTTTGACAGACTTTATGTCATCGTGTCTGTATGTCTGTAACGCTATTTTTGACTGGGTATCCCGTGAGAACGGCTGGACGGAATTCAATGGCTCAGGGCAGGTATTTAGGTCCCAACTTAAAACTATATATATTAACTTTTTCGAAATTCTTCCCCTGCGGGGAGGGGGGGGGGGCAAAAGTGAAAAACACTTTTTTAAGCATAACACGGCTCCAAACTACTTCCCAGTAAAAAAATTGCACATGGGGAGACTAGACATGAACATGAGTACAAATAAAACATTATCTGCGATTTAGGAATTTTCAATTTTTAAGGGGAAGGAGGGAGAAAATCGATTTTTTGACGAGAAATTTCGCAAATTCCGGATTTTTGAGTAGAACTCTATGAAAAATGGAACAAAGATGTTGAAAGAGCTATACAATTTCCTTAGGATCGTTCCAAAAACACATTTTTAGTTTTTGTGATTTGCGATTTTTTTTTTTTTTTGGGGGGGGGGGAGGGGGGGGGGGTTACGACGGGACAAAATCGAGACATCCATTTTAGCGCCAAATTTGTCCACCTAAAGTAACGGGATTTATCGAAATTACCACCGTTTCGCCCTTGGGGGGAGACAGAAGGCAAACTCACATTTGTAAGCATAACTCGGCTCCAAATTACTTCACAGTGAAGAAACTGCACATGGGGAGACTAGATACGAGTACAAATAACACATTATTTGCGATTTAGGATATTTCGATTTTTAAGGGGCGGGAGGGGGGGGGAAATCAATTTTTGGTGGGAAATTTTGCAAATTCCGGATTTTTCAGTAGAATTCTACCAAAAATGGAACAAGATGTCGAAAACAGCCATGCGCCTTCTTTAGGATATTTTCAAAGCACGTTTTTGATTTTTTGTGATCTGCTATATTTTTTTCGGTAGGGGGGGAGGGGGTATGTGTTACAAAGGGCATATTCGAGATACCCCTTTTAGCGCTAAATTTGTGCTGGGAAACTTATGAGAGCTGCGGTCACAAAATTTGGTGCTTGGATTTTTTATATGTATCCGACCGCTAAAGTAACGGGATTCATCAAAAATTCCTCCCCCCTTTCCCCCTGAGGGCAGTAAGCAAAAAAAAAAAAAAAAAAAAAAAAAATTGTAAACATAACTCGAGCTCAAATTACTTCACGGTGAAGAAATTGCATATGAGGAGACTAGACTTGAATATAAATGAAATATCATGTACGATTTTGGAATTTTCGATTCTTATACAGGAGGGAGGGAAAAAATTGTTTTTTTGGGAGGAAATTTCAGAAATTCCGGATGTTTTAGTAGAGCTTTACTAAAAATGGTGCAAACGTATTGAAAAGAGCCATGTGTCTTCTTTAGGAAATTTATAAAAACACATTACGAAGGAGCAAATTCGAGCCCCCGCCCTTCTTTTAGTGCTAAATTTGTCTTGGGAAATCTGTGGGATTAGCGGTTTCGAAATTTGGTGCGTAAATTGTTTATATGTATCCGACACTTATTGTAACGGGATTTTACGAAATCCTCCCCTCCCCCATCCCTTCGGGATCGGGGAGGGGAATAAACACGTGTAAAATTACGTTTTACCGTTTGAATTCGCTTTAAATTATCTTAGAATGGCGAATTTTGGTGTGTGGATGTTAATTAAGTGTACGCAATTTTCGCAAAACTTCGAACTTACCCGCTGGGGAAGGGGAAGTAAGAAGCGGGTAATTTGCTACCGAAGGCAGTGTGGACCCGGACTCCCCACGTTGCGAACGGGAAAAATCTCTACTGAACACATCGGAACTTTAACTTAGGTTATTAATGGGATTTTGACAACTCATTTAAGTATAATGCCCAGCGAAGCGGGCAAAGCCTGCTGGTTAGATATATAGTCTTGGATGGAACGTGACATTACGGTAATTTGCTAACTGCATGCTTATCCATTTTTGAAAATTTCAGTGTGCATATCCAAAGACGAATAATTCGATGTCAGCACATAAATATTTCTTTACATAAAAAAAAAAAAAAAAAAACCTTACTCAGATTATTTTGAGATTTATTCAAGACATTTTTGTTATTTTATTAACCCTGACCAAAAAGAAGAATGTTATAAGTATGAAGCGCCTTTGTCTGACTATGAGGCATTGTAGATTACAAACGAATGAACCGATTTTATTTAATACAGTTTTTATTTTATTTTATTTTTTATTAGAACATTAGTTTAACCAAAGCAGTTCTTAGCTATGTTTGCTGAAAATTTGTTGGATAGCTTTTTTAAAATTATCTGATATGTGATATTTCTGATGAAACTTACTTTGACATTTTATAGTGTTACAGTTGGTAAGCATCCAATTGAACTTAGGCAAATTATAGTAGGCAAACAAAATCTCTTCCTTGCAAATTTTAAATAAGTCATGTAGCTTATAGGATTGGAGTATAAAAACATAGTTTTATCTTTCTTTCTTTTTTTTTTTTTTTCTTCTTCTTTAAATGGCAAATTTTAAACATATTTTGTTTGTTTGTTTATTAATAACATATACATTATATTTGTATGCTTGACTCGTAGTTCGCTTGTAAATCTTCATCAAATAATAATTACAGATAGCACATGACAGAATTACAATACGAAGAAATGGAAAAAACACTCAGGGCCAGCGCGGGAATCGAACCCGCTCTTCTACGCTCGAAGGCGATTAGCAGTGTGGTGACATAACCACTCGGCCACGGAGGGCCCAAAATTTACTTTGGCAAAAGTTAAAAATTAGCTTTCAGTACTGATTATATGTTTACGCTCGATTTTGACAAAGATTAAAAGTTGGCTAAAAAATATTGATTATGAATTCCCAGTTCAAAAATTAGTAAATACGGCTGAAAATTAGAGATTTTAAGGAAAAATAATCTTTAATTAAATTCAAGGCCAGTCACGTATTGACATTTCATAATTTATTATCTAGAGTTCTTACAACTGAAAATAGATTTTATAGAAAAAAAAAAATATTTATATATATATATATATTTAATTAAATTCACGATCGGAATTTTATTTGTTTATTATATATATATATATATAAACTAGCTTTCTATTAGCAATAGGCAACAACGGTTTGAGATTCATTTCTAGATTTCTAGAGGTGATCCAGATGGAGGCAATGGACTTTATTTGTATGTTGTCACGAAAAGCTTCACACATGACCACTACAAAGAAAACTCCAGCATTGTCATGTTCATGTATGGTTCTAGAGGGCTGAGGTTGAGTAGGTTTTTATGTCGCACTAATCCTATGCTATCGGACTCATCCCTAAGGTTGGTCTAGAGGTATGCCATCACAATTTTGATCCTCCACAGAGGGTATAACTCACCCGTATCGTGTATTCTATAGGAAAATTGGAAATGTTCGTATCCTACGGCAAAAAAGACTTTATCCGTGTTATGTCATAAAACCCCTCACATGTGACCACTGGAGTGAAAACTGCAAAATTATAATGTTTTTATTTGTATTGCATGAGGAAATTTCGTATACAGTCGGTAACAAAAATCTTCGAACACTAGCAAAAATTCCTATGTAAAAAAAGTACACTTAAAACAGTTTTGTTAAATAAATCCTTGTCGAATCCTGTTCTTAGTCAATCTAAAAACAGGATTTGACAAGGATTTATTTAACAAAACTGTATTAAGTGTACTTTTTTCATATAGGAATCTTTGCTAGTGTTCGGAGACTTTTGTTACCGACTGTATTCTACAGTGAAAATGTTTATATCCCGTGGAGAAATTCACAGGGAAATGTTAAGGCGAATCGGCTGCGGTAGGGTCCTAGATCTGGGGAAAGTGCCCTGCGTGGGGGGGTCTTTAAATTCACAAGTAAATGGAGGACAAGAAATTAGCTGAGGTGAAAAAGAATAGGCGATGTAGTCTCGAACACAAACAATCGATAGCTATTTATCAATGGGAACCATTTTGTTGAATGTTGAGTGGGTTTAGCGTCATACCTTTGCTATGCAGACATCATATTTTAATTTTAATTATCACGCGAAGAGAATGGCTCCCTCGCTTCGATAACAACCAGAAGTATTATTTTTACTAAACATGTAAGGCATCGCAGTCACGATAGATTTTACGTACAATCGAGTCGACAGCAAAATTATTGAAGCATACATTCACACTTTCATATATATATATATATATATTTAGTTTGATCGCTAATTTTTATCATCAACTTACTTTTTTATAAACAGTGTAGGACTAAGATAATGACTCGACAAATATTTACTCAGTAAAACCGTATTATGTTCGCAACTTTTAAGAAGGAATTATCTCTATTGCTTCAATAATTTTGCTGCCGACTGTACACCAGCTACCATAAATGTATACGACGAGGGGTGAGTGAGTAAATGAATGGGTTTTACGTTGCATTTGAGCTACACTATGGGCAATTAGCGACGGTCTGGAACACACGCTTAAGGGTGGTTCGGAGACATGCCATCACAATCCTCCACGGAATAGACGGCTCCTCCACTTCGGTGAGTCGCAGAGGTATAATTTCGATGTGAACATGGAGGATATTGCAGCTACGACAGATTTTACGCGTACCAGCCACCATCAATGTACACGACGGTCTTCTGCCGGCTCGAGTATCGAAACCGCAATCTTCCAGTTACGAGCTCGGTGCTATACCAGCCAGGTTACCGCGACCTCGACCTTTGTTCACGACGTTCTTTAGATAAATGAAGTATCAAAGACGCAATCCTTCGATTACGATCTACAGTCGACAGCAAAATTATTGAAGCACTAGCAATAATTGCTACTTAAAAGATGGGTACCTAATACTGTTTTGTTAAGTAAATATTTGTCGAGTCATTATCTGGCCCCTCCGTGGCTGAATGGTTATGTCACCATACTGCTAATCGCCTTCGAGCGTAGGAGAGCGGGTTCGATTCCCGCAGTGGCTCCCTAGGTGTTCTTCCAATTCTTCATCTCTGTAATTATGTGATGTGCTATCTGTCTTTATCTGACGAAGATTTACAAGCGGACTACAAGTCAAGCATACAAACCTGATGTATAAGCGTTATCAGTAAAACAAAAACAACAAACAGTCATTATCTTAGTCTTATACTGTTTATAAAAAAGTAAATTCATAATAAAAATTAGCAATCAAACTAAAAAAAAAAAAAAAAAAAAAAAAAAGAAAAGTATGGACGTATGCTTTAATAATTTTGCTGCCGACTGTAAACGCTCTACCAATCAGGATATTGCAGCCCCAGAGCTTGGGCAGACATATTAAAGTTTAAAATATTTGTCTCTGATAAAAGAGAGCATAACCGCAATGTCCTCCATGTCCGCAGCCCAAATAATACTTTCGGAGGTTACTGAAGTCGGGAGCCATCCCCTCTGGGAAGGAACAAAATTGTGATGGCATGTCTCCTGCCCTCCATAGGAGTTCCAGACCGTCATCAATTGTCCATAGCGTAGCATTATACGACGTAAAAACCACATAACTCACAAACTCTATGACGATAGAAAGTACAATATATATATATATATATATTCACCTCTAAAAATGGAATATGTGTGAAATTTCACAGTATAAAAAGTAAAAAAAAAAAAAAAAAAAAAAAAAGTTAAATGTTTTTTAACTGTAAAATATTAGCAAAAACGGAGCAAAAATTTTTTATATGCAATGCTTAAAAAATAAATTGAATGAACAAAAAATAAAAAAAAGATGTTACACTATGAATTTTTTTAATATGTTGAGTGGAGTTTTGAACTTTTTAGTAAGAAACATTTGCTGACCATACGAAAAAAATATTTATTTATTTATTTTTAACTTCAACATTTTAAAGACAATTATTTTTAAGGATCTACTTTCTGTTAAAGAAAATTAACACCTATTAAGAATAAAAAAAAAAAAATATTATGCGAAGCATTTTTTGATGTTATCAACATCCGTGAATAAGTTTTGTGAAGCGAGCACATTAAAAAACATATGAAAAGAACTTCAGATAGATTTAATTTGAAAGACTTATTCACAATGCATATAAAGCAGTGAAATTTACTGAATGAAGCAAACAACTACGAAAAATAAAAATAAAGAGTATCTTGTCCCCCAAGTCCTGTTCATTATGACGTCATTGGCCGGTGTAACTTCTGATTGGTGGAAAGTCATATTTTTTCCTGATACAAATTACTGCGAGACACAATTATCTGAAAGATGTTTGCTTGCTGATGCGTGCTAGCTAGGTTACTTTGAAAGCATTTCACCTGTTGAAAAAAAGTATTTGTTTACATCGCTCATCAAAAGCGGGCGTGAAGGTTTCTGAATTGAAAGGAAAATTAATAACGATGAATTTACAATGGAGGTTAGTTTTATTTATATTAATTATCTTAATATTTAAAAAAAAAAATTTAAATTTTTCGAAAAATATGTGATGGTATTTCTTTTTTTTTTTTTTTTGGTGTGTGTGTGTTTGTTTTAAATGTTTATTTATTTTTACATTCACTGTTTTTATAAATATTTTTGCCTGGGATTAATATTTTTATATAGTTTGATTAAAAACTGATCTAACAAGACATCCAAATTTAACATAAATTAAAATTGTAAACAATTTTATTTCAAATTCATACAGAAATTACATTCAAATTATACTTTTAAAAAGTTCGTCTACAAAATTTCATTTGTAATAGCTATTAAAAACAATCATATAACAGACAGTATACTTATTAAAGTATGTTTGCATAACATTATAAAGTATGATTAATAAAGTATATTTACATAATGTTATAAAGTATGATTAATAAAGTATATTTACGCAATATACATTTCTAAATTTTTACTTAATATATAGTTAATTTTCATTTGATTTTCTCCTTGAAAATTTTAAATAATAATTATTAATATCCTATATTTATTCTATAACGAATTCGTTATGTTAACATTATCAGTATGCCTGATATCGGTTTCTATGCAAAATTAAAATAACGATATTTAAATTTAAATATGTATTTATAGGTTCATATTATGTAAAATTTAAGTTTTGTATTTTAGGTATATTATTCTAAAATTGAAATATGTTTAAAATTTTGTAATGGTTTAGGGAGGGAAGTTGCATATGAACAACAGGTGGTAATTTGTGTATAAGATTTTTCATATTTTTTATTTTTCCTAATTTCAGGAATTTTTGCTTATTATATATCCTGATTTCAAGATTGTTTTTTCAGTTGCTTTTGTTTTTCAGTGATTGTTAAGAGAAAATTGTTATACAAAAGAAATTTGATAAGGTCATTTGTAATTTACAAGAATTGTGTTTTAAATTTATTGAAAGCTTGTATGCATTTTATTTGTTAAAATCGTTTAAAAAAAAAAAAAAATAATCATTGCCCGGGTTTTATAAATTTTTACGTAATTTTAGGATTTTAAAAATAGGATCACAATCAGCCCTGAGTCACTAAAACTAGATGATTTTCAATTTTTCTTCCTTTCTTCTTCTTCTTTTCTTTTTTTAACACAAATTGTTGTAGAAAGGAAAAAAAAGTTTTAAAAATTAAAGTTTAAATCTTGCACAGAATATTATTAAATATGCTTAAAAAAAAAAAAAAAAGAAATGTACAAAGTTTTTATACACTATTAATTTTCACGCGAAAAATTTTATCAGAATATATTGGATAAACGTATTTCTGGTTTTCTCCGCAGGTGTTGTAACAATAAAATTGAAATACATGAAAAATAATGTAAATAAGTAAAAGTTTTTTTTAAATAACATTTGATCTACTCAAATTTTTGTGTTGTTCTTATTTCTGAAATTACAATGAAATTTATTGTAACAGCATATAATTTGAGAGAAGTTTTAAGAATTTAAACAATAAGGATATTACAAAATGCAGAAATAAAATTCATCATCCCAATATAGATATCTGATTATTGATCAGTTCATTTGGAATTATATAAGCACAGATTATAAAGGGAAAAAATTTTATTTATTTTGTTTTATTTTATTTATTTTTTTAATTATCACTAGAAAATTCTTTAAAGTAAACTTGACATTTATGGAAAATTTAAATTATAGAGAGAAAGCTAATGTAATATATTATATAACTTTAAAGCTTTAAAGATAATCTGGTGGAACCCGTATACTGCATTCTCTTATCCTGCATTACTATAGTAATATTATTGCAATTTAAATTGTAAGATATGAGGTACTATTTTTTACATTTCTAGTGTACTTTCTAGTGTCAGAATTGTTTTGTATGGCGGTATAAATGAAAGATAAATCCTTTTCATACCATATTCTATGGGAAATATGGTTTTGTGCGTTAGGAAAAAAAAAAAAAAAAAAAAAAAAAAAAAACTTTGTTTCATATCGTTTAAAATGTTAAACTGTAGTTGCCAGAAGTTTCGCCCATAGACGTAATGAATTTTAATACTTTTGTATAACCCTGTAGTTACATTAGGGTGGATAGGAAAAAAATAAAAACTTCTTTTCTCGAAAAGAGTATATATTTGATAGTTGGGCTTACTAATCAAAGCCTGTTTTCATCAATTTTATTTTATTTATTTTTTTAATTATTAATTTGAGAAAAAACTAATTGATACTGTACTACTTTTATAATTTCTCATTGCAATCGATGTTTACTCAAAATAAATAAATAAAATAGGTAAATAAAACAAATAAATAAATACATAATAAATAAATAATAATAAAAAAAGTTTTTAAAATGTATTTAAAGTGAATTTATATTATATCATATTTACTCCTTAAGTAAAGTAGCTCATAATTAATAACTGATTTTATGATGAGTTATTATGAAGGAATCTTAAAACAGAATTTGTTAAAAAAGTTCTTATTTCTATTATGTTCAACTTAGTGTTTATTTTACTTCCTTTTAGAAACATCTTGTTCTAAAGTATTTTTTTTTTCCTTGCTTTAATTTTTTGTCAATTTAGAAATATTTATATAATTAAAATAATAATAATTCTTTAGACCAAAAGTTGTATTTTAATATATTATTTCTACTAAAACTTTTGAAATGCAGTAGACTAGCACTTGGACATTTCTTGCTTATACCTATTTATTTTAACAAAACAAGTTAAAAAAAAAAAAAAAAAAAAAATCGCTGCTATAATGAATGTGAGAATTTTGCAGAGAATTAATTATTTTAATGATTTAAACATTTAAATGAGTTGTATAATATGCATTAGAAAATAAAGAAACAATAAAAGTTATATCCCGTATCTTTTCCTCTTATAATACCTATGTACGATAAATAACTTCTAAATTACAAAAATACTGAAGATAAAATTAATAAATCTTTTCATTGAGACAAAAATTAATTTAATAATTAATTATTATTGCATTTCTTTTATTATTTATTTGTGCTTTTATGAGCCACTGTGAGTTATTCTCTCTTTTTGTTTTTAAATACTTTTCCAAAAAAATATTTTCATTATAAAACGGTTATAAGTTTTAGGACTCTATATGAAAAATTATCTTAATTAATATAATCTTTAATGAATTTGAAGCAACAGATAATTCTACATTCTCTGTAATGCAGTCCTCAAAATGATGTATATTTAACAAGATTTGAAATTAAAAATTGCTTTAATAATATGATATATGCAAAAAAAAATTCTTATTCAAGAATATAATATTTACTTTCTCTTATTCATAAGGTAGAGAAAGTATTGTTTTTGGGTCAAATTTTCGAACGCGAGATTTTGTTATATTTACACGTTTTGAGGTCCCCTGAATACGAAAATCATGTTTTTAGCAAATGGTCTGTGTGTCAGTCTGTTATCAGCATATCTCAAAAACAAATTATGGCAGAAAGTTCAAACTCGGTATTCTAAATGTGTATCATATAGGGATGCTACAGTAAGCTTTTCGTTAAGATCAAGCAAATGATTCGTGTACAGGGACAATCAAGAGAATTCTAATACATTACGTCTATGGGGGAAATTGCAGGTAAGTAGAGTTTAACGTCTATAGACTGCACTAAACCAAATGAAACGAATATATATTTTTTGTAATAGAGATAGTCAACAGGGGAAAAAAATTGTGTATGCAGGAGCCTCGCCTCCCCCTGGGGGGAGAGTAAATTTTCATGATGCGTATCTTTCAAAAGAGCTCGCCAATACCTTTAAAACGAATGGTTGAACCATCGTTCTGCGGTAATTTAAAACAAAGTTATAGATTTTTTTTTACTTTTAACAAAAAAAAAAAAAAAAAAAAAAAAAACTCGGGAAAAAAAAAAAAAAATCTTTTTTTTTTTTTTTTAAATATATTGAGAATAAAATGGACTTTTTTTTGGATATTTGGTGTTATACTACTTCTCTAATATGGAAGTCGTCTGCATTATCATAAAATATAATTTTTTTAAATAATAGTTTTAATAAATTATTTTTTAAAAACAGAATTATTTTTTAATAGCCGAATTAAATTCTTTATAAATGTAGGTGCATTAATGAAACGGGGGGGTTGAGGGGGGCGGTAGCCCCCCTCAAGATTTTCCTCCAGATTATCTTTAAAGCTGTGAGGGGGGCGGTAGCCCCCCCTCACACAGAACTAATTATCATATAAAACTCTTCCGAAGAATAATTTGAATTGTTTAACACAGGTTTACATAACAGTACTCGTTATCTTACTTATTAATCTGCAACCTGTATTTATAGTATTAAATTTCAGGGTAAGAGAAAGTCGTGTGAGTACCAGATTATTTTAGAATCAATATGTATAGGATGACATTTTCAATACGTACATGATAATGTAACGCAAAAGTGTCTTATCAGTCCTTAATCGCCAAAACTTTTTATATTAGGCAAATAATTTTTATTTTACTCTTAATCTTTACTTTCTTCTACATTACATAGAAGAAAATATTGGATTAGTAGAAAATTTAACTTACGGTTTTCGATGATTTACACATTTTGAGAAATGCAGAGCGCGATTTGTCTATTTTTAGAAATTTTGTCTCTGTGTACATAAATCCTTGTCGAATCCTGTTTTCTTAGTCAGTGTAAGAACAGGATTCGATAAGGATTTATTTAACAAAACTGTATGAAGTATACTTTTTTTACATAGGAATTTTCGCTAGTGTTCGGACACTTTTGTTACCGACTGTATGTGCGGCAAATTTTTTGGCCGCTCTAGGTCAAGAACTAATGCACAGAATTTTATAAAATTTATGTTATTATATCTTGACTTTATAAGTTCCTATCAACATTTGGTGTATATCGCTCAACAGATGACGTTGCCATCCAGTCTTACACACACACACATCCCTTACACACACACACACACACAACCCTTACACACACACACACACACCTGCACACAAATTTTTAGTATGGTAGTATAGGATAAAATTTCGTACAAATGTGCACAATTAAATTATTTTTAACAAATCATTATGAAATTAAAAATAATTATTTGTAATAGTAACAGACAACTAAAAAAAAAAATCCTTTTATGCAGGAGCTTTGCTGTTCCTCACTCCCCTTCTTTCCTGGAGGGAAGTCCTCACTGGGGAGTATATATTTTCAATATGCATATTTTTCGAAAGAATTCGCCAGTGCTTTTAAAACGAGTTGTTGAACCATACACCTGTGATAATTAAAAAAAAATTATCGATTTTTTTTACATTTTTAACAAAATATATCTGGGGGGGGGAGGGAGGGGGTAATTTCTTCAGATGTCGTCTGCATTCCTCATGGAAAATAATTTTAATAAATAATTTACATTACGTGAATCTGTATAGGAGAATATCTGTACTGATAAGTATAAAGGATTTAAGTCCAAAAATGTCGATTTTGAGTTAAGTACATAGTCAGACTCAGAAAAAAATTCTCTATCGATTGGTATAAAGCATTTAAATCCATGTCATTTAGTGTTTGAGAAAATCCATTGGTAAAAAAAAATTCAAATCAGAAATTTAGCATTAATCTTTGGTATAAAATATTTAATTCATTTTTTTCCCTTTATTAAATGAAGATTGACAGTCACTGAATGGTATAAAGCGTATAAACCAACATAATCCCTTTTTCCTAATCGATTCTGCTGATTAGTTTTTAGTTAGTTTAACTTTATTTTTCGTCTCCTGAAAAATCAAGAATATGGACTTAAATCCTTTATATTTATCAGTACAGATATAGAAGAAAGTTTTAGATGGCCACAACATACGTTAGTAAGTTGAACATAAATTTAGTAAATATTTGTAAGAAATCTCTGAGAACTGAAAGACAATACCCAAATAATAAGTATTTTGCTGCTTTTAGTATGGGAATCAGTTCTTTGTAACTTTTTGCTAAAAGCTTATCTAACAGTGCGATTCCATTTTTCACCATTATCTAGCTTTCTCAAAATTCCTAGAGAAAGGGAAATCCTACTTTGTCACGAGATAACAAAACATTAATTTCGAGTGTCGAAGCGGAAAATTGGGAATACGGTGGCGAAATATCACTAGTAATCTCTCTCTCATTATATATTAACATATAATTATATAATCTTACGACATCTCATTATATGTGTGAAGATATGAAGAGTTGTCATGTATTCTGTTGTTTCGTTGATGGTATAAAAGGTGTAATATATATCAAGATGTAGTAATATCTAATATAATGATTATGCAATTCTGATAATTATAATTTGTGAAAAGTATTTATTAATTGCTATACTGATTCAGGTGTTAAGATCAGGGAAAAAAGGGAGATGGTAGAAAAACTAACAATTATTATTTGAAGTGAAGTACTTTATACATAATACTTTTACGCGAAAATCGTTATTAATATGCTTTTATATTTTTTAATGAATGATGCACGTAAAATATTGCATTAGTTCTGATATTGGAGATAACTTTCGGCTTCGTTTGAACATTAGTCCAATATTGGAAGGGGGAAAGGTTGAAATCACACTTTTTGACCTAAAAACTGTTAAATTAGAAATTTTCGAGGGATATACTATCCTGAGCTGGTGTCGCTCTCCCAGAATAACACTGAATGACCAATTATTCTTCTATTTACCCTTTCGTGGAGGATCAAAATTGCGATGCCATGTCATAGAAAATCGAACAAATATGTACAGAGACATTCAAGAGAATTCAAACGGATTGCGTCCACGGGCTAAATTTCTTGCAGGTACAATATAGCATCTTTAGATTAGTAAACAAAATGGAAGTAACACATTTTTATGTGCATAAAAGTATGATTCAATATAGTATATTTTATGGAAATTATGCATTTTTCTTTTACAGGGCCTCATAAAATAAATCCGGATATATTAAGAATATATTTGGAAATTGCTGGAACTGCATTTCAAGTTGTGTTATGTGTTTTTCATATAAGCTAAATTTTAACTCACTGTTTTAATTGCCCTAAAATTTATAGAAAACACACAGGGTTGCCCAGAATTAAATAAAATATTCTTTGTTGAATGAAATGGATGGGGGTGCTTTACTAAATTTTACCAAGTCCAGCAAAACAGTTTAATAATGACAATTACTTTCTCATACCCACATGATATGGTAGACAATGCATCAATTTAAATACCAATTTTTCAACGTTGATTTTTTCTGTAATTACACGTTTTGAGGTTCCTTGAATACAAAAATATTTTTTTTAGCGATTGATCCGTGTTTTTTTATTAGCATAACTTTAAAACAAATAACTGAAAAAAGTTTAAATTTGTTGTTCTAATCATAAGAGGTTGCCACTAGAAAAGTTTGACTGGAAAGTTTCAAAGAGTGATGTGTGAAAGATATCTAAATTATTTGGAATAAACTTATAAATTTAATAAGGGCCTTAATTTTTTTATGAATGTAGATGCTATGTTTAAAAGTATCGTTGGAGAGGGGGGGAAGCGCTAACTTGCCTCGCACAGAAATATCTGTCAAATAACCTGTTTTTAAAACTATTTAAAAGAGTTCTTAAAACATATTCGTATGCATTACTTGCTATTTTACATCTTAATCTGCAATTTGTTTTTATAATATTCAAATGCAGGATAAGAGAATGCCGTAGAATACCACACCAAATTATTTTTTATACTGTTCTAAAGTTTTGAGAATAATTTTGAAGATGTGCATTGAATTAATTGAATTGACTTTCCTAAATTAAAACATTTGTAAGATTGAGCTTTAATATTGTTCGAATACGCAAAAATTGAAATTCAGATATAGTGAAGGCAATAGCAAACACATCGTTCAATAAGTCCCGGGACTAATCCCCAGATAGCGTCGCAAATGAAATATTTCTGTGTGGGTAAAGTAAACCTAACTTTCAAAAGATACACGTTAAAGTTTCATGATATTTCTATCGTTTGTTGCCGAGATATCAAAGTTTTAGTGACCCTACTTTTGATGTTTTCAAAATGAGGGACAAAGCTGAATTTCATGAGTTGATTAATCATTGCTTTGTGATAGGCAAAAATATTATTGAAATTTAGCAATGGCTTAACAGTTTCAACAGTATTTTTGTCCATCAAAAAACAATGTTTAAACAACAAACGAAATTCAGCTTTGCCCCTCATTTTGAAAACATCAAAAGTTGGGTCACTAAAACTTTGATATCTCGGCAACAAACGATAGAAATATCATGAAACTTTAACGTATATCTTTAGAAAGTTAGGTTTACTTTACCCACACAGAAATATTTCATTTGCGACGCTATTTGGGGATTAGTCCCGGGGCTTATTGAACGATGTGTTATAATAAGAATGGGAAAAAAAAAAAAAACCCTGGGGTAATAAAAAGAAAAAAGAAAAAAAAATTGATTCGAATAATTGCAATTATTTATTTATTTATTTATTTATTTTTTTATCTGCTTCATATTATTCTGATAAGATTATGTAGAAAGATAAAATATTTCTGACCTTCTGTTTATCCTTCAATATGTTAATATCCTTATCCATGGACGAAACAAGTCTTCACCGAAAATAAATCATAAATATACGCTTGGGAGAACACAGACTGGCACCTTGTATATTTCATAACTTTCAAATCATTTAATTTATTCGAAATTTTATTCACGATAAGACAGCGTTATATTAATACCTTATTCAATTACTTTTTCTTTTATAAAATATTTAGGATCAAAATCTGTGTCACTAGAATATATTACTTTGTAGTCGGAAAACGAAACTGGGGATAGCTGGACATATTTCGAAACTTAACAGTTCAAGGTATTGGAGACAAGATGTAGTTTCCTGTCAATTACATTTTCCTTTTGGGGACAGATGTCTCACAATAATTGACTCGTGTAAAATTCTGGCTATTTGATGTATTCTTTTAATTTGAATATCACTGCAGTTATTTATCTTTTTTTTTTCTAAATTTAAGCATTAAGCTCTCTACCTATCGTCTCCGAAAGCTGAAGCCAATGTTATTCTATCGGAAATTTTGCCCCGTTATAATTCATTAACTAACACATATTTTTAAAATTCTGCTTTCACTTTCTGAAAATTCACAACTATTGAACAATTTATCGCTTTTTAAAAATAGATTTTTTTTATTTTTAAGATTTCATTTTTAAGCTCAAAAATGAAAAATTTCACATTGAGAAAATTCGCATTTTACAACCACAAAATGAAATATATATATATATATATATATATATATATATAAAAATTAGAAAGCGATAAATTGTTTAATAGTTGTGAAGTTTCTGAACGTGAAAACGGAATTTAAAAAGATATATTAGTTAATAAGTTATAATGAGGCGAAATTCTCCATAGAATAACATTGACTCTGGATTCTGGGGACGATAAGTGAAGAGGCCTTTTAATAATGCTAGATGACTAAAAATCTGAGTTTATCAAAATTAAACAAATTTAAATAAATATGATCTTATAAATAGAGTTCACGCCAGCATAATGACATAGTAACGACTATCGTCAAGTTATCCACAAATATCGCCAAAATCGCATACATTGACGACAAATTAGCTGCCTAAAATAATTTTTGAAACCAATTCTTTTGCTTTATTTGTTTATATATATATATATACATTTTTGAAACAAATGTATTTTGTCATTTAGAAATTGCTGGTTAAATTAGGACCAAAAAAAAAAAAAAAAAAAACTTTAAAAATTGAATTCTATGATTTTAAATCAAGCATCTAACACCGATTTTCGTTGTTTATTATGATGAAAATCATTAATCACAAAAGCTGACTTCAGGTTCTGTACTTGTACTGCATTCAGTTTGTGACATCGCGTTGTAGCTTTCACATTGCAATCATGCCTACTTTATTTACTTGGTGAAGGATCATACTTAATGAGTTCAAATTTAAACAATTGTTGTAAATTTTTGCGATATATGATATTGGCTAACTGTCTTTAGCGTATTTTATTGTAAGTTGATAAAAAAATAAAAAAATAAAAAAAAAATTTGAATAAATTATATATTTAAATTGATGAAATTAAACTTTCTGCCTTTGTGGGAATAATAATGATTAACATAGAGGCACCTAAACAGTTTGTATTAAAAATATCTTAAATTTAAATTGTTTATATTGTTTTCGCGTAAGAACTTTATTATAGGGGGGGGGGGGAGTTTGTATTGTAGTTGAATATTTTTGCTTACCATTTTATAATTTTGTACTACAATCTCGTTTTTTTTTTTTTTTCAAGCGTTAACTTTACTTATAAACGAAATGAATGAAGGATTTAACAAAGAATATCTCATTTACATCTTCTATGAACGACAAATAAAACAACAGGACATTTTCTAAAAATGATCTAAATTTGCAAATTTTATATGTTTTTATGAACTTAAAAACATTCTTTCTAGCTAGAAATTAACAGCACCCAAATAACAATAGATGTAATTTTATTTAACCATGACTCTGGTGTGTCAGTCACACGACTTTCTCTTACCCTGAAATTTAATACTATAAATACGAGTACCGTTATGTAAACCTATCTTAAACAATTCAGATTTTGCTTCGGAAGAGTTTTATATGATAATTAGTTCTGTGTGAGGGGGGCTACCGCCCCCTTCAACTCCCCGTTTCATTAATGCACCTACATTTATATAGAATTTAATTCGGTTATTAAAATTAAAAGTTTACTTAAAATTATACAGACAATTTTCACACGCAACATTCCTTGAAACTTACCAATCTTGATCAAACTTTTCCACCAACAAACTTATATTAATTTCAAAATACAACATTTGCATTTCCTAAAATGATTCGTTTTTAAGTTACTCTAAGAATAGTATAACATTAAATATCCAAAAAAATTTAATTTGTTCTCAATATTACATTTTTTTTTTGTTAAAAATGGAAAAAAATAGATAACTTCATTTTAAATTACCTTAGATCGATGGTTCAGCCACTCGTTTTAAAGGTATTTGCGAGCTCTTTTGAAAGATACCCATCATGAAAATTTACTCCCCTCGAGGGATGACTTGGGGGGAGAGGCGAAGCTCCTACATACACAAAAAAATTTTCCCAGTTGACTATCTCTATTGCAAAAAATATAAATTCGTTTCATTTGGTTTAGTGCAGTCTATAGATGTTAAACTCTACTTACTTGCATTTTCCCCTATAGACGTAATGTATTTGAATACTTTTGAGTGTCGAACCATTTGCTTCATATCAACGAAAAGCTTAGTGTAGCATCCTTATATGATACACATTTAGAATACCGAGTTTGGAATTTCTGCTACTATTTGTTCTTGAGATATGCTGATAGCAGACACACAGACAGACACAGACCATTCACTAAAAACTTGATTTTCTTATTCAGGGGACCTCAGAACATGTAAATGTAACAAAAACTCACTTTCGAAAATTTGACCCTAAAACAATACTTTCTCTACCGTAAGGGTAAGAGAAAGTAAAAATTAATCAAAAACTGACAATTTGAAACTGCATTTTTAATCGATATAAAAAGCGAAAGATTATTACAGTTCTTCTATATATTAAGGGTATTTTCTAACATAACTAAATAAATGCTCTAATTTCCCTACTCTGTGATTTTTTGTAAAATTAAAATTAGTAATTCCATGATAAACAAAGTACCATTCAGCCACACATACAGATATTATCGCTTCCACCAGTATTTTCTAACAATAATCACTATCCTATAAATGGGCGATAAAGATTTGTATATGGTAATAGTGGTAGGAAATCTAATTTTTCTGTGTGAATGTTATTCCGTTCTGCCACGGAATTAACCACTATATTTATTTTAAATTATGGAGTTCGTAACATATATATGATTTAAACTGTATATTGTTATTATGCATTTGTGTTGAATTTAATAGATTTGTGTAGGAAAAGGAAAAGAAAAAAGTTAAATCCTTGACAGACATGCGGTTTTCTTAAGAGTAATTTGAATTATATTAAAGTAAAATTGCACAGTTCATAACGTGTTCACCATATTTTATGCAAAATGTCTTGAAAATACGAGTTATTACATATTTAATAAGACCAAAATATAAAAGTTTACAGATTTATTAATTGCTACTGTCACGTTAAATATTTTTATATTTTAATAAATATTTCGTTGTTTGCATAAGTGTTAAAGCTAACTTAAAATAAAACTTAAAATAATGAAAAATTGTTGTAAAATTTTCAAATTAAAAAATGAACAACATCATGAAATACTCACCATAAATACAATATTTTTTTTTACCAGAATTCCTCAGATTACTGAAAACCGTAAAATTAATTTTAATTCTTAAAAAAAAAAAAAAAAAAAAAAAAAAAAAGTCATTACTGTTAATATAAATTCGCTAATAATATTTATTTATGAATAAGATTATGGAATATCGAGATTTTGTTTTTCGCAGTAGACCTCAGTTTTCGCTTCAACATGTCCTTCGATATTTTGATGTTGATGGTCAATGAAATAAATTTAGGTTATTCTCCATGGTTTCTAAGAAAATTTCATATCTTAACCTTGACCATGTATAGTATAATGAAAAGATAAGTACTTTAAGGTTACCGAATAAATTTAGAGCCGTTTTTTTCGAAGAACACGGAACGCAGAAAAAAAAGGTAATAAAATTGTTTATTTCTGTATTCAATTTAAATCTTCTTTCACATTCTCCTTATTATTAAACGAATTTATATTATTTATATATATATCCTATATATATATATATATATATATATATATATATATATATATATATATATATATATATATATATATATATACCGGGTGATTCAAAATAGATGTTACAGCAATTATCTCGTAAACTAAGAAAGATAGAAACACACATCCAATTACAAAATTAGAGCAAATTAAAAGTAGATTTCAGATATGGCATTTCTTTTGTCAAAGGGGCTGTACACATATTAAATACGAAATTTAATTTTTATACGGCCCCTCCTATCATGTGACTTACATTTAGAAAAATATTCCCCTCGCTCTAACAAGCAAAAAAAAAAAAAAAAAAAAAAAAAAAATCATTTATCTAAGTCAAAATCTCGCCGAGTTATTGCAATTTGAAAATGATGACTTACACCACTTTTTCTTCAATTTTGGCATCTATTTTTCGACGTCAAGTGGCTCACTTTAGGGGGTTATCTATGGGATGAGAAAAATTAAAAAAAGATCCTTTGTTTTAAAATAGCAATTAAAATCATTCAAACACGTGAAATCAACAGTTTTAAGAATTTAATGCAAATTTACACAATTTCGTATTGTTAAAAAATTTAATAGTTAAATTTCTTAGGGGTCACCTGCAAATTAAAACACGTTAAGAGAGGGAAAAAACTAAAAGACTAGCAAAACCGTGTGAAATTTTCGCGCTTTATTTTTACCACTTTCCATCATGGTTGATAAACTTAATGACCTCGGCTCTTTAACAATTCCAGCAAGATTGAAAAGTGTTAATGACTTCGATCTGTCTGTCTGTCCATCCGTCTTTCTGTGTGTCTGCGCTCTAACTCCCGTGAATATTCATAGAATTTTCTGAAACTGATATATGTTATTTGAGTTCACTATCGGATGTTCCTTATTGAAAATGGAGTGAATACCTCTGCTAGGTTGTGCACAGGGACACCCGAAAGTATTCCAAAGCATTGTGTTCAATGAGAGGTATTTTTATAAACCATATTTTAATACCTTTAATTTATGCATATATTAATAAAATTGAAATACATTATTATAGTTTTATATCGGATATTTTGTATAGAAAATGGAGTAAACACCATAACTGGTTTGTATACAGGGACACCCGAAAATATTCCTAAGCATTGCGTTCTATGTGAAGATATTTCTATAAACCAAAATTTAATTATTTTGCATAAATCTTCATGAAATTGAAATATGTTATTCATATGCACAAAAGAATGCTTTCTATACTGTACAGTACGATTAGCATTAGATTTACAGGGCACACAAAAATATTCAGTTACGTTAAGGGTTATTATTGGACACTTGCTGGAATTGCATTTTCTTTTACATTTATTTCTAACAAATTTAAACTGTGAATAAGATTTCAATTTGCATATATTTTTTCTTTTTTTTGTCCATCTGTCTGTCTGCCCGCCCCCAGCGTCTGTATTTCAGAAATTTTCAGAAATGATAACCCAGTTCCTCCCACCTTTTGATTATAGGTTATAATCAAAACCAAATGTTGCAGGTGTAGTTCTCAATACATTAGTCTTTCAGGGACTTTAATTCTCCTTCCCGCTTTGCTATATCTGACTGGTTCCTCTTCTGAAGTTACAACGGGTTTAACAGTTTGAGCAGAGGTTTCCTTTGAATGGTATGCTTCTTTCAGTTTTGAACTATTATTTGATGATGTTACTTCTAAAGGATATAATCTTTGAATAGGTCGTAAAAGTTCATGTTGCGAAGTTTGAACCTTTACAAGTCGAACTTTCTTATCTTTGCCAGGAATAAGTTCTGTGATACGGCCTAGTGGCCAGTGGATTCGTTTCTTGTTGTCAGATCCAATTAATACAATATCTCCGACAGCGATACCCTTTTCTGGCTGTTTTCTATTTGCTCGCTGTATGAGAGCACCCAAATATTCGGATCTGAATCGATCTCTCAAAGCTCTGAGTAGGGACTGCCTGTATCTGAGCCTCTTTGATAGAGAATTTTGTTCAACTGCATCAACATCTGGAAGCTGAATTTCGTGAACATCTTGAAGAAACATAGATGGGGAGATAGGCTTTACAGTCGCATCTTCAGAAAGGTATGTTAGAGGCCTTGAATTCACTACACTTTCAACATCAGCTAAAAGAGTTGTCATTTCTTCGTACGTAAGACAGGCGCGTCCTAAGACTCTTTTAAGAAGATCTTTTATTACCCTAATCAGCCTCTCCCAGAAGCCACCCCACCACGCCGCCGTTGGCGGGTTAAACTTCCAGTCTATGGAGTTGACAGACCCATATTTTTGTATACATTGCCAATCTAAGCTTCTCAATAAATTAGCTGCGCCAACAAAATTTGTTCCGTTATCACAGTAGATAACAGAGCATCTTCCTCTGCGAGCCACAAATCTTCTCAAACCCATCAAAAATGCATCTGTGGAAGCAGAGGTCACTAGCTCTAGATGAACAGCTCTATATATAGCACATGTGAAAATCAAAATCCAACTCTTCTTATCGTTCTTAAGATACAAAGGACCAGCCATATCTATGCCTGTAACTTGAAATACGGCAGAATCTTTTACTCGGTTTTCAGGTAGAGGAGCACTAGATGTCCATAAAGCCCTTGAATTAAACCTTTTACAAATCACACAGCTGGCTAACACAAGCTTTACACTCTTTCTTCCGTTGAGGATCCAATACCTTTCTCTAAGCAAATTTAAGAGGATTTGTAACCCCGCATGACAGTTCTTGACATGAATATAAAAAATAAGTCGCTTAACAACTTCATGCCTTGAAGGGAGAATTATGGGATGGAGAAAATCTTCACTATCTTTCCTGTAAGTTATTTTAGTTTTCAAACGAATGACATCTTGCTCATCCTTACAGGTTTGTAATGTCTTCAATCTTTCATCACTTTCCGAAGAGAAAGATTCCTTTTGAACCATACGTAGAGTTTTTATCTCAGCTTCCCGAAATTCAGTAGCCGTCAATTCGCCTTTACTCTTCTTATCAGGATTTAAACAATTATGCTTAAAGCGAAGAATCCAAGCAACTAAACGTATGATTTTTTCATAACTTGAAAAGTAGCGGTAATACCAGTTATTGTTGGATGGAAATTCAGGTTTCGTCAACATACAAGTAGACTTTGACCTTTCTTTCTGAATTTCTTCCTCATTCCAATCTTCATCGGAAGTGTTCATGTGGTTTCTAAATTCTGCTGAATCTTTCATCCAATGTGGGCCCTCCCACCATCTGATTAAAGCTAATTGCTTAGCCTTACAGCCTCTAGACGGCAAGTCTGCTGGATTCTTCTCACTTGGTATATGTTTCCATGATGAAGGACTGCTTAATTTCTGAATCTCTTGAACCCGATTTCGGACAAACACAGACCAGCTCTCATTTCTTGATATCCAAGCAAGCACTGTTGAGGAATCGCTCCAGTAATATCTCTTCATTTCCTGCCAACCCAAAGCATCCACAACAGTTTTCGCCAAACGAGCGCCAATAGTAGCTGCTAATAGCTCCATCCTTGGTACAGTCGTATTTTTTAAAGGCGCAACTCGGGACTTGGCAGCAAGCAGAATTATTTCCCCTTGATCTTCCTTTTCTATCCTCAAGAATACTACTGCTGCGTAAGCATCTTTACTTCCATCAACGAAAGTATGAATTGTGCATGCATGTAAGTTTTCTGGAGTGATCTGGATATGTCTTGGTATCTTAACATCGTTTAAATATTTAAGTTCTTGGAACCATAATAGGAATTCTTTTTGTAATTCACCAGTTATTTCGTCATCCCAATTAATTCCTAATTTCCAAGCTTTCTGTAACATCAATTTAGGATAAAGCATCACCGGAGCAGTAAAACCAAAAGGATCGAAAATTTTATGAACTGCTGATAACATACTTCGCTTGGTAATCCTTTCTGTGTTGAAATCGCTTAGCCATTTCATGTTGACTTTTAATGTATCGGAAACCTTATCCCAAATCAGACCCAATACTTGAGTTTCCTTCTGGTTCGATGTTTCAGCGTGATCACCAGTGTATTCCCACTGCCTTAAATCGAAACCAGCATTTGCCATTATTTTCTTTGAGTCCGAGATAAATTTCTTCAGATCTTCTTCACTGTGCACACTAGTGGCGACATTGTCTACATAGAAACTATGCAAAAGCCTTTGCTTGAAATTTTCCTCAAAACTTGCACTATTTTTGATGTGATATTCAATTACTGATGATAAAAGAAAAGGGCTACACTTTACACCGAAAACGACTCGTGCATGCCTGAATACTTTAAGTTTCTTCTCTTTTAGATCTTTCCACCATAGAAATCGTAGGAAATCTCTATCCTTTTCACAAATGCTAATTTGAAGAAACGCTTTTCTAATATCAGCGGTTACACCAAATTTTCTTTCTCTGAAACGTAGAAGAATATCTGGGATAAGCTCAATCAAATTTGGGCCACACTGCAGACACTGATTTAAAGATGGATGGTTAGTCAACTTTGCTGAAGCGTCGAAAACCGGACGGATAGGTGTTGTAGTACTGGTCTCTTTAATAACTGGGTGATGAGGTAAATAATTACCATAAGAGTTCACTTTGGTAGCAGGAACTTCTTCTATGATCCCCTCATTCAACCAGTCCATAAATATATTTTCATATTTTCCGTACATGTTCTTAGATAATAACTTAGAAGTTGTACTTTCCAAACGTCTTACAGCCAAACTCAAGTTATCTGGTAATGCAGATGTGTCGTCAGCCCAAGGAAGACAAATTTCGTAACGACCATCCTTGTTAATTTTTACTGTCTCTAAGAAATGTTCCTTTGTTTGACGGTCAATCTCATTTTTAGATTTCTTTTCTATAGTATCTGTTATTCCGATCAAGTCCAATCTCCATAAGTTTGAGATATCAGCTTCATTTACGAACAAAGACGTCACCATCATTGCTAAATTATCTGTTGAGACCTCGGTGTGAGGCGCTTTGCCCATCAATGTCCAACCAAGGTATGTTTCTATGGCAACAAGACCAGATGTCAATACTTTTCTTTTGCCAGTTAACATCTTTCCCATAATATCAGCCCCAATCAATATTTCGATAACTTCACGGCAATGACTTACATCAGATAATTCGATTCCATATTCTTTCAACTCTTTAATCCACGGACCATTAGTGACCGGTTGAATGTTTTCACATATAGTAATTTGATCCATCACTTCAAAATTACAGGTGAACTTCTCCTTCATATCCTTAACCTTTATTCTATAACAATTATGTTGGCATTCCTTTGTTGTAACTCCGCCAAACAATGAATGCATCATTTTTTCTTGACGAATGGGAGTATAATCCATCTCTTCTGCTATACTTTTCAAAATATAAGATTTTTGGGATGCTGAATCTAACAATAAACGAACTGTTTTTTGCTTGTTTTCGGAGATGAGTTTCACTTTTAAGGTTTGAAGGAATACTTTAGCACTTTGCTTATTAAAATTTGCCATGTTTACTTCGCTACTGACTGAATTTTCTTCAACCTTTTCTTGTGCAGTTTTACCTTGAGAATCACGCAAATCGCACATCAAAGGCACATGCTTCTTAGAACAGATAATGCATCTTAAAACTGCTCGACATTTTTTAGCTGTATGATTAGGTAACAAACAAGCGAAGCAGCAATTCTTATCCTTTATAATCTTTTGTATCTCAGATAAACTCAATTTTCGAGCTGAAAAGCATTCCGAGCTCAAATGCTTGCCTTGGCAAAAAATGCATACCCTTTTGAAATCTAAAGTAGAAGACGTTGTCAATAAACCTGCAGCTGTCGATAACTTATTTCGCATATAGTCTGCACTTGCACCGTTTTTCCTTTTAGAATATCTATTATCTTCACGCTTTGTCAAACCGAAGCCCGCTACAGCTAAAGATATTCTCTCTTCACCTTCTACTTCCGTTTTCAAAAAATACATCAGATTATTCAACCTTCCTTTAGCATCCGTATTAGAAGAAGAGAGATTCGAGCGATTCCAGGCCTTCAAAAAGTCTGCTGGGAAACAAGACTCAACCATAGGGTATAGAATGGAGGCGTATTTATCAGTGGTAACACCTAATGTTTCTAGCGCCCGTAAATATGACTCAAGCTTATCATATAATGAAGTTAATGCAAATCTACCTTTTGTTTGCACAGATATTATCAATTTCAATAACTCTCGTACATACACTTCTACTAGAATATCTTCCCTGCCAAAACGAGCCTTTAAACTTTCCACTGCCTTTGAATAATTGGCGCCAGTTGGCGGGAAACTTTCAACAACTTCTCTTGCGCGTGAACCAGCGATTGTTGCTTGTACTAAATACTGGAACTTGTCCTCTGGGGCAATTTCATCATCTTTATCGATTTGTTCAAATTGGCTCCAAAAAGGCAACCAATCCTTAATTTCTCCGCCAAATTTCCTGAATTCCAGCTTAGGTAAAGTAAATTTTCGTCTCATAGTACTATTTTCATAATTACTTAAAATAGCATCAGTTTGAATTTGCCCAGATGATTGTATTCTCGCCAATTCTAAATCATGGTTCAATCTTAATTTCTCTTTCTCCAGTTCTGCTTCTTTTTCCAGCTTTAATGCCTCAGCTTCTTTTTCTAGCTTTAACTTCTCAAGTTCTTTTTCTTTTTCAGCTTGTTTTTCTTCTTTCAGAGCTTGTTCTTGTTTTTCTTCTTTCAAAGCTTGTTTTTCTTCTTTCAAAGCTTGTTTTTCTTCTTTCAATTTTCTTTCCGCTATAGCATTTTCTAAGATATCCTGAACAAATTCGGGATCCTTTTCATACTCTTTACTATTTAAAATCAGCTCCTTTAAGCTTGCTATTGTGAACGTCGAAGGCAAAGTCTCTCCAATCTCTTCGGCTACCCACTTCAAATCTTCTTTTTTAAACCCTTTAACGGTTTTAAACATCTTTTTAATCTTAATATAATCAAAATAATTTTACTTCACTTGAACGGTCCTGTCGCTATGGACTCCAATATTTTTATGTAAAGCAACGGAATAAGCACCGCAAATTCCTAGCTTTTCTCTTACTAAATTAAACTGTATAAAGGCGGACGCCAAGACTACTTATTTACACTTTAAAATTATTAAAGTAGCATCTTTTATGCTCATATAATAATTCCCTATAACATTAAACATAAGAAAATTATTCCTACGGTAAAAAGTAGTTCACTAAAATTAAGAACTCAAACTATATGAAAAAATGCAACTAACCTCGTTGCTAACTTTATTCTATTCTATTTCTTGAATTAAAAAAAAACAAAACTGTGGATGCCACGCGCATCACATAATCTTTACATTTTAACAAATTTTGAAGATAGCACGCGCTCATATTTTACATAAAAATTAAAAGCATTAAATTCATTTAACTCTTTTTTTCTTTGACATGTTGTTCAGCACGTGAACTTACAAAAAATAGAGGATAAATAATAAACGAATTTATACACTGAAATTGAAAATGGTTCAGTTATAACATATGTTATTCAGGTTTATTATATGATATTCCCTATTTAAAATGGCATTAATTAATTCTCTACAATTGGTTTATGTATAGGAACGCACAAAAAATGCCAATGTATTGCGTTTTGGGACAGATATTCTTATAAATTACATTTAAATAACTTTATACTGTAAAGGTCATAAGAATATTGATATTTATTGTCAATATTCTAAAATAATGTTTTGTATAGAATATGATATGGTATAGATGTATAATTCTATGTCAGGGGGGGTTACCGTCCTTCTCAACCCCCATTTAATTATAGTGCCTATACTTATCAAAACAAAAATCAAGTCTGTTATCAATTTCCTTGAAACTTGCAAACCTTCATCAACTTTTCAAGTGGCAACTAGATATGAAATCCAAAATACCAAATTCGCATTTCCTGTAGTTATTACTTACTCATACCCATAAGGTAGAGAAAAAATTGTTTTTGGGCCAAATTTTCGAAAGTGAGTTTTTGTTATATTTAGACGTTTTGAGGTAACCTGAATATGAAAATCGTGTTTTTATCGGTTGGTCTCTCTCTCTCTCTGTGTGTGTGTGTATGTGTGTGTGTGTGTGTGTGTGTCTTTTATCAGTTTATTTCAAGAACAAATAGCGGCAGATATTCCAAACTTGGTATTCTAAATATGTATCATATAGGGATGCTACACTAAGCTCTTCATTGAGATGAAGCAAATGGTTCGTGTACAGGGACACTCAAGAAAATTCAAATACATTACGCCTATGGGGAAAATTGCAGGTAAGTAGAGTTGAACACCTATAGACTGCACAAACCAAATAAAATGAATATATATTTTTTATATGCATAAAAACATGCCTCATGTAGAATATAGCAGGGAAATCATTCACTGTTCATTTACAGGGCTACACAAAATAACTAGATTATAATGCGACAGTAGCTGAAAATTGATGGAAGTGCATTTTAGGTTGTGCCGTATATTATTACTATAGGTTTATATTTAGGTGCACTTTGTGGTTTGTACATATTCTTCAAAAGATATACAGGGTTGCAAATATTTAAGCTATAATATTCTTTTTTATTGTTAGTGAAAGTGCTTTACTATAATATTTTACCGTGTCCAGGAAAGCTGCTCAGGAATGGAAATGAATTCCTCATAGACATATGATAAATAATGTATGTTTTTAAACTAAATATGCATCGCTTCTGTTTTGTGTATTTGCACGTTTTAAGGCTTCCTTATTACCAAAGCCAAGTTTTTTAAAGTTTGATTATTGCCTGCGTCGAATAATTTCAGGAGATTCCCCCCTCACACAGAACTAATTATCATATAAAACTCTTCCGAAGCCTAATTTCAATTATTTTAACTTAGGTTTACATAACAGTACACTTTATGTTACCTCTTAATTTCCAATCTGTATTTATGGTATTAAATTTCAGGGTAAGAGAAAGTCGTGTGAGTGGAACACCAGATTATTTGTTGTTAAATTATGCTGATAATTCTTATATATACAGAGCAACGAATAAAAATTTACCTTTCGTATTCAGGAGGCCTCAAAATGTGATATTATACAGAAAAAAAATCGCTCTCCAAAAGCTACTTTGTTTACAGTATGGGTATGAGAAATTAATTTTGCGTTCTGTGGTAGCAGTGTTCTTCGGAAAAAAAAAAAATGGAACAAACACTTACACCAATTACATTTAATAATAATAATAATAAAAAAAAAGTTACTTTAATTTTGGGTAGCCCTGTATATTGTTTATAAATTATATACACATGACTTAGCGTACGTAAATTTTTTATGTAAAACAAGTAACACAAAATGAAATGCACTTCCAGCATTTCCCAACTATATCTCCAATATATCGAAATACTCTGGGTAACCCTGTAAATGAATGGTTGCTACACCAGAATCTGCATAAAACATGCTTTTATGCGTATAAAAAGTTTGTTCTTTTCATTTTGTTTAAGGCAGTCTATACATGTTACACTGTACATATGAGAAATTTCGCTCACAGACGTAATCTGTTTGAATTCTTTTGGATGACCCTGTAAACAAACAATTGTCTGATCGTAACGAATACTTTAGTGTAGCACCGCAATATGATACGGATTTAGACTATCGAATTTGGATTTTCTGATACTATTTGTTCTTGAGATATTCTAATAACATACAAACACACACACACACACAGAGAGAGTGAGACCAACCGCGAAAAACATGATTTTTTAATTCAGAGGATCTGAAAACGTGCAAATATAACAAAAGCTAATTTTCGGAAATTTAACTCAAAAACAATTCTTTCTCTACACCGTGTATATGAGTAACAGAATGTATAAAGAAAGAAAAATGAATTTGAAAATTCCCTTTTAGTACATAAATATTCATAAATTTTATTTGTTAAATTATCAATGAGCATTCTCTTGTGTATTCACTAGGGGAAAGAGAGACATAACAGGTTAAAATAGCCATCTTTCCCTGAATGATTTATTTTTCTTTTTTTTTTCCCCCAAACGCTGATCAACGTGTGCCTTATTACAAAAGCAATAGTAATTACAATTTCTCACTTTTGATACAACCCCTTAAGACTTGGCGAAAAATGCTAGAATTTTCAAATTGCAATAACTCAGCGAGATTTTGACTTAGAAAGATGATTTTTTTTTTTATTTTGATTGTTAGAGCGAGGAGAATATTTTTCTAAATATAAGTCATATGATAGGAGGGGCCGTATAAAAATTAAATTTCTTATTTAATATGTATACAGCCCCTTGTACAAAAGAATGCCATATCTGAAATCTACTCTTAATTTGCACCAATTTTGTAATTGAAAGTTTGTTTCTATCTTTCTTAGTTTACGAAATAATCGCTGTAACATCTATTTTGAATCACCCGGTATATATAATAATGGCCTTCTCAGAAATGGATTTATCGATTTTGATAGAAATAATCTAGTGTGTCACTCACATGACTTTCTCTTACCCTGAAATTTAATACAATAAATACAGGTTGGAGATTAAGAGGTAACAACGAGTACTGTTATGTAAACTATGTTAAAACATTCAAATTAGGCTTCGGAAGAGTTTTATATGATAATTAGTTTTTTTTTTTTTTGTGTGTGTGTGTGGGGGGGGGGGGGTACCGCTCCCCTCAACCCCGTTTCATTAATGCACCTATATTTATATAGAATTTAAATCTGTTAATAAATTAAAAGTTCACATAAAATTATTCAGACAACTTTTACACGCAACCTTCCTTGAAACTTATCAGTTGATCAAACTTTTCCAGCAACAAACTTATAATAATTTGAAAATACAACTTTTGGATTCCCTGAAATTATTCGTTTATAAGTTACTCTATGAGACACAAAGATCAAACTATAAAACACTTGACTTCGGTAATCAGGAAGCCTTTAAACGTGTAAATATACAAAATACAAGCGATGAATATTTAGCTTAAAAGCATACATTGTTTATCATACGTCTATGAGGAATTCATTTCCAATCTTGAGCAGCTTTCCTGGACATGGTAAAATACCATAGTAAAGCCCTTCCACTAACAATAAAAAAGAATGTTTTCGCTTTAATATTTGTAGCCCTGTATATATTTTGAAGATTATGTACAAACCACATAGTGCACCTAAATATAATCCTATAGTAATAATACACGGCACAACCTGAAATGCATTTTCATAATTTTTCAGCTATTGTCGCACTGTAATCTAGGTCTTTTGAGTATCCCTGTAAATGAACAGTGAATGAATTCCCTGCCGTATTGTACATGGGACATGTTTTTACGCTTATAAAAATATATATATTAATTTCATTTGGTTTAGTGCAGTCTATAGATGTTAAATTCTACTTACCTGCAATTTCCCCCATAGACGTAATGTATTGGAATATTTTTGAGTGTACCTGTACACGAACCATTTTCTTTATCTCAACGAAAAGCTTAGTGTAGCATCCCTATATGATACACATTTAGAATACCAGGTTTGGACTCTCTGCTGCTCTTTGTTCTTGAGATATGCTGATAACAGACAGACGCACACACTCACCAACCACTAAAAACGTGATTTTCGGATTCAGGGGACCTCAGAACACGTAAATATAACAAAAATTCACTTTCTAAAAGTTTACCCAAAAACAATACTTTCTCTACCTTATGGGTAAGAGAAAGTAAAAAAAAAAAAAAAAAAAAAGGAGGTTAAAGTTGATTACCAATGACCGTCCAGGTCTTTCAAATTCCAAGGTAACCTTTGGCGAAAATTAAGACTTATAGACATAACAAACCGATGTAACTTACCCTTATTTTCAGGAAAAATATCGTTCATTGATAATCCACGCTTAGCTCGGGACAAAATGTAGCAGGAAATTTGTTTTCTTAGAAACAGTTCGAACGATTTTCATAAAATTTAGAGGTAGAGTTTTTATGAGATGATAATTTGAATTAAATTATACTCATCTAAATAATTAAATATAATAATGTGCAAGAGGCCTCCCGAAAGGTGTCAGGTACGTCTACTCAAAGAAAAAAAAAATTCTGGAACGTGATATTATTTTGATAAAATGGATGTCGTATTATATCAGGTTTTATTTCGTTACACAAAGTAAACCGTTCCACCCATCGCTATAGAAGTTGGCATACTTATCAATCAGACAAAAATCTATCTAACACCGTAATATTTAGTCCAATAGGATAATTAATTCAAAAGATATTAAATAAAAACCCATTTTAACTTTATAATAATAATAATAATAAAAATCTGGAGTGACTCCACTTGACTTTCCGAACATTGAGTAATTAACGATTTTGTTGATAAAGTAAAGAAAGAGGAATCGTTAAATAAACAAACGATAGAAAATCATAATAGAGTGTTTGAATATTTTTCTCCATACATTACACGATGTTTTATTTAACGCTACTGAACTTTGAGCCCATAGATCATAACGATAAAGAATTTTTCGTTGTCTCTGTAAAAACCTATAAATGCTAGATTCACCCAGGTGCTTATAGTTAGTACAACTCAACAGTGATTTATAATATTCATATAAATTTTCAGCTCAATTGAATAAGGCCTTTAGGTGCTATTGCACTTTTAAAAATTTGGTCGCATAGGCCAAATGATAAAGAATTTTTCTTTGTGTCCCTGTAAAAAAACTGTAAGAGATAAATTCACCAAAATCAATAGGGTTCGTGCTACGGTGACTTACAACATACGTACCAACTAATAATAATTTAATAATAATTTGATTAAAATCCCGATTTCAATCAAGCTAATTGAATAAATCCTGGTGATCATTAATGTAATACAGAATAGAATGCTGATTTTCCCGATCAGTCGGAAACAAAAATTTATCTGGATAATTTGTACTCTATTATAATGATTTATCTCTTTCAAGTGTCTTATTTATTTATTTTTAGATTAGGTCTTATTAGATTAAATTACCAAAGCCTAGAGCACTAGGAACTGTGCGAACCATAGGACTTTCGCTTTTTTATGTTAATTTGAATCAATACATCAATTTATGTTAATTTCAGTAAATTCATAGTGTGTATAATAATAAAATCACATAAACCAATTTAACTTCAAAAATATATTTACTTTCCATTTTGTTTTCTTTTCTTTGTTAATTCCAGTCCTGTTCCATTCATCCCCATAGGTGGGGATGAATGGGACAATGCACATGCATGTAAAAAAATATTATTAATTAAAAATGATAACTTTTTATTAAAATTAGTATGTTTATATATAACTGATTACTGAAATGTACTTATGAGCCATGTTACAAAATTCTGAATTACATATGGCCAACGTTATCAATAAAAACATGAAAAATGTCCCATTCATCCCCACTCTCCCCTATATTGTATAATATATTTTGAAAAAAAAAAAAGTATTTGATTTAAAGTAAAATTTAAGTAAATACACTGAAACATTTCTAAAACTCTTCCTTTGTTTTAGGGCTTCTCCTTTTAGGGCAAGTTTTTCTCGGTTCTAAATTTCCCTCTTAAAACTTAATTCCGATTTTCTTTCATTGAAAGCCTGTACACTATTGTGAACTTCTTAAGGGTTATACTTTTGGAAGAGCGCAGATGTCTTTGGCAATCTTTTCCATGTCTGAGACTGATTTTTTTTCACTGTTTATAAACTGATTAAATCTCCGTATGTGTTATAATAATTTGTATGTGGAGAAAAGTGATAAAATTTCATATTTCTGAACGTGCATATTGAAAGATGTAGTTTAAACTTAGAAAAGAGAATTTCTCGTGTGATATGCATTAAAAATGTATCAGTGTAATTTCCTTTGATAAGAATTTCTTATATTAAGTTTCATGTGATTACATAAAAGATGAAATAATGAGAAGAGTTATGAAATAGGGTTACGAAATAGTTATGAAATTTCTTATATTATAATCAGTGTCGACAATTATTCTTTGCTTTTTCCTTTTCTTTTCCAAAAACCGCCAAGGACGACAGTTATTAAAAAGCTATACCAAGTTTGCAAAACTCCAGAAAACTCCAGTAACTTCGTGGAAATATAAAAATTGAATTGCGAAGTATGTTCACTGCTGTATGCAGATTTTACTAATGGACCAATTGCATACAGTAATAAAATAATAAAGGAAACTATGAGGATGGTCCATTAGAGACAACAGCGTTTGTAGTTGGTCTAAAAAGAAAAACAAGTCTGTTCAAAAAAAAAAAAATAAAAAAAAAAAATAAAATAATAATAATAATGTATGTATGTGTGTGTGTGTGTGTGTGTGTGTGTATATGTATTTAATTTTGCGCCGACTTCAAAAGTTATGATTAATTGTAGTGTTTATGCTATTTGGCGAAGGAATTTATTTTATACATTTAGGCGCAATTTACAATTTCATCGTATGCCAATTTTAATTTACTTTGTTGTTTGAATAATAATTGCTTTTTTGAGTCGATTCTACCTTTTTATAAAAAGATTTTATTCCATATACGTTACTTAATCCAAATAAAAATCGAATTCAAATGTTTTGATTTTCTTTTTTTTAAATAATACACATACACACACACACACATATATAGAATGAACGTTTTATTAATTAGGTGTTAAATTAGGTGGCAAAATTATTTAAAAAAATGAAAAAATTCTTGATAATAATAGAGAAGAAAAACAAATTTATATGCAAAAAGTTAAAATTAATGTATCTTTAGAAAAGCAATCATTAAAATATTCTTTCGAGTATCTTAATATATCAGTTCATATTAAAATTTAAATAACGTAATAATAATGTGTAAATCTTAATTAACTATTTAGGTGCAACAACTAATTAATTATTTCGTGTAATTTCAATCAGTTGATAATACTCTGGTATAGATTTATCTTCCTAAATGGTGGGGAAAAGCAATAAAAAATTATTGATGTTTTCTAATATTTTATCTGCAATTTATGTATATGCATTATTTTTGCTCCATTTAATAGCCTAAACTTGTGATATTTGCCAAAATAAAAACAGTAATTATTCCTAACAAGCGCTTTAATCTAGCTTGATTATTCGTTTTAAAAAGTAAAAAAAAAAAAAAAAAAAAAAAAAAAAAAAAAAAATCTGGTTGTAATATCCCTTATCGTTATTGGTTATCTTTTAGCATATCATGCAAAAATGTAATTTTGAAAACATTTATATTTAGTACTTAATTACAGATTAAATCCTAAATTTAAATGCCTGGAAATTTTCTCTTCTATTAATCAATATCTGCATAACGGTGGTGAAATATTTTATTTTGTCGGTGTTACATTATAGGCTACCATTAATCTTGTAGGAATATCGACAGTAAGTAATGAATTTGTGTAAGATATAAAATTATAGTTTTACTGAAAATTTATAATTTCTTATATTCAGACGCTCGTATATTATGGAAGCAACTTTAGAATCACGCAATCACCTCTTTCCTTTACAATATAATTTCCAATACTTGTCTAATTTTTCTAATATTTCATGTTAAGAATGAATTGAAAGTTCAAGTTAAACACTCTGGGGATAATTATACACAAAAAAAAATTTTAGGGGGGGGGGGGGGAGGAAAAGGGGAAAGATACACATGAACAAAATATTGGATCTTATTTTTAATAATAAATGTTTAATTAATAAATATATGTATAAATGAATGTTCAAAATCATTACTTTATAAATCTTATACTATTAAGCAAGCCAGATTTGTACATATCTATATATCTATGAATGTATGTATATTTCACTTTTCTCGAAATCTGTCCAATGAAAGATGTGCGATTTATGGTGTAAACTACTTATTATAAATAGAAAACATAAAATTAACTTATGTTTTTCTCAGGAAAATTAGAATTATTTAATTATTTAAGAAATAAATACGAATTTTGGCACTGTATTCAGAATAGCTTTAAAATTAGCCATTTGAAATTTTTAAATGTTGCCAAAAAAGTTTACGAGTTAGTTTTTTTTTTTTTTTTTTTTTTTTTTTTTCCAACATAAAATGAAATATGCTTTCACGCAAAAGGAAAAAAAAAATATCAACTATTAAATTTACTCAGGCATATGAAAAAATGACGCCTTCATAACTTTAAAATAAAATAATAATAATTAAATTCTAGCATATTTCTTCCGAATTTTCTATCATAACCTTTTTTAATATACCTCAATTTTATATATATATATATATATATATATATATAATAGTATGTTTTTGGCACGGATGAATCACTCTTGGCATGAAAGCTAATTCAGAATTATATTAAAATGCTTTCCTAGGCAATTTTTAAAGTTTTGATACTGAAGTAGATCGGACATTTTTTGCCAAGGACTCTATTTTCCCAACAACCACTTTAAGTCAACTAGCACATCAGAAATATGAATAAATTATAAAATATTTGGGGGGGGGGGGGGTAGAAGAAAGGAACAGAAACAATAATCGCATAAATTATGTATTTTTGTCTGAAATGGTGGCAAAAATACAAAAGTCGCCAAGGGAAGATATATTAAGACTGTACCATGATCAAGTTTACATATTTATTTATTTTTCTACATCCCAACTACTATTAAGTAACCATGAAAAATATATATGTATAACCAATAATAATAATAATAATAATTGTCTCATGCGATAGACGTAGCCGATCATAGCATATTTTAATATATTATATTTGGCGTGAAATTGCTGTCAATTTATGGTTGGTTGAATAAATCAAATAAATATAGGAAGTAATGTGAAAGCAAATATTAGTGTTGTTCATATGCAACTGGGATCCAAATATAAAAGGACTACTTCAATTTTTTCGATACTGTCCGTTTCGAAACTGTCATCTAATAATCACCCAAATGGAAGATCACTGGTAAGCCATTGTCGCAAGCAATAGGGACAGGCACTCGAGATTCTGCGGCTGAGCAAGCTGCTGCCGAAGGCAGCGGGAAACCGAATCGAGAATTGAGCAATTTCAGTATTTTATTTTACCATGTTTTTATTAACTTCGATTCTTGTTTATTTGTTTGTTTGTCCTGTACAAATCTTGCAATCGATTTTTAACTAACTTCCCGACTAGCTAAACATTTGAAACTTTCAGGATAGCGTCAATACATTTTTTTAACACTTTTAGTAAACTCTTTCAGGTCCCTACTGTTTTCGGCTGCGTTTATATGATTCAACAGAAAATTTAAAAACATGGTATATAAAAAGTTTGTTTTTAATCTTGTAATTATTTTATTTTATTTATTTATTTTTTTGTTCATAAAGCCATACAGAAAAGAGTTTCCTTTAAATATAGTGACCAGTGAAGCGGGCAAAGTCTGCTAGTATATATTTATTGAGCTAAAATGCTTGAAATTAAACAACAAACATTTCGTATTATTGACAAATAAAACATTAAAAAGTTTTTAGTTCCCCCATCATACTATATATATTGGGTACTTGGATATTCAAGAAAATTTTCTACATTGAATTTTTGACTTTTTACACATTTTGAGGTGTGAGGAATTCGAAAATAACGAATTTGATATGGTGTCAGTCTGTCGAGTGTCCCTGTGTTAGTTTGTTAGCTAGTTAGTCTGTGTATATCATATCTCAAGAACAAATATAGTCATAAATGAGTCGGATAATTTTAGAATATCCCTTTTAACGCTGACAAGAATTCTATTGATTTACAACATTCTAATTTTAAAAACTTCGTAAGTTATTCGAAATTTGCGATTTATTTAACATTGAAAAATAGGGCAATATTTTGATTAAATGTGCATTAGAAGGAATATTTTAATCGTAAGATATCAGACCAGCTTTTAAGTAACATTTAGGTTACTGGCTTGAGCATCATTAACTTAGAAAACTTCGTTACTTTTCGAAATTTAAGAGTTTCTTAACATAGTACAAAAGGCTAAATTTTCGTATAAATGTCTATGATAAGAAATATTTTCATCGTAAAGATGTCAGACCACTTTTAAAATATTACTTATGATACTATCTTGAAGCATCATTGACTATTAATATTCTAATATTAAAACTTCGTAAGTTATTCGAAATTTAAGATTTTAAAAATATACCAAAATAGAACAATATTTCATATAATTTTGCATCATGGGGTTCATTGCAATGGAAATTATACGAAGTTGCATGAAATCTCTTTTGCGAAATTCGTTATAATAAAATTAGTCAATATATTAGGGTAAGGCAACTATATCAAATTGAACGGTGGGTAGCTTACAAGGTGGGACATTTCAGTCTGAGACCGTATCGAGCGGTTGGAAAAATTTCAATTTTTTCCTTAACATAAATATAAAGCAAGAAAAATCAAGTACGTCAGTAATTCCAAAAGAAATTAATAAAATAACAGACAACTGTTTCGATAGCATTTTTCGTATCGTCATATGTACAAAAAGAAAACTAAAGAAAAGTGCTCCTATATATAAGAAAGAAAACTGATTTTACAATTGTGCAATCAATAAGTAGAATTAGGCGAAATGTGGCGATTAGCCTATAGAAAAATGAGAAACGGAAGTCGTGAAAAAATTAAGAAAATGTGGATTGAATGTAGATTTCCAACAATCACTCAAGGGGGTACAGCGAAATCATAATTAATAATGTTTTTCAGTTTCTTATAGATGAGAAAAGTTTCAAAGAAATAGAGTTCATGTGTAAATTTGGGCCTGAAAATTATTTTAGCTGTATCAATTTAAAATTATGGTTTTTCTAAAAGCAATGCTTAGGAATGGCCGATTTGTTAGTTTCTTGTTTCCGGACGTAACTGATATGTTCTTTTAAACTGATAAGTTCTTTAAAACTGAAACTGCATTTAGCTTGAGCAATCTATAGAATATTTCGCTAACGTGGAGCAGTTTCAATTATTTTTTGTCGAAACGATACGATACGCGAGGATAAAAAAAAAAAATCTGGAGTGACTCCACTCGACTTTCCGAACATTGAGTAACTAACAGTTTTGTAGATAAAATAAAGAAAGAGGTGTTGCTAAACAAACAAAAAAGAGAAAACCATAACAGAGTGTTTGAGTATTTTTCTCCATATATCACACGAGGTTTTATTTAACGCTACTGAACTTTGAGCCCTTAGATCATAAGGATAAAGAATTTTTCGTTGTGTCCCTGTAAAAATCTATAAATGCTAGATTCACCAAAATGCTTATAGTTAGTGCAACAGTGATTTATAATATTCATACAAATTTTCAGCTCAATTGAATAAGGCGTTTAGATGCTATGGCTGGTCTCATAGGCCATAAAGATAAAGAATTTTTCTTTGTGTCCCTGTAAAAAAACTGTAAGTGTTAGATTCGCCAAAATCTATACAGTTGGTTCAAATGTGACCTATAACATGTGTACAAATTCTTTGCTGAGATTAATAAGGCGTTTAGACGCTATCACACTTTTAAAAATTTGGCAAAGAATTTTTCTTTGTGTCCCTGTAAAAAAACTATAAGTGCTAGATTCTCCAAAATCTATACAGATTGAGTATCTGTGACCTATAATATGTGTATAAAGTTTTTGCTCAATTGAATAAGGCGTTTAGATGCTATCGCACTTTTAAGATTTTGGTCCCTTGGCCATAATGATAAAGAATTTTTCTTTGTGTCCCTGTAAAAAAACTATAAGTGCTACATTCACCAAAATCTATAGGGTTCGTACTATGGTGACTTACAATATACGTACCAACTTTCAGCTTATTCGAACAAAGCGTTTAGACGCTAGCGCGTTCACTCACAGACATACACACACACATACATACACACATACATACACACACACATACATACATCATCGTAAAAATAGTGAAAACGGACTCGTTGGACCTCAAAACGTATAGAAACATCAAAATCTCGAATTCGGATTTTTGACATAATTACAATACTTTCCTCACTATAGTGTTCGGAAAGTAATAATATTTATACATGGACAATCTTTAAGCACGTGAACTTAGCTTAATGGACTACTAAGAAAAAATGACGACATTTGTCTGCTGAGATTATTTTACGAAAAAATGTATTTTTTACAGTTGTTTCTTCAGAATCTTTGTAAGCGTCATTTTAAACCTAGCAATATTTTAAAGATATATACCGAATATGAACTTTTGTGTCATAAATTGACTAAAAAACATAATCAAAATAGGGATTAGTTTATTTTATTTATTATATATATACATATATATATATTTATTTATTTTGTTCACTTTTTTTTTTTTTTTTTTTTTTTTAACTAAAAGAATATACCAAAATTAATAAAAAGCCATCGCCAACATGGCGACAAAAATTTAAAAGGCGTCGTGGGAGTCCTATATTAAAACTGTACTGCTTGTGGAAGTATGAAAATTGGGTCGTGAACCATGAAATTTATTTGGAAACCTTTCTTTGAATGATTTTGCTTTCACTATTGTAAAATATTAATTTGGTTTTAATAATAATTTGGCTTCTGGTAAATTAAAATTTTAATTAGATGGTGAAATTGGTATAACATTTATGAGTTTTAAATTTTAAATGTAAATAAGAAAAGAAATAAAAGGCGAATATTTTGCACGGATTTGCTAGTATATAATAAACCCACTGTCAGAAAAATACTATAAATACCGTTAGAGTTATGCATATTATCTATAGGATCTTTTAACTGAGAAAAGATGACTTTGTTGGAAGGCGATATTCCTCAAATCCCGTAAATTTATTATCTGCATTCACTTGTACCTGAATAACTCTTATATTCATCGAGATATAAAAGATTCTTCATACATAAAAAAAAAAAAAAAATAAAAAATAAATAAATAAATAAATAAAATAAATAAATAATAATAAATAAATAAATAAATCTTGTAGGGTATTCAACCCAATGTAATTCCAATTCCAGAAAACATGACATACTACATCACACACGTCATACTTCAATCAGAATATACAGTTATGTATATGTAATGAAACATCCACATTTTTACTACATAATTTTAACTGAGTATGCGTCAGCGTTAACAAATTTTCTTTTCGATAATTTATTAGTCAAATATTTTGAGCTACTTATGTGAAAACCTTGAAAGCAAATACAGTAGAACCTCGATTATCCGAACTTCGATTAACCGAAACTCACCTCGATTAACCGAAATCTCCGTTAACCGAAGTCGGTTTCTTCTTCACTTTTTTTTTTTCACTTTCTACTATCATCCAAAATTTTCTATTAACAAACATGTATTTTTAAAGTTTTTTTTTTTTTCCACATTCCTTTTGTATGCAAGCCATCCTTTCCAAACTACGAGTGCAGATAAATATTTTAGATGATTATTGATGAATTCTCGATTGACCGAAAATTTCGATTATCCGAAGTAAGTTCGCTCCCGATTACTTCGGATAATCGAGGTTCTACTGTACCATGAAAATTAAATGAGTCATCACTGATAGAACAAATTGAATTTCAGTTTCTTTCCCACTCTCTACTTTTTTCTTTGTCCTCCCCCCCCCCCCCCAAAAAAAAAGCAGTTTTATCAAAATTTTTGATTTTAAGTAATATATTGTATGCTGATTAAGAAGAAATATGGATAAAATTCTGCCCTTATTATTTACTACTTTTTTTTAAGTTTTTTTTTTTTTTTTTTTTTTTTTTTTTCCCGAGAGGAACTGAAATTCAGTTCATTCTGTCGACGATAGTTCTCTCTCTCTCTCCCTCCCTCCCCCCCCCCCCCTCTTTTTTAATATTTACCTTAATTGCTTGGAGTTTGTTACAAGTAGCTCAATATATTTCGTTATTAACCCGATCAAGTTATCGTGGGTCATTGGAGACACGAGCCATTTTTGTTTTGTCTCATCCCCCAGAATTCACATATAGAAGGAATACCTATCTATTGTGTCTACGATTTTTTCTGTAAAAATACCATTATTAAATTTTATCATGTAATTTCAATTTTTGAAATATCTCAGTTTGTTCAAAAGCTATAAATTTTTTAGTACATTGCTGCAATTATAAAAATGGGTGTATTTCTGATGAAAAATAAAATAATTTTTTTTGCAGTATTCATTGTTTGCCCTTCAAGTAGAAGTATTCAAGAGTGTTCATGAATTTTATCAGTTTCTTTTCATTAAACATTACGTGGTCTAACATTGCTCGGGTCTTCAACGACCCACGATAGACTGACAAGATGCCGAAAAAAGCGACAACTTGATCGGGTTAAATCATGCAAAATAAGCTTTAATGGAAACTTCTCACTAGCACAATTAAAAAATTCTTTAGTAAAAATGCTCTTATGAGATATTCAATATTTTTGTATTCTGGTTACAGTATGTTACATCTAATTAGTATGTTAAGTTTCCTAAAAATGGCATAGCATTGGGTCGAAATATCATGCATGTTATCTCAATTGAACTTTTTTTTTTTTTTTTTTTTTTTTTTTTTTTTTTTTTTTAAGAAACTTTTATGTGTTCACGTGTTCGTGAATATTTGGGCCATTTGAATATAAATGAATACAGAAATATATATATCAGGGGTCGATCCAGGTTTTAATTTTTGGGTCCCTTTTTTGTGAAAAACAAAATATTTTTGTGAAATTTTTATTTATTTTTGTGAAATATAAAATATTTTTGTGAAAAAGTAAAATATTGTGTAAAATCCTCAGTTTTTACAATCACTTTATGAAATGTTTAGTATCAAGTTAATAGAGTTTCGTTGAGCCAAATTAAGCCATTAATTAACATTAATATTGAAAATATGAAAACATTTAATAAAAGGATCATTTTTATAAAATTTGAACTTTGTGAAGGGTCATTTTTATGAATTTGAATTTTGTGAAGGGTCCCTTTTTATGAATTTGAATTTTGTGAAGGGTCCCTTTCTATGAATATGAATTTTGTGAAGGGTCCCTTTTTACTATGTGGAATTTTGTGAAGGGGCCGCAAAAGGGACCCAAATTTTGCCTGGATCGACCCCTGTATATATATATATATATATATATATATCACATACTGTACAGTCGGTAACAAAAGTGTCCGAACACTAGCGAAAATTCCTATGTAAAAAAAGTACACTTCATACGGTTTTGTGAAATAAATCCTTGTCGAATCCTTTTCTTAGTAAGTGTAAGAACATGATTCGATAAGGATTTATTTAACAAAACCGTATGAAGTGTACTTTTTTTACATAGGAATTTTTGCTAGTGTTCGGACACTTTTGTTACCGACTGTAGCTGCAATGAAGTTCAAGCGTTTTTTCTTTAACAGAAAGATTGTAAATTTTTCAAAAGTTTGTTACTCGTCCGATTTTTTGCTTTCAGGGCAAAATCCACACTGAAGTATATGTGGTAAAATATGCGCTTAAAATTTATGAAATTTCAAGATAATTCGCCAAATATTTCCCTAGATATTTGACAAAATATCTGAAATCGAAAGTATCCAGCCATTTATGGCAAGCAAGGTTTTGCAGACAGATAAGATTTAGTGTCTAAGTATAAGTAAGAAAACTGAAACCCGTTCCAATTCGCAACGAGTAGCAACAGGTAGGACATTTCAACTGATGTATTGGATTTGTGGCTTTCCATTTTTTTTTTTTTTTTTCCCAATTATATTTAAGAAAAATCGTCATTACGAAATTTCACGCAAAGAAAAATGCAAAAAATCCAATTAATTAGCCTCTAATTAATTTAATTAACCTACTGTATTTTTTTTTTTTTTTTAAATTTAACATTCCTTAAAAGAAAAAAGCCCGAATTTAAGTCGAGCAGTTTTAGTCATACAATAATGATCTTTCGATTTTATATCATGACCTAATCTTTCACTAAATTTAAGTTGTAGAAATCAGTGACTGTGTAAAAAAATTAAAATTAGTAATTTTAATAGAAATGACATTTCCGAATATTTCACAGAATGTCATTTATTAGAAATGACACTGTTGAATACTTTAATTAATTTAAAGTATTGTTTCATATATAAAAACGACTTTTTTAAATTCAAAGTATATATTTTCCTAACAATTAAAAGAAAATCCTCATTTTATTATTAATACTTATATCACTGGCTGTCAAACATACACTTGCATATGTATGTATCACTAATAGAAGAATCCATTTGTACAAGGTTTTATAAAACAGTGGAACGTTTAAAAACTCTCTCATATTTGCCTGAGCCAGCCTTTTCATTCAAATACGTAATGTGATCTTTATGTGAATCAGTTATTATATCATCATTTCATTCCTTGAAAAGTCACATCCTTCCAGCTTACAAATAAATTTATGTCATAATCCTCACATTTTCCGGAAGTTAATAGGATATTGCGTGAATTTAACTTCCGAAGGATGGAATTGGATGTCGTTAGCGCTAGTATCTCTGTTACAAAAATAAATAAATAAAACTGTATTAATTTACAAGTGTTTTAAAAGTATAAACGTTTATAAATATCCCGTTAAACAATATACGTTAGTTCTTAAGGAGTTCTCATAGTTTAACTATTTCGTTAACTGTAGTCATTTTTATTCGACAATTTCTTTCTTCATTACATTTATGTATATATGTATTTTTTTTTTTCGTCATGATTCTAGCACTTTAATAAAATTTAATCGATTGAATTTGGCGTATTTACTCATTTTGAGTTAGAGAGTTCCTCTAAAACTTTTCTTTTGGAATTCCTCTATACTTGTTGAACCAAAGAAATTTACGTTTTTGTGTTTAAATCACTTAAATTTCATTCAATGGGTCAAATGCGTACATGTACCCCGCACATGTATATGTAGCATTTAAATAGTTAAATACGAATACGCAAAATCCCCCCCCCCCTTTTCATTAAAAAAAAAAAAAAAAAAAAAACGTCATGTGGCGGCATTGATCGCAAAGGGGAAAAGTTAAGAACAGGCAAATGTAGCAGAAATTTATACCTATGTCAATTTATTCAAACAAATAGTCATTTGATAATTTAAAAGTACATTTGAATTAAAATAAATTAAATATTTTATCGCCAAAACAAATAAAATAATGGAAATTCATTGATTCATAGAAATCCATTGGATTTTACGAAAGTATATTTTAAAAACGATAAATGAGTGAAGAAATTAATTCAAACAAGGGAAAAATGATAAAGAAAGAGATGATAATATAAAATTTACTTATTTTATCAGAAACTTAACAATTTTTCTTACGTAACAAACTACAGTAGAACCTCGATTAACCTAAACTCTCCGTTAACCGAAGTCGGTTTCTTCTTCACTTTTTTTTTTTTTTTTTTTTTTAACTTTCTACTATCATCCAAAATTTTCTCTTAACAAACATGCATTTTTAAAGTTTTTTTTTTCCCTCACATTCCTTTTGTATGCAAGCCGTCCTTTCCAAACTAAGAGTGCAGATAAATATTTTAGATGATTATTGATGAATTATCGATTATCCGAAAATTTCGATCCGAAGTAAGTTCGGCCCCAGTTACTTCGGATAATTGAGGCTTTACTGTAATACATACGTAGTAAATAACTCTTTTTCAATTTTCCTGTAGTAACCAAGTAAAATTTGCTACAGGACAATTCAAAAGGGTTTTATGCTGTAAATTGGAACAAAATCGTTAGTACTGGTTTTAAGATACTGATGTTTGATCCCACTTCCAATTTTCACCAAAACACTGCTATAGAATTATAAAACAGAGTTAACACGACGATTTTGAAGAAAATCCGTCGAATAGTTTTTAAACTCTTTTAGTTGGTCGTTTTGCACATGTGCAAAGCGATATATCCATGCTAAATCCTCTGCTCCTGTCGAATTTTCAAGCTTAAATATGTAGCTTTGCATACCTGCAAAGTAGTGCCTTTGCAATATTACGTAATTTTGGCAATAGTTTGCACTACTGTAAAATTATGAAATTTTGTTTGGACAGGTTTTTAGGTATGACCGTAAATTTGTTTGTGTTGATTATTTTTATTAGAAGTAATAAAAGCTGTACATAATTCTATATGTTTTTCAAGATAGTAATTTGAACAGTTTTTTAAAATACTGAATGTGTTTATCTAATCTTCATTATCTGTGTTCAAATATGAAGTTTATACGCAGTTTTTCAGATGTGCAATCATTAAATATTTTTAAATAAAACTGTACATACACGAAGAAGAAATTTTTTAGTATTTTTTGTGAGTCTTAGATTCATAATTAATTACATAAAAAATATTTATATTTCCGGGAAATTAGGCACACTTAAGAGTTAAGAAACTCTCTTCAAAAAACCTGAAATTTCCTTACCTAATAAGGACGCCTATCAATTTACCTGTACTATCCAATTAATACTGACAAAAGGATATCTAAAAGAGTGTTTATATAGCGATTTTAAACAAAATCATTAGAGACGTTTTTTTAATTACGTTCCCACTCCTTTTTTTTTAATTTTCACCAAAACTTGGCAAACTCATCTGTGCATCTGACTTGTGTTACTTATAACTTTCGTTTTTTTTTTTTTCTTCTCCATTTTATGGCTATGACAATTATCCCCTCCACTCCCCCCCTCCCCTTCCACCCACACACACACACTGACCAGTTTCCGAAAGACATTTTATCGGACTCATGAAAATTTTTGTAAATTAAGTAAAGATTTGCTTTCGAAATATTTGACCTAATATAATGCTTCCAATACCTACAGCAATCTAGTAGCGGAAATAAACCATCTGCTTTATAAACCACCAGGCCAGCATAAAGATTTGGTTTCGAAAATTCCCCCTCGGTGGGAGACTTGAGATAAATTTCTGGTTTAGCTATGAGATCTCTCTCCTCCTAGAAAACTCATGATATCGCGCATATTCATTACCCTCATAACAGAAAAATCAACGAACGTAAAAATTTGTAAGCAAATGGTGGTATGTAACAACTTTTATTTCCGGAAGAAATTAAGTATTTTTTATTACTTTAGTTATCTATAAAGAATGTTTTTTTTTTTTTTTTTCTTTTGGACTAACGCCGTAAATATCTCTTTTTTGAAAGTATATAAGCAAAAAATGTTCTAACAATAAAAATCTGGTCTTACTTTGCTCGACTTTTCAAATACAGTTCCCGCCGCTTATTAAGATCACATTCGTTCTGAGCCAAAGTGATTTTATTAAGTAATTTTATTATTATTTGATTTTTATATCCGACGAACGTTCCTGCATTTAAGGAAAAGGTATTACTTCCATGAATTTGGAAAGAAACTTCTAAAGGTATCGAATAATGGAATCAGTAAACAATATTATATTAATTAATTTTTTACAGATAATTAATTAATTGTTTCTTTGATATAAGCAAATTAAACGCATTCCAAGTTCCCATGCACTTTCGTTTGAGGAAAATCATCGTTACTTTACCAAAAGTTCACACTGTTCTTATAAATTTAAAATCTTTCCGTTTAAACCTCATGAATTATAGCAATTTCAAAATAAGAATTAGAAATTGCCTTTTAATAATTAGAAATTCTAAAAAAATATATCATTTAAAATTAAATTTGTAACTTATTACTGCGCTTTGAAGAATACTAACTTTGAAATTTTTACGGAGATAAGTTATGGGGCGTATTTAATTTGTAACTATGCGCTGCAAGTGTAAAAACTTCGACGATGAGCGATAACGGAGGGTTTGTTGTGCTTTAATTTCTTTTTCTATTTAAAAAAAAAAAAAAAAAAAAAAAAAAAGTCCCAATGTAAATAAAAAGATTTTTTAATGCGCATAAATGATATTTTTGGCTGCTGAGGAGATATTTTTGAGTTTGTTAAACGGCGATGCTGATTTTATTAAGCGGCGGCTTTAAAAGTAGTTTGTATTGATTTGATTCCGGTCCTGGTACTTTGATCAGATTAAGCGGCTGATTTTATTAACCAGTGAATTTATTAAGCGGCGGTTACTTTAGTAAATAACAAACGTTTAATTTAATTCAAATAATGAATCAGTAAAAAAAAAAAAAAAAATCTGGTGTGAAACAACCACACGACTTCCGTTATCCACTATTACACGTATTTTTTGGAATTTTCCAGTAAGAGCGATACACGTGTAAAGACGTATAAAACAGAGTTTTATATGTCTTATATATTATATATTACTGTAATTATTTTCGATGAATCCTTATGAAATTAAAAAGGTTTAGTTATAATAGTCAAACATTTTTTTTTTCTTTAATGGAAGAGCGTCGCTATTCCCCCCCCCCCTCCCCGTCTCATGGTGGCTGCAAAATTTCAATATTTATATCTTTCAATATAGCTCTTTAATACCATTAAAATGAATGATTGAACTATCGATTTGTGATGATTTATTTCTTTTATTTCATAAAAAAAAAAAAAAAAAGGTCATTTGTAGAGAACAGAATTAATTTTCTATGAATATTTTGTGTTATACTTCTCTGAAATAAAAATCTTCTGCGCATCCACCATGGAAGATAATTTTAATGAATAATAATTTTAATAAATTATTTATATTGAGGGAATTTGTACATTAAAATATAGAAGAAAATCTTGTGATGTTAAAAAATATTAGTTTTTAAAATGTCATAAACTTTTTTTTCCCTATTATTTTGAATGTTTCTTTTATATTACTTGAAGTTAAATAAAAATTATTCAGTAATGTTAAAATCGGGTTTTCTTTCTTTCTTTTCTTTCTTTTTTTAATCTAATAACGAAAAAGAAAAAAAGTATATTCCACATACTTAAAGAGCACGTGGAATATTTTTGTTATTAGAAATGACGCGAAATTGCAGTTAATAAAATTGCAGAAGGAAATAAGCTAATGGCATTTAGAAATCAATGAAAATTCGAATTTGTACTATATTAATTTTAAAGCTTAAAATTTATAAACTGTTTTTAGAAGTAACAAGTAAAACTCATAATGTATTCATTATGTACAATCTCTTTTTCGAAATGCTCAAACATAAATCAAGTTTTTAAAAAAAGGAGATATATCTCGTGCATTCAAATTAGAAGTCTGAAGGTCATTATGAAGTAACTGTTGTAAAGGAAAGTTAACAATCGTGGTAATTTGTAAAAAAAAAAAAAAAAAAAAAAGGTTTGGAGATAATACATACGTACATGGGATTTAATAAACATGTTTTTACTTTCTTCTATATTCAATAGAAAAAAAGTACTGGGCTCGTAGAAATTTTCGACTTCTGGTTTTCGACGTATTTACACGTTTTGAGAGTTCTAGAACATGATTTGACTATTTTTAGACAATGTCTGTGTGGGTATATGACAAAAAATTTGTGGCAACTTTATCTCCGGAACAATTGCTCAGAATTGTATATGAATTTATATGTAGATGCACCTTGACCAATATTAGTGCCGATAAACTTTTGGTGTCAACCGCTCAACAGGTGGCGCTGCTATACAGCGATTTCCGCAACTTGAGGATAGACTATATCACAGGTTCTATTGCGCATAAAAAAAACAAAACTTGATATAGGAGAAGGTCACTGCGAGACATTATGCTGATACATTTTGAATGCTTATTGGCCAACAGGTGGCACTGCTATTCAGCGATTTCCGCAATTTAAGGGAAGGTTATATCTCAGGACCTATTGCAGAGAATTGCATATAAATTTATACGTAGATGCAAATTGACATAAATTAGTGCCTATCAACTTTTGATGTCAACCGCTCAACACATGACGCTGCTACACATCGCTTTCCCCGTGCGTATCTATTGCGTATCATCAAGCAAAACTTGATATGGGAGAAGGCCATTATGACACATTAGCTGATTCAATTTAGATGCATACCAGCCAATAGGTGACGCTACTACACTGCAATTTTCTTCAAGAATGAGAAGGCTATATCTCAACATCTATGGCATATAACTGTACGAAATTTCATATATGGGATAACAATTATGAAAACGCATTTTTTTTAGACTTTATATATAGAAAATAGAACTGTCTTTCTTTTCTTATATTTAGTGTTAGTTTTCTCTAGGATGAAAATCGTCTGCATTTATTATGGTAGATAATTTTAATAAATAATAATTTTAATGAAATATTTATACTGAGTGAATTTGTATTGGAAAATATAGAAGTAAGTCTTGTGGTGGCCACAGCATACTAGTTTAAGATGTTATTTATAGACAATAAAACCGTCTTTCTTTGGATGTTTAGTGTTAGTTTTCTGTAAGATGAAAATCATTTGCATTCATCATGTTAGATAATTATAATAAATAATAGTTTAAATAATTTTTTTGCACTTAGTGAATTTGTATAGGAATATATAGAAGAAATTCTTGTGAGTTTTTTTAAATACATTATGTATTTAACCAAAGAGAATTACGGATTTTAGCTCAATTCACTACATTTTATAAATGTCCACAAGTTTATTATTATAAAAATTAAAAAAATTTTATGCAGCCTTCTAATATTACGGTAAACATTAACTTGAAAAAATTCATAATATCTTGCGATTCATTTTCTGAGTGTACATTAATTTTTTACGGTGCACTTGTGCCCACTTTTTATCGCCTGATGAAGAATCGTGCTATTATTTAGACTCAAAAAATTTTTTGCGAGTTTTCTACAGTATATAGTGCTTGAATGCAAAGTTTTTAATTTATTACTTTTTAACACAAATTCTTCGGTGCATGTTTAACTTCTATTTTAGTTCAGAAACATAAATCAATGTAATAAATAACTATATGTGCCTGGAGAGGGCATCTTCGACATGTCAAATTAGTAGAAGGTTCAAATCACAGTTTCACAGAATTATCCACCGCTTGGTAAAAGTTCTGGTAAGTCAATAACATACCTGGTAATATTTATAATTTATTCCGGAGTACTGTGAGATCTTCAATCTAAGTGTTGTGAAAAAAGGGCGGGATTAACTGTACTCCGAAATAAATTATAAATGTTACCAGGTATTCAATAATAATAAAATAAGTTTCTAAAATATTATTTGTTTCTGAATCATTAAAAGAAATATAATTTAATATAACATTGCAAATAAAAAGTCTTTAAGTAAGACATAAAAATAACTGAAAAGGCATTTAAGACACGTAAAGGTCTCAATATAGAGCTTAGACGTGATAGATATCTTAATTTAACCCTTTAAGCGTTATGCCAATTTTTTTTCTGTCAAGCATAATTTTATATTTTCTACTACTATTTTTTTTTTCTACTACTATTTTTTTTTTTATACTCTATTCTTTATACTTATTTTTTAAATACTATCTGTAGTATACAGTACAAAATTCTGGTATTTATACTGGGCATAGCATTGATTTTATGAATAATTAAACAGATTTACTGAAAAACCGCTTACGCTGAAAGGGTTAAGACTCTTGTGTGTCTTAATATATTCACTGTAAATAGAAGTGTTTAAAATTCAGACAGAAATGTGTCTGAAATACCAATTCAGAACATTAAAATGTCTGAAACACGTAAATATGCGAAATTTCAGGCAGTAAACCCGTCTGAATTTTCAGACATTCGTATTACTTAGCAAATTTTTCACATGGAATCTATTTTAAGCAACATGCCCATTCTGATTTAAGTTTTTTTTTTCACATTTAATAAATATAATATTTTATATATCAAATATCATAGTTAAGTTATTTAAACTACGTTAGCTTTAAGAAATTAATTTTTCAAGGAATAATGCTCCATAGAGATTTTATCTTATTTGCATAGAATCATGTTTGATATAATTTATAAAACAACTTTTATATGTGAAATTTTTTTGGTTTAAAAAAAAAAAATCTTTGTATTTAAAGTTCTCTTAAATTAAAAGAAAAAGTATTAAGATGAACAAAACAAGTAACTTGTAGGGAAAAAAAAAAAAAAAAAAAGCTAATTTGTAACTGAACAATTTTAAACAATATGTGCATAGGAAAGAAATTAAAACTTCTTCACACACCATAAATTTTAAATCAGCACAACCGGTTTCGAAAGGACGTAGCCTTTCTACAAACCGGTTGTGCTGATTTAAAATTTATGGTGTGTGAAGAAGTTTTAATTTCTTTCTATTGACTGTACGCCAATTTGTGCATTACTGCCTTTTTTTTTTTTTAATTATTAAACCACGATTTTATTAACTCGCTTTCTTGTTTGCCTGTTCAGTACAAATCTTGCAAACGATTTTTAACTACTTTCCTGACTAGTTAGACATTTGAAACTTTTAGAATAGCTCAGAACACGATGACACAAAATAATTTAGTCAATTAATAAATGTTTGAAAATTTCTTATAATTGCTCTCTTTATTATGCATTTGAAAATTTCTTTTCAAGTTGATGGGATAATTCATCAAAAATTTTTTTAAATAAGTATTATAGAATTGTCAAGTTTATATGATTAAACAGAAAATTTAAAAAAGTGTTACATAAAAAGTTCTTTTTATCTTGTAATTATTATTTTTTCGATTTAAAACTTAGTTTCTTCCACATGTTTACCTGCACCAAAATATAAAACAACAAATTTTCTAGTGTTCATAGTTTGTTTTCTTTTAAACAGGGTTTAACTTGGCAAAAAAATTACTTTAGCATTTTAGCGAAAATAGGCAAGCACTATTTTAGCTTTTTCGAAAGTTAATTCTTTGGATACCATTGATTTCTTTTACTTAGCTTTGTTATCCTCAGTTTTGTTTTCTATTCCTTTTGTTCATTGATCATTTTAACCAAGCATCCATATTTGTGATTTTAAAAATATGAATCAGGGAAACTATCTTTTGGTTTTATCAATAGAAAAAGAGGTATTCATATCATACGTGTAAAATGAAAAAGCAATTTAAAAATCAAGTAAAGTGTAGTAGTAAATAATCGTGAAATACTAGTGCTAAAAATGCTTCTATGAAGCAAATTCTGAATTCTAACATACTTTTAAATATTTTTGCATTTAAATTCAATCATTGAAAATTAAGAAAATAAATCCAAATTATTATATAAATAAGGATTCCCAAAAAATTCAGTCCTTTCGTAGTTTTTGCCTGCAAATATTACAAAAAAAAAAAAAAAAAAAAAAAAAAAAAAATCTGAATTATTATATAGAGATATTTTATACAGTTATCCAGTTTTAGCTTTTTAGCGAAATTCTGACAGACTTGTTTTAGCAAAATATACCTTTCAGCAAAATGCTGAAAAAACTAATGGCAGTTTAAACCCTGCTTTTAAATATCAGTTTAAGGAAAGAAATTGTTACCAAATACCATAGACTGCGATTTTCACATATTTGCTATGCATTTTACAAAATTGTAAATCTCTCTATATAAAATTTAAGAGGATATGTATTAATCTTTAGATATATTATCGATAGTTTTATGGTAAAAAAATACTGATTAAAACATAAAACTGCGATTTATTTCGCGATTACTGAGGTATATATTATATTTAAAAAAATCTATCAGTGAACCGTGGTGGTATGCTTATTAAAGGCACTCAACTCCGATACCATTGGTAGTTGGGAAATGAAAATTTTTCCTTTAAAAATTATTGCTGTTTTATTTATGCTCTAGACAATTCTGACATCTATTTTTAACAGAAAAACAGAATCACACGCCACCATTATTTATTTATAAAAAAAAAAAAGCTTAAAAATTGGCAGTGTTTTGAGACATCTCCGATGCCTTAATTTTAAATGCAGAAAATTCTCTTAAAAGTTAAGATTATTATTATTATTTATTTATTTATTTTTATTTTTTCATTTAAAATGTGATAATCCATTTAAGACACATTTTTAACTGAATATAAGACGTTTGCGTTTACTATAAATGAATGTGAATGTAGATATGAATTTAAGCAATCCAATTTATGTTAAATATTTAATTTATTCAATTTACGTTAATTTTTATGTTAATTAATACATACAAAATAGACTATACACTATAGAAAGCAGGGTCCCTAACAGCACAGTTAGGCTTAACTTATCCACAGTACATCTTAAGGACGTTTCTGGGATGCCTTTTCATCCAGAAGACATCTTGAAGATATCCTGGGGAGGCGATGTGCTGTCTGGGGTTAAACTAATTTTCGTCCTGACGTGATTGCTAAAGGATCTGAATGTGACAACATATTTCGTTCCTGATACTGTAAAAGACATGGCTCAGCTGAAAATCAATACTATTATAAATACTTTTCAAATAAGAAAAAAAAAATGTTTTAAAACACTTTTTTGTGTGTTATATTGGCCAGAAATAATTATTCAAAATAAATTCTACAAAAGTATATGAGGGAATTCCAGAAAAAAAAAAAAAGAAAGAAAAAAAACCTGCTCTTTCTAATCACAAACAATACTGTGAAACACACACAGTTAAAATTATTATTTTCTATTTTATAAGTGTAGTGATCTTTGGATGTTTATTATATATATGAAAATAAATATGTATAAATAATAAATGTGTCTATAGAAGGTAATATATTACGTCTATGAATTTTCACGAGCCAGAATTATATTATTTTAATAATTATAGTTGCTGTACTTCATCCCATATCTGGAGTAAGTGAATGTATTATCCTTAGGAAATATGTGATTTTTAATACCACATAAGATATTTTATCTGTTTATTGACACAAGGAATATTTTTTTAAAAAAAATTTTGCATTACATCTGGGGACATTTAAAAATTTAAAACGCACTAAGTGAGAATATTTATATTTTCTTAGCGACAAAGGACAAAAAAACTAGCCATTTAAGAAATGTCAACGTGTCACTTTAAATAAGTTTGAAACTTCATAATTTACCGAGTAATGCAGGTAATACTTTTAAGCTTATGTTGATTGTTGCAAATAATAAGTTAATTGTGCATTAATTTTTTGTTTTCTGATTTGACTTGTGCAACTTATTCTTGGTGGAACTTTGTGGTATTAAAATTGATATTATATAGAAAAAATATCTTAAAAGTTTCACAAAAAGTCTTCAAGTATACTGCGACTTTTCTAAAGTCATGCATATTTTTATTATTTTCAGCTTTCTGAATGTGTGTTTGTGTTGTATAATCGATGTCATGTGGTGCCAAACATTCAATCCTTTACCACTGGGTCAAAGGAGGAGGGAAACCCCTGCAGTAGTCCTACCTCGAAGTTTTACACCCAGGTCTGTCCGAGAGGCCTTCAATAGAGCAGCAGATATCATTACTGGAAGGAGGAGTTCGTTTCAAGGCAGAAGTGAGTGTTTGAAAATAAATATTCGAGAGATTAAATATCATTATTTAAATATTCTTATACATAAATATATATCAGTGGCGTCTCATGAATGACGTTTTGGGCTCAACGGGATATATAAAGTAGAGTGATAAATGGTAACCCTCGAGAAGGTCCAAGATGAGTCATGTGACATGCTCTCCTTGCATCTGTGTATTCGGTGGTTCCCTTGATAACAGCTTATTTTCCGTAAATTTCTATGGCAACGGTTTGGAGATTGTTCTTCGCATAAGTCATAACCGCCAATGTTTCTGTTTACTTACGTAGTTTAATATTCTTTTGTTCTAAATCATTTTGATTTTGATTTTACTTCTTTTTTATTTCATGTAGTTGAACTTTAACCGACAAAATGCTTAAAAATAGTTGAAAAATTATTATTCGTTGTTAAATTTAGCTCTTTAAAAGTTTAAATTTTCTTTAATAAACACTTTTAAACTTTGTTGGAAAACGATGAAAAAAAAGTATTTTATTATTTATTAAAATGTGAAATATGTGTAAAGATATTTAAAAAACAATTTATTTCGGTCATAGGACTGTCATGGTACCTAATAATAATAATTTGTCGAACTAATATTTTAAATGCCAAAATAGCGATAAAGGGCCAAACACAGCAACCTATTAGAGCATGTCACGTGATTCATCTTGAACCACGGAAAGCTAATCCTTCAGCCATTGAATCAGCACTCTAATTTATATATCTCGTTGTTTGGGCTATCTCATTACTGAGAGTGTTGCCAAATTTAGAAACTTTTTTATTGAACAATCACCAATAATTTTGAGGAGTGATATTTGATATATACATAATAAACTAATCTTCGGAGTGATTTGGCAACCGTTTCCATTAAAAAGTTGCGGTAGATATTGAATAAAAAATGTCCCTAAATTTGGTAATACTGAATACGAGTGGTTAGAAATTGTTTATCATGAAGCGCTCGTTCATCTAATTAATTGTTAAAATATCGTGATATCGACGTTGTTTCGTGGATTAAGTGAATCAACCAAAAATATGAATAAATATTCCATTATAATGTACTGTTCACACATAATGAGATAGCTCAAAATGTCATTCACGAGACACGACTGATATATACATATATCTGAGTATTGCGGTTTAATTCATATTTGTTTTAACTATTTCTGGTTATATCTATATAAATGTTTTGGATGAATTTGACATTGTTAATATGAATCTCTTACATTCTACATTTTATTATATTATATATCTATACCATATATAAAAGTAAAGTTTTAATTATTACTTAAAATAATTGATATATTTAGACTTTATTTTTAATTGCTGTTTTCAGTAGTGCGACCACGTTTGATGCCTTTAGCATAGAATCGATTCTAAAGGCTTCGAGGGTTGTCAAATTGACAGACAGTTTGGAATTTGGTAAACACCCGGTCATTCCGTGTTCCCTTATCACTTATTTTCTCTCGACAACCCCTACTTTAACAATGGACTTGTTGAATTTGCTCATGCGCAGAGGCTTCCATGGTCGCCAGAAACGTAGTCGAATAATAGTTGCCATTAAAAGTTACACATTTCACCCACAGCTTCTTGACCTTGAAGTATGTGATTGTTGTATAAAATGAATATGATTTATTGCAAATATACGGATTCTTGAAACAAAATAAATATTAATAACTGCAATATATATTATTATGTAGGAGAGACTGCACTGTAATTTCAATTCCGTGAAAAAACGGAAACCTTACTGGCAGCAAGTTGCCGTAACCTCTCAGATATTTTGCTTTTTAAATATGGAGGTTTTAAGATAGACATTTTCGTTTTATAAACTAACCTTTTCCGCTTTAAGCACATGTTTCCTCAGTTTTACAAATGTATATTTTCCGTTTTCAAACGAAAAAAAAAAAAAAAAAAAAGAAAATTTTCAGCATTGCAAAGGTAAATGTATCGAACTAAAGAGTGAATATCCTATTAGGTGGAGCATTGCAATTTATCAAGTTGAAAGAGATCGGTCAGATTTATTTCTCTTAACATGAATATAATATGTCATGCATTAGAAATTTATGAGAACATATATATGATGGAGAACTGAGCAAAGTCCACCTTTGCCAACTAGTTTCAAAACGTATTGGAAATATTTTTATAAAAAATTGAGACATGATGATGTTTAAAGATTGTTTTCAATTATTTATTTATTTATTTTTTGGAGAATTTTGATCCTACTCCCTTTTTAGTTTACGAACATACATATGTAAGGAAAGTATTGTAATCATGTCAAAAATCCAATTTGAGGTTTTAGTATTTCTGCACGCTTTCAGGTGCCCTGTCTTCAATTTTGCTATTTTTACGATGATATATGTATGTGAATGAATACGATAGCATCTAAACGCTTTGTTCGAATGAGCTGAAAGTTAGTATGTGTGTCATAGCTCACAATAGCACAAACCCTGTTGATTTTGGTGAATCTAGCATTTATAGTTTTTTTTTTTTTTACAAGGACACAAATATTTTTTTTTTTTTTTTTTTTTTTTTTTTTTACCATTATGGCCTATGGGCTCAAATATTTTAAAGTGCGACAGCATCTCATCGCCTTATTCGATTGAGCTGGAAATTTATAGATACGTTATAGATCATCGTTGCACAAATTTTATAGATTTTCGTGAATCTAACAGTTATATGTTTTAGGACGTAACGAAAAATTCATAATCATTGTTGCTTATGGGCTGAATTTATTTAAAAAGCAACTGTGTCTAAATTCCTTATTCGATTGAGCTTTATATACACATTATAGGTCACCGTCACACGGACTGTACGAATTTTGGTGAATCTAGCACTTATGAATTTCTACAGAGACACAAATGAACATTCATTATCATTATAACATATAGGCTCAAAACATTTGAGGTGCAATACCATTAAGTTAAATAACATACTATTTGAGAAAAATACTCAAACATCAATTATAACTATATCTTTCGTTTATTTAACGACTTCTCTTACTTTGTTTATGCAACCGTTAATTGCTTAATGTTCGGAAAGTCGAATGGAGTCACTCCAGATTTTTCGAAACAAAATCTCATGTGATTGTAAAAAATGCATTTCGAGCAAATTCCACTAGCATCCCATAATGCATCTGTATATTTCATGGCATACTGGTTTTATTGCTTATTACGCATAAATTGCATTAATCAAATATATATCTTAACAGAATATACCTTTAGTACATTTTAGTGTGTCCACTTGCACATCTGGGCTCAGCACCCACCTACTTTCCACACGTGTGGGCAAATGAATACACATTTAGGATATAGGCTAACGAGTAACGTAATGTAGTACATACAGGAGTGCTAACGAGATATACCCCAAGTGAATGTGGGGATAGGATTCATGAGATTAAAGGTTTATGGGCCCTTCATGTTTCCCGAGGAGACGATTAGTGGTTATGTGTACTTGTACATGAGGGAACAGTTCTTGGAGCCACAATTGAAAATTTATGGAATTATGGATATCCCTTTGTTTCAACATCCAAAAGGATGGAACGTCACCCAATAATCCTGATTGTTCGGGTCTACCCCAATCACGCTTTCTCTGCTAGTTGGATTGGTCGGTACTCGTTATGAATGTAGGCTCCACTGTAACCAGATTTAACCTCTCTAAATTTCTTTGCATGGGGATTTATAAAAACCAAGGTGTATCAAATAAAAATACGCAACATTTAACAGTTTAAACAACAGAATTCAGCCATTAGGATGTTACAGCAGCTAGTATGTTGTGCCATGTTTTCCGTTCTACGGTGGAACGTCTCGTGCTGTGCCGAGATGTGCAAAAAAAGACACCTTGAAATATATTATAGGTGTGTTCCAGTTTAATATATGTTTTATTAATAATGTAAATTCTGCAGTGAAATGTGATTATCACAAAGACTGTATAGTTACTTTATAATCACCCTGTATAATAAACATGGTTATATGTAATCTGAATTATGTATATTAATTTCGTTTTGTTTTGCGTGATATAAAGAGAATAAAATATACTTTGCAGAAATACCTCCCATAGACAAAGGTTTTCAGTCTTTTTTGTGAGTTCATGAATCTAAAATTGTAGTGCAAATTATACCAATTTCGAAACATGGCGAATTTAAATAATGTATATCAATTTCAAAGCATTCTAAAAACATTCACGGAAGTAAAAACGCAGATTAACGGACAGACTGACGAGTTTACAATGTTAAAAATTTAATAACTTTTTTAACATTGTTGAAAATCGCTTAAGTTGTACCTGTAGCACTATTTTAACTTTTTTTTTATTGTGCAACATGTTACAAAGCAGATTAAGGTATTCGCATTTTACATTTTCTTATTATGTAACAAAAACACTGTGAATTTTATTTCAACGTAAGCATAACATATATAGACAATTAAAAAATGTTCAGAAATAAATGGCATATATTATTAGACCTCAGATGGCAGTCGTAAACAGAAACGACTGTACTCCGAAAGGGGGTGAGCTCTCGCTCTGATGCTACACAGGCCCCCTGCAAATATTGTAGCTGATAAGTCGTAAAGATGCGTTTTCTCCTCTCACACCTATTTTTGATAAGTTACACCAAACCTGACGTTTCCTCAAATGTGTGGATTAGACTCTGATACGAAAACACCCATTAAAATTTTTTTCATAAAGATAGCGAGAAGAAATGAGCTATTATTGAAATTCCTAAATATCTCCATTTAATATAAGATAATCAAAACTACCAAATTCTTAAATATGCACTATCTACCAATAAGTATTTTGGATATTTACGAATTTAGACGTTTTGTCAAATATCTATAAAAATTCTTGACGAATTATCTTGAAATTTTAGGAGTATAAAAGAACATGTTATACTTCATATATTTTAGCATACATTTTTATTATTTAGTTTTGCCTAGAAGAGAAAAAGGGGACCAGTAAAAAAAAATAAACGAATTGGTTCCCTCTCTTCAGGACAAAACTTTTGCTGAAATATATGAGGCATAACATGTTCGTTATACTCCTAAAGTATCAAGATAATTCCTAAATAATTTTTCTAGATATTTAACAAAACGTCTGAATTCGAAAGTGTGCAAATACTAATTGGTAGATAGTGTAACTATCTGGAATAAGGATAAGAAAAATCATCGTTTAAGATATGCGTTCGTTGTTCATCCTTGGCTTGCGTTCAACCTCAGTTTATAATCATCTACAAACCTTTCATATATAAGATAACGGAGCAATTCTTGTAAAGAAATGCATAACTTTTTAAATACGAGGGTTGTAAATTAAATAGTGGCAACTTAACCTTGAAACTCGCAGAAGGGCGGGCATGCGCAAATAGGATATGGGAGCGGTGAGGTGGCGCTGTTGTCGATGTGTAGAGTGCAAAAAACAGTCGATCTGCTAAGAAGGGTAGTTGCTGTGTGGCGTTAAAGTGAAGAGTTTCCTTTCCATCGCTCTAAAAAATGTTTTCAAAAGGTGATCAGCGGTCGTGGCTTAAAATCGAAGTATTCGTGCTACCCCATCGTGCTATTGTCCTATACGGTAAAGCATTTGTGACACAGGCTTCCACTAATCCTCGATAGCATTCTGTTGCATTTTTGCCACGGGTAACATCGATTTTAAGCCACGACCGCTGATCACTTTTTGAAAACATGCTTTAGAGCGATGGAAACGAAACTCCTCACTTTAACGCCACACAACTAACCTTCTTAGCAGATCGTCTGTTTTTTTGCACTCTACACATCGACAACAACGCCACATCACCGTTCCCGCCCTTCTGCGAGTTTCAAGGTTAAGTTGCCACTATTTAATTTACAACCCTCGTATTATTATGCTTTCAAGATATGGGGTATTGAGCAGCCTTAAATCTAAGACAATTTCGAAGGAAAAAAAATCACGCGTGTCATTTCTACAGGGTTTATTATCCATTGAAGTTAGACGCATGAAATATTTCAAGAAAAAACCCTCGGATGATCGAACACTCTGCTAAGCTTAACGAATGCTTGATTCTTGATAATGTCAAGAGCGAAATGATTTCAACTACTTTGAAAAAAAAAAAAAAAAAAAAAAAAACTGAATAGTAGTGTATTAAAAATTTATCTAAAACCATATATACTGTTTAATGGGACTGTGCGGGTTATAAAACATCTTTGTAAATCATAATCTTAAAGTTATCAAAATTTCCAAACATGTGAATTGAAATGGAATAATATTAAGTATACTAAAATTTCTCGAAAACTATATAAATTGAAATAATAGATAAATAAATAAATGAATTTCTTTTATGAAAAAAATTAAAATGTTTCCTGTTAACTAATTTTTATCCTTGATTTTATTTATTACAGTTTAACAATGTACTCTAAGCATAGTTGGGTATTATATGGGGATTAATTGGTAAATTAATTTTTAAAAATATTTTTATGTTTCAATGCTGACATTTAACGCAAAATTTTAGCATTCAAACATAAAAATATCTAAGAAGAATTAACTTATCAATGAATTCATAAAGTAAATGTGTTATATGTAGGGGAAACCGGGGTTAGTTGAGCCAGGGGCCAAGTAGTGACATAGGGCTTCCTGAATGAGCCAGTAGGTTGCAGAACCTGTCGGGTCATGTGAGTGAACAGGTTGATTATTGTAATGTGGTGTGTATGTTTGGAAGTATAGCGTTGCGTTGTTTTCGAGGTAAAATTATTTATCATGTTTTCTATTGCAAAAGTAAATCTTCTGACCTTCGTTAGAATCGTCACTGCCACGCGGATCGTGAGGTGACTTCCTTAACATTCCTTAACATTATTTGAATATTTATATTTTGAGTTCTTATTCTACGTATTTCATTTGTTAAGGATAACAACTTTTCGGAAACTAATGAACAAAGTTCAAAACGGCGTAACGCGGGGCTAGTTGTGACGAAGTGTAGGAGGCATGTTGTGACAGTGTCTTTGCTTGCCCCGGTATGATTTTTAATGCAGGTTTTTATATTTCAGGAAAAATTATGTAAAATTACAAAAGACTTACTGAAAGAGCTAAAGCTACTTTAGAAGACTGTGAGAGGGCTGCAATATAAGTAAATTCTGGAAGGGGAAGTTTAAGGAGAACCCAAGATTTGTTTCGTGTAAACAGAATATCACTGTTTAGATATATGAATAAAAAGAAGATTACTAATATGGTAGAAAATATTGAAATGGGATATAAAAAAACCACATATGATATTCATGCTATAGGAAAAGGCCAAACAGTGCATCACATACACACACACACACACACACACACAAAAAAAAAAAAAAAAAATTCTACGTTATTAAATAAAATTAAGTAGCAAGAATCGGATACCTCTGAAGATAACGAAAATTGCTTATGTCTAGTTTTTTAGAAGCAATACGAATTTTCTAGATCCGGAGAAAACTGGGTGCAATGCATGACATGTAAAAGATGTTAATAATTTAGGCTCATGTCAAATGTACCAAAAATGAACCTTATTATACTTATATTAACTGCAAACCAGGCTCTGAAATAAGCGATGACAATGAATGATTAAAAATATGGGTAGGCCTATAGGATATAGACCTACACGTTGTAGTAAGCTACCGAGTCAAAGATCAATATGACCAAACATTTTTGTTAGATTACTTTTTAATTATTTCCTGATTAACACTGTTTTTTCCTTTATTTTTGTTGTCAAGTGTCTCTAAATGTTTGTTTTATAAAAGACTAAGAGTTTACAAGTGTTAGTAATTTAACTCTTTTTTTTTTCATTTGGTTTACAGTTATTAAAAAAAAAAAAAAAAAAAAAAAAAAGTGTTTTTATTGTGGTAAGAACGATGCAAGTGAATAAAATTTTCATTGTTGATTTAAAATATCGCATTTTATTACTTTTCTCACATAATTTGTACCTATTACATCGTGTTTGTATGTGTCAGTTGTATGTCACAATGTGCCCCAAGCATGTCACTACTAGCCCCTCTACTGGGCAGGTTGTGACAAATTTCGACGTTACGCATAATTCATTTTATGGCATGAAAAAAGTTAATAATATTAATGATAGTTTTATAAATATATTACACAAGGTGTTTACTCTATGGTATGATATATTAAATCTTTCACTTCAGTTCAAATCTTAGAGCTAATATAAAAAATGACAAAATCATCACTACTAGCCCTGGTCTCCCCTACTCAATATATGTGTTATATATACTCAATATTAAAGTATATGTACTCAAATTTGCTCAGAATATGTTATTAAACTCTTAAAAAAAATAGAGTAACATCGTGTATAATAATAAAAAAAGGGAATAAAATTTAAAATTTTTATCCAGAAACATAAAAAAAAAAAAAGATTTTGAACTTAAAAAAAAATTAAAATTGTTTTTGAGAAATTTCACAATACTTAATATTGTTATATTATTTCAATGGGTATGTATGCAAAGTTTTATATTGTAACATGGTAATTAACTAAAATAAAATTTATATCGTCCACTACCTGCTTAATGATAATCCACAAAACAGTTCTGTGTATTTCAACATGAAATTTGATCCTTTTACGGAAGAATACATATTTACAATTTTCCTGTAAGAGAACATTAAATATATATATTTTTTAATGCATTGATAATATTGTTAGCTATGATAATTATTATATTAAATATTGCTATTATATATAATTATTATATTATATATTGTTAACTATGATAATATACATAATTATGCAAATTTCATTATGGTTCTAGCCATTTTATAGTAGAAATAGTCATGTATTCAAGATTTTGATGTGTCTTCTAAAATTCCTTAAGGTATACAATATCAGTTTTTATAACAAAAATTACTTTTATCTACAGAAATATGACCAATTATTTTCGAGATTAGCATACTTTAGATCATTTATATATATATATGTATGTGTGTACCCTATAGGGTAAAGGACACTATGTCCATTTTGTGATAAGTGGTATCGCTATGTCTTCGATGTGCATATTTTGTTTTATATAGAAGTATTAAGCACTATGTCAAGTTACTATAAAGGAGCTAGGATAGTGGAAGATAAAACCATGTCCATTTCCTTTATTCATGATAAACGTATTTCATTAGAGCATCATTGATATCGTTCCCAAAAAAATGTTTTTGTTACATGGTGTCTTTTACTTTAGGAGTACAGATGTATAAATGCACAAATGGTAACTCGTTGAAATATTTTGTGTCTGCAAAACCATATATACGATTGAATGGCTATTTATAATATGCAAAATAACACTGTATACCTTGATAATATATTATCTTGCAGAGATTTGAGTCATTTTACGGAAAAGGTAAATTAAAATGCATTCATAATTTTGAATTATCACTGTAAAACACTGTTAATTATAATGAATACTTTTAACACATAAAGTAATATGATGTATTTATATTAGCATTATGCAACATCATGTCCAAATTTTCTTATGAATCGAGCCATTTTATCTTATTCAAAACTTTCACGTGTTTCTGCAAAATTTTATGCTGGATCCAATGATTATTCTTATGACGTCAAGTAATGCTCAAGGAGACCTTAAGAATATATCCAAACTTTTGGGTGTTTGACGTATTTTAAAACTGTTTTACAAAAACACTTGCTTTAATTGTCAATGCACAGGGTGTCCCATAAGTCTGTAGACATTTTAAAAATTCATAACTATTGAATGAATTGATAGAATTGAACGCGGTTTGCGAAAAACGCGGTTTGCTAGTTCTTCTTCTTCCTTTTTTTTTTTTTTTTTTTTTTTGGTAAAGAAATAAAATATAGTTAATTTTTTTTTCGACGATAGTTAGACAAATAGTTAAATTTTTCGCACGTATGTGAAAGAAAAATATGCAAATGAAAGTCCTGTAAATTGCACAATTTTGCGATTAGAACAGTTTATTTCTTATTTTGTCTCCTACTTGTGCACACATGAAGTTTTAATTGCGATGCTGACTTGGTGGATAAAGCGTTATTGGTGAAGATAGTTTCCCTCAGGTAAGAACCGCCGACTGAAGCTGTAGTTAGCAGTGTTATAACTCGTTTGCAAACTGTAATTTGTGGTAATGACGGACACATAGAATAGGATTTATATTCCTGTAAACATTTTCATGCGAATAACTACAGTTTTTCATGAAAATGTGTGATCTGATCACGCACAGCGCCCTCTATCAACAAACTGCTTAATAATTATTTTATCTTTACCAAAACGAACCCCCTTCATGTGAAAGATTTTTTCGCAAACTGCGTTCAATTCTGTCAATTCATTCAATAGTTATGAATTTTTAAAATCTTCAGACTTTTAAAATTTCTACGAGTCTCTGTGAAATTACAGTTCGATTCAAAAGACTCTTTTAAATTTATAAGATAACTAACAGGCTTTGCCCACTTCGCTGGTCACTACATTTAATGTAAACTCTTTTCTATATAGCTTTACGAAATATATATATATACTGAAATCGCTCAAAAGCTCGCTTTGGGTTCCCTCTGCTTTCGGCAGCGTCTTGTTCGTTCTCGCAGATTCCGGTGCTTGTTCCTATTGCCTGCGACAATGGCTTACCCGTGGGCTTCCATCTGGGTGCTTATCATATATGACAGCCTCGATACGGACAGTATCGAAAAATTTGAAGTAGCTCATTTATATTTGAATCCCAGTTATATATGAACATTATACGTAATGTACATAATATTTGCTTTTACGTTATTTTCTATATTTATTTGATTTAATCGATCAACCACAAAATGACAGCAATTTCAAGCCAAATATAATATCACAATATGCTATGATCAGCTACGTCTATCGCATGAAACAATTATTATTATTTTGTAGTCATATATACTTCATGCTTAATTAATAGTAGTTGGTATATAGAAAAATAAATAAATTAATTAATATGTAAACCTGATCATGATACAGCCTTAATATAGCTCCCCTTGGCGACTTCTGAATTTTTGTCGTCGTTTTAGACCAAAATATAATTTATGCGATTATTGTTCCTATTTCTTTCTATCTTTTCTTTTCTTTCTTTTTTTCAATGTTTTATAATTTAGTTATATTTTTTATGCGCTACTTGGCTTTAAGTGGCTGTTCTTGGAGAAAAATGTCTGACCTACTTTAGCATAAAAAAAAAAAAAAAAAAAAAAAAAAAAAATGTCCAGAATTGTCAATAAGTAAATACCATTAATATAATGCTGAATTAGCTTTTATGTCAAATGTAATTCATCCGTGCTAAAAAAAAAAAAAGTCTAAAGTTGTGGTATATAAAAAAATGCTATGAAATAAAATTCAGAAGAAACATGCTAGATTTGTATTATTACTATTTTATTTTAAAGTTATAAAGCATTTTCTCATTCACCAATTGAACATTTAGTAATTTTTTTTTTTTCGCGTGAAAGCATATTTCATTTTATGTTGAAAAAAAAAAAAAAATAAAATAAAATAAAAAAATACCTCGTAAACTTTTTTGGCGACAATTAAAAATTTAAATGGCTTATATTAACTCAATTACCAGTTTATTATTTTCATATTTTAATTAATTTTAAAAAATCTAATCAAATTTCCGGTATAAATAGTAGCCTATGTTCTATTCCAGACTATTCTCTACCTCTGTATCAAATTTCATCCAGATCCGTTTAGTCGTTGGGGCGTGATTGAGCAACAAAAATCCACCCAAACCTTCGCATTTATATTAGTATAGATACTTTGTACCTTTATTACGTTAAAGAAAAAAAAAAATAAAATAAAAAGCAGATATTCGATCTGCAAAACGCTATCTTAAATACAATAGCTATTTATAAATGCATAAGGCAATATCTTGCAACAGTATATCCAAATTTCGTGTTCATTCCAATAATTTCATATAATTATGTATTTACTATTTGATGTTTGCCTATGAATGTGTATGTATATATGCAATGATTGTTTTAATAATATTTAGTTGGAAAGTGTATTTTTACTACACATTTTAATGTTTCGGTGATTAGCCTATTTTAATGAAAATCCTTAGTTTAAGTAACAACTGGACTTGTTTGAATTTAATTCTGAAATATTTTATTAAAACATGAAATTTATGGCTACTTATCATAAACATTTTAGCAAAATTTGCGTAAGAAAATTAAGTTTAAATTGCATCAAAATGTGGAGGGAAAGGAAAGATAGGGGAGAGTCGGGAGGAATGTGACACCTAAAATTATTCTTAAAATAAACATTGTTTTTAATTTTTGACATTTCCACCGGGTGAAGTAACTACAGCGTCATATTTGTTGCTATGTATCATTTTAGTTGGAGAACTCTGTAAGTTTATGTAACGAAAAAACTATTTTATAATACCAAAAGTAAACAATTGTTTAATTTTCAAGGCAAGTTTTCAACGTCACTCACTGAAGTTAGCATAATTAATTTTCATATTTTATATACCTAATAATATAACTTTTAGGAATTAGTAACTAAATTAAGCCTAAAAGTTGCATGTGTCTAATAATAAGTTTTTTTTTTTTTTTTTTTTGAAAAATAATGAAAAGTGAGGGATGGAACAGAGCAGCTCAGGGAGGGATGGGACAGAGCAGCTCAGGGAGGGATGAGACATGTAAGAAAAGGAAGAAGAATGAAGATTCTGATTATTCCTTAAACAGAAAATATCAAGATGCAAATAAATTAATAGATTGAAGTAAAAATGCACGAAACAAATTCAAAATCATGAAAAATAATTGGTGTGGCATTCACACGACTTTTATTTACCCTTTTAACTTTTAAAAATACTTTATTTACCATATATGTATGAGGAATTAATTTTCATTCCCGAGCAGTTTTCCTGGACATGGTAAAATATACAAAAGAAATTACATTAACCAATTACAGTTAGGATTTCTTGGTAATATTTGTTATTGAGATATGCTGATAACACACACAGACTAGCCACTAAAAACTTAATTAATATTCAGGGAATCAAAAAACATGTATCTATAAACAAAAACTTAATTTTGAATATTTGAACTAAAAAACAGTATTTTCTCTGCTAGAAGTAAAAAAGAAAAAAAAAAAAAAAAAAAAAAAAAAACTGATTGAGCATTTTAAAATTTTTATTTAAGTGGTACATTATACTCTAATGTTGGATAAAATATATGTTATTAGTAATTAATTAACCTTACATACATCGTGTCCCACTGCCTTCGTCATTTTTCATAGTATGTCTGTATATTATGTATTTATTTTAACTTTATAAACATGCCCCATCCCTCCCTCATTTTATGACTATGTTAATTGGCTTATAAAATTTATATTTTAATAATTATCATCAAATTTATATTTTTAAAAGAGGTTAAAATGTTTCAATTTGTATCTCTGAAACTTACAGTGTTGTACCAGTAAAAGATCCCTCCTTACTCTCCCCTATATATATAGATATATAAATTGCTCATAAAAAATATAAAATTAAGGAAAAAAAAAAATATTCACGGATGCCCGTCATATTACTTACTAGCATTCTGTATGTTTTCAAATGATTTCGTAGATTTTTAGTATGTCGGTAGAATTTCTATATAGAAATGCACAACTGTGTACCTTTTTAATCCCGTTTCCATATTTTATTCATGGCTACAGTAAACACGTTAGGTGGATCTGCCAGGACCATACCAGAAGCAAGACATCTTCGTTTTCAGGCCAGCATGCCCAGATCTCGAAGGCTAGAAGATGTGCAAGAACGATTTGAAGAAGCTACTAGAGTTTTAGTGACAGAGTAAGTAAAAAAATTTCTGAAAAGCGCTTAAGAGCAGATTGATCCTTACTTTACACAGTGAATTTGATGAACCATAAATATTGTGTGTTTTGATGAAGGCTTGATAGGTCATATTTTTCTAAGTAGTTACATATTCATGGATATTTCATATTTTATGGTAAATAATTTTCTATAACAATGTTTCAGAAAATTCTGCGATAGCATAAAAAATTAAGTTTTGAAAATTATCAGTTTTATCTATTATTCTACCTAAATAATCATGTACAATGGGTATTTTATCTATGTATTTGAATATATATTGAGGAAACAAACTTGAATGACCAATATTTCTTTTCTTCAGTTTTAACATCGAGTTGTGTGAAATTTTATTTGAATACAGTTAAAGTAATTTAATTGTCTATTTTTAGAAGATAAATTACAAGTTCGTTCTTCTAAATAAAATAATCAAATGTTTTCCGCATCATTTTTTATTTAAATAAACATTTATAAACTGCAGATATATATATATATGAAAAAAGATCGTTCATAATTAATCAAACATAATCTTTATATATATATATATATATATATATATATATATATATATATATATATATATATAAATTTCGTGTCACGATGTTTGTCCGCGATAAACTCCTAAACTAAGGAACCGATTTTAATAAAATTTTGCACACTGTATGCAGTTTGGTCCAACTTGAGAGATAGGATAAGTTTTTATCTCAATTTATTGTTACAATATTTTTTTATTGCAAAATTATTTGTTTATTATATGACAAAGGGTAATAATTATCTGAGTTCCATAAGTTTAATTGTTGCCAAAAAAAAAAAAAAAAAATACTCGACATAAAAATAAATACATTTAATCAAACGTGAACGTTAAAAAATTATAAAAAGTTAAATTATGCATCTGACAAAAATTGACGTCATAATAACTTTAAAAATTTTATACACATTGATAAAGTGCTAATGAAGTTCTATGCACAAGCGAAGTTGTTTTTGCTGTAAAATTGATAAAATTTGAATTTTAAATGAAAATAAACTCTAGGAAATAAAAAAGGCAAACTTTTATATTCGATTGAAAACATAAACATTTCATTTCAAAGGATGATATTTACACAATAAATATCCAACTAATATACTAATTAAAAGGAAAATGATAAGTATTCTATCATAATTTGAAGACAAATTTGTTTTCAAACGTTTAAATGAAGTGTCTGATATAAGATACTCATAAGTTGCAGCGGAATAGATTTTATATCTGTCATCCTTGGCGGGGAAAAAAAAAAAAAATCGCAAAATTATCTGGCGAACATATTTAATTCATTTGAAAAATCTTGGTTATTTTAACAACTTATGTTAAGAGAGTAATGAATAATATGAAACGATATTTCGTACAATACATATTACGGAAATATACATCTGGCATGTATATTTTCGTGTTACGTTTTTGATCGCCAAATAAAAAAAAAAAAAAAAAACAACGCAAAGTAGACAGAGTTTTGAAATTTAAAATTTAAATTTTGTCAAATTCACAGCAAAATAACTCAATCTAACGCATGCACACGATAACTAATACCACGATATACCGAAATATGGGGATTAAAGTCGGAAAATAATTTTCCTCGATTTCACTGCTCGGCATGAAAATTGCCTCTGACACCATTTCAGAATATTCTTATGTAAAATGACCTTCTAAATCCGAATGTGACGCCCATATTGCCCTATCACAAACCGTTTTTTAGAATTGGCCCCCTATTTTTATCATTTTTCGGTGATTTTATTGCCATAAATTTAATTTTTAGGAGGGGGGAGGATTATTTTAACCGTTAAATATCTTCTGAGGGGCAACAGAGTTGGAAAATTCTAAAACATGCACATTTGCGACAAAGGATTTTTTTTTTTTTTTTTTTTTTTTTTTGGGGGGGGGGGATTTGCCACTGAATTATGCATTACATATCTTATATTTTTTTAATCTGTTATTAATGTTATTTTTTAAACTTTGTATTTTTTTGTTTTTAGGTGTTAAGTTGATTATTTTTCATTCTTCCAATCAAACTCATGGGCATAAAATTATCGAACAGGTAAAGAAATTGAGGGAGGCGGTGGTGTATCTAGAAAACTGTGGGTGACTGGGCAAAAATGGGAGTCATATTCGGATTCAGGAGGTCATTTTACATAAGAATCAGCAAGAATGGTATCAAATCTCGATTTTTTTTTTCCAGAGCAGTGCTTTTAATAATTTTTTACAAAAATCCAATGGGCAAATAACATAAGAAATCTTTTTCTTGACTCCACAGACTGTCAGTGACGTCATAACTTCAACAGAAAATTTAAAAATATGGTATATAAAAAAGATTTTTTTTTAAAATCTTATAATTATTCTTAATTTTATTAAATTATTCTTATCTTAATCCTCAATGTTTCCTTTCTTGATTAACTTGAATTTACTTTTAAAATTTTAACATACCCAAAATCTTCTCATCACTCTTTGTTAAAATATATTAATCTTTTCCAAAATCTTTTTCTATTTATAATGATACCTGTGTTTACTTGAAATGCCCAACATTTCATAAGATATCCTATTTTAAAGTTTTAAAATATTTAAACAATTTACTTATTTTTCTGGCTTAGCCATATTGTTTTCCTTTTTATAACTACAGCTGTTGCCATATTAGCATTTGAAACAATATATTTCACTTCTGTATTAAAATTTATAAGACCCTATAAAAAAATCAATTTGTGCTGAATATCAACTCTACGAAAATTTTTATCAGTCGCTTCCAAATTATAACCTAAGGTTCTCTTATCTTTTCAATCCCGTGGGTTTTTACATCGGCTACAATGTTTTCATCTTTATTCGTAAATAATAATTTGACTGTATTGAATAGTTTACTGCAATATAATTCAACGTATAACTTAGCCACAGCAAAGCGTAGCCGGGTCTTCTAGTTAAACTATAAATGAAATATATCATTTTTTGGCAGTGCACTTTATATAATTTAATCAGCCAAGTACACAACTAATGAAAACATTTGATGAAAACTAGAAAATGTGTTTTATTGATATCGTGTTATTTTGCACTAAATTTTTGTTAAAATTAAATAATCAGTTTTGTTGTGACGACAAAGATTATCTATTAATCCATTAATCATGCTATTTTTCTATTATTAAACAAAAAGAAAATTTTCGTAAAGAAATTCTCGTACAAAGTTTTCCACTGAAACGGGAGATTCGGCACGATGTGGGTAAAATATTCGTTTTTCTACAACAATTTACTTCTGATTTAGCAGTTTCATGCATTTTTTAATGATAGTTTATCCAAAGAACATTTTAATAATCGAAAGTTTATCACATATTTTATAAATATCTTCCGTACATTAAAAAGCGTACAGTCTTTGTAAAATTAACACCACTCATTTTATGTTTAAGTTTTAAGCGTCACAGGTGTTTAATGAAAAAAGTACCGATTTTACATTTCTCTTAACTAGATTCAAGTTAAATGAAATAATTATCATAAAGTTAACTCTTTCAGGTGCAAAACTAACCATTTACAAAATTTCTCACAGTGGTGAGGAAAATAATCTTTGTATAACGATTTCTTATAAATGAGTTAATAAATATATCGTTATTTGTTGATGGTGGTTTATGAAATTATGAAAAGGTTGATGGTGACAGCCAATTCGTTTAAAATTTTTTTAAGGTACTTGAAAGAACTACACCAGCCTTTCAATTTACATAACTGATTAAACATCTAAAGATACTCAACATATAGACATATGATAATTATTATACAGGGTGTTTATAAAGTCCCGGACCCATTTTGATGTTTAATAACTCATAAAATAATAAAGATAGAATAAAATTAATAACATAAATGGTTATATAGACTCAAAAAGTTTCATGACCCTTGTCAATGAACTCCCACGTGTGCCCCTTCGTCGCACGAAGAATATCAAGTCGATAGTCAATTTCACGCTAGGTAGTGGCAAGCATTCGACATCCACAGAGGCTATTGCGGTTGTAATTCTGACTTTTAGGTCATCAATGTTCGACACTGTCCTCCTGTAAACATTGTCCTTTACAAATCCCCAAAGGAAAAAGTCCAGCGGCGTTATATCAGGTGATCTGGGTGGCCAAGGAATTGGACCTCCTCGCCCAATCCATCTTCCTGGAAAATGGTCATTCAAAGAACTACAAACGATGGTACCCCAATGAGGTGGTGCACCATCTTGTTGCAAAAAGACATGTGACTGAAGCTCTTCTAGTTTTGGAAATACGAAGTTTTCCAACATGTCTAAGTATACGACTCATGAGACCGTCTTTTCTGTAAAAAAGAAAGGCCCAATGACTCGGTCGTGCATTAGTCCACACCACACATTAACCTTTTGAGAATCCCTTTGTGCCTCACGGTATTCATGGGGGTTTTCAGATCCCCATATGCGCACATTATGGCGATTAACAATGCCAGAAACATGAAAGGATGCTTCGTCGGAGAACATTATGCGCTTCAGAAAATCAGCATCATCTTCTATTCTCCTTATCATTTCTGTTGCAAAGGCCATCCTCCTAGGCCTATCGTCCGGTTCCAAAACTTGAACAATTTGAACTTTGTATGCAGTCTTAATTTTTTATTAATAACCTTATACACCGTCGAAATTGGCATATCCAATTCTCTTGCCGCTGATCTCACAGATCTTCTAGGATTGTGTAAAAATGTCTCTCTGACACGGTCAACATCAAAATCACTTGCGCAGGGACGTCCGGAACGTATCTTATCCGCGATATTTCCAGTTTCTAGAAAATTATTTTTCCACCGCAAGATGCTGTTTTTCGATGGAGGATCTTTTTGGTAAATTCTTCTGCAATTTCTCTGTGCTTGCACTATCGATTTCGTTTCTATGTGCCACCATAAAATCTGTGCTTTCTCTTGTGGTGTATGCATTCTCCTTAATATCCGCTCGAATAAAACATCACATACAAAAGTACTACGTAGAACAAACACGTCAAAAGTAAACATAACATTGCAATAGTTGCCAAAAACAAAAGAGAAAAAAATGCAATTAATAAGCAGACGATATTTAGAAAAGTGCAGATATTTAGACTGGAAAATGAAATTATCTGAAATTAACCACATGCGCAGACGATTTTTATAAAAGTAAAGATATTCAAACCCGAAAAGAAAATATATGAGTTATTCCATCAATAAATGCCATAAGTTTGTTTATATCTTCATTATTTTATGAGTTATTAAACATCAGAATGGGTCCGGGACATTATAAACACCCTGTACGTATAAAAATGTATGTTCCGCGTGGATGAATTGTTTTAGATGATTTTGATTTCACTAGTGCATAATATTAATTTGGTTTTAATAATAATTTGGCTTCTTGTAAATTAAAATTTTAATTGGGTGGTGAAATTGGTATAATATCTATAAGCTTCAAATTTTAAAGGTAAATAAGAAAAGACATAACACGGGTTTGCTAGTTATACGTGTATTTGTTTACCAGTAAAGAAATGTCCAATAACATTGCATTCATATCATGTCACAGTAATTTAAAAACTTGTGTAAATACAGGATAAGACCCCTTAGAAAGACCACAAAAGAAGGCATTCTCCCTCATGCCCAGAACCTAGTGCAGTCAGTTGGCCTTAATTCTAACACCACACCATAATGATTTGTTGTTGTTGTCGTATGCCACTCGGAAATTCCGTGCTCCGCTAGTGGAACTATCTGGATTTAGGCAAGAGGGGATGCGCCTTCCATTTTTCAAAAGAGCGCCACAAGGGAGGAAGAATGACGTAAGCTCCAGAAGCTGGTGAAAGATGGCAGAAGCAGCAAACAACAAGAACTCAAATTTTGAATCAAGGCCGAGTTAAACCCATGTTCCGGTACCCCCAGATGTATAATTTTTTATGGGAACTTGGAGGACTTTGCGACCGCGAGAGAATTTAACGTGCACCAGTCGCCATTAGCGTACACGACGGTCTTCGGCCGGCTCGAGGATCGAACCCGCAATCTTTCGTTCACGAACTCACTTATCTTACCGACCAGGCTACCGCGCCTCACCATAATTATTTAATTAAAATGTTTAAAAATTTATTGAAAAATTTTTGTCTCCGAAATTCACATTAATGAAAAATTTAAAAATATTATTAGAAATATAAAATATAAGTTATTAATTAGCAACTTATATCGACAGGTTTAATTTAACTCCTGATCAAATATTGTTTGGATTAGCTGAAACAAATTTGTCGACTATGCTTCAAGGCAATGAAGTCCAAACTTGTGCAGCCCAGTTTGATTTTGCCAGCTGCAGGCCTAATGACAGATACAGAACATTCGACGGTACATGTAACAATTTACGACACCCATCTTGGGGTATGTCTGCCTCATGTTTTGAAAGGCTAGTCGAACCTGATTACCAAGACGGTAAATATATTTTTAGTAATTTCTTTTCGTTTTTTAATAAGCGAACAGCAGATAAAATATTTATTAATTTGTGATGCAAGTGTTTGTCATGTAAAGAATATTTTATGTTATGATTGTAGTGTATTTTATTTATTTATTTGTAATGAAAGTATGTCTGTTAAAAAAAAAAAAAAAAAAAAAAAAAAAAAAAAAAGACTCACTGTCACATTACGTAAACCAGATTATCCATAAATTAGTTAATAGTTAAAACAATTCATAAAAGCTGAAAGAATTGTTATAGTTTTATGTGGTTTTCTAAATACATATATGTTCTCACCCAGGACGATTTTTTTTTAACAATAAAAATATACAGATATTTATTTATTTATTTATTTATTTTCTTTCTTTCTTTCTTTCTTTCTTTTTTTTTTTTAGAAAATCTTAATTTAAAAAACAAAGTACGCAGCATTCGAGAAAAAACACGATTTTTTTTTGGGAAAACTGCAATAATTTTATTACAGACAAATTGTATGTGGGAAAAAACCTCAAACCATACAGAAAAAACTGCAATTATTACGAAAAGAGTGAAGAGTGATAGATGCGCTGCAAACTATTTTTTTTTCTTTCCTAAAAATATCTCCCTATGCGTGAATGTCCCATTAATGGCCAAAAGGTTTTGCTCTCAAAGCTGATAGGCTTGGGATTTGATCCCAGGTCACACTTGTGGGTTTACCCGTTCGAAATCTTCAGTGATTTTCACCGAAATTTGCATGAATACGGGCTAGGATCTCTTTAGAAAGATCCTTCTACAAAGGGCACTTCTCCCAGGTCTTGTACACTGGCGCAATCGGTTGGCGTTGATTCCAATATCCCCCCCCCCCTCATTTCATAAGTTTTACGCAAATCGCATTAACAGGTCTTATACACCCCGCGACAAAAAGATAGATACAAAGGGTTTTTTATTTGATTTTTCATAAATAACATTATCTAAATTGTGCTTATCTATTATTATCATAAAATAACACTATTCCCGGACTAATTTTGTTTTAAGACTAATTTAGAAAAATTTTAAGACTAAAATTTTTTTCTAATTTAAGACTACACACCGCGACAAAAAGATTAGGAAGAAAGGTTTTTTTTTTTTTTTTGAATATGATTATTTTGAATATGATTCAATTATTTAATATGTTTTTGATATGATAATATTTTGTTATGATAATAAATGATCAGCACAATTTAGATAATGTTATTTTATGAAAAATTAAAGAAAAACCCTTTGTTCCTATCTTTTTGTCGCGGAGCGTAGTGTTAAATTAGAAAAAATTTAGTCTTAAAACTTTTCTAAATTAGTCCTAAAACAAAAATTAGTCCTGGAATAGTGTTATTTTATGTCAATAATAAATGATAAGCACAATTTAGATAATGTTATTTTATGAAAAATCAAAGAAAAAACCCTTTGTACCTATCTTTTTGTCGCTGGGTGTACCTTTTTTTTAAAAAAAAGGTTTTAGCATAAGTACATAAAGGAATTTGTACTAGTAGAATACGACTCTTAATAAAGTAACAAAGTTTTTCAGTGTTATTTCATGATTCGTAAGATAATTTAATTTCGAATTCACATTTTAACATATAACTTGTATTAAAAATATTCCTAAAGCTGCATTCTCTTGAAAATGAATTAATATTTTTAAAATAATTAAATATTTTCATTATTTTAAGTTAATTAAAACTTTCATTCATTTTACTTTTTTTTAAATTTGACCGATATTTTAAAATACTTTATCAGGATTTCTATATCCTCTAAAAAAATACAAAAAGAAAAAAAAAAAAAAAAAAAAAAAAAAAAAAAAACGTTACTGCCGCCTTCTACCCAAAATCTTCCTCTCCGTGCATGCGAAAAAAATATCTCACAAGGAAACATTCAAAAGGTGTCATCTTCAAAAAGTATTGAAAAAAAAAATATATTTGATTCTACTCTTCATAAAACACCAGAAAATGAAAAAATTATCGGCTGAAATTAATTACAACGACCACAAAAAATTATCAAAATTAAGCCTATTTGGCGATTTGACACTGCTAGGCGATCGATTTTGAGTACTTGGCGGAAAAGCAAAACACGGTTCTGTTCGTACACGGCAATCTCGGTACTAGCAAACGTATCGCCTAACAGCGCTAAATCACCAAATATGCTTAATTTTGATAATTTTTCTTGGTCGCTGTAATTAATTTCAGCCGATAATTTTTTCATTTTCTGGTGTTTTATGAAGAGTAGAATCACATATATTTTTTTCAATACTTTTTGAAGATGACACCTTTTGAATGTTTCCTTGTCAGTAGTTCTAGATCAGGACTTAATTTAATAAAATTTATATTTAGTTGCACGAGATAAATTGATGTCTATCAACTTTATTGCATATCGCCCAATAGGTAACATTGCTGTTCTATGATTTCTTCCACTTATGATAATGCTATACTTCAGCTTCTCTAGAGACTATACTTGCACAAAATTTAATATGTGAGAGGCCTGTCATGAAAAATTATTCTTATTTAGTTTGAGTGCATATCGATCGATAGCTGACAACTGACGTTGCTACGCTACAGTTTTCTTCATGTATACGAAGGATGTAATTATGCTTCACAGCATGTAAATGCACAAAGCTTGATATGTGTGCAGGTCATTATGAAAGTAAAATGCAACTATAATTTAGGTGTATATCAGTCAAAAGGTAGAGTTACTATAACTCACTTTATGCGATTTTCCACAAAAGCCTCTCTCGACCATTAACGTGAGAAGAAATGGTTAAAATTTTGTGCATGTTAACCAGTTGTGATTGCTGTGATATAAAGAATACAGAATAACTATTGTGACGGCAGTAACTTAATAATTCAAGATTCTGAAAATCGACTTGCTTTGAATCTGCTACATTACAATGTTGTTTTTAGACTACACCTATGCCCATATTTATTTATTTATTTGTCCGATGAAGGATCGTGCTTAGTTATTTCTACCTGATATAACTAATGAGGGTTTTTAATTTATGGTATTTGCTTACTTTATCTGTCGAGACGTTTTTCAGTACAATTTTCTACAGATTGTTAAAACTCTCTTGCATAATTTCTTAGTTTATTTTTGAAAAAAAAACTATCTTTGTAAAATTAAGCATTGTCCTCACTGACAGCCAAACCCCATGTTTATCTAAGGGGATATTTCTTTATAGAATTATAAATTATCTAATGAATATAATTTTAAAATTTCTTTTACACATTCAACAAATTGACAACCGTTGAACTAATTCCTGTTTACATTTTTTTTTTTTTTTTTTTTTTTTTTTTTTTTTTTTTTAGACTGAGGGCCTATTAGTCTCAATCTGGGATTTTTGCGTTGTCGTTTTCGATAGTTGGACATTTGTCGAAATCTAAAATTTATCGAAAATTGAATAATTTGAAAGCGATGTTATAATTTGAAAAAAGGAAAAAAAAAAAAAAAAAAAAAAAAAAACTAATAGTCCTCCGTCCTAAACTAAATTCTGCTTTTGCCAGAATTTCATCAAAATCTTTTTATTATTATTATTATTATTGAAAGAAAAAGAAAAGAAAATTAATAATAATCAGTATCGTTACAAGCGATATCAAAAAAGTTTTTTTGCATAATTTTGAATTAGGAAATAAAAAGTGCGCGTGAAATAATATGAAATAAAAATAAGTAAAAAAAGGAATTTAATGATTTAATGTTTTTGTTTTTCGGGGGCTGCTCATGCATATAAAAAATGCGTATTAAAACGAGTCGAAGAAGGAAGCGAAATAAGTATTGAGTTATATTACGATAAATACGGTATATAATATGATACGATATATTAGACCTATCGTCCAGGGTTAGTACGCATTTTCGTTGAAAGAAATAGTTTGTTCGTTCTGTGCAACTTGCACATTAGTCCCGTGAGGTACAACTTTCACATTAGTCCCTTGAGGTACAACTTTCACTTTAGTCCCGTCAGGTACAACTTGCAGATTTGTCCCCTTTAATTTCCTTTTTTTTTTCTAATAATATAATTTGATATGATATAATATAATACAATGATCTAAGCATTAATGTTTAAACTGATGTGTGTAAACGAAATTAGAATTTAAAAATAAATAAACAAATAATAATAATAATAATAATAATAATAAAAGATAGAAATTCTAACTTTTAAACTTTTTTATTGAAATAGTATTTCTACCTATTTAAGAAAAAAATATTGAAAAATGGTTGAAAAAAAATATTTATTATTTGGTTTTGGTACGAAATAGCTAAAGATTAAGAGGACAATCTCCTTTTAAAAATGAGAAAATGAAGAAATTTTCGATCAATTTTTAGAATTTTTCAAAAAAGAATGAATGCATGTACAAACACTTCTTTTATGTGTATGTTTGTGTTAACTAGTATGACATTACTCTATTGACTAAAAATATTATTTTGGTTTACTTTTAAATAGAAAATTATTTTTTTATTATTGTTACTGAGTGAATTTGTATAGGAAAATATATAAGAAAGTCTTGTGGTGGCCACAACATACTAGTTTTGCTTTAATCTTTGAAGGATTTCATTAATTGTCATGAAATATGAATTTTAATAAAATGTAATACCTCTTATTGTTATTGTGACGCCACTTCCTCCAACAGTCCTTACTGTTGTTACTTTTGTAATCATAAAATAAATGGTTTCATTCATTAACATGAAGAATTCGTTTATTGTATAAGAAAATATTAATGGATTTCTGAAAGATCTTGACCTTGGATTTTCGATAGACATTCACGTATTAAGATTTGAACGTATTAAGATTTGATAAGAAGAACACGATTTGACCATTTTTAGTCTGTCTGCATTTATATATAAAAGATTTTGTGTACGCCGTATCTCATGAATCAAAAGTTAATATTTTACCAAACTTGATAGCTAGTTTGACCTTAACATTAATTGGTACTAATTAAATTTGGAGATTAATCGTTCAACAGATTATGCTGTCTCCATACATTTTTATTATTTTTAATATGGTAGCATAGGACAAAATAATTTCGTATAAATGTTTATAATCATGAAATTAAAATGTTTTTGGATATGTTAACTTGGGTCCTCTGTTTTTTTTTTTTTAATTTTTAATATTTTATTTGAAAGCTAAAAAATGTGATAGATACATTTATTTTATTTTTTATATTTTTTAGCTCAAAAATTAGGGGGAAAAAAAAGTCACTTTTTGGAAAAGAATGAATTTAGCATTTGTGAATTTGCTGATGTGAAAATAGAAATTAAAAATACACATTGTAATGAGCGGTAACAAATTTCCACAGAGGATATGGAGTTTGGCTTTGTGACAAGAATAATACTGTGCCCTCTCAATAAAACAGAAACTAAACTGTTTGTGTTTAGACTATCTAAAAGCATATGTCTGTGCTTTTTACTTAAAAACATTGTTAGGTGCAGTAAAAAATGTGTACGAAACGTACACTTTATATGCTTGTCTAACATTTTATATTTTTGGACCATTAAATCATAATTTAGGCGGTTATTTTTTACCATTAAATTTTCATTGCTGGCCTGATCAATGTAATTGTTATTTATAAGGGAAAATGTTGATGATTAAAATTTTGCGTAAGGCTATTTTTTATTCTTTAAAAATAACACTACGCCTTGAGTACATCGTATTCAATAGATAAATATTTATTTATTTTTTATTACAAAGACGTTTCGTGTTTAAAGAAATCATTTCGAAAAACTCTCAGCCAAGAACTAACGCAGAGAATTTCACAAAACTTTATATTTAGTTTCCCTTTGGCATAAATTGGTATCTCTCAAATTTTGGTGTATATCAAGTGATAGTGGTGCTACTATGACAAAAATTTCCTTATTTATGGGAAGGCTATATCTATTTTTTTTTTTTTTTGCAATGTATCAATGTAATGAACATGATATGTAAAATGGCTGTCATATAAAATTACGCTGACTCAATTTAATTGCATGCCAATAAGTGTCACTGCTACACTGGAATTTTCCTCATTTATTGAAAGGCTATATCTAACTTTTGTAGTGTATAAGCGCACCAAGCTTTTTATATGAGACCGCTATTATGAAGAACTGTGCTAACTCAGTTTGCTTTCATTATTGGCGGAAAAGTGGCGTTGTATGCGTATGCTGCATCTTTCTCTATTTACCAGAAGGTTTTATTTTCAGCTTTTATTGTGCATAAGTAAAAAAAAAAAAAATATATATACGTGAGATGATTTCTGAAAAATTATGTGACTTAATTTGGGTGTGTATCGGCAGATAGATGGCGCTGTTATGTAGCCTTTTTTTGCTTAGTTTTCCCGATCAATTATTAAATTAAAATAACACACAATTATTAAATTAAAATAATACAGAAGAACATTTTGCGATGGTCATAGTATATTTTGATAAAGTGTTATAACATTTATTTATTTGCATGCGTAATATTTCTTACAGCGTGACATTTATTAAAACATTTTTAACTCCGTGAAGTAGAGTGATTCCATTAACATACCACCATTAGCAATTTTCCCATATATCAATTTTTCCTCAGAAAGGAAAAAACTAAATCTGGATTGCCAGTGTTAAAATGTCAGAAAGGAAAGATGTAAATTTCCGAGGGATTAAGTGATAAAATAATTAAGGTCAGAATTTAATCAAAATTTAATGGCATATGCATTTTCTTTTACATACAACTGATTACATTTGATTATATCATTTATTTTTCATATTAAGGTATTTCTGAAATACGTGTGGCCGCGTCAGGTAATCCTCTACCTGATCCTCGTCGATTATCATTGGAGGTCCATTCCCATTTTGACAATCCCACAGATTACGTGACGCATATGTTTATGGCATGGGGACAGTTTCTGGTCCATGATATTACTCTGGCTCCTCAAGCTCGTGGAGGTAAGTTGAATAATTTTCCAGACTATAATTTCTTTTTCTTAAATAACTGCCCATCGCGCAGCACTACGCTAATAAGGAGTCTCCTCCCCAGGATATCTTCAAGATGTCTTCAGGATGAAAAGACTCCCAGAAACATTCGGAGGATGTACTTTGAATGAGTGTGCTGTTAGGGTAGTGCGACGTAAAACTCAACCAATCAGTAAACCTTTTTCAGAAGAACACAGTAATATTTCCCGTTACCGGGGTTTGGCGGACCTGCCAATATTATGCGTGCCCACAACTTTTTATCTTTATCGGACAATAACGGAGTACGTTAACAGAGAGCATTTGGAGCATTTCTCATTTCTTTCTCTCTCTCTTTTTTTTTTTTTTTTTGAATGATATGAAGCTATGTTGATTAAATTTTTTGTACAGGCTAATTGATATGGGACATTGTTATATAGAATGATATAGAACAAAATTTTGTTATGACCACTGCAAACTATTTACAATCTTATAAGAAATTAAGAAGTTTGCATTCATTTCCGAATTGTTATGCAGCAATGTTAAAATAACCTTTGACCACTAATTTCTTATTTTCTAGAATTTATTCTTGCAAGTTCTATATCTAAAGAATTATCAAAAATATTTCTCTATATCCTGTTTCTTTTATTCAAGTATATCAAAAATGTCAAATGGAAATTTAGTAACTAAATTCCTTAATTCAGTGTATCGCACTACTTAGTGTACAGGAGTACAGTACGTAGTGTACAGTAGTATTCAGCAGAGTATAAAAGAAGCATACCGTTACTTAAAATGCCTTTTTAATCATAAACCAATTTGCATTCGCAATTTCTAACCAATACCATATTCAAAATCTTTTATATTATCTTATGAACGAATTATACTCTTTTTCGATTCTGTACTATTACAAAGGAAGCATTTTTTGATGCCTACAAAAAATTATGTTAATTTAATTTTGTTTAATGCTAAAATGTTCCAACAAGAAATTCTGTCCATAAGCGCAATATATTTGAATTCTTTTGTATATCCCTATACACAGAGGATTTGCTCAGTTTCAGTGGAAAGTTTCAAATAAATGTCACCAAATCAGTTTAAACCTTAAAACAACATTTTCTCTACATATATGGATAAGAGAAAATTTGTAACAATGATACTTTTTTTTTTTTAAATATTTATGTTAAAACTCTGTCTTAAGACTGTTTGAAACTTCTGAAAACTTAAATTGGAGTGTCAGATTTAAATTTTCTATTAAAATAGTGTATACAGTCAAACATCGTTAATGTGAACACTGTCAACGTGAATTACTTTTAACATGAATTGTTTCCACAACCCCCGTCAAAATGAAGATTAGTTTAGTTATATGAAGATTAGTTACTGATAGTATGAACTACTGATAACATGAACAATGTTTTTATCCGCCTCGAGGCTCACGTTAATGAGGTTTAACTGAAATATATATATATATATATATATAATTATTTTTTCTTTCACAATAGAGGGATATTGCCTTCATCGAAATTTAAATATATTTTGTTTTAATCAATTTTCAGCTGATAATGAACTCTTGGATTGCTGCCCAGTTGGTGATAATGACCCACCAAGCTGCGATCCAATTATACTTGAAAGAGACGATCCTTTCTTCCGTTCATTTAACATAACCTGTCTCAGCAACGTCCGTTCTGCCATGTGTTCAACGTGTAATCTAGGTAAGATTCTAAGTGCAATATAGCACATATGTATTATATTGTCTTTGCTCCTCCCTCTATACTTCCATCTATTAATCTTCATGAACTCTGTAGCTTTGTAAACAAATTACTAATTCTGTGTCCACTGATTTCTACAGTAAACATACACTTAAACATTCTAATAATAAATGTTAAATTCATTGTGCTGAAAGGAGTGTGGCCATGTTTAAATTGCGCTTAAAAGAAATTTTGTCTGTAGACATTAATTGTAAAAAAAGCTTTTGTGTGTTCCTATACACGAGCCACAAACATTTTATGTACACAAATAAAAATTATACACATAATTTCATGTAGCTCATAAATATTTGTACCAAATTTAACTTCATTTGGATTATTATATGACTTTATCAGAATCCCTTTGAGTGGTTTTGTAGATAATTATTAAGTATATCATGCAAACTTTTTTCCAGAGAAAACTTATCTTAATAATTCATGTTAGTTTTATTATGTTTAATGCAATGTAACCACGTTAAAATGCATTTAAATGTAATTCTATCCATAGGCCGTAATGGAAAGAAATATTTTGGTGTATCCCTGTACACGAACAATGAAAAATATAGGCGCCAAAAACTATACAGCTTTTTCTGCATGGTGCATAAATGTGTGTACCAATTTGCAAGCCACTCAGATGATTTTAGCGGCTGCTATCCCGTATATACAAATCCTGTCCATAGTCTGTTGTGATAAGAGAAATTTTGGTATGTTCCTTTAGACGAACTATACACGGGATACACACTCTAAATTATACTGCTAATTTCTGTGTAGCTTATGAACATGAGTACCAATTTGCATGTCAGTTGGGTAATTTTTGTGGTCACTATCGCGGTACACACAGATACATAGAAATAAAGACATACACACATACATCAAAAACTTTTTGAAGCTTTTTGACATAAAAAATTCCTCCACTAATGTTTCGGCAATTTCTTAAAATTGTAAAAGGAAGTTTTTTATGAAAATAATCATACATTTTGTTTTCTTTAGGTCCTCGTCAACAGACCAATCAGGTGACATCTTACATAGACGCATCTCACATTTATGGATTGAATTTAAATCAGTCTCGTGGACTAAGAACAAATGATGGGTCTGGTAAGTGATAATTTTTTCATGCAATTTACCTATTTATTTTTCATTTTAAATTAAATTGATATAAGAAGGAAATAAAAATAAATAATTTATTTCTGTGGTATCATATATTGGGTTGTTCGGAAAGTCATTTCGTTTTTCTTAGCAGAGGACTTAATTGTATTTTTTTCACACCTTCTTCACATTTAAGTTGCATTGCCATTACATATTGTGACAGCTGATATAGCAAGGCTTGCTTGTGAAAAAGGTCGTTTTATTCTGCTCAATAGTTTTTGATTGGTGCCCTATCAAATAAAGAAAATCAGAAGCGACATTTTCGGCATATTTTGTTTTTGCTATCAAAAATGCGAAAATACTATTCAAAAAAGGAAAAACAGTATACGATGTGTGCCCAGAAAATTTATTTAAAGAACGCTATTGTCAAAACTGGTTTACCAAATTTTGTTCTGGCAATTTTGAGTTGAAGATGCATAACGTTCTAGAAAACCAGTTTGTGCTAATGAAGACAAAATAAAGTATTGATTTATGAAAAACTGCCAAATAACAACTCGTGAGATCGCTAAGAAACCGATCAAAGTGGAGAATATATAATTCATTAAAATATTTATACAATATAAGAAAATCGTCTTTCATTTTCGAAGGAAAAAACGAAATTACTTTCCGAACAATATGAAATTTGAGGTGTTTTGTTTATTATGTACAATTTTTCGAATAACATAAAATTTGCTTTTCGTTTGTGTTGATTTTTATGTGTGAGGTAAAACCCACCTTTTACATATACTGCAAAAAATTTAATTACTGATGTCAAAATGACTCTCCCTTTAATGTGCATAATTTTACGTTTAACGCAGAAATACTTTCACTAATTGTAAATAATTTCGTGTGTGACGTGAATCGCTTATTGCATATGTTAACACAAGTTATTCTGTTATTTGTCGCATTTAATTTAGGAATGCAAAAATTTTTAATATGTATTAAAAGTCAAAAAGGGGGTAAAATTCATTTACGAAATGAAGAAATAGTTTAGTTTTCTTTTCCTTTATTTATTCTCTATCACTGTACCCATTTTTTGTTTTCAAGTTATAAAATTGTAATTTTAAATTTGATAAGGCATTTGTTTACGGTTTCAGACAACACAAAGTTATTAGAGTTAAAAAAAAAAAAAAAAAGAAATAGAGAAAAGAAAAGAAATAGTTTCAATGCGAAATATTTAACATAGTAGAATGGAGTATATTAACTATTTGTAGTGCAACTTCAACACAAAAATTTTATAATAATAATTTATTATTATGTTTTTTTTCTTTTTTTTAACTTTTCATTTATTCAATAAAAATCCTCCATAAGCTTTTAAACAAAATATAATAATCATGTACTTTGTATTCTGTTATGGTTTATTATATGGAATAAAATAATTTATTTGTTAGATCTAAGCAATTACTAAATTATTTATATATGCATATATATATGTATATTCACCTTTTTATTTTTCAAAACCTCCATACATTGCCTTCATTTTTCAAGAAAAAAAAATCAGGGAACGGGCAAAGAGTGTTTGGTGGGAAGTTAAAAATTCGGAATCAGTGACCCCAAAATCTTGAATAATGCCAATTTCCTTAACTACCATGATTTTATACACGTAAAGATCACCTATACGGTCTTTATAAAGAAGGAATATCTGTAAGGGAAAGTACCCTTATTTGAAGCATTAAAAGATTTTCAAAATCACCTTTCAATACCTTTAATCATGTATCTGCCATCTATGATAATCCGAAACAAAGTTAGCCTTTTTTACTTTCTCTTACCCATAAGGTAGAGAAAGTATTGTTTTTGGGTCAAATTTTCGAACGCGAGATTTTGTTATATTTACACGTTCTGAGGTCCCCTGAATATGAAAATCATGTTTTTAGCAAATGGTCTGTGTGTGTGTCTCTCTGTGTGTGTGTCTGTGTGTCTGTCTGTTATCAGCATATCTCAAAAACAAATTATGGCAGAAAGTTCAAACTTGGTATTCTAAATGTGTATCATATAGGGATGCTACAGTAAGCTTTTCGTTAAGATCAAGCAAATGGTTCGTGTACAGGGACAATCAAGAGAATTCTAATACATTATGTCTATGGGGGAAATTGCAGGTAAGTATAGTTTAACGTTTATAGACTGCACTAAAACAAATGAAACGAATATATATTTTTTGTAATAGAGATAGTTAACTGGGAAAAAAAAATTGTGTATACAGGAGCCTCGCCTCCCCCCCCGGGGGGAGTAAATTTTCATGATGGGTATCTTTCAAAAGAGCTCGCCAATACCTTTAAAACGAATGGTTGAACCATCGATAAAACAAAGTTATCGATTTTTTTTTTACTTTTAACAAAAAAAAAAACCTTAGAAAAAAAAATCGTATATATATATATATATATATTTTTTTTTAATATTGAGAATAAAATGGACTTTTTTTTGGGATATTTGGTGTTATACTACTACTCTAATACGGAAATCGTCTGCATTATCATAAAATATAATTTTTTTAAATAATAATTTTTATAAATTATTTTTTAAAAGCAGAATTATTTTTTAATAACCGAATTAAATTCTATATAAATGTAGGTGCATTAATGAAACGGGGGGTTGAGGGGGGCGGTAGCCCCCCTCACATAGAACTAATTATTATATAAAACTCTTCAGAAGCCTAATATGAATTGTTTAACACAGGTTTACTTAACAGAACTCGTTATCTTACCTTTTAATGTGCAATCTGTATTAATAGTATTATATTTCAGGGTAAGAGAAAGTCGTGTGAGTGACACACCAGATTTTTTTTTTTTTTTTTTAATTAAATCTGTCTGTCTATATATCTACCTAGCTATATATATATATATTTATATATGTATTCCCTAAGGTGCCGTTTTTTAAAATTCAAGATTGATTTTCTTTCAGCATTTAGAATTACATATTTGTCATATGAAAATCGTATGCACTATATAAATGTTCTCAAAACTTAATACATATGTACACACACACATATATATATGTATATAATAGATGTTCACAGTTGCGAATTTTTCATTGACCATCTTTTTCTAAAAATACTTATGAAGTGAACCCACTGCGAGTGCAAAACATTGTATGATTCTATGTTGGTCCAATTTACATAAATATTTATAGAAAAATACAGAAGAAAGTTTTGTGAGGCAACAACAAGCTAATTTTAAGATTATTATATATATATATATATATATATTTCCAGGCACTTTGAGAGTGACGAACAGTCGTGAAGCTGGGGAACTTCTACCAGCAAGTTTCGCACCAAACGAGGATGAATGCAGTTTTCAAGATCCTAATTTGAGCTGTTTTGAAGCAGGTATTTTTTCTTTTAATTTTTATCTCTCATAAAAACATGCAAATAAACTTTTTCATACGTATGCTTTGAAATTTATAAATTTTTTAAGTATATTAAAATTTCTTAAAAACTATATAGATAAAAATAAAGTTTAAAAAGAAAAAAAAAAAAAAAAGATAAATAAAAATGTTTATTGCTAACCACTTTTTAATTTTCCTCCTTTATTTTAGATTATTATATTTTAATAATGTATTCTTAAAAATATTTGGGTGATTTTGTGGATTTTTTTCGTGGATTGATTGATAAGTTAATTTCGTAAATATATTTTTGTGATTGAATGTTGGAAAATTTACGTGCAACTTCATTTAAAAAAATAATTTTTAATCAATCCACAAAATAGTACTTAAATGTATTTAGAATGTTCTGTTAAACTTTCGAGAAAAAAAAAAGAATGTTTCGAATAATAATAATAACTAATAGTAATCTGTGTCTGATGTAAAAAAAAAAAAAAAAAAACACTGACTATAGCACGATTAGCCGTATCTGGTTTTCATTGAAATGCACAGAAATACATGGAGAGATATTTTTTTTTTTTTAAGTAACAAGTTTTATTGCCAAATTCGTTTAATTTTTCTTTATCTAAATGTAAAATTATTATTATTATTATTATTTTAAAGAGGCGGAGCATAATCTACAATGGAACTAGGACTATAAATTAAATGTTCAATGTAACGGCCGTCATTTATGCGAATATCCGTCAGATGTTGTACATTACTAATTCTCATAATAAAGCTTTATTGACAATACTTTATTTCTTAACAATATCATGATATTCTTTTTAGAATGGTTAACAGCAGTAATAAACAATAAATGTTTAACTTTAATATTAGCTAATATCTCAAATTATAGGCAACACATCAAGATTATTAATCTATATATATATATATATATATATATATGCATTCGCAATGTGGCGTCATTTGAGAATCCAAATCTGTTTAAAATGTGAGAGGATACTGCGAATGCAGCACCATTTGATGCAAACTAAATTTATTTATCATATCAATTTATTATTGACAATACTTTATTTCTTAACAATATCATGATTTTCTTCTTAGAATGGTTAACAGCAGTAATAAACAATAAATGTTTAACTTTAATATTAGCTAATATCTCAAATTATAGGCAACACGTCAAGATTATTAATCTATATATATATATGCATTCGCAATGTGGCGTCATTTGAGAATCCAGATCTGTTTAAAATGTGAGAGGATACTGCGAATGCAGCGCCATTTGATGTAAACTAAATTTATTTATCATATCTTTAAAAAAATTCCATGCTTTTCTTCGTTTTTCAGTGAAAATCGCATAATCAGTGAATCGTCAAATCGTAATTCATTGAAAATCGTCAAAACTTTTTGAATAATTTTTTTTTTCTCCTATGACTTTTGTGTCACCCACTATATATTATTCTCTCTCCCTTTTTTGAAATTAAAATCTAAAAACGTAAGTAGAAATATCAAATAGTACTGGAAATAAATTTAATAGTAAAACAAATATTTTAGGCAAATATGATATGATATGTTGATGTTTTAGGTGATCAGCGCGTCAATCAGCATCCAGCCCTTACATCTCTTCATACGTTATTCATGAGAGAACACAATCGAGTTGCCAGAAGACTAAGGGAAATCAATACTGGATGGGATGAGGAAACACTTTTTCAAGAAGCAAGGTAAGAAAATTTAGAAAATGTGCACCTGTTTTCTTATTTCAGCTTTTAAAACCCGAAATTCAGTTAAGATTCGTTTATGGCATATTGAATTTAACTAACGGAAAGCTATTTTTAATAAATAAAAAATAATTTAATGTAGCTGTACACTGCAAAATGTTTAATTGTTACATGGGAAATATGTGTATAAGAATGAAATATTTAGTTCTTCCTTCAATTAAAGAAAAATTTCTTTCATTAAAACTTACTTTCATTAAAAATCCCACTATATTCTAGTTCTTTCGGGTAGCCCTGTAAATGAATGGTGAATGATTTCCATACCATAACCCGTAAAAAACATACTGTTATATATATTAAAACATGTATTTATTTTATTTGGTTTAGTTTAACCTACAGATGTCAAAATGCACTTACTTGCAATTTCGCTCATAGACGTAATGTATTTGAATTAGCTTGAATGTTCCTGTACACTAGGGTGACCAAATTCGTAAATGCAGAAATGGGGACAAATATCGAAGTGTCCCCACTTTTGATGGAAATAGTAGGGTCACCAACTAAAATAATATAAGCCATAAGTGTATACTTAAAGGAGGTGTGCAATGCATACGAATATGTTTCTCGATGGTTTTTGTGAAAGAATGGCGGAATATCTTCTCTTTCGCAAATCCTGATAATGAAACATTATTAAATTACATATCTTCTTAATACCAGCTTAAATAAAAACTTTCCACAAAATCACAGAATACCATTACTACTTTAGATTTCAAAAATTAGCTTCAGCAGAGCTTAATTCTTAAACAAATACAGATTACTAAAGCAGCTATTCAATTTCATGAATATAAGAAATTTATTTAGATGCTACAGCTCATTTGTGAATTTTCAAAGTCATTTGTGACGTAAACAAAAATTTAATCATGCTAGTCTAAAAAAACTTGTATGCTTCTAATTTCCACATACAAATACATTTAGCTTTATTTATGATACAATATCATTTACCTATCTTTATCTTGAGGTTATTTCGAGGCAATATTCGTAAAGATTGGTAAAGAAATAGAACTAGTTGCATTCTCATGCTTTTCGGTACGCAAGTGGTTTGAAATATGGTATTTTCCAACGAGATATATAAAGTAGAGTGATAAATGGTAACCTCTGAGAAAGTCCAAGATGAGTCATGTGACATGCTCCCCTTGCACCTGCGTGTTCGGTGGTTTCCTTGGTTACAGCTAGCTTATTTCCAAACATTCTATGGAAGAACACAGTTTTAAAAGTTGTGAAACACTTTCGAAAAGAATTTATTTTGTTATAAAAATAAATGGGTAGGCGCTGACCAGTAATTTTTCACAGGTAAATTATAATTGTTTTATTTTGTATGTTTTAATACATAATATTTGTTATTTTTTTTTCAAACTATTCGACGGAGGCTATGGAAGTAAATCATGTGCTAAAAATAATGCATTTTAGGAAAGATCGTACACTTTAATTATTCATTTATTGCTTAAATAACATTTTTATTATTCATTCGAAACAATTTTTCTGACTATTTGCATTCATAGTAGTATATTTCGCATAAATCGAAATAATATTGTAAATGGTTTCGCTTGGCAAACCCAGCCAAACATTGTCGCCAAAGCTTTTGTTTGTTTACGTTCTATGATTTATACGCCTGCTTTTAGTTTTATTTTCAAGTTCACTTGTGTACTTGTTTTATATTGCTTTTTTAATTGTGTGTAGCAATTATGTCACATATTTATTTAAGTCATAATATCAATTTCAAATCATTCTGTAGTTAGATAAGTTAGTCTTTCGTGGACAGGCGCCAAAAAAGCGATAAACAGCCAAACATAGCAACCTATTGGTTCATGTCACATTATTCGTCTTGAACCACGGAAAGCTAATCCTTCATCCACTGAATCAGCACTCTAATTTATATATCTCGTTGGTATTTTCTATCACTGGATATCGTGAAGATATAAGTAGACTCTGCAAAAAACATTGAAATTCTCTCTTTTTCAAAAATTGGGACAAGTGGGGACAAAAATCTAAAAAATTGGGTCCCCAGGGGACAAAATATTTCCTTGAGAAAAATGTCAATAAATGGGGACTATTCCCAGAAATCTGGGATGTTTGGTCACCCTACTGTACACGAACCATTTGCTTCATCACAACCGAATGCTTAGTGTGGCATCCCTATCCGCGTTTGTAATGATCGATAGATGGCGCTTTTTCAGCTTTTGTTGTTAGTAAATATAATAGCCACGTGTATTTATTATTGTTCTTTCTGTTATTCTACTTAATATTCGTAATATAATTTCTCCGCCATTACATCAAGGAAAATTGATTGCTTTTGGAAAAAAATATTTCAGTTTATTCAAAGTTCGATCGGAAGTAGATTTTTAACTGAAGTTGAACAAATATTAGTTTTAAATCATCTGAGTAATTCTTTACTTCCATTAGCCGAAGCAACTGAAATTTTAAATTTGTCATTTGGAAATAAATGGAAGCTTAATTCTGGATTTCTTGATCCTTTGGAGTTACACTGTAGCACACAACAGTATGTGTTATCTTTTTTACCGGCTCTATTAATTTTTATTCAATAAATATATGTGAAACTAAACATCGGCAAGCAATGGCGGCTTCATAAAGCCGAATTAAAGCATGTTAATTGTAATTTCACCTTACCCCACCAGAGGGAGAGCATTTCATTACAATAGCGGATATGATGCAGATTAAAATAGCGAGTTTGGGCTTCCTGCTGCCATTTGTTCTTGAAATATGCTAATAAGGGACGCACGCACGCGCACAGAGACCAACCGCTTAAAATATATTTTCCGGATTTAGGGGATCTTAAAATGTGTAAATATAACAAAATCTCAATTTCGGAAATTCACCCCAAAAATATTTTTTTTCCATATATATATATATATATATATATATATATATATATATATATATGGGTAACAGAAAGTAAAAATAGCATATTATAATAATTTTTCCTACACCATTAAAGTAAGGCAGTTGAAAGTTTATAGTCAACAGAGAAGAATGCAATGATACAGAGCCTTTTAAAATACATGTAAGATGGCGCTGCTTACTGTGAGAGGAGAAGGGAGAGACAGAATCACATTCGGCAAGTAAACATGAGGAAGACTGGGCCTAGCCAAAAACATTTTATCAAGAAACCTAAATAGATAATTTTAAACAAATTGTTAATGATGAAATGTTTTCAAAATTTTCCGCTATTCAACTCACTCAATGAAATATATTTTTTTTATTTATGTTTTTTATTTTTCTCATTTTTAGGATCATTTGACCCCCCTTCGTACTTTTCAAAAATTATTTTCTCTGCTTTCAGTGTTTTATAACCTACGGTTTACATTTCACCTTTTTAAGAAAGATTTATATCTTTCAAATCAAAACAGCTTCTTTATAGACTAGAAAGTATTTTTAGCGTAAGGAACAGAGAGTAAATTGATAATTTTCTACAAAAAATGTATGGAAGTAGTAATATAATTGAAAAAATAATGTACAACGAAATATTTTCCAGAGACAGGAGAGAGGGAAATTATAATTTCTCCACAATGTTTTTACTTAAATAAATAAATAATTCCGTATATGTTTACAGTAAGACCCCGCTTAACGCTGGGGATGCTTTCCATCAAAGTAGAGCGTAATGCGAAACAGTGCGCACAAAATTTCAGGGAATCCCCGTACTGCTGCGAGCAATTTCGGGGAATCCACTGGGGAAATAAAAGAGCGCTAAACCGAAACAGCGCTAAATGAAACAGCGTTAAGCGGGGTCTCACTGTATTTTATTTTTCCCAATTTAAACGAGCTGTGTACTCCTCCTTCACAATAATACCAATTTCGATTGTATATCAGTGAACCATAATTTAAATTCATTATTAACTACATTATTTTTCTTTTCACAAAATTCCTTTTCATTCTTATTTTTTCAGGCGAATCGTTGGTGCAGAAATTCAAATGATTGCTTACAACGAGTATTTACCTCTGGTACTTGGTCCGGAAAGAATGGAATGGTTTGATCTCAGTATTCGGCGAAACGACGAATACACGGAGTACGATCCAACAGTGCAAGCAACTCTTGCAAACGAATTTTCTGTGGCTGCATGTAGATTTGGGCATTCCTTGATCAACAGCTTCTTTACAGAAACTGGTGGTAATAACAGAGGTAATTACTTGAGGGATATTTTCAACTATCCGTTTGGACTTTATACTGGACAAATGGAAGGACTTGTTGAGGGATTGACAGTGTCTCCTTCACAAAAATTTGACAGGTAACTAATTTGGCAATTTCTTACCATTTTGCTGTACTATAAGAATTTGTCTAATTTGTTTATATTGAAAACTACATACAGGGTAATTGGGTTATGTTGGACTTAGGGACACGCTGAACAAAGCTCAATTACTTTGACACTATAACTTGCATTTCATTTTCCAGCCATCAGATGGTCCTTGTAGTCCTGCGGGTCGCTATACGAATCCTATAATGAAAACAAATTTTACAGTGATACTGAACCCTTTTCATTTCAGGAAGTCGTACTTCAGCACTGCTGGATATAATTTTTTCAGCTCTTCTATTTTATTATTTTTTTTAAACTGCTTTCATTTATATTACAGCAGTGGACTGAATTTGAATCATAATGTAAGTTCTTTCCTTTAATAATTATTTGTAGTTCGTTTAATTTTCATAAAAAATTAAATAATATTACTATGCTTTTGTAACTCATGAACATGACAAACCTTGGTCCACCTAAAAAAGAAATGTTTAGCATTTATTATTATTATTATTATTATTATTATCTATATATTAATAGGCAAGCATAAAATTTGTAGTCCCTTTTTAACATATTAATTATGGGAGTAGAGGGTTGAAAATGGTATCATTCGAAAGGTATGGTTAGCCGGAAGGTGCGAATACAAATATTATTTTCTTACGATGTCAAGAACGTATTTAAAAATACATTTATTTTTTATGCATTTTCCTCCATTTTTCCCTTTTATACACGTATTCCTTTACATTAAAAAATACCTAAAAGTAGAAAGTTGTTAAATCTGGCAATTTCATAAAGCTCAAATAAAACTATAGACACAGTAATTTGTATAATGTAGCATCACTATACGCAAGCGAAGTGATGACGTCACTGTCTGTCCATGGAGCCATGAAAAAGAAGCGTCCATTGGATTTTTTGTAAAAAATTATTAAAAAACAACGGAAATTATCTACCGATTTTAATTCCAATATTTGGGTATCCGCGATTGTAATGAAATGCTCGCCCTCTGGTGGGCTACGGTGAAATTACAATAAACATGGTTTAATTCGAATTCCATATAGCCGCCATTGCTAGCCGATGTTTAGTTTCACATATATTTATTGAATAAAAATGAATAAATACGGTAAAAAAGATAACACATACTTTTGTGTGCCACAGTGTAAATCCAAAGCATCAAGAAATCCAGAATTGAGCTTCCATTTATTTCCAAATGACGAATTTAAAATTTCAGTTGCTTCGGCTAATGGAAGTAAAGAATTAATCAGATGATTTGAAATTAATATTTGTTCAACTTCAGTTAAAAATCTACTTCCGATCGAACTTTGAATAAACTGAAGTATTTTTTCCAAAAGCAATCAATTTTCCATAATGTAATGACGGAGAAATTATAGTACGAATATTAAGCAGAATAGCAAGAACACTATTGGAACACACGTGGCTAATGTTTACTAACAACTGCAGTGTTCACAAAGCGCCGTCTATCGATCATTACAAACGCGGATAGTTATATATAAGTTACTGTCTACATGTGTTTGATTGAGTTATTTTTTCTGTAAAATTGATAAAATTTTAATTTAAAATCACAAAACTCCAGAAAAAAAAAATGGCAAACTTCCAGTTTCGAATGTAAACATAAACATTTCATTTCAAAGGGTGATATTTAAACAATAAATATTCAACTAATATACTAAATAAAAGGAAAATGGATTTGTTACTAACTGCTGCATGTATAAGTAGACGATACGGAAAAAAATTCCGATTTCCGTTTTTTGCTGAATTTACATGTTTTGAGCTTTCTTTACGTTTCAATTAACTGAAATTAGCTACTTATTTTTTAAAAAAGTGTCTTTATTGCTAGCTTTTGAGGATAGAAGAAGCAAGTAGAAGATACATAAAAACTTTTGATTTCCGGTTTTCGATGAATTTACACATTTTGAGATTTCATTGCATTTTAATTAAGTGAAATTGACTACTTATTTTTATTTTTTAAAAAGTGGATTTATTATTCTTTCCTCTGCATATATAAGTAGAAAATATAAGATTCAGAAAAGTTTTAGATTTTCGGTTTTCGATAAAGTTACACGTTTTGAAATTTCCCGAACTCAATTCGACCATTTTTGAAAAATATCTTTTTTTTTTTTTTTTTTTTTTTTTTTTTTTTTTTTTTTGTTCAGACACTGTATTTTATGAACCAATCGAATTAATTTAACAGAATTTGATACTTAGTTGGGCCTTGATTTGACATGGTACCTATTAGCTTCTGGGCTGTATCACACAACAAGGGGCGTTTTCACGTTGCGATTTTCTCTCATTTCAGGAAAGGCTAACATCTAGAGAGAGAAATCTGTATATATATATAAATTACGTGTCACGATGTTTGTCCGGGGTAAACTCCTAAACTAAGGAACCGATTTTAATGAAATTTTGCACACTGTGTGCAGTTTGGTCCAACATGAGAGATAGGATAGTTTTTATCTCAATTTATTATCACAATATTGTTTTATTGCAATTATTTGTTAATTATAGACCTTTATTAAAGTTGCTCCAAAATATCTGTGAGTTCCGTAAGTTTAATTGTTGCCAAAAAGAAAAAATACGAGTTCATTTTCTTTCGACATAAAAGTAAATACATTTAATCAAACGTGAACGTTAAAAAATTATAAAAAGTTAAATTATACATCTCACGAAAATTGACGTCATAATCAATTTAAAGATTTTATTCGCATTGATAAAGTATGTAGTTATACACAAGCGAAGTGTGACGTCACTGACAGTCTGTGAAATCAAGAAAAAGATTTCTTATGTTAATGGCCCATTGTATTTTTTGTAAAAAATTATTAAAAACGAGGAAAATTATTTCCGGATTTTAATCCCCATGTTTTTGTATAGATATGTATTATTTATCATGTGCATACGTTAGATTGAGTTATTTTGCTGTTAAATTGACAAAATTTTAATTTTAAATTTCAAAGCTCTGTCGTCCTTGGAGTTTTTCGTATTTGGCGATCAAAAACGTAACACGAAAATATAAAAGCTAGATGTATATTTTCGTAATATGTATTGTGTGAAATATTGTTTCATATTATTCATTACTCTCTTAATATAAGTTGTTAAAATAACCATGATTTTTGAAAGGAATTAAATGTGTGCGCCAGATAATTTGGCGATATTATTTTTTTTCCGCCAAGGATGATAGATATGAAATTTATTCCGCTGCAACATGTTAATATCTTATATCAGATACAATATGTATATGCTACAATTTATTTCACGTGACACGTGTGTTAAAAATTTATTTACGACATAACCTTGCTTTTTCAATTTTTGTTGCATTATTCTAATCTGTATCACTTCGTTTTCTTTAAGAAGTTTGTGATCTATACATAACGTTCTAAATAAAAAGTAACCATTTCAATATTTTAAAACTTATTTAAAAGTCTGTTTTATTTAACATTAAATTTTAAAACTTAATTTAAAACTTATTTAAAAGTCTGGAAGAGTTTAGGACTGTTTATTTGTTTTGTAACGCTAATCTATATGATCGATGTTCGAAACTTTAATTAATTATTTCTCTTATTTTTCTTTACTTTTTCTTTAATAACTTACCAATTTAACGTTCCTGATTAAATTTGTGATTTGTATATGTATTTTGCATTAAATTTTGACTCATATTTATTGCTGAAAATGCGATCTTAAAATCTTGCAATTTTCTTATCTTAATCCTCAATGCTTTCCTTCTTGATTTACTTGAATTTACTATTAAAATTTTAACATACTCAGAATCTTCTCACCACTTCGTTAAAATATATTAATCTTTTCAGTAATATATTAATCAGTATATCCCCACAACGATATTTGGCAATTTTTTGTTGGCGATTATGGCTAAATCATAAATCTATAAATGATAAATGATAATCTAAATCATGAATCAAAAACAAAAAATAATAAATCCAAAATAAACAACATATAGGCTGCCATATTATATCACAAACAGTCCAGAACGACATCGTTATCGTTCAAAACGGCGCCAAAGAAAAGCTGTGGGGATATACTGATACTGAAGTTATAATTATCCGAATATAATTACTGAAGTTATATTATAAGTTATAGTTGTGGGTAACAACAATAGTATTTCCCCACAACTGGATTTGGCGATTATAGCTAAATCATAAATCTAAAAATCATAAATGATAAAATCATAAGCTAAATCATAAATCTAAAATAAAAGCATGCAGGTTACCGTATTTTATTGCAAAGAATCCAGAACGACTTCGTTATCGTTCAAAAAGGCGCAAAAAAAAAAAAAAAAAAAAAAAAAATCGCCAAATCCAGTTGTGGGGAAATACTATATACCTTATCAAATTATCAACGTATTACTTAGCCGCAGCAACGCGCGGCCGGGTCTGCTAGTAGTTATATTAAGTAAAACTCTGCTGATTCAGTTAGAGTGAATATCGGCAAACAATTGCCGGAGCTGTGTTGCAATTGCATTCCGTTTAGGACAAGGCAATAACTTTGCTTTGCCTCGCTTTGCAAAAAAAAATGGTCGAGTTTCGACCACTGGGCGATACTAGTAATTATTAATGTTTAATAATTATACCATTACCTTAATTATTTTATACATTTATATTATATTTGCGGTACAGTCTTTCATTTCAAGTAACAAATGGATTAAATTGATAATAATAAAACTAAAAAGCAAAAGTGAAGCAATATCCCAAATTCTTCAGGAGCTAAAGAGCTATAATTTAATGACTTTCATATATTGAAAATTTTAACCTAAATTAAATTTTGGCTTTTGTGGATGTTTTCGATATTGTTTTTTTTTTTTTTAATTTTTACATACTGTAAAGTGTGAGGAATTCATAAATGAAATAATTAATTGTTGTGTCGTATGCTGGTTAGTCAAACTGTTATATAGTTTGTAAGCTTTATAGATTGTGTAGACAGTATCCCTAATTACTAATTAACGTACAGAAATTGGAACATATTTAGATTATTATTTATACTGGCAAGGACTCCGTTGAATATCAATATTCAACTCTTAAAATTTTGTAATATATTAAATAACAGAAACTTTCATAACATTGTAAAATAGGGTAATATTTCGGATAAATTTGGACTATGTAAATTATCGCATAGCATGAAATATAAAATACGAAGCTGATAACAGCATCATTACATAGCAAGTTACTATAAGGAAAATGTGTCGATGTAGGGGGAGGATAACCTGTTGGATGAAGCATTTTTATCTCTAACTATGTCAGGTGATCAACCAAGTGCATCGCTCTTATTATAAATATTGAATGAGCTATAGTAGAAAATTATGAGATCAAATTTATAATGGGGATCTGAGCCGAGTTCACCTTTGCCCACTAGTTCCGATTGCAATTAATTTAATAAGCTGTACTGGTCCTAAATGTTATGTTTTTAATTTTAAATGCAAAAGAAATTTATTTAGTTACAATATTGGGTAGTATTTACCCTCAATATTGTAATTGCAATATTTTTCAAAGTGGCTTATAATGTGAACCAACGTGAATTTGCCGCACCATGGACTATTTTGCAAATTTCTGTAAAAATATTAAATGACTAGCAGGCTTTGCCCGCTTCGCTGGACATTAAACTTAAATGAGTTGTGAAAATGCCATATCTTTATTAATAACCTAAGTTCTCGCTGTGATTGGTAGAGGTTTTCTCGCTCCCAATGTGAGGAATATGGGTCCCCACTGTCTTCGGCACAACTTACCCACTTCTTACTTCACCACCCTCAGCGGGTGAGTTCGAAGTTTTGCAAAATCCCACTAATGTACATAATGCGTACACTGTATCAATATCCACACACCAAAATTCGCCAATCTAAGATAATTTAAAGCGAATTCAAACGGAAAATCATGTTTTTACACATGTTTATTGCCCTCCGACTCCGAGAAGGAGGGGGGGGGGGATTCGAATTTCGTGAAATGCAGTTACAATAAGTGCCGGATTCATACAAACAATTTACACACCAAATTTCGTGACCACAGAAGTCTTTAATAGACAGTATTATAAATAAATAAATACAGAAAGCACAGCTTAAGTATCGCAACCCTTTGGTGACTTTAAATATTTTAAGCCATTTTTGCGATGAACTGAATTGGCTATGTCAATTCTGCAATTAAAGATCTTGGCGAGAAACGTCCGAGCTACTTCGGTGCCGAATTTCAAATTTTGCCAAAGGGATCCAATATTAAAGCTGTTCCACATCGAATCTGGGTTGAAAACGGAAAAAGGGTAAAATAAATTAGAAATATCAGACCTATATTTATAAATTTGATACCAAATGAAAGGACCGATTTTTCTGAATCCAGGGGTGCAAACAGATTTTCGATGCGACAATTAGATTTTTAAAAAATAACTAAAGTATGGAATTTAAGTGGCAACGGAAAAACGGAAAAGGGGAAAAATAAATTAGAAATATTAGACCTATCGTTACAAATTTAGTACCAAATGAAAGGGGTGATTTTTCTGAATCCTGGGGTGTAAACAGTTTTTCGATACGACAATTAGATTTTTTAAAATTAACTAAAGTACGAAACTTAGATGGCAACACTTCATTTCAATCTTTTCATAATTTGTAGTGCGAATCACGCGAATAAAAAAGTCTTTAACTTAATAATTTATTTTTATATTTTATTTTTCCATTCAAAGCGTTTTAGCGAAAAAATATTTATGCGCATGCGCAGGCGTTTTTTACCCACAATTTAATCACTAATCATAATTTTAAAAATTTATATAGATATAATTTTAAGTTGGGTTAAGACCTAAGTTTCTGCCAAGCGCCGTTGAATTCCGTCCTGCCGTTCTTGAGTGATGCCCGGACAAACGTGTTTTAGTCTTTTACCTCCCAGGGGGGAACGGGGTGGAATTTCTGAAAAGTTGATAGATATAATTTTAAGTTGGGTGAAGACCTCAGTTTCTGCCAAGCGCCGTTGAATTCCATCCAGCCGTTCTCGAGTGATGCCCGGACAAAAAAAGCGACGGACACGATGACACACACACACACACACACACACACACAGGCAAAATTTTCTGAAGTCATTTTCGGCTTCCATGGGGTGTGAAACGTGAAGATATCGCAAAATTTTTCGATTCCGACAAATTTACAGACAAAAGTCTGATTTTATTAATATAGATTATGAACAGAAATTTTTGAAAAAAAAAAATCTTGGATGGTGAAAAATAGATAATTAGTCTTATGTGGAACAATCGTACTATATGGTTAGTTTCTGGATGAGATATAAAATAAAACTAGAAAAGTATACCAACGTCCCCTAACTTCTCCTATTTGGGGGTTTTAATGTACTTGTATTAAAATGAAATTTCTTTACCAGAAATTAAATGACATATTTAATGCATAATTTATTGTTATTTTTCATAAATTTTAGCTTTTTATAAATGATCAAGAAAATTTTATTGTTTGAGTTACCTTCTTCAACAAGTCCCTAACAGCACAAAATGTTCCAGAAACGTAACAATAATCTAACATTGAAACATTATAAACATTTCCGAAACGTTTAAAAACGTTCAAATTGCTTTCCGCTTAGTTTCAAAAACGTAGAAATGTCCGCAATCGTAACAAAAAATCAGATACGTGACAGAAACGTTACAATCACTTAACAGATAGAAAATCAAAAAGGGCGAATGTTTCAGAAAGGTATCAGAGGGCATACTGAAACGTGTTACGTTGCTGAAAGATTGTAAGCTTTTTGCAACATAACTGAAACATTCTGTGCTGTATGGGTGCAACTTTATGGCGATGCAGATTGAGTTGCAGAGCAGAATTTGGTTCATCGCAAGTTATTATGACTTGAAAACTGAAATCCATTTTTCTCTGTGACAGAACAGTTTTATTAAAGAAAATAGTGTTTGTTTATTTTAACAATATTTACTTATTTATTTTATAACATATAATCATTTAAATTATAACAATGTTATTAATTATTAGAATTTAAGTTAATAATGTTTAGAAGTTTATTTAAGCATTATTTTTTTAATTTTATGTATTTTGTATTGTTAGATACATGGTAAGAGATGTTACCAACCATCTGTATCAGAACAGGGGTAACGAAACTGGTCTGGATCTGGCTGCTCTTAACATCAAAAGAGGAAGAGATCATGGCGTTCCAGGGTATACCACGCTTGTTGAATTTTGTGGGGGACCTACTATTACCAGATGGAGAGATTTGGACAGATTGTTGCAGAGGGGACTGAGACAAAGATTGGAGAATTTATATGAGTAGGCATTCTACTTCAATAATAAATTAAATTATACTTTCAGAGTTTTATTATACTTCTGGATATCAGAAAAAAATGTGCTTATTATGTTTGTGAAAATATTTTTTTTTTGTGTGTATAAGAAATATTGATATCTATATTTATTGAATGCTTCGTTAAATTTTTGAATCACAATCTGTTGCTGGTACTTCACTGATATCTCTGGATATTAAAAATTGCGGTTGTGTGGATTAAAATCGATTAACTACAATAGGGTCCTAGGACTATAGGTAGAATGCCCTCCATGGGGATCTTTCTAAGGTTTCCAGAGAAAACCACGGAAAACTCCGAACGGCTTGGTCAACGAGCACGACCTGAAATCAAGCCCGGCATTTCTCACCTACCAGTTTTAAACGCAGAACTTTTCGATCACTGGTGGGGCATTCGATATGAAAGAAATTTTTTAAACTGTTTATATGTAAAAATCTCTGGATTACGTACTAATATATCTATATTTATTCTAACGCATTTTAAGTCTTAAGAATAAATTTTTAAGTTTTATGATTATTTCTGATCTTTATTGATATTTCTTTCAGTCAAATAAAACCTTTAGGCAATTTTGGAAAAAAATATCATCGGACACTATCGGAAGAAAAATACTATTGGGTAATTGAAAAAATTCGGGCCCGACTTCATATACTACTTTATTCGTGATTTAATTAATTATACTCCATTGATCACCACTTAAAAGATTATTGAGAGTAAATATGGAGAATTCTATTGTTTTTCATAATTTAAAACACTTGGATACACTTCGAAAGTCGATTTCTCTGCAATCTCATTAGACACACTTTCATTTGGATGCAACTTATCTTTCGCAACAAATTCTGTTCTTTTTTCTTTTTGTATAACAGGACAGTCAGACATTTACCGTCGCCACCTTTTACTGTATTTCTTCTTGGATATGTCAGATTTTTTTTTTTTTTTTACACAAAATTGCACTGTTTAACAGACTGTTACGGAACTTGGTACATTTATTAATCAGGACAAAATATAGCTAACGCTACTTGTTTTTTTTTTTTATATATAAGATTAATGACAATGGGTTTTCAAATTATTAGATTTTTTTTTTTTTTTTTTTTTTTTTTACGTTTTTTAGATTTTCAAAAAAAAAAAAAAAAAAAGAAAGAAATACTGGACAAAATGTGTCGGGACTTCAAACAACCAAAGAACATTTAAAAACTCACATTTTCCACTATCGATTTTGGTCAGAGTGCGATTAGAGGACTAACCACAAATTGAAGAAGAGCGCACATACTTTGGATCAATCTGTATAAAAAAAAAAAGCTACAAATGACTTGTAATTTTAACATACTTTTGTACGTACTATGTACAATATTCGTATGTTTTGGTGCGGGAACTGCGCAATTGTTTAGGCAGATATAATTTTTTTGAAAAATTATTAACTTTTTTTTAACACTTTTTTGCTTATAACTAGAACGGATTTCCACAAAACTTTACAAAATTTACAGAAAATTTGACAAAGCATAAGAGAAACATTATTCTGAAACATGAAATTCCCCCGTGTAATATTCGGTGAGATACAAGCTTTTATATTTTATATTAGTAAATATTGTTTTACTGCGCATGCGCGAAAGACAGAAAATTTTTTATTGCATAGGTTGAAAGCTAGATATATTGAGCAACTTTTGTCAAAAGTTCATTGGAATAGACTGATAATTAAGCAAATTGTCAGCAAAAGAATGAGCTAGATTTTAGATATTTTCCAAAGTTGAAATTTCATAAGGAGTTTTACCCATATCGCGTACTTAATTTGAAGATCCAGTTATTTCAGTCACGTTGCAAATGTTCTTTTTTGTGAAAAATCCTTTTATAATTTCACAAATCTTAGTAAATAAATAAAAATATGTTAAAGTTACATTTTTCACAAAAAAGAATTTAGTTAGTTTCCAAAATAAAGAATATTTTTGCATTACATTGCAAATTTTTTTTTAATTTTTTAATTTTTTGTTTTATTGTACACAAGTTCAGACTTTTAGGCGGATTTGTACTTTTATGCCTGATAATTAGTCATATATATTTTCATGTAATAATAGAATTTTAATTCAAAACCTTGTAACATAATCATTAACAGTATTGTATTGCGGGTCAGAAACTTCGGGTTCGTGTCAGATGCAGACAATTTTTAGGCCCCCGCTACAGCGAACGCTCGAATGTTTTACTGATTCCATATACTACAAGGAAATTCATGTTAGATAAATATTTATATTTAAACATTTCAAATGTTATGTCACATTATTTTAACATTTTCTTTTTTTTAATAGGCGAGTGGAAGATATCGACTTATTTACTGGCGGTCTTGCCGAAAGACCCAATCAGGGAGCTGTTATTGGTCCAACATTTACATGCATTATTGGTATTCAGTTCTACCATCTGAAATACGGAGATCGGTTCTACTTTGAACATGGTGGACAAGCTGGAACTTTCACACCAGGTAATACTTTTTTTGCGTGTATATATGTGTATATTAAACAGGCTTCCAAAAGTTAAGGAACAAAGCATAACTACTAGGTTGGCGATACTTGGCACGTATCCCTCTGACAAATTTTCGGGGCTCTTCGCTTGCTCCAAAAATTATCTCACTTTATTTACTTTATAATAAATTATTATAAAAAAAAATCACAGAAAATTTCTTCTGTTAATGTATTATTTTATGATAAATTGAATGAAAAATTATCTTCTATACTTCTAAACACAGTTGAATTGAAAAATGTTTATCAGCTCAGTTTACCTGTCTGCTTTCGCTCATACTTTCGTTTATAAATATTAGAGTTGCAGCCGCGCTTATTTTTCCACCATTAGTTGTATACAAATCTTTGCTTTTTTCAATTGCATAAACATATTGCAAGCGATTGCTGTTTATAAATAGGGATTGTAAAAAGTGTAGTCATCGGCATTTCTGAGTATGCTTAAATTGTCGTGAAATTGTAATATATTAAGAAGATTTACTACACACCAAGAAACTTTCCTGTAAAGAATAGTGTACCTATTTACATGTTTTTGGTTGTACCCTAGTGCCACATAAAATAATTTAATTTACATAATGGTCTCTACAGTCAGTAAGTTTTTACTTTCTTCTATATTCAATAGAAGAAAGTATTGGATTCGTAAAAATTTTCGACCTCGGGTTTTTGATGAATTTACACGTTTTGAGAGCTGTAGAACACGATTTGACCATTTTTAGAAAATGTCTGTCTCTCTGTGTGTGTGACAAAATTTTGTGGCAACTGTATCTCAGGAACTACTGCACAGAATTTCATACGAATTGGTATATAGTTGCACCTTGACATAAATTAGTGCCTATCAACTTTTGGTAAAAATTGTCTTACAGGTTGCGTTGCCATCCCGCTTTCCAAAATTTTTAACATGGTGATATAGGACAAAATTTTGTATAAATGTGCATAAAGAGAATTATTTTTTAGTAATCATTATGAAATGTACAAGAATTATTTATAATAGAGATAGTCAACTGGGAAATTTTTTTTGTATGTGTAGGAGCCTCGCCACCCCCCTGGGGGGGGGGAAGTCCCTCCTCGAGGAATAAATTTTCAAGATGGGTATCTTTTGAAAGGTCTCGTCAGTACCTTTAAAACGAATGGTTTAACTATAAATCTGCGATAATTTAAAACAAAGTTATCGAATTTATTTACTTTTATTGAAAAAAAAAAACTTGGTGGGGGGGATGGGATCGTTTTTTTTTTTTTTTTTTTTTTTTTTTTTTTACGAAATGTAACCAAACTTGGTATTTAATTGGCCCCTGACATAAACTGGTGCTGATTAGATTTGGGGATCAAATCCTCAACAGGTGGCGCTGTGTTCGTATTTTTTCTAAAATTTTAACATGGCAGTATAGGACAAAATTTCGTATAAATGTAACCTGTAATTGTAAAATTAATATGAGTTATTGATAACAGTAGTAGTTAATTAGGAAAAAATTTTTGTGCATGTGGGGGCATCGCTTCTCTCCCTGAGGGAAGTACCCCCCGGGTATATTTTCAAGATGGGTATCTTTCGAAAGGTCTCGTCAATACCTTTAAAACGAATGGTTGAATTATAAATATGTGATAATTTAAAACAAAGTTAGCGATTTTTTTTAAAACTTTTAATGAAAATAGACGGAAAAAAAATCGTATATATATATATATATATATATATATATATTAAATATTGTTCCTGAGTGAATTTGTATAGGAAAATATAGAAGAAAGTCTTCTGTTGGCCAGAACATGCTAGTTTAATTATTTTATAATAAACAAAAACTGTTACAAACAGAAAGACATTAATGCATGATTTGAAATTACTGCAATATAATAAAGTGTATGCACAATATATGTATACACACACATATGTATATTTGACAAAACCATAAAAGATAATTCCAGCACAATATGGACTACAAACTTTAGCTATTAGGCTCAATTGTCTCCCTTCCTTCTTCCTTTTCCTTCCCTGAAATTTTGAAAAGTCACGTTTTATGGAACACAGAGTTTTTGGAATTAATTTTTAGAACTATGTAGATAAATTCAAGAAAATTAAGTAATATTTATATAGTATTTATTTCTTGAATACTAGATTTAATCTCAATAAATTATTAATTATACATTATTATAACAAGAATTCAAAATAATTTCCCTCATCTTGAAAAAATAATAAGTTGAATAATTAAAAAATTTCTTCAAAGATTTGGAAAGGAATATGCCCCCGGGATCGGCGACTTAGCCGTTCGGTGTCCTCCATGTTTTTTTCTGAAGTCCTAGTAATTATAGGTTAGAGTTCCTTAAAAAGACCCCCCCCCTCCCCTCCCTCTATGGAGGGTTATTCGCGGCCTGTCTGGAGAATGCGTTGGTTATTCTCTCAGCATTCTGTTCCCAATGCTCACAACTGACCATTCCCATACCACTAGATTCTTTCCCATTTTCCGTTGATATGCTAATTGATTTGATATGCTAATTCAGTAAAATATTAAATTTGATATGGTGATATATTTGTCTTACTAACGAACGATTAAAACCAACACTAAGATTTTTTTCTTAATAAGGTTGTTGAATAAAAATTTTTGATGACTTTTAAAAAATGTTTTAAAACTACTACTGTTAATTTGAATTTTTTAGGTTTAAGACTTTAGTGGCGACATCTAGTTTCAGTAATAAGAAATAATAGATTCTTTAAGCGAGTTATGATCAGACGAATAAAAGTATTAAATGTATATAGTATTTCTAATTTCTGCAGTAGAATTTGTAACAAATAATAGCATTTTAATTTTTTTTTTAAAAATATATTGCTATTAAAGATTTCACCGTATTTTTTAACAGTTTTAAAATAATAGATATCATAATAGTGTAATTAATTTTCTACTGCATTGAAAAATCTTAATTTATAGTACGTAATACGAGTAGTAAAATAAGTATTTGTAAAATAATTTTTAATATTATGCATTTTAAAATTATATGTAAATGGAAAAAGGAGGACTTATTAACGACTATGTAAAATAAATAAATAAAATTTTGTTAATTCAATTTATTGTCTGTTCTAGTGGTGACATCTATTGTTACTCATAAAATGTACGAACGTTCATGCCTGTTTAAATGAATTAATAAGTTTATAAATCAATTTTATTTTTTAAATTTTAATATACTTAATAATTTTGTATTTCAATGTGTTTGATTTCAAATTTTTCTAACTCTAAATTTGTAAATTCATCACAAAAAAAAAGTAAATAAAAATAAATAAATAAATAAATAAATTATAGCTGGTATGCAAATGCGAATTCATCTACGCTTCGCCGACTTAGCTATTGAGTTTTCCGTAGCTTTCTCTGAAATTCGAGTGAATATGGATTAGAATCCCTTAGAAAGACTTTTATTGAGGACTTTCCACATAAGCCTACGTTCCTCGGATAGAAAATTTGTCAGCATCGGGTCTCCTCCTAATTTTAAACCTATGGGCGTACAATATGTTTGTATTATAAACATACTTCAGGAGAAAATCAAAATTTTCAATTTTTTTTTCTGTAGCCTTTCAAAGACATATCACCCATCTAGACGAATAGTTAATGCTCTGACCTTCAGTTCCCAGATAGCGAGTTTAATGATCTTTAATGTGCAAAAAATGACCATCGAGCGACAACTCCAACTAACTTAAAGCATGTTTTTTTTTTTTTTTCCTCACACTTTCACGATTATTATTATTATTATTATTTTTTTTTTTCTAAAATGGGTAATTTTATATTTCTTAAGTTATAAAGCTTTGTAGGGAACTTTATCACTTAAAACAGGTATATAAATATTCCTTTTAGGAAAATATATATATAAAATTATATAAAAGTGGGTAAAAGAAAACATGTACTTTAGGAAAGATTCACAAATAATAGAAATTGGAAATCCTACTTCTCACGTGAGATATCTTTAGAATATAATCGCGCAGTATCGTACGCCTATGGACTCTTCCCACCTGACGTCAGAGGTCACATGATAGAGGAAAAACAAATAGCAGACGAAGTCTTGTTTATCTAGAGCGATTGCTGAAATAACATATTTTCTATTCTTATTTTTGATCAATCGCATTTAATCTGTGTTATTTTTTATACATCATCATTTTAAATCCATTTTATATCATTATTCATAATCTTTTGTTTGCTGTATACATTTACAATCATCATTTAGTTTATACCTGTTATTGATGTTCATGAAGGCCATGTTTAAATACTCTGATTTTTCGTACTTAAATCAGTGACAGTGCAATATCGTACTGCGTAAATCATTTAGACCAGTAACTAAGTTAATTAACTTGTTGTAACACCTTTATGCAATTAAATTAAATGAAAACATTTTAAAATTTCAAATTATAATCCGTAAACATTCCACAAGAAGCTATTATTTATTGCTAGATCAGTTAATGTTACAGTTACACTACAATATACAAAAATCGATTCTTATAGGTAAAAATAAATAAACACGTAAAATGTTTTTTAAAAATTATTAAATTTACAAATACAATTATTCTACTGTTTACAAATGCACAATATTACTTTTATTTTATTTTATATTAAATATTAAAATTTTTGTTCTTAAGAACAATATTTAATTGAATTCGATTCTGAGAATTCGATTATTCGTTTTCCTCTATCACGTGATTGAGCAGACGACGGTGGGAAGAGCCCATTGGTTAAACAATATGTGGTGAAAGTTGGTTAGTGACTGACCAGGCCCACATACCACCCAGGGTTCTCACAAAAGGATATTTTAACAAGAAATTTTATGTAGTGTTTTTTTTTTTTTTTTTTTTTTTTTTCTTTTTATTGGTTGTCAACGATTAGTCGATGGTAAAAAAAAAAAAAAAATGGCGATTACAGCAATTTTAATAAAATTTTAACAACAATAAAATGTGCTTCAAATTACATTTAAATTATACAAATATTTCAATTATTTCAGTTGTTTATTTTAATAAATCTTGTAAGTAGAAACATTAAAGTTTAAGGGAATCAAAGATAATAATACCCGTTCATATTCATTTTTTTATGTTGTCAAGCAGAGTCAAGCAGAAAAGTAAATATTATCTAAAAGTAGCATTGCTTGTGCTCGTATAACAATTCCCTATAGTTTTAACATAAGAAATTATTCCTGCGGTAGATATTCTATAAAATTCAAACTATATAACAAAATTCAACCAACATCGTTGCTTTCTTTATTCTATTCTATTTCTTAAAACAATTTTTATAGATGCCACACGAACCTCATGAATTTTAAATTTTACATCTACTTTTTAAGATAGCACGCGATCATGTTTTATATAAAAATTATATCATTAAATTCATTTTTTTACTTATTTTTATTTCATTTTGCGCGCGCAATTTTTATTTCCTAATTCAAAATTATTAAGAAAAAATTTTTTCGATAGTGTTTGTTTCGATACTGATTATTATTAATTTTCTTTTCTTTTTCTTTCAAAAAAAAAAAAAAAAAAAAATGTTTTGATGAAATTCTGGCAAAAGCAGAATTTAGTTTAAGACGGAGGCCTTTTTTTTAAAAAAAAAAAAAAAAAAAAAAAAAAAAAAAATTATAACATCGCTTTCAAATTATTCAATTATATTTCCGATAAATTTTAGGATTTCGATAAATGTCCAACTATCGAAAAATGACACCGCAAAAATCTGAGATTGAGACTAATAGTCCTCAGCCTTAAAAAAAAAAAAAAAAAAAAAGAGCAGTTGAGAACCCTGATACTACCACACCTATGCAGATTGAGAATTATGTACACGATGAGATTTTATGTGCTCATTGAAAATTTTATATATGACCATTGACAGGTTTCGTGAAATACGGTCGCCTTTAGCGACCAATATATTTTAACTCACCACTATCCGCGATTGTAATGAAATGCTCGCCCTCTGGTGGGCTAAGGGGAAATTACAATAAACATGCTTTAATTCGAATTCCATCAAGCCGCCATTGCTAGCCGATGTTTAGTTTCACATATATTTATTGAATAAAAATGAATAAATCCGGTAAAAAAGATAACACATACTGTTGTGTGCTCCAGTGTAACTCCAAAGGACTAAGAAATCCAGAATTAAGCTTCTATTTATTTTCAAATGACAAATTTAAAATTTCAGTTGCTTCGGCTAATGGAAGTAAAGAATTAATCAGATGATTTGAAGCTACTATTTGTTCAGCTTCAGTTAAATATCTACTTTCGATCGAACTTTGAATAAACTGAAATATTTTTTTTCCAAAAGCAATCAATTTTCCATGATGTAATGGCGGAGAAATTATAGCACGAATATTAAGTAGAATAACAAAGAGAACAATAATAAATACACGTGGCTATTACATTTACTAACAACAAAAGCTGAAAAAGCGCCATCTATCGATCATTACAAACGCGGATCTTTTCAGCTTTAAGGAAACTCAACTTGTTTTTTTATTTTAATATTTTGATAAGAAAAATTGCTCCCAGAATCAGGCTCCGATTCCACTCCTGGTGTAGACTAACTCTCTCCTTTTTGATTCCTGCTCCTTTCATGACGTATTGAAGACACATTGTGTTGAATCAATATACTGTTTGGGGATTTACACCACTTTTCTTTTCTTTGTGCATATTTCACAACTCGGTGTTAAATTAGTACACCATTTTAGAGAGTTTACACTGTTCCTGGCTTGCGACCCGGTGCTAAACCATTGTGCTCAGTGTAATGATGTATGGATGCCGATAGTGTATCGGTTTAGTGACAATAATAAAACAGGTTTCATGATGTTAAATTTAAACAGGTGTTTCCTGATGTATCATTCTGTCCTAGTGAATATTTGATTTTTATGCATAGAATTTTAATTTCTATATTTAAATAAATTTCAAAAGTAGGGGGAAAAAAAAGCAGGGGAATATTTTTTACTGCCTACCAGAAAATTTTGTTGGCAACTAGTTTTTCTCAAATTTCCATAATATAAATGCAAACTGAAAATAATTAGACTTCGATTTTATCCATCTTCATTTATATAAAACCTTAATTCATGCTTTTACTTTGAAGAAAATTAATGGTTATTTGTGTTGGATATTCTTTTATGTAAAATATTAGACATATATATTCTCCTAAAGATGATTTTTTTTTATAGCTAGAGGCCTATTTCAGTCGGTACAGTTGTCGAATTTTTATACGTCACTCTTAATTAGTGCTAGAGGCCTATTTCAGTCGGTTTATTGAATGGGGATTTATTGAATGAAGTCCCCCCAAGGCACAACTTTAACATGAGCCCCCCCCCCCAGGCACAACTTTGACATGAGTCCCCCCCAAGGTACCCCTATTTCAGTCGGTACAGCGTTGTCGAATTTTTATAATACACACTTAATAGTGCTAAGGGCCTATCTCAGTCGGTTTATTGAATGGGGATTTATTGAATGAAGTCCCCCCAAGGCACAACTTTGACATGAGTCCCCCCCCCAGGCCCAACTTTGACACGAGTCCCCCCCAAGGTACCCCTATTTCAGTCAGTACAGCGTTGTCGAATTTTTATACGTCACTCTTAATAGTGCTAAGGGCCTATTTCAGTCAGTTTATTGAATGGGGATTTATTGAATGAAGTCCCCCAAGGCACAACTTTGACATGAGTCCCCCCCCCAGGCCCAACTTTGACATGAGTCCCCCCTAAGGCCCAACTTTGACATGAGTCTCCCCCAGGCCCAACTTTGACATGAGTCCCCCCCAAGGTACAACTTTGACATGAGTCCCCCCCAAGGTACCCCTATTTCAGTCGGTACAGCGTTGTCGAATTTTTATAATACACCTCTTAATAGTGCTAAGGGCCTATTTCAGTCGGTTTATTGAATGGGGATTTATTGAATGAAGTCCCCCCAAGGCACAACTTTGACATGAGTCCCCCCCCCCAGGCCCAACTTTGACATGAGTCCCCCCTAAGGCACAACTTTGACATGAGTCCCCCCCCAGGCCCAACATTGACATGAGTCCCCCCCAAGGCACAACTTTGACATGAGTCCCCCCCAAGGTACAACTTTGACATGAGTCCCCCCCAAGGTACAACTTTGACATGAGTCCCCCCCAAGGTACAACTTTGACATGAGTCCCCCCCAAGGTACAACTTTGACATGAGTCCCCCCCAAGGCACAACTTTGACATGAGTCCCCCCCAGGCCCAACTTTGACATGAGTCCCCCCCAAGGTACCCCTATTTCAGTCGGTACAGCGTTGTCGAATTTTTATAATACACCTCTTAATAGTGCTAAGGGCCTATTTCAGTCGGTTTATTGAATGGGGATTTATTGAATGAAGTCCCCCCCAGGCCCAACTTTGACATGAGTCTCCCCCAAGGTACAACTTTGACATGAGTCCCCCCCAAGGTACAACTTTGACATGAGTCCCCCCCCAAGGCACAACTTTGACATGAGTCCCCCCCCAGGCCCAACTTTGACATGAGTCCCCCCTAAGGCCCAACTTTGACATGAGTCTCCCCCCCCAGGCCCAACTTTGACGTGAGTCCCCCAAGGCCCAACTTTGACATGAGTCCCCCCCCCCAAGGTACAACTTTGACATGAGTCCCCCCCCCCAAGGCGCACCTTTGACATGAGTCCCCCCCAAGGCACACCTCCCCCTCATTGGGAAAAAGAGAAAAAACTTTGTTTTGCGGCTATAAGACTGTTTGGACTTCCAACGTTATTTGTTACAGTATCTGCAGCTGAAACACATTGGTTTGATTTAATGAAAACTTTATCATGGAATTTAGATCGTCACGAATTAACTAAAGAAGAATTTGTCGATATTAACAAGTTTAGCAGTAGGCCTCTGGCACTAAATTAAAATCTGTCAATGTCAGATTTTCATGTTTTAAATAATGAAATAATGTCGTGTCTGTATATATATATATATATATATATATATATATATATATATATATATATATATATATATATATATACACACACACATATATATATATATATATATATATATATATATATGTATTTTTTTTTTTTAAACTCATACATTTTTTTTTTTTTTCTAAACTTATGCATTTTTTTTTTTTAACTTAATAAACGATCAATTTTGATTTCAGCTCAACTCAGGGAATTAAAGAAAGTGACTTTAGGAAAAGTAATGTGTGATAACTTAAGAATCTCCGAAGTGACTGAGAATGCGTTTCTTTATGAAGGAAACAGGTGAGTAAAGTTTTGATAATGTCATTCTTTATTATCAATGTCTGAAGAAAGATTATTTTTTTAACAATGCTTTTTTTTCATTTATTCATTTTTTTTTTTTCTTATTAAGTGTTTTTAGTTTGTCAGGTAAAGGATATGGATTTTCTATCTAAATTTATATTCTGCAATTACTTTATGTAGAAAGCAGAAATTTTATTAAATTTTTTTAATAAATTAAAGTAAGCAGTCTAAATTAAACTTTTCATTAAGAAAATGTAAAACTATAAACTTCTGGAAATAAACTATAAAGCTCTGGAATTTACATTGTAATTTACATTTAGATTAAACTGAAATAATACCTATTTACCACAGGTTTAATTGTTAATCCGACTAAATTCCCAGTGATTGTGGTCATAGAAAACTAAATTTCGCATATATAGAAGAAAAACTGTTTGAGTCTAAAAAAAAAAAAAAAAAAAAAAAAATAATAATAACACAACAGTTTTGTCACATAAACTGTCGGAAGTCGCGTTTTAAAATAGAAATCGAAAGTTGTGAATGTTCAAAAATGTGCATAGCAATTAATTATTTTACTTTGTGTTTTCAACTTTCAGAAACAGAATGGAAAATTGCAACAGTAAAGAAGGCATGGATTTGAATGCTTGGCGAGCTTAAACTGAGTTTAAGTAAGTAGTATTCTTTGTTTTATTTCTCAATCGGCGCAAATCAATTGTTTTCGTGTTTTTTGCATTTTATGGTGTTTTATGCTTTCATTACTTATCTTTCAACACCAAATTTTCTTAGATTTTTATTACATTTTTACTGAGCTAAAATGATGTGTTTGGTTTTAGTCGAATTTCTAATAAATATTATAACTCACTTTTATAGCTTTTCAGAAAGTAAATGCCGACAGATTTGATATTAAACTATTTCTACGCCGCTTTCAATTTCTTCTTAATACGTAAGAGGAAAATATTGCACTCTTGAAAATTTTTCAACTTTCAGTTTTCGATGGATTTACATGTTTTGAGATGTCCTAAACATGAATAATTTTTAGCAAATACATTACAAAATTTAGTTTATATTGTATTTAATTCACTTCTAAGACTGCTGATTCGCGACAGAAAAAGCCCAAAAATTTCGGACGCCAAATATGAAAAATCCACAGTCAAATTACATTAAGCTTCATTTCTATGCACTCATTCATAGAATCAAGAATTAAAAAAAAAAAAAGACAGATTTGTTTTGAACTATTACAAATACATGGTTCAACCGCGTATTTTAAAGATATTAAAGATTCCCCCCCCCCCCTTAAATACTGACATTTGAAATTTTCTCTTCCGAAGGAAGGGGATGGGGTGGGGGGTGATGGTCCTACAAATACAAAATTTTTATCTTAGTTGACTATGACTATTATAACTTAAATGTTTAAATTTCGAAATTATTGGTTAAAAGTTATCCCATTGTATAAATTTATATGAAATTTTGTCTTAAGTTGTTATAGCAAAAGTTATGGAAAAACAGGGTGGCAGCGTCACTTGTTGCGTGATATGCACCAATTGTTTATAAACACCGACTTATCTGTAAGTGTAACTAAATATAAATTTTTATAAAATTTTAAACACTAGTTATTGGTTTAGAGCTGCTATTAAATTTTTATGATAGAAACACATAGGCATTTTCTGAAAATAGTTAAATCGTGTTCAGGGAATCTCAGAACGTGTGAATCCATCGAAAACCAGAGGTAGAAAATCTTTACGAATCCAGTACTTTCTTCTTATGAATATGGAGGAAAGTGACAGTGACACCTCTGTATTTCATACATGCAAACACACACACAAAACAAAATTCCTATATAACCTTAACTATTATTGAAGTAAATATTAGTTTGTTATCAAAGTTGTATTGTAAAGTAACAAAGTATTTTTTTACTAATGTGAAATTGTGTAATACAAAAAAGTAAATGGAAAATTTATATATTTTTTAAGAAAACAGCTATTTTGTAATACATTTATTTCCATTTCTTTGCAGATTCAAACAAGAGATTTAAACAGGATTTAGCAAATAAAGGATTTTGGACTTAACTTAATCTCATCATAAGGAATTTGAGAGAGAGAGAGAAAAAAAAGTGAAGACTTTCACTTCATGAAGAATCCGTCTTTTACTATATTAACTGAGTATTTTCAAAAACTTATTATAGTTTTAGCAGTGGTTAAAGTAATGATTGCTTAAGAAAGTTTTCATTAAAAAAAAAAAAAAAAAAAAATCATTTTCTTACTGTACTAACTGAATATTTTTAAAGACTTATCATTGTGTTAGCAATATTTAAAATAATAATTATTAAGAAAGTAAAAAAAAAAAAAAAAAAAAAAAAAAAAAACAATCTTTTTTAGTTAACAACCAACGAGGTTTCTTTTAACGTGCATTTATTTATAAACAAATCATATTTAAAATTTAACAAAAAGATAAATTTTGTATGGTTATCATATGCTTATTTCCTTAATGTAAATGCATATAGATTTTATTCTTCTTTTTGGTATACTTTTGATTATCTTTTAGTATTTTGAAAACATATTTTACATATTTTCTGATTGTAAGAGACTGAAAATGGAAGTCTTATTTTTATAAATATGAGTTTTAAAAAATAATTTTACACCAATATTTTAACCTTTTTTGCGTCAATGATGCCATCTGAGGAATCATAACATTTAAGATTTTTTTTACTCCCCTTAAAAATCAAACTGATTTCATACCAAAAAATTGAATATTTGACATATATATTTGACAGTTGTACTATCCCTATTGATAAATGAAATGACTTTTTACGTTATTCTAATAAACACAGTTGAACATCTCTATTATCCCAAACTCTTCTGATCGAAACTCTCAGTTAATCGAAATTCATTTTTAGAGTTTTTTTTTTTTTTTTTTTTTTTTTTTTTTAACAATCACATTGATTTCTTGTGTGTGAAAAAATCGCAGGCATTACTTCTTGTATGCAAGGGGTCCTTTTCAAACGAAGAGTACAAATACATATTTTGGACCTTTTTTTTTAGAATTTTCTTTTTCAAAAGAGAAAAACGATGTGAGCGAAAAAAAAAAAAAAAAAAACGTACTAAATAGCAGTTTTGAGTTTTGGAAGTTTCGATTGTTTTGCAAAAAGTTTGGCATGGCTGGTGCAGCAGGAAGACTACAAGTGAATTATTAGTTAAAAAAAAAAAAAAGGAAAAACCCTTCGTGATAGAACTGCAAAGCAAAGGCAATCAAAACTGCGACAAACGAAACTTCATTTCAAACCTTTGTGAAATATTTAAAAAGTACTTAATTTCAAAATTATAATAAAGGTGATTTGTTTTTTATTCTATTTTGTCATGGCTTTATTTTTATGAAACACTTGCTCTCATAATAAGAAATAGTGCATATGCTTGTCCTTAATCTTAAAACTAAAGCATTCTCTATAATCTGAAAATTTCCATTTTTCGAAAGATGGTCGGTCCCAATTACTTCGTCGTATAATCAAGGTTTTATTGTATATCACAATCAGTTTTACTTTGAGAGCAATTTAACTAGTCACCACTGTCAGATATACCCGTCCTTTGAGCTGCTGTTTTTTCCCTAATACATTCAAAATTGGATTCTTTGCCGTTTTTCAAATGTGAAGGTGATATATAATAATAATAATGTTTAGCTTGAAATATTTAGTTATATTTTAAATCTAATGCTTTAAAATAACAATTGCTTTAGATATATCTTAAAAATGTGGAGTTGAAAACATTACAGATTTACTCTTTCTTACGGTTGTCACATGGTTTTGAGTTAATGATTTGAAATATAATTTTTAGTTAATTTTTTAATGTTTATAAATTGAATTTAGATTAATTTTAGCATAAATTTTTATTTATTGGAAACTCATGATCAAAAAATTCATCAAGCGCTGTTAAATACAACTAAACATCTCTTAGTTGCTGCGTTGTTTTTACCACTGATTCGTACTTAGTTCTTACTCGTGTTACCCAGTGGCAAGGCGCTGGCTTCTGGAACACCAAATTCGAATCTCAAATCAAACATGAACGTTTGTTTCGTACTTTTTATGTTTATAAAATGAATATTCTTGTGATAAAACTTGTGATCTGGCTTACTCGAGATATTAGTGCTCCCCAAGGCAAGCAAAAGCCCCAACTCTACAAACAAACAAATTACTTATGTTTTTTCAAAGACAGTTTTTTCTAAAGATATATTTATGACTAATTGTTACTTTTGAAATATATTTATGATTAAATATATGTATATTTCTTGTTAATAAACATATATTTATTCATTTTTCATTTACATAAAACTATAAATACAATTATTGTTTAAAGGAAATGAAAAATAAATATTTGTGCCTGAAATATATTCAAAATGTTTAAAATCTCATTGTAGTATATTCATTTAAAATAAAATGAAGGTTATGGAAGACGCATGTAGTAAGAACATGTTATTTAACCCTTAACTACACGCGCTGATGTAAAAAATACACCATTTATAGTAAACAGAAAATAAATAACTTTGGGATCCCTCTGCCCCACGCTGCGTGCACATCTAACCTATCATTGAAGTATTTATTCAAAGATTTTTCCTTTTTGTTTTTACAAAAAGTTTTGATAATTAAAACTTACACAGTCGGCAGCAAAAGTGTCCGAGCACTAACCAATAATTTTTATATCAAAAAAGTACACTTAATACTATTTTGTTAAATAAATCCTTGTCGAATCATGTTCTTAGAACTGACTAGGAACATGCCTCGACAAGGATTTATCTAACAAAGTAGTATTATGTGTACTTTTTTTAGACAGGGATTTTTGCTAGTGCTCGGATACTTTTGCTGCCAATTGTAGCATGCATATTTGTTCTTATTTAATTTATTATTTGATATTTTGGTGGTGTACAAAATGCACCACGCGTGTACTTGTGTTAAAATATTAAGCACGTGTAGTTAAAGGTTAAAGGTAAATATTAACGCTAATTATTAATCTGTTTGAGGTATTCCTTTATGTGATTCCCTTTATTTTTTCTCAACAAAACTATTTATTATATAATGTAACAAAATTATGAGAGTTTATTTTAAACAAATTATTGAAATTTGATTATTTTTGATGTAAAATATGAAATAAATAAATAAATAACTGTACATTAATTTATGTGTTGAAGTTATTAATATTCCACATTTCCTTTTTTATAGCGCTTGTTTAATATTTTTGAATTATGTCGAGGTTTTATGATTTTGAATATTGTGTTATAGATTCAAATTAATTCAAATTCCAAATGTAATTACGTATTTGATATAGTAAATGTAAACTATTTTGTCATGTATGAATTCGAAAAAAAAAAAAAAAAAAAAGTATAATTATTGAAATACAATGCCCACTGATGTAAAATTTTATTGAAGTAAAATTATTTTACCATATATTTGCTTGATGTGTTCATTTAAATTGGAATTTGCACATGAAGGATATGAACATTTGGATGAAACATAAGTCAATGTAAGTAGAAGTCCATTCTAATTCCAGCTTTTACGACACTTACGTGTATTTTAAAGGGCACTTGGTAGCTCTGACTTGGCACAACTGAACGTTTAATGTAAAAGCTTATATTTCCATTTAATATTTATAGAATGTTAGGTTAGTTTTCTCAGTTTGCACTTTTTCATGAATTAATGATCTTGTTTAAACTTCTACAGGTATTTTAAAAAAGACTTTTTTTTTTCTTTTTTTAATACATAACAAAACCTACTTAAAAAAAAAAAAAAAAAAAAAAAGATGGGTTTTGCAATATCTTTAAAAGAAAAAATATCAAAAATAAAAAAACATCAAACATTTTGTCTTTTGTTTTGCAAATTCCTGTATAGACATGAACTTTTTAATTTTTGTTAAAATAAAAAACTAATTAATAAACTGGCTCAGTCACTTGGCACAACTGAACGTTTAATGTAAGAGCTTATATTTCCATTTAATATTTATAGTATGTTAGGTTAGTTTTCTCAGTTTGCACTTTTTCATGAATTAATGATCTTGTTTAAACTTCTACAGGTATTTAAAAAAAGACTTTTTTTTTCTTTTTTTAATACATAACAAAACCTACTTAAAAAAAAAAAAAAAAAAAGATGGGTTTTGCAATATCTTGAAAAGAAAAAATATCAAAAATAAAAATACATCAAACATTTTGTCTTTTGTTTTGCAAATTCCTGTATAGACATGAACTTTTTAATTTTTGTTAAAATAAAAAACTAATTAATAAATTTCAGAATTCATCCTTAATTCTTAAAAGTAGTTTCTATTAAATAATCTATTTCCCCCCCCCAAAAAAAAAAAAAATATTTTTTTTTTTAAATATCTGTAGAAGTTTACGCATTTTGAAGATCATGAATTTATATATATATATATATATATATATATATAAAGAAAAAGAAGAAAAATGCAAATTGAGAAAATGCAATTTAAATATTCCAAATCTGTAAAGAAAAAAGAAAAATCAAAATCCATAAGAATTGTTGCATAAATATATATTTTATTAAACGAAACTAATATAGTTCAATTTATAAATATTAAATAGAAATATGAGCTTTAATATGAAACTTTCAGTGACTCCAAGTAAAAGATACCAAGTCCCCTTGAGGGTCTCCAGTAGTCAGATACTTTCCTTTCTCCTTCCCCATGTAATCCAATGGGAGATTTTTGTTGCTTTGTATTTTCAGATACCTCTTTCAAAAGTAAAGTTTTTCGAATTCTGGTTTTTGAATTCCACTCTTTGAACATGTCACCTTTTATCTTAGTTAGCAATTAAAAACAAAAATAAAACAAATAATAATAAATAGATAAATAAAACATTTCTTTTTGTGACTGAAAATTAGACTCTTAAGTTTGCTTAAGGAAATAAAATATTTAAATTTATTTAAAAAAAAAAAAAAAAAAAAAAAAAAAAATGCTTAGTAAGAAAAAAAATGTGGCATGTTCGAAGAATGGAATTCAAAAAATTTTATTTTTGAGCGAGATATCTGGAAAATACAAAGCAACAAAAATCCCATTGGATTAAACGGGGAAGGAGAAAGGGATAGTATCGACTAACTGAAATACTGATATTAAAGTATGATGAATAAAAATTTTCTGGCAAACACTGTCAATGTCAGCATTTTTGCTTTAATACTGGAATCGTGTCCATATTTTTACTTTACTTAGTTTTCTTTTCAATAAAAGAAAGCATTGGACTAAAAAAAAAAAAAAAAGTTTTTAATGGTTTTATATGTTTTAAGGGGACTTGGCACTACTGAAGGCTTCATATAAAAGCTTGTATTTCCATTTAATATTTATAAATTGAAATATAATATGTTTTCTCAATAAAATATATATTCAAACAAAATTTTTTATGGATTTTGATATATATATATATATATATATATATATATACATACGTATTTTTAATGTATTTGAATTCTTTAAATTGCTTTTTTCAATTTGCATTTTTTCATAAATTTATATGATCTTCTATATGCTTAAAATTCTACAGATATTTAAGAAAAGACTTAATAATTTTTTTAGATGGTCAGTGGAACTTACTTAAAAGAATTAGGGGTTGATATTGCAATATTTTTAAAAGAAAAAATTTTAAAAAATAAAGATATAACAAAAAACATTTTTTTTTCTTTTCAAAATTTTACATAGATATGCAGTTTTTAATTTTTTTTTTCTCAAAAACTAATTAATAAATTTTAAAATCCCTTCCCAATTCTTTTAAATAGGATCTCTTAAGCATCTAAAATAGCATTAAGTCTTTTCTTAACTTTCTGCAGAAGTTTTAGCATTTTGAAAATCATGAATTCATGAAAAAATGCAAACTGAAAAAACGCAATTTAAAGACTTCAGATATGTAAAAAATGTGTCAAAAACCATAAGAATTGTTGCATTAATATATATATTTTATTGAACAAACCTAATATAGTTGAATTAATAAATATTAAATGGAAATAAAAGTTTTATATGAAGTCTTCAGTAATGCCAAGTCAAAGGTGCCAAGCACCCTTAAGAGGTACCCATTTTGACCATTATTGGAATTATGTCTGTGTGTATGCATGGGACAAAAATTTTGTGGAAGCTCTAGTTCATGAAATAATACACATAATTATATATATATAATAAAGATGATCTATTAAGCATAGTAGAAGCCGAGCAACAGATACAAGATCACTGAAACACCAATGACCAATAACATTAAAAAAAAAAAAAAAAAAAATCATCAGTGGATGAAATACACTAATGTAAAGAAACCAGATCTATTAATTAACAGCCTACAAAACAAACGAATCAATAAAGTAATACAACAAATCTTAACTTAAAACCATAAACTTATCAAAATTAATGAAAAAACAACCCAAGAAACACAAGATAGGAAGAAGGAGGCAGGCGGCAAGACTTGTGACTTGCCTGTGGGGTTACACTAGTTTTACACCGGCAACACTCCCCCAGCCTGCCACAACCAGAACAGGAACCATATGGATTTAAAAAAGGAAAATTTCAAAGCAGATGAACACCAATGAAACCACGTAGCAACATATATATATATATATATATATATATAATTGCACCTTGTCATGAATCGGTGTCTTTCAACTTTTGGTGCATATCACTTAACAGGTGGCCTTACTTGTTGCATTTCCCCACATCTACAGGATGGTTACATCTCAAATTGTATAATATACAATTGTATAAAACTTAATATGTGAGAAAGTCGTAATGAAATCTATGCCGATTCTATCTGGGTGTATAGCGGCTTTTAAATGCGACAGTTATCTTTGTTTACTGGAGGCTATATCTCAGCTTCTACGATGTATAAATACATAAAACATGATACGCGAGATGATTATTATGATAAAGAACATTTGTGTTACTTGGTTATGTATCAACGACTGATATTATTCACTTTCTGCGATTTTCTAAAGAGTTGCCTTGGCATCTATTTGTTGAAGAGTTTTCGCAACTGTGTAAAATAATAAATAAAGAAATAATTTAATAACGTAATTTAAAAAATAAATCCCGAAGCAATTGTCTGCTCTGTCAGTGAGTATAGAAGAAAAAGATATCTGCTCTTTGCCGCAAGTGAGAGAGAAAGAGAAGAGAGCAACATTTTCGCATCCGTTCGCGCGGCAGTGAAAGGCTGACCTTGGGCTGGCCGGGATGCCTTCCCCCTCACGGGTCAGGAAAAACCAAGAGATAATGACAGAGTATGATACTTGCGGTTTTTAACAGCGTATCGGGTGAATGAGCCAGGTTTTTTTTTCAGGGGAAGTTTCTCTTGCGTGTTGGCAACGTTGGTTAGGCGGGAAATAGAGGAAGGGACGCTCTCGCTGACTCTGGAAGCGGGAAGAGGATTTTTACTGTGCTTGGCATGAGTTAGCGTTTTTTACACAATTTTTCGGTGGCCAGGGGCTTTTTAGCCCCTGCTATGGCCCTCCCTAGCTCCGTTGGCAGTTTCTTTCCATAGACTGTTAAGTATTTCTAGAAATTAAACAACAAAAAGGTAAAATATTCGTGAAATCAACCCCGAGGATTTCTGAACTAGAAGGTAATCAAGTTTACCAGTGGAGATACTACTCGAAACTGTCTAGAGGGTAACGTTTAGAGAAAACATAGCTGAGAAATGCTGTTGATATTGTACCTGCTTATTATACGAAGCTCAGAGACAAGCCACTGAAGAATAGGGAACTATTGCCGGCCTGAAAATACTCTTTGACTTATTCGGGAAAGAGGAATGTCAATTTATTCAACTGATGGAGCACAGTCTAGACTATATAGTTGGAGAATGGAACCCAGACTCCACAACAGGAAAGGTTACGCTAAAGCCGGTAAGAGGAGTTTGCAAAAATGAATTTAACAAGAAATTGAATCAGCCAGTATACGCACTCACTCATACAGGAGAAAAGCTATACTATAGTCCGTGTAAACTGAATTGGCCTGTGAAGGTCACTACTCCCCGGTCAATTTTCCTAGAAATGACCCATGTGATCCCGTTATCGCTCTTTCTTTTCCCACCCCATTTGAGCAATTGTTTGACTAGGAGAATATTTCGTTCAGATACAATAATAGTTCACTTTTGGCTTGTTCTTTGGCTCCGTTAGCATTTACTTTTTCTCGTCGTTTCATTTCCGTATCATTTACTATGGTTGATAATCCTGATATAAGGAAACAATCTAAACTGATTATTTATCATGTTTAGTTATCAAAACTTTTTTTACTTAAAATGAAATCCCACAAAGGACATAGCAGAATTTCTTCTTTATTAGACCTGAAAATTGTCCTAATCTCAATCCGCTCGAAAATGTTTAGTCTATAAAGGAGGGTGGGGATTTGAAATTTGTAGCCTACAACTTTGAAAGAACTAGAAAAAATATTTATGATATTTTGCACAGTGAAATTTCTGAGCTTTATGTTAAAAAACTGTAAAATACTATGCCATTGTGCATTAAAGCAGTAATCCCATATATAGGCGGAATTATCCAATCCAGAATACATATTTTTATTAAATAATTGTTTAGATCTAACAAATAAATAGTTTTATTTTATAAAATAGCTCTTGTTTATTTCATATAATAAATCATGATAGAATACAAAGTATATGTTTATTATATTACGTTTAAAAAGAAACTTTCATGTAGATTTTTATTAAATACTACATAAAGTGTAACAAAACGAATTATTAAATCGAAAATGTACATAGGTATCATGTTATGACTTCCGTATTATACAAACATAACAATTTTATTTGTTGCAATCATTAGTTTTTAAATTATTACATACCCAAAAGGTATAAATCAATTTTTCTGTAGTGCGGCTTTTTTTTTTTTTTTGTCACTTACAAGGAGAGGTCACGACATGGAAAATTCAGATCGGGACGAAATTCCGCAGGATGGTGGTATACTATGAGGGTAACAACATATTAAAGCAGTAGGACCCACTATCCACAAAATTTCGAGAAAAAAGCATTTAAAGTTTCAGTAATCTTTAAATACAAGTTATTTCACAAGTAAGCAAGCGCCCCAGTGGTAAGATCCTAAAGCGCGAGTCTGCTAGCCAGACGACTCGGGTTCGAGGCTACCTCCAGTCCGAACTGCTTTTTTTTTTCCCTTTAACTTTTTATGTAATCTAAACTTTTTATTTATTTTTACTTTATTTTATAATTCAATTCAAAATTTGAAAATTTTAATAAAATATTATTTAATTTTTTTTAATATAAAATAAATATTTTTTTTTTTTTTTTTTTTTAATATTTATAACCTAAAAATACAATAAATTTCTATAAATTAAAAAATAAATTTTATTTTTATTTTAACTGTAAAATAAGGTAAAACTAAAGAAACTGTTTTTGATGATTTATCGAAATATTTTATTTTAATTTAGGTATGCTTGAAACAATACTAAATTTTGTTTTTTAAATTAAAAAAAATAATAATAATACAGAGAAATGATCATTTTAATTGCATATATAATTACTATCCAAATTAAATAATTACTTCTCCAATCAATATAGTTTCTTGAAAAATTATAGTATAGGATTACGACGCTATTAAATTATTACACGTAAAGAAATGTTATCTTTAAATGTAGATTTTAAATGCTAATGAACATCGTTTCCTTTTCGATAACGACTTCCTTTTTTTTTTTTTTTTTTTTTTTTATCATTCCTTGCACAAGATAAAATTCCACCTGCCCTGCCCTTTATTATTTATTAACAAGCTAGAAGCGTTTACGTAATTTATACACATTGAAACAAAATCAGGAAGCTCAAACCAATATTTAAGTAACACCTGCTAACTATTTTACACTTTGTTTACAGCTTGTATATTTTTTAATTATTTAAATATTTGTCTGTTTTCTTTATGTTTCTTACTTAGGGTTTTGTAAAACTAAACTTTATTTTTTAAGTTATAAAAATTTATTGTATTTTTAAGTTATAAATATTAAAAATGGAAAAGTTATTTTATACTCAAGAAAATTAAATAATTTATTAAAATTTTCAAATTTTGAATTGAATTGTAAAATAAAATAAAAATAAATAAAAAGTTTAGATTACATAAAAAATTAAAGAAGAAAAAAAAAGTAGTCTCGAGGTAGCCCCGAACCCAAGTCGTCTGGCTAGCAAACTCGCGCTTTAGGATCACACCACTGGTGCGCTTGCTTGCTTGCGAAATAACTTGTATTTAAAGATTATTGAAACTTTAAATGCTTTTTTCTCGAAATTTTGTGGATAGTGGGTCCTACTGCTTTAATATGTAGTTACCCTCATAGTATACTACAATCCTGTGCAATTTCGTCCCGATTTGAATTTTCCATGTCGTGACCTCTCCTTGTTAGTGTATATATATATATATTAGAATTCAGATTCTTATAGTCCAAAATGTACCGGAAGAATAAATCTGATAAATTAATTTGTCTATATTATTCGCTATTAACAGTTAATATCGTTTTAAGACTAGAAAAAGAGAAACGACCACTTTAACTGCAAAGCTATTTTATAATAAGAATAAGTAATTCATAGCTAAAGAGCATTAAAAATGATTATTAAGAAAACAAAAATTACTTTATTCTGCTCTGTAAACTAATTGCTGGTGTTAATCATATAGTTTTAGGTATTAAATAAGTCATAGATCATAAAATTATATTAAAATTCCTTAGCTACAGGCTTTTCTCAAACCTTTAAAAGTGCAGTGGATTGGCGGTGCATCGGTTGAGACTAAATTGTTCCTTATTTCCTCCGATACTTAGCCCAGTATCACAGAAAATTCCGAACGAATAAGACGACTAGAGCGACTTGTGTTCGAACCCGGCACCTCCTGTCTACCAGCTTCGAGTGCAGAATCTATTGGCCATTGGTACCTCTTGGCATTAATAATCTATGTGAATTGCAGGATTTTTCATTCTTGATTTCTTCTCTTTTTAGCTGCTCTCGAAAACAATAACAGTGTGAGATGAGTAACTGATATCGTAATTTTTTTCTATATGTGACAATGGTAAATGAAATTTAGAAATTCGTCTTAATTAATAAATATGTTAACTCTAAGGATAAGTACAGGAGGAACTAGTCATGAAAATTGAGAATGTGTTTAACTTCTATAACCTTTTTACGTATCTCAGCTAAAATTAAGACACTTTCCTGTTTTTAATCTTGAAACATTTTTCTTATTTTATACTTTTTATTGTTCTTGTACATAAAGTAAAAAATGAAAATATATTTAATATTCTTTTATGTAATATATAAGAATAGGTGGTCTGAAAATTGGAATATTATATAGCTAGATATGAGTGTGTATAAGTATGTATTTTGTATTACTGTGCTCAACGTGCAGCTATCAGAATGCAATTTTGCTTATTAAATAACCATATTTCTAACATTTTCTAGATCTCTAAGTAAGAAAATAAAGAACTTTTTACGATTTCTTTCTCCCTAGATCAGAAAGTTTGAAAATTTTACTCAGAAACAAATTAAAATAATTTTCCTAGTATATTAGAAAATTAACTTTGTTAAGCTAATAAACGAAAAATTATATATTACCTTCATTTTTAAATAATACACATAAAAGATAACCTTACGTATAGACAAACATGGAATAAATATAGTGGATTTATACTACAGGTATTCAACACGTTATTACATACATGTATACTAGCAATAAAAATAAAGTAATCTGCTCTCCAATTGCTTTTACTAAGATAACGAAGTTGCGTGGGAAAAAAAACGCGGAGAAGTTAGCGTCCCTTAAAACCATGGTAACGGGGGAATGAAGAACCCTGAGAGGTGTCCTTGACAGGTCAATTTTTTTTACACAGAGTATAGCGAAATATGTGTTTTAAGAGGTTTTTTTTCAAAAAGGATATTTTGGAAGGTCAATTACTCAATCGTACGGAAACGAAAGACCCGTGTGTGTGAAAATTAAATAAAAAAATAATTGCTCGACGAAAGTGGAGTCCCCAGCCACCCTAGGACATCTAAATTGTGGGTAAATATGATTTTTATTAGTATTTTACCAATTTAACAACGAGGGAAAGACTTAGGATGATTATTACAATAAAAAGTGAGACACTATGTGTCAAAATATTGGTTAGGGATTAATTGATTTTTTTGTGATGGAACTCATTATCTATCTACGCCTTGTGGCATTTATCTAATCATTTAAATACTGTTTTTTCAACTAATTTACAGCTAAGGATTGTGATCATATTTAAATAAAAACTTTTAAAAGATACGAATAGTCTTTGTGTGATTTATGCTATCTACTTAACATTCAAAGGAAGAAAATTGAATAAAGTCTGAACTATCTTTATTTATTTTGTTTCCAGTTAAGAGTAATATAGAGGATTTTGTTTAAAATGCAAATTTACTCATTTTTGCTTATGATGTGAGCTGCTGTTTGTGGGAAAATTTACATTTCACATAACTGTGTGATGAATTTATATGTTTATTAGTAAAAAAAAAAAAAAATAAAAAATAATAATTGAAGGGATGTGTTTTTAAGGCATCCCATTATTTAGAAAGGTTTACTTAAATTAACTAACAGCACCTCACAACATGTGATTTAAGTTGAAAAAAGTCAAGAAGGTATATTTCAGTGTGTGTTTATATATATATTTACATGTTTTATGTTATGGGCAATTTAGTACCCTGCTGTGAGGGAAGTGTTTGACTAAAAGACTTAAAAGAAGTTAAAAAAAAAAGGAAGTGAATTAAAAGTTAGCTTTATTTATTTAAGTCTTAGTATTTAAGAAAAAATTATGAGCATTGTTGTATAACAGGATCTATTTTATATGTTAGGGCTGACTTCCTATTACTCACAGCAGGATACATGACTAATTTTTTAATTTGGTTTATTTTTGGGGGGTTGGCCAATTGCCCAGTGTGTATTTTTTTTATTTCTTCCTTATTTCTATTTATTTATTATCATTGAGTATATTTTAAAGGATTGTCTATGAGAGTCTCTGTCTATGACTAATGATTTTGATATAAAGTTTAATGATGGGTATTGCTGGACAGAGGCTGCCATAGACTATAATGTAGGAAAAATCATTTTTTACATCTACCTTGTGTAAAAATCACAACAGGGCTGGCACAAGTTCTAGGGTGCAAGTTCATTGCACAAACTTTGGCTATTGTTGGGGAACCTGGGTAATTGTAAAACACAACGCGCTTTAAAGTACTTAGTAGTTTGAGAAATTTAAAAGTTAAGTTGTAGTTTAAAACTTAGAGTAAAGGTAATATATTAAAGTAATGTACTATATTAGACGGAGAGGAAAATTTATTATTTAAAAGATAAAAATTAATTAAATTAAATCAACGATGAGAGAGATAAGCACAAACACCGCTTTCTCATCGTCACAACTGGATCCGTGACCAGTTCTAGAATTTGTGTTGCTGTTCTGTTGTGTACATATATAAGTATTCCAATATAAATTTAAATATATTTTGTTATATTACAGGCAGGAGTTTTAATTAATGTTTGAATGTAGAATTTTAGTTTGTTTATTTGAGTTATAATTTAAATACTAAATCAAGTGTTTTCATGGCTCTTTAAATTTGAAATTTTGTGTTTTCTTTTTTCAATGTATGAGAAAAGTTATCACTCTGAGTGTGGGTCACAATTTTAAAATTTAGCAAAAAAAAAAAAAAAAAAAAAAAAAAAGCTACTAGGTGGAGGATATCAAATAAGATATGGAACTATTTATTTGCTGGGTGCGGTTCTATTTTTATATTGTTTTGAGCTGGTATTGCAGTGCTGGCTAACCTCTCCCTTGCACGCAGAACTACCTTAGCTCTGTTGTGTTTGTCCTCAGGTTGACTTGATTTTTTTTTTTTTTTTTGGGGGGGGGGGAGTTGCCTGTATTGAATGCCTAAGTGCATGATTTTGAATTTTCTGTACCAGCTCTGGTAGGGTATTTGTCTACCTGCTTATATAAATAGAGAATAATTTTTTCCAGCATCTGAAAATTTTCTGTTTTTTTTTTTTTTAAATAATATTAGTAATATGCGAATAAATGAAAAAATAATTAAATAAAAAATGCGACCACCTAGTTATGTTTTGTGACCAGCCCTCAGTGTGGCAGTGGGTAAATGTCAAAAATTAATCTGTAATGCTTTGACAAGGGATACTGAGGGATAAATTGATGTGTTGAATAAAAAGAAAAAATAGATATAAATATATAAAAGTAGTGAAAATTGGTTAATTCTTTAGGATATATTTTGACGAGAACTTTGAACTGCAAATTCAATGTGTGTAAAATTGATTAAAATTTTTTCAAAAATGTAAACAAAGTCTTTATATGAGTATAGTACCTCTTTCAACAGAAAATTAGGGAATGTGTTGGGATGGTAATAAAAATTTTTCTTGCTAGGCAGAGTTAAATTAAATATTTGTCATTACTTTGATCTCACAGTTAATTGTTTGAGGCTTATAAAAAAAAAAAAAAAGAAATTAGGGCTGACTTCCTATTACTCACAGCAGGATACATGACTAATTTTTTAATTTGGTTTATTTTTGGGGGGTTGGCCAATTGCCCAGTGTGTATTTTTTTTTATTTCTTCCTTATTTCTATTTATTTATTATCATTGAGTATATTTTAAAGGATTGTCTATGAGAGTCTCTGTCTATGGCTAATGATTTTGATATAAAGTTTAATGATGGGTATTGCTGGACAGAGGCTGCCATAGACCATAATGTAGGAAAAATCATTTTTTACATCTACCTTGTGTAAAAATCACAACAGGGCTGGCACAAGTTCTAGGGTGCAAGTTCATTGCACAAACTTTGGCTATTGTTGGGGAACCTGGGTAATTGTAAAACACAACGCGCTTTAAAGTACTTAGTAGTTTGAGAAATTTAAAAGTTAAGTTGTAGTTTAAAACTTAGAGTAAAGGTAATATATTAAAGTAATGTACTATATTAGACGGAGAGGAAAATTTATTATTTAAAAGATAAAAATTAATTAAATTAAATCAACGATGAGAGAGATAAGCACAAACATCACTTTCTCATCGTCACATATTGTATAAAATTAAATCAAATTGAAAGTATAAAATGTTTATTGTGAGAAGACATGTTTATTAAGTTTTTTCTGCGTGTTAACTGGTAGGTGCCACTGTTATATAGACCGATATTGAAGAAAATTTTGTCATGGGCACAGCATACAAGTTTTGCCTGTATAAAGGTTAATGCTTACTAGCATGCTTCGCCCGCTTCGCTGGGCACTATATTTAAAGGCATTCTTTTTAATTGAATAATTGAAACGTTTAAATAAATATATTTCGATTGGCGACTATTTTCTTCACAGTTTTAGTATGGTATCTCCTTAACAATAACAAACATTTTTTTAACTTCTCGAATCTGTGCAACAAAACTATTATTAAAAAGAATATTCTGGAAAACAATCAAATAGAAATGTTAATTCTTCGAATATTCTGGAAACAGTTTAAGCTGTTACTCGTACAGTAAAAGTCACTATTCGATGAATGGTCGAATCAGAGAACGCATGTAAGTCGTTTTCACAGCAATCACTATAACGCACGTATGTACGCCTCACGCACATGAAAAAAAAAAATCACAGGATAGCTGTGCATGAATCTCAGAACACACGAAACTCGGTTCCTCGGCATGTTAAAAGCAAAAAACATCACTGGGCACCCATACCTCGCTGTGCATGAATCTGAAAACGCACGAAACTGTGTTCCGCGGCAATCACTATCAGGCATGTTAAAACCAAAAAAACATCACAGGACACCCCTACCTTGCAGTGCATGAATCCGAAAACGCACGTAACTTGGTTCCGCAGCAATCACTATCACGCATGTTAAAACCAAAAAAAAAAAAAAAAAAACATCAGTGGACATCCCTACCGTGTTTTGTGCATGAATCTGAAAACACACGAAACACGGTTTCGCAGCAATCACTGTCAAGCATGTTAAAACCAAAAAAACATCACTGGATACCATTTCCTCAAATCAATGAAAATCAAATAAACCAATCAAATCTCTCGTAATTTCTCACAACATAGCTCAAGTTCAACTTAAAATACACTCAAATCAATGAAAATCAAATAATCCAATCAAATCTCTCGTAATTCCTCAAAACGTAGATCTAGTTCAACGAAAAATACAATCAAATCAATGAAAATCAAATAAACCAATCAAATCTCTCGTAATTCCTCACAACGTAGCTGTAGTTCAACGTGAAATACACTCAAATCAATGAAAATCAAATAAACTAAATCTTGCAATTCCTCATAACGTAGCTGTAGTTCAATGTAAAATATACTCAATGAATATAAAATAAACCAATCAAATCTCTTGTAATTCCTCACAACGTAGCTGTAGTTCAAAATACACTCAAATCAATGAAAATCAAATAAACCAATTAAATCTCTCCTAAGATTCTCCATTCTGCGTCATTATAGAAATGGGAAGTTTTATTTTCATATTTTTATTAATTAAAAGAAAACTAAGCAAAAATTTGAAAATCATACTTCGATGTGCACAATGACCTTTCGGAGGGTACCTTTGTTTAAATTACGTGACTGTCCGAGCTACCGTTTTCGAGAACAGTGAAATATATATATATATACAAATATTGCTCACTTAATAGTATAAGATTTACTTCGACCCGAAACAGCCATTGCGTATTTTTAAATTTAATAGTATTTGCTTGAAATGATTTTGATTCATCATTTGTATGCCCTATGAAGAAAAAGTCTTTATTTCCTCCCAAAAGTAAGTGCCTGACACCTTCGTTCTTCAACTTAATTTCGTAGCGCAGACAAACAACTGTAGCCCATTCAACACGCCCTAGTTTTTTTCCCTTTCAAATATAAAATTCACTTTCTAGTTTAAGAAAATAGTGAGTTTTTGTTATATTTACATGTTCTGAGGTCTCCTGAATACGAAAATCATGTTTTTAGCGAATGGTCTGTGTGTCTGTCAGTGTGTTTGTTATCAGCGTATCTCAAAGACAAATAGTAGCACGAAGTCCAAACTCAGTATTCTAAATGTGTATCATATAGGGATGCTACACTAAACTTTTCGTTGAGATCAAGCAAATGATTCGAGTACAGGGATACTCAAGAGTATTCAAATACATTACGTCTATGGGGGAAATTGCAGGGAAGTAGAGTTTAACATCTATAGACTGCACTAAACCAAATGAAATGAATATATATTTTTTATATGCATAAAAACATGCCTCATGTTAAATATGGCAGGGAAATCATTCACTCTTCATTTACAGGGCTATACAAAAGAGCTAGATTATAGTGGGACAATAGTTGAAAATTGATGGAAGTGCATTTCAGGTTGTGCCGTATATTATTACTGTAGGATTTTATTTAGCTGCACTATGTGGTTTGTACATATTCTTCAAAAGATATACAGAGTTGTAAATATTTAAGCGATAACATTCTTTTCTATTGTTAGTGGAAGTGCTTTACTATAATATTTTACCATATCCAGGATAACTGCTCAGGAATGGAAATTAATTCTTCATAGACATATGATAAATAATGTATGTTTTTAAGCTAAATATTCATCGCTTGTTTTTGGTGTATATACACGTTTTGAGGTTTCCTGATTACCAAAGTCAAGTTTTTTAACGTTTGACCTTTGTCTGTGTCTCTTAGATTAACTAAATAACGAATAATTTCAGGAAATCCAAAGTTGTATTTTTAAATTAATATAAATTTTTTGTTGGAAAAGTTTAATCAAGACAGTTAAGTTTCAAGGAATGTTACATAGGAAAGCTATCTGAATAACTTTAAGTGAACTTTTAATTTTAATAACAGATTTAAATTCCATATAAATGTAACTGCAGTAATGAAACGGGGGGGGGGGAGGGGGGTTGAGGTGAAGGGTTGAGGAACTAATTATCATATAAAATTCTTCCGAAGCCTAATTGAAATTATTTTAACATAGGTTTACATAACAGTACTCATTATGTTACCTCTTAATTTCCAACCTGTATTTATAGTATTAAATTTCAGGGTAAGAGAATGTCCTGTGAGTGACACACCAGATTGTTTTTTTTTTTAAAATGTAATATCACGTTTTGAGGTGTAATGAATATGAAAGTGCATTTTTTAGAGTTTGATCTGTATGTATATCTGTTATCAGCATAACTTAAAAAGAAATAGCTACAAGAAATTCAAATATAGTATTTTGAAGTTCGTATTAGGTTGGCACTTGAAAAATTTGATCGAGATTGGAAAGTATAAAGGCAAATCAATAACAACCTTGAATTAAAAATAAAAAATAAATAAATGTAGGCACTATAATTAAACTGGGCATTGAAGAGGCATTAGCTCTTCTTATACATAATTATATGTCAAAATAAAACTGTTTCTAAATCTATTTTAGATTATTTTTAAAGTAGACTGAACTTTATTATATTTCCTTATTGATCTTACAATTTAACCGCAATCAATCTTTATAATATTGAAATGCAGGGTAAAAGAAAGTCATGTGAATGATGCACCAGATTATTTTATTTTTATTCCATGTTTTTCTAACAATTTAGTTTATGTAAACAAAACACGGAGGCTTTTGAACTATAGAGCAGAGAATGTACAATGTCAGCAGCACAACGTTTATGGAGAATGTGTCTGTTCTGTTGTCGGCCACGTGGGACGGCAAACGTCATGTAATATTTCATACCGGAAATATTTTAGAAAAAATAAGTACACTGATATAACTTTGTTGAAACAATTAAAATAAGAGTTTCTCTAACCTACCTCGCAATTTAAATGTTGTGTTTATCTAAATATTTTGTTTTGTCTACGCTTAATCCTTTGCAGCTGGATGTATTTCGCCGCTCAACAGCTTCAAGCAGTTGGCGCTGCTGTAGGAAGATTTGTTTTTAAAGATTACATTGTACTGCTTATATTACCACTCGATTACAGAGTTAATGAGCATCGTTAAAATGCGTGAAGTGGAAACTTCTGATGCTTCTCATTGCCGATCTTATGGTCTTTGACTGTATTGAAGCTGATACAATTTCTTTTCAATTTCATTCACATGATCGCTTTTTTATTTGAAGACTTATTCTATAAGAGCTTACTTATTTCACCCAGAATTTTTTTTTTTACTTGATTATGCAATTTTCGGTGTTTTATAGAAAATTAAAATAAATAAAGAAAAAGTGATTGTATAAACATTTAAGGTTACTTTAAAAGTTTCTAGGTACAGAGTGGGTAATAAGTCCGTAAAAACTTTAAAACTTTATAAAACCCGAAAAAATAGCCAAAATAAAAAACGGTTTGCAGGTTTAGCATTGATAGGTCACAGGGTTTTTTTTTTTTTTTTATGATAAGGAAAAAAAAGCAGCCGACAGATGGCGCTGGTATGAACGACTTAATTGGAAATATGCAAATGAGACAGGCGATTATAAATACTTTTGCCTATGGGGATATTTAAAATCCCAGGTGTATCGATCCCGTCCATCCAATCTGTCCGAATTGAAAGATGCAGTCCGCCGAGAGCTGTCATCTATACAGCCGGACATGCTGCACTCTGCCGTTGCTGGATATGGCAGGACAGGACACAGCCAAACCGGGCAACCTACCTTTCGGCTTAGGGTTATATGCGAAGCATACCCGGCCAGCAAAACCAGCATCTAACTCTCCAGCGACCCCGCGGACAGGGGCACGGGCCTGGGAGAAGTCCGCGGGAAGGGAGGACCCACAAAGATCGCGAGCACACTAGCTGCTCTCCGGCGGGAGTGCTAGGCCGGGGCCTGGAAGAACACTTGAGCCTATTAGAGGAACAAGGCCAGGCAGTGAAGAGTAGGTAATAGCTACAAGTAGCACTGCATCAACGCTTCGTGACGCCAACACAGCACGCAACATAACACATCACCTATTACTTTACGAGCGACGAGTGGTATTAGCCTCCAGGCACCAAAGCCATAGAGCACAGTGGACGCGGAGGAACTACATATTCCACCCTCCAAGCTTCTCGGCCATGCCACCTCGTTAGTTCGCCGGCTATCCGGGGGCACCGCGCGGAGGTGAGGCGGCTGCCGCTAGTAGTCCCGCTACCTGAGTGGCAGCGCTGACCACGGCCCCCTGCTGGATATGACATGTGGAACACGTATTGGTATAATAAATAACACATATTGCTATACACATATGGAACACATATTGCTATAATAAATAATTTGACCACAGCTCAGCAAAAATGGTGGGAAAGAGGTGGGGTATCTCCACCTCTCTCCAAAAAACCTGGTATAAAACAATCATCGAGAAAATAATAACCTACGGAGCCGCCATTTGGGGCGGTCACCTGAGAACTGATGCCATTACCTCTCTTAACTCAGCCCAAAGACCCTTCCTCTTGCAAATTGCAAGATGATATAAAACAATATCCACTGATGCCCTCACCGTAATCACTGGGATTCCTCATGCCCACCTGCAGGTCTCGCAGACATATATAAAAACTCAAATCCTACAGCTTAAAGACCCCGAATTAACAAACATCATCTTCCCACAAACCCCCATACAAACTTTGACCTGCAGCTGGGATATTCACCCAGGCAAGGATGTTGCCCCATTCATCACCAATTGCACTAAAAATAGTTTCTCTCCCTCTGCTCCAGTGGCGATCTACACTGATGGTTCCAAAACGGACGCCGGGGTTGCAGCAGCGTTTTGCGTGCTGGACCGTGGCACCGTGGCCAATCGGTGGGCCTGCAGGCTCGAGGACTATCTTCCAAGCGGAAATCTATGCCATAGAAAAAGCAATACGCTGGATTGGCGACTCGAACACGAATGACATCTTTAACATCTTCAGCGATAGTCTCTCGGGCCTTCAGGCAATAGCTCGGCATCGGTGCAGACACCCACAAATTCAACAGATCAAAAAACTCTTAACGAATCCTAACTTAACTTGCTCCCTTGCACACGTTTCTGCCCACAGGGGCGTGATCGGCAATGAACTCGCTGACTCCCTTGCAAAAGAAGCAACTGATTTCCCCACCAAGTGTTCCACAATCCCTGCCCCACCCTCCTATGTCAAAAATAGAATCAAAGAAATTATTAATCTCAAATGGCAAAACCTGTGGGATAGTTCAGAGAAGGGTAGGCACACCTTTTCGCTGATCCCACAGGCTCGTATTAATTCCTGGACCCTAACTCCACCTATCACGGCATTTTTAACAGGTCATGGCCCCTTCCCATCTTACCTTTACAAATTTCATTGCCGACGCTCTCCCCTGTGTTCCTGCGGCGAGGAGGGAACTCCGCAACACTATTATTTCCACTGCCCCTTAACAGCACTATATCATATTAGAAATCCCTCTCCCAGACCAATCAATTGGCTGGACAACATTTTAACAAGGAAACCCTTAATTAATAAATTAAATAAAATTTTCTCATTCCTAATGGATTTATGTAATCTAACAAACTAACCTAAAATCACAACTAAAGAAAAATTCTTTCTCCTAAACACATTATTCTTCTATCTCCCTGTTATCTTCCCGTGTGCCCGTGATGCTCCAGTAGCCCTCATAAATGCAAGGGTCTAAACTGGTAGCGTGCCGCTTGTCGTGGAAGGCCACACAGCCTCGCACCCTCTCTCCTATAATCAAGCGGCGCCCCGTGTCGCGGGTAGACTTGTGTCTGGCGCCGCTCTTGTAATATACCCATGCCCATTTGCATCGCCCCTTGTCGCGGGCTGGCTAAGCCAGGCGATGCATGATGTAATTTTTTTTTTGTTTTGTTTTCTCAATAAATGTCGGAGCAGCTCACGTGGATTTTCCTGGAAGTGCTCAACACCGCTCTTCGAGCGGTGAGCGGGGGCTGCTCCCTGTTCAATAAATAATTTGGTAACAATATTTTTGTTATTTGCATGTCTTTTGTTTCACTTATGTACAAAACGCCACCTATTGGCTGTTTTTGAATTATTATTTTTTTTTCTTATTTTAAAACAAATCCAGTGACTAATCGATGCTAAACCTGTAAACCGTTTTTTATTTTGGTTATTTTTTCGGGTTTTATGAATTTTTAAAGTTTTTACGGACTTTTTGCCCACCCTGTATTTTTGTGTACTGTTCGTTATTTTAGAGACTGTAACTATAAACAGCGTTAACCTGAATTAACATTTATTGTACTGCCCTGGCCAGACTAATGACAGTAATGGGAGTACGCAATATGCATTTTGGAGATATTTGAAGAAACACATTTGTGGACAACATTGGAGCTAATTGCGTGCCATTGCCAAACTAGTATGTTGTGGCCACCACAAGACTTTCTTCTATATTCACCTATACATATTCAATCAGTAACAATATTAAAAAAAAAAAAAAAAAAAAAAAAAAAAAAAAAAAAAAAGATTTTTTTTTTTTTGTTAAAAGTAAAAAAAATCGATAACTTTGTTTTAAATTATCACAGATTTATAGTTCAACCATTCGTTTTAAAGGTATTGACGAGACCTTTCGAAAGATACCCATCTTGAAAATTTATCCCCCCCGGGGGGGTACTTCCCACCCAGGGGGGGAAGCGATGCCTCCCCATGCAGAAATTTTTTTTCCTAGTTACATACTACTATTATCAATAATTCATATTAATTTTACAATCACAAGTTTAAAACAACTCTAATTATGCACATTTATACGAATTTTTGTCCTATGCTGCCATGTTAAAAATTTAGATAAAATGCTATCACAGCGCCACCTGTTGAGCTATTGATCCCCAAACATAATCAGCACCAGTTTATGTCGGGGACCAACTAAATACCAAGTTTGGTTAAATTTCGTTAAAAAAAAATAATTGCGATTTTTTTCTAAGTTTTGTTTTGTTAAAAGTAAAAAAAATCGATAACTTTGGTTTAAATTATCACAGATTTATGGTTCAACCATTCGTTTTAAAGGTATTGACGAGACCTTTCGAAAGATACCCATCTTGAAACTTTGCCCCCCCGGGTGGGAACTTCCCACCCCGGTGGGGGGGGAACCGATGCCCCCACATGCACAAAAATTTTTTCCTAGTTAACTACTACTATTATCAACCTGATCTTTCGAAAGATACCCATTGTGAAAATTTACCCCCCCTGGGGGGATATTTCCCCCCTAAGGGGGGAAGCGATGCCCCCCCATGCAGAAAATTTTTTTCCTAGTTACATACTACTATTATCAATAATTCATATTAATTTTACAATCACAAGTTTAAAACAACTCTTATTATGCACATTTATACGAATTTTTGTCCTATGCTGCCATGTTAAAATTTTAGATAAAATGCTATCACAGCGCCACCTGTTGAGCTATTGATCCCCAAACATAATCAGCACCAGTTTATGTCGGGGACCAACTAAATACCAAGTTTGGTTAAATTTCGTTAAAAAAAAAAAAAAAAAATTGCGATATTTTTCTAAGTTTTTTTTTGTTAAAAGTAAAAAAAATCGATAACTTTGGTTTAAATTATCACAGATTTATCGTTCAACCATTCGTTTTAAAGGTATTGACGAGATCTTTCGAAAGATACCCATCTTGAAACTTTGCCCCCCCGGGTGGGAACTTCCCCCCCCGGTGGGGGGGGGAACCGATGCCCCCACATGCACAAAATTTTTTTCCAAGTTAACTATTACTATTATCAACGAGACCTTTCGAAAGATAGCCATCTTGAAAATTTACTTCCCCGGGGGGGGATTTTCCCCCCAGGGGGGGAACCGATGCCCCCCCATGCACAAAATTTTTTTCCTAGCTAACTACTACTATTATCAATAATTCATATTAATTTTACAATCACAAGTGCAAAATAACTCTCTTTATGCCCATTTATACGGCATTTTGTCCTATGCTGCCATGTTAAAAATTTGCATAAAATGCGATCACAACGCCACCTATTGAGCGATTGATCCCAAAATCTAATCAGCACCAGTTTATGTCAGGGTGCAACTAAATACCAAGTTTGGTTAAATTTCATTCATTGGTTCGTGAGATACAGCGTCCACAAAAAAATGATACAGACAGACAGACAGACAGACAGACAGACATTTTCTAAAAACTATTAATTCGTGTTCTCCATATCCCAAAACATGTAAATCCATCAAAAAGTGGACTTCGAAAATTTTCGCGAATCCAATACTTTCTCTATATTACATATAGAAGAAAGTAAAAAAATCGATAACTTTGGTTTAAATTATCACAGATTTATGGTTCAACCATTCGTTTTAAAGGTATTGACGAGACCTTTCGAAAGATACCCATCTTGAAACTTTGCCCCCCCGGGTGGGAACTTCCCACCCCGGTGGGGGGGGGGGAACCGATGCCCCCACATGCACAAAAATTTTTTCCTAGTTAACTACTACTATTATCAACCTGATCTTTCGAAAGATACCCATTGTGAAAATTTACCCCCCCTGGGGGGATATTTCCCCCCTAAGGGGGGAAGCGATGCCCCCCCATGCAGAAAATTTTTTTCCTAGTTACATACTACTATTATCAATAATTCATATTAATTTTACAATCACAAGTTTAAAACAACTCTTATTATGCACATTTATACGAATTTTTGTCCTATGCTGCCATGTTAAAATTTTAGATAAAATGCTATCACAGCGCCACCTGTTGAGCTATTGATCCCCAAACATAATCAGCACCAGTTTATGTCGGGGACCAACTAAATACCAAGTTTGGTTAAATTTCGTTAAAAAAAAAAAAAAAAAAAAAAAAAAAAAAAAAATTTGCGATATTTTTCTGTTTTTTTTTGTTAAAAGTAAAAAAAATCGATAACTTTGGTTTAAATTATCACAGATTTATCGTTCAACCATTCGTTTTAAAGGTATTGACGAGATCTTTCGAAAGATACCCATCTTGAAACTTTGCCCCCCCGGGTGGGAACTTCCCCCCCCGGTGGGGGGGGGGGAACCGATGCCCCCACATGCACAGAATTTTTTTCCAAGTTAACTATTACTATTATCAACGAGACCTTTCGAAAGATACCCATCTTGAAAATTTACTTCCCCGGGGGTGTACTTCCCCCCCAGGGGGGGGGAACTGATGCCCCCACATGCACAAAATTTTTTTCCTAGCTAACTACTACTATTATCAATAATTCATATTAATTTTACAATCACAAGTGTAAAATAACTCTCTTTATGCCCATTTATACGGAATTTTGTCCTATTCTGCCATGTTAAAAATTTGCATAAAATGCGACCACAACGCCACCTATTGAGCGATTGATCCCAAAATCTAATCAGCACCAGTTTATGTCAGGGTGCAACTAAATACCAAGTTTGGTTAAATTTCATTCATTGGTTCGTGAGATACAGCTTCCACAAAAAAATGATACAGACAGACAGACAGACAGACAGACATTTTCTAAAAACTATTAATTCGTGTTCTCCACATCCCAAAACATGTAAATCTATCAAAAAGTGGACTTCGAAAATTTTCGCGAATCCAATACTTTCTCTATATTACATATAGAAGAAAGTAAAAATGTTACATTTGTCACAAAACCATATAAACATTTTTGCACAGTAAGAAATAAAAGTGAGATGGATTTCAAATATGAGAAAAAAGAACCCGAAAAATGAAAAAAAAAAAAAAAAAAAGTGTAGATACTGCAATAGACTTACTAGGGTAGTGAAACTGACTGTACAGTGAAATATTCTAATTTAAAGCGTTCTTATAAAATTAAATAATTAAATAAATAAAAAAATAAAATAAAAAAATAAATAGTGGATGGTTTAACCCTTTAAAGCGCAAGGTAATTGCTCTAATTTAAATTAGACTACCACCATAATTTACAAAGAAAATTTAAATGTAAAAAATAGAACCTTTTCTGCTATGTTAAAAAAGTAAAACTTTGCTACAAAAAATTCTGAATAAATTTTTGCAGCTGGAGCTTAGTAATTGTGTTCTGGCGGTGAGTACATTGGTCTCAAAAGGTTAAAATGCGTCAGTAGTGGAATACATTCCTATGTTCAATACTAATGAACAGGACAGTTCACTACTGTACTGACAATGATGGCATACTGTGCTACTACTAATGGACAGCCATGGAAATGATATATGCCATTACAAAATCAAAAATTTAATACCATAAATGTATTTTTCACACTTACTTCAATCACAAGAATCTAGATGGTACAAGAATTAGATAGAAATAATCAGATGCTAAGGGAAAAAATATACTTGTCCTATTTAAAATATTCAGAAAAAAGATATGATGGCAAACATTTGCACTGTTCCAGTTAAATTGAACTATTCTAAAACAGATGGCTTGATCGTGTTGTAGTTCAAGACAATTAGTAGCAGAGGGCTGTGATACTGCCTTGAACGGGAGGTAAACCAATGCAGGACATAGAAAGCTAATTTTTAGAGTTTAAATTGTTTACTAATAGTAAACAATTTAAACTCTAAAAATTAGCTTTCTATCTCCTGCATTGGTTTACCTGCATTGGTACAATGCATTGGTAAACCTTACTCTTTTTTTTTTTTTTTTTTTTTTTTTTTTAAATGCCTGATTTATTTAACAAATTTAACAAATTATTTTTAATTCTACTTTATTTTTATTTTTTTTATATATATATTTATATAGATTCATTTCAAAGATAATTATTAATTCAAAATGACAATAAATATACAATTGTTTTCCTACAATTTATTTTATTTTCTAAAAATCCCAAACACAGTTTAAATGTAGGAGTTAAAAGACATGGATTTGTCAACGAAATAGATTTTATATAATGAAAATTTGCAAAGTTATTTCAAAATACAGTTGCTACACTGCACCTATGTGAATGTCATATCATCAGATTTGCATCAGCGCAAATTTAACTAAATACGAACCATACATTAATAAAAATAAAAATAACATCCATTATTGTACATTGTAAGTTATTCAAAAACAGGATGTCTAACAAGAATCTGTCCGAAAAATCAGCATTCCAAGATCACATTAAAATTCCAACTTTTTCATTCTCTCCATTTCTCTAAATCCACTCCAGGTATCGATGAACAATCCTGAAAAGGATTCCTATAAATATAAAGTAAAATGTATTTTAAATATTGGAAAATAAAATGAAATATATGAATAAATAAATAAAAGTCAAATGCGCACAATAATTAAATGCATAAAAAATAAAATAAATCTAACACGCATTTTAAAGGAAATATGATGGAAAAAGAAAAAAAGCATTGAAAAACACGAGATTTTTCAATTCATATTGCGTTCAAGCAAAATAAAAAAAATGCTCATTTGCGCCCTCTGAAATTGGTATGATTTTATAAAATATTTAATTATATCTCTTAGTTCATTGGCCCACCAGTTGGGTGAGTGGTTAATGCTCTAGCTTTCAGTTACTAAGTGCTGGACACGTTCAGGCATGGATGTTTAAAGTGGTCCAGAATGCCTTTTAAATCGTAGGCTCTGGTCTAACTAGCTTGTATGAACAAAAAATAGTCGTAGAGCAGAGGTTTTTAAACTTTTTCATGTCTGGGCGCATTTAAAAGCCTACACATAAATATAGGTGCAGTACATACATGTTTCTGAGAAATATATTAAGTTAAATATGTGAAAGTCGAACTCTCATTCCGTCGTCAACACTTCAATACAAAAGGATATATTTTCTCTTTTTACACTTAATTGTGGTGAGAATAGAAAATTCTAACTCACACAAATAGGACATTGAAAAAAAGTTATATTTTACTGGAGTATGGTACAATTTATTCTGATTAATTTTTTCTGGCACATAACTTTTGTTCATTTCCAGAAAAGGTTTTTACAATATGCAGCTTCATTTTTTGAGAAATGTATGCTGTAATATAAATTATTATAAAAAATTATACCCTATTAGAAAAACATTTTAAAGTAACGAAATTTTTTTTTTATGTTTTCTAAATTATAACCTAACTTAAATTCACACATACAATACTTTATGTGTTTTCCCTGAATTTGAATATCTTCCTTTTTCACACATAAGCATCTTTTTCTAATTAAAACACACGCGAAATCTTTGATCATGTTTATATTATTTCTTTAACGTAATAGAGATCTACAATAGCATGTTATGTCTTTTTACTAATTCTGTTTTCTTGCAAATAAAAGTGACGTTTGGCACACATGTGTCGCATATTTAGTTTTAAAGAATAGCGCAAATATTTGCTTAATTTCCTATTTCCTACTAACTTATTTTGACGAAAGTTTGCCATTTACTAAAAACCGTTTGAATTGAATCTTTCTAGTAACGTATTCCAAAAATAGTATGTGTTTATACTTAACAAAATTAGAACCATATTTTCCCTAATGAGATGAATTAGTTTTATATGATATATAATGCCATCACGAAGAAATGCCAGCCATCATTTCGTTACAAACATGTAACCCATCAACACCTTTGTTCTTTTGGGCCCACATTTCACTTTTATACATTTAAATTTATCCTGAATAGGCATTGTCATTTTTTAATGTCACATAATTTTCTTGCTTATATCTAAAAATATGTTTAATAAAATAAATCATATTTAACCTGAAAATAATGCTTCACTTATTGGGTAGTACCTGTGTTTCATCGGTCCACATTCATATGTACTTTTTAAAGTTTTTAAAATAATCTTCAGTGTATACTGCCAGAAAACTTTATCACAAATCTATTTTATTTGTGCGCATTTATCTCAAAATAAGCATTATGAACATAATAGCAAAACATAAGTACAATATATGAATAAATGGCTGTTTTTTTTTTAACCCTGTCAATGTACATAATAATAATGCGTTCAGAAAAGAACAGTACATTCGCAATGAAACGGCATACTACAATAATTATATTTATTTTTATATCTGGACACACTTTTTTCTGGAATACCACAGGGCACAAACCGAAAATTTCTAAATCACATCAGTGCGTCTTGGCACATCCTTTGAGAAATACTGCTGTTGAGTGAGAAACCAAAACAAACACTTATATCATTGTTTCTGTTATTGGCAATCAAAAAATATGTAATTTCACAATTCCGTATTTTGAGATGTCAAAGGATTTGATATAAGTATTATAGATAACATGCATGTTTTAAGTGTAACAGAAAAATGAGATTTTAATGCACTGTATTTCGATGTCGACCAGTTATTATTTTTTTTAACGTAAAAATTACTTTATAAATAGCCCTTTTTAAAAGATTGATATTTAATACATATATTACGTCTAAGAAAAAGAAAATCCATCCTTTTTTAAGAATATGTTTTTATTATCTATGACATAAGAATTTCAGAATAAAGAATCCTATACCATGGCTTGATTTGTTGTAATTCTGGTTGATTAACTTCATACTAGAGCAGCGTGATGGGCTCTTGACGACATGGCGGTCTAGGAGTTATGAGTAATGGTAGTGATGCGATATGACGTAATAATTTTGATTCTTCATGCAGGGGATGGTTTTCCTGTTTTGATAATCAGCAACTTGCATGTAAAAACGAGCACTAAAATGTGAATACGGATTAGCGAGGAAATTACACTGCCACGCTAAGAATTTTTATTTATTTTTTAAGACTAATGTAAAGAGAAATAACCCTCTCAAGCACCGATCATAGATACTGTTGCGATTCGCTTCCAGTACACTAATGTTAACTGAAATTAATCAACTAATCTATTGCAAGACTTTTTACGTGAGGAAAGGATGTTCATTACGTTTTTCATTGGCTCATAAATTTTCAACTTGAAATCTATCAACAAAAACAGTTCTTCAAAATCTAATCATTTTTAAGATGATTAGAGTCTGAAGCTACACTAATACCACATGATGGGAAAATGTAAACATTAAAGGTGCGTGGGCATCAAAGATTTTTGATAGCATCAAAATTTGGACTCCATTCTATAAGGTTTAAATAGTTAAGCAAAAAGGTTTGTAATTTCGTAAGTCATAACAAAACTTTACTTTCAGGTTTAGAGTATCCTTTTTCTTCAGAGAGTACGAGGTTAAAGTTAATCGTTCGATAAAAATTTTAGATGAAAAGAGATTTTGTGAAACCAGATACCTATCGAAATCTTCAAATAAATATTGGAAAGTTTTAATTGAAGAAAAAAAAAAAAAAAACCTGTTTTGTAGAGAAATGTATCTAAGCAAGCGTTACTAAATTATGTAAAGCGGTTTTTAGTTTGATCAGATATTTCTAGCTTCTGCATATACATTCTAATTTTATTGTCACTGTTTTATATAAACACTCTATATTAGATTGTTACTTGCAAACAAATTCGTATAATAAAGATAGATATCTAGAGTTCTGGAAATGCAAATCCTGTTTTGAAATATTTCTTATTGTTTTTTAACTTTTTATAAATATGTAACAATTATAAAAGGGAAATATTAAACACAAACAATATACAGTATGTTCCCAAATTCGGCCGACAAATTGAGAGGAATGATAGAAAGCATGAAAACTTACCATAGAACATGGGGGTCGAAAACAACGTTGAGAGGTGAACATCTCGAAAAACGAATGCAAAATTCGACGTCCCGCTGGAACGACAAAAGTTAAATACTAACTACAAAAACATTTATTTGATATGTTTGATAAGAGTTGTCTGAAGTTCGCTGACGTCACTGCACAGTCTACAACGACGTAAAAACGACTTCCGGACGCTCTCGATATTGGAAGGTAAAATTTGATGTCCGCCGCAGCGCGACAGTCTGCACTATGAGATCATCCGATGTGTTCACACGAGTCACATAAACGAGTGATTTAAGGTGACCCCATTGAAAAAAGTCCCACGGATTGAGATTCAGCGAACGTGGAGACCATGCAGCGGGTCCAGTCCATCTTTTATCGTTCCAACGTAGCATCGAAACCTGCATGCGTTCTTCGTGATTTTCTCCCTCTAAACGTGGTTTGCGACCCGATGTTCTAAGGTAAGTTTTAATCTTCTTGATGCCTTTCTATCTCCCCTCTGAATTCGTCGGTCGAATTTTTGAACGCCCTGTATAATATATAAAATGTTAACATCTATTATTTTTTGTTATGAAATTCATCAAAAACTGAAATAATGTTGAGCCCTGTTGTTAAAATGTAAATTTAAATTACGTTAAACATAATTCGCGCTTAGAATAATCTTTCTTATCAAAAATCATTTTAACTACCCCCCAAATTATATTGAAAATGTTTAGTCAAACTGTAGACACACTAAAAGTAATTAAAATGATTATAACAAAAATAATCAATAATCAATTAATAACTTATCAATGTAATTAATAAAAAAATAATAATTTAAATAAATATAATATCTATTAAAATATTATCTATCATAATTAAAATAATGTATTACAGTAGTTGAATTTTGTCAAAATCGATCTAAGTATATGCGAATTCTTTAAATTTAGTGGTAGTTTTGGCAATAAACAGGGTTGTGTAAATAATAAGTACCTACGTTTGGTACAGATCTAAATTCTAGTTATGTGACGTTAGCGGAAGTAACTTTATTGTAACAGCGGCTTCAGTATAAATTTAAAAAGATCACTTTGGCTTTACTGCACACATTCTCGGTTGCACCTGTGATTAATCTTTAACCATTGTCTTACAAGGTATTTTTACATATAAGACACAGATAATCAGAAATATATTGTTGCGTACTTGGGGGTTCGTGAGTTGTCTGAGAATGAAAGGCCAAACGTACAAAAATTCAGTAATTTATTCACAGAAAATTCCAGAAAAATGCAGGTCTATAAACCAAGTATCAGCTTCAATTCAAACAGTAAACACAGCTTAAACAACAGCTGTCAATAACAAATCCACAGTACAAACTGTATACCAATAACACTTGAAGCAAGTCTCTCTCAAAGAGGCTCAAGAGCAATGCAAGCACTAGCGAAGCTCGCTGAGATCTGAACTGAACTGACTGCCCTTGGCGAGGAAGCGCTCCTTATATGCTGTTCCATGGAGCCCAGATTTTTCGAGAAAACTCTAGAAAGTGGTCAACCAATCAACTTACAGCTTCCATATTTGGTATATCCCATATAAGGATTTTCTCGCCAAGGTCGCCAAAAAAATCGCCAAGGTGGGAAAAAGTCGCCAAATTTGGCGCCAAATCCATTACGTGCATTACTGGGGCTTTTTAATGCGTTTTTAAGGGAAAATAAGGCTATTTCAACGCTAAAACGACTAGAAATGCACAAAATTAGCACTTTATCAACTTACTAAGCCTCTTTGAAAGAATTTATACAAAAATAAACACAATTATTTACAATTTCGTAACACTGCCCCCCTCCCAAGGACTGCACGTCCCGGGCAGTGCAACCCTTGGTCAAGAGGCGAAACTAAACAAATTTACACAATCTAAACACAAAAACTAAGTTGCACATAAAGACAACATAGAAATATAAATTAAGTGGGAAATATTTACAAAATTCACAAATATGTACAAATATTTACAGTGCGCATGCGCAAATTTTACCAGTATTTACATTTTAAATTTTAATTTTACCGTTACTTGTGGTACTTGGCTAGCCTATTATAGTGCACCACCTTCGGTTTTGATGAAGGTGTTTTAGTGATCCGCACCACTACATCATTCAGCCTTTTTAAGACTGTGTATGGTCCGTCCCAGTTGCACTGTAACTTGGGAGAGAGTCCTTTGCGTCGAACAGGATTCCACAACCAGACCTTCTCTCCTTCCTGGAACTCATATTGTGTAGCCTTTAGATCGTACCTTGTCTTCATTTTCTTCGATGCAATGTGAATTCGCTCCCGAGCAAAGTTGTGAACGTCCTCAAATCGTGCCTGGAGATCTTGGATGTACTCCTCGGGCGATGAAGGCGCATCGGGTGGACAACCAAACAGGAGATCACAAGGGAGACGAAGTTCCCGTCCAAACAGCATCTGGGCTGGAGTATAGCCGGTGGTTTCATGGACAGCACTTCGATAAGCCAGCAGGAACAATGGCAACTTCAAGTCCCAATCTTGCTGGTTCCTTGATACTAGAAGAGAGAGGTTATTCAGGATGGTACGATTGAACCTCTCGACCATGCCGTCCGACTGGGGATGTAAAGGTGTTGTCCGGGTTTTCTCTATGCCAAGAAGTTGACACAGTCCTCTGAAAACATCAGAGGTAAAGTTCCTACCTTGGTCGGTATGAAGTTGTAGGGGCGTGCCGTACCTTGACACCCATTGCTGCACTACGACCTCTGCGACTGTGCATGCCTCTTGATTGGGAATGGGATATGCCTCAGGCCACTTGGTGAAATAGTCCATCACGACGAGGATGTATTTATTTCCACTGGAGGTCCGTGGCAAAGGACCCAAGATGTCGATTGCAATTCGTTCAAATGGTGCTCCCACGTTATACCGTTGCAGTCTCCCTCGACTTCGTTTCTGCGGGCCTTTACGTGCCGCACAAGCATCACAGGATTTACACCATTTCTCCACATCCTCCTTTGCCTTGCACCAGTAGAAGCGTTCCCGAACTTTCTGCAGAGTCTTCATTACCCCAAAATGGCCTCCGGTAGAGCTACTATGCAGTTGTTCTAAAACATCTGGAATTCTTGATCTTGGTAAAACAATTTGCCATCTGAAGCTTTTCCCATCATCAGATTCCCACTTTCTGTATAAGACGCCGTTTCTGATATGAAGAGAGTCCCAAAGTGCCCAATAACTTTTCGTCATGGGACTAAATCTGGAAATGTCCTGCCAGGTAGGTCTGTTGCTGGTCGTCTCCTTCAGTTGTAATATAGGCTTTACGTCAGGATCTTCCATCTGGGCTTTTCTAAATTCTTCGTCACTCCATGGGTCGGGATCTTGTTCTGATGGTGTTGCGACAGTAACTTGGCGAACAACTGGCTTTATTCTTTGGGGTCTATCATCGGCTTTACAGCTGTATTTATGATCTTCAGATGGAGGCTTCCGCAAGAAGGCATCTGAATTTTCCCGAAGAGCTCCTCCTGGGTGGCATACTTCAGAGACATTCTTGGTTGCGTCTCTAGGTGTTCTTACTGGGCAGCTTCGTTTGATATGCCCGTCTTTTCCACAGCCCCAGCATTTAGTTGTTGGAGTCTTCCCTTCTTTCCTACTCTCAAGAATGCGTAGCCTTCTATTAATTTCTGCAATCATTTCCTGAATCTCTTTAAGATCATCTTGAGAGCCGTTCACTTTGTCTGCTGTGCTGTCCTGGCGATGTTTATATGAGGCTTGTTGGGCTGTCTCGAGCTTTAGGGCATACACCAAGGCTGACTCCACATCCTTCACGCCGGAGAGTCTGAGGGCTTTTTGAATATCTGGATCTCCGACAGCATCAAAGAAATATTCTAGAGCCAGATCATTGCGTGTTTCAGGATGACAGTCTGAGAAAGCCAAATGTGAAAGCCTCTGGATGTTTGATGCCAGCTCTTGTAAGCTTTCCCCTGGTTTCTGACGACGGGACCTTAGCTGTAGTCGACTATATTCTTTGGACCATTTCGCTCCAAAACGTAGCTCTAGTGCTCTGGTTAAAGCTTCGAAGTCATGTCGCTGTTCCTTCGAAAGGGTCTCTAGAATATCTGCGGCGTCGCCCCGCAACGACCCTACCAGATGAGCCGTCTTTGCAACAGAGTCCCAGCCGTTAGCTTCAGCAACGATGGAAAACTGCGTCTTATATACATGCCAGGAGGAACTGCCGTCGTAGGTAGATAGCTTAATAAATTCGTGATTCTGGTTTCTTCTCTCTTTCCTTTCAGTTTCCTGGGGCTTGGATTCTAACTTTTCTTCGAGATTCCGAATCTTGCTCTGCAAATCATTCCCTATTACCTCTCCGCTCCACTCTTCTCTCATTTTTCTCTCAAGATCTTCCTCCATTCTCTTAAACTTGCTTTCTATCTCTGAAACCTTTCCTTTCAGCTCTTGATCAAAGTTTTCTTTAAATTTCTCCTCAAAATTCTCTTCTATCTTCATAAATCTCTCTTCAAAATTCTTTTCCACTTTCAAAACTTTCTCTTCAAAATTTTCTTCTATCTTTATAACTTTCTCTTCTATTCCATCCATTCTGTTTTCCATATCCGATAATTTACTTCCAATCACTTCCTTTACTGTCGAAAGTTCTCTCTTCATCTCGTCTTGATTAGATTTAATTTCTTCGGTCAAACTGTCTTTCAACTCTCTTTGCGATGTTTCCATTTTCTCTTGTGCTACCTTCATTTCTTCAGTCAAACCGTCTTTCAACTCTCTTTGTCCAGTTTCCATCTTTTCCAGTCCTGTTTCCATTTTCTCTATCAATCCGGTTTCCATCTTTTCCTGTCCGGCTTTCATTTCATTTATCTGGGTAGCTAAGGCTTCCAGAAGTTTTTTCATCTCTTGCTCCATAGCCCTCGTTATCACCATTCACAGACAATCCCGCTTCTGACACCAGAAATGTTGCGTACTTGGGGGTTCGTGAGTTGTCTGAGAATGAAAGGCCAAACGTACAAAAATTCAGTAATTTATTCACAGAAAATTCCAGAAAAATGCAGGTCTATAAACCAAGTATCAGCTTCAATTCAAACAGTAAACACAGCTTAAACAACAGCTGTCAATAACAAATCCACAGTACAAACTGTATACCAATAACACTTGAAGCAAGTCTCTCTCAAAGAGGCTCAAGAGCAATGCAAGCACTAGCGAAGCTCGCTGAGATCTGAACTGAACTGACTGCCCTTGGCGAGGAAGCGCTCCTTATATGCTGTTCCATGGAGCCCAGATTTTTCGAGAAAACTCTAGAAAGTGGTCAACCAATCAACTTACAGCTTCCATATTTGGTATATCCCATATAAGGATTTTCTCGCCAAGGTCGCCAAAAAAATCGCCAAGGTGGGAAAAAGTCGCCAAATTTGGCGCCAAATCCATTACGTGCATTACTGGGGCTTTTTAATGCGTTTTTAAGGGAAAATAAGGCTATTTCAACGCTAAAACGACTAGAAATGCACAAAATTAGCACTTTATCAACTTACTAAGCCTCTTTGAAAGAATTTATACAAAAATAAACACAATTATTTACAATTTCGTAACAATATTTTCAACTTTGGACGTGACTGTAACATTACGGTCGTTTCAATCAAGACAATATTAATTGTAAAATTTATGTTATTTATATTAATGTGTATTTATATCAACTAGTATCGCCCAGTGGTCGAAACTCGACCATTTTTTTTTTTTTTTGCAAAGCGAGGCAAAGCAAAGTTATTGCCTTGTCCTAAACTGAATGCAATTGCAACACAGCTGCGGCAATTGTTTGCCGATATTCACTCTAACTGAATCAGCAGAGTTTTACTTAATATAAATATTTCGCTCTATAGATGTTAGCCTTTCCTGAAGTGAGAGAAATCGCAACGTAAAAACGCCCCTTGTTGTGTGATACAGCCCAGAAGCTAATAGGTACCATGTCAAACCAAGACCCAACCAAGTATCGAATTCTGTTAAATTAATTCGATTGGTTCATAAAGTACAGTGTTTGAAAAAAAAAAAAAAAAAAAAAAAAAAAAAAAGATATTTTCGAAAATGGTCGAATTGAGTTCGGGAAATTTCAAAACGTGTAACTTTATCGAAAACCAAAAATCTAAAACTTTTCTGAATCTTATATTTTCTACTTATATATGCAGAGGAAAGAATAATAAATCCACTTTTTAAAAAATAAAAATAAGTAGTCAATTTCACTTAATTAAAATGCAAGGAAATCTCAAAACATGTAAATTCATCGAAAACCGGAAATCAAAAGTTTTTATGTATCTTCTATTTGCTTCTTCTACCCACAAAAGCTAGCAATAAAGACACTTTTTTAAAAAATAAGTAGCCAATTTCAGTTAATTGAAACGTAAAGAAAGCTCAAAACATGTAAATTCAGCAAAAAACGGAAATCGGAATTTTTTCCGTATCGTGTACTTATACATGTAGCAGTTAGTAACAAATCCATTTTCCTTTTATTTAGTATATTAGTTGAATATTTATTGTTTAAATATCACCCTCTGAAATGAAATGTTTATGTTTACACTCGAAACTGGAAGTTTGCCATTTTTTTTCTGGAGTTTTGTGATTTTAAATTAAAATTTTATCAATTTTACAGAAAAAATAACTCAATCAAACACATGTAGACAGTAACTTATATATAACTATACCCAAATATCGGAATTAAAATCGGCAGATAATTTCCGTTATTTTTTAATAATTTTTTACAAAAAATCCAATGGACGATTAACATAGGAAATCATTTTCATGGCTCCATGGACAGACAGTGACGTCATCACTTCGCTTGCGTATAGTGATGCTACATTATACAAATTACTGTGTCTATGGTTTTATTTGAGCTTTATGAAATTGCCAGATTTAACAACTTTCTACTTTTAGGTATTTTTTAATGTAAAGGAATACGTGTATAAAAGGGAAAAATGGGGGAAAATGCATAAAAAATAAATGTATTTTTAAATACCTTCTTGACATCGTAAGAAAATAATATTTGTATTCGCACCTTCCGGGTAACCATACCTTTCGAATGATACCATTTTCAACCCTCTACTCCCATAATTAATATGTTAAAAAGGGACAACAAATTTGCCTATTAATATATAGATGGGAATTTTTATACATTATTAAAATTAATGTTAAATTTATATGAACTGAAAATATCTTTAAAGAATTTCTAAAATTCTCAAAGCCTGGAAAAATGTCTAAAATCTCTAGCTTATGTGACTAAAATGGAATCGCTTGTGTTGACAAAAATTTAAACTGCAAATATCACCCAAACCCTGGATTAAAAGTATGAAGTGAATGTGTGCAAAGTGGTGCATAATATATATATATATATATATTTATATAATCTCATTTCCATTTTTTATGTTGAAGTGGAAAATGTAAAATATCCTTTTAATTCATCTTTTTTTATCAAGCAGGTTATATATGTTAGAAAGTGATATATTAGAACATCGGAATTCTCTATACGCATTTTATTCTTTTGTCGTTTTTCACACTTTGTTCACGTATGCAATGTAAAGTAACCCAAGATATATATAAAAAGGTGTATTCTTACTTATTATTTGGAAACAAAAATGCCACTGGCTGAATTTCTTGAACTTCAGTATTATCACATATGAATTTAGAAAAGGAAGCAGCCTTCAATGCTTCTTGTTGCTCTAAGAAAAAGAAAATTTTTATTAAACCTCAATAATGTAATAAAATTTGACTGAGATATAAATAACTTAATAATTAAAAACAAGTCCTCCCGGATCATTCGGAAGGGTAGGTTGATTTCCTTTTTCTTATCAAATAGCCGCCATTTTGAAACAAAAGGGCGGCTGCAAATTATTAATGGATTTTGTAGAAATATTGATGTGGTATATGCACATATGGAATTTTAAGCAAATCGGAGTTTATCAAATGCATTTGTAAGGTAAGACAACTGTACAAATTAATTAATTCAGAATTTCAAAAGTTATCGTGTTAAAAAATTATGTGGCCGCCACTTGGATCAAACTGGCAGAGCAAGTTGCTCAGTGAACTAATCCAAGATATTTGTAAGGGAAGTCCACTGTCAGGCTTTGCTTCGATTAAATTTAGTATTTCAAAAGTTATCGCGAGAACAAATTCTCAAGTGACCGCAACTTAGAAAGAAAATTAGGGGAAAACTTGCGAAACGAAATCATAGATATTTGAATGATAAATCTATTTTTCAACTTTGATTTGAATAGATTAAGTATTTAAAAAGTTATCATAATGATAAATTTCCAAGTGGCCGCCATTTGGAAACAATATGCAAGTTGGAACAAGTTGCCAAACAAACTCATCCACGATATTTGAAGCATAAATTCACTGTACAGCTTTGGTTCGAATCAGTGCAGTATTTCAAAAGTTATTGTTCTGACAAATTTTCACGTGGTAGTCTAAGTGGCTGCAACTTGGAAACAAAATGGCGGAGCAACTTGTCCAGCGAAATCATTCAAGATATTTATATGATAAGTTCACTGTCCAACTTTAGTTCAAACTAATTCAGTATTTCAAATATTATCGAAATAAGAAATTTTCAAGTAGCACTGTGATTTTAAGTGGCCACCGTTTGGAACCAAAAAAGCGGAATGAGTTGCCCAGTGAACTTGTCTGAAATATTTGAATGATAAATCCACTAACCAAATTTGATATGTTTTGATTCAGCATTGCAAAATTCATCATAATGACGAATTTTCAAGAGGCCGCCACTTGGAAATAAAATGGCGGAGCAAGTTACCAAGCGAACTTATTCAGGATATTTGAATTGTAAATTCACTATCCGACTTTTATTTTTTAAAAGTTATCAGAATGGTACATTTTCAAATGGCAGCTTGATTTTAAGTGGCCCTAACCTGGAAAGAAAATGTCAGAACAAGTTGCCCAGTGAACTCATCCAAGAAATTTATATCATAAGTTCACTGTCACACTTTCGTTCTTATTGAATCAGAATTAAAAAAGTTATAATTATAAATGGTAGCCCGATATAAAGTTGTCTAGTTTAGTTTATAACATTCGCACTTTGTTAAAAATTGCGTATAAAGTTTATTAATAAACTTGGTTGTGACTTTTATATGGTCTATCTATCAAAATTCAAAGAAATTCAGAATACGCTTTTTACAATGTGAATTTGAAAATTTCAAGTAGTTTTCACCTGAAAGTAAAATGTCGGAGCAACTTGATTAACAAAATCGTCCAAGATATTTTAAGATAAGTTCACTGTCCAAATTTGGTTCGATTTGGAGCATTATATCGGAAGTTATCGTGATGTTAAATTTTCAAATGGTAGCCTGATTTCAAGTTACCTCGCTTAGTTTATAACACTTGCACTTTCTTAAAAATTGCGGATAAAGTTCCCTAATAAACTTGTAACCCTTGAATGGTCTATATATACATCAAAATTCAAGCAAATCTGGTCTTAAAGACGCTTTTTATAATGTGAATTTGAAATTTTCAAGTGGCACCCACTTGAAAAGAAAATAGTAGAGCAACTTGATTAACAAATTTATTCAAGATATTTATAAGATAAATGCACTGTTCAAATTTGGTTCGATTTGAAGTATTATTTAGGAAGTTGTCATTCTAAATTTTCAAGTGATAGCCTGATTTCAAGTAGTTCCGCCTAGTTTAAGATATCCACTACTTTTTTAAAATTGACGAATAAAGTTCATTAATAAACTTCGTTGAGACACTTATATGGTCTATGTATAGATCAAAATTCAAACAAATCCGGAATATGCTTTTTACAATGTGAATTTGAAATTTTCAGGTAGCTGTCACTTGAAAACAAAAAGGCGGAGCAACTTGGTTAACAAATTCATCCAAAATATATATAAGATGAATACGCAGTCCAAATTTGGTTTGATTTGGAGTTGATTTGTTTTTCGGGAGTTATCATGATGACAATTTTTTTTATTATATACAGTCGGCTGCAAAATTATTCGAGCACTAGCCAATAATTCCTATATTTAAAAAGTACACTTAAGACTGTTTTGCTAAGTAAATCCTTGTCGAATCATGGTCTTAGACTGACCTTTCGAAAGATCTCGTTAATACCTTTAAAATGAATGGTTGAACTATAGTTCTGGGATAATTTAAAGTTATAAATTTTTTTAATCGTTTAACGAAAAAAAAAAAAACTCAGAAAACAAAATCGTATTTCTTTTGATATTGGCAAAAAAAAAAAAAAAATGACTTTCTTTCGGTATTTAGAGACATAATTCTGTCAGATAGATATCGTCTGCATTTATAATGAAAATAATTTAATAATTTAATAAATAATTTGTATTCAATGAATTTTGTATAAAATTATATAGAAGAAAGTCATGTGGTGGCTACACCATACTAGTTATTATTATTATTATTATTATTATTATTATTATTATTATGTGTTTATTTGAGGTCCTTTGAAAAGTAAAATTAACTTATTATCGATTGGTCTTTGTCTATATCTGTCATCAACATTCCTCAAAAATAAACATTTGCAGAAAATTCAAATCTGGTATTTTGAACATAATATAAGCTTGCCACTTCAAAAGTTTGACTAAGATTTGTTATTTAAAGGAGTGGGGAATTTTGCTTGAATAATTTGCAATATATTTGTAAATTTAATAACAGCCTTAAGAATTTTATGACTGTAGTTACTATAATAAGAGGGTGGTATCCCTTCATACAGAAATATGTGTTGGAAAACCTGTTTTAAAAGTATATTTATACGTAGTATTTCTTATTTTCTACTAAACCTGCATTCTATATTTACACTTTTGAAATACAGGTAAGAGAAAGTTATGTGAGTGTCACACCAGATTATTTTAATTGGCAGAAAGGAAATGTCAAAAAAGTGTACATATATGTGGACACATATATGTATAACATGTTTTTTAGGGTTTATAGCAATAAATTATTGCTTTATTATTTTCAAAATGTTTCGTGTAGCGAAATTTTTTTTCTTTTCTTGTTATAAAAATAATTTAATTTCGAATCACTTACGATATTCTTACCATAGAAATTTGGTATTCCTTTCAATAATGTTCCTACCTGTTTATAAATGGTAATTTAAAACTATTCAAACAGTGTAAAATTTACAGTCATAATTTTTAATTGTCTTTCATTATTTGTCATTATTATAACTTTATTATTAATATTAAATTTATTGAAATTTCGAATGAATTTAAATCGGTTTTGTTATACTTAATTGTATAAACGTTTGAAAAATATTTTCTCTACGGTTTCTAATCTGATTGTTTATGAAATCTATGAAATATTTTTTTTTCAGTTGGTGAAAAGAATGTCCTCATAAAGTTTCGTGAGATAGGTAAATAAAGTGATTAATTTGAACATTTACTTTAGATCCATTTATCTAATTTTCGGTCATTTCAAAAAATAGTTTGAATTTCTTTAGCAGTAATACGAATCCTTTTTTGTCACCCTTTTGTCACAGAATTTTTGAGGGAATTACAACCAAACGCGACAGTATCATTTTAGTTTTCCTTGCTAAATGGTTTATATCCGTCATAGCTATTTATGTACTCAAAAAAAAAAAAAAAGAAAAAAAAAAAAAAAACGTTCAGTATTAGACCTTGCTGCTCTCAGACACCAAATAGGCAAAATTACTGTAATATAAATGTTTTTATATTTCTATATCTTATTTCCTTAAACTCATATCAATTCAGAAAGGCTAGATAGTTTTCTCAGGAATAAGAAACTTCCTTTTCACCCTTGTTCGCGATTTCTGAGAAAATTTCGATAATATATACTGTGTTTAAGGGAGGCATACTATTGTAACAATCGCAGCTATCGTAGATCACAAGTCGGATCGTGCACTCCCCGGCAAAAGTATCCGAGCACTAGCAAAAATCCCTGTCTGAAAAAAGTACACTTGAAAGTGCTTTGTTAAATAAATCCTTGTTGAATCATGGTCTTAGACAGACTATGAACATGACTTGACAAGGATTTATTTAACAAAGCTGTATTAAGTGTACTTTTTTTTTTTGGCAAGGATTATTGCTAGTGCTCGAATAATTTTGCAGCCGACTGTATATATATATATATATATTGTTTTCATCTATTCAATGTTTGAAAAGGTTTTCAATATATATATATATATAAAATACACATACAGTACCCGCTGCTTTATAAAATCACTGGTTAATAAAATCAGCCGCTTAATCTGATAAAATTTCCAGGACCGGAATGAAATCAATAAAATCCACCTTTAAAGCAGTTGTTTAAAAGAATCAGCATCGCTGGGTTATTAAACTAAATAATAATAATAATAAAAAAAAATAACTTTTTTTTTTTTTTTTTTTTTTTTTAAAGAAATACAGAAGGTTACCAAATTATCAGTTTTAAAAGGCAACATAACATAAGAGGTAAACAGAAACATACAGGGAAAACTGAAAACGTCGAAACAACGCTTTTAGATTGTTTCAAAAATGTGAGATTGAAAAATAATTTCCGTCTTTCGTGTAATTTTGTGCGAAAAAGCTGTAAAGAGTTCGAGCAAATGATGAATGTTGAAAACTTCACTCCTACAGATGGTTAGTTGAAAAGATGCAGAGAGTGAAATAATATTGTTTATCGTAGAAAAAGCAAGACGCGGATTTTGACTCTGTTGATTATTGGAAAACAAATGTTTTGCCAAATTTGCTGAAAGATTAGAAACTAATTCAAATTTTTAACATTGATGAAACTGCATAATTTTATCGCATTTTACCAAAGTACTCTCATCTGTTCAACACTAAATTCAGTGAGGTATCAAGAAACCTCGCAACATTAAAGACGATAAAAATTAGTTTTTTCATTACCGTAATAATAAAAATAAGGGATAATATGTGCAATCGTCCCAGTTTTCCTGGTGTAATGGGACAAAATGCTGACTGAAAATATTGTTCGGTTTTTGAACAACTGCTCTGTGCATCCCACAGATTTGACGTTGCAACACAAAAAACTAGCATTTCTTTCCCCTAACACCACCAGTGTCATTCAACCGCTTGATCAGGAAATTATTAGAGCTTTTAAATGCCATTACAAAAGGGAGTAGGTTAGAATGCTTTGACAGAAATTTATGTAAATGTTTTGTATGCGTCGTCTTCTATAAACAGCATAAGAAAATCTGCCACTATGTCCTGGATAAAATGCATTACATAAAAAATTCTTGAGTCAGTGTAACGACAAACACAATCAAAAAATGTTTTCTAGCCTGCGGATCTAAGTCAGACGAAGAACCTCAAGAAAGCTGTGCCAATTTTGAAGATGAGAAAAAATTAATCGTGAATTTTATTCAATATGTAGCGATTGAAAATCTGACTCCGAAATCGTGGAGCAGATCTCAGCTGTTTTAAACGAACCATAGAATGATTCTGATCCCCATGGCAGATACCCGGGGATACGGCGACATTGTCGCAGAACGACATTGAGTTCTTGCAGAAAGGTTTTTCTTTTAGGAACAAAAAAATTTGAAAGAAAAAAAAAAAAAAAGTCAGTGCAATAACTCGGCTAAAATTGTTCTGCAGTACAAGTTTCGTTTTTGCAGAAGCTGCTCGTTCTGCAGAAAGATACAAAAGGGTTACATTATTACAGCGATACAACAACGGCAGAAAAACATCGAACGCTGTGTGCGTACGGAACAGCAGCAATATTCCCTTTACGTAGATACATGATCTGTGTCCGCGCTCTGTTTTGCTCTGATGCGATTTCTCTTCTGTTTCAATCTATCCGCGCGGTCAGTCACTGAATTTGAAGGAAGCTTCAAAAGGAAGCTGCCTTTCCTTTTAAAACGAATTTCTAATATTCATTCCAATAATTCATCCTCCTTTTTTTTTTTTTTTTTTTTTAGTTTCACTCAATTAAAAAGATATCGCGGTCCGATCATTATGAACTTTTGATTTTATTTTTCTTACAGATGCCGCAAAAAGCATATTCCTGGATTTTTCATTTATTTATTTTTCCTTCCTTATCATCTATAAAATTGCTTCAACGTCTCTTGAAAGTAGAAAAACTAACAAATCAATTAATTACTTTTATAATCTAACTAAAAACTACGCGAATCCTCGCACAATACGCATAGCTAAATAGGAACAAAAAAACAAAACAAAAAACACTGCAAGAGGCATTGCGTAATCAAAATTTACTGAATCAGGACTGAGAGAAATATTTGTTTATATTAAGTGAGTTTAATTAGAATCGAAAGCTGAAAGTGATGCAGAAAGAAAAAGAATGCTATGATTATGCAGTGTTTTGATTTTCCTTTAAAATTTTAATTAAAGGCTCAGTTGTATAGCTGAAGAATCTTTAAAATATAAAACTTAAAATAACTGTCACTTAAATTATTATAAATAAATAATATAGTCAAAGCTATTGAATTTTAACGGTGATGGTAAGGTGTACATGGCAATGACTGTGCTAAGGTTTCTAGGACTGGGAGCAGTGTCTTGTGTGGGAGACTTTCTAAGGTGTCTTAGTCTGTATTTACATGAGTTTCGGAGATAATCCGACTTAAACGAATGAAGGGTTCTCCATGGGAAAATTACAAAAACGTTTCAATCCGCATTCATGTGAGTTTAGGAGAAAATCATGAAAAACTCTGAACTTTAACGAAATATTTACCATTGGAGAAAAAAAAAGAATATTTTCTGTAACATTTGTTGAGATAATTGAAAACGTGATAACTCAGTTTTTATAATGCAGGATAATTCTAAGAAAATTTCGGATCTGAAAACTAGTTTTTCATAAAAATTGGCGGCTTTAAAATAACTTTTCACGAAAATTGCACGATAAAATTTCGTATTTTGAAGCCAGCCTAAAAAATATGATATATTTCAGTAACCAAATACCAAAAAAAGGTATATTGCTGAATTATGAGGTATAAATAATTACAAGTTTTTAGCAAAGTAATAACTGTTTTAGCAATTAATTTCAATTACGTATATATATATATATATATATATATATATATATATATAAATATATATATATATATATATATATATATATATATATAATTAGCAGAAAAATAATTCCGTGTTTTAGTAAATGGCCACAAAATTGTTGCGTATGTCGCATATCATCTTTGAAAAAAACAAGAATTTCACCGTTTAGCATCAAAATAATGCCTATTTCAACAATTAATTCTTATTAAATATTAAAAAAAAAATCATTTTCTTTATTTATGACAAATATATGCAGCACGTCAAGGACATGGTGGTAAAATCTCTTTTCACAAAATGGACATTGTGCTCTTTACCTACACAGTACAGAATTACTTCTCACCAAAAATTAATATGGGATAATAAAGTTTTTTAAAATGTTCATACAGATTTGATATTGATATAGACATTTTTAGAAAGCTAGACTTGTTGGTAGTTATTAATGATATTTATTATTGAATAATATTGTCTTGAAGAAAGAAATTAGCTCTAGTGAGGTTTGTCGCAGAAAGCCAGAAAAAAAATCTGCCACAGGGATTCTGATTTAGATGAGGCGCCAGATTCTCCACCTACAGCAGCTGATTCGCGCAAGGCTTTCATTACACTAAGAAAAGTGTTGGAAAATAGTGGTGCAGAACTCGAAATGTACGACCAGTCCCATATTTTTGCCAGAAATATTGAATACCTAATTGAATACCTAACGGAATATAACTAATAACATATAAGATAATTTTATTTTATATATTAATTTCATTAAAATAAATAAATAAATAAAATAAGCGTTTAATTTATTAATTTTGAAGTAATAATTAATTGTTTTAAAAATATATTAATCTCATTTATTATTAATCAAAGAAATCGTTTCATTTTGAAAGTTCATTGTTTTTTGAGGATGAGTACTCTTTCGTATTCAGGAAAGTTCACCTGTTATAAAAATCAGCCGCTTTATAAAACCACTTTGGCTCAGAACGAATGTGATTTTATTCACTGTATATATAGATGGATAGATAGATAAGTGAAGTCATTGTAATAGGTCTATTTCTAAAGAAATCAACCTAACAGTGTTCTTAAATCAATGTTTATGGTTTAGTTTTTTTTTTTTTTTTTTTTAATTAGTTGGTTCTCTACTTTTGCGAAATCGCATCGCAATGCTGTAACTTTGTTTTTTTCGTTTCGAAAGCGAGTAAGCAGCTAGTTATAAATGTGAGATTGTAATGGACAGTCATATCGACCGTATTGCTGATTTTTATAAACTACGGAGAAATTCATATGAAACAATTATTACTTTACGATTGTGTTTTTAGTGTGTGTAAATATCGTTGTGTAAATTTTCTAAAATAAACTACATGTGATAGAAATGGAGTAAATTCTTCAAAGAAGCACCAACATATAACAGATATTCAGATAGTAAGGATTCCATTCGTCATATCCGACCTATGCGGATTATACTCGTTAACAATCCGCATTCAATTATAGGTATATTAAAATTCGATTTTCCAGGAAATGGGAGTGGTAAAAACAACTGATAATTTCTGAGATGAGGTAAAAATACGAGACGATTTTCTAACGGAGATAACCAATTTTCGACAGTTATTTCGATGAGTACGAAAACTCTTTATTTATTTATTTTTCTGTTTCCTATTGGTATACCCCTGTTCTGCTTGAAGTGCTAGTTTTGATATTTATCTTCGGAATGAAATCCATTCCATGGGAAGTGAAGAAATAAAAAGATTATTTTCGCTTGTTAATTAATAAAAAAATTGTATAAAATCCATAAACTAAAATATATTGAAAAAATGAGCCTCAAACCAAGTTGTATATCTTTGTGTATATTTTATGAAATTTTCACAGAATTATTATCTGAGCTCAACAAAGAGTACTTCACAACGGTATTACAATAGGCGCAAACATAGCTACGTGGATATTAAACCATTTCTTCAAGAAAATCTCATAAAATACATGTCATTTTGATTTTGTTGAAAAATTCACAAAAAGATACATCTAGGGGTCATAACAAAAGTCAAATTATTACTGAGAAAAAAATCAAAATAATTAAAACGTTTGATAATATAATAGATAAAGAATAGCGATGCTTCTACATGTGCAATTATTGTAAATTAATTCTTTTTAATTTCACAATGTTTCGTTAAAATTAATTCTCGTGCACATTTATACGAAAATTTTTTCCTACATTTTCATATTTAAATTATGGGAAAATAAAAAGGGACAGCAACGCCATCTGTAGGGCGATTTGTGCTAAAAGTTGATAGACACTAATATATTTCTAGGTACAACTACATATAAATTTACATAAAATTCTTTGCATTAATTCTTAAAAAACACAAGCCACAAAATTGTTGTCACAAACATTTTCTAAAAACCATGAAATAGTATTCTTGACAACTCAAAACGTGCAAATCCATAGAAAACCGGAAGTTGAAAATTTTTGCCAAACCAATACTTTCTTCAATTTAATAATAGAAGAAAGTTATAAACAGATACCTGTTCTCATTTTCAAGCACATACTTTTCAACAGTATGATTATGATGATACACACATAAACATATACACTAAGGAACAAAAAAAAAATGCCGCACTTGGTTATTTTTTTTTTCTTTTTCCGAATCCGCCAATATTATTGTTTAAAAAGTAAATTTTCGAACATCTTTTATTACGTTGTCCTCTACGTACACTTTAGGATTGAGCCCAGTGTTAAAAATAAAATGCAATTGTCAGGAAAATTGTAATTTTAGAAAGTATTTCAAAAATGGCAAGGATAAGGCTCTTAACGATGTCACAAAAAGTATTAATTTCATAATGAAAATCAAAAAATATTTTAATACGTGAGATGGCAAAATAATTTAATGCTAACAAAATATCGATGACATGGTTTTTAGTAAGATATAAAATATTTTGGCTGTTTAGACTGGAAATTTGGCTTTAGGCGACCAAGTTGCTCACCCAAGCGAGATGACCGCAAGTTTAAAAGCAAATGTTTAAAAAATCGATTTATATCACGTTCAGAACTTAGAAAATATTAAAAAAAAATAGTGTACAGCAAAATACTTTCTTCAAAAACAGTGCGGGAATAATTAAACAAAGTTATCTAAAAGCCAGAAGACCTTAAAAAAAAAAAAAAAAAAAAAAAGGAAAAGAATTAGAAAATACAATACTTCAGTTGACAATAAATTAAATAAATATATCAGTTAATTATTTGACTGAACTGGCTTTCTCTGATGAATCAAGTTAAACTTATTTCGAGCTGATAAAAAAAGCTACAGTGACGACGAAAGTGTGACCGACATAATGAAAATTCACTCTCAAAATAGTGACATATTTTCCATACATTAGCATTATGGTACGGAGGTAAATAACTTTTCAAGGAGTCGGACTAATTTTCATGCTCAGGGGATCAATTAACTTGGAATAATACACGGCCGTTATAAAAGTGGCATATGACTGAAAACTTTGGAGGTATCTCAAACTTTTTCGCAAACAGCATTTCAAGATGATAATGCACCTTGCTATACGGCGTCTGTGGTACGTTTATTTAATTAAAACTGTTAAAATTTCCTATCCATTCCTATGAGCACCTAAAATTCTGTAAGTATATCAATATCTTTTTTCCCTTTAAGTAAAATCCCACAAAGAATATCGTAGAATTTTTTCTTTACCAGACCTGGAAATAGTTCGAATCTCAATCCGCTCGAAAAAGTTTAGTCTAGAAAAAGGCGGGGGGAGGGGGGAAGGATTCGAAATTTGCAGCCTACAATTCTGCAAGAAATAGAAAAATTTATTTATGATATTTGGCACAGCGAAATTTCTCAGATTTATATTAAAATACTGCATAATACTATGCCATATTGTGCATCAAAGCAGTAATTCCATGTAGAGGTGAAATTACCCAATGCAGAATGCAAATAAATAAATAGTCTAATAAATAAATAGTTTTATTTCATAAATTAAAATATTACTTGTTTATTTTATATAATAAATCATAATAGAGTACAAAGTATATGCTTGTTATATTATGTTTAAAAAGAAAGTTTTATGTAGATTTTTATTAAGTACTTTATAGAGTGTAATAAAGCGAATTACTAATTCGAAAATGTAAATAGGTATCATTTCATCACTTTGGTATTATGCAAACATGTCAGTTTTACTTGTTTCAACTATTAGTTTTGATGTTATTGCAGATAAAAATGTCATAAGTCAATTTTTCTGTAGTGCGGCTTTTTTTTTTTTTTTTTTTTTTTTTGTCCATTAGTGTACATGCGTTTAAGAAATTAGAGATTTTAAAATATTTCAGGAGAAAAAAATCTAGTTAAAATGCAAAGCGGCTGAATGCATTTTTGTAAAAAGAGAATTGAAAGAACATTGCATAAATAATGCAACAGGTAAACTTTTTAAAAATTACTAAACATTTAACAATTTATATTTAAGTATAGACACTTCTAGGTTTATTTTTTTAGAAATATGCCTAATGGAATAACTTTTTTTATTTCTATATCTATGTAGAATTGAAAATTTGTCACCACTATAACTTCCGAAATACTGAATCAACACAAATCAAGTTTAAACGATTTGTTTTAGAAATATCTTCGATTAGTTCATTGGTCAACGTGATCCGCCTTTTGTTTCAAAATGGCGAGCATTTGAAAAGTTCAATGGCTTAGAGAAATTATTTCCACGAATTTCGGTTTGTGCATAGCCCATATCAAAGTCTCAACCAAGTTGACTTCATTCGTTATCTTGTTTAAAATTGTTGGCAATCAAAAATTTCAAACGCGCATAGAAACGTATTTATGAACCGATTTGCATTAAACTCTGTATCAACATAATTTACATAAAGGTCTCAAGTAAATTTATTAATCAGTTTAATTCGCCATTGTGTTTCAAAATCTCGGCCACTTGAAAAGGAAAAAGATACACTCTTCTGACTGAGTCTGAAGGATATGTTTGAATTTAAAATTTTGCAAGTTTTATCACATTTTGTTTAAAGACATAACTTTATTTTTTTATATTGAAATTTGATAATTAGTGTTGACTGCTGGACACTTTATGTAGATTATGATTAAGAAAATTGATTCTTTAAAATCAAAAATTATTCTGACACTAATTGGATTAATGAGAATCGAAAATATCTGTGTATTGCTAATTTATAATAGTGAAAAGAAATATTTTAGAGGAATTGAAACGTCAGAGATCTTAATATGTTGTTTTGAAAATTTATAAAGTAGTTTAAATTATTTGCACACACATGTATATATATATATATATATATATATAACATACTTACCACTAGTAAAAGTATCATCATGTTCGAAATAAAATCTATCTCCATATTTTAATCTTCTAAATTGTTCAGCTATAATCCATGCAGCTGTTGGACTAATGATCATATCCTCTGGAATTTTTTCACAAAGGATACCTACATAGAAATCGACATCACAAACGTCGCTAAAATGAAAAAAATGCAACTTGAAAATTAAAACTAAAAACAAACATTTTAAAACTAATTGCTTAAGAGCGAACAACACTTATCCTCGTCGACAGTCAAAGCACATGTTATTCAAAGGGGAAATCAGAACTGCTCGCTATCTAATGAAATTTTGAGAGTTTCGTTTTCACACTCAAAAAAACTCACAACCGTTAAATTTGTTCTTGTTTTTCAGAATATGATGTTTTAAACTTCAAAACTTAACAATTTAAAAATGAAATATAACTATTAAATTTGTTCTTATTTCTCAAAAATTGATGTTTGGAACTTAGGAGGTAGGTACTGTGTAAGGATAGGTATCATACGCTTTTAAATACATAAGATTTATTTATTTATTTATTTATACCTTTTTTTAACTATAGATGATAATGATGTGGAAAGTATTTGTTTCTGAGTCAGATAGTCAAAACTGCGTTTTTGCTATAATTATTCGTTTGATATCTCCTGAATCCAAAAACCCTTCTCTTAGAGTTTGGTCTAAAGGTATCAGCACAACTCAGAAACAGATATTAACCCTTATCGCTCGTATGTCCCTTCTGAGGGGACATTAAAAAATCGAGCCACGCTTTAAAGCGTTCCTCTGCAAATGAAATGTTATTTTTCTAAAACGTGTAACTATAGGCTACCTTTCGGCTATCGGAAAATTTTAACAGAAAGATTTATTTTATTTAATGATGAAGTAAAATAAAACAAATTATTACAATTTTTCGGTAGCTAAAAGGTAGTAAGTTGGAAACTATACGCGTGACGTTTTAAAGGAACGCCAAAAGGCGTGTCTTACGGAAAATATGCCGAGTGCAAAAGGTAAACAGGAAGTTGTTACAATTCAGTATTATAAATCTAAATCTATTAGGGATAATACTTGAAATTTTTAATTGAAATCTGAGAAATAGTTTTTTGTATAGGGGCATACAAAGAAAATAAGCGGTACTTCTGTGGTCGAAATTTCTTAACGGTATAATTGAACATCTTTTAGACTGCTCTAAATCTAAAGAAATTAACATATACTTTTTATATGGACAAAAGCATATTTTACATAAAATATGGTATGCAAAAAGAATTAGGATATATTAGGATTATGGTTCAAAGGAAGTTTCTTTGAACTAGTGTAATTCCTTATTATGCTAAACTAAAGTACAACATGTGGTGCAAATGCAATTTCATAGCCTATACACGAGCGAACCGCGGTAGCCTAGTCGGTAGAGCGCCGGCCTCGTAATTGGAAGATTGCTAGTTCGGTACTCGAGCCGGCCAAAGACCGTCGTGTACACTAATGGTGGCTGGTGCACGTAAAAATCTGTTGTGGCTGCAATGTCCCCCATGTTCCCATAAAAAATTATACCCCTGGGGGTCACCGAAGCGGGAGAGCCATCTCTTCCGTGGAGGATCAAAATTGTGATGGCATGTCTCTGGACCACCTCTAGGGGTGTGTCCCAGACCGTCGCCAATTGCCCATCTGCGCAGCACTAGTGCGAATTTAAACCCAACCATCCATCCATCCTGTAGACGAGCTACCAAAAATTCAGCGAAAACTTTTGACGAAGTGATTCAAAAACCTACCAATTCCAGGAAAATTTCTTAGGGATGATACTTATTTTTTCTTATACTTATAACTAGCTGACCCGTCCGGCTTCGCACTGATGAATAAATTTTAGTTAAAGATGGATTGATATGTAAAAAATCAAGAAATATATCAGTTTATATGTTATAGTCAGGCAATATTATTAACTGGAAAGTCAAAATATAATTTTACAATTATTTTTTTTAATTAGTTGTTAAATGTTGGCAATTTTTACTTAATGCTATTTATTTATTTATTTATTTATTTCATAAAAAGAAACATTTCTTTACTCATGAATAAAAAATATTGAAAAATAAACCTATGACATGAAAATGTTTTTGATAAAATTGACGTCATAATAGCTTTAATTATTATTTATTTGTTCATTTCGCAAATATATTTAATTATTTCCATAATTTATTATTATTTTAATAATGTATATTAAAGGAGAAATCAATAATATGAAACAATATTCGTACAATATATACTATTACAGAATCTGGTGTGAAACAACCACACGACTTCCATTACCCACTATTACACGTAATATATACAATTTTTTGGAGATATTACTTGCATTTTTTGAGATTTTCGAGTAAGAGAAACTTGATAAACGTATAAAGACACATACAACAGAGTTTGCATAGCGAGTTAAAAAATAAGGGGAAAAAAATAGATAGTTATTTTTTTAAACACGAATTTCCGAGATCTAAAACTGAAATACCTAATCAGGATGACCGTTAATATTCCTGTAATAAGCACGTAATACTTGAGAAAGGTTATCTAAATTGGATTAAAGAAAAAATTTTCAAGAATACGTTAGAGCCGTTTTTGAGATACTAACTTGTACCAAAACTTAGCATACTCAATTATTGACCTAAAAACAATAATTACATACAAAAGGATATTTAATAGGAAGTTAACATGGCGAGTTTGAAAAAAATCCGTACAGGCGTTTTTAAAGGAACGCACTTGCGAAGTCTGAAATTGAGCTGTTTATAGATGACGCCTATCAATTTTCCTGAACTAAGCAACTTTTCAATCGAAAGGGCATCTAATATATTATTTATACAGCAACTTTGAAGAAAATCATTAGAGGTGTTTTTGAATATGGGCTTACGGTCCCATTTCTGGTTTTCGATGACCCAATTCCGGTTTTTCAATTTTCACGAAAATTTGGAAAATTTATCTGTACACCAGACCTGAATCACTTGTGAAGTTTAGTAGTTCTATTTTTATTAGTTTTGGAGATATGACAGCCAGAAGATTACACACACACGTGCACATATACACACACACTGACCAATTGCCAAAACCTATACAATACTTCCACTACCTACGGTAGTAGGGTAATTGAAGTAAACACATACATCCAGGGCTTTCTTAATCACCGGGCTAAGACAGCTGGGGAAACAAGGAGGTGTCACGTGATCAAAGGAGGGAAGGTTTGAAATTCACCCAAAGCTGTTCGACCAGATTTTACTCTCACACAATGTATATGTTTACTTCTATCATTCTATTCTGTTATATTTCTGGATTGGATTTGTGATTACTATAAAAGTATTTATTTCTTCGATCTAATGGATACACGTTTCTTGCATTAAATAGCTAAAAATGGGAAGATATTGTTGCGTTCCTAACTGCAAATCAAATAAACCTGGAGAGAAATATGCAACATCTTTCAGATTTCCGAAGGATGAGGATATAAAAAAGAAATGGCTGCAATCAATTCCACGGGATTTTACACCAAATAAAAACAGCGTCGTCTGTCAGAAACACTTTGCTGACGATTGTATTATTTTAGAAGATACTATTACATCTAAAGATGGAACTGTAAAAAAATATCTGAGAAAATATCCCAAACTGTCCGATACTGCCTTACCTACAATATTTCCAGGCTGTCCAAGTTATCTAAACAAAAATGTTTCAGTAAGAGAGGTGACTATAGAAAGGAAAAAGAAGATGGAAAAACTCGACAACAACATTTTAGATGAGTTTTTGGAACAAGATAAAATACTTTCACTTTCTGACATAAAAGAAGAAATGCAAAGAGAAAATAACCGTATTGGTGAATTTCTGAAGAATAACAATATAAGTACTCATAGTTGTGAAAAATGCATCCACTTTTTATATTTAAAATGTGAGAAGAGTATACAGATTACGAAATCCATTCAAATTAATGAAGAACTGAAAGTCAGTGTATATGAAGGTAACAAACTGATTACTACTAAGTGTAATGATATTCTGTATAATGACACTTTAACATGTTGGGGGGAGTTAGAAAATATATTAACTTATGTTAAAAATTATGATAGTGATGAATTAAAAGAAGAAAAAATAGATCATCATTCTAAAGCTGTTGAGCATTGGGAATTAGTATTAGCTGAAAATTCTGACAGTGAAAATTTTGATATGTTATCTTTTATATTAGAACAAATGGTATTATCAAACAAATCTGCACATGGCAAAAATTATAGTAGTAATTTAATTATATTTTCATATTGTATTTATATGAAATCAACTTCTTGCTATTTGTATTTATATCAATCTAAATTAATGTGTTTGCCTTCTTTAAGACACTTAAAAAGAATATCTACTAATTTAAAAGTTGTTCCTGGGATCGAAACAATAGAAAATAAAGCATTTTTAAAAACAAAATGTGAAAATTTGAAAAGTAATGAAAAAATTGGTAACTTATTAATTGACGAAATTTATGTCAAACAAAGTGTCTCATATAAATCTAATAAACTTATTGGGTTTGCAGATAACTCGTTAAATGAAGCAACGACAATACAGGCATTTAAGTAGTAGAGAAGAAAAGAGAGTACTGCGTCAGAGGAGGTAAGGAGGGACCGGAAGTGAGGATCCCTCCTCCGTAGATAAGAGCCTGCACCGTTGATAACCGTAGATAAGAGAACCTCTAGCGTAGATGAGGAAGTTGATATGATAAAGAATTTAATTATGATTTTAAAATTAATTTTAAACTTAGAAAATATATATATATATATAATTTTTAAAAAGAGAATTTCTTAAGTTCGATCAGATCTTTTTTAATCTGTCTACGCATTTTTCTTATACTTAAAAATAAATAAATAAAGAGATATACTGACCTTGGAATCGAACCAGGCACCTTCGAAGCTTTGGCGTTTGACCTCGCGACCACGATTCTGCTATTTAGACCTTGGAATCGAACCAGGCACCTTTGGTCTCGGATGTAGTTTTATTAAAAGGGGTCCCACCATCCACCCGCCACATTTATAGAAAAATGTGACGCCCTAATTTGTTTTACCTTAGAACTTTAATTAGGATTTTAAAAGAATTATGGTAATTTGAAATAGTTAGAAAAATTATGATTTTTAAAAAGATAATTTTAATTATGGTTTTAATTATCACTGTCATCTATTAGTTGATTTGAGAGAATTTATTTTTTCTGTCATATGTAGTAATAGAGTGATTTATAATTGTGTAATCCACGGTTTATCCTTCAAATAGTGTATTTAAAGAACTTTATCAGTGTACTTTCTTAAATTACGGGATGTTGATATTATCTTTTACACTTGTAATTTTTAGTTTGAACTTCCATTTTATAATAAAATAGTTATATTATCTTCTATCCTAATATATTTCAAATAAATAGAGAATCTTGTAAATAAGTTGTCTTAGAAATTTTGCGAAGGACAATTTAAATAATGTGATAAGTGCGTATTTTCGGATATATGTAGAAATAGTGATTAAGAATTGTGTGTTAACGATTGTTTATCTTTGCAATTCAGGAAATGCTTAAACATGTATTCATGAGATCTTGGTCATAAACTTTTAAATAGATAAGGAATCTTTTAAATGAGTTGTATTAGAAATTATGTAAGAATATATTTTTATGTAGATAATTGTTAGATAAGTAGTTTTCGTTTAAAATTATGTGATTTCGGATAAAGTCTATTGATATGTTTTTATCAACTTGCTACTTTTGGTGAAAAGTTTAACTAAGAATTAATAATTGCGTCGAGGATTTGAATGTGTAATGATGATATTTTTAGACATGTACTCATCTTTGATATGACGTAGAATTGAACCCGTCACCTTTTCAACTTAAGTGGTCATAGAGATATGAATATTATTTACATTAATTATCAATTTTAAAATTAATTTTAAACTTAGAAAAAAAATTATGATTTTTAAAAAGAGAATTTTAATGATCGGTGGTGTTAGTCGATCTGAGAGAATTTATTTATTTATTTTTATTTTTTTAATAAAGAATTTAATGAGAGGCAATGTATTTCGAGGACTTAGCATTTTTCGCAAGCACTTAATACGTCATACTACAATAAACTCATTTTGTTTGATTATCTTATATAGTTCTACTAAACTAGTTAAAAAACTTTTTTAAATTATTCACCTTAAAGTGAAAATACTATAGTACAGAGTTACCATTTATTTAATTCATTAAAAAATATACTTCTTGAAAATAATGAGCTATCTAGAAGTATTTTTCATTGATATGTAGGATATATTTATTCAATAATATTAATTTATGAACTTTATTTTATAAATTAACTTCTATTAACAAATAATATTTTACCACATAACAGAGTTATAGTAGATTTAAACGAAATTATTTAACTTATCATAAGCTAAAATCAAACCAAACACTTCTTAATCTTATATTCATGTATTTGCATTTTTTTTTTTTTTTTTTTTTTTTTTTTTTTTTTTTATGCATTCTTAATTATTTCATTACAAATGCACTTTTAATCTGATTAACATGCACATATATGTATATTCATGTATTACTGTTTAAAGTATATGCACAAGAATTTTTTTTTTTTTTAAATTAAAATAGTCACACGAATTTATTTTGATAAAGTTAGAAAAAATAATATATTTATATCTTATAAGAAAGTAATGATTAATAGAATACGAAAATTATACTTACACGAGCATTTTCTACACTCCCAAAGAAACAAATGAGTGATAAGCTTATTTCTTATGGACCATGTTGATACTACGTCATACTACGATAAACTCATTTTGTTTGATTATCTTATATAGTTCTACTAAACAGGTTAAAAAACTTTTTGAATTATTCACCTTAAAATGAAAATACTATACTACAGAGTTACCATTTATTTAATTCATTAAAAAATATGCTTCTTGAAAAATAATGAGCTATCTAGAATTATATTTCATTGATATGTAGGATATTAATTTAAGAACTTTATTTTATAAATTAACTTCTATCAACCAATAACATTTTACCACGCAACGGAGTTATAGTAGATTTTATTTAACTTATCATAAGCTAAAATCAAACCATGCACTTCTTAATCTTATATTCATGTATTTGCATATTTTGTATATTTATGCATCCTTAAGTATTTTAGTTATGTAATATTTTAAAATGTGATTAGAAAAAAAATATTTCGCATTATAAATGTAATTTAAGTTTATGCACGCACACACATAGAAAAATTTAATTATTTATTTTTTAATCTTAATAGATTAAAACAGAAATTTAAAAGTTAAGCATATGTACATTGCGAAATTGATTAAGATTTAATATTACAAACTTAATTATATTGAGTGAAATTAGGATGTAGCTTATTAGATGTCTAATAGTTATAAATGATGTAAAAATTGTGAAAAACATTAAGATTTATTACTTACTTAGATATATTTTATGTGCATATTTAGTACTTTTTGTGATGTAATGTAGCTTATTAGGTGAACGATAGTTATAAATGATGTAAAAATGTTGAAGTACATTAAGGTTTAATAGCTGCTTAGATATATTTTATGTGCATATATAGTACTTTTAGGATGATATGCAACTTATTAGACGTACAATAGTTATAAATGATGTAAAAATGTTGAAGTACATTAAGGTTTAATAGCTGCTTAGATATATTTTATGTGCACATATAGTACTTTTAGGATGATATGCAACTTATTAGACGTACAATAGTTATAAATGATGTAAAAATGTTGAAGTACATTAAGGTTTAATAGCTGCTTAGATATATTTTATGTGCATATATAGTACTTTTTGTGATGTAATGTAGCTTATTAGGTGAACGATAGTTATAAATGTTGAAATACATTAAAGTTTAATAGTTGCATACTTATATTTTATGTGCATATATAGTACTTTTGTGATGTAATGTAGCTTATTAGAGGAACAATACTTATAAATGATGCAAAAATGTTGATGCACATTGTGGTTTAATAGTTGCTTAGATATATTTTATGTGCATATATAGTACTTTTTAGGATGATATGCAACTTATTAGACGTACAATAGTTATAAATGATGTAAAAATGTTGAAGTACATTAAGGTTTAATAGCTGCTTAGATATATTTTATGTGCATATTTAGTACTTTTTGTGATGTAATGTAGCTTATTAGATGCCCAATAGTTATAAATGATGCAAAAATGTTGAAGTACATTAAGGTTTAATACTTTCTTAGATATATTTTATGTGCATATATAGTACTTTTTGTGATACAAAATATTCTCGGGGGATAGTAGTTTTCAAGCGATTTTAACCACAGGAATACACTCTGTTTAAGATAGAAATAGATGCACTAGTATTGAACATGGTGGCTTCTTTTGTGCTCACGTGATCCAATTAGAAGCATGGATTTTTAATAATTATAAAATTAGGGGATTTTAGTACGCAAGTTTAGGAAAAAACCATGAAAAACTTCAAACGAATAGTCTACAAGCTTTAAAATCTATGATGTACAAATTATTTGTTTTAACATGTTGATAAACTAGTTTGCATTAAAATGATATATATTTGACGAGATTAATAGGGGTTATAAAGAATTTGGCTGCTTTCCCTAGTGTACGAATTTAGGATATATTTGGCGTGATTTCGCAGATAATTACAAATTTGGTGGTAAACCTACAGTATAAATGCAGTCGCAAAGAAAATTTTGTCAGTTGCTGCTATATTTTAGAGGAGTGCGCACGTTTAATTTATTAACTTGTATAACACGCTACTTTTTAGTGAGAGAGATGGATTTATCTGAAAAGATGCCTATTTCAAATGAGTTGTCATCAAACTTGGTTACTAAGAAACTACCGAAAACTTTTAGTTGTGTTTCTTGCAGTGTGGTATTTAAACGAAAATGGGATTTGCTTCGACACATGAAAATTCATCTCAACGAAAAATCTTTTATTTGCAATGAATGCTCGAAAGCATTTACCAGATCAGATGAGTTAAAGAGACATTTAAAAATTCATGAAAAGATTCCTATTGAACATAGATGTGAGCAATGTAACGAATCCTTTAATCGCAAGTATCAGTTGCTGATGCATATTAGAAAAAACCATCAAAAACCTTTACCAGTGCATTCCTGTGATCGATGTGCAGAAACATTTAGACAGAAATATAAATTATTAGAGCATGTTAGAGAAAATCATCGAAAACCCTTATCGCAAGCAACATTAAAGGGAAAATCAAATTCTGACCGAGATCTGCTCAAGGAGAAAATTATGCATTTTAAAAGAAAAAATGCTCTTAATACATTTACAATAACCACATTTGATAATAAAAACAAAAATTTGGATTTGACGTCATTTTTTAATAATTTAAGAACTGACATTTTAAACGAATTAAACTTTCAATTAAATGATCAAGGTACATTGAAATGGTATATTAATGTAGAAGTTATTTTTAGTTGTATTTATGAAAATGGAGAGAAGGATTTTATTACTCAAAATTTTAGGTCAAAAAGTATAACAACTCTTTTAATAAATGATTTGAATAATGATCTTGAAAACGCTTTTAACAAGATGAAAAAGTGTTTTGATGAATTTAGCGAACAAGGATCAGGTTGGACATTAACAGAAATTTTCAAATTAGAACTTTGTATGACTAAATATGGTTCTTTTCAAATGTAATATCTGATTTTACTATATATATATATTAAAAATTGTTAGTTGAATCTTATAAAATTATTGTAAACTTTGTATAAAAATGATGCATGTAAAAATGTTATAATTAGAAAAATAAAAGTATGTGTATAAAAATTGTATTTTTAATTATTTATCTCATATAAAAAATTTATGTAAAAGTTTAAACTATTAATCGAATTTTTAAAATAAATGCACTTATGTTAATGTAGAAGTATTTTTTTTTTTTTTTTTTTTTTTTTTTTTTTAAATATGATGATTTTAAAACTATATATTTTAAAACTACATATTTTTTAAAAAACATTATTTCATAAATAAATTGATATTTTATAGTAAATATAATCTTACCAATTTTAGAGATTGTATCAAAAAATCATGAACTTTCCAATTTTAGCATTAACCATTTAACATATAGTCTAGGGAAATACTAACCTGCTTAAAAGTTTAACTTTTCTGCATGCTTGAAATTAGACATGAACAAATTATTTGTTTCGACACGTTGATAAACTAAAATATTTTACGAGATTTTTTAATGGGATTGGGGATATTTTTTCAAGATTTGGCTATTAAAATAACATATCTGCTAAGATTTGGCGAGATTTTTTAATATATTCGGCAATAAATACTAATTTGGCATTAAACATAGAGTATAAATTCAGTCTCGTAGAAAATTTAATCAGTTGCTGACTTGTTTTCGTGGAGTTGCTTCAGTTTTCATATAGCATTTTTAAAGTTTTACTTTGATTATATTTATAATGGATCTATCTGAGGAAGTGCAGGTTTCTGTTCATCAACAAGCCACTTCATCATGTTTTGAAGATGAGACTTTTCACTTAAAGGATGTAAAACCCTATATTTGTAATGTGTGTAAGAAAGCATTTAGTAGATCGTACGGTTATAAAAGACACTTAAAAACTCATGAAAAACCTCGCATAGGATATGGGTGTGAATACTGTATGGAAAATTTTAGTCGTAAACGGGATTTTTTAAAGCATAATGCAAAAATTCATAAAAAGACTTTGCATAAGCACAGTTGTGATGAATGTAGTGAAGTGTTTAGGACTAAACAAGATTTATTGAATCATAAAAAAATGCTACATCGAAAGGTTTTACCTGAATATCTATGTGTAGAATGCAACGAAAGTTTTCGATATAAGTATGAATTATTACGACATAACAGAAAAAATCATCGTAAAGATTCTTCTGCTTACGTATGTACAAAATGCAATGAACGAAATACTCTCAACTTAGACAGTGAAAATATGAACTTAACGAATTTTTTGAATAATTTGAATACTGCTTTTTTAACCAACACCTATTCTTCAGCCAAAAGCTTTCATGATGAAAATAACAATACGTATTTTTTAATATTTTTAAATAATGAAAATATGAATACCGAACACATCTCTCGAAATAATGACTCACCAACCAACAACTTTGGGAGTGTAAATGTGGACTTAACGAATTTTTCAGATAATCAAAATAATGTTTTCACTTCATCAACCAGTGAAAATGTGATCTTATCAAATGTTTTGGATAAGAATGCATACGACGTTTTACCCACTGCTAATGAAAATATAAATACTAAATGTTTGACACAAAGTAATTTTTATGACTCTCCAACGAACAACATTGAGAATATAAATGGGGAGTGTATGAGTAATAATAATGTTTCACTCGTGAGCGGTGATAACGACTTGTTGAAATTTTTGGATAATTTTAATGTAGAGTGTATTAGTCAATATAACCTTAACGATTTAGCAATAATTTAGATTTTTATAAACCTGTTTTTATACTGATAATAATGTAAAATAAAATATTTTAATCAAAAATTGTGTTTTTATTATGAAATTACTTTCTACACACCATTTCATATTATAATAGATACGTTAAGTCACGAAAAAAAGCTAAACATGTGTAAATATATTTTTTGCTTTCTTATTAACTAAATCGTTTTTATACAATAAGACTTTGTGATTTTAATTCGGTTTAAAGAAATTCTCCCCCATAAATTGGAGTGGGACGAAGTGACTTATAAAAACCGTAAAATAAAGAACTCTAATATTGCTGATTTATTTAATATTTTCTATGAATAAGAAAGTGACACAAGGCGAATTGTTACAAGCTCTTAATGAAATGCCTAAAACCTTTATTAAAAACAAATTTTTGTTATCTTCGGTACCCAACTAACGAAAACGCCCAAATGTAGTTCCCTATTGATTAAATTATTAATAAAAATATTTTTTAATATAAAACACATGTCTCTTTATTTATGTTTAAATAAATGCTATAAAAATTGGACTTACCTCAACACAGTTGTTAATTTGCATCCTTCTCTTCTACTCGCACGGTGTGAAATGAGCGATAACGCTATTTCTTATCAAGATCACGTGGTAAGCTTTCTTATCTACTATGTCACGTGACATTGTCTAGTATGACATAGTAAGCTACGTCACATATACTACATTAGTGTAGGGTTTGTGTTATCAGTTACGTAAATTAAAATATTTTATTTTACATTATTATCAGTATAAAAACAGGTTTATAAAAATCTAAATTATTGCTAAATCGTTAAGGTTATATTGACTAATACACTCTACATTAAAATTATCCAAAAATTTCAACAAGTCGTTATCACCGCTCACGAGTGAAACATTATTATTACTCATACACTCCCCATTTATATTCTCAATGTTGTTCGTTGGAGAGTCATAAAAATTACTTTGTGTCAAACATTTAGTATTTATATTTTCATTAGCAGTGGGTAAAACGTCGTATGCATTCTTATCCAAAACATTTGATAAGATCACATTTTCACTGGTTGATGAAGTGAAAACATTATTTTGATTATCTGAAAAATTCGTTAAGTCCACATTTACACTCCCAAAGTTGTTGGTTGGTGAGTCATTATTTCGAGAGATGTGTTCGGTATTCATATTTTCATTATTTAAAAATATTAAAAAATACGTATTGTTATTTTCATCATGAAAGCTTTTGGCTGAAGAATAGGTGTTGGTTAAAAAAGCAGTATTCAAATTATTCAAAAAATTCGTTAAGTTCATATTTTCACTGTCTAAGTTGAGAGTATTTCGTTCATTGCATTTTGTACATACGTAAGCAGAAGAATCTTTACGATGATTTTTTCTGTTATGTCGTAATAATTCATACTTATATCGAAAACTTTCGTTGCATTCTACACATAGATATTCAGGTAAAACCTTTCGATGTAGCATTTTTTTATGATTCAATAAATCTTGTTTAGTCCTAAACACTTCACTACATTCATCACAACTGTGCTTATGCAAAGTCTTTTTATGAATTTTTGCATTATGCTTTAAAAAATCCCGTTTACGACTAAAATTTTCCATACAGTATTCACACCCATATCCTATGCGAGGTTTTTCATGAGTTTCTAAGTGTCTTTTATAACCGTACGATCTACTAAATGCTTTCTTACACACATTACAAATATAGGGTTTTACATCCTTTAAGTGAAAAGTCTCATCTTCAAAACATGATGAAGTGGCTTGTTGATGAACAGAAACCTGCACTTCCTCAGATAGATCCATTATAAATATAATCAAAGTAAAACTTTAAAAATGCTATATGAAAACTGAAGCAACTCCACGAAAACAAGTCAGCAACTGATTAAATTTTCTACGAGACTGAATTTATACTCTATGTTTAATGCCAAATTAGTATTTATTGCCGAATATATTAAAAAATCTCGCCAAATCTTAGCAGAAATGTTATTTTAATAGCCAAATCTTGAAAAAATATCCCCAATCCCATTAAAAAATCTCGTAAAATATTTTAGTTTATCAACGTGTCGAAACAAATAATTTGTTCATGTCTAATTTCAAGCATGCAGAAAAGTTAAACTTTTAAGCAAGTTAGTATTTCCCTAGACTATATGTTAAATGGTTAATGCTAAAATTGGAAAGTTCATGATTTTTTGATACAATCTCTAAAATTGGTAAGATTATATTTACTATAAAATATCAATTTATTTATGAAATAATGTTTTTTAAAAAATATGTAGTTTTAAAATATATAGTTTTAAAATCATATTTAAAAAAAAAAAAAAAAAAAAAAAAAAAATACTTCTACATTAACATAAGTGCATTTATTTTAAAAATTCGATTAATAGTTTAAACTTTTACATAAATTTTTTATATGAGATAAATAATTAAAAATACAATTTTTATACACATACTTTTATTTTTCTAATTATAACATTTTTACATGCATCATTTTTATACAAAGTTTACAATAATTTTATAAGATTCAACTAACAATTTTTAATATATATATATATAGTAAAATCAGATATTACATTTGAAAAGAACCATATTTAGTCATACAAAGTTCTAATTTGAAAATTTCTGTTAATGTCCAACCTGATCCTTGTTCGCTAAATTCATCAAAACACTTTTTCATCTTGTTAAAAGCGTTTTCAAGATCATTATTCAAATCATTTATTAAAAGAGTTGTTATACTTTTTGACCTAAAATTTTGAGTAATAAAATCCTTCTCTCCATTTTCATAAATACAACTAAAAATAACTTCTACATTAATATACCATTTCAATGTGCCTTGATCATTTAATTGAAAGTTTAATTCGTTTAAAATGTCAGTTCTTAAATTATTAAAAAATGACGTCAAATCCAAATTTTTGTTTTTATTATCAAATGTGGTTATTGTAAATGTATTAAGAGCATTTTTTCTTTTAAAATGCATAATTTTCTCCTTGAGCAGATCTCGGTCAGAATTTGATTTTCCCTTTAATGTTGCTTGCGATAAGGGTTTTCGATGATTTTCTCTAACATGCTCTAATAATTTATATTTCTGTCTAAATGTTTCTGCACATCGATCACAGGAATGCACTGGTAAAGGTTTTTGATGTTTTTTTCTAATATGCATCAGCAACTGATACTTGCGATTAAAGGATTCGTTACATTGCTCACATCTATGTTCAATAGGAATCTTTTCATGAATTTTTAAATGTCTCTTTAACTCATCTGATCTGGTAAATGCTTTCGAGCATTCATTGCAAATAAAAGATTTTTCGTTGAGATGAATTTTCATGTGTCGAAGCAAATCCCACTTTCGTTTAAATACCACACTGCAAGAAACACAACTAAAAGTTTTCGGTAGTTTCTTAGTAACCAAGTTTGATGACAACTCATTTGAAATAGGCATCTTTTCAGATAAATCCATCTCTCTCACTAAAAAGTAGCGTGTTATACAAGTTAATAAATTAAACGTGCGCACTCCTCTAAAATATAGCAGCAACTGACAAAATTTTCTTCGCGACTGCATTTATACTGTAGGTTTACCACCAAATTTGTAATTATCTGCGAAATCACGCCAAATATATCCTAAATTCGTACACTAGGGAAAGCAGCCAAATTCTTTATAACCCCTATTAATCTCGTCAAATATATATCATTTTAATGCAAACTAGTTTATCAACATGTTAAAACAAATAATTTGTACATCATAGATTTTAAAGCTTGTAGACTATTCGTTTGAAGTTTTTCATGGTTTTTTCCTAAACTTGCGTACTAAAATCCCCTAATTTTATAATTATTAAAAATCCATGCTTCTGATTGGATCACGTGAGCACAAAAGAAGCCACCATGTTCAATACTAGTGCATCTATTTCTATCTTAAACAGAGTGTATTCCTGTGGTTAAAATCGCTTGAAAACTACTATCCCCCGAGAATATTTTGTATCACAAAAAGTACTATATATGCACATAAAATATATCTAAGAAAGTATTAAACCTTAATGTACTTGAACATTTTTGCATCATTTATAACTATTGGGCATCTAATAAGCTACATTACATCACAAAAAGTACTAAATATGCACATAAAATATATCTAAGCAGCTATTAAACCTTAATGTACTTCAAAATTTTTACATCATTTATAACTATTGTACGTCTAATAAGTTGCATATCATCCTAAAAAGTACTATATATGCACATAAAATATATCTAAGCAACTATTAAACCACAATGTGCATCAACATTTTTGCATCATTTATAAGTATTGTTCCTCTAATAAGCTACATTACATCACAAAAGTACTATATATGCACATAAAATATAAGTATGCAACTATTAAACTTTAATGTATTTCAACATTTATAACTATCGTTCACCTAATAAGCAACATTACATCACAAAAAGTACTATATATGCACATAAAATATATCTAAGCAGATATTAAACCTTAATGTACTTCAACATTTTTACATCATTTATAACTATTGTACGTCTAATAAGTTGCATATCATCCTAAAAGTACTATATATGCACATAAAATATATCTAAGCAGCTATTAAACCTTAATGTACTTCAACATTTTTACATCATTTATAACTATTGTACGTCTAATAAGTTGCATATCATCCTAAAAGTACTATATATGCACATAAAATATATCTAAGCAGCTATTAAAGCTTAATGTACTTCAACATTTTTACATCATTTATAACTATCGTTCACCTAATAAGCTACATTACATCACAAAAAGTACTAAATATGCACATAAAATATATCTAAGTAAGTAATAAATCTTAATGTATTTCACCATTTTTACATCATTTATAACTATTGGACATCTAATAAGCTACATCCTAATTTCACTCAATATAATTAAGTTTGTAATATTAAATCTTAATCAATTTCGCAATGTACATATGCTTAACTTTTAAATTTCTGTTTTAATCTATTAAGATTAAAAAATAAATAATTAAATTTTTCTATGTGTGTGCGTGCATAAACTTAAATTACATTTATAATGCGAAATATTTTTTTTCTAATCACATTTTAAAATATTACATAACTAAAATACTTAAGGATGCATAAATATACAAAATATGCAAATACATGAATATAAGATTAAGAAGTGCATGGTTTGATTTTAGCTTATGATAAGTTAAATAAAATCTACTATAACTCCGTTGCGTGGTAAAATGTTATTGGTTGATAGAAGTTAATTTATAAAATAAAGTTCTTAAATTAATATCCTACATATCAATGAAATATACTTCTAGATAGCTCATTATTTTTCAAGAAGCATATTTTTTAATGAATTAAATAAATGGTAACTCTGTAGTATAGTATTTTCATTTTAAGGTGAATAATTCAAAAAGTTTTTTAACCTGTTTAGTAGAACTATATAAGATAATCAAACAAAATGAGTTTATCGTAGTATGACGTAGTATCAACATGGTCGATAAGAAATAAGCTTATCACTCATTTGTTTCTTTGGGAGTGTAGGAAATGCTCGTGTAAGTATAATTTTCGTATTCTATTAATCATTACTTTCTTATAAGATATAAATATATTATTTTTTCTAACTTTATCAAAATAAATTCGTGTGACTATTTTAATTTAAAAAAAAAAAAAAAAATTCTTGTGCATATACTTTAAACAGTAATACATGAATATACATATATGTGCATGTTAATCAGATTAAAAGTGCATTTGTAATGAAATAATTAAGAATGCATAAAAAAAAAAAAAAAAAAAAAAAAAAAATGCAAATACATAAATATAAGATTAAGAAGTGTTTGGTTTGATTTTAGCTTATGATAAGTTAAATAATTTCGTTTAAATCTACTATAACTCTGTTATGTGGTAAAATATTATTTGTTAATAGAAGTTAATTTATAAAATAAAGTTCATAAATTAATATTATTGAATAAATATATCCTACATATCAATGAAAAATACTTCTAGATAGCTCATTATTTTCAAGAAGTATATTTTTTAATGAATTAAATAAATGGTAACTCTGTAGTATAGTATTTTTACTTTAAGGTGAATAATTTAAAAAAGTTTTTTAACTAGTTTAGTAGAACTATATAAGATAATCAAACAAAATGAGTTTATTGTAGTATGACGTATTAAGTGCTTGCGAAAAATGCTAAGTCCTCGAAATACATTGCATCTCATTAAATTCTTTATTAAAAAAATAAAAATAAATAAATAAATTCTCTCAGATCGACTAACACCACCGATCATTAAAATTCTCTTTTTAAAAATCATAATTTTTTTTCTAAGTTTAAAATTAATTTTAAAATTGATAATTAATGTAAATAATATTCATATCTCTATGACCACTTAAGTTGAAAAGGTGACGGGTTCAATTCTACGTCATATCAAAGATGAGTACATGTCTAAAAATATCATCATTACACATTCAAATCCTCGACGCAATTATTAATTCTTAGTTAAACTTTTCACCAAAAGTAGCAAGTTGATAAAAACATATCAATAGACTTTATCCGAAATCACATAATTTTAAACGAAAACTACTTATCTAACAATTATCTACATAAAAATATATTCTTACATAATTTCTAATACAACTCATTTAAAAGATCCCTTATCTATTTAAAAGTTTATGACCAAGATCTCATGAATACATGTTTAAGCATTTCCTGAATTGCAAAGATAAACAATCGTTAACACACAATTCTTAATCACTATTTCTACATATATCCGAAAATACGCACTTATCACATTATTTAAATTGTCCTTCGCAAAATTTCTAAGACAACTTATTTACAAGATTCTCTATTTATTTGAAATATATTAGGATAGAAGATAATATAACTATTTTATTATAAAATGGAAGTTCAAACTAAAAATTACAAGTGTAAAAGATAATATCAACATCCCGTAATTTAAGAAAGTACACTGATAAAGTTCTTTAAATACACTATTTGAAGGATAAACCGTGGATTACACAATTATAAATCACTCTATTACTACATATGACAGAAAAAATAAATTCTCTCAAATCAACTAATAGATGACAGTGATAATTAAAACCATAATTAAAATTATCTTTTTAAAAATCATAATTTTTCTAACTATTTCAAATTACCATAATTCTTTTAAAATCCTAATTAAAGTTCTAAGGTAAAACAAATTAGGGCGTCACATTTTTCTATAAATGTGGCGGGTGGATGGTGGGACCCCTTTTAATAAAACTACATCCGAGACCAAAGGTGCCTGGTTCGATTCCAAGGTCTAAATAGCAGAATCGTGGTCGCGAGGTCAAACGCCAAAGCTTCGAAGGTGCCTGGTTCGATTCCAAGGTCAGTATATCTCTTTATTTATTTATTTTTAAGTATAAGAAAAATGCGTAGACAGATTAAAAAAGATCTGATCGAACTTAAGAAATTCTCTTTTTAAAAATTATATATATATATATATTTTCTAAGTTTAAAATTAATTTTAAAATCATAATTAAATTCTTTATCATATCAACTTCCTCATCTACGCTAGAGGTTCTCTTATCTACGGTTATCAACGGTGCAGGCTCTTATCTACGGAGGAGGGATCCTCACTTCCGGTCCCTCCTTACCTCCTCTGACGCAGTACTCTCTTTTCTTCTCTACTCATTTATGTACACTTCTGTATTTTCCAGAAACAAAGAAATTGTAGCATTAGTGCCAGTTAACAGGTTAAATGCAGAAAATCTTTATAACATGACAAAAGAAGTTCTTTTATTAATGGAAAATATAGGCTTTAGAGTTATTTCTATAATTTCGGACAACAATAGAATTAATAGAAACATGTTTGTAAAATTATGTGGAAACGATGAAATAAAATGTTGTATCCCTCACCCTTTTAATGAATCTGAAAAACTGTTCTTATTATTCGACACGGTTCATTTAATTAAAAGTATTAGAAACAATTGGATTTCACAAATTAATAAAATATTATATTTCCCTAATCCAAACAATTCAACAGAAATTTTGGAAGCTTCTTTCACGGCATTAGAAAATATATACGAAAAAGAAAAAAATTGTATTATAAAAACCGCCCCTAAACTAAGTAATAAAGCATTGCACCCAACAAGTATTGAAAAACAAAACGTAGGTTTAGATCTAAAAATTTTTGATAACACTAATTCAGTTTCTTTAAAATTATTTTCAAACGAACTAAATAATTCTCAGTATTTATCAACTGCAAATTTTATAGATTTAATAAATATGTGGTGGGAAATAGTAAATATTAAGCATCCAGAAAAAGGTTTTAATCTGCGTTTGAAAGAAGCTGTTCCCTTTAAATCAATTGACGATGACAGATTTAGTTTCCTAAATATGTTTAAAGAATGGATGAAAAAATTTAAAGCAAAAGCCCAGGCACGGTGGATTATCCTCGGAAACATTTTTTGCCCTTTCTCATACTACTAATGCATTAATAGAATTAATAAAATACATTTTGATTGATCTAAAAGCTAAATATGTATTGACAGGAAAATTTCAAACCGACAATTTAGAAGGCAGATTTGGTCAATATAGGCAAATGTCAGGTTCAAACTATTATATATCAGTCCAGCAGATTCTTGAGGCAGAAAAAAAATTAAGAATTAAAAGCATTTTAAAATTTCATTCTGATTCACATGGAGAAATTAGCATTAAAGATTTTACATCTGCTCATACACCTGATGTAATTATAGAGGATGTTGATATATCAGCTTATGAGTCAATTTTGGAAAATACAGATATTGAATGCCTTTCAGAAAATGATATTAAAGTCCTTGTATTCATTGGTGGCTACTGTGTAAGAAAATTAAATTTAGATTGTGAAATTTGCAAGGAAATATTTATGTTGAATGATTTTATAAGCATTGAAATTGACAGTGAAGAATATAGTTATATTAAAGAATTAGATCGTGGTGGTTTATATTTTCCAACTGCTTTTGTTGTAGATGTATTAAGTATGTGTCTTGCTTTTTTCAGAATGATTATATCAAAAGATTATGAATCTGTATTTAAAAAGTGCCATAATCAGTTTTCAGTAATCGTTAAAATTTCAATGCTAGGTATAGAGATGTCTAATATTATTCCAACAGCAAACTGTTCTAAATGTCAAACAAACATTTATCCTCTAGTGCATAAAATAGTAGAAATATTTTCTAACGTTTGTTTAAATAATTATGTTAAACAGTGTAATGATAATATCCTGTGTGAAAAAGATCAGAGAAAGCTTAAAAAATTGAAAACATAACTCATTTAATATATTAAATTATATATTTGATAGTATTAGATAAATATTATATTTTGTGTATTATGAATATTTTTATAGAGTATTATAATGATTAATAATTAACAAAGATTTTATAAATTTATTTTTTATGCTATTCAATGATACTTTCAGCATTAAAATATTATGAATTAGAAACTTTTGTTGATCAGAAAGACTCTCATATTACAGATGAAAGATCCGAATTTACTTATATCAGTTTATTTATGATTTTTTTAATTGAATGTTTTATTTTGTTTTAAATAATAATACCAGCTCTCTAAGCATGTGTAACTCTTTTAGATATTGCTTACTTCTTTACTTGGTTATAGAAATAAATAAATCTTTTATTATTATTATTATTATTGATTCTGATGTATTTTCCCAAATATACATACATCTTAAGCCGTGGTGGCCTCTGCTCCTTATTACTGCTATCTGAATTATATTTGTTTGGATTTTGCCCTTGTTTTACATAATTTTTAGTTCATATCAGACACACGCACATATCTATACATATTATATATGTATACAGTGTGAACAGTTGAAAAATATGAAATATTTCCACTATTTTTAATGCAGTGTGAAATTAAAGGTTTTTTTTGTAAATGATATTACTAATGCCAAATGTTATTTTAAAATTGTTTCTTTTCTTTCTTTTTCTTTTTCTTTTTTTTTTTTTTTAGATTTTCGATTACTTTGAACAAATGTAAATTAACGTATGTAAATTTATATAAATAATAAGTGAATCCAATAAAATATCATTAATATGATATTTTATTGGAAAGTGAATCAAAAATAAATCAAAAAGTGAATCAAAAAGTTTTTTAAAAATTTCTTATTGAGAATGGGAATAAAAAATTCGAAATTAAACATAGATTTTTACTTTCACTTTTGTAATTATATTACTTATGTGAATTTTATTAGTAATTTATAAATAGTAGTTAAGAGGGGGAAAAAATGGTTTTCTTTATTTCCTTATATGAATCATTTTCTATTATTGTGGCAGCCTTATAAAAGAAAAGCAACTCTGTGAAGAAATTATTTGTAAATATATGTAAAAACAATCAGTTTTTTTTTTTTTTTTTTTTTAAATAAAGTATTGTTTCACATAGTTTATGATATTTTCGATATTTAATTCTTGTGTATATTACGTAAATTTCATCTCGAATATTCAAACGAGTAATATTATATACAAATTGAAATATATATATTTGCAATGAACATTTTTCTAATTTAAATGCTATGTTATGGATTAATAAATCTTTTTTGAAATATTATTTTTGTTTTATTTTCTTTCTTTCTTTGTTTCTTTGAGACATGTAATTAAAGATTAAAATCAAATGCTGTTACTATCTCTATGTATAATTTTTAAAGTTATCTTTTTATTTCTAAATACCTAAGACATTTTAAACTATTTTTTTTTTCTTTTTTTTCTTTCTTTTTTTTAGCAATATAATTAAGCATTAAAAAAAAAAAAAAAAAAAAAAAACTTTTAAAAAAGAAATAATTTTAAATTAATAAGTTTTGAAAATTTTATTTATTTTCTTAATTTAAAAAGACTTTAAATGTGTGAAGTTCACTTTTTATCTATAAGCTATTACTAATATGAAAATTTTTATTTTTCAAAGTTTAAATTTTAATATAATAAAATAATACGTTTGTTTCAAAATTTCAATAAAATTATAAAAAAAGTAAATAAAATAAAATAAGAAGTACAGTTTGATTGTGATAAAAATATTAAGGTGATACTTTATTTAAATATTTTTTTTTTTATAGAAAAATATAGAAAGGGTTCATTTTTTTTTTTTTTTTTTTTTTTTTTTTAAATCTCAAATGTGTAAAGTTTTCTTTTTATTTGTGAATATGAATTGAAATAAACCATATTATTCATTACTTCCAAGTCACATTGCTCAAATGAAAGCTTTTCTGGTATTTAAAAAATATCATTTTGATCACTGCTATTAAAAAAAAAGGTCAGTTTCATATTTAAGAACATACAAAATATTTTTATATTCATAGATCATGAGTAATTAATTAAATATAAAAATTATTCATTAGAAATCAAAAAACGAATGAAAATGTGGATGCATTAATATATTATCTTTGTACAGTAAAAGCAAACAAGCTTCCCTCCTTTCCCCTAGCGGAGAAAATGCTGTCCAGGCCTGAAGAGTATCTAGAAGGCCTTGATACATCTCGTATTTACTACGATAATATACAGATTTTCGTATTACGTTTTCGATCGCCAAATACAAAAATCGCCAATGACGATAGATATCAAATCTATGCTTTGTTTTCAATTAAAATATTGAAACTTTTAATTAAAAATTTATTTTACCAAAATTTATTATAGCTTCTAGCACTTAGAGAGAGACAGTGTAACTTTTGATTATTGAAAAAAAAAAAAAAAAAAAAAAAAAAAAAGCAATCGGCTTTTTAGTTCTAGCGATCGTTCTCTACATATGCATATAAACCTTTCTTATTTTTATATTAGTATGGCTATAGAGCATAGGTATATTAAATAGGTTTCCAATCAACATAATGTAACTCAAATAATTAAATGCTATTTACAATTCAGTAATGGCTGTATGCGCTATGTATATTGAGCTACTTGCCATAACTGTTAGTTGCTAAAAATAGTCGCCAAATAAATTTGAACATCTCAATACGCAAGCGAAGTGTGACATCACTGACCGCCCATGGATGCAAGAAAAAGATTTTCCATGTTAATCGCTCATTGGATTTTTTTTTTTTTTTTTTTTTAATTAAAATTCTAGAAGAATTATTTCCCGATTTTAATCCTCATATTTGGGTATAGATATGTATTAGTTATTGTATGCATGCGTTAGATTGAGTTATTTTGCTGTCAAATTGACAAAGTTTTAATTTTAAATTTCAAAACTGTCACCCTTGGCGTTTTTTGTATTTGGCAATACGAAAATATAAAGTAAGTAATGAAAAGTAATACGAAAATATACATGCCAGATGTATATTTTCGTAATATGTATTGTACGAAATATTGTTTCATATTATTCGTTACACTCTTAATGTAAGTTTTTAAAATAACCATGATTTTTGAAAGGAATTAAATTATATTCGCCAGATAATTTGGCGATATTTTTTTTTTTCTGCCAAGGATGACGGATATCAAATCTATTCCGCTGCAACATATTAGTATATTATATCAGATACTTTATTTAGACATTTGAAAACAAATTTGACTTCAAATTATGATAGAATAATTATCCTTTCCCTTTTAATTAGTTTATTAGTTGGATGTTTATTGTGTAAATATCATCCTTTGAAATGAAATGTTTATGTTTTCAATCGAATATGGAAATTTGCCATTTTTTTTCTAGAGTTTTGAAATTTAAAATTTCAATTTTATCAATTTTACAACAAAAACAATTTAATCTAACGGATGCACATGATAACTAATACATATCTATATCCAAATATGGGGATTAAAATGGGGAAATAATTTTCCTCGATCTTTATTATTTTTTTACAAAAAATCCAGTTCACTTTTTATATTATTGTTCGCGTGAAAATATATTTTACTCGTATTATATGTCTAAAAATAAATTAATTCGTAAATCTTTTTGTCAACAATTATAAATTAAAATAAATAATATTATAAAATAGAATTTCTTATTTTATTTTATTTTATTTATTTATTTATTTTTAAATTCCAATTTCGTTTACACACATCAGTTTAAACCACGGAATAATAAAGACTCCGTGGTTTAAACATTGATGCTTAGATCATTATATTATATCATATCATATCAAATTAAATTATTAGAAAAATAAACACTTTTAATTCTATAATGACGTCAGATTTAACGTGTAAGTTTAACAATTAAAAAAGTTTTATATGAATTTCAATTTAATGCACGTGCAAATATATTTCTTTTCTTTTCACGTCAAGATATTTTAAAAACGAAATGAATATGTAAATGTTTCTTTTATATTGGCAGCAGCTAATTTTTTTAATATTTCATTATTTCCATTTCTATTACGGCTTCTATGGGGATTTTAATTAAAATGCTCAGATTTTAAACTAAAATTTATTTTATCAAAATTAAATATAGCCTATAACAATATGGCATACTGTAGCTTTCGGTCAGTGAAAGAAGTTTTTAAATCGGTTCAGTAGTTTCAGAGATTACCCTCCACAAACAAACAATTTTTTGCGCTTTATATAATGATATAGAATAGAATAGATAAGCGAAGGTACAACTATAGTATTTCCCCTCAGCTGAATTTGGCGATTTTTCTTTGGCGCCGATTTGAACGATAACGATGTCGTTCTGGATTGTTTGCGATATAATATGGCAGCCTGCATGCTATTTATTTTGGATTTATGATTTATAATTTAGCTTACGATTTTATCATTTATGCTATATGATTTATGATTTTTAGATTTATGATTTAGCCATAATCGCCAACGAAAAATCGCCAAATCTAGCTGAGGGGAAATACTATAGTTGTTCCTTTTTAGCTGTTGATGTGTGTGTCTGTATGTGTGCCTGTTATCTGCATAACTTAAAAAACAATTAATTCCAGGAAGTTCAAATTTAGCGTTTTGAAAATCATATAGAGATTACACTTAAAAAAATTTTACTATGGTTGACAAGTGTTAAGGAGTAGTGTGTATGTGAAAGGCTTTTAAATAGTTTAAAATAAATGTTTATGTTTAGTAACAGCCTTAAGGAGTCGCTTCATTCACCGTCACCGGTAGCCCAAGCCAATGTTGTTCTATGACAAATTTTGTTTACTTATAACTCATTAACTAATACATATTTTAAAATTTTACTTTCATATTCGGAAAATTCACAACTGTTAAAAGGACGTATGCTTTTATAAAAACGAATTTTTTAAATTTTAAATGTTTTATTTTTAAGCTACAAAATACGAATTTTCAATATGTAAAATTTTTCGTTTTACGGTTTCAAAATAAAATATTAAAGATTAAAAAAATCCGTTTTTAAAAAATGTCCGTCAATTTAACAGTTGTGAATTTTCTGAATGTGAAAACAGAATTTAAAAATATGTATTAGGTAATGAGTTATAACTAAACAAAATTTCCCATATAATAACACTGGCTTGGGCTTCCAGGGACGGTAAGTGAAGAGGACACTTAAATGTTTTATAGATGTAAGAACCAGGGATGTAATCAGAAACATTCTTTACAGGAGCTAAGACGACTTGTGCGAGACTGAAACTGATTTTTTATTTTGTATCAATGGTCAAAAATTAAATTTTATTTAATTTCAAATTATCTGGTGTTGGAGTACTCGAGGCCTGTCTTCATAATGAGCCCTTGGCTACGTGCTTGATAGGTGCACTATTGAAATGGATGTTTTGAATTAACCTTTTTAAAAATTAACACGGCAAGAAAGTAGCGTGAGCAGCTTACCAAATTATTATAAATGAAATAAAACACCGAGTAGAGTCTAGAAACATTGTATTGAAATTTATAAAAAATCCTCATATTACTACTCAAGATTTTTAAGCAATTATTATGACAAAGAATGCTTGAGAACTGTAAGATAATAGACTAAGGGCTCATGTCGTAGGGAATAGATATCTATGGCACATGGCGTAGAAAAAGAGGAAGGATACAAACTACACAGTGTACTGTATTACTGTGTACGCTCAGAAATCCTGAGAAAATTATTGCACGGTCTATATTATTTGATGTCGCGTTGCTGCTACCGTATGATATGACCTATAGGCAAGATAGATAATATCATCTGGAGAATGAATTTTCCACAATCGTGTTATTTAGAAGTTGGTGAAAGATCGAAGTGTGGTTAAATTTACCGAGGAGTTCGGTATAGAGCACAGCCTTATTTTACGAGCGTGTATAGATTTCAAAAGACAGGAATAATTCAAATGTTTATCAGTGGTTAACCATGAACAATATTGTCAGCGAATTGTGGATATATATTTTTAAATGCAAGAAGAAGCATAAAGCAGGAAGTTGATGAGAAGCCCATGTGTCCGTTGCCACATTCTGCCGCGGTCAAAAGGTTGCATAAACGTACACTAAATGTACGATGATCACCAATATGGTGTGCATAAGTAACGCCTTTAGAAGCTGGTTTCTGTAATGTCAGAACACAGAAGGAATGAGTTTAAGTCTAATTTATGTTTGACAGCTGATTTAGAGTAACTAATTATTCTAGACGTGTACACATATAGTAAAAAGAAGGGAATTCATAACCCCCTTCCCAGTTGCTTGGTTCAAAGCAATGTTTTGGAGGTGCCGAGATTTTCATTTGAGGATGCATCATGTTTATTATCTGTCTCGACCTTCACGTCTTCTTAGAATGTTTGATTACTGACATCTTTTATCCGTGCTTAAGTTCCCAATCATAGATTTTGCCTGTTTAGACTACTGCGACTCTAGATTTTCTTAGACTTTCTTAGACTTTTCTTCTAGATTTTCTAGATTTTGTTTACACTACTGTGATTCTAGATGGTAGATGACACTAGACCTTACCGTATACTGGTGATCTTAGAACAATTGAAGAATGAATATATTTAAAGCATGGGTTGGCCTACAGGGCCGTGGAATTAAATCCCATAGAATACGCGAGTTACCTTCTCGAGAAACTTTCGGTATCGAGCTGCCGTCAGCAACGATTACACTGCTGAGATCGACAGTAAAATAAGAATAGACCTAAAAGTCTCAACAGCTGTTTGACAACCTCATCCTCAGCATCGACGAAGGTTATAAATTCTAAATAGAAGTCAGTGCTGATCATATCTGTATTAACAGTGCATGCAGTAGTGTTGCAAATGTGTAAATTATTTCGTATCGGCTGATAATTGTACCAATGTTTGTTTTCATCCAGCTCATCAGACAATCGACTGTCAGATGCGCTGGTAGGGATAGGTGTAAACTCATAAAAAAAGTTTTTTCACATTGTTCCAAATTCGGTAGAGTAGATTATTTATACAATATACAACAATAAGATAACTGTCAGTTACATTGCGAATGATGGATTCAGTCACTAGAAACAGAATATGCAAAAATTTCGAAACATAAAGTCATTGCAAACCATATGAATTATATATATATATCAAATATTGGGGGGAATCAGTCAGCTGCTTTAACAGTGGTAGAAAGACTCCCAACAGAGGCTATAAATATACTACGGCATAGAAAATTCGAGCTAGGTCAGGTAAATTTAATTGGCAAACTGACGACGTTTACCTTATTAAACATACAGCAGACGGTAATATATATTATTGTAAATACTGAAAGTATGTCATATATCACTTTACAAAAATACTAAGCCTTTTTCTCAAAGGGAATAGTCGGAGTATTGTCCCTGAGATCATAAGTTTGCTAATCGTACGGGAGATAAGTGCTTCTTTTTTTTTATTTATTTCATACGGACGAATTTCTAATTTTACTAACTGCATAAATATCAACACTAACCAAAGTAAACGTCAGTCGCATCATAAGTTGTGGGGGAGGGGGGAGGAGGGGGTGTATGATGGTGGTAGTGTGAAATAGATATCCACTAACAGTTTGTTGAATTCGTCAAAACACATATTTCTCTCCAAATATCGGATTAAGAATTTCTTATACAATAAATATTAGAAAATGTTTATCACATTGCGAGTGGTAGATTATACGCCAGTTTCTAGTCAGAACCTGTAAAAAAATTTAAAATACAAAGTCATTTCATACTGCATGAAATTCATGTAAATGCTTTTTCATACGCTAAATAAATAAAAACAAAGCCGATCAGCTGTGTTAATAGTAAGGGGAGGGGGATGCATAAGACCGTCAGTCCATGTCTTGAATATTCTATGGCGTTGTGATTCAGAGCGCTGTCCAGTAACTTACATGAATAAACTGACGACTTTTACCCCATTCAATATACAGCCAGGGATAATATACCTTACCAATTACTTATTCTAGTAAATTGATAAGTGTCAACAGTAACCAAAGAAAACATTAATTGCAGTATTCGTGAAGGGGGGGGGGATGCTACGGTGATCATACGAATCCAATATTCCAAATTCGTTAAAAAATTTATTTTAAAGTAATTTCATACAGGTCCAAATTTTGTAAAGGGTTTCTTTTATATATTAAACAATAAGAAAAAGTCAGTCTCATGTTACAAGTAACTAGTCAAAATCTGTAAAAATTAACAAATAAAATAATTTCATGCAGTAAGAAAATCTTATATATCATGCATCAAATACTAATTCTAATACTAATAACAATAATAAAAGAAATTAATCAGCTACATTAATAGGGGTGGTAAGAGCTTAATCGAGGCCTCGAATATACCTGTCGTTAGGGTTATTACAGCGAAATAGAATAGTAATTAATGGTAACCATATTAACTGACCTTGAATGTCCTACTATAGTGAGAGAAAAACTTTAGTATAGAAGGATAAAAGACAAATGCAATGTCTCCATCAATCCTATTTTATGTCTATACATAGATAGGATATGAAGTAGTATTGCTAGCTAGACCACCCTAAGTTTTACTATATTTTAGAGGAACTGCAAGAAAACAATGGAAAAATTTGAATCCTTGCATAGTTATTCATAAGAAGAAACTCCTAGTATACTTACTCATAAATATTTTTAAAGATGTTTATGCATTCCTGTACTATGTAATGATCCAAATCGTCAAATGTTTTGATAGTTAACGGCTCATTATCTTCCATGTGTTCAATAATTTGCACGTAAGTAGGAAGACCAACATCTCTACCTCTTTGGATATCAACAGCAGCAAGGTCGAATCCCCATTTTCCCTGTAGTGTTCTGCAGATAATAAAATTACTAGTATTATAAAAAAAAATATTGATTCTAATGGAAATAAATGTCTAGAAATAATTAATTAATATGCATGAGAAAATTGAAATTATGTGAAAATTTTCACAGGTTTTTCTTGAAGAGATTTTAAAGAAAAATTAGTTTTAAAGCTGTGTAGTGTTGGAAATTAATTGATAACTTAATAGGTGTACAGGAACCGGGAGGTCTCGTAGCTGTCGTCTTTATATTATAAACATACTCTAAATCAGAAATTTAATGAACAAAATAAATTTTAACAAATTTGAATGTCAGCCAGCGTGAGTCTATTTTTTGAGAATCATTGATACTTAAGTAGAAAACATGATTTAAACTGTAAGAATATAATACTGGAAAGTAACTTATTAAATAATACTTTGAATCAGAATATGAATCATTGACACTTGAATATAAAACAGGATTTAAACCTTAATAATAAAATACTGTAAAGTGACTTATTAATACTTTAAGACAGAATACGAACCTGATATTTACAGTTTTTATAGCATAAACATGAATCCTGAGAGATTTTGCTATTAAAGCTGGGAGGTGGCGGAACTGAACGCAGATTACACTCGTTCGATACCTTCGGACTTTCCATGTGTTTCTCGAAAACTTAGGTAAGTACGGTCTAGGACCTTTTACAAACACCTTAACAGAGGGCACTCCCCGTCGTCCTAGGCTTTTTGCGCAGTGTTACCAGGTTTTGCTACTTTTTTATACAATAATCACCAATAATTTTGAAAAGTGACGTTTGATATACGTAATAGACGATTAATCTTCGAAGTGATTAGGCAACCGTTAAATTTAAAATTTAATGGTAGATACTGAATGAAATAGTCTCAAAATTTAGCAACACTGTTTTCGCGTAGAGAATTGGTCTTTGCTCTACAAACTATTTATAACAAATTCATTGTCAATAACAAATACAATGCCAGTAAACAAATGCAATGTAACAACAGATTACTTCATATGCGTTTTAAAAAAAATGTATATTCAAACACTGCATGCTATTTTTAGAGGAAATCCTAAAGTAATATACAAAATAGACAGTTCGTATATTAGTTTTTAAATAATATTTTTTGTTTTGAATGCATGAGCTCTTCAAGTATTATCATTCGAGTACTTTTAAATTAACAGCTGATTTTTCTTCTTTACTTCCTTATACAAAGTACGAGTATAAGGGAATATTGCAATCCCGATTTACGAAATGGATATTGTAATCTCCCATAGCGTAAAAACGAATCATCGTAGAATGTTGCAAATTTATATTTGTGACTATCATGATGTCTAGTTGTACACCTGCAAGTTCGGTCTTGATACAAACTCCCGTTTTGGAGTTATCTCAAACTTTACAGGATTTTTCGTGACGTCTGTATGTTTGAACGTGTGTGTATGTATGTGTGTATGTATCTCGCATAACTTTAAAAACGAATGGACGTAGAACATAGCAAATTGGTATATAGATTTGTTATAACATCTAGTTGTTAGAATCTCTTTGTAGTTTTTCTGTGATTTCTCATTATGGAGATATTTACGAAAATTTTATTCTTAAAGACCAAAAATACAAAGGTTTTGCCCATTTTATATGACCTGTTGTCATATGTGTTCAATATCATTTCAAAAGAAGCTAATAATAGAGCCCGTAATGATACTGTTATGAAAGTTGTCGACATTTTTGAGCGTATAAAGCACATAAGCAAGTTCTAGTACACTAATGCACTTTATTTAATGAATACAGCTCGCAGATAGATCTCGTAATGATATTATTATGAAAGTTATCGACATTTTTTCGTATAGAAAGTAATTCTTAAAGACATGAGCAGGTTCTAGTCGAGGAATGCACTTTATTTAATGAATATTTAGTCCTTAGATAGACAGTCCTAATGATATTATTAAAAAAGTTGTCGAGACATTTTTGCATATAGAAAGTAATTCTTAAAAACAAAAGCAGGTTCTAGTAGACGAATGCACTTTAACGAATACTCAGCATGTAGATAGAGCCTTTAATGATATTATTATAAGACATGTAGACATTTTTGCATGTAGAAAGTAATTCTTAAAGACATAAGCAGGTTCTAGTCGACGAATACACTTTATTTAATAAATATTCAGGAAACAGTTAAATAAAACTCTTTTTTGTGCCACAAATATCAGTAATAAAAGAATATTCGCTAAACAATCCAATAAAACAATCATTATTACTGCAGATATCAAATAAACTTTGTTAAATACACTGCAGAGCAGAAATTTCGCTAATTCAGGAACAACGGAAAATTTCGAAGTCTGAATGGAATTAAAATTCATAGAGAGTATTGTCAGTGGTTTATAGAATTTTTGAGGTAGTTTTGCGCTAGAAACCAATGAATCATTACAAAAAATATACAACTTGACTTCTACTGAAGTTAGAATTCCCAAACCTTAGAAATTCTAAACTACCATTTTACGCAACATTTGAATGCCTAATTTGAAGCTAAGTAAACGCACACGTTCCTGAAAATGAAGAAAATAACATATGCTTCCACTTTTATTCTAATACTGTGTAGAAAGTAGCACGCAAAGATATAGGTAAGTTCTAGTCTAAAATCATCAATAATCACTGTCCATTTTTTATAGTCTTGCTAGTCATTTATAAACTCATGTTTGTGAAAATTGCAACACCATGAAGGAATCGTCATAATTGAATGAAATTTAATACACAGTTGAGTGGTAGTGGTACAAATAAATGATTAAATTTTCAAAGCAAACAAACAATAAAAAGAGATCGGAATCAGTATTTTGTGTAGCCACCACGCGCCGCAATAAGTGCTGCTACACGACGTGGCATGGAGTCAAACAAATTTTGAATGTCTGCCTGAGGAAGAGCATTCCATATTGTTTGTATGCGTACCCAAAGTTCGTCTGCAGAAGCAACAGGACGAGGATCACGAGCGAGACGCCGACCAACGAAATCCCACACATGTTCAATCGGCGACATATCCGGGGAATACGCAGGCCAAGGAAGAAGCTGTACCTGCTGGGTTGCAAAGAAGGATTGAACAGTCCTAGCAATATGAGGGCGGGTATTGTCCTGTTGAAATACAGCGCCTGGCAAGCTTTGAAGGAAGGGAACAGCTTGGGGCTGTAGAACTTCACTGATGTACCGGTTGCTGTTCAGATTGCCCACAATTCGTACCAATTGAGATCGTCCATGATATTCTATGGCGCCCCAAACCATAACTCCGGGTGTTCGTCCACTGTGGCGTTCGATAATGCACTCCGGAAGGTGGCGTTCAACGGCATAGCGTCTGACGCGAATGCGGCCATCAATGTTCCACAAATTAAAGCGGGATTCGTCACAAAACACGACATGCTGCCAATCAGCACACCAGTCTCTATGCTGATTGGCCCATTGTAGCCGCAGGCGGCGATGGTTTAGCGTGAGGGGGATCCTGTATAAAGGAGTCCTTGCGCGCAGTCGACGCTGCAGCAAACGTCTACGAATTGATGAAGCACACAGTAGCTATTGACCACTGTGCTGCCAATTGTCTAGAGGAAGCTGTACGGTCCGTCCGCGCCATGCGGACCAGGTGTCGATCATCGCGAGCTGACGTCACATTTCGGGGTCCACTCCCGGATTTCCGAGTTGTCCGACCCTCGTCCGTCCACTGCTTCCAAACACGCATCACTGTGCTGCTGTTACGCTGCACACGAGCGGCTACTGCACGATACGACAATCCAGCTTCACGAAGGCCGATGATTCTCCCCCGTTCAAACTCTGTAAGTTGTTCAAATCTCGCTCTCTTTCGTCGAAGAGGAATAAGTAAAGATTGAGCTAACGTTTACCACTAGCAGATAACCACCGATAACCATACACGCCTCGCTACATCCGTCTATTTATTCGGATCCATCCGCCGTCCAGAAGGCGCTGCTTAGCATACCATACGCATGCGCTACGGATTTGAAATTCTAATCATTTGCATATCATGCGCTACTTTGCATTTCCTGAAAATTTCAGCTCACTCGCGTAAGTCCTTCATGGTGTTGCAATTTTCACAAACATGAGTTTAGAATTTTCGAAGAATTAAGTTCTGTGTTATAAACCAACGAATCTTTCCGAAAAATTCTAAAACTCTATTCTTATTGAAATTAGAGCTTCTAAACTTTGGCAATCCTAAACTATAATTTTTCGCCAGTGCGTCAAATTCGACGCCAAATCGCCAAGATGTATGCCAAGACAAAATTTGCATTGGCTAAAAACTTGGCGGCTTGGAGATATTAGCAATCAACTTTGGCGGAAAATATTGTTTCAGAATAGCCAGAATTAGTAAACCCTTTCTCAATTTTAACAGAGGTAATTGTTTTGGTGAAATGTGTCCTTTCTCGCCACTAATTTTCCCCAAAGAGAACAAAAGTTGGTCTATCATATTAGAATGACTTTCATTGAACTGTAAGCTGTGTCTTTGCCAATGAGAGATTATAATAAGCCGTGAACTATTATAATTGTCTCGGCGGTACGTATAATCCGAATATCGAGACTCTTGTGGTAGGTGTAGCAGTTTTTTTTTTCTGCTTGTTTTCAGGAATGTTCGTGGAATGGAACCTGTTTGTTTATTTATGAATCAGTTACCTCTCACAAAAGTGTCTATATTTTCATCACAACATGTATATTTCAAGGTTGTATAAGGAAGTCATGTGGTGTCCACATCAGATTTTTCATTTAAGGCAACAAAAAAGAAAAAAATAATGTCCATCTATAATAATAAATGGAAAGGTTTGTCTGTCTGTCTGTCTGTCTGTCTGTTCTTTTATAAGTTCAGCTCCTATTGAACGCAGAAGTACAAGAATTGACATACGGATGCTCTGGAGCCTTTCCGATGTTTTCCTCGAAACAGAATTTAAAAATCTTAATTAGTTTCGGAGATATTAATTAAAATGTTAACCCATATCGATCACAAAAATGACCAAAAATCCTTATTGCTTAAAAAGAGGCATTCTATCAGCATTCAGCAGACGATTTTAACGGCTGTCTCTAACGGAAACAAAACATGTGCAAGTCATTAATGTCACATGATCTTTAACTGGGGTTAAAAATTGCAAATTTCAAAGTGCTTCAAATTTCTTTTTCGTGCTCAACACTTAATATACAACCTATTCAGCACAAAACCAACCTGCAGTTAAAATTTCATCAATTTTCATTAATAAACAAAGCAGTTACATTTTAATTGCAAGTTAAATTTTATTCTAACACGTAATCTATCTTTCAATAGACGATAGGAGTTTCCATAGCAACAAAATACATTTGAAGGAACTAAAAAATACTTTTTCTTTTTCTTTTTACTTCCATTACCCGACTACCGTGGTATATAGGTTTTGACGGAATAAAAAATATTTATTTTTCTTTTTACTTCCATTAATAAAACTACCGCAGATAATGGAATTAGAGATTTCACGTGATTTACATGTTTTAGAATGTCCTGATTAGGTTTTCTTTTGTATCACAGCTACTAATTAAAATAATTTCATAAGTAACACATTATTTGAAAGCTTTGTTGATTTGGAATTGAACAGTAGATTACAGAAATTTCTACCGCCAGATATTTTAAAATTTCGATAATTCAAATTCCAATTAAATTATTTTTAATACATCATTCGAAAGATATTTTAAAGTTCTTTTAAATTATCGAAAGTTTTCACTAGATTTACACGTTTTGAGGTCTCCCGAATTAGTTTTCTTTTGTATCTCAGCTACTAATTAAAATAATTTCATAAGTAATACATCATTAGAAAGCTTTATTGATTTGGAATCGAACAGTGGAATACAGAAATTTGTACCGCCAGATGGCGCTGTAATATTTTAAAATTTCAATATTTCAATTTCTAATTATGATTAAATTATTTTTAATACATCATTCGAAAGATATTTTAAAGTTCTTTTAAATTATCGAAAGTTTTAACCAGATTTACACGTTTTGAGGTGTCCTGAATCAGTTTTCTTTTATATCTCAGTTATTAATTAAAAAAATTTCATAAGTAATACATCATTTGAAAGCTTTGTTGACTTGATACACATTTTAAAGTACTTTTACATTATCGAAAATGGAATTCGAGATTTCACCCGATTTACACGTTTTGAGGTCTCCTGATTAGGTTTTCTTTTGTATCTCAGCTACTAATTAAAATAATTTTATAAGTAATACATCATTAGAAAGCTTTTTTGATTTGGAATCGAACAGTGGATTACAGAAATTTCTACCGCCAGATGGCGCTGTAATATTTTCAAATTTCAATATTTCAATTTCTAATTATGATTAAATTATTTTTAATGCATCATTCGAAATATATTTTAAAGTTCTTTTATATTATCGACAGTTTTCACCAGATTTACACGTTTTGAGGTCTCCTGAATTAGTTTTCTTTTGTATCTCAGCTACTAATTAAAATAATTTCGTAAGTAATACATCATTAGAAAGCATACATCATTACCGACCAAACTAAAAAAATATACATGGAAAGTGTGGATGTGTGCTTCAATAATTTTGCTGCGAACTGTACGTCGTTACACATGTATCAGTGTTCTCTTAGAGGAAACTTGTCAGGTGTCTAATTTGTTAAGTCAATTTTATGCCTTCTGATCTCATTGTCGCCAAAAGTGAATGTAATAAGTCTAATAGTGGGTAATGAAAGTCGTGCAGTTTTTGCACACCGGCTTTTTTTAATTTAAGGCAACACAAAAATGTACATTTAAAATAGAATTGACATGAGTTGGAATCGTGGCACTAACAAAAATGTCATCATGTAAGAAATCGCATGTAATTCAAAATATACACCCTAAGATGCGTAATTGTGAACAACATTTTTTTTTTTTTTTTTCAAGAGCAATATTTTCAAGTTTTATGCACTTTCATTTAAAAATTACTCTACATGTGTCTGAAAAATTTTCAGATTGTGGATAACAATAT